>CM077261.1:7667793-8925293 GCA_039654775.1 Spinibarbus caldwelli | reverse complement strand
AGAACGAGTAGATTAAACTGACTCACTGTGTGATGGTTTGATCGGAATGGGGAAGAGGGAGCATAGGAGTTATGCAAAACACACATAGATTCACTGCCACTTTGCACAGCTGACTCATTACACTGCTTTTGGACAAACTTTTGGTGCAAAGGATGGAGTTCTGGTGTTTAAGGGAATAACAATTTTAAGAAGCATAACGTATGAACACATAAATCAATCCAGTCACCTGTTTTTTCAAGGTAAAGTCAATGTATTGGGAATGTACCACAAATACCACAACATATTAGTCTGCTTCCTAAATTCTCACATAGACCAAAAAGTGCATTAAAAATCCATGAGGCCAACACTTAAAATGTAAGTCATTGCAAAGTGTGACCTTTGACATGGTGTTGTAGTGTAGATTGTTGCTAAACAATCTAATGTAGTGATAACACTAACTATAAACTTTTGAATTAAAAAATTCAATTGCACAGATGATTTATAATTTATTCTAGCAGGTAGTTAAAACAGTTGCAAATTAGAATAGTTTTTGTTAATTCAATTCTGCAAGCTAAATTTGCAATAGCATTAATAAATATTATATTGCTATAGTTGTATAAGACTAGTATAAATGCATGCAAAGTCTAATATTATAATGAAGATTTTAACTGAAAATTTAACTGTGTACTTAAAGGAATAGTTCATCCAAAAAAAAAAAAAAAAATGAAAATTTGCTGATAATTTACTCACCCTCAGGCCATCCAAGATGCAGATGAGTTTGTTTCTTAAATGGAACAGATTCAGAGAAATTTAGCATTATTAAGCATAGCGTTAGTTCTGGCAGGTCACGTGAGTCAAGCTTGCATCAGCTGACTCTAAGCTGATCACATCTACCTATAGGGATACGACACCTATCACGGCATTCCTATATAAGCGCTATTCAGTATTATTCAGCAGCTTGCTTGCTTGGGAGCAAATTACGCATCGCTGTGAGTTAAACAAACTGTTGCAGCATGCTTCAGAACATCCGAAATCAACATCTAAGATAAGTGGATGCTCTTTTAATCCATATCGCTGTGTATATTGCGTGAACTGCAATTGAATTAACTATGTTAGCAGTTGCATGGTTTGCTGGAGCAAAATATTAAGCATATTTGCAGCAGCTTTTTACGCATCTGTGTTTATACAGCTGGAGCAAACGCAGTCTAGAGTAATCGCTCTGAGGACACGCCGATAGTAACGGACAGGAGAATGGGTTAAATGAAATAAGCATTCTCGTGTATGCATTCAACCGTGGTGGAGATCACTTGGTCCTGTACGTACAATAGCAGGCGGCCTTATGATTCTTTGAGTGTGGCCACATGACTGAACACTCAAATGAACACAAGGATTTAATTATTAGTCATTTATTATAAGCAAGTGCACGCAGCGCTTGGGAAGGTTTTACGTAACTGCAGTCGTTCCTCTGGTGATTTATATTCAAGGTCATGTAGTTCCACAAGCTCTATACTAAACTATGCAATATACAATATGCTTGTCATCTTAAACTTTGCTGCTGCTAGGGGTGTATGCTTCCCCCTTTACGATCACACAATTTGCTTAAGCAGCTCAAAGCAGTGGCGGATCTAGGATTTTTTTAGAAGCAGGGGCCACAATGGGGCCACCATTTACAGAGAAGGGCCAAGTTTACCGTTCAAGTCTTTGGAAACTTTAACAATAACGGCTTAAATATTTCTGTATGTATGTATGTATGTGTGTGTATATATATATATGTATTCATTAAGAATAACATACATAATAAAATGTAATACAATATTTAAGGAAAAACGGGCTTCCCTGCCAATTTGGAGTTCATTTTCACACTTTGTTGAGTTTTGGGTTCCAACAACAAGAATATTCATGAGCATATGATCAAATACAATATGTACAGCTTAATGTTGTTCTTGAACATTGTAAGAAACTGACACCACACATCTTATTGTAAAAAAAATAAAATAAAAAAATCGAGTATTTTTGTGACCGCTGCTGAAAATTTATTCATATCAGGGTCTTTGCTCAAGAGGTTGAATCCATCTATTTATTCAGCAATTACTTCCTGACACGCTATACAACAAGGCTATATACATTATTATTTGGACATGTAACATGTATTACATTCTAAATTAGGTCTCTTTCATCTTAATTTAAATTATAAATATACTTTTGTTCAGTGTTAGATCATGTTAGTTCTTAATGATGCTACATCGTTTTATTTTAATACTACAAATGAATTAGTATAGATAAACATTTACATAGGAAATTAAAATAAAATTCTTTGTTCTGTGTTGTTAACTATTATTGTTCAGCCTTATTGCAGTGTAGAAATGAAACAGTATGAAAATTTCATATCACGATTATAGTGATCAAAATGATCACGGTTATCAGTATTGTTAAAATGTACTGGAAATGTCTAAAAAGTATAACTATAGTGTCAATTTAAAGAAGATACTTGGCAGCTTGTTGTGCTTAAGCCAGAAAAATAGCTACAAGGGCTTGAATTTACAGTTATTAGAAATATTATTTACATTAAATACCTTTGACAAAAAAAATAAATAAATAAATAAATAAAAATATATAAAGTTAGCATTGTTGCTGTCTAGAAACACAATGCAGGTAAAGCCACAAATCTGACCATGTTCTTTTTCAAATATGAGGATAACTCTATAACTCTTAAGTTTCATGAAATATTTTTTAGACCATGCCATGTGATTTTGTTTAGAGGTGACTCTAAAATGCTAACTAATAGTTACTCACATTATCTAAGCATCCATGCAGTTTATTGTCTTGTGCTGCCCAAACTGCTTTGTTTCCATGCACACATTCACACTAGGAGACTTTTAGATGTCTTTAATCATGATGCTAATGTCTTTTATTTATTGCCCATTGTTTATTGAAAACTATCTGCTCACACTGTTTGATCCTACATTTCTTTGATCAAATTTCATTTCATCTCTAACATTTTTATCAAATGTATTCCTTTAAAAACAAACAAACAAACAAAACATTCTTATGGTCTCAAGTCGATTATCTTTCCTGAAGTATTCGTAAAATATAGGCTAATTGTTCCTATTTGCATAAGGGCTAGCATGTTTAGTCATCAACACAAGACAGTTTATGAGATTAATACTGTTTTTACTAAAAACTCATTTTAAAACGCCACTGAGTGTTTGAAACAACTTATGCAATCTGATGAGGCTTCTTATTAATGAGGCAAAAAATACATTATTTTCATACTGTAATAACGGCTATGTCTATTATCATTGCATTATAAATATATACTATTCTTAAAAAATAGCTGAGATGGCTTGAATAACACAGATTAACAATATGTGACCCTGGACCACAAAACCAGTCTTAAGTTGCTGGGGTATATTTGTAGCAATAGCCAAAAATACATTGTATGGGTCAAAATTATTGATTTTTCTTTTATGCCAAAAATCATTAGGATATTAAGTAAAGATCATGTTCCACAAAGATATTTTGTAAATTTCCTACTGTAAATATATCAAAACTTAATTTTTGATTACTAATATGCATTGCTAAGAACTTCATTTGGACAACTTTAAAGGCGATTTTCTCAATATTTTGATTTTTTTGCACCCTCAGATTCCAGATTTTCAAATAGTTGTGTCTTGGCCAAATATTGTCCTATCCTAACAAACCATACATCAATGGAAAGCTTATTTATTCTGATGTATAAATCTCAATTTTGAAAAATTGACACTTATGACTGGTTTTGTGGTCCAGGGTCACATATGTTGGTGAATTTTGATGTGAAAGGACGACAGGAGATGGACTTTTTATTATGGACTCGTATTTTGGCAAGAAATGATGGTTTAAAGTTAAAACACCTTACTGATGAATTGGTTTATTACAAACAGATTTTTACTTCACAAGATTACTGTGGATTATTGTGGATTACTTGTGGATTATTGTGATGTTTTCATCAGCTGTCTGAATTCTCATTCTGAAGGCACTCATTCATTGCAGAAGAACTATTAGTGATGTAATGCTAAATTTCTTTAAAAATCAGAAGAAACAAACTTATCTACATCTTTTCAATGGCCTGAGGGTGAGTAAATGTTCAATTTTGTGTAAACTATTCCTTTAATACAAGACTGGTGCATCATGTCACATTTTTATTGGTGCATGTTGCATGTGTATTCATATGATTATACTTTTATAATTGATTACGTTTGTCAAAACATTAGTTTGATATTGTATAATTTTGCACTTACTGGCTATGTGTTTTATTATTTATTAATTAATTTATTTATTTATGCTTGCTGAAAAGTCATTAAATAATAAAAGAGAAAGTTCCAATTGTGACAACTTACCCCATATCATATGACAACATGCACTGCTATTCAGTCATAACCATTGGAAATATTCACTGAAGTAAAAAAAAAAAAAAAAAAATGACAATTCCCCCCAATCTTCAATATGTCACAGCTCAGAAAAGTAAAAAAGTGGATGTGAGCTATGTGGGCAGACCATCAAAAAGTAGACTGTTCCTATTCAAAATAAATAAATGTGGATGGTGAGGTGCCTGTTAGCCAGACTGGAGAAAGATATAAGGAAGTGAATTTAAGGGTTTAAAACATTACAAAACAAAATAGAAAAATCTGAGGGCAAATGCAGGTAAAGAATAGAAACAACATTGAAAATAAGACAAGAAAGACCTCCGCATAAAGCAATCTCCTGTGTGCTGGGATTTTGCAATTGCCAAATTTATTGACAAACATTTTTAAGAATTTATGGCAGATGTTGAAAGAAGTGGTCAGAAAGTGTTTCAGAGGTTCCCTGGCACGGCAAAAATCCACCACAAACTGTCTTGTCTTGCTGATTCAGCTGAAGTTGTCCTTGAACACAATACAAATGGCCCCACCAGTTCCTGTACTCTAAATCATTCTCCATTGTTGATGCCGTCTAGAATGAACGAGTCGTCAGAACACATTTTGGAGAGGAAGTCTAACTGGTGCCCCAAGGCAATTCACTATACTCTGGGTGAATCAGTGAATAGTCTTTCTTTTACCACCCGTTGGTAAGATAATATGTGATCCTGGAAAATAAAGTCCCAGGATGTTCCACTTCATCACACTTGTGAGGTTATTCACAAGTCAGATAGAGAGGATGGTGATAAAGCCACTGGAGGTGTCAAAGAACATAAAATTGTGGAGCCAATCACAGATGAATTGAGAATGCCAGTTTGAATTAAAGTAGCCAAAAAATCCATAATTACAATTAGAAGTAGACTTAAAAAGGAATGAGATTCACACAACTGCTGTAAGTGTAGTTTTAGTAGTTTGTACTTTCTTTCTTTCTTTCAAGTATGAATTACACATAAACACGTTAACAATTTCCACAAACATTCATATATTAATAATGAATGTTTTTATATTTCAATTTATATTGAATTCATATGTATTTTTTTTAAGAAATCAGTTTCTTTTATTCAGCAAAGAGGCTTTAAATTGCTCAAAAGTGACAGTAAAGACATTTATACTGTTACAAAAGATTTCTAGAGCAGCAAATCAGCATATCAGAATGATTTCTGAAGGATCATGTGACATGAAGACTGAAGTAATGATGCTGAAAATTCAGCTTTGCATCACAGGAATAAATTACATTTTAAAATATATAAAAATAAAATGAGTTATTTCAAATTGTAATAATATTTCACATTATTAATGTTTTTACTGTATTTCTGTAGACCTTAGTAGAGTATTAGAAACCTCTATCAAAAACATTAAAAAATCTTACAGAGCTCAAACAGTAGTGTAACCAATAAATTAAAATGTCAATATTTGTATTTATTTTAATAAAGTTTTCTGAAACAGTATAGTGTACATTTTTGTACTATGTGGTAAAATGAAAAATGCTAATGTTTATTGTTTTGACAGTGCTAAACTAAGTTTAAAATGACCAGTGCATCAGGAAATAAGCAAAATTAATTGAGTAATTATTTATACGTGTTGACACAAGAATAATGCAGTTCATCTGTTGAATTTCAGTTCAGTGAATTCCACTTCCTGCTTTTTTTATCCATCTTCCTTTAGGGCAAATTCAAATTCCAATTTATGAACTGAAATAAAATAATCCTTAATTGTATATTTTGAATATGCACCTTTAGCTCTATTAGCCAGCATTCTTGAACTCACACTGCACAATAGTGAACAGCAGTTCTGTCAGGACACATCAGTCCTCTCACATGTGTCCCAGAACAAACCTACCGTCTTACAGTCCAAAACACTCCCTGAACCACAGACACGCCTTGCACACATACACACAAACACAAACAAATAAACTTTACTACCACACCTCAACCTGTACACCCACACAGCCACATTAAAGAAAAAACTCTTATTTGCTGTATTTTAATCCTCTATATTATTTCCATTAACCTTTCTAACTTATTGAAGACGACTTCTGAGATCTCATCTCGTACACACAAAAACACTTCTAAGGAATGGATTTTTAGCAGAGCAAATATTTAACAAGTGGATGGGGGAAGCCCAGGCTGACGCGACCCTATTCGCTTTTTATTATATAATATCAGCACACTAGCGTGAGCATACAGGTATGTATAGTGGCTTTGAGGTTGACTGACAGGTGAGTCATAAAGAACAGGTGCAGAGCCTTGAGACTTGATAAGAGCTTTCCAGCCCCTCCCCCATAAATACACACACACACACGTTTAAATACACATTACATACGCATTCATGCAACATGCAGTTGTGGTGATACAAACAATGGACGCCTGAACGCTTGGGGTGCTTACACAACAGGAAGACAGATTGTGATAAAGACAGGGAGGTGGGTTGCGGAAAAGGGCAATGCATCCTATAAACACGGGCTATTTCCAACATCTACCTACTCAAAAGTACCCACCAATGCAACACACATACATTTTAAATATTTAAAGGACATAAATGCTCAATTCCAAATAGTGTTGTTATTGTTAACTACATTCTAAGAAACATTCGGGAAAAACTTAATTTAAAATTTTAAAATTTTGCATATTGATTTTTCTAAGATTTTTTTTTTTTTTTTTTTTTTTTTTTTTTTTTTTTTTGCATATTTTCTAATGCCGGTAAACCTAACAGATAATGTCCTGGCAGAAAATTACTAGTACTTTTTCCATTTTTATTTATTTATTATTATTTTTTTTTTTTACAGTGCAAAACTGAAAATAAAACTATTTCTTTCTTAATTTAAATAAGGCTGAAATAAAATGTAAATATTACATGAAAAACTAAACAACAATTAAATTAAACAATCAAACACTACTCTAAAATTAAACTGAAAACTGAAGATATAACAAAGCTAATTCAAATTATAATAGTATATAAATAAAGTTCTAAAACCTAGCGAGCTGCCTACATTTACAACATCATGATGCAAAGGTTTTTTCCAAAAGCAGCTAATTTAATTATGCTACCTCCTAAGATACTTCAATCTAGCTTTAAATTTTAAGGCAGCATCGTATGCATCCCTCATGGAGAAGGCAATCCCAGAATGCATTGCAGTGAGCCCAGTGAAATGACTTACTGAATACTGAAAAAAATGCATTCATAAAAACATTTAATTAAAAAATTGACTCTCTACCAAATATTTGCTTATGCTGTGCATTTTTATGGTTATTTGAGTGTTATGATGTTAGCTTAGCAATATGCTAATGGAAAACTCTGCTGAAGGCAATGCAAAAGGACTGGCACACACAGATTGTAAAGTGTTACAAACTAGTCACTTAGGAGGAACCTTGATTAGGATGATGACTAGGTAGTAAATATGCAGCTCACTGCATTTTTGGAACAGAGCTACAGCCAAGAAAATGAGAAGTAAAGAGAAGACAAAAGGCATCAACAATTCTGTCATGTTCTGTCAAAAGTACCCACCCATGCAAACACACACATACACAAACGTGTGATCGTGCACACGCAATGACGAGGAAGGAACACAAAAACAAGAAGAAAGGACAGGATAGAAAAGGAGGATGTAAGAGTGGTGCTATGTGATCCTTCTGGCAGAACCAGATTGGGATAAGTGTGAATCACCACAGGCTCGGCTCAGCTCGTCTCTGCCCCCTCACCCTCCCATCACACCCTGGACCTCTCCCCTGGGATCCGGGATCAGTCCAGACACGCTAACACACACAACACAACCCGGACATGCACGACTAACCTGTACTGTCACCCTGCTTCTCATTCACTTCAATAATATCAGAGTGAAAGAGATATGTGTGAACACATGTGACGCATATATGTGTTGTTTACTGCAAAGTGGGGCTACAGAGATGCTATTTTCTTATTAAATTGAGATTTAATACCTGAAATTTCTTCAACTAGGTAGCAACAACAGTGTGAAACAAAATCCAAAATAAACTGAAATGCCTGTGCAAAATGTGCAACTATTCAGTGTAACATCAATATTGTTCAGTGGAAAGCAAAATAAGCAATGTAGAGAGTATCTACGTAAGTTATAGCTGAGTGCCAACAGCTACACAAATGTGAAATTACAAGGTAAACTTTTACAAGGTAAAGTTTAAAGAGCAAAACTGTACATTTTTTACAAGAAAAACACGTAAAAATGCTAAAAACTTGTAAATTGATTAACTGCAAGTTTCATTACCATTGTTAAATGGTTTAACATTGCATTATATGTCATTTGAATGCCTTAGAAATACAGTCAAAAACTGCTAAATTTATGGTTTGGGGAAATTACTATATAATTTATGATGAAAAACTGTAAAAGGAATTCCTAAAATAAATTCCTGTGTGACCTGTCACATATTACTATACAAATAATTTTGTATAAATCATTTTATTCCTCATTATTTTTTTATCACCAGTAAATGTACAGTAGGGTATTTTGAGTTACATTTTGTCTTAATGTGAATGTTTACTAAATTTTAGTGTCATCTACATACAAGTATCTGCCATGTTTTATGGACAGGCTATTGTGTCACATGCATTATTAAGGTGGTTATCAAAACATCTGATAGCAAAAAAAAAAAAAAAAAAAAAATTGTAATGCAAGTATATTAACATTCTATCACTTTTAATTTATATGGTTATACGTTGTACCATTGACACCATTGTATTTTATGATGAATTTCTGCTGCCTTTTTTTTTTTTACAGTAAAATTAGCAGAATATTATTTACAACATATTTAACCATGTACAGATGAGAGCAGCAGGCCTTTAGTGGGGGAAACCACAGCTATTGTGATTCAGTAGGCGCTTTGCAAGAAAAGAAAGAATGACAATAGAATAAAAAGACATATGGTTAGCAAGAAAGTTGGATTGCAAAGCATTGTCAACAAAGTCATCAGCCTGCATGGCACATGGAAGAGCCACAGGCCATGGCAATCCTTCTCATCAGAGGTAGCTACGTCAGTCTCCCGTGTCCTGGGAACCTAACCAGCTGGTTTAGCTCAGAGATATCTTTGCCTCCAGTCTAAACAAGTACATCATGTCAGGCTGCACTGATCCAGGAGTGATACAGGAGGAGACACAGCCAGGTTTCTGCTCACCTGAAGCACCTCTTACACTTCAAAACTGCTGTAAACACAGACACACCATTAAAAAGAGACAGAAAGTCGATATTTGGGAGAAATAATTAAATAAGGTAAATGAGTTTGCAAACTACCTATAGATGTTAACGTTATTAACACAATGTTAAAATCCAATTGCTGCCAGGTTCCAATTACTGACATATTTTATTCTTGATAACTATTATAAACAGTGCCATGATACTTAACAAATAGCAGATGTCTCACATACTGCCCACATGGCACTTAATCAGACAAAGAGTCAACACAGAGACCTTTTCATGCTGATTAAAAATGACGCTTACGCAACACTTCAACAAACACTTGTAGCAACCCGATAAGCATTCATGTGATATTTGTCAAATTCATAGGAAAAGGTAACATTACGGATCCGGGTTCTAGGATATCTAAAATTAAAGAGGAATGTATTAAAGAAATAGTTCACACTAAAATTTAAATTCAGTTATAATTTACTCACTTTCATGTCAGTCCAAGCCAGTATGACTGTTTTTTAAGTGTTCTGGTCACTCTTTTCCATTGAATTGCAATAAATGGGGACTGAGACTTTCAAGCTTCAAAAATGATTCAAAAACCCCATTAAAATTTTATATATAAACTGACTGCACAACATGCACTACTGTTCAAAAGTATGGAGTCCGTAAGATTTTTTAATGCATAAAATGCATAAGCTTATTTGATTAAAAATACAGTAAAAACAGCAATACTGTGAAATATTATTGCAATTTAAAACAACTGTTTTCCATTTTTAAAATCATTTAAAAGAATAAAATGTAAAAAAACACAACATGTTTTATTAATGCTGAAATAGTTCAAAAATACAGCATTATTTGAAACAGAAATCTTCTGTAACATTATACTTTAAATGTCTTTACTGTCCCTTTTGACCAACTTAATGTGTCCTTCCTGAATAAAAAGTGAACTAAAAAGCTTAATAAAAGCATTAGTATATTTCTTTCATCTTACCGACCAAAGTTTTGAACAGTATAGTGTACCTCTTGCTATTACATTAATGATTTTTCCATCACTGTAGTTTCAAAAGATACTATAACATGATACTTAGACAAATGCTTTATGGACTTTTAAGCTTCAGAGTTTTACATCAGAACAGATAATATCTATTTCAGCCAAGAGAAAAGAACTCCTTCAGGACAAACTGCTTGCAAAATTTGGTTAGTGATTCATAGAATTGTTACTTAATAATTTATAATGGCTAAACAGCACAGCATGGACAAATATTTGAACATGCAAAAACTTTTTAGGGAGAATCCAACATTTAAATTGTTTTCAGTTAATTTAAAAAAAACAAAGGTCACAGAAGTCACAGAGAAACGTGCTGGATAAATCTCTGATAACACACAGACACCCTCATATATAGATTCTTCCCTTAAATGCCTGTGGGACCCCCAGAGTTGCATGGAAGGTCACAACTGTTTTCGTGGGAAAATGCTGGACCGATACTCCCTCAGTCGGGACACAGTGCTGGAATCCCGTCAGGCCTGTTTCCACCTTCTCCCTATTCTCAGAGTTCCGATCCCAGCATGTCCAAACCCGTCATGACGAAGACTTGCCGAACAGGAAAAATGTGACCCATATGACTTGGGGATCTTATTTAGGTTTAATTTAGGCTTGTTCTGTCAGAAAAGGTTGTTTGTTCTTCTCATTTCTTGTAAGTTTATTTAGAAAGTCTTAAGAGGAAAAATAAGTAGTTGAATGTTTTAATACAGCAGAATCCAATGCCTGACTTTCACTGGGGTCACACTTCTGAATCAACCACGGGTTGCACAAAGGTTGAACTTCTCCTAAAACACAGAACGTGCATGGAAACATCCTGATAACAACAGATAAGCCTAACCTCTTCCCCTCCACCTCTTTCACCACTTCTTCTTTCCTATAAATTCCAGAGATAGAGGAAAGTGGAGGTAAACAGGACAGACTGGATCTGACTGATGTATAGTTCTGCCAGAGGATTCTCCATCTTAATGTGGGAGGTTAATCACCTGCCCGAAGCCCTGGCAAGCAGGGTTTCACCTGAAAGAATGAAGTCATTTTCCCAAAATATTTGTCAGTATGCCATGGACAGGTTTTGGTGCCTACGTTCTAAATTCTACTAAACCCATATATTTGTAGTTCTAAAGGATTACATAAAATTAGAGCAAACATTTAATTGCAATTATTCTCATATTTCCCTTAGTTAAAGAGTCCAGCTGCTTTTTAAGGAAAGAACAGTAAAGAATAATAATAAATATATTATTCTTTGTATTGCTTTTATTTATAATTCTTTATAAATAATAAGCTTATATAGATGCCACTTGGTCTTATTGTTATTATAAAATGCAATAGCATTCATTCCATTTTGAGTGTCCAAATAATAGGGTCCACTGCATTTTGCATGTATAAGCAGTATAGTTGTCTTGTACTGGTGACCATCAACTTCATGAGCACAGTTCCTGAATTACCAAATAAAATTTAATGTAGTTTGAGAGTTTGAGTGCTGTGGTAACATTTTACAATAACATTTCATTTGTTAACATTAGTATACTTCATATTTATTAATCTTAGTTAATGTTAAAATCAAAAGTCCTATTTTAACATTGCGTATTGCATTGTGAATTGAACAAACAATTGCATTAACACAGTTTAATTAGAAAACAAATAATGTAACAATATATCATTACATTACATACATTAGTTTATGTTAGCTAATGCATTAAAAAGGCATTATTGTAAAGTGTTATCAATACAGTCTCATATTAATTTTAAGTATTCTAATGCACTTATTTACCTTATTTTACTGCATTTGTTTACTACTTAAAACTTCATAACAATGAACCATTTTAAAGCAAACTCAAGAACAACAATGCTTAATTTGCCTCAGCAGCCATTATGATGTAACTCTCTCTATACCCCTCTGAAAAACACCTGGCAATGTCTTGACATCCTTCTAGACACACCTTGTCATGGGTCTCCTTATTTGCATAGCATTTGCAAGTCAAATTAAATTCTCTGCCTGATATCAGGCCAGGGGTCTCAGCAGCCAGTTTTCCACACATTCTGTCTGCCCCCTCAACCTCCCAGACACATCTCAAACTACCCCTAAAACATAGCCTCAAGCACAGAAACACACGGCACATATCCAGAACTCCACAAAACACCACATGACAGTTAATGAAACAAATAAAATGAATTATTAAATTATTAACTACACTAAGCCATTTGTGAATAGTGAGCCTTTTGAAACAGACACCATTGTATGCATGTTTGTGCTTTAGAAAGAAATAAAACATTGAAAAGACTACACAGAAAGATTGAATGCAAAACAAAAAGTTCAATGAAACATACAAAATAAAATATTAACTATAGGCAATTCATGAATAGTGACACCACTGTATTTGTTTGATTTTCACATTTGTAAAAGAGAAAGCAGAAAAGTTCGAAAGAAAAAAGATAGCACAAGAAAGTAGACAGAAATGTTCTTCCAAGCAATCTTTCAATAAGAATTCTTGGGAAGAAACTGAGAACACAATGTCGCAAGAAAGCTGTGGACCACTGCACTCATAGTGTGGGCAGACAGCGTCACCGTAATTCTACACGTGTGCCCCTGTCTCAGCCTTCTTGACACATGCATACTCACCTCTCCTCTCTCTCAGTGTGACCCCCACATACACAACTGGCAGACACATGACCACCTCTTTGACACACCCTTACTCAGGGCCTTCATTTGCATAGAAATTTGCAAGTCAAATGAGATTGTATATTCCCTGTGTCAGTCCAGGGGTAGACATCTCCAAGTTCACACACACACACACACTTTCCAGTCCAAACACTTCAGTCTCACACAAATTCCTGATACACATGCAAAATGTTCCTGGTGCTCATAGTTCCAGACAAATAAACTGTAAAACAGATATATTCAAGCACTAAATCTAAAAGTGTGTCACTTCTGAGGCACAGGCATCACCAAACTTAACTGTAAAAATGATTGCTTTCAAACAGGTTCCCACAGGGATTATAAAAAGCCTTTTTTAATGAGTTATAATTAACCAAATCAACCACAATAATAAAAAAGACTAATATACATATACACACACAATATTGAGTAGTTTGAAAGTGATTACATAATTTGAAGTGTTTCACAGGACCATACAGCCGTTTGATTTTCTGATCGGTGGATTTCTTTGCAGAATCATGGGTAATGTAGTTTCTCACTGTAGGAATTTTGCTGTTAAACATGATTAAAAGTAAGTTGAAATAATGCGGGCTGATGGCTTCAACAAAAGCATTTAACATCGATTAACAACCTCACAGCTTACAGTGGGCCTATCTTTAACGGTTTTTAAGTTATCATTAAAAAAAATCATTCTCCTATGGAGAAAATTTATGTGATTTTTACTTCCAGCATGCAACTGCACTCTATTGGTTGACCATGTTGCTGGTCAAAATTCTGAAACAATGTTCAGTCGAACCAACCTACAAATGTTTTATTTACAGTTGCAATATTAAACTAGGATAATTTAACTAGTACTTCTTTTTTAACACCTCACTTTTAAACTGATATCTGAACATTACAGATGAATGTAATGCCACACATTTGCATCATAAACCCCTGAGAAACAAATGTACTGAAACATCAAATGTTTTCATAATCATGGTAACTTTTTAGTCATCTCATTAAGTCTCGGTGAGTCAGTGTATACTCACGGAGGAGATTGCATTGTTTGTGACCTAATGTTCGCCTTTAATTAAACCCAAAAATACAATTATTAGAGCAGACAGCTGAAAAGCAGACAAACTAGCTCAACTCAACCTACAGGTTCAACTTATTGAAACATCTTTTTCCTATTTATCATCTCTCTACTTGTGTGGAAATCACACACGCAGAGCAGCTGACCCATGACACTCAGCGGCCTGTTAACACACAAAAAGCCGCTCTCTCTTTCTTACACACACCTATTTGTAATGTTTATGATTGCAATAAGAGCAGGTGATAGAGACAGGTGTGCTTTCCTCTGTTTATGGGGGCTAATAAAAATACATGAGACTGTGAAAAGCACAAAGTAGTATTTAAACACGCATAACCACTATCCACAATTAAAACATGCGCATATGTGTCAGAGGGCAAGATGTGAGTAGAGTTAATATAAAAGTCTAAATGAAGTACAAAGAGTTGCAAACGAAACAGAAAGAAAAAGGGAGCAGGAAGAGAGTGACAGGAGGAAAGAGAGAGGGAAGACAAAAAGGAGAGAAAAAAAGATGGGGCAGTGAAAAATTAACCCTTTGCTTCCCAGAATCAACAGCTTACTCATTTAAGAACTCAAATGACTCTCACTGGGAAAGTACCAAGTCTAGGCCAGAAAGGAGGTTATACACGCACACATGATGCTTATACAGTACAATTGTGTGTTGTTTACGTTAAAATGAATTTAATCTAGAGAAACTGAATTAGTCAAGTGCTGTCCTGACAAACTGTGTGAGTGCAAATAGGGTCATACCAGTCACAATGGGCCTCATGGGGCTTTGTGTTGAGTGCAAATAGTGCTTGTGTAACATGCACACATAAAAACAGATTATGTTCAATGACTTTAAACATGTAATTTGCACTTCCTGCAAAAACTCGCATGTATTCTGAGCTCTTTAACAATTCAAGTCAAAAGTCACATTAACTTTTGTAACCTCAAAACCCTAAAAATTACTGTTGGTCCACTAATATAGTGAAAACAATAAATACATTTTCATCAAGGTCTGAGGTTCAAGTGCTTTGTAGTGTTGTAAATACCTTAATTTGACCCCAGAACTTCAGTTGTTTAGCTTCTTGTCAATAGCACGGCCTGCACGTTTTTCAAACACAGAAAACGCTTCTGGAACACCCACAAACACAACAACAACAACAACAACAAACATTTGTGTGGAAACCCTCCACAAGGAATTCTTCTCCCAGGTAAATAGGTAAATGTTCAACATAGTGAACAAAGAGTGTGTCAGGTGACCAAACGAGCAGCCAATCAGATTGCAGTGTTCCTTTAAATCTTTGGCTTGACTTTGCATTGCAAATGAGTTCATACAAGTATGCAAATTCAAAATGACACCGACTCATGAACTTTTGCGGCCTCACCCTTGCCTCTTTTTTTCCCCCTCCACTCTTATCACATCTCTGCACTGTAGTTTTTTCTCTTTCTCTGTAAAGTGGCCCTGTTCATCAGTTAGATATGTTTCTGCAGCGGTAGTTCTGATTGCACAGCTAAGGAAATCCTTAAGCGCCCTCAAGTGGTTCTTTGAGTCGTTTTTGTTCATAAAGGTTGTGTTCAAGCACAGAATCTTCTAGTAACAGAGCCTGTATTTACTCTTTACCTTTTTTATTATGATATCTGCAGTTAAGAGCTTACATTAATAAGGAGTATGCACTTATTGCTATTTTCAAAATTCAATACACAGAATATTTAAAAAATAAATAAAATTGACTTCAGTATATGCAAAGTCCCTTATACGCCAAAGCCATGTCAGTTTGCCACATGCTATTGCTAATCAGAAGCAGGTTTTAATAAACAAAACTGCCCATTAGTCTCTGGAAGAAAAATAAAAAATTTCAAACTGTAAAAAATCTGTTTATCATTCTTTTGGCAAGTTTTAGTAGTACAGTAGCAAATTTATGGCCTCAAAACACAATTAAAAGGCAAAAATTCAACTTTTGAATTTTGAAATAGCAAAATAGCAAATAGCCACCTACAAAATGAACAGCCAACAGATTACAGGTTGCGGTCAGGGTTGTTGTTAAAAAAAATTAAACCCCAAAAAAGAAAAAGAAAAAGAAAAAAAAAGAAAAAAAAAATCACAGGGCCTGGGAAAACTTATTTCCTGTCTGGTAGCAGTGACATTTTGTTTGCGGTATTAACAAAAAGAAATTGGGAGGGAAAAACATCATCATTATCACCCTCCTGCCAAATTCTGTCAGCCTTAAGAACAAACAAACATGTTACGGAAACGTGGGGGTATTAAATTTAGTCCACAAGTTTCTCATTAGAGCAGGTGCATTTCAGAAGATAAACAAAAATAGAAAGCATATGCCAGATATAGCAGTGGGGGAGAGACTTTACACTACAATATTCCACTCTGAACACCCTCCTGTCAGGCCAACATCACAACACGTCTGACAGAAGCAAAGGATCAATCAGATTTTCAGCGTGTAACCATTTCCTGTCTCGGTAGACCAGCATATCCTCTCCATGATAACCTTTAGTGATTGGAAGGATGTGGTTTACAGACACAACACGTTGCAATTATTCCATCAAACAAGCATCCAGCCACACACAAATACACTGGGCCTGACAACAACAGTGTAAACATGCTGGCGTGTGGAGGTTGTTAGGTCAGGGTCAAAGGTACACACAGCACACATTCGCAGTGTTTCACACACAAAAAAAGTTTGCACATGCATGCAACTATCAGTAGTTTCAATGCATGTAATGCCCTTTTTGTGTGCTATTGCTGCCATATCTTTTTATGGCAAAATGAAGAGTAGTGCTAGTATGCCTCTTAATAATCAGTACTTATAAATATAAAGTGACTTATATAAACTTATCTAACTTAAATAAATAAATACACACACACACACACACATACATACACATATATATATATATATATATATATATATATATATATATATATATATATACACACACACACACATACATATATATATATATTTAAATATTATACATTATACATAAAATAAACATTATACATTTAAAATATATTTTTGTTTACCGCTAAATTAGATGTTCGATTAAAATATTAAAATATTATTATTGATTTTTTTTTAATAATAACTATTGCAAAATATACTCTTTCAGGGTGATACAGGACCCTGTCAGGATTTATTTTGCGATAATTAATAGAGAATGCTAATGTTAGAGGGTCAATTTTTTTTATTTAAATAAATAAAAAGAAAAGTAGATATAATAGAAATAGATCAGAGAGTGCTAGTGTTAAGAGGGTCAGGTATTAAAATTTCTTTGTTAATAAATAAGAAAACAAGTAGATAGAACAAAAATAGAACAGAGAGTGCTAGTGTTGATCAAGTGTATACTTGATATCTACAACATTGTCATGAAAGACGGCGATTATCAGGAAATCAGACTGTTGTATGGTGCGACTAAGCAGCCAGAATCAAGTATTCCAGAAAGCTGTATAAAAAACTAGATTATGGAATAGTACACACTTTGAACACATTTGAAAGCCTTATAACTTGTTTATTGCTTCTGAGTGAGATACTGCAATTAGCACTTTGTAGGAGAGGATGAAAACACAGGAGAAACATGGATGAACAAATTATTAGCAAATAAAGTACCATTTTATGAAACTTAAAGACTGATAGTATTTTGTTCAGATAACTTCTGTTAGTCCAACTAGGTTTAAAAAAAACTGTATTAAAAAAAAAAAGCAGCATTGCATAGATCAGAGTATACCTTATTTATATACTACATTGGTGGCTGAAAGAAATTAACCTCTAGCATCCTATGAGATAGTTAATGCCATCCTGTATCAATACTCATAATTAGTCTTTGACAATTAAAAAGTCTGTTGTACATAATATTTACAAATAAAAATCTGCACATACAAAAACAATATGTCTGTGCAAAAATCTCAAAAACATGCACAGTGTACTCAGATGGAGGACCATGTGATAAATTCAGAGAAAGGGGAAAGGGAAAGAGAGACAGTGCAACCAGCATTAAAAAGAAATCTGTCCAATGACACAACTTTGTTCCTGGAAGACTTTAAGGTCGAGGGTCAAAGGTGAATGCGTCCCTGGCTGCGTCTGGTGTGAGGGAGAATCTGTAAACCAATACAACACTAAAGTCACAACAGCACACAATGCATTGTCATTAAACTGCATTTGCAACTAAACTTTATAGCAAAATGTCAAGGGTTCTGTCCAAGTATTGCATAATAGTGCGAGAAACCAAACACTTGGTGTAGGAAAGTGAGGAGGAAAATCTCATTAGAAGAAGAAGACTACAAGTAGGCCATTTCAGAAAGGCATACCAAGATCTGAGGAAAAAAGACCTCCAAAGTGAATCATCAATGCCCATAAATGCTTTTAATTGGAATATTTTTTTTAAAAATCTGATTTAATATTCATAAACTGTTTAGATGGTGCTAGCAAACGTGTTCAGTCAATGCTGAGGTGTCTAGTTTGCACAACTTTAACGTGGCTGTTGCACTAGACACAGTAATGAAATGTCTCCCTCTGCTGGTCTAAATGTTACACTGTTAAGTTGTTATTCAGACATACAGGTGCATCTCAATAAATTAGAATGTCGTGGAAAACTTCATTTATTTCAGTAATTCAACTCAATTTTGAAACTCGTGTATTAAATAAATTCAGTGCACACAGACTGAAGTAGTTTAAGTCTTTGGTTCTTTTAATTGTGATGATTTTGGCTCACATTTAACAAAAACCCACCAATTCACTATCTCAACAAATTAGAATACTTCATAAGACCAATAAAAAAACATTTTTAGTGAATTGTTGGCCTTCTGGAAAGTATGTTCATTTACTGTATATGTACTCAATACTTGGTAGGGGCTCCTTTTGCTTTAATTACTGCCTCAATTGGGCGTGGCATGGAGGTGATCAGTTTGTGGCTGAGGTGGTATAGAAGCCCAGGTTTCTTTGACAGTGGCCTTCAGCTCATCTGCATTTTTTGATCTCGTTTCTCATTTTCCTCTTGACAATACCCCATAGGTTCTCTATGGGGTTCAGGTCTGGTGAGTTTGCTGGCCAGTCAAGCACACCAACACCATGGTCATTTAACCAACTTTTGGTGCTTTTGGCAGTGTGGGCAGGTGCCAAATCCTGCTGGAAAATGAAATCAACATCTTTAAAAAGCTGGTCAGCAGAAGGAAGCATGAAGTGCTCCAAAATTTCTTGGTAAACGGGTGCAGTGACTTTGGTTTTCAAAAAAACACAATGGACCAACACCAGCAGATGACATTGCACCCCAAATCATCACAGACTGTGGAAACTTAACACTGGACTTCAAGCAACTTGGGCTATGAGCTTCTTCACCCTTCCTCCAGACTCTAGGACCTTGGTTTCCAAATGAAATACAAAACTTTCTCTCATCTGAAAAGAGGACTTTGGACCACTGGGCAACAGTCCAGTTCTTCTTCTCCTTAGCCCAGGTAAGACGCCTCTGGCGTCGTCTGTGGTTCAGGAGTGGCTTAACAAGAGGAATACGACAACTGTAGCCAAATATCTTGACACGTCTGTGTGTGGTGGCTCTTGATGCCTTGACCCCAGCCTCAGTCCATTCCTTGTGAAGTTCACCCAAATTCTTGAATCGATTTTGCTTGACAATCCTCATAAGGCTGCGGTTCTCTCGGGTTGGTTGTGCATCTTTTTCTTCCACACTTTTTCCTTCCACTCAACTTTCTGTTAACATGCTTGGATACAGCACTCTGTGAACAGCCAGCTTCTTTGGCAATGAATGTTTGTGGCTTACCCTCCTTGTGAAGGGTGTCAGTGATTGTCTTCTGGACAACTGTCAGATCAGCAGTCTTCCCCATGATTGTGTAGCCTAGTGAACCAAACTGAGAGACCATTTTGAAGGCTCAGGAAACCTTTGCAGGTGTTTTGAGTTGATTAGCTGATTGGCATGTCACCATATTCTAATTTGTTGAGATAGTGAATTGGTGGGTTTTTGTTAAATGTGAGCCAAAATCATCACAATTAAAAGAACCAAAGACTTAAACTACTTCAGTCTGTGTGCATTGAATTTAATACACGAGTTTCACAATTTGAGTTGAATTACTGAAATAAATGAACTTTTCCACGACATTCTAATTTATTGAGATGCACCTGTATATTCCCCTAGTGGTTCAAATGAGACTGTCACTGCTATTATTGCACTCTGAAGGGTCAAAAATCCAACCTGAATCCTGCTACCAGCTAGTTTAACATCTATTTCCCAGGTTGGGTTACCATGTTTTTTTTTAATGGCACTCAGAAACCCCAATCCCACCTCTAAAATCTGCAATACTTATCTATAATTTAAGGAATTTACTACTCGGAAGCAACAGTAACGTGTGTGTACATGCACAACAACACAAAGATAAAGATCAAACATCTGCTTATTCAAAAAAAAAAAAAAAAAAGACAATATGAAAACTTTTGATCAGATTTTTCTCTAGTTTTTCTATAATTACTATAATTATTACTGCAAAGATGAAAAAGAGTTAACCTACCCTGGGAGTGTCTGGACTGCTGAAAGGTGAGGGTTCAGCTGAGCAGTTCTCTTTACCAAACGAATCGTCCCTCTGTTTGTGTGCAAACTTCCTTTTCAGTGCTTCAGCGATAAGAGCTGCTGGATCAGATGAACATGCTACACCTTTACTTCTCCGTCTCCTTACTGGAGTTCCACCTGGAGATCTACAAATACAAATCCATACTCAGTACTGAACTTAAAACGCAGCTGTGCTTAAAGTTTGAACAAGTTAAATCCATACCTCTCCACAGAACGCAGTTTGACTTGATTCAGGTCTTTGAGCACCTCTAACATGGAGGGCAGGGCAGCAGGTGCTGTACCCGCAGATGGATCACACTGTGCAAGCTTTTCTCTTTTCACTGCCTGTCTTTGTCGAATCACATCTGACACAGACACCTCCACACAGCTGCCTATAGCCGGAGGAGGAAGTGGTGGTGGAGGTGGAGGTGGCAGCAGAGGACAGACAGGAGTGGAGGTGAGGACAGGAACTGGTAAAGGAGCAGAGCATGGAGTGCCAGGATCAGCTGGAAGAACGGAAGGGCAGAAATCAACCAAGTATATTTCTTAAAAACTGCAACCTGATCTCTGTGAACTTGGGTTTGTGCCTAAAAATAATTGGTAGCCCCCAAAGACAGCCTTCTCATTTTATAAGATCTTTGCTTTTGCAGAATTTTTATCAATCTGTCAGTTACAGAAATTGATAGCATATGTTACCTGCTGGAGCTGTGACTATCATAGCGATCTGTGCTCGTAGTCTCTGCAGTTCTTCTTCCAGAGCTGAGATCTTCTGCAGGGCCTCTGGCTGGGTACCCTGTCCCAGCACTCTGCCTCCCCTCTGAACCGGGACAGACACGGACAATGTACGTTCAGACCCCAGTGAGGGAATCTCAAAAGCTTTCCTCAATGGGACGACATTCCTGTTATAAACATGGTAAGATGTGATGACACTGAACTTTCTCCATTAAAAATAACTTACAAAAATAACACTCTCATAACAGGTGTGACTTCTATTCAGAAGTATATTACGCGCTCATACAGACACCGTCAGTGAACTATTAATAAACACCTATTAGTGAGCTATTAATAAACACCAGACAAATGTATTTATATGGCTTCTGATGTGTGAATACCTGAATTTAGTGTAGCTGTCCCCTTCATCCTCCACTAGCCAAAGCACATCCGCTAATGTTGGAATGGCTGGCGTGTCCACCGTCACATCGATATGGCCGTGTCTTTTGAGTGTCTGCAGAGGAATCTTGAAACAATGAGTCAGAACTCATTAGTGATGGTGCTCTTAAGCCCTTCAAAGCTTTTACATGTGAAAAGACTTTAAAGTGCTTCCCAAAACTCTTATTAACAATTCATATCAAGTGAAGACATGTATGCACTGTATAAAAGCATCCATTATTCTTGTGTTACAAAAAGAACCAACCATAAAAGAAATTATACTTCAATCTTATATATTTTCCTCTACTATGCAAAAATGCTCATTTGATTTTAATAATAGCTAAAATAATAGCTAAACAGCAGCTCTGGGATTTAAGAAAAAAAACTTCATATAAAACAGGAAACTACTTGTTAAAGGATAAGTTAAAAGTGTACTTGCTATATGAACATTTTTTTTTTATTATTTTCTGATGTCAACACATCTCCATGCATGTAAAATAAAACTGCTTTTTCAACATTATGTGTGCATATATACAGTGGTGTGAAAAATTGTTTGCCCCCTTCCTGATTTTTTATTTTTTTTTGCATGTTTGTCACACTTTAATGTTTCAGATCATCAAACAAATTTAAATATTAATCAAAGATAGCACAAGTAAACACAATATGCAGCTTTTGAATGAAGTTTTTTTTATTATGAAGGGAAAACAAAATCCAAACCCACATGGCCCTGTGTGAAAAAGTGCTTGCCCCCTAAACCTAATAACTGGTTGGGCCACCCTTAGCAGCAACAACTGCAATCAAGCGTTTGCGATAACTTGCAATGAGTCTGTTACAGCGCTGTGGAGGAATTTTGGCCTACTCATCTTTGCAGAATTGTTGTAATTCAGCCACACTGGAGGGTTTTCGAGCGTGAACCACCTTTTTAAGGTCATGCCACAGCATCTCAATAGGATTCAGGTCAGGACTTTGACTAGACCACTCCAAAGTCTTCATTTTGTTTTTCTTCAGCCATTCAGAAGTGGACTTGCTGGTGTGTTTTGGATCATTGTCCTGCTGCAGAACCCAAGTTCGCTTCAGCTTGAGGTCACGAACAGATGGCCGGACATTGTCCTTCAGGATTTTTTGGTAGACAGCAGAATTCATGGTCCCATTTATCACAGCAAGTCTTCCAGGTCCTGAAGCAGCAAAACAACCCCAGACCATCACACTACCACCACCATATTTTACTGTTGGTATGATGTTCTTTTTCTGAAATGCTGTGTTACTTTTACACCAGATGTAATGGGACACACACCTTCCAAAAAGTTCGACTTTTGTCTCGTCAGTCCACAGAGTATTTTCCCAAAAGTCTTGGGGATCATCAAGATGTTTTCTGGCAAAACTGAAACGAGCCTTTATGTTCTTTTTGCTCAGCAGTGGTTTTCATCTTGGAACTCTACCATGCAGGCCATTTTTGCCCAGTCTCTTTCTTATGGTGGAGTCATGAACACTGACCTTAACTGAGGCAAGTGAGGCCTGCAGTTCTTTGGATGTTGTTCTGGGGTCTTTTGTGACTTCTTGGATGAGTCGTCGCTGCGCTCTTGGGGTAATTTTGGTCGGGCGGCCACTCCTGGGAAGGTTCACCACTGTTCCATGTTTTCACCATTTGTGGATGGCTCTCACTGTGGTTCGCTAGAGTCCCAAAGCTTTAGAAATGGCTTTATAACCTTTTCCAGACTGATAGATCTCAATTACTTTCTTTCTCATTTGCTCCTGAATTTCTTTGGATCTCAACATGATGTGTAGCTTTTGAGGATCTTTTGGTCTACTTCACTTTGTCAGGCAGGTCCTGTTTAAGTGATTTCTTGATTGCGAACAGGTGTGGCAGTAATCAGGCCTGAGTGTGGCTAGAGAAACTGAACTCAGGTGTGATAAACCACAGTTATGGGGGGGGGACCATTAAACAAATTTAAATTTGTTTGATGGTCTGAAACATTAAAGTGTGACTAACATACAAAAAAATAAAAAAATCAGGAAGGGGGCAAACAATTTTTCACACCACTGTATATATACATGCATATATAATGTTGAAAAAGCAGTTTTATTTTGCATGCATGGACATGTGTTGATATCAAAAAATAATAAAAATACTGTATATATATATTGTTGAAAAACTTAAACATAGGCAAAAATTAGTAATGTTGCCTTGGAAACTAATTGAAATAAGCTTAAGTTTTAATTTTTTTAAATTATTAATTTTTTAATTACTTACTTTTTTTTTTTTTAAAAACTTCCTAAACTAAAAAAGGAAAAAGAAAGAAAAAGAAAAAAGAAAAAAAAGAGCAAAACCAAATTATTAAAACCAATACTAAAATGAAAATTAAAAATATTTTATTAAAATAAAATATAAATAAATACTATGAGTATATACATAAAACTAAAAACTGTTGTGAATAACATTTTAGTGATATTTTTTAAAAGTACTCAAAATTAGAAGAAAAAAAAATTACTGAATACAAACAAAAGAATACATGTTTACCTGAAACCGCAGTCGGGGCTGAGGAGAGAGGGGAAGGTTTGTCCCAATCATACGGACTATGCTTCGGTACTGTCCACAATATGTACTGTCCCATACTGGAACCAACTACAACAACACAGTGTTCACAAAGATGTACTTGCATTTACAACCATACATTTAAAGAGCCTGTAAAACTATGTTTTGTTTTAATAATATATGCAAATATATTTGCATACTAAATTAATTTTCACTTCACCATGTCAGGTGGCACTCCAAAGTATTCCAGGACACATCTCAGCAGGTCAACGATGTCCTCCAGCAGAGACATTGACAGTAGCGTTACTCCTGTGTGCTTCCACGCTGGGTTTCTGCTGACAGATGAGCCAACACACACTGCACCAAACTTCTCCACGTGACCTGAGGGATCAAATCAGCTGCGTTCCATTCATTCTGTAAAAGAAGCAACGTTAAAATGTGCAGCGTTAAATTTTAAACACTGAGGAAAAACTATCAGCATCAGTGCGAGAGAAGCATAATTAACTACAGCTGTAATTAACTATCAGCATCAACAAAGACTATCTCTGGCATCAGCCAGTAACATCCTATCACTGTGTTCGTGGGAACACCATAGACTGTATAAAGGGGAACACGCTCGTATTTCAAACCCATGCGTTAATCTGCAATTAATTTAAACACATATACATTGTATTATTTAAAAAAAATAATAATAATTTTATATACATACAATGTCGATTTATTTTATGCGTATCATTCACTTTACCTCTTCCTCGTATCACGCTTTCCGTGCAGGTAAACTCAAATAAAGCTCTTTGCGTGAGAGCGTTTGTGATTGGTCGAGAGAGAGGGGCTGGCGCCTGTAGCCAATCGGCTTGAAGGATTTAGAAACGTCGTCAAGAGGCCTTCGGCCAATCGTTTTGTTTGAACAGACGCAGTGGGAAGTTTTGTATTTTGAGTGTGCGCTGTTATTAAGTAACGGTGGTGGTGAGTAGTACATTGGAATTTTATAATTTAATTAGCATATTACACGAAGTAGGTTTTGGAGAATGATGCATAAGAAGGTTAAAATGAATAAAAATGGATTTCCTCAATTACAAGAATGCAAATTTACATTAAACTCAAATCTGAATTCCAGCGATGTAGCTTTCATGCTAACAGACTACTGTGTAAGGAGCTCAAGGTTGTTAGTGTCTTCAGCTTTTGTGCTGTAATTAATTGTTTTTTTCTGTTAACTCATTTAATTACATTAGTGACCAAAATTTACTTTTGAGAAGTATATGTATTTTAAATTTGAGTTTGCTCTCTTTGAAAGATGTTTACGTCAAAGCTCCATAAAATGAAGAATGTAAAACATGCTATAATACTCCTACAAATACTGTTATTTAGTACACATACTATTTAAAGTGCCTATTATTAATGTACTGTTAAGAATTGCTCTGTCTCATAAACATGATCATGATCACATGGGAAAACCAAAAGATCAGTTTTGAATAAATGAAAGTATTGGATCATGTTTTAGTTTTTAAAGTAGATCTGTGTAATCAGATATGATTCAAATCATTTGTTTTCATATCCTTTTTTGTTTCAGATAGCCACAAAAATGATGGAAGCATTATCAGTAGTCACACAGCTGCAGGACCTGGCATCAGAACCACAGAATCGGGAGGCGATTGTTCAGGACCAGGGTTGCCTTCCAGGACTAGTGCTGTTCCTCGACCACAAAGACCCTAAAGTGCTTTTTGCCACACTCCAGGTACACTCAGACCTGATTAGTTAGAGCACAAGTTTTGTCAAACTGACAGTTGTGATATTGTCTTGTTTAATGTCTTGTAAGTTTCTTGTACTGACCTCTTAAGGCTTGAGTCTCCTCAGACTTTGCGATACCTGGCTGAATCACCCCGCAACATCAACAGCATGAAAAATGAGCTTGGCATGATGGTGAGCCTGGAGATACTAATGGAGAGGTGATTTTATTTTATTGGGAGATAAATTGATTTATTTTGCTTTTAAATTCAGTTAAAGATATTAATATTTAGAATTTTTTATATTTTCAGTTTTCATTTTAATTAGTTAGATATAGTAATTTTGTCGTTTTTGTTATTTTTTAAACTTTTTTTTTAAATGTGTCTATAGTCATAATATTTTGAATGTTTTTTTTATATATATATTTTCTGTTTTCATTTTAATTAGTTAGATATAGTAATTTTGTCGTTTTTGTTATTTTTTAAACTTTTTTTTTAAATGTGTCTATAGTCATAATATTTTGAATGTTTTTTTATATATATATATATATATATATATTTTCTGTTTTCATTTTAATTAGTTAGATATAGTAATTTTGTTGTTTGTGTAATTTTTTTTTAACTTTTTTTTTAAATGCGTCTACAGTCAAAATTTACCATATCTATGTACTTTATACCAGTTAGTGTCATTGAAATACTATTATAGTTTTTATTAATATTTTGATCTTGTTTTTTATATTTTCTTTTTAATTTTAGTTTTAGTAATTTTGTGTTTTTGTTATTTTTATTACTTTAGTTTTTTTTTTTAATATGTCTGTATAGTTTAATTTTTATTTCAGATTTAGTTATTTTAGTACAAGTTAATCTAAATGAAAATGAGAAATGCTGCAACTAGCTGAAATAAAGCAAGTTTAAGGTTTTTAATATTTTACTTTATTTCGGTTATTATTTCAAGTAACGACAATTTTTTTTTTTTTTTTTTTTTAATTATTATTATTTTTTAAAGCAGGGTTATTATAGTTAACTAAAACATGTTGTTAGTCTTACTTTGCCCTATCCATCAATCCACATTATTCCAAAGGGGGAAAAAATCTTGTTTTCATGATCTTTTATGTCCTTTTTTCCCCCTTTTCTACTCTTTGAAGGACTGGTATGACGACTGATATTACAGACCTTGCGAAAGAGGTGTATGGTGTGTTGAGTTCTCAAACACAGAGACCGGCTTGTCAGATTCCAGAGCAACAGAAGAGAAGGAACAATCCCCAGTTCTTCATCAACAGCTCCAACAAGAAAGCAAAATCAGTTACCCTGCATATACAAGGCTTGGATGGGGCAGTATGTACCATAACGAAGCTTTCACACAAGCACTTTGTTGATTTTACCTGGGTTGTAAACCATTTCTCTCATATTTATGCAGATTACAGAGTAAAATAACAAATGGCATTGTGTTGACAGAATCAGAGAGGTGTGTGTGAGGAGGCCCTCTTGAGAGTCAAAGGAGTAATCAGCTTCACGTTCCAGATGGCTCTGAAGAGATGTACTGTACGCATCCGTGCTGACTTGCCTACTGAGGTATACAGTATTCCTCTTTCTGTAAGGGGAGAGACAACTAATAAAAGCAGATTTGTTTTCATGAAATACTAACAGCAAATATCTTTTGTTCAGAGTCTGGCCACTGCCATTGCTGCCACAAAAGTGCTTTCAGCTAAGCAGGTATTGAAAAATGAAAATGGAGAAGAGGTGGGTGTTTCTGTTGCTTTTAAGTATGTATTTAAATATGTTTTACAGTGAGAATGATGACCCAGGGCTTAATATGAGATACTGTATGTGTGTGTGTATATCCCAATACTTTTATATATATATTACACACACACACACACACACTGTATTGCCAAAAGTATTGGGACACCCCTTCTAATGAACAGGTTTGACTACTTTAGTAATGTCCATGAGTACAAATCTTAATGTTTAAGCATATAATGATATTCTAGGAATTGTGTGCTACTAATTTTAAAGCAACAGTTTGGACAGGACCCTGTTCTATTCTAACATGACAATGCCTCTGTGTATAAGGCAAGGTTTAAAAAGAAATGATTGATTCAGTCAGTGTGGAAGAACTTGACTGGTCTGCATAAAGCCAAGTCCTAATCCAAACTGAACACCTCTGGTGTGACTTTAAATGCAGATCTTGAGCAAAAAACTCTTTACCAAACACCAATGACTTGTACATATGGGTACAGTCATTTTAGACACTTCCAAAACTTGCAGCAGAGATGGAAATACAATTTTTAAATATATGAATTATGTTTCCATCGTTGTTGCCACAGTTTTGGAAGTGCCTTTTTCTCTTCTAAAGAATGGGGTGTCCCAATACTTTTGTCTATATACTGTATGTACAAGTCATTGGTGTTTGGTGATGAGGTTTTGGCTCAAGGTCTGCATTTAAAGTTCAGCTGGGATTAGGACTTTGCTCTTTGCAGACCAGTCAAGTTCTTCCACACTGACTGAATCAATCATTTCTTTTTAAACCTTGCCTTATACACAGAGGCATTGTCATGTTAGAATAGAAAAGGGTCCTTTCCAAACTGTTGCTATAAAATTAAAAAGCACACAATTCCCTAGAATATCATTATATGCTTAAACATTAAGATTTGTACTCATGGACATTACTAAAGTAGTCAAACCTGTTCATTAGAAGGGGGTGACCCAATACTTTTGGCAATATAGTGTGTGTATATATACTGTGTGTATGTATATATGTATGTATGTGTATATATATGTATGCATGTATATATGTATATATATATATATATATATATATATATATATATATATATACACACACATACATACAGTCAGGTCCATAAATATTGGGACATCGACACAATTCTAACATTTTTGGTTCTATACACCACCACAATGGATTTCAAATGAAACGAACAAGATGTGCTTTAACTGCAGACTGTCAGCTTTAATTTGAATTCTATACATCCAAATCAGGTGAACGGTGTAGGAATTACAACAGTTTGCATATGTGCCTCCCACTTTTTAAGGGACCAAAAGTAATGGGACAGAATAATAATCAAATCAAACTTTCACTTTTTAATACTTGGTTGCAAATCCTTTACAGTCAATTACAGCCTGAAGTCTGGAACGCATAGACATCACCAGACGCTGGATTTCATCCCTGGTGATGCTCTGCCAGGCCTCTACTGCAACCGTCTTCAGTTCCTGCTTGTTCTTGGGGCATTTTCCCTTCAGTTTTGTCTTCAGCAAGTGAAATGCATGCTCAGTCGGATTCAGGTCAGGTGATTGACTTGGCCATTGCGTAACAGTCCACTTCTTTCCCTTCAAAAACTCTTTGGTTGCTTTTGCAGTATGCTTTGGGTCATTGTCCATCTGCACTGTGAAGCGCCGTCCAATGAGTTCTGAAGCATTTGGCTGAATATGAGCAGATAATATTGCCCGAAACACTTCAGAATTCATCCTGCTGCTTTTGTCAGCAGTCACATCATCAATAAATACAAGAGAACCAGTTCCACTGGCAGCCATACATGCCCACGCCATGACACTACCACCACCATGCTTCACTGATGAGGTGGTATGCTTAGGATCATGAGCAGTTCCTTTCCTTCTCCATACTCTTCTCTTCCCATCACTCTGGTACAAGTTGATCTTGGTCTCATCTGTCCATAGGATGTTGTTCCAGAACTGTGAAGGCTTTTTTAGATGTCGTTTGGCAAACTCTAATCTGGCCTTCCTGTTTTTGAGGCTCACCAATGGTTTACATCTTGTGGTGAACCCTCTGTATTCACTCTGGTGAAGTCTTCTCTTGATTGTTGACTTTGACACACATACACCTGCCTCCTGGAGAGTGTTCTTGATCTGGCCAACTGTTGTGAAGGTGTTTTCTTCACCAGGGAAAGAATTCTTCGGTCATCCACCACAGTTGTTTTCCGTGGTCTTCCGGGTCTTTTGGTGTTGCTGAGCTCACCGGTGCGTTCCTTCTTTTTAAGAATGTTCCAAACAGTTGTTTTGGCCACGTCTAATGTTTTTGCTATCTCTCTGATGGGTTTGTTTTGTTTTTTCAGCCTAATGATGGCTTGCTTCACTGATAGTGACAGCTCTTGGATCTCATCTTGACAGTTGACCACAACAGATTCCAAATGCAAATAGCACACTTGAAATGAACTCTGGACCTTTTATCTGCTCATTGTAATTGGGATAATGAGGGAATAACACACACCTGGCCATGGAACAGCTGAGAAGCCAATTGTCCCATTACTTTTGGTCCCTTAACAAGTGGGAGGCACATATGCAAACTGTTGTAATTCCTACACCGTTCACCTGATTTGGATGTAAATACCCTCAAATTAAAGCTGACAGTCTGCAGTTAAAGCACATCTTGTTCGTTTCATTTGAAATCCATTGTGGTGGTGTATAGAGCCAAAAATGTTAGAATTGTGTCGATGTCCCAATATTTATGGACCTGACTGTATACACACATATACATATATATATATATATATATATATACACACACACATACATACATACATACATACATACATACATATACATATACACATATATATGTGTATGTGTATGTATGTGTGTATATATATATGTATGTATGTGTGGGTGTGTGTGTGTATACACAATACACAAGTATTGTGCTGGCACCTTGGCTGGTTTAGGTCTGTCATGGATTAATAAATATGACAATAAAACCGCCAGTAGGTGGCAGCAAGTCCCTGTTTTAATAAATGACTTACTGAATCATTCATGTCAAACCATTCATTCAAAATGGCTGATTCAATAGAAACGAAAGAAGTAAGACCATCTGAATGGACCGTTGAATCACTGGCTCAATCGATTCGTTCAAAAACGGATTCATTCACGGAATGAAACAGTGTTGCTATGCACATTTGTGCTTGCGGCCTCGCGCACGTGCTCATATACAGAAAAGTACATTTCTTGTGCAATGAATATAAAAATGTAGAAACTCATACATGGGTATTTTTTGTTTCATTGCTGGAAGTATAAGGGTATTCTAACTGTATTCTAATGGGCTTCATCGCGCAGTGAATGCTTTTTGGACTCAAGACGTGTTTTTTTTTTTTTTTTTTCTTCTTTCTTTCTTTCTCAGAGTTGGATAATGTCAGCTCTCCTATCGTCTCTCAGTCCCTCACAGTCACACATACATTATGTCAGGAGAATGTCTTTAAATTCTAATCAAGGAAAAATCATTTTCTTCTTTTAAAAAAAGAACTTCAAAAGTTGCGCTTGAACCATTTTGCGTGAAGAATGATGAAATTGCTTCTGCTTGTCCGCAGGTTGTTACAGTACCAAGTTCTGATTGGCCAATCTCTGTTATATAGTTTGTAAATGATCATAAGTTCAGAATTTTAACCTTTCATGAGCATGATAAGTTTTACGTAATACACAAAATTAATAATCCAAAGTGGGTGGTAAGGGGGGATGGTGGTTTTGCAAAGGGGATGCTTTTTGTCACTTTTTTCGACCAGGGGGATACCATCCCCCCGCATCCCCACTCAATTCGAGCCCTGTATATATAGCTGGTAGCTGGTAAAACATCTGTGTGTTGAATCACCCAATAATAAAGGCACTGTATATATAATGTGCATGTGTGTGTGTGTGTGATTATATATACATATATATCACATCACATCACACCACACATGCACATTATATACAGTGGGTACGGAAAGTATTCAGACCCCCTTCAATTTTTTTCAATTTTGTTATGTTGCAGTCTGATACTACAATTGTTTAAATTCTTTTTTTTTTTCTCATTACTCTACACTCTGTCCTTTATAATGACAAAGTGAAAACAGAATTTTAGAAATGTTTGTAAATTTATTAAAAAGAAAAAACTGAAATATCACATTTACATAAGTATTCAGACCCTTTACTCAGTACTTAGTTGAAGCACCTTTGGCAGCAATTACAGCCTCGAGTCTTTTTGGGTATGACGCAACAAGCTTTGCACAACTGGATTGGGGGAATTTCTGCCATTCTTCTTTGCAAATCCTCTCAAGCTCGGTCAGGTTGGATGGGGACCGTCTGTTGACAGCCTTTTTCAGGTCTCTCCAGAGATGTTCGATAGGGTTCAAGTCAGGGCTCTGGCTGGGTCACTCTAGGACATTCACAGAGTTGTCCCTAAGCCACTCCTGTGTTGCCTTGGCTGTGTGCTTAGGGTCATTGTCATGTAAGAAGGTGAACCTTCGGCCCAGTCTGAGGTTTTGAATGCCCTGGACTGGGTTTTCATTAAGGCTATCTCAATATTTTGTTGCATTGAGCTTTTCTTGTACTCTGATGAGTCCCTCAGTCCCTGCCGCTGAAAAACAGCCCAACAGCATGAGGCTGCTACCACTACACTTTACTTTTGGGATGGTACTCTGCAGTTGATGAGAAGAGCCGGTTTCCTTCAAACATGATGCTTAGAATTGAGGTTCATCAGACCAGGTAATCTTGTTTCTCAGAGTCTGAGGGTCCTTTAGGTCCTTTATTGCAAATTCCAAGTGTTTTCATGTGTCTTCACTGAGGAGAGGATTGAGTTTGGCCACACTCCCACAAAGCCCAGATCGGTGGAGTGTTGCAGTGATGTTTGTCCTTCTGTAGGTTTCTCCCATCTGCATATATGATCATGGAGCTCAACTAGAGTGACCACCAGGTTCTTGGTCACCAGTCTAGACAAGCCCCTTCTCCATCAATTGCTCAGTTTGGCTGGGGACCAGCTCTTGGAAGAGTCCTGGTTGTGCCAAACTTCTTCCATTTGAGAATTATGGAAGCCACTGTGCTCTTGGGAACCTTCAGTGCAGCAGAATTTTTTTTGTAGCCTTCCTCAGATCTGTGCCTCAATACAATCCTGTGTCTGAGCTCTGCAGGCAGTTCCTTTGACCTCGTGGCTTGGTTTTCGCTCTGATATGCATTATCAGCTGTGAGGCCTTTTACAGAGAGGTGTGTGCCTTTCCAAATCATGTCCAATCAATTTAATTTACCACAGGCGGACTCCAATCAAGGTGTAGAAACATCTCTGCAATGATCAAGAGACATGGGAGGCACCTGAGCGAAATTTCAAGTGTTGTTGCAAAGGGTCTGAATACTTATGTAAATGTGATATTTCAGTTTTTTCTTTTTAATAAATTTACAGACATTTCTAAAATTCTGTTTTCACTTCATCATTATGAGGTACAGAGTGTAGATTAATGAGAAAAAAAATGAATTTAAACAATTGTAGTATCAGGTTGCAACATAACAAAATTGAAAAAAGTGAAGGGGGTCTGAATACTTTCCGTACCCACTGTATACAGTGCCCTCCAAAAGTATTGGAACAGTAAAGACAAAATAGCTCTGTTGGCTGTGAAGTCAAGACATTTACAAATATGATTAAAAGATGAATATGAGACAAAACTACAGAATGTCACATTTTATTATTGGGTGATTCAACACATAGATGTTTTACCAGCTAAGAAGTTCAACACTTTTAGAGTTTCATCCCCCTATCTGATGTGAGCATAAGTATTGGAACAGTTGCCTCACAGGTCTTTCTAGGTGATCAGCTGTGTCCTGTTGCATTCATTCTTCAGATATTAAAAGCAGGGAATGTGTCGTATCAGTTATATCCATTACTTCTGCATTCTGAATCTTGCATTCGATGATGACACACACAAACCAGGATGAAGATGAGGGAGCTGACTTTGAGAGAAAAGCAAGCAATTTGGATGCTAAAAGAAAAGAGGAAGTCAATTAGAGCTATAGCAAAAACAAAGGGCATGGAGAAATCAAGAGTTTGGAAACCACCAGCGACACCAGCAACCAACAACGATCTGATCGGCTGAGAAAAAAACAGTATTTGATGACAGACAAATCATAAAATGTGTGAAAATGAACCCTAAAAGATGTGTCTGTAAAATCACCAACAACTTCCAGAAAGCTGGGGTGATGCTCTGACAATCTACTGTCCTCAGGAGACTTTGACACAGAATTACAGATGCTACACAGCAAGATGCAAACCTCTGACCAGCACCAAAAATAGAAAGGCAAGATTAGAGTTTGCAAAAAAGCACAAAGGTGGGCCAAAAGAGTTTTGGAACTGTGTTTATGGACCGATGAGACAAAGATGAACCTTTATCTAAGTGATGGGAAAGCAAAAATGTGGAGAAAAAAGGGAACTGCAATGATCCCAAGCATACAGCCTCATCTGTAAAGCATGGTGGAGGTGGTGTCATGGCATGGGCATGCATGGCTGTCTCTGGAACAGGCCCTCTCAACTTTACTGATGACTTAATGTATGATGACAGTAGCAGAATGAATTTGGATGGGTACAAAACCATCTTGACTACCAATATTCAAGAAAATGCCACCAGATTCATTGGGAAGTGCTTCATATTGCATTAGGACAATGACCCAAAACACCCTGCCAGTTCAGTCAAGGAATTTATAAGGGCAAAGAAATGGAAAGTCTTAGATTGCCCAAGTCAATCTCCAGAATTAAATCCGATTGAACATGAATTTCACCAGCTGAAGAGGAGAGTAAAGGCAGAAACTCCCCAAAACAAGCAACAATTGGAATTGGCTGCATTAAAGGCTGGGAAAAGTATTTCAAAGGATGAGACCAAGAGTCTGGTGATGTCTGTGGGTCACAGACTCACTGCTGTGATTGTGCGCAAGGGATCTGCAACTAAATAATAGCTTTTAATCTTTTATATCTGCCTTATGTTCAACTGTTCCTATACTTATGCTCACATCAATGAGTGGGATGAACTCTGTGCTGTTCTTTTTATTTGGTAAAACATGTATGTATTGAAACGGCTAATAATAAAATGTGACATTCTGTAGTTTTGTCTCATATTCATCTTTTAATCATATTTGCAAATGTCTTGACTCCACAGCCAACAGAGCAGTTTTGTCTTTATTGTTCCAATACTTGTTTATGTATGTATGTATGTATGTGTGTATGTGTGTGTGTATGTATGTATGTATGTATGTATGTATGTATGTATGTATGCGTGTGTGCGTGTGTGTGTGTGTGTGTGTATGTATATGTATATATATATATATATATATATATATATATATATATATATTATATTATATTATATTATATTATTTTTATATATATATATATATATATATATATATATATATATATATATATATATATATATATATATATATATATATATATATATATTATATTATATTATATTATATTATATTATATGCTGTTTCATTACTTTTATGGCCCATAAAATTGGTTATTTATTTACATGGCTGTACTCTGGTTACAGGTTCTCATTTCACTCAACACCTCTTGCTCAAAGGTAGAAGAGAATTCCCACCTGCCAGATTACCTGCCAGAGGATGAGAGTCCGGAGAAAGAGCTGGACCGTGCCGTTTCCCGTACTGGTGCTAAACAAGACACCGGTGGAAGCTGGCTGAACACAGCAGCCAGTTTCCTCACTAAAACCTTCTACTGGTAAAGTCTGAATTTCACAGACTTTTCCCGTCTGAGTTTGGACCTCAACATTTTTTAAGAAAGATCAGTCTAGAAGAGCAAGGTGCACGACTATTGGAGCTTAAAGCTCTATGGAGAGTTGAAGAACTGACTAATGTGCTTTATCAAGCTACAAAAGGTGTTGTTCAGTTTATGAGCACAACCTTTCACATAAAAGTGTGTGTGAGACATCAGCCACATCAAAACTCTGTATTGATATATAGATGTTGAGTTCATGTTGAACATTTATATATGTTTATGAAAACATGTCTTTCCTCCCTCTCAGGATCAGAAATTTCCTATTTCTGCTGTCAAGATTGTCGGTTGTATCCTCTTTACACCTGATTTCTTGTAAATATTTCCATTTTTGTGTGTTATAAGGGGAAATTATCTATTTTGAGTCTCATCTAAAAATGGAAACAACTGTAAGACAGATTAAATGTTTAATGCTGTTTTGTGTAAAATAAAGGTTTGGAAGGAAGAAGTCTGTCCTGATCTTTGTGATGACATTAATTAAATTTAAGTGTTCAAAATATGCACTTTTACGTTGAAAAAGCGAATACAGATGCCCACACCAAATGGTCTTTTAATTTAGTTGTAATATGGTTTACTGATACAAACAAAAAAATGTTTTACAAGATAAAGGATTTTAAACAAATTTTCTAAATAAATGAATGACAAATACACATACAAATAAAAGTCAGTGTGTAACAAGGTTTTACAGTATAAATGTCTTACCATACATTAAAAAATAAATTCTAGCATAAATTTAAACTACATAAAGGAAAAACATTTTAACCAATTAAATTTATGCACACAACCTGCCAGATTGCTTTAGAGCTACATCTTGTGATGACAAAGGTTTAGCATAGTACAGTGGAAATAGTGTTAATGACCTTTACACTTAAGAAGTTCTGAGCCTTTTCTTGCAAGTTAACAAAACAACAACTACAATAAACATGCACACCTTGGCCCTTCTTTTGAAAACAATTATTGACTACATCAAACAGCAGTGCATCAGTCAACTTGTAACATACTTGTACATAGTACATATTAGTATCAAACGGAAAGCATGGTTTGTATAACCAACACTATTGCAATGCAATTGAATTGTCCAATCAGTAATTCATACTAGAATATAATAGTGTGATATAAATATAAGAACAATATAAATAACAAAGGATTTTAAAATAAACCATCTGAAAAAATTACAAAGAAGTGCAGTCATCAGTGGTGAGGTATGGCAGCATTCTGCTACACTTTAATCAAATGTTGATGTGTGTTGTGGTACAATCAGGCCTGATTTTAATACAAGCTGGAAAGACAAAAGAAATACATTACATAAAGCTCAACACAAATGTACAGTTTGAGTGTTTTGAAAGACACACTGTAGCTATTATTCTGTTTCAGAAGTTCAAGTTCATAACTACTGCAAATATCATTGCAGGAACTACTTACATAAGTTTCTGTAGTTTACAGTCTGGATCATCTAGCTGGACAGATAGTGGCCTCACGGCTGAATCTGTAAGATTGTTTTCGCTCAGGTCCAGCTCTCTTAAAGGTGAGTGCTTAGATCTCAGTGCAGAGGCTAAAATTGTGCAACCTTCCCCTGTGACCCCACAGTTAGACAGCCTATACAGAAAAAAAAAAACATTAGTTACATATAAACAATAATATAGGCATAGATAATTAATAAAATACAATTTTAATGTAGATCAGACATTTTTTCATAGGAAAATCACAATTACTTTTCTGAAAGAAACTTAGATATAGTAGATATAACGTAGATATAGCATTACCCTAAAGTGTCCAGCTGAAAATGTGGATTTTCCAATCCAGCACAGAGGATTTTAATTCCCAGATCTTGTAGATTATTTACTCCCAAATTCAGTTCTCTAAAACTTGACGATTTTTTTTCAAGAGATGCAGCCAGTGAATCACAGCAGGCCACAGTTAAACCACACTGACTCAAACTAGGGAAAACAAAGATATAGAGGCGTTTCATTTAACATTTTTTATAAGTTTATAAGAAATATCTTATGCTCACCAAGGCTGGATTTATTTAATCAAAAGTACAGTAAAAACAGTAATATTGTGAAATATAAAAATTTAAAATTGCAGTTTTCTATTTTAATATATTTTAAAATGCAATTTATTCTTGTGATGGCAAAGCTGAATTTTCAGTAGCCATTACTCCAGTCTTCAGAGTCACATGATCCTTTAGAAATCATAATAATATGCTAATATTTGCTGCTTAAGAAACATTTCTTCTTACTATCAATGTTGAAAAGACTTTGTTGCTTTTTTTTCAGGATTCTTTGATGGATAGAAAGTTCAAAAGCACTGCATTTATTTGAAATAAAATAATTTTGAAAATAATAAATAAATAAATAAATAAATATAAATGTAATTTAATGCAGCTAATTTGGTAAAAAAACAAAATTCAATAAATAAAAAAAAATAAAAAAAAGGTTATCTGATATATTAGAACGTTAGAATGTTAATTAAAGGAGCCTCGTTCCTGCATCTGTGAGCTCATTACTGCTCAGATCCAGCTCTTTCAGATACGACGGGTTTGAGTTTAGAGCGGCAGCGAGGACAGCACAACCTTCCTGTGTGACCCCACTGTCTCCTAAACTGTTATGAAAGATGTGTGTTCATAAAATGCTCTTGTTGTTAAAAAAATTAAAACTAGATTTAGAATTTGCTTAATAGAATATGTCACCATTCAGCATCCAAATAAAAGAAAAACCAACTGACATCAATATCACATCATCACTGTTGATTGTAATTGAAACTTTAATCTTAAACTGTATACAAACTGTGACATTTACAAAAGTCAAAAATAGTTAGTATACCTAAGACTGAAATTACCTGCATAGCACTATAATGAAAGTCTCAAAGTTGGAAATCTTCACCACTTTAGAAAGTCTTGATACACCAAAATCCTTTTTGTGGTCCTTTTGTGGTTTTTCAGGTCCAGCTCTCTCAGATGAACCGGGTTAGAGTCTGAGGCCAAATCATCAACACCCACCTCTGTGATCTCACACAATGCTAACCTGAAAAGACAGGATATGCTTCAAGAGTTTGCTGAGGGTAGGATCTATACTGCAGATTTAAAACCCTTACCTCAAAATCTCTATTTTACAGTGAGGGCTTCCAAGTCCATTTAAGAGCATTTTCAATGCTTCATCATATATTGCATTGCCACTCAGATCTAAAGCTTTCAGAGTAGAGAAGCTGGACCTCAAAGCTGAAGCCAAAGACTGACAGGATTTCTCAGTGAGCAAACCATAACTTAGCCTACAGGTTGAAAAATGAACATTTAGTCAAAAATAATAGTTATGTCTTTGAATGAAGTCTCTTATGCTCACAACTGCATTCATTTGATGTAAAATACAGGTAAACAGTAATATTGTGGAACCTTATTACAATTTTTTTTCAATACATTTTAAATGTAATTTATTTATGTGATGGCAAATTTTCAGCAGCCGTTACTCTTCAGCTTAGTCTTCAGTGCAACATGATTCTTCAGAAATCATTCTAATATACTGATTTGGTGCTTAAGAAACATTTTATTATTATCAATGCTGAAAACAGTTGTGCTGCGTAATATTTTCTGGAAATCATGCTACATTTTTCCAAAATCAGGGTTCTTTGATAAACAGAATGTTCAAAAGAACAGCATTTGTTTGAAATTCATTTTTTGTAACAATGTAAATGTCTTTGCGTCCTTTTTGAAAAAAATATGCATTTCTTTCCATTTTTTCTCAAACTTTTGAATAGTAGTGTGTGTGTGTGTGTGTATATATATATATATATATATATATATATATATATATATATGACAATACATTTAATGAAGTAAAAAAAAAAAAGAGAAAAAATACCAAAGTGTTTCAAGCTGTGAGTGGATGCTGTATTACAGCTGAAAGCTTCTGCACTCCATCATCTCCTGGGTTATTCCAGTGCAGGTCGAGCTCTCTTAAGTGTGACGGGTTGGACAGCAGAGCTGAGGCTATCACAATGCTGCCTTGAGTTGTAACTCTGCAGTCTTTAAGTCTATAAATAATGCAATAACAAATGATCATGAGGACCAAACTAACTCTACATTTGATTGATATCTTCTGATGAACTAAAGTAGTTTGAAGAGGTTTAATTCTATTGCTTCTGACCTCAATATCTCAAGTTTACAGTGCTGATGCTTCACATAATTGGCCAAGATCTTAATTCCTACTTCTCTCAGACTGTTTTCACTCAGGTCCAGCACCCTAAGGTTTGTAAGCTTTGGGAGCAGTCCTGTTTCCAGAACAAAGCAGCCACATGTGGTGATTCTGCAGTATGAGAGCCTGAGGAAACAGTAACATATCACATGAATCTAATGTTATAGTACTAAATATGAATTTACAACTACAATATGAAATCATTATGTTAAGGAAATTTAAAAATGATTAAAATAGGTTTTAATTATTTATGCTTTATTGGGGATTTCTTATTTAGTATTTAAAAAAAATCAATAAAACTGAACACCATAGACTAATACATCTTAGATAAACATCTTAATTTTAGTACCATTTAGTTTAGCACCATTGTTTAATTCAAATATTTAATAAAAGCATTAAACTGATCAAAAGTGAGAGTAAAGACATTTATAATGCTTTAATAAGATTTCTATTTCAAATAAATGAACAGACAAGACAGTGACTGAGCTTTACCTCAGTTCCTCTAAATTACACTGTGTTTTCTAGTCCAGCTGTCAGAAGCTCCAGTCCTTTGTCTCCTATGGAGTTATTGCATAGATCTAGCACTCGTACATTAGAAGAGCTGGAGACGACAGTAGAAGCAAGAGCTCTACAGCATCTCATGGTAAGTCCACAATTATCCAGTCTGGAATATAATGTAGACATAATAAATAAGAACTAAACACACACATGTGACCTCAATCACAACATAAAAACATCAAAACAAACTCACAGCGCAGATTCTGAAGCTTTAACCACTGGCAACAATCTGGTGAGGCCTTCATCTGATCTGATGTACTTCTTCAGGTCAAACACTTCCAGCTTCTCTTCTGATGTCAGTAACACAAAAACTAAAGCAGACTACTGTGCAGGGGACAGTTTAGAAAAATGCCCTGAGTTCAGGAAGCGCTGGACCTCCTTGACCAAAGAGAGATCATTGAGTTCATTGAGAAAGTAGAAGAGATTTATGAACTTTTTTCGCACGGACATCTCCTCTATCATTTTCTTGATATATTCAATAGTTTCCTCAATGCTCTGACAGGCTCTGCTACCAAACTGAGAAAGCAAGCCTTGTAAAAGGCTCTGATTGGACTCCAAAGAAAGTCCCAGAAGGAAGCGGAGAAAAAGGTCCAGCTGTCCATTCTCGCTCTGTAGGGCCTCGTCAATGGCACTCTTATGCAATTCAAACAAGGTGGTCTCTGTATGCTCTTGATGCTCTTCGTGATCAAGAACATTGCCGTGGTGGACCTTAAACATGTAATACACATACATGGCTGCCAAAAACTCCTGAATGCTCAAATGGATGAAGCAGTACACTTTGTTCTCGGTTCATGCAGATTCTCTGAAGATCTGTGAGCAGACTCCTGAATACACCACTGCCTCCTTCACGTCAATCCCACAGCCCATCAGGTCTTCCTCATAGAATATCAGATTGCCATTTTTTAGTTGTTGGAAGGCTAGTTTACCTAGCTTTAAAATCATATCTTCATCCTCCGGGCCTGGGTTGTGCTCTTTGGTGTATCTCATGTTTTTCGCATGGGTTTGGATTAGAAGGAAATGCGTGTACATTTGAGTAAGAGTCTTGGGGATTTCTTCATCTTCCGCTGCATTAAACATTCTCTCTAGAACCATAACGGAGAGCCAGCAGAAGACTGGTATATGACACATGATGTACAGACTTCTTGATGACTTTAAGTGCGTGATGATATGACCAGAGAGGTGTTTATCACTGATTCTCTTGTTGAGGTATTCCTCCTTTTGTGGGTCGAACTTCAGTCACCAGGTCGATATACTCAAGAGGGATCTGACTGGCTGCTGCTGGTCGAGATGTTATCCAGAGGAGAGCATCAGGAAGCAGATTATTATTGATGAGATTGGTTAGCAAAACGTCAATAGAGACTGACAGAGTTGGGTTACTCAACTTTGCGTTATTCTGTAAATCCAAAGGAAAGCGGCATTCATCCAGACCGTCAAAGATAAAGAGAACTTTTTGGTTTTTGGGATTATCTCCAAAGCCTGTTTCCATTTTGAAATGTTGGAGAAGCTTAATCAAGCTGAACTGTTTTCCTTTCATCAGGTTCAGCTCTCGGAATGGAAGAGGATACACAAACTTGATATCTTGATTAGCGCTGCCCTCAGCCCAGTCCAGTATGAATTTCTGCACTGAGACTGTTTTCCCAATGCCTGCAACTCCCTTAGTCAGCACACATTTGATGGGTCTGTTTTCTTCAGACGAGTGTTTAATAATGTCATTGCATTTGACTGGAATGTCCACTGTGGTTTTTCTCCGCAACGCCGTCTCAATCTGTCTCACCTCATGTTCTTTGTTGACATTCTCACTTTCCCCTTCAGTGATGTAAAGCTCTGTGAAGATGTCGTTCAGGAATGTGGGATGTGATTGTTTGGACGTCATTGTGAATCCACTGAAATTTGGCTTTCAGTCTTGATTTATATTCTTGTTGGCACTTCATGGCTGAATTGGAATGGACTGTTAATTCAGGAATATTGTTCTTGGGAGACCTGTGAAAATACATTGTCAATGAAAGTGTATGACTGGACTCTGATGGAGATACACTGCTGTCCAAAAATTTGGGGTCAGTTTGGGAATTTTTTTTTTAGATAAATTAATAACTTTATTTTGAAAGGATGCTTTAAATGGATCAGAAAAAAACAGTAACTTTACACCAAATCAGCATAGAATGATTTCTGAAGGATCATGTGACACTGAAGACTAGAGCAATGGCTACTTGAAATTCAGCTTTGCCATCACAGGAATAGGAAGTGGAAATTAAGAGACATAAAGGGACACAGTATGAATATCTTACTGTTGCTCGTTGGCAAAGTCTTCAGTATTGAAAGAAATTGGTTCAGTCATTGATGCCTGGCTTTTGTTTGACACATCATTCAGCTTGCTCTGCTTACCAAACCTTCAGAAAAAAATACAGGTAGGCTATATTTATGCATTGCATGCAGCATGAATTGTTTTACTTTCAAATTTTCGGTATAACTACGCAGATGTTACATACCTTTGTACTGAATAAAGAGGTTCTCTTTTCAAATCAATTGGATCCAGCATAAAATTTGCACTTTTTAAAGAAACACGGCTGTTGTGATTTCGTGAAACTGTCCTTGAATGAGAGAAAAACATGTTTAGAAATACATTTACTCACTCATTTATCTCATAAATGATGGAAAAGACATATTACCACACTTTTCTCACCATGGAGTGCTTAAATCTGGCAGATTCATTAAAATGCAGCTGACCCATCCACGATTTTTCTTCAGTTAAACTTAATGTCCAAGGTTTTTTCTTTTCTAGGAAAATGGACCAAAAACAAAAACAAAATAATTCAAAGATTATGTTATAAAATAAGTGATAAAGGACAGGAAAACCTGGGAACTATAAATACACAAGAACCTATAATTAATCAAGACATGTCTGGACACAATGAGGGAGTGATTACTGAAAAAACGCATGACATGGACTAGATGTGAAATGTCAAAATGTGAACAAAAGAGACAGGAAAAAGATAAGAAAAAACAAAGAACGTTTCAGGTACAATGTGTAACACCTATTAATAATCCACTTGAACTTTCAGTAAGAGATTCTAATCAAATCTAAGTAAGTATGTTCAAAAGAATGTATGACCTAAAGTATACTGGCATTTAAAGGACTTTCTCTTAATCTATAAATGGTGTGTAATTTCAACATCGATGTTGCAATTTACAAAACAGAGCAAAAGAATGAGGAACTACTAAGTTCCTCATTGGAGAAGTTAAGCAGTTTCGTACATTCATGTGGGTTTTTGTTTGGAAAAAAAGACACTTTTTCTGTGGTTAAATTGCGTACACCATTTTATGAGTGACCTCATGTCACTAAACATGTACACACACACTGGTGAGACTTTTATTTATTTACTTATTTATTTTATTTTATTTATTTATTTATTTGTATTTATTTATTTATTTATTTTATCTATTTTTATTTATTTATTTATTTGTTGTTTTTTTGCTTAAAGAATTTCAGGCACTATTTACTGGGAAAGTGCCAATATGCTCTAATGTAAATTAATCGATTGATTTAATCAATGATTTCCACAGTTAGCTTTAACAGTGCTCTATATGTAGTAGGTCTATGAATTAGTTCAATAGTGAATTCAACAAAATGGCAATTAAATTAGATTTGAATATACTTCACTGACCCCGGACTGTCAACAAGAGTTTGTGTTCCAGTCTGTCAGACGCCCACCTGGTGTGAACCTGATGATGCAGGAGCCCAATCAGAGCTGGAGTCCAGCCAAACTCAAACACTGCGGAGCTGCTCCAAGAGGATGTGCGTATGCAACCCTGAGAGCCTGATCAGAGTGCACGAACAACAGGCTCCTGGTGAAGACCATGAAGCCGAAGTCTCTCTGTGTCCCGCGGCTTGGCCTCTTTGAGGACATCAGCGGCAGATACAGGCGACAGGTTGATACCGGCGCACCGGAGCAGAACCTTGATCAGCCGATGGAGAAAAGGCCCAGAGATCTGCGCTTCACTTTACTGCCAGAGAGATCACCATACGAGCCTTTAGTGGAAGACAACAGCCAACACAAACTAAAGGAGGAAAAGAAAGCAAAAAAGAAAGAAAAGTATAAAAAATATAGAAAGGTAAGATGAATATTATATCTTGTGAAGTAAATATTTCACAAGTGCTGTGTTTGTTTCAAAAAGTTTTCAAAAGCATTTTTAAACGAGTCTCTTTTGCTCACCAAGGCTGCATTTATTTGATAAAAACACAGTGTAAAGCCAATACTCTTTTGAAGTATTATTACTTAAAATATTTAAAATATTTTATATAATATTTTATATTTAAAATAGCCGTTTTCTAGCTATTTGAATATAATTAAAATGTAATTTATTCCTGAGATGGCACAGCTGAATTTTCAGAAAACATTCTAATATGCTGATTTTGTGCTCAACATTTCTTCTTATTATCAATGTTAAAAAGTTTTTCTAAATATTTTTTGTACAAACTGATCCAGTTTCTAACATTTATTTTGATCAGTTTAATGAGTGCTTGATGAATAAAATTATTAATTTCTTTAAAATAATTATCTTACTGACCCTGAACTTCTAAACAAGAAATGTAGCCATTTTTTTGCTTGCTCCAAAATAATAAAATAGCCTACAGGCCTTTGTTAAACTAACTTTTATTCATTTAGACTAACTAGTATGTATTTTTAAATTATTCCTACTATAAATAAAATACAAGTAAGTTATCTAGCAGTGACTTTTTCAATTTCACTAGCAACTTTACATTAATATTTATTCACTGTTGTTACTATTGGGATACAGACAATCCCAAGCAGGCCTATTTGTTCATCACTAGTACTTATTATTGGCTAGTATAGTTTACATTCCAACAGTGACAAGTACCTGTTCCAGTGCTGTTGATAAATTTGTAATTTTTGTTGTTTGTAATTCTTGTGGCTCAGATTATCAACTATTAATTTCTGATTATTTTTATTTTCAGTTGTTAATGTTAATTTTCAGTTGCACAAGTTCAATGATATAGAATAATTCTTCAAATTTGTCAAAATAGTGTTTTCCTGATTTAAAATCTCACAAATCTTACCACTGAGTTTCAGAATAGTAGTGTCCTGTTTATAAGTGAAAGGGTGAACATTATACAACAGAAAACTGTCATGTGTAATTCAGTAATGAAAAGATGCTTTCAAAAACAAGATATTTTTTGCAATAACCAGGGAATTTTGATTATGAAATTATGCACAGTTCCCACTTAATGCTTTGAATATAATAACCATAAATTGTTATTTTATGAACAAGCACATCACTTTTTCAGTGAATTTGCTGACCCAGTGTTAGACTGGGTCAAAGATCAACAGGTAACCTGTCTGGCGTCTTAGACTGTTTCCTTATCAGACTTAGCCGATTAAAACTGATGAGACTGTGAGTAAATGGAGTATCTTTAGTAAACACATCTCACTGTAATCCACTTAATATCTATAGCATCACTGTTTTTTTTCCAAAGCATTACAAGTAACTTGATCAAGTTTGGTGCTAATGGCCAGCTTTTTAATAATGCAAAGTAAAATAGAGGGCTCAACAATAAGGATTTTATGTTGCTGGCCCACTTTGTTCCTCCATTTTCACTGTCCACAACCATAAATAGTACAGATTTTCCTTTTTTTAATGCAAAATTATGTATGAGACTCAATATATTTTAAACCATTACAGAAAACCAGCATTTTATGTTTGCAAAGCATAAAACACATGTAGTGAATGTAGATTCAGTGAATTTAGTGCATGTGGTTTTGGCTATATGGAGACCTTTTCTAGTGAACCTGAAATACAACAAGGGCTACGTAATCAGAGGTTTATTTGTGTTATTTTGGGAGGGTCATTCAGATCACATGCAGTGTTCCATTGTCATGCAGCAGAAACTTCCTCCAGCAGGATAAAGCAGTGCATCCTGTTTCTGACCTGTTGTCACACAGAGAGACAGTCACTAACGTAAAGCCACTAAACTGCATGCTCTTTACAGTTTAAAATGATAAAGCCTAGTGTTTAATCCAGCTAAATTGTCTACTTGGAAATCCTTTAGGTATTTAAACCACTCAAAGTCTTAATTCTATAACATTGCTGCTGGCACAGGCTAAACCACCTGGATCTGTGAATGAAGCCATGCTGCCCCACTCCAAAAATATATATATATTTTTTTTTTTCAAAGGAACTGCATTGCATTTCAGTCCAATTGTTTAAATGATTTTGATTTGCTGCTCAGATTTATCAAATGCCAAAGCACTGTGGAAAAACAAATGTCCCCTAACAGCCAAATCATTCTGTAGTATCATCCCAATAGTGCTAGAGTGGAAAGTATAGTAATAAAAATAAAAAATAAATAAAAGGAGACCAGATCTTTTAATATAACTTTTTGATTATTTAATTTATTTTACATAATATTTGGATGTCGTGCAAAATGCATTCCTGTAATAAAAGAAAAACAAAGCTACCAACGTACTCTGAGAAGGGCTGTTTAAAGGAATAGTTCACCCAAAAATTAAAATTTGCTAAAATGTACTCAGCCTAAGGCCATCCGAGATGTAGAAGAGTTTGTTTCTTCTTTGGAACAGATTTTGAGAAATTTAGCATTACATCACTTGCTGATCAATAGATCCTCTGCAGTGAATGGGTGCCGTCAGAATGAGAGTCCAAACAGCTGATAAAAACATCACAATAATCCACAAGTAATCCACACGACTCCAGTCCGCTATCCAAAATATTGCTTTCTCCAGTGAAAAAAATCATCTCATCTGAATCAGGAGGGAAATATGCACAGCTCAAGGACCATTTACAAGTGAAAACAGTCCAAAACAGTTCTAAACAAATATGTCTGTGGATTTTGATGTGAGAGGCTAACAGGGGATGGACTTTTTCACTGGAGGAAGTACGTTTTGGCCAGAAATCTATCAAAAGCCTTGATAGATTTGTTTCTTACAAATGACCATTCTGACGGCACCCATTCACTGCAGAGGATCCTTTAGTGAGCAAGTGATGTAATGCTAAATTTCTCCTAATCTGTTCTGATGAAGAAACAAACTCAACTACATCTTGGATGGCCTGAGGGTTTTCAGCCAATTTCAACAAATTCTTTAGGGCAATACATTAAGTTATTCAGTAGCCTAAGTGTTTTTTCAACATTCTTTTCGTTTTTCAGAATGTAGGAAAGGCTCTTCGCTACAGTTGGAAGTGTCTGATGTTGGGTCTGCAGAACTTCACTGTGGGATATTCCACCCCTCTTTCCGCTGCTGCCACAATTGTCCCAGATTTCCATCCGGGAGGAGCCTGGGGTTGAGACAACCTGTGACCAGCATTTGTACTTTACTGTCACCCTAAATCTTTATGGACTGCATGTCCAGATGTTTATTAAAAAATGGTCAATACATCCGCCCTGGGTAGCTTGACCTGTCATGCTGTAAATTGTTCAATTGGTGTAAATATCTTCTCTTTGAATTTGTGTTGAAGTGGACTTTTCATCTTGCATTAGGGATTTACAGCTACAAAAAAGTCGTGTATCTATTTTTACTCTCAAATCTATCTGTATATATTTTGCTTGGATTGAAAGAGTTCATATGAATTTCTGTACTGAAGTAATGAAATATTTTTGTATTTTATAACTAGGAGGCTACTGACAGTAGTGTTGATTCTGCATTTATTTTATGCATAGCCTGCAATTTTTCTCTGTCACTGTTCAGCAAGTTGCAAGTGATATGTTCACCTGAATTCATGCTGAAATGTTGACAAAGGTGAAAGTGATTTAGACTCTTAACTGGAAGAGATAGGTATGTTTATGCTCTATAAAGTGAATTAAATGCCCTCTGGAATGACTGTTTTATTTGATTTAGTCCATTTCATGGACAAAAAAAGAGGATTTGCTTGATATAAGGAAGCTGAATGTTCTTAAAGAGAGAAGTAAGAGTAAGTGTTTTCAAATGGTAATTAGGGCAAGAGCCTTAAAGACAAAGGATGGGATTATGAGAAACCACAACAGGAAAAGATAATCTAGGACAGGGCAGAGAAACGGCTGTGCCATGACTTGTTTAATAGGGTTAGTGAAGCTGAGTATCTGTCATGCTTGTAACACCTGGTTAAAATGAATCACAAGAAATGCAATAAAAAGTAACTTTAATAAATGAAAAATCTGAGTGGGGCTGTTTTTGTCTTTTTTATAATTAAAGCAATACATTTTGCTATTTTTTATGCATATTTACCAAATATAAATTATTAAGAGCTATGCCTTATATGCCTTAGCCTACATATGTAAGATATCACATCAAAAACATTTTAACATATATATATCCCAATTTTAATAGAAACAATGGTTTAACAACAAATGCAGTATTTTATTAGATCCTTTTTGACTTTTCTGTTAAACAAACGTGTGATGTGACAGCCGACAGATGCACAGCACACAAGTCTCGTTGGTAACGTCACTCCGTCCATCGAAGAAACGCAAGAAACAAGAATAACAAACCAGAGAGGACAAGTTCAATTTTGAGGGGTCCCACAGTCTATGGTCCCAGCGCACATAGGAGTGAAGGGGAATGAAAAAGTGGACAAGGTCGCGAATAAGGCCTTAAAAAAGGAAAATGTAGAAATGCAAATAAGAATCAGTAAATCAGAAGTGAAGTGCATGATCTGGGAAAAAGTTAACCACAAGTGGCAAAAAATGTGGGATAACGAGGAAAGGGAGACATCTATACCAACTCACTTTAAAAACAACCCTAGGTATGAGTGATAGAGCACAGGTGAGAGAACTAATAGTCTTTTTAAGGGAAACTGGGTTTTATTATAGGATATGATGGTAAGGAAGAAAGTGTAATTTAGAATAAATAAGTTGGGTGTTTTTTTCCCCCTCTATCCCTAATTCACAGTAGAAATAGATTGTGAATTTACTTACTGATCCGGAACAGAAGGGGGCGGTAATGCACCAATGAGCTGGATGCCAGCCGCCGTTAAAGAAGAAGAAGAAGAAGAAACGCGAGAAGATATCATGGCGGGATTCATGAAATCCGAAAGTGGCTTTGGACTCGAAACTGTCAGATTGAAAGTTATCTTGTCTGCGGTGTTGTTTTTATTTCATTTATCTCAAACGTCGGGTAAGCAATGGTTATGGTTTAATATATTAAGTTTTGATATATTGCTAATAAAGAAAGCTAAGTGTTGTTAGCGTACTAAGTGTGTAGTTGATGTAATCAGTTAAAACTCTATAAACTGATGTTTTGAAAATAACGATATGTAATAAAATCAGTATTTTATGTCTCAGCCAGTTGTTTTGTAGTAGAACCGAGACACAGGAGACTGTTGATTGGAAAACATACATTTTAATACTTTGTAAATAAAATGTGTTTTTTCCATAATGGCATATTTTCAATTCTGTGGATATATATATATATATAAGATTCACAAAAAAAGTATGACTGTCATTTTCATCTTCATGCAGGTGCCACCCGTCCTATTATAGAAGTTAAAGATGGACAAGAAATCAAAGTACAAGCCGCACAACATTTTTGCTACAATAATTCTATTGTGCCTGGATGGAGGGAAACATGGACTAGAATACAGGTGGAGGACTCTTTTCAGTCAATGTGATCAGCACTGTTTGCATCAATATTGACAGTGTCTTCGTCTTATTTGATTGACAGGTGAGAGTGTGGAGCACTACAAAGCTGAAGGTGACGGTGGCTAATGATGAGCAGGACCTGCAGGAGCTTGAGCATTTCAGCATCTGGAAACTCGTGCAGTACTTCGTTCATGAACAGACCAATGAGACCACCGTGAGCGTCAGTCTCTTTAATAACAAGACCTGTTTCAGAGTGGACCCTTCAGATTCCCGTACACTTTATACAGTACAACCTAGTCGGCGTGAGTTGAAAACATAATTAAAAGAAAATCCAAATAGAACAGAAAACCCATTACAGTCATGCTGTAAAGTCTTCATGCTCTGATATGATCAGGACTGTGATACTGATTTTGAGATTGCCATTGTTTTTTCTCTTGTAGATTTTGACATCTACTTGTTTTTCGTTTTTCTGGCTGGACTGTTGCTGTTCTTTTTTGCAGATACTCTAAGCAGGTAATTGACGTTTATATAGAATAGGTTACCTAAAAATGAAAATTTGCTCAAGATTCACTTTGTGAGTAAAGTTATGAGTGAGCTGTTCCTTTAATAAAAAATTAAAATATGTATTTTAGCCAATTCTGCTCTTTTCCTGGGTGGAGGCACAGTTTGGTTTGTTAGTTAGTCGTAGTATGTTTTTGATCTGTCTTGTAGAAGTCAAGTGTTCTACTACTCTGCTGGCATGAGCACTGGAATGATCGCCTCCCTCATCATCCTCATCTTCGTTGTGGGACGTTTTTTACCCAAGGTAGATTCCTCACATTCTTTGTGTTTTAAACATGCTTCTCTGTACCATTGAGCACCTCTGGGCTTTGTGAAGCTTTGTGTAGCAATTAATTATGAGATCTTATTAAATGGTCTTATTTTCAACACGTTTGTTTCCTTGGCCTGTAGAAAAGCCCATTCTATGTGCTGCTGATGGGCGGATGGTCTTTTTCTCTCTACGTCATCCAGCTGGTGTTTAGGAATCTCCAAATCATTCTTAAAGATCACTGGCATCTGGCTATTGGTAAGAGAACCATACATTGTGGCCTATTCTGTGTAATTCAAACGGTGTAAAGTAATAAGGCTTTTAAGAAGAATTTTTGAGATAGACTTTTTTGAACACATTTAAATTTTGCGAATGACATTTCTGAGTAAAAAAATATTCAGTGAGAAATAATGTATGTGGGTAAGGCTTTTATACACCAGTTTTGACTGGATTGTAAAAAGCGGGCTAAAGCGTTTTTTTTTTTTTTTTTTGTTTTTTTTTTGTTTTAATAAACAAATTACAACAATTTTAATAATAACTATATTTCAAATGACAATTTAATTAAATAATATGAAAACAAACTATTATTGAGCATAAATACCAATACAAAATGCATTTATTTTTGTAATATTACATTTCTGAATGAAACAATATTCAATGGGAAATAATGGATGTGGATGAAGCTTATATTCCAGATTTAACTGGATTGTTAAAATTGTTTTAAAAAAAAGGTTTATTTTATTTATTTAATAATAAATAAAATTATTATTCTCTTTATGTTAATTTATTATTTTATTTTATGGAGATATTATGAAGTGTTTTTTGTACAATATGATTTTATGCCATGTTCTCTTTTAATAAACAGAAACATTTTCTTGATTAATATTTATGCTAGTTTTTAAAGTATATCAGTTGCTGATTGTTCTTTGTTTTGTATATGTTTAGGTTATGCCATTGTGGTTGGGTTCATCAGTTTTGCAGTGTGTTACCGCTATGGTCCCCTGGTGGATAAGCGAAGTATCAGCATCCTGTCCTGGACGCTGCAGATATTCGGCCTTCTGCTGGTGTACGCTGGAAATCAGGTCCAACAAGTAGCTCTGGCCATCATGATAGCTGCATTCTGCTCCAAAAACCTGGAGTACCCTTTTACCAAGGCCTTCATGCTTTATCAGTGAGTATACAACTTTATCAAATGCTGTTCAAATACATGTTGAGTAATGTAGTCATTGTCGTCTTGCTGAATGAACCGTCTGAAGGAAGCTGAAGCCAAAGAAACTCGAGCCACGCCGTATGCTAACAGAAGAGGAGTATCAGAGACAGTCAGAGGTGGAGACTCAGAAAGCTCTGGAGGAGCTTAGGAAATACTGCAGCAGTCCTGAGTTCAGCACCTGGAAGACTGTCTCCAGGCTCCAGTCTCCTAAAAGGTATGAGAGGATATTTTAGAAACCAATATATAGTGTTAATAAAATAAAGCCTTTATGGAGAATGTCTTTAGAGAAACCTAAAATGCTCAATTATCCATTTTTACTGTATTATATTTGATGCGCAAAATTATCAACATGATCAAAACTTTGCTGAAAACTCTGTTAAACACAATATTCTACATGCATTCTGTCATAATTTAGCAATTAAAAGACTTGCTCAATAAGACCAAAAATTAATATACAGAATGTAATGAGTCAGGTTTGATTTTGTTGTCTAATAACAGTACTCTGTCTTGCACTCAGGTTTGCAGACTTCATTGAGGGTTCTCCACATCTGCTGTCCAATGAGGTGTCAGTTCATACACAGGAGTACGGGCTGGGAGGATCATTCTTTGAGGATGAGCTGTTCTCCACTGATGAGGAAAATCAGGAGGAGGAGGAGGAGGGCTGGGAGACGGATGATGATGTGAAGCCAGATGTTGCATCTCCACGACTCAACAACACGAAGGTGAAATGACTGATGAACAGTGTAGGAAAGTATTTAATTTTTTTAAATTAAAATTAAGCAGATCTGAGATCTGTTCAAGTGTAGCATTCACTGTTCATCTGTAGGTATCTGTTGGAGGTTTTCATTCATGACTTCAGTCTTTGATGCATTCATAATGGACTATTAACAGTGAAAATGCCCCATTGTTTTCATTGCTCATGAGAAAGGCCAAGATTTATTTTTCTTATGATCGGTTTTTATTTGTCTTTAATCTTTGAGTTTGAATTTCTGCAGAGACTTCCTGTGTGAGGAGAGAACTGTGAACGCTGTGCTGTTACATGGACTGTATTTTATGTGTTTTGTTTTTAAATTTATAATACTTAAACAGTGGATCAGAAGAGGCACATACGTTTTTGTGGTGATTGATTGGAGCTGTAAGTCTGTGTATGGCCAAAGGACTATTTTTTTATGAATGAGTAATAAAAGCAGAGAAATACATACAGTGTGTCTTTGTGTATTGACTTTACTTTGTAAGCCAATAAATATGGTCCAATCTCTCATCAATTGTTAAATACGTCTTTGTAGTGACCACTTGGTGGCAGCATAAAATCTAACATTTCATCAAGGGCACTGCTGAAATGAACATGTCTTTGCGTCCACATGTATTCCAGTGCTTTGCAAAGAAAAACTACAAGAGTAAAGCTGAATGTGAGACTTTTTAAATACAAAAATCAAGCAGTGTAGAAATTACCGGCACCCTAGCTGTAACATACATATGATAGCACAAATATAACTAATGAAATGATTTTTATAGATGCAACTATTTTTAGATTTTTATTTTTATATCTTTTCTGTGCATAAAATCCCCTTGTCACACCATAAAATGATTTTGTACTTTTAAACTTCTTTTGAAAAAATTATTTTTGGAATATTTATGTATCATCAGTAGGTTTTTTTTAAATATCCAATCTCTTGAACTTCACCATAGTGCCGAGCCCCCTATAGGGACATGGTGATGGGAAAAATTAAATCATTTAACATTTTAACGCTTTTGCGTAAGACTTTCCGCCGAGAAACTTTACGTTAGTTCACTAAACTAGAAAAACTAAATTTAAACGTTTTTGCGAGCGAACAAAGGTTTAAAGGGGGAACGCAAAACTTGTATGTTCTCTCAAATAAAAATGTTGCGTTTCCCCAAAAACTTTCGTTCGCTCGTAGAAACATTAAAATATTTTTTCTCCCAATCACTGCTTTTGCGTTCTCTCGAAAACTTGTCGCCACGACTCGAGACACTATTTGCTCGCAAAACATTTGTTTGTATGCAAAACATACTTATGTATTTTTTGAAAGCAAAAGTTTTGCTAGAGAAAGTTTTTTGAGGAGAACGCATCCTGCTGAAAAAAACAATAGAAACCATCACAGAAATTCTAATGGTTTCAAATACAAATACCATTACAAACAAACTTTTAACCATTAAAAGTTTTTTTTTTATTATTATAATTCATTTAATTTTTTTTTTTTTTTTTTGTAGTGTGTTTTGGGACATGTTCCATTAGGATTTAGTGCTTTTAAAAAGGCACCAATAGAAAGCGACCAATTACCAGTACAGACCAACAGTTTCCATTAAAACCAATACAAGTCCCATTATAACTTGTGATGGTGTCTGTTGTTTTTGTCAGCAGGGAAACATTGGAATGTCATTTTTCCCATCTTACTTTTTGCACAGCATGTTAGGCGCTTCGTAAACAGTTTATTTCACGTATTTTCAATGCATTCCTCTGCAATAAGAAACAAATCAGTTCTTTAGAATAAAGTCCCGCTAAATCATTTTCACTTTTCGTCTGTCTTGTTTTTATTATCGCTGACTCACTTCTACATTCCCTCCTCACCTCTCCAGTAAATGAAGCAGTAAAAATACAAAGTCATTCCGCAGCCGTCAGCAGAATAAGACGCAGTCCCTTTTTAACCACTGTTTTACGGCTGATCACCTTTTGGTTTTCTTTATACAAATGCTGTGGTTTGGCTGACCTTCATCGATCAGTGCAGGCCTTTCTAACAGCAGGCTCTGGAACAGGAACACGCAGAAAGCAGAATTGCGAGAAACAGCAGAAGCATTGTCTGTTCTGTCACAGCAGCGCCTCAGCTTTTGGTTTTGGATCCGAAAGGCTGAATCTAAAGTTGCGGGCAAGAACAGACATCACAGTCTTCCTTGTTGCTGTTCTTCCTCTGCAGCTCATGCAAATGCTGTTTGCAATCCAGCGGTGACATCAGCGGTGCTCCCCGCGTGTCACGAGCGCAGGATTCCTCGGTATTCTCGCGCACTGAGCCAGAATACTATTTGCATGTGCTTCCGTGGTAGATAGACAGCGTAGTTACATATGCTAGGCAAATCGGCGGCATAGGTGGGCCGAGGACACTGTTCCCCTCCTCCTACCTCTTCCCTGAAATGCAGCTGGGAGACACCTGAGCTTGTAGGTGGGGATTCCCGTCCAGCTATCGGTTTATCGCAGTCGCTGGGCTTGCCCCGTCCATGTGTAGGTGTGTAACATGTAAAACTCACGGACTTCCCCCTGGACACCTTCACAACTTATCCAAATGCGTGTCCATATTCATCGGACTGACACAACCGAGTCTGTGTGTACGGCGTGTGTTTGTTTAGCTTCCTCGTGGCTCATTCTTACACCTCTTCCTTGTTCACCTGTGTGTGGTTTGTTGTTATCCAATAGGTGAGAGGCGAGGATTCCCACGTTAGTACTTGCGTTAACTGGTCATCTGCATGTGGTTAAATTCATCCTGTAGGATTACGATTGCTTCGGATGATTTACATGATTCCTTTGCAACTTCATGCCATTCTCTCTCTGAGCTTGACTTTAATTTTGTGCTTATCATATAAACACCGGTGGCTAAGGAATGAGGGCCATTTACTGCTACACATGCAACTGTAAATGCCATTTCTTTGATATAGATCGATGTATGCAGTGATTTGCATATATCATCACATTAGGTGCTCTGAGACGTTGTATATTAGTCCAAATGACTTTATGACTGATAAGTTATCTTGTGCAAGAGCCATTTTAATGATACCAGTGAAACACAAAACAAAAAACTGAACATACTAAACTGGAAATTAGATGCTGAAAGGTTATGTTGTGACAATGTGGTGTCCAAAATAAAATTTAAAAAACGAAATGTTGACTTGAAATGTCATCATGAATTTCAAATTGTTATAATTTTTGTTATATTTTAGAATATATCTCCTTTTTGCCTAAATGTGCTGCATGAACTCCACAAATTTGTTTAAAACCTGATGATCATGATCTCTAGAGAATGATCCAAAAACCATTTTGTCAACATCTGACCATCTGTACATGTTTCACATAAAAAAACTAACATGGAAAATGAAGAAAGTGCAATATATAATATTTCTTTTTCATTTTACATTCTAATATTTTATTTTTAAACATTCTAAAACTTTCAGATTATTTCCAGCTTTAAATTAGATTTTAAATACTACATTTTCAATGTGGTCTCAGACTTTTTGTTCCCCACTGTGCATACTTTCACTTTTGTATTGTGAACAAACATGATCCATGCAGACAAGTACATTTTAAAAATCTATGATAATAATATATGCACACCATGGCAATTGCTTCAAATTGGAATGTTTCATGATATGAGAACAAATGAAATAAATACAGGAATTCAAAGATATCTAATATAACAGTGCTCTACAAGAAACTTAAGCAATGAACTTTAAGTGAGCACTTTGAGATTGTTAATCATATTACATTCATACATTGTCACGGATCATTGTTTTGCATTTTTGGAGCAAATGAAATGGAAAAATGCAATAAGACAATTCAAATTAAAATCAAAATCAGTTTTTCTGATAATTCAACATAACTTATTTACTACAGTTGTCCATGTTGTATATATATACTAGAACACTGACAAAACCTGTCTGAATATTATAATTCAGCACTATCATGTTTTGACCCCACAGTGACAGAGCTTGTTGTGGCAAATAGGTTTATGCAAAAATATCAGCAGGTGATAACTGGCACATTGTCTGGTGCAATGCAGTCAAAAACATCATTGAATGTGGTAAATCTAGAAATTATGATGGAGATCTAAAGATTATGATGACGAGAAATTACAGACATAAGACATGATTTTAAAAAAAGAAACGCCACAGATTGAATAAACCTGAGCATGGAAGGCCTTTTTTTAAATAGTGTACTTCAGTCCAGTGCAGTTTTGGTTCCTTAAGGCCTTACGGCTTTGGACCAAGGAAGCATCATATGGAGAATAAGGAATTTCAGTCATCTCATCTCATCTCCATGATGCTACATCCCATCCAAGAGTGGGCTGAAGTGTCATATCAGTATTTATTTATACCAAACAGACGAACTCCATGAAACTGAGGCAACTTGGGAAGGAGGACACTTAGTAGTGAGCCTGTGTTGACTATGAAGTGAGTAGTATCGTATTTGGTGTAGAAGCTGGCCAAGATGTACCTACGAAAAAAAAAAAAAAACAGCATTTAATGTAAATATTATAATTAAATGTAATGATTATGCTGTAAGATATTAATAAATAATAATTATAAAAACAGAATAAAATATAATAAATAATATAAATGAAATGATAAAAGTTGATATAGAATTGTAATTACAAGTCATTTTAATTACTGATAAGATAATAAAGCAGTTTATATTAAGTGCATATGGTCCTATTTCTGTCAGTTACTACAGAAATATGAACAGGGACGTGCACAGACATTTTGAGGGGCAGGGGCTCAAGTGGAAAAAAGGGCACTTCTCGTATTTATTTAATTTTTTTCTAAACAAAACGTTAAATATATTAGGGGTGTGCGATATTGACAAAAAAATATATCAATATTTTCTGGGATTTTATCGATAATGATAGACAATATTTTGCGGAGTGTGTTATTGTGCTGATATCTTAAGGACTACTGTGGACAGTTGACTCCTAAAGTTTTTGATATTCTGCATATTCTGTGGTGATCAGTTCACAGCAGTGATAGAAATTAATCTTTTCCAATAAGTTTAAATTGATTTTTTACCTTTTATGGGCATTTTTACCTTTATAAAACCCTGCATGAATGTGCATCATATTTTCAGTCAAATTCTTAAATTGAATCAGTCAATTAGAATAAGTCATTTAAGCTGTTACCAAGTAAATGAAATCAGTATTGACAAAATTAATCTTTGCAATGCAGAGAAAACACAGAAGCTGCATTAGAAGTGCCATTTAGATGCATTTACACACTGTTTAATGCAGGACATGAATGCATTTAACCTACAGTTACAAATGCATTAATACTGTTTTGATATTTTAAAAATAAACGTTGAATACTGATATTTGAAATTATAAAAAAAAGAAAAAAAAAAAAAAAGAAAAGATACTATAAATGTGAAATTAAAACTGCCAGTAGGTGGCAGCAAGTCACTGTTAATAAGTGAGTCATTGTGACTGAACCGAATCACTTTAAACGGTTGATTAATTCAGGACCAAAACAGCTGTTGCTCAGAGACGCAAATTGAAATTATATTTGTTGGCGAAATAGAGCAAAAACTGTCAATATTGTCTCTAAAACGTAAGTGTGTTAATATTCAATTCTTGTGTATTGAACTGCTGTATAAAATCAATATCACATTTGTAATCATGCTGCTTTTTGGTGGGAAAAAAAACATCAGTCTTTGCGTGATACTGATTAACTATATGAAATTATATAAATATATACATTTCTGCCCCCATATCTTGAATTTTGTGATCATTCTTAATCTAAATGCATTTTAATAAACTGAATCACGCAGTGAAAGAACGCGCACCGGTCTAACCTACTAGACTTCCTATTGCCTTAGCTAAACTTTGGCTAACTTACATGGTAGCTCTCTCATGAGTCATGGATGTTAGCAAGACAAATTAACTATATTTGCCTTTTGTCTTTTGGATAATTAGCTGTAAATTTCGAGCCACAGGTAGCTTAGTCTTTTGTTTATCACCACTCGCCTCCACACCAAGACAAACACAACTGGAAAGGGAGGGAGGGCTTCACTTCTGCGGTTCTCTGCCTGTCTGTGATGTGCATGTGCCTATCAATGTGTGCTACACTGCTGTGCTGCGCGCGCCTGCACCAAGACGCGAAGACGAGAAACGCATCGGAATTCGACAGAGTCTCAGCATTTCCTGACCCGACCTGATATTTTGATTTTTTATTTGTTTGACAGGGAAAGCTGTGTGCAAAAAGAAACACACGCACACATATATACATATATTCATTTATAAAAAATAAAAAAAAACTCCCCAGAAAAAAGGGCACTTTCTCTCGAGGAAGAAAAAGGGCAGGTGCTCAAGCCCCCTTTTATGTCTATGTGTGCACGTGCCTGAATATGAATATGACTCACAGTACAATAGGTGAGATGGTGAGGAACTTTCTTGAAGCTGTGAACTGGATGCCATAGTCCATCTGTTCCCAGTGAGTGAGCAAACGTGCCTTGCCCTGGTCCGGCGTCTCAAACGGCGTGCCTTTGACGGTATGTAAAAACAGATACATTGCCTAGATGGCAGAGAAGTGAGTTAACACTTGACCACTGAACTGAGAATACAACTTTTACCTTTATTCTACATGGACTATCACAATTACTAAAGCTTGACGTGGCTTTATTAATGTTACTAATTAATAATGTGTCATTTAGCTGATGCTTTTATTATTGCTTTAGTGTTCCATGAAGGACAGACAATGGGGGTGAGTAAATGATGATATAATTTTTCTTTTTGGGTGAACTATCCTTTTAAAAGTGAAAAAAAAAAACATATTTTAAAGGAATAGTTAACCCAAAACTGAAAATTTGCAAATTATTTCATCACCCTGAGGCCATCCAAGATGTAGATAAGTTTGATGGACTAATTGATGGACTGGAATCATGTGGATTATTGTTATGTTTTTATCAGCTGTTTGGACTCTCATTCTGATGGCACTAATGCTGCACTCACGTGCTATCGGAATTATCATAAATACGAGCTTCCTAGTCGGAAATTGGACATGAACTGCCTTAGAGAGGCCTTATATGGTCAATTTCCAACTAGGAAACTCATATTTACAGTAATTCCGATGCAGCATTATTCGCTGCTGAGGGTGAGCATATTGCTACATTTTCCCAAATTTGTTAAGATGAAGAAACAAACTCATCTATATCTTGGATGGCCTAAGGGTGAATACTTTTCATTTTTTGTGTGAACTATTCCTTTGAGAGAGAGAGAGAGAGAGAGAGAGAGAGAGAAAACATTTTAAAGGAATAGTTTACCCAAAATTACAATTTGCTATTTATTTAATCACCCTAAAGCCATCCAAGATGTAGTTATTATTGTGATGTTTTTATCAGCTGGACTCCATTCACTGCTATATGATACTGCTATATTTTATTCAAATCTGTTCAGCTGAAGAAACAAACTCATCTACATCTTGGATGGCCTGGGGGTGAATACATTTTCAGCATATTTTCATTTTTGGGTGATCTATTCCTCAATGAGAGAGAGAGAGAGATAAATCATTTTAAAAGAATATTTTACCCAAAATGAAAATTTGCAACTTATTTTATCACCCTGAGGCCATCCAAGATGTAGATGTGAATTTGATGGACTAATTCAGGGGTGCCCAACCCTGTTCCTGGAGATCTACCTTCCTGCAGAGTTCAGTTCCAACCCTGATCAAACACACCTGTCTGTAATTATCAAGTGCTCCTTCAGATCCTAATTAGTTGGTTCATTTGTGTTTGATCAGGGTTGAAGCTGAACTCTGCAGGAAGGTAGATCTCCAGGAACAGGGTTAGGCACCCCTGGACTAATTGATGGGCCAGAATTGTGTGGATCACTTGTGGATTACTACAGTGGTTCCCAACCACTTTCCTGGAGGGCCCCCCAGCACTGCACATTTTGCATCTCTCCTTTCTCTGACACACTCAGTTCAGGTCTTGGAGTCTCTACTAATGAGCTGATGATCTGAATCAGGTGTGTTTGACTAAGATGACATGGAAAACATGCAGTGTTGGGGGGCCTCCAGGAACGTGGTTGGGAACCACTGGATTACTGTGATGTTTTTATCAGCTGTTTGGACTCTCATTCTGAGGGCACCCATTCACTGCTGAGGCTAAACTGGTGAGCAAGTGAAATATTGCTATATTTTTCCAAATCTGTTCAGATGAAGAAACAATCTCATCTCCATCTTGGATGGCCTGAGGGTGAATACATTTTCAGCAAATCTTCATTTTTGGGTGATCTACTCCTCTAAGAGAGATAGAGAAAATCATTTTAAAAGAATAGTTTACCCAAAAATAAAAATTTGCTATTTATTCAATCACCCTGAGGCCATCCAAAATGTAGATGAGTTTGATGGACTGGAATCGTGTGGATCATTTGTGGATTATTGTGATGTTTTATCAGCTGTTTGGACTCTTATTCTGACGGCACCCATTCACTGCTGAGGGTCAACTCAGCCAAATCTGTCTAGATGAAGAAACAAACTCATCTACAGCAGAGTAAATTTTCAGCAAGTTTTAAATTTTTGCATGCACTATTCCTTTAAAGATTTCTTGCATGGACTGACCAGGTTGTGTATGACATTGGTGAGCGTCCACACCACAGGCACACTGAGGAAAGGGATGCTGAGTAGGACCACATGCAGGGCAGTGGTGAGCAGCAGGTAGGCCAGCCAGATCCCCCGGCTGTTCATCACCCGCGTGTTCGGGTTCACCTCGCTGTGAGCAACGCCCACATTCATCCTGTCAAAACAACACCCGTGATATGCTTCATGCAAACACCCAAAGCCATTAAAAAACAAATAAGGATGCCCTTTAACAGAGACCACACTCTTTACAATGTGACATACACTATCACAATTACATAACATTAACCTCTGCGACGATAACTTGTTTGTGGTTTATTTAGGTGTGTATACGACCGCCCGAGTCTAATATGGTACTTTGCGGGGTCTTAATTATATAGTATGTACAACATTCAAGCAGATTTATCATCTGAACACTGTTAGCTATCCGGCTAGTGGATTCAATAGTAGTTCAGTCGCTACTGATAAAAGCTGAAGAAAAGGCGCTATGAATAAGTCATGTTTGAAACACAAATGAAGCAAGCAAATAAAACTACTCAAAATGCTAGTTAAAGTATATTAAATAGTCTAAATAATGAGCTAATATTGTCATATGACAGCCACCCACCTTGCGAAGTAACCAGGAAATAGAGAGTCTGCGGCTGTGTTTGAAAACCTAGCGAGTTGCCTACGTAGACAGCATCCTGAGCGCGTGCCCAGAGAGTGTGCGCACGGCACGTGCTTATGACGATGTCTAGGCAAGCAGCGCAGTAGGTTTGAAACACAGCCGTAGATTCTCTCCGCCCTTTGACCATTAAAATATATTTTACTTTTATCACTTTTTTTTTTTTTTTATTATTTGTGTGTGTGTGTGTGTGTGTGTGTGTGTGTGTGTGTATACCTGTTTTTATATCCCGGTGGGGACTTAAACCTGAATACACAGACTCATGGGGACTCGTGTCACGGTGGGGACCTAAATTGAGGTCCCCACGGGTAAACAAGCTAATAAATCACACAGAATGAAGTTTTTTGAAAATCTAAAAATGCAGAAAGTTTCCTGTATGGTGTAGGGCAATAGCACATACAGTTTGTACAGTATAAAAACCATTACGCCTATGAATGTCCCCACAAGGACAGCGAAACAAGTGTGTGTATATGTATGTATGTATGTGTATATGTAGTTTTTTTTTTTTTTTTTTACATTTCCACAAGTACTGATATTCATGTTGTACAGTAAACATTTAACTTTTTTTAAACATACTTTTTATTAAACATTTCATGAGTGAGAGAAGTTATCAGAGGTGATATCTAGAGTTTTTATAGGTTCACTGGTAGTGGCAATATTCCTACTTCCTTTTCACACACTGTGACTACAGGAAAAATTTCACACGTATGTCATAAGAATGATAAGAATGAGTATAGTTAAATATTTTAGCAGTGTTGTCAGAAAATATCTGATGATGATATTTGCACTTTATTATTTGTTTAAATTTTTCTTTGAACATTTTATTTATTTGTTGTTCTTGCCTATGTTTCTTTTTTCCCGTCAAAAGGAAGAAAAAAAAACGGTATTAGTTGGAATAAGTCAATAATGTGAACTCTGTCTTTGCTTGTCTTGTGTGTTTGTTGGTAAACCAAGTTCCCTTTTGTAGTTATGACATCATTCTTGGCAGGACAATACACACACGTTCCTGAGAGATCTGAGCGGCGACAGCATCTCTGAGTTTGGGACATATTTTGCAGGAAGCTTCATACCGCCATAAAACATAGCATGAATGTTTATGGAAATCACATCTTCCCTCTCCTTTTACAGAGAGCTGTTGACTTCAGACTGGGAAAATTTGACCACATTCGCGCAGTTATTTCCTTGTTGAGTAGAGTACTAGTAAAAGTAATTTGCCTACATGTTAGTTTTCAATTAATTTATTTGTTCCGTCAACAAAACACATGAACAATGACAATAAAGACTTGTCGATACATTTATGAGCTATAAATTACACACTTCTTTGGAAGTTATATTAAAAAATGTTACACCCTGTGATAAAATTATTCTACAATAAATATAGAAATAAATAAGAACACAATAAATAGTTCTATAAATATTTCACCTTGTGTCAACCATGAACTCTTAATGTTAACGCAACTTCATCTGTGTTATTATAACACAGGAGAACCTTTGTAGAAGCAGCAAAAGCTGTTTGAACGTTTTGACCAACATGGTCACTTCTGACATGTATCTGTCTCTTTCCTCTCAATCTAACACTGTTTCATCTCAACTTTAGGAGCTTCTGTGGACGCCAGGAATGAGAAGACGCGTGCAGATATAATAGAGAAGGAGTAGAGCCTTTCCACGCTGTCCCGACACAGAGCGTTGTCGTACCAGTTCACTGCAGTCAAAGGATGATCCACCACTGGTTCCTGATCATCAAACAAGAACAATAATGAAATTAAAAGTGTTTACTAGAAACCTATACAGCAATAATTTACATACGAAACTTTCCAGGAGGATAACAGATAAGGATGTGGGAACAACTTTGTGCCTCTTGTTGGTGGCAGGTGTCCAGACATTATATCAAAAGGAAGTACATGAAACAAAAGCAAAGATTTTGAATAAAAACAGACATACCTTAAGCATGCGCAGGAGGTCTCCGGTAACATCGGCAATCTCGTTGGCACTCTCTCTCCACTTACTGCAAGCTGAATTCTTAAATACGCCATTCTTGTGGAAAATTCTGGTGTAGTTTTTCAGAGCTAGAATAATTCTTGATTGACAAGTCTGAAACACAAGACAGATAGGGATAAATTACAGCATTTGAAAAAGTAAACACTTTTCTATATAGACCTTAGTCAGATTAGACACTATATTGAAGTTTATGTGGATGAAAACGAGGCTGTGAGGGATAGTTACTACAATTACAATGGCACACACTTTATAAAAGTTTGTAATTTTCACAACTTTATTATTTTTATTTTTTTTTCTGAAAAACGCTTCGTTTGGTGAACAATCGGAATGTTGTTAAATAGCAGTACAAATATTTTCATTCCTGTCAAAAATTAAATATGGCGTTGCACTAACTAAGGTCTATAAGCAGTAGACTATATGATAGGCTACAAGAGAAATGAGAAAATCAAAAACATGCATCTGAATTATTCCGTTATTTACCTCTTTGTTGCTTTGAAGGCTCAGTGGGTCACATGTGTCAATCGGTCTTATAGACACAGGAGGGTCATCAATGATACTTGAAATTTTTGGAGACTCAACCTGCAGAGAGCATAAAATGCGTTATGATGATCAACAACTCACGAAGGTGTCTAAAAAATTTTGTAAAAGAAATTAAGATATTATAAAATTAATATATCATCCTTAATGTACGTACCGTGTTGTATAAATCTCTCGCCATCTCATTGAGTTTGATGGACAGCGCTTTACACTCATAGAAATTCACCTCACCAGCTGAGCGCGCCGGAGCTCCATTGGCGCTTGACAGCGCCACGCAAAGTACCAATAATAATGATGAATCCATAGTAACAAAATGTGCTATAGAATCTGTTACAGTTTATCCTTTCTTCTGCAGTGCCTAGAAAGCAAATTGCTTGTAGCAACAGCATCGCATCTTTTTTATGCTGGCCTGGGGCGGTGAGTCACCAGGATTTTCCCGACAGGTAGCCTACAGATTCATTAGGTAGCCTACTTTAAGTTTCGCTTTTATTTAAAAAAATAATAAAATAAAAAATGAGCACAAATAATATATATATATATATATATATATATATATATATATATATATATATATATATATATATATATATATATATATATATATATATATATTATAAGTAGCTCCACGACGCCATCAAAATTGAGTTTGAAGGACCTCTAAAGACGTGAAATACATTAAATATCTTTTGAACTGCTTAAACCAGGGTGCTAAGTCCTATTTTAATCATGGGGGCAAGTTGTGGTTTGGGGGTCTTAAAGGGATAGTCTACCCCCAAAATTTTTTAATTCTGTCATTATTTATTCAGCTTCATGCCAGATGTATATATATCTTGTGACAAAGATTTTTAGAAAAATAATCCATCTCTGTGTCCATATAACACAAGTGGATATTCACCCAAAAGTTGACAATTAATGGTTATACATAAGTGATGGTTTATAATAATGAGAGAATTTTCATTTTTGGGAGAAGTATCCGTTTAAAGGTATATATCCTTTTTACAAATAAGAATATAGGCCTATATGTTTTAACATAAGTATGTTATGTCCATGTGCCAAAAGTAAATGTTGCATTATATCCAAACATAATATATTCAATTGTAAGCATTTTTAAATAATTAAACATTTAAATAACATTATTTTTAAATAGTTTTTAATCAAATTCAATTATATAGTTTTTACATTTCAGTGCAAAAAATAAATTAATAAAAAAAAAAATTGAAAATAAAAATTAAATTAAAAATGAACATATGCTTCAGCAGCATAACCCCCCAAGCCAACTTTGACCTGCGGGTCCTGGTTTGGGCATCTCTGCTTTAGGGGGTCTGTAAGATTACAAATTAGTCAAAGTGCACTAAATAAATGTTTATGAAGTGAACTCACACCTGAGGAGGTTAGCTGCTAGAGTACCGTTAGCTTCCATATCATAAGGACATTATAAAAAATGCTTTATTTAATTAGACTTATAGAGTTGCACCCCACCCCAGATGTCACTGAATAATTTACACACACACACACACACACATACATACATATGTTGGTATTGTTGGTTTATGGGGACTCTCCATAGGCGTAATGGTTTACTGTACAAACTGTATTTTCTATCACACTACGCCAACCCTACACCTAAACCTACCCCTTATAGAAAAACTTAGATTTTCAAAAAAAATAAAAAAATACAATTTAGTATTTTTTTTTAAAGCCTTTTGAATTATGGGGACATTGGCAGTGTCCTCATAAACCAATTGCTTGTGTGTGTGTTGACGTTTTATATTTTGATTTTACACTTTACATAAATTATGCTTTTACATTTTTACATTTCATTTGTTTTTTGTATTTCTGACACTGGTGTAGAATGTTTTTCCCATGGTATTGATGCTGATTGTGGTGTGAGGTCAGATATGAGTGGAATTTTCTTGAAAATATTCTAACAAATATTATTAGTTAACTATTAAATTTGAAATTTAAAAGAATTGCCATCAACATCCACTGATGTGCTGTACTACAAAGAGGGTGCAACAAAAGTGAAAGGGGAAGTTTGATGATGTAATAATGAGTAACTTAATAAATAGACCTAATACTGAACCATGCTTCTAATATAACTAACCTAGTATTGTTATATACAATTTTACATGAGCCCTAGCTATTTATATATGTATTTATTTATTGTACTTTTATTTTTTATTGATTGGTTAACGGAGTGATTGAAATAACGTAGAGATCTGAGTTTCACATGAACTTGTGAGCCAAGGTATTTTTGGAGTGTACCTCTATTTTGCTGACAAAAATCAGCATTAACTTAGAACTCTGCATTACACAGTTACAGGAATTTTCTTCCACCTCAACTAAGCACATATAAGATTCATAAGAATTTAAGGTGGTAAATCTCCTCTGCAGGTCTTCCCATTCATAAATGTTTCACCAATTCATTGAAATTACTACATAACAAAACAATTCCTCCATTATAATTGAAATGATAGAACTTCCAAAGCTGTAAACCTAACCACCTTTCTAAGAATCCTGAATGAGATAGTTCCCTCATCTGAAAGTTTTTTTATTATGGGAGGAAGTGAGACTTTGTCCACAAACCGTGCATACAGCAAGCACAAAATTTCTTCATTCCTGAAGACGGCCGTCTGCTTGTAGTGATATAAACATCTACACTGATTGATCCTAAGTTGCTGCTGACTTTTTAAAGCTTGGGGCCAGTTGCAAAAACTTAGCTTCTGTGTTAAGACAGTGTCTTACTAGTCTTACTAGAACTAGTTTGACCAACTAGCAGTTAGCCAAGCGGTAGTCAGTCTTATTTTTTGGATTCAACTTAGACTAATCTCCATTTTTATGTAACTGAATTTTAAAAAATTATGACCAGTCTTAAAAAAAAAAATCAGCTGACTAGCTTTTAAAACTAGTCTTCCTTTTATGCAACCGGCCCTAGTCATGTTTGTCTTCAAACTGTCCTACCTTCCAGACCATTCATCAATAAATAACCCTACCACATTTAGACCTAGCAAACTTTTACATACATTCAAGTGACATGTCAGGGAAATGTTTAAGGTTTATATTTTGTTTGTGGTATTATTTCACATATTTGAGAGTGAATTGTATTAACAAGAGCCTTTGTACTTTGGAGATCGTGCAAGTCATACAATTATATAGGCTAATTTCTATTTTTATAGATAGATAGATAGATAGATAGATAGATAGATAGATAGATAGATAGATAGATAGATAGAAATCTAATATTCTGAACTTAAATATTATTTTCATGCACTCTTAAAGCCCTTATGATGATTCCGGATGCAGTTCGATCTAACCCGGAAGTGCGTGCTTGTTTTTGTTTTGAATGAAGCGAGTAGTATGAGCATGTGGATCTAAGGATAACTGTATTTTAGAGGTATGATTTATCGTGTTAAATGTTCACAATACACATTTCAAGTCCCTTCCTGCTGGTTTGTTGAAAGAACTTAGAAACGAATTGAAATCCTGAGTATTGATGTCAGACGTGCCATGCACAGAAAATGATTAACTTTGCTCTTTTATTCAGATGTATTTTTGCACACGCTTTTTAAAAGATTACGCTATAACCATTCTTTGTCTACACTGCGGTAGATTACAGGAAAAGTGTCGCACACTTGGATGCGATATCATATCGTGTAGTCACGTAGTGTGCAACAGTGTTGCTGTGTTTCAAAACCTAGTGAACTGCCTTCTTAGACAGCAGTTTTAGGTAGCTTTGGTGCTTCATTCAGAATTGGAAAGTGCTTGTTGAACTTATGATGCTTAAAAATGCTGTCTAGGTAGGAAGCTGGCTTTGTAAAAGCAGCACATACAGTAAGTCTCCATGACAGTTGGATTTAATTGTCTAAATGGGTGCCTTTCTCATTTCCTATGAGACGAAGAATGTATTGGTGAATGCATTATGTTCATAAACTGCTGTGCCTTTAAAATGTGACAAAGTTGACAGTTGTATAGTTTATTTTAACCATTACTAACTTTCTGTTTACTAAAATTGTATTTAATTCTGATATTTCTGCAAATGTCTAGTTTTCAGTAATCAATTTTCTGAGAAACCTAACAAAAATTAGCCTAGATAAATTGGTAAAAAATAATATTAACCATTTAAATAATAAAATAATTCAAAACTGGGGACTTTTTGTGCTCTTCAAGTCAATAAAATATTATGTCACTAAAATAAAAAAATTCAGAGGGAGAGAATAAATGAAGAATGTTAGCTTTTATTTCCGTGTTCCATATTTTAAGGAGAAATTTAGATGGTAACTGGCCAAAAAGTCATTACATTAAGAAGACGGAAAAAAAAAAAAAATTCTATGTGTTTATTTATTTATTGAAAAATACCTATATTATGTACACATAGAAATAGACATATATGCACATAGAAAAACACAGTTAAAGTTTTTTATTTGTTAAAGTCATATAAATGTATAAGGTACACAAAAGGCACCCTTGACCCCAATTTCCTATCCCTCTAACCCAGCACCATCATCCTGATGATGAACTTTGAGGGTCTGGACCCGGGTTTGGGCGAGTACACTCCCGGCCTGCATGCCGGCCTGGAGCCCGGTCTGGAGTCTTCAATGGACCCGCGGCTCGACCCAGCGCTGCTGCAGGGCGTGGAGCTCGACCCCGATGCGCTGGCTGTCCCTGTGTCCGAATCCATGCACATAGTGGAGGGCATGTATTCAGAGCTGCACAGCGTGGCTGCTGAAGTCGGGATCCCTGTGACGGCAACACACTTCGACCTGCAGGAAGAGCTGCTGTGGATGGGGAACCACCGGGTGAAGTGACATTTATTACTGTATTTACACTACCAGTCAAAATTTGGAATAATTAAGATTTTTTAGAAGACTCTTATGCTCACCAAGGCTGCATTTAATTGAAAAACACTGATATTGTGAAATATAAGCCTGTTTCTCTCTCACTGATTGGACTGTTTTTGAAGTTGCCGCAAATGATCTGGACGAGCTCACAGAGACTGTAACATCTTATATCAGTTTCTGTGAGGATATGTGCATTCCTACCAACACTCACAACAACGACAAACCATGGTTCACTGCTAAACTCAGACAGCTCCATCAGGCCAAAGAATATGCTTACAGAAAGGGGGATAAAGTCTTGTATAAACAGGCCAAATACACACTGGAAAAGGAGATCAGAGTGGCAAAGAGGAATTATTCCGGCAAGCTAAGGAAAAAATTCTCTTCCAGTGATTCTGCTTCATTGTGGAAAGGTATGAAAGATATCACCAGTTACAAGACACCATCCCCCAGCACTCTGGAGAATCAACACCTGGCAGACGATCTGAACGAGTTCTACTGCAGGTTTGAAAAAACACCCCACACCCGCCCTGAACACCTCTCCACACAACCATTCACACCTCCAGCAACCCCTCTCTCCCCCACACCTGCAATTCAGATCAGTGAAGATGAGGTGCGCCAGGTCTTCAGGAAGAACAAAAGAAGGAAAGCACCAGGCCCAGACGGTGTGTCTCCAGCCTGCCTAAAAATCTGTGCTGACCAGCTGGCCCCCATCTTCACACAGATCTTCAACAGATCTCTGGAGCTGTGCGAAGTCCCCTCATGCTTCAAATGCTCCACCATCATCCCCGTCCCAAAGAAACCCAAAATTACTGGACTTAATGACTACAGACCTGTGGCTCTAACGTCTGTGGTCATGAAATCATTTGAAAGACTGGTTTTGGCTTATCTGAAGTCCTCCACTGGACCCTTACTGGACCCCCTGCAGTTTGCCTACAGAGCAAACTGGTCTGTGGATGATGCAGTCAACATGGGACTGCACTTCATCCTGCAGCATCTGGACAGACCAGGGACTTATGTGAGGATCCTGTTCGTAGACTTCAGCTCCGCTTTTAACACCATCATCGCGGACACCCTTCAGAATAAACTAACTCAGCTCTCCGTCCCCACCTCCGTCTGTCAGTGGATCACCAGCTTCCTGACAGACAGGCAGCAGCTAGTGAGGCTGGGAAAATTCTCATCCAGCACCCGCACCATCAGCACTGGTGCCCCCCAGGGTTGCGTCCTCTCCCCACTGCTCTTCTCCCTGTACACCAACGACTGCACATCTAAAGACCCCTCTGTCAAGCTCCTGAAGTTTGCAGACGACACCACACTGATCAGCCTCATCCAGGACAGTGATGAGTCTGCTTACAGACAGGAGGTTGAGCAGCTGGCTGTCTGGTGCAGTCTTAACAACCTGGAGCTCAACACGCTCAAAACTGTGGAGATGATCGTGGACTTCAGGAGAAACCCCCCTGCTCTTCCCCCACTCACCATCATGAACAGCACTATGACTGCAGTGGAGACATTCAGATTCCTGGGCACCATCATCTCTCAGGACCTGAAGTGGGACAATCACATTGAGTCCATTGTCAAAAAGGCCCAGCAGAGGCTGTACTTCCTTCGCCAGCTGAGGAAGTTCAACCTGCCACAGGAGCTGCTGAAACAGTTCTACTCTGCCATCATTGAATCCATCCTCTGCACTTCAATAACTGTCTGGTTCAGCTCACCTACCAAATCTGACCTCAGAAGACTACAGAGGGTAGTCCGGTCTGCTGAGCGAATCATTGGTACAACCCTCCCCACTCTCCAAGAACTGTACTTATCCAGAGTGAGCAAAAGGGCTGGAAAATCACTCTGGACCCCTCACATCCAGCACACTCCCTCTTTGAACTGTTGCCGTCTGGTCAACGCTACAGAGCTCTGAGCACCAGAACGGCCAGGCACAGGAACAGTTTCTTCCCTCAGGCAATCCATCTCATGAACACTTGACATTAAAAGTGGAACACACAACACTATTATAAATTATTTATTCACCACACATACTTATTTTTTCATTTCAAATTTGCACATATCAGACCTGTACACCATAATTATCTATATTATATATTGTGTTTTTGCTATTTGTACATTGCCTATTTGTATATTTGTATATTATTCTTTTATTATCTGTGTCCTGTCCTGTTGCTGTCTTTCTGTTGCACTGTAGAGCTTCTGTCACTAAAACAAATTCCTCGTATGTGTAAGCATACTTGGCCAATAAAGCTCATTCTGATTCTGATAATTATAATTTAATATTGTAATAATTAAACTGTTTTCTATTTTAGCATATTTTAAGATCTAATTTATTACTATGTTGGCAAAGCTGAATTTTCAGCAACCATTACTCTAGTTTTTAGTGTCACATGATCTTTCAGAAATTATTCCAGTATGCTGATTTGCTGCTTATTTATTATTGGGGCTCATTTATTAATAATGGTTCTTATAAATACTGACAACAGTTTTTGCTGCTCTGTATTTTTCTGGAAACAGTGATATGTTCTTTTCAGGATTCTTTGATTAATTGAAAGTTCAATAGAACAGCATTTATTTGAAATAGAAATCTTTTGTAACATAAATGTCTTTGCTGTCACTTTTAATCAATTTAATGTGCAATTTCTACTTTAAAAAATAGTTACACTGTCATTCAAAAGTGTGGGGTATCACAGTTTCCACAAAAATATGAAGAAGCACAATTTTTTTGAGAAGCAAAATCAGCATATTAGAATGATTTGTAAAGGACTTTGTAATACTGAAGACCGGAGAAATTGAAAATTCGGCTTTGCCATCACAGGAATAAATTGTATTTTAAAATATATTCAAATGGAACACTGTTATTTTAAATTGTAATAATATTTCACAATATTACAGTTTGACTGTATTTTTCATCAAATAAATGCACCCTTGGTGAACATAAGAGACTTATTAAAAAAAATCGCAATTATTCCAAACTTTTGACCAGCAGTATATATAATTACTCAAATAATTTCCAGAGCTGTAAAATGAATCAATACACCTAGCAAGTGTTTTCACCAAAAATTCTGCATGAATGGATGTGTTTCTATTGAAGTTGGGAGATTTAAGGCTAAAGTTTAATCACTCCAAAAATTCAGCTGTGGTTTTGATAGCCATTTGAACGCATCATCTCTGATGTACTTCCACATTGAAGAGGTGATGTCACTTTATTCACAAGCATGAGCCGCATTACTGACTTGGGTTTGTGTGTGTTTGTTCTTTTCTCTGTTTCATAACAGGGACATGCAAGTTCCTTCTTTGGTCCGACAATGGGCCGCTACTCCTCTTTCCAGGTGCACATGACCGATGATATTCGCCACATCCAGAGTATGGACACAGGGGTGCTGTTTCTGACCAAAAACAACCTCAAATGCCTCACGCGAGGAGGTTTAATTATGTTTGATTATCCGTGAGTTGCACACCCACATATGCTACAATTATCATTTGAAGATGTAAATGCAGGTATCGTGTCCAGACCAGCAGTGGTGTGAGTCGGAAGACCTCAAAACCTAATGTCATGCAGAACACAGGCGTATCCTGTGAATACTGTAATAAAAGGTTTTATTTGCTTATGTATGCCAATGTGTGGGTGTTCATTCATTCATTTTTTTTTTTTCAGAATGGAGGAGGGTGCTGACATGCACAGTTTGATTCTGACCGATAATAACACATTGTTAATGGGGGGGCTGCAGAACTATGTGGCCGAACTGGACCTCACAACAGTTCAGGAAACACAAAAAGTAGGGTGATACAATACTACTTCAGTAATACTTTAAAACAAAACTGTACATGTTTTATATAGCATTTATTAATGAACTTTTTTTAAAATAAACATAAAAGAATAAAGAAAATTAAATGTACATTTTATAGTTCAACTTTATAAAATTAATATTTTTAAATCATTTAATGATTTTTTAAGATGATTGAATAAATTAAAAAATGTAATATAATTTATAATAGTTTTTTATTATTTAATGATTTTTAAGATCATTGAATAAATTATATATATATATATATATATATATATATATATATATATATATATATATATATATTTAATAATCTTCATAATTAATGACCTTTGTGGGATATATCTTAATGGGAATTTTACACTTATCTATAATAGATTAGAGAATGTGTCAGTATTGAAATAGTCAGAGATCTTTTCCTGACATTTAATTTCCACTGTCACTCTAGTTTACTGTTGAGGTGCCTGGAGTCGCCATCATGAGGCAGTCCAATCGCTTCTTCTTTTGCGGTCACACATCTGGCAAGGTGAGTGAAGGAGTAAAACGAAAATGGATGTGGAACAAATTGTTTCCTCCTTTCGCTTTTCCCGCAGAATAGAGGGATGTTGTTTATGAAAAGTTTTGCTCTGAGCTAATGTGGGAACATGCTGCCTACACTTTAGCTGTAAACACGGGTAGAATACATAGGGCTTTTTCTTTTTGTGCTTTCACACATTCCTAATTTTCTCACATACTGATCAGTTCAGACTATTTTGTAGTTGGAATTTTCAGCTTGTCCACAAAATTAAGTGGAAGAGCTTAATGTGCATGGATCCATCTGTCTCACCATAACAACTTATATGGTGGTTCAGTGAAAAACATGGAAAAAGATTTTAGTATTTCGTTAGTAAATTCAGTTAATGTCATTTTCCAGCATGTACTTATTTATTTAAATATAGTTTTTTTTTTTTACTTTTTTTGTAATTTCTTTCTATTAATATTATGTATTTATTTATACTTATATATATGTGTGTGTGTGTGTGTATGTATATATGTGTATATATATATATATATATATATATATATACACACACACACACACACACACACACACACACACATATATATATATACACACATATATATGTGTGTGTGTATATGAGTAAACTGCAAAAAAGCTAAAATATGACTAACAATTTTTAATTGGCGACCATATAATGCATCTAAACATATATAAAATAGATAATTTCCCTTATAAATATTAACCTTATTGTCCATTTACTGATTTCTGGCATAGATTTATAGATAATAGATAACATAATGATATTATTTTTCAAATGCATTCATCTATGTGCATAACCTTATATAATCTCTGGAGTATGTAGTAAAATATAGCAATCAACATTAATTTTACCTCTTTGTTGTCATTTGTGAATTTGTGTCAATTATTTGTCATAGGTGTCTCTGCGTGATCTACGAACATTTAAAATGGAGTATGAATTTGATGCGTTCTCTGGCAGCCTGTCTGATTTTGACGTACATGGTAACCTGTTGGCAGCGTGTGGCTTCTCGAGCCGTGGCCTTAATGGACTGTCATGTGACCGGTTCCTCATGGTGTACGACCTGCGCATGATGAGGGCCATCACCCCACTGCAGGTCCACGTGGATCCCCTTTTCCTCCGCTTCATCCCCACATACACCTCCCGCCTGGCTATCATTTCACAAACAGGTATGATGCATGGACGTGTGTCATGAAGGTGGTAGTACTGGTGGTATTTACCTAACTCTTGTCATTAAAAGGAGAACTTTAATGGTAATACGCAGAATAAAGTACTATGAAAAATACACGGGATGGTATTGGTGTGGTTGCCACACCCAAGTCAGCTGCCAACTGTCCCTGATGTGTTGAAGAAATGTTGGGGGATTTTTGTTTGCAACTTGCAAAGTATTTTAATCATCCAGTAGTGGTCTTCTTTGGATTACCGTTGTTGTTCTCAGCCTCACGTTTAATCTAGTTCTTTTCTTCTGAAGCTTACTGATGTTACTGCAGTTTTTCAGCATTCAAAAGTCCCACCTTGCTTTCATTTCCCCTTTGGTGGTTGTCATGTTGTCAGCATAGATTTTCAGTCATTGGGTCACATGAACTAATCATGCTGAAGGTGCTAAATAGCATTCCAGGCAGGCAATACAAAGTATAAATATTTGCTTGAAAACATTCTGACTCAGCATTTCAATGCATTATAATGTGTTGTATATCCAAGTAGAAAATGAACAAAATGTAGGTGGATTTTGAATTTATTCAAAAAAAGGGAAGGAAAAGTCATTAGAAATGCAGAGTTATTAAATGTTTTTTTTAAATTCATTCAAATTTTGAAATTAATTATTAATTATATTGTAAATAAAAAAATAAAAGATTGCATGAAAATAAAAGTCTTAAGGCTGTTTTAATTACAATAATTTTAATGAAATGTTATAAGAACATTTTATTAAAAAAACAGGTGAAAAAGCCTGTTGCTCTTGAGTTAGAAGTTGAATCAGACGTTCGATTTGAAATATGCACTGTTACTGTCCTGTACTAGTCTATTTACTTTTTGGTTGTTTATTTTTAAATATACATATTTACAGCATAGCTTTGCTAATTAGTAATGGTAGTCTGGTTTTTGATTTTTTTTTGTCACTGAGATTCTGATATGTGAGTCTGTGTCTTTGTGTCTGTAGGTCAGTGTCAGTTCTGCGAGCCCACTGGCCTGGCCAATCTGGCTGATATCTTCCACGTCAACACTGTGGGGCAGCTGCTGATGAGCTTTGATGTGTCCTCCAGCAAACAGGCGTTCTCTTTTGGGGACTCTGGTGGCTGTGTGCACCTGTGGTCCAGCGCCCCAGAGGTGTCCTTTAACAGTTACTCCAGGGAGATAGAGTTAACCCTGCCTTGCCTGGTGGACTCCCTGCCCCAGCTGGACTGGAACCATGAGCTCATGCCTCTGTCTCTTCTGCCCATGCCCCTCACCAGTACCGAGCCCCTGCTTTCTGATTGGCCCACCTCCCTTATCACGCCCAGCCCCAGGTATGACTGACCCATCATATTTACGTAATTATTATATATACATTAGTATTTAAAAGAATGGAGGGAGTAAGATATTGTAATGTTTTTGAAAGAAGCCTCTTATGCTCACAAAAGCTGTTATTATTTGATCAAAAACACAGTAAAAACAGTAATATTGTGAAATATTATTACAATTAAAAAAAACTGTTTCCAATTTTAATATATTTAAAATGTAATTTATTCCTGTGATGGCAAAGCTGAATTTTCAGTAGCCATTACTCCAGTCTTTAGTGTTTGAATATGCTGGTTAATATGCTTGGGAAACATTTATTATCAATGTTGAAAACAGTTGCTGCTTTTTTATTTTTGTATTCTTTGATGAATAAAAATATATAGCATTTATTTAAAATAAAATATTTTGTCTTTACTGTCACTTTTGATCAATTTAATGCATCCTTACTTAATAAATAATGTAGTGTTTGAAGATATATTAATATAAAGTGCTATTTTGTATATATCAAATTTCTATTTATTTTTATATGTTAATATCAATGTTAATATCAAATGTAAGCTTTAGTCACATTTTCAACAAATTTTGTCCAAACATTTTTTTAACATTTGCAGTCCAGTCACATTATGAGTGAAAAAATTGCAGCTGATATTTCTTTGGAAATTGAAGGTTGAGCATATTGCATTGTGAAATGCAGTATTCAAATGTTTGTTCCTTTGTATACTGCATATTTTTTGCAAATGTATTAGGTCATCTGGGTATTCTGTGCATACATACAGTTTGGATATTTTGCACAATATGCATATTATATTTTGCAGAAAATCATTAGGGTAGTATGGTATTCTGCAACAGCCCCTGTCTCGGAGTGTTATTGTGTAATACTGCCCCCTGCAGTATGTCTCAGGCTAGGTCATAATCCTAAATCATAGACCTGGATCAATTGTTATATTTGTTAAATTTTAGCAAAAATATATTTGGCATCTCTCACTTTTTTTTATTCACACTAATTTCATTTACACATTTATTTGTATATAAATTCCCTCAACAAATGACATACAAATGGTGATTTGTTACTGTATATGTGTTCTTTTCACTGTCAGACAAGCCCCTCCGGTAGATCCAGAGATTCTTAGGACAATGAAAACTGTGGGCTTTATTGGATACGCCCCAAATCCTAGAACCCGTCCCAGAAACCAAGTAAGATGTGCTCTTTTCAAATGAAACCTAACTTGATTCTGGTTTCTAATTATACGGTCTAAATATGGCAAAAATGCTAAACTGAACAGATTTGAAAGATTTCAATGGTTTCAGCATCACTAAATGTGTAAACATGGTAAATTATTATCAAGACAAAGATTTTCCATATGTTATAAGAAGAAAGTCATATCTTACAGTAATGTAGCTGATCTAGTGTCTCTGGTATGTTATTTGACAATGCGTCAATCATTTCAGTGCAGTAATGCTGTCTAACCAGTCATTTCTTTATGCTTTTTATGTCTGTTTTTGACAGGTTCCTTATAAGATTAAAGACATAGAGCTTGAGTATGACAGCTATAATCAGGTCCCGGAATCTCCTATTGGTCGAGATGAGGAGCCGCATCTTTACATGGTTCCAAAAAAATACAGGAAGGTAGTGATCAGCCATTGTTGTCCTATAATCTTTGGTGATAGTTATGTATCACGTAAGCTATTTTGTCCATTACAAATGTTGGCATGCAATTTCTTTTTAGTTTAAAAAAAGTTTTATATATATATAATATATATATAATATTAATAGTTAATCACAATGTCCTATTGCAGGATCACTGCCGATTCTCACATTTAATATAAACACCTCAAATACTGGGTTTAGACCTTCCTGATTATGTGGCACATGTTTATGTCAGGTCACCATTAAGTATTCCAAACTGGGACTGGAAGACTTTGATTTCAAGCACTATAACCGGACTTTGTTTGCTGGTTTGGAGCCTCACATACCCAACGCTTACTGCAACTGCATGATCCAGGTGAAAATACACACACATACCATTTTTACTTCATTATATTATGATACTAAATGTATTTAATATTTAATATATTAAATGGTGACGTGTGCTAATTCCTAGTTATACACATTCAAATGTAATTGCCTGATATTTGCCTTCGGAATCTGAAAAAATCCCAAACGTCACCATGCCGATTACTCTAAAAAGTCCTTGGAATTTTTTTGTGCTCTCTAAGGAATTTTGGGAATGCACAACTTTCACTTTGGATGTTCCAGTTCCCTGGAATTTTGTTAATAGTTAATGCTGTGTATGCTGAGGCAGGTGCTGTACTTCCTGGAGCCAGTTAGGTGCCTGGTACAGAATCATTTGTGTCAGAAGGAGTTCTGTCTGGCCTGTGAGTTGGGGTTCCTTTTCCACATGCTGGACTTGAGCAGAGGAGACCCCTGCCAGGTACACTAACACTTTCACTTCAATCAGAATTCATCCCCAGCTGTATCTATGCCATCAGAGCTGTCAGCCATGCATAGAATATGCACACAGACAAAGCACTTGTTTGTTTTGTTAACAGGCCAGTAATTTTCTCCGGGCTTTCCGGACAATCCCTGAGGCATCGGCGTTAGGTTTGATCCTGGCTGATTCTGATGAGCAGACAGGGAAAGCCCGTCTAGGTCGTCTCATCCAGAGCTGGAACCGTTTCATTCTTGCACAGCTGCATCAGGAAACACTGGAACAGGAAGGGCCGCAGGCATACAGAGGAGCCAGCAGCAGGTGTGGAGCTGCATCATTCCTCAATTCAATGCAATAATTTATACAAGAACTGAGTTAAGTACAATTCATGTTTTATCTCCATGGCAGCACGCTGGGTTCCTCGGGGGAGTCTGTGATTGGCCGGTTGTTTGGCTGTGAAGTGGAGAACAGCAGTTTGTGTCGCTGTGGAAAGGAGACGGTTCGCTCGTCCTTGACTCTGCTGTTTACCATGCACTACCCTGAGCAGAGCTCTCTAGGTCAGAACCACCAAACCGCACATCACTCACACATGAATACATCTATGTAGACCAACATGGGCATGAAGTGCATGTTTTGCTAGAGTTCGATTTAGTTTTTTCTTCTTTTATAAACTGAATTAATTAACTTATTGCCTTGATTTTTGACAGATAAGACGATAGAGGAATATGACTTTGCAGAAATCCTGAAGAAGAGTATATGTCTGGAACAAAGCACACAGGCCTGGTGTGACAACTGTGAGAAATACCAGCCAACAGTACGTTTTTACAAACCTAATTATATATACTCGTTCAAAACAAATTGAGGTCAGTTAGATTTTTATTTTGAAAGAAATTAATACTTTTATTCAGCAAGGATGCATTCAATTGAAAGCTATTTCAAATAAAGGCTTGTTCAATAAAAGCACAAAATTTGAATTATTTATGTATTTTTAGGTGCAGACCAGGAACATTCGCTGTCTGCCTGATGTCCTGGTGATCAACTGTGAGGTGAACAGCGCTAAGGAGGCAGAGTTCTGGAAAGCACAGACTGAGGTTAGACCCATATCCCTTCCTGTTGCCAGAATATATAATCATGCACTTACAGAATTCAGCCATAAATCCGCCCTTAAATGTCCTTTAATGCTTTACGCATCTGAGTCATTACTAAAGATGACTTGGTTATATGATATTTTTCTGCCATATGACAATGAGATATGTCAGTGGTATATTAGCTGTGCAGTTGATCTGTATGTTATTGGTGAGTGAGACTCTAGTCACACTGATTTGTGTTAATTTTCCTCTTTTTTTTTTGTTATTTATTTTTTTATTTTTTTACAGTATGCGTACAACAAAGCTCTGAAAAAAGAAGCAGCTGAACCTCCCAAACCCAAAGAGCCTTTACCGACAGAATGGTGTTTAGAGTAAGTGTGCTGATGGTAGAAATGCACCTGTCTTTATGTTTTATGTATAACTTATATGTATTATGTACAGGGAAGAGCTGTGCAGCGTAGACGGCTTGACCTTCGACACTCAAGCAGAGGATATGAGGCACGTGTGGATCCCTCTCAGTCTGAAGATGTGCATCAGTAAGACTCAGGGCCTGGAAGTCAGCAGCCTGTCTGAGGGAGAGGAGGTGAGGAACACCAACTTCATTAACAATATCAAGATTTATCAAACCTGAAAAGATGACTCGTGAGATTTTTTAACTGACATTGTTCAAATAAAAAGTGTCTTGTTTCTTCTCATAGCTAACTGAAAATAAAGAGGCAGAAGGAGCGTCTGTCTATGACCTAGTCGTCACCGTATCTCATATCCAGGATGCTCGCACCGGAGGAAATCTGGTGGCACATATCAAAGTGGGCGAGACCTACCATCAGAGGAAAGAGGTGGGAGCAAATCTTTAAGTACTTGCTAGATTTTTGACATAATATGTTGGACATAAGGGACAAACTGTGTTTTCTGTCTTGCTTTCAGGGAGTAACACACCAGCAGTGGTATCTGTTCAATGATTTTCTGATTGAGCCCATTGACAAGGTAAAAATACCAAACATTAGGGAAATTTAAACTTTTATGAAAACACCCCATATATTATGTACTAGCACAGTAAGTTCTGTATTCCCGCTGGAAATGCATCAAATGTGGCCCTGAATGGTGTTGCAATGTCTCCATTAGGCTGAATCAGCTCAGTTTGACGTGAACTGGAAGTTTCCTGCTGTACTTTACTACGTCAAGAGGAACTACCACGCCAAGTATGATTTGCGAAGTATGTGATCATTTATCTCACAAAATGTACTTTTCATCTTCTCACTAAACATGCTATCACAAAAATGTTATAAAGTTTGCATTTTATTAAGATGATGAACATTCAAAATATGCATACACTACTGTTCAAAGATTTGGGGTCAGTATTTTTTATAGCTTTTTTCATTTAGCAGGGATGCATTAAATGAATCAAAAGTGAGAGTAAAGACATAATGTTACAAAAAAAATCTTTTCTTTTCCACAGCTTATTTCATCATTGAAAATAATAAGGAATTTTTCTTGAGCATCAAATCAGCACATTAGAATGATTTCTGAAGGATTGTGTGAATAAATTACATTTTAAATATATATTCAAATAGAAAACAGTTATTTTAAAGGAATAGTTCACCCAAAAATGAAAATTTTGTCATCATTTACTCACCCTCATGTCATTCCAAATCTGTATAGGTTTGTTTCTTATGTTGAAAACAAAAGAAGATATTTTGCAGAATTTTGAAGAACCAAACAGTTGTTGGTCCCCATTGACTTCCATAGTAGGGAAAGAAATTCTATGGAAATAAATGGGGACCATCAACCGTTTAAATACCAGCATTCTTCAAAATGTCTTCTTTTATGTTCAACATAAGAAAGAAACTCATACAGGTTTGGAACGACATGAGGATGAGTAAATGATGACAAAATTTTCAGTTTTGGGTGAACTATCCCTTTAAATTGTAATAATATTTCACAACATTACTGTTTTACTTGATCCGAAAAAAAAAAATACAGCCTTGATGGGCATCTGTTTTAACTATTCCTGCATCTTCTCCATTTCCTCCTAGTTAAGAACCCTATTGATGCCAGCGTTCTACTGACAGAAGCCTCGCTGGCACGGAAACAGAGGAAAAGTCACGCCACCTTCATACCTCTCATGGTGAGCGAGATGCCGCAGACTGCAGACCTCGTTGGATTGGATGCAGAATTTGTCACGCTCAACCAGGTCAGTGGGAAACACTTTAATGTTCTATAATTACTGATGATTATTGACACATTTTCTCCCACCCCAAATATTTAATAATTTGTGTGTTGCTGCTTGAACAGGAAGAGGCAGAACTGCGCAGTGATGGGACCAAGTCCACCATTAAGCCCAGCCAGATGTCTGTTGCTCGTATCACATGCGTGAGAGGCCAGGGAACCAATGAGGGAGTGCCGTTCATTGATGACTACATATCAACACAGGAACAGGTCATAACTCTGTAGAATCATTCTAAATGTAACTCACATAATAGGGAAATTACCTATTGAAATTATCAGGACCTTTTAATGACCTCATAAAGTGAGAACCACAGTTTTGCTTCTTATCAGGAGAGATCTGTTAGTGTCACTTGTGACTGATTATTTTTGGTTCATTTAATTGTAAGGTGAATCACAGGGAATAACTATTACTGCACTAGTGATTTCCATACACTTGCTTTCTGTGTTTTTGTCAAAATGTTGGGAAAAACCTTTCTGCTTCTTACTAGTTTAACCTTTTTGGATGTACAGGTGGTGGACTATCTGACCCAGTACTCTGGTATCAAACCTGGAGACCTGGATGCAAAGATTTCCTCTAAACATTTGACTACTCTGAAATCTACATATCTGAAATTGCGATTTCTTATCGACACTGGCGTTCGCTTTGTCGGCCATGGGTTACAGAAAGATTTCCGGGTCATAAACTTGATGGTTAGTTGAATTTTTGTGAGTTAATGTTTTATTTAATATGTATAAGTGTTTAAATTGTAACCCCTCACCTTTTTAGGTTCCAAAAGAACAGGTGATTGACACCGTCTACCTCTTCCACATGCCTAGGAAACGAATGATCTCGCTTCGCTTCCTCGCGTGGTACTTTCTCGGTAGGTTTCTTGCATAAACTTTCCCTTATCTCTTGACCTCATATGTCATTTTCTGTGTATCAGTTTTTTATGGCTTTTTGAACATTTGTTTAGATCTGAACATTCAGAGCGAAACTCATGATAGTATCGAAGATGCACGGACTGCCCTACAGTTGTACAGGAAGTACTTGGAACTGAGTCATAACGGCGGACAAGAAGAGTTCCGGAAGGTTCTCAAGGCCCTCTATGAGAAAGGACGCAAGCTAGACTGGAAAGTTCCAGACATTGACTCTGCAGATGGTCAAGGTAGCCCAAAAAGTACGAATCACTGACAAGGCAGTGAGATTATTTCAGATAATATATATTAGTGCTTTTGTCTATATATAACAGGTATTAAATAAGTAGTAGTACAATATTTTTAGAAGGTGTTCAGCTGTTTAGAAAAACATTTTTGCAACTCATTCATGTCTTGTGAGGTAATTTATTGCTAATATACTGTATATATAATATACTGAAATGCACACTAATTTTATATAATATTTAGACAAAATTTGAATGCAGAATTTGTGTATTATCCATAAACAATGCTGTCAGATTTTGTAACTAACACATTGAGGAGGTAACCCTTCTGTTAAAGGAGTAGTTCACACAAAAATGAAAATTGGCTGAAACTGTACTCACCCTGAGGCCATCCAAGATGTAGATGAGTTTGTTTCTTCATTAGAACAGATTTGGAGAAATTAAGCATCACATCACTTGATGGATCCTGAATGGGTGCCGTCATAATGAGATTTCTTTAAAGCAGATAAAAATATCAGAATAATCCACAAGTGACCTATATGCCTCCAGTCCATCAATTAGTCCATCAAACTCATCTACATCTTGGATGACATCAGGGTGATTAAACAATTAACAAATTTAAATTTTTGGGTAAACTTTTCCTTAAAAATTAATACATTTTTAGCACATTTCCATTTTTAGGTGAACTATTCCTATTTACCCAAGAAGGCCAAATATTGAGCGCACCACACACCACTTTATCAATTTAACCATCCTCTCCACATGTAGCTGGTGTGTGGTGAGCGCACTGGTGCCGTTGTCCTGTGGCAGCCGTCGCATCAACCAGGTGGATGCTGCACACTGGTGGTGGTTGAGGAGAGACCCCCCCACATGATTGTAAAGCGCTTTGGGTGTACGACAATACACAATAAAGCCCTATATAAATGCATCATTCATTCATTCATTCATTCATTAACCGCATAACAAAGCATGTACATATTTAAAAATTTCTTTCTTTCATCATATTCATAATTATAATAATAATTCCTTACATTTATATAGCGCTTTTCTGGGCACTCAAAGCGCTTTACTCGTCATTTTTTTGTGCATTTTAACAAATGTTCTTTGATGAACTTCTGATGCTCTTTTCCCTTTGCAGGTACAGCTGTGTTTCCCTCTGTGATGGGTTTATGATTAGACCCGTGTTGGTTATATTCCTGTCAAACAGATGCCAGCTCACCAGTCATTTCTTGTACAGCCTTTCAGTTCTCCTTTAACATCTCTTAATAGGTATATTTCATTATCATTAGATGGCAAATCTGAAATAAGGCTTGTTATACTGTGTTAGAAATGTCTGTTTTTTTAATTAAAAAACTGTTGGAATCAAATGAAATGTTAAAACATTTCATCATGTCAGTGGTTTCTCCACTGCTTTGTGTAGCCTGTAAGTGGTATTAATATGCATAAGGAACAAGAAAAAAATGCTTTTAGGACTGAGACCCAATTCAGAACTCATTAACCAAGTGTTTTTTTGCTCGTGTTTGACTCTGCAGTGGCTTTTTCACCAAGGCATTTATATTACGACAATAACTTATACAGAAAATGAATTTCTGTATAAAGAATATGAATTAAGCAGTCAATGGATTTACTGTGTTATTTTCTATATTGTAACTATGATGTACACTTTCATAATGTGGCAGCTGAATAAAGACTTTTGGATAAATCTTCGAGTCTTTTTTTAAAGCTCATTTCAACTGGGTGGATTATTTCAGCAACTTCAATAGCAGGAAAAAAAAAGTAAAAAGAAATGTCTTTATGTAAGCTATGTACTCAAAGACTCAGATATGCCTATGGCAGATAAAATGTAAAATGAGAACACACAAAAAACAGCAAATGTGCATTTAATTATAAATCCAGGCCTGGTAAAATCACAAAAGTTAAAAAAGACATAAATATAATTCATTTACATTTTCTGGTTATACTCTGCTTTAAAATACTTCATTAGCTGGATATCACTCTTTACAGCATATTTGCTCACAAGCAATGTTGATGTTTGATTTGGGAGTGAATCATTCTCTTGATTTGCCTCTTCTCCAATGAAAGAGTTAAACTGGTCTGACAATTTATAAACAAAATGATCTGAATTTGAATTTTTAAAACATTAAAATGACATTAAAATTATACTTTTTTTGCTTTATAACGCTAATGATGTTGCTCATTTAGGGAAACTTGCATGTACAGATTTTGCTTTTCAACTGAAAAACTTTTGTTTTTGTTAACTTTTTATGATGGACATGTTTCTGATCTGGTTCTCTTAATTTTTGCAACCTGCTTATGATCTTCAATTACAATTCAATGTTTAACACGTTCAGAGTTGTTAGCCAGACCCTCTTCTTAAATTTAGCTCCAGTTTGCTTGGCTGGTGGGGAGCTGTAAGTGATGGAAATATTTTTAGCCCTCGACACTCTTGAGTTGACAACAATGACGTATTATTTCTGTCCTACTGATTAAACAATGCATGGATAATCTGTTCCTTACCAGCAAGTATAACTCTGCAGTCTAAAGCATATACAGACATTTATCCAGTTTATTATAATCTGTATAATCTGCGCTAGTCCTAGTCTGTATTTTTCCATATTATGCTAACAAACAATGCACATTACAGCACAATATTTAGTACAATTTCAACTCTGCTTACTTAAAGGCTCTTCAGTCTTCTATATTTTGATTACTATTTGGTGAAGAAGGAAACATTAACACAGTTATAATAAATTTTTTAAAACATCCAAACTCTGTTTTCACATTCTCCTTTTAAGGACCTATTAAGGAGTTTGTTGTTGTTAGTAGTTTATAACAGGGTGAAAACTAGATGTGAGGAAAGTGTATATTAGGTTTTTAAAGACAACAATATGCATTTACTGTAACCTTGCTTTAAAATTTTTCATTTAATGCAATAATATCTGAAAAATGTTTAAAATTTATATTGTTTTTAATAGCATTCCTTTGCACTGCAAAAGAGACAGCTCTGTTTCATTTTGTTAAATTAAAATAAGTGCTCAATTTACATTATATAAACATTATGGATTTAATTCATAATTAAATTTAATAACAAAATAGCATAATCAGCATTATTTTGTAAACATTCTAAAACGATTTTTAATTTGTTATATATATATATATAATATGTTAATATATGCATGTGTTTAAAGTAATATTATAAAATATAATACTTGGATATTTTTGATGTATTATTTTAGGTTCTATGATAATTATTATAAATAAATTATTCACACTTACTGAGCTTCTTCAATGAGCAGTTACCGACAGTAATAATATAACAATTTCAAGAGTCTTCACAGACAAATAATGTAACTTGTTCTGGCTGCTCTTCGTTTAGTTACAGCAGTCGCTGTCGAGACTTCACCGGATGTCATTGTTGCACGTGTAATTACATGCTGGAAACTAAAACGCTCCATTGTGAAATGGAAACAATGTTAGAAAAGCATTACTCATTACATGTACTCAAAGTAAAAACGAAATTATGCTAAATGTTACCTCGGAACAATGCATAATGAACTCAGAAGGGAAGAACAGTTCTGCTACTTTGTCAAGTTCGTTCCCGCACGTAAAGGTTTCGTTGGCAACTTTGTACTCTAGTGCAACAAACCGGACGTTGTAAACAAGTTGAGTGGTGATATATTAATTGTATCTTGTCAAATACAGTATTATTCATGAAAAAATTCTAAAAGATATGTTAATTCTCAGAAACTTTCATTTTTCCTTCACTAGTGAGTTGAAATAATATTTTTTTGAAAATGGCCACTCCGCGTAATTGATATTCCTTTTTAATCTATTTATAGATCTCACTCTGATGCAATGTGAGTGTTTGTAATAGTTTAAATGGTGAAAAATAAGAGTGAAATCCCACCCTGAAAGTTGGCCAAAGAGGTCTGACGTCACGTTCCCACAATGCACGCGCTCATCAGCTCCAGCGCTGCTGCTGTGTTCAGAGGGGAAGAAACAGCAGGCCTGAAAAATACACACATTATTGAACAAAAAAGAAATTATCCACTGCGAATAGTTTTTGAGAATTCATCGAGATATGGCTGGGAAACGAATTTTGTATTTGCACCCTTGCGAGATGTAGAATGGCGGAATGTTTGTGAACTGCAACTTTAGCGGGGATCAAAAGTTTCTGGTGAGCACAAGACTGTTTTTATGCAAATGTTAAGAGTGTGAATTTAGGACCGCGTTGACTGTTTGCATTGATGTTCAGATGTTTGAAACCCTCATATAGTTTCGTGGGTAATATTTTTAGACTTTTGAAAAGATAAATGTGCGCCATTAACCCACATAAGTGGTTTAAATGTTGCGTGCATGAGCAAGCACATTAGCTACGCATAAGACTGTTAGTGCATTCAGTGTATTTATTGTATTTTATTTGTTAATGTTGGAAAGCACGAAAGGATAGTTTGATTTGTGTTGATCCGCTACCTTTATTACGGATCATTTCGATTTTACCATTTAATCACAATGTTCTGCGGTTCTATAGAGATTTTGCTGAGCGAAACGTGCCAGAAGTAAATAAAAGATAGAAACAAGGTGTTTTTTTTTTTTTTAAAGAAACACAAGATTTTTATAAGTTTAGTAACGTTTATTTTATTTGATAAAATCAGATTTTACACGAACATGACATTTTTGTGTACAAGTAATTTCATGTGTCATATTTGCAGTAAACTGTAAGTTGGAATGGGGAAAGGGCTGTTCATTTGTAGCTATTTTGAATTTTAAATATTCAAAGTTGAAAATAAGCAAAAATGTTTGTTTCTATTTTTGTATTTGGTAATTATGCTGTACTTCTACATGAGCAAGTTTTATGTTTGAAAGTTAATAGATAGAAGAAGCATATTTTGTTCCAATGGAACTTTTAAAGCAGAACCAAATTAATGAACTTCAAAAAAGAATATTTCTTACAAAATTAAAACCGAATTATAATAATTTGGATTTACGTGCGTATTAAAATTACTTGAAATGGTTGCCTGAATGATGTCCATCCATTCTCTAAAAGGGAGGGAGTAATAGTGGACATGCATTTTCCGGAGGTCTGTCAAGATAATGAATGTGCTTTTGTGAGGCTTGAAACAGGTAAACAAACCCTTTATAAATGTCAACCAATCAATCCAATCATCATGGACATCCCCTCAGGGTGTTTTTAAGTTTCTTGTGTTGAAATCTGTTACCATTCAGAGGCAGGTTGGTTCAAAGATTACGCTGCTTTGCCATCAAGCACACTTTAGGTTTTGTTAATTTTTTTACAATATAAAGTTGTATAGCCTAAATAAAACTAAAAAAAATGTTTTTCCATTGTGCATGTATAAAATAAAATTCTGACTGATTTAAAATCATTTTTTACAGTGTTATCTATTTAACTATTCTAAATCAAGAATTGATTATTTTTTTCTATTTATTTCTCTTTTATTATCTCTTTATAAGTTAAAATTTTCTAGGGGATTGTTTTATTTTTCAGAAATATTCTGTCATTTAAATGATGTGTGTTGAAAGGAGACCGTAGAAATTGATACATTTGTGTGCACCAGAAATTTTAAAACAAAATATGTATTTAAGCATATACATCATATAAATGTTTTACCCTCATATTGCATTTTTTTTTTTACATTGTATATGCCTTAAATATTTTTGTTTGGATAACGTAGCAGCAAAATAGCTTTAAATTATAATTGTTGTACTTTGCAAGTATGTTAAAGGGCTTGTTCACCCAAAAATATATATATATAAAAAATCTCATCATTTACTCATCCTCTTTCTGTGAAACAAAAAAAATAAGATACTTGAAGAATGCTGGAAATCAAATTTTTTTTGCTTACCATTAATGTACATTGCATGGCCAAATCCGTTGTGGCTTTATTATTATTGTAGATATACATTTGCATAAAAGAAGTTTAAGGGGAAAATCATACTTCATTTATTTATTACACTTTGTTTTTATTAAAGTGTCATTGCAGTGTAATTATACAAATAAGTACTGATTAATATTAATTGCCAACATGTACCTAATATAGAGTTAGGTTTAGAGTTTCAGTTAGAGTTGGTTGGTTGTAACTGTGCATTTTTACTGTTATTACTATGGTAAGTGCATGTAACATTTATAAGAAAGACACTGGAAAATAAGGTGTTACCAAATCCTCACCTGCTGCATTTTTTTTATGTACAGAAGACTGAACATGCAAAGCAATCTTCACTCCCAAGAAAAATCACCTGTTGGAGCTTCTTCTCAGGTACTTGCTTTTGCCTCTAAAACAGGGGAGTCCAATCCTGTTCCTGGAGATCTAACTGATTAAAGTTGGAGCAAAACTTTGCAGGTAGGTAGATCTCTGGAAACAGGATTGGGCACCCTAACTCTGAAACAGTGTGACTATAATTGTACTCTTATTTTTTTAAACCTTCAATTATTGTCATCACTAATCGTTGGCTTTTCACAGATGTACAGTGACATACTCCCTGAGAAGTACCCTTATATTTGAGAAAATGTTTCATGGCAAAGACCAGCTAAACAGCCACCTGCAAAACCACGATCCAAATAAGCAGGAACTGAGGTGCGAGGAATGCGGAAAGCATTACAACACTCGTCTGGGTCTTAGACGCCATGTGGCCACACATGCCACCTCCGCCAGCGGTGACCTCACCTGTAAGGTCTGTCGTCAGGCGTTTGAGAGCATGCCGGCGCTACTCGAGCACCTGAGTACGCACACTGGCCGGCCACCTCCGGCGACTGTGGTACGAGAAAGGAAGCATCAGTGTGAGCGTTGCGGCCGGCGCTTCTTCACTCGCAAGGATGTGAGGCGCCACGCGGTGGTGCACACCGGCAGACGGGACTTCCTCTGCCCGCGTTGCACCCAACGCTTCGGCCGTCGCGACCACCTCACCCGACACCTGAAGAAAAGCCACGCGCAAGATTTGGAAACCCTTCCTCCGATGCCCATTAAAGAGGAGTCCAATCCTACCGTGTGCTCTGTCGGATCTCCGAAAGATGCCACAGAGGCGTTTTCCATGGCCATGTTCAACCCTCAAGGCCTTCCGAGCACATCTACCTCAGGGGTCAGTCATCACCATCACACAATGGTGTCTGGCCCCCTGTCCAACCCGATGGGTGTGGGCTGCTACCTTGAGCCAAACAAGCCTCCTCCGCAGCAGTACCAACAGGCTTCCAGATATCAGCAGAGTTCCACTACCTCATATCTGAAAGCGGAGATGGAGAACTTCCTGACCGAACTCCAGTGTGGGCCAATGCCGCCGCAGGCCGCTGTGGCAACTGCTGTCTCCCGGCCCGGCGACCTTCTGCCTGACAGTCTGGGAGGTCAGAGTGCCCATTTCACCCTCAGGAACTCGGTGTTCACCTCAGCTGAGCCGCCTACCACCTCGGCCAACATGGACCTCTCGCACCTGTTGGGCTTCCTGCCGTTCGGCCTGCCTCCCTACAGCACTCCCTTGGGATATTCGACCACCACCACTGCCGCGTCCCCAAGCCCTACCTCTCAGCTCTCTGGGCCGCTTACCTCATTTCAGCCACAGTCACTGCATGAGCCTCAGGCTTCAGGGCACTTAAACCAGCTCTCTGGTTTCTCTCCATCTCTACCTCGATTCCATCAGGCCTTCCAGCAATGATGTCGCCCGTGTCCACTATGACCTGCCAGTCAGATGCGACACTTCTTTTGCGTGGTTGCCTTAAGTAGCTTAAAGGTAATGAACTGGAGACGGTGAAGTGCGAGGTCTTCAAATGGATCCTGTAGAATTAGATGAAAGGATCACTAGGATAGGTGGAGTTTTGCTTTTAGTTTTGAATAGTTTTAACTTTGTGGTTTTTCCTAGAGGGTCTTCAGAGTAACTGTTTTGTAGTGAAAAATGAACTTATAAGATTCATTAAAAAACTGAGACTGAAAAGTTAGCTAAAGAAATACCTCAATATTTTTATCAAGAAGGAAAATAATGCTATAACAGTGTTCTCCGTTGTATAATGAAGCACTTTTTATCAACGGCACTTCTATGACTGAAGGTGCGGTCACATTTACTGTTCTGTGAATTTTCGTCTGCAAAATCCAGTCATTTCAATTAGGGCTTTCACGATTCCTCGATTCGATTCGAGTATTCGATTTTAAAAAAAATCCTTGATTGCATTTTTCCCATGTCGAGTAACCGGCAAAATACCGGAAGTGGCGCATTCCACAGACGAGAATCCATGAAACGGATTTTTAGACTGTTTTCCAAGGCTGCATGATATATTAAACTCATTTAAAAATCATAATAAAGCATAATGCTATTGTGAATTCACAAACGCTACAACTCAATTAAATATTGCGATGCCGGTTTAATATATGCACTTGAACTAATTATTATTGCCTCACTATTATGTATGTATTTTAAGTAATTTAAAAGCTATTGTTTGCTTAGGTCTATTTTTTTTACCACAAAGAAAAATTAATTACTCGATTAATCGTCAGACTTAGGGATGTTCCCGAATAGCGAATACGTATTCGGAAAGGCACAGAAAATGAATAATGCGTTCTATGGAGCCACAAAAGGGACATGGTTAGCCGCTTGCTACCAGTTGCCTGTTACATTACAGTACATAAAATTTCACTTACCACATAAACAGAGAGAGGTAAGGAGAGATGACCGATAGGATGATGTCAAAAGATTTACAGATCCTGAGCACCACTGACAAACATCTAATCTTGTGAAATGTGTGGTAAGTAATGCCGCTCCGTAGTAGAGTAGGCTACCTGTGATCGCGAATCTCAAAAGTGAAAGTAAAAAGCAAACGCGCGTTTGTAAGTGATTTCAATGTCCCGCATATTAATAACGACTCCCTGATGCCCGCAGTTTATATACAGGATAATTACCCAACAATATAATTGTGAGAGAAAGCACTGAAATATATTTTTCTCGTATATCTTGTATGTATCATATTTATTCCCTTTACGGCTGCCGTAGTACACACCTTTACCTTTCCGAATACCGGATTCGGGTACATCCCTAGTCAGAATAATCGACAGATTACTCGATTACCAAAATAATCGTTAGTGACAGCCCTAATTTCAGTAGAAATCCATGTGGGAATTTTGCATGCGGATGACAGATTTCCCTGCACAAATTTCACAATCGAGTCAGATGGTCATATAAATTTGCCACGTTGACCAACAGAAATCTGCTTGGTTTGAAAGTGGTATCTGTGTGTGCTTTGCTTCATACACAATATTGACCTTTTTTGTCCACAAAAGAATTTCCGAAAATTTGCTAATGTGACCGCACCATAAAAGTCAAGTTGAACTGTGGTCTTAGATGTACCTTTCAGCTCACGGTCACACAACACAAAAAAACCTACCTCTCTAAGCTTAACTCTTGTCACGAAAGGATTCAACCGTTTGACAAGAAATGAAGCAAATCCTCACCCGAACTGCGTGAAGAACGTTATCTAATTTGATTTTCTTTTTCTTTTTGAATGCTCATTGGTTTTAGTTATGAAATTTTTAGAGTCAGGTGATTAATTAGCATTTAATTAATTAGCTTGTGTTGATTTTAGCCTTTAGGTAAAAGTTTTTAGGCGCTGTTATGTTCACATCCTTAATGCTTTTGAAAGGAATCACCATTATAGTGGAGACTTTTCTCCTGTAAATCACCGTCTCTCTCTCTCTGTTCATTCCAGAGTATTTTGTGAATGAAATGCAGGATAAAGCACTGATTCTTCTGGAATTGAAAATCAATGAAAAGTGAACATTTGTTTAAAATTAAGTAGCCCATTCTGACAAATTCCCAATATGGGAACTAAGTAAAATGTAACTTTAATTTTTTGTTTAATAATAAACAGGAATTGATCGTATCTGCGCCCTGCATATTGATGTAAAAAGAGTTTTGGGCAAAAAAAAATAAAAATAATAAAAATGGTTGTACTGGTTTTACACAATTCTCACTACAAAGTATCCCTCAATATTTTGCCTGGATTTAGAAGTTTCAGACAAAATGAGCTTAGCACATACCCAGTTATTGCTGAAAAGCACTTCATGTATCTCTCCATGCTAAACCAGGAGCACTGTCAGAAAAGAAAATGTTGTTTTGTCATGTAAATTTGAATGGTATTTTAGCACTGCTTCACTGTCTGTTCTTTTGACTCAGTGTTACATGCACCAGTGGCCTATAAGGTAACTGATGGCATATTGTTGTCACCTCCATTTTGTTTAGGCCAGCTGAAGGTGTGAATTAATTTAATGAGTTTCATTTTATTTAGAAATCATCATGAGCATTTCCTCCTTTGGCTGAACTGAAATGAAATTGACCTCAACTCAACTGTGATGTTTAGGCTCAGACTGATCTACCTCAGTGAGATGCACACTGTGCACAGCTGTACTGTACCTTTAATGAGAAATGTAAAGTTACAATGGCTGTTTAGCTGGAGTAAACAGGTGTTTTACATCTTTAAAATTCCAAGCATTGGCATTTTTGGGTTGCAAGGACTGTTTTCATAAACATTCTGAAAGCAAAAGTGGGTGAGTGAGAGATTAAGGTGTATGCCGAAAGAAACAATGTTAAGGATGAATTAAGAAATAAAGCATCTTGTAGAATTTGAGTTTCCAATGTGATTCATTCATCATTTACTGTAAGTAAAACAATAATAGTTGATGTTTTTACCAAAGCCACTAAAACATCAGCATTTATGTCAAGTTATTCATTCATATTTATGCAATGGGCTACTAAAAGTCATTAAGAAGTTAAGTGCTTAATGAATTATATAAAAGTTATATAATTATAAAAATAAATTACTTAAAATATAAATACAAAAAATAGACAATGTATTATCTATAAATCTAATATAAATATAGACAAACATTCATTTACAGGTATCTTTATGATTTTATAAAATATTTAATTTTTAGTTTTATAAACAACCATGTGTACCATTTTATTATATATATATATATATATATATATATATATATATATATCACTATACAATCAGCTACTATACAAAAACGTTAATATTGTGATGTCAACTGTTAAGACGGCAAAAAAATCAGTACTATTATGTACTATATAAAATCAGTACTATTAATATTAGTACTATTAATAGTTGTAAACCATTTAGCTATAACAGGCAAAGTGTTGATTACAATAGTCAATCGGGTGTTCATGACACATCTCAATACTTAATTTCTACGCTACATACAAACCAAAATAGAAATCTGTTTCCAAACAAAACGAGAGAAAACCATCTTTACGTTCAGGCATATACAAGGGCAGCTAATTCTCAGCCAAACAGGAAGTGGAACAGATGTGAAGAAGGACCCTGTTAATAATTTAGGGAGCAGTCGAATACACTGACGAATTATTTAAATTTAGTTGAATTATTCGCACAATGAATAGCGTCTATTTACTAAAGTAGTTACTGATTTATATCAGTTTGGGTCTCTTGTTTGTCGCGTGTCAGTTTCAGTCTGACTGAACTGGCTCGAGATGGCAGACGAGGCTCTCTTTCAGTTCCTGCACAGTGAAATTATTCAATATATCAACAGTGCAGAAACTGGGGAATCGGTAAGAGCCATGAAAACACTGTCTCAGAATAGTAGAATAGGGTAGTAGAACTGAGTAAACCAAGCACACTAATAAAACAAATAGTAAGAATGTTGCATGTTGAGTTAATGTAGTGTTCTGCTGTGCACAGGAGAATGGACGATGTGTTTCTAAACTTGAGAATATGGGGTTTCGTGTGGGACAAGGACTTATTGAGAGGTATCATGGCAGATATTTTCATCCATAAATCCAAATTGTATTCTTAAATCAAGCAGCTCCTCTGATGACATCCTGATGTTATGCTTGTTGCAGTTTTATTTGTAGAATTGCAGATTGTCAGTGGACCCACATTTAACTAAATGGTTTTTAATCATTTTGAAAATTTTATTAGTAGTGGAAATAAATAGCCATTTGTTCTTGAGAAGATACGTCTCAACAGGCACATTTCTGTTTGCAGGTTTACCAAAGACACGCCACGTTTCAAAGATGAGCTTGATGTAATGAAGTTTATCTGTAAAGATTTCTGGACCAGTGTTTTTAAGAAGCAGATCGACAACCTGAGAACAAACCACCAGGTGTGTACATTATAATGCTACTTTATGTCATCTCAATTCATAAAGCTTAGTGAGTCTCTTCATTGACTATAAGTGCATATTAAGAAAATCATCAGATGTTCAAATTGTTTGTAGGGTATTTATGTGCTACAAGATAACAAGTTCCGCCTGGTGACCCAACTGTCTGCTGGAAAACAGTATTTGGATCATGCGCCGAAGGTAAGCAGCATCAATAAGCTTTAATGGTGCATTGAATAAAAACATAAAACATAACCTGACCTAATCTTTTAAATTGAAACTGCAGAATCAACATCTTCAACATTTATTTTTCCTTAAAAAGTGCTATAATGAGATATGTAGTATTTAAATTTGTTTTACAAGAATACAATATCTAGAAAATGGGAAAGAAGGAATATATATTATTTAATTTAATATAAAATAATGCAATTAAAGGGATAGTTCACCTAAAAATTTAAATTCTGTCATCATTTAGGCTACTTGCTCTCATGTCATTCCAAAACCGACTTTCGTTCACTTTGGAACACAAATTAAGATATTTTTAATGAAATCTGAGAGATTTCTGTCCTTCCATTAACAGTGAACACAACTACCACTTTTACGCTTCAGAAAGTTCATAAAGAGATCGTGAATCTCATTTTTCTCTCTCATTTTTTCATTTCTGCAGTTTTTAGCCTTCACCTGTGGACTGGTCCGAGGAGCGCTTTCAAACCTTGGTGTGAAAAGTATAGTCACGGCGGAAGTGTCAGTCATGCCTGCCTGTAAGGAGCAAATTTTATGCAAAAACATATACAGTCTTAGTGAAATAACCACTAGATTTTCAGTACTTCAGTCTGAAACTACTAAAATCTGAAATTGAGCATCAATGATGTTAGTTCTCTGAGTCTGAGCTCATCAAGTTTTAATTAAATGTAAAATGTAACTAATTATTTCTTTCTTGTCTCCTGCCATCCCTCCTCTTCTGCACTACCTTTGTTCTTAGGTAAATTCCAGGTGATGATCCAGAAGATGTAATTCACTACACAGAAGCATATTGCTTATAACGTGCATCTTAATTTTATTGCCTTGTCATTTTTTATTCCCTTGCCCATTTTATTATCACTACGATGTTTTTTTTATTTGCAGTAACTTGCAAAGGACTGGCATTAAAAGTGTTTTGACATGCAAAGGTCAAGCTTTATTGTACTGTATTGTGTTAGTATTTTGACATTCATTATTCTCTGTCCACATTCACTGTGTTTTGATTATTAATTTGCACTGATGACATTAAAGCTGGAATCCTAGTATGAATCCGTGCTTCATTTTCACAGAATTTTAATGAATTTTTTAATGAATTTTAGTGGGAAAAAAGAATATTGAGAATTAAGATTCTCGTATGAAAATATAAATATGTTTTTAATAATAACTGATCACAAAAAAAGATCGCTTTATAGAACAATAGAAGACTGCTAGCGTATGTCATAAGTAATCTGTAAATAAAAACAATCATTAGTTTATTTCAACTAACTTCAGTTTTTAAATGTTCTCCAGTTATGCGTCTCGTCCCGTCCTTTCAGCTAGTCACGTGGTTATTCCGTTCTAAAACGTCACAAGCGCGGAGCTAATAGGAAACGAGACGTGCCGCTTTAAGCCCCCTGATTGGCTGATTCGTAAACGCAGTTCTAACGGCACCAACATTCAAACCAGCATTCGCGTCGGTTTGTTTGTGGCAAGAGGATACGTGCGTCTGTTGATTAAAGTTTTACTATATTTTTACAGGTTGTGATAGGAAGCATTGGTTTGAAAGGTAAGTATTTTTTTTTTTTTTACACATTTTAAACAGTATCATATTTCGATTTTAGCTGCTGCGTTTAAATTAGGCTTTAATGGGTGCGGTTGTATTTGGCCGTAATCGTTGCACGACAAATTTTTAATGTTTAATGTAAGAGAACGACAGATTTCAAAGTTTATTTGCTCAATTAATTATTGTGATTTTAACTTATGTAAATATATTATTTAGGCTTCGTTTGTTTACATTTAGCCTTTTGTTCTTGATTGAGTAACGAGAGATGCAGGCGGATATTTCATATCGTTGATAATGAAATGATCGTGTTAAGTGCCGGTATGTCGTTTAAAATGTTTTAGAATATTGATCGACTGTACATAAATTATTCTTATCCATAAATACCTTGAGTCCGAGATTAACGTTAGCCATCAACTGCCGTTTTGCGCCGCCCTGCGCAGGAAATGTTGAACTACTTTATAAAGATTTTTTGCTTTTTTTGTGCAACATTGCTACAGATTCCGTTTTAACTGTAAATCCTTTTTCTTCTTTGGTTTTGCAGAAGATTCCGGTGTGAATATGGAAGGGGGCTCTGCTGATGCATACACATGGGATGCCCCTTCTTATGTTATGGAGTCTATAGACGACTTTGCCCTGGACCCTCAGGATAATGCTGACCAGTGGTTTGGTATGGCTTTTCATTCTTTATTTATATATATATATATATATATATATATATATATATATATATATATATATATATATATATATGTATGCATGTATAAAAAAAATTAATTAACAATAAATCATTGATAGACAAACACATAGATATTCAAATACCCAGCTATCTTTGTTCTCTTTTGGTATTAGAACTGAAGGCAGCTCCTAAAGGTGGCACTGTGGAACAGCTCACCACCCCTTTACGGACAAAGCCTTTTGATGAAACCCACAGCACCAACAGACCCAAAGCTCTGGTTTCTCCCATGGTCAAAGAAGATGAGACAACTAGCACAGGTTGGGGAAAAAACTGCTTAAATTAGGAACAACTTCAAAAAATGTTTGTTTTGCATCTTAATGTTCTGTCTGCTTCAGATGTCAAAGAAAGCACCTCTATGGAGATCCCATCTAACATAGTCACATCATGGGGGAACGGTAGAACTACTGCAGCTCCTGGTCAGGGCCAGAAATCTGTTCCTGCTCAACCACGCAGGTAAATGAGGCTTTATCCGTAATTTATATACACCCTAATAAACTAGTCAATTTTTGTCACTCTCTTCTAACATTGCTCGACTGTTTTCTTGTTTCTTCCTGCAGAGTGTCCAAGCGGCCTGTGCCTAGAAATGAAAAGCCTACAGCTCCTACAACACCTCCTGTTGTCAAGAAAAGAAGGTATTATTTTTTATTTTTTTTTTTTAATTTAGATCTGTTTTTAGTCTATTACAGAGTGCTCAGTTAGCTGCTTTGTCTCGCTGCGTAGAGTTGTACCGGCTGCCACAGCAAGGAGAGTTTTTGATCAGCGGCGAAGGTAAAATGAACTGAGAAATGTGTGTGCTAAGCTGTGGAGGGCACCTAGTAGGCATTTAGTAGACTTCACTGGTGAAAATGCTGGTAATGTGGGGTGTTACCTGGAAGTAACAATATTCTGTCATCTTGCAATAAAATCCTTTTGGTTTATCTCCTCACAGAAGCTCAACATCCCGAACTGTGCGACGCAGTGGTGCTGGTGCGAGGAGCAGTGTCCGGCTGAGAGGCAAACCAGCCATTGCCTCAAATACTTCATATACTGCCTCTGCCTCCAACACTACACAGTGAGAGAGAATCCTATTAGCAAAAATGTTTGTTAGCAAAGTCTAAGTACACTATCAAAAGTTTGGGTTTATTTATTTTTAGTTAATACTTTGTTGATTGAACTTCAAGGTATGTTTTTAGACTTTTATGCTTTCAGTCTGCAAGGATGAATTAAAACAAACAGCTCTTTTCAATATTAATAATAAACGTTTCCCAAGCAAATCAGCATATTAGAATGATTTCTGAAGGATCATGTTTCACTGAAGACTGGAGTAATAATGCTGAAAATTCAGCTCTGCCATCACCGGAATAAATTGCATTTTAAAATTAAAGTTTTTAAATTATACTATTATTTAACATTACTGTTTCACTGTACTGAATAACTGAAGCTGTGTTAAGATTTTACAAAAAACATGAAATTATACCAACCTCAAACTTTTGGTAGTGGTTGGTATTTGTAAAGAACTGGAGCTCCCCCTTGTGTCTTGTCAGTTGATTTAACGTCAATGTATGTTTTATTTATTTGCTTATCAGAAGGGTTTAATATTAAAGAAGTAAATTATATGCTGTCTTTGAAATTCAGACAGAAAAGCACAGAACAGCAAGAGCTGGAGCGCATCGAGGCTCTACAGAAAGAGGTGGCAGAACAGCGTCGTAAGAACGAGGCGAGCTATAGGGCTGCACTGGCAGGCAGTGAGTCACTAGCAAAACTGTTTTCTGTTTTTAATGATGAGAGCAATGCTACATTTTTATCTTTTAAATTTCGCATGTCATTTTAATTGGCTGTTCTGGCTGCTTTAAAGGTCAGCCTCCTAAGAAGCATGTGCTGTCCACCACCATTCCCAAAGAATTCAACTTCCGCTCGGATAGCAGGCTGAAGAACCACACAGATGGAGGCTCTGCAGATGACCTCTCATACAAGGTGGATTTCACCTCTCAGCTCCGCAAGCACCCATCTTCCCCTGTGAGTATAGTCACTAGGATGAGTAGTTGGATTCTTTTTGAAGCTGCTTAACGATTTTAAGTAATTTAAATGTTATTTTGTAGTTGAAGGTTCCAAAGGGAACAACCATTCCCAAACCCTTCAACCTCTCCAGAGGAAAGAGGAAGCTTGATGAGGCAGGAGCCTATGTGCCAATGGCCCAGCAGATTGAACAGTTTCAGAAACGCACTCCCACCCGCTATCATTTACGCAGTCGGCAGAGCCAGGAAAGAGGTGCGTCCTGTCAGACCCTATTTCTGATAGCTGTGCTTATTAGCATTGCATTCTTGTGTGATTCTGTTAAAGCATCATTTATTCACCCTCATGTAGGGATGCACCGATACCACTTTTTCCAGTACTCGCCCGATACTGATACTTTTTTGGTACTTGCTGATACAGAGTACCGATTATTTTCATTGCATTCGTAGTTTGTTTTTTTTGTTTTTTTTAATATTGGGTACAGAAACCAAAAGAGTATGTATAATGTTAATTGGTTAACTTCATTTATCAAATAGATAGTCAAACCAAAATTTATTCAGACACCTTCAACATTTCTCACATTATCACAGTTTATTCACTATAGTTTATGGTAATAAAATATGACAAGAACTCAGAGTTAAACTGTGTCAGAACAAATTCAGCTTGGTAATGTCAGATAACTTTGATAGAAAGGTATGTGATGGATTACAATCAACCAAAATTCAGACAGCTGTTAGTATGACAATATTTACACAACTATTAATACTTTGTCAGGCAACCCTTAGCCTTAATGACAGCCTGTAGTCTCCTGGGCATGCTGTCAACCAGGTTCATGCAAATCTGAACTTCAGTTAGTTTTGTTTTTGTTTTTTTAGTGTTTTAGTTTGGGGTTTTTTTTTTTTGTTTTTTTGTTTTTTTCCTCTCTCTCCAGACTCGGTCTGAATAATTTGGTTCCAAGTTTGTATCAATTTTATTGGTAGTCCACTGTATGAAGAATTTTTGGATATAATGTCACAGTTTATTTTGCTATCCTCACTTACATGAACTATAGTGTCCTGCACCCACTAGTACAAAAAAAATAAAAATAAATATCAATTATATTTGGTCTCTGAATAATTTTTGGTTTGACTGTATATCCTTCGTTATCTTCACACTTAATTATGCACATTAAAATGTATTTTACAAGTTTTTGTTACTTTCGCTGTGAATTGTGTGGTTTTTTTTTTCTTTTTTTTTTTTTCTTTTTTTTTAGCTCTATGGTACATCATCTTTAATAGCATTAGAGCTGCTCCATTGCAGCGGCTCAGTACTGTAATCATGGGTTTTGCTGTAATAATGCAGGGAACCAGTCGTTATAAATCTCCTAACTGTGATATTTTCAGAAATAGAAGTCACTTTTTTTTTTTTTTTTTTTTTTTTTTCCTCCCCTCCCATCTGAAACGTGCTGCAATTTGTATTCCAAAACCACTCACAATGCAGAAACTCTCATGAAGCAAGCAAAACGCGCAGCGCGTGCACGTATTTGTACTGGTGCAGAATGAGAGGGACAACTTGTTCAAGTACGGTACAGACAAGTACAGTACAGCCTAGCACATTTCACACTAGTTTCACTTTTGCCAGAAAGTCGTATGCTTAAGGTTGAAAATAAATTGTTTATAGTGAATGCCGCTATAAATTCTTACATTTACAATTTAGTTTTAATCCAAATGATGCGTGCGAAGTGAGTGAACATCAATAAAGATCACACAAGACAAGTGCGTGCGCTCTCTCTCCCTACCTCCCTACCGTTAAGTAACTTGTGCATTGTTTTGCTTGCTTGTTTTTGACATCCGACCGAACTACAAACTTTCCAGTGATGTCTGTGAGAAAGGGATATTCACTTGACAAGCTTGCGCATCTGCGCTGCCGCGTGCTCAATCCACTCAGCACTTTGCTTATCAGCTCGCGCACATCAGCTATAAAGGCATTAATACTGAGTGTTTAACATTTATTCATTGCATACATCTGCTTTGTAGACATCCTTAATCTCTAATAACTCCATTCTGCTGCCTGTTGTTCTGTTGTCTGTGTTTCTTTGTCTGAATATGGCACTTATCACATGCTGTGTGGTATCGGCGTTTGGTATCGGGGCATTTTAATGAGTACGAGTACAGGAGCTCAGTATCGGGCCCGATACTGGTATTGGTATCCTGACCCTCATGTAGTTCCAGAACCATATGACCTTCTTCAGTGGGATGGATGCATGATTATTTTCTATGAAATATCATCTGTAATCTACCCTTCAGGCTTCTTTTGACTAATTTTGCTTGTATTTTTAGGACCATCACCAGTGAAGGCTGAGAAGCCAAAAATCACACACCCCAAAACACCACAGCTAATGACTCGCCAGAGACATCGTCCCACAATGGTGAAAAGCACTGCAGAAATTGAGGCAGAGGAAGCAGAAAAAATGCAGCAGTAGGTTTTGCAGAGACTTTTGTGTTTAATGCTTAATATTAATTTAGCACAAGAAAGTCTCTTCAAACTTTCCTTCTTTCATCTCAGGTTTAAGTTCAAAGCTCTAGAACTCAACAGAAAGATTCTAGAAGGGGCTTTGGTTCCTAAAAAGCCGGCTAGTAAAGAAGTTACCAAACCTGAGGGCTTCCAGCTGGAGATTGAGAAGCGACTTCAGGAGAGGCAGGCCAGTAAAAAGCCTGAGGACGAAGAGGACCACACATTCCATCCCAGACCGCTACCAACTCGAATTCTGGAGGAAGTTGTGGTTAGTAACGGTTCTCTCAACCCCTTTTTTGGGTTTGTTTTGCCAAGGTTGTGATGTCCTTTTTATAATTCATTTTTTTTTTTTTTTTTTTTTTTTTTTTTTTTTTCTCAATTTTTTTTTGGTTTGTTTTTTTTTTTCCTCTGTAAAGGGTGTTCCAGAGAAGAAAGTTATAAATCCAACTGTTCCAGAATCGCCTGCATTTGCTCTTAAAAACCGTGTGCGAATGGAAAAGAAAAAAGAAGAGGTACATTTTAATCTTGTGCTTTATTTAAAATATAATGAAACTGCTATTTATGGACTCTTCAACTAATTCCTTTGCACCTTCAGGAGAAGCCTCCTGCTCCTATTAAGGCACATCCTGTGCCCCACTTCCTGCCCTTCCAGCCCAAACTGCCAGTCAAGAGCCAGGTAGAAATGTGCCCTTTCTCATTTGAGGAACGGGAGCGTGAACGAAGGGTCATGAAGGAGAAGAAACTGGAGGAAATGAGAAATGAAGAGGTGTTGTGTGGTGGTGTTTTTTTTTTTTTTTTTTTTTATTTATTTTTTATTTATTTATTTATTTTTTTTAATATGGAGTAGCTGAAAGTCGTCTTGATCTTCATTTCATAATTGTGCCTAAATGGACTGCATCACCAAATCTCACAGGTACCCAAGTTCAAGGCCCAGCCCCTTCCTGACTTCCATGAAGTGCACCTCCCTGAGAAAAAGGTAGTAGAGCCCACCAAACCCGCTCCTTTCAAGCTGATGGTTGACGAACGAGGAGCCGCAAAGGGTGAACGCTGGGAGCAGATGGTAAGATTTTCATCTGAGCCTTTTCTGTTCATATTCCATACGTGTTCTACTGAACCACACATGTCCAGTGTGCTGGCTTATTATTTGTTTGGATACTTGCAACTAGTTAGCCAGTGGAAAATCACTTGTGTCCCTGCATTTGTGACATTGTTTACAATCTGTGTTTTAACTGGTTCCTTCCATTTTAAAATCTTTCTCCAGATGAAAGAGGAGTTGAAACGACAGGCTGAAGCTGCATGTTTTAAGGCTCGACCAAACATTGTAACGCACAAAGAACCATTTGTACCAAAAAAGGATGATCACTCCATCTTGGGTACGTTGTATGTGGCAGGTGGTTTTTGTGATCTTTCCTCCTAGTGTTACGCTACACGTGTATTGTCTCCAGTCTGAACTTCCTTTGGGCTTGCTGGCTTTGTTTGTTTTGTTGAAGTGCACAGCTAACTCCAAAACCAACTCTTACTTCCTTCCAACATTCACTGCTGTTATCACTGCTCTCACCTATACTTGACCACTTCATCTGGTCCTCTGTTCACCTTTGGCACTTTCTCAAGCCAATACTACTAATTCTGCAGTTCCGGAGGGCTTCCAGTTGGCCACAGAACGGAGAGCCAAGGAACGCATGGAGTTTGAAAAGGAGTTGAGTGAGAAGGAAGCACTGAAGGCTCGCATGGAAGAGGAGAGGGTCAGAGAACGAGAGGAGCAGGAAAAGGAGGAGATTGCAAGGCTACGGCAGGAACAGGTAAAAGGTTTCAGAATGAATGTTGCTTAACTTTCTAGGCCTGGGAGGATTTGAAAATTTAGGATCAAGTAGCCTAAAATTTATCTGCACTTATAAAGCACTGTTTAAATTTATTATTTCTTCATTTCAATGTGAAATTGGCCCATTTATGTTGTAACCATCCATCCTTTCTTTTTCAAAAGGTGCGCAAGGCCCAGCCAATCAGACGCTACAGGCCAATGGAGTTGAAAAAGAGTGACGTGTCTCTCACGGTGCCCCAGTCTCCGAAGTTTTCAAATCGTTTCCGCTTGTAAATGCATAATGCAACGTTACATCGACTTAATTGTGCATAGTTCTCTTAATGTGTTTTATATATTGCGCTCTCTCTCTCTTTATGATGTCTGAACATTTAGAGTAGTTTTTATCTGTCTGTTGATGCATTAGGCCTTTGTGGTCAAGCAAAACAATTTTACAGTTCGGTGTGGTGACTACCCAAACTAAATTTCTCTTTTCAAACTCTCCTGTATATGAAGACTCTTATTATTTTTTTTATTATTTTTTTTTTTTACTTCTTCCATTTCTTGCAATAAAGAATTTTAGTATAAATGGGTTGTGGTTTGTTTATTTGGATTCCCATTAGCCACTACCAAGGAAGTGGCTATTCTTCCTGGGGTCCAACAAATAAAAAATAGAAAACTACATTGATCCACAACAAATGTCAATTCAATAAAACATACAAACCCTAAATACATTCAGAACACCAAAATCAACAATTTACTGTATACTGTGCCATTAAATATTCCTTTAAAGTTGTTGTTTTTTTTTTGTTTTTTTTTTAAAATCTCATTAATGACTGTAGTGGCTGAACTGAATTGCAACCATTCAACCTCTTAATAAAGCTATTTCCGACTTTAATTTGGTTGAATGCGATCCATAAGGGCTCAACAGTCTTGATACTTGCACTTTCTAATTAGTATTATTAATACTTGTCAGGCAAAGTTTTATTCTTGTTTTGATATGTAATTTATATGTAGGTTACGTAAAGGGCAAAAATTTTGTTCGATTAAAGCTGCATGACTGTCAGCAGTGCATAGTTGAACACTAGAGGTACATGTCTCTCATTTGTTCAGCTCGTGCTTTGTCTCTACTCTTTTTGTCTTGGAAAGACTTTGTGCCCCCTCCACAGGGACAGCTCTGCGTGCCTCTATTATCAGTTTACTGTTTGTAACCCCCCTTCTCTGGTCTGCCTATTTCTGGTGAGGTGGCCACAGAGTGATAAAAGAGGATTCTGACAGACTGGTACTCTGTGAGCTACCAGAGAACAGTCTGTTCAAACCCTTGACCGGAAAACGCATGTACTTTTCACTGGGCAAACATCTTTACAGGTGGGTGTGAAATTGTATAGAATTTATTGTAAAATATTTTATTTGGAGTAGAGTCTGAAGACGTTAAGATGATACTTACAGTCAATTTCTGTGTTGGTTAGTTGAAAAGCTATATTTAATATCTTTTCTACAATTTTTTTGTAACTACATCTATCATTACAGAACAGTGACACATGGAATATTTCTGATTTTAAAAAGTTAATTTGTCATACTGCAGGAAGTTATAAATTTGAAATGTTACAAATAAAAATAAAATGTTCCTTATGGATTTGTATTTTAGCTTATAGACTAAAATATTTACTCTTAAATATTTCTTAATTTAAAGTAGTATATTTAATTTACTTCATTGTAATATTAACTTGCATTAGTTAATTGTATTAATTTAGCATTAAATAAAAGCTCAAAAGTCCATGTTATTTGTCAGCTGTGCATACAAAACTGTCCAAAAAAAAAAAAAAACCTGTTTGCTGTTCTTTGTTGGATCTATTGATTTATTAGCATTTTTAAAGGAGGTTTGGGTTCTTTCAACTGGTCATGCTGGGAGACCAGCTAAGACCAGCAAACCAACTTAGTCTAGTCTACTTATTTCAGCAGGGTTTCTATTTAAAAAAAAAAAAAAAAAAACTTGAAAGTAGCAACAGTGACATTCACTGTTTGTGTAAATCCACATGCCTAACTGTAATTTTGACCTTAAAAAGACCTTGTCTTCAATACCTCTATTTTTTCCCCCTCTTTCTAGCACAACCTTCATTCCATGTCTGGCAAGGGCTCTATGAAATGCCCCATGCCTCCGTCCAGCCCCACAACCCTGGAGGCCAAGGTTGATGACCTACGGTTTAAAGTGGAGCAGCTCCTCTTGAGCCCAGGGAGAAGTTGCCCCATGTGTGGGATCTGCGTTCAGCACAGCACACTGCAGGAGACTCTGACCAGCCAGCTGTCAGCTCAGACCAGACTCCTGGATTCTCTTGAAAAGAAAGTCTTGGAGATGAGAACAGCTCTGGAGGAACTGGCACATGGTATGGAGCAAGAATGTGTCTTAAAGTGGATAGTCCAACCAAACTGAAAATTGTCATCATTTACTTATGTCGTTCCAATCCTTATTTTCTACTGCTGAACACAAATATTTTGAAGAATGTTAATAACCAAACTTTGTTGGTTCCCATTGACTTCCATTGTATTTTTGTCCATACAATGAAAGTCAGTGGTAACCAAAACTGTTTAGTTACCAACATTCTTCAAAGTATCTTCTTTTGTGTACCACAGAAAAAAAGTCATACAGGTTTGGAACTAGGTTGGTGTCTAAATTATTTTCTGTTCTGTCTCTTAAATATGAAAGGTCTGGAGGACAAACAGTGTGAGAAAGTGTCTGTGCCTTTAGTGGCTCTACAGAGACGGAAATCACTGCCTGTTCGAACCTCTGCGGTCAGTGGAGAGGACGACAACATCCAGAATTGATTATAAATGGTTCCATTAACTCTTAAGACTATAGCAAACAGTAATTACATTAATCAACATGGCATAAATGATATTTAAGGCCCATTAACACCAAGAACGATAACTGTAGGTTTAAAAATGTATGAGAATAGGATAATTCAAAACACAACTATGATGATAATGATACAGAGGGACGATATCAGTGAAATTACTTTCAGAATAATTTTTTTTCATCTGATGAATGAAAAAAACATTGACAGCCTATTGGAATCCATTAAATTTAAAACAGCAAACATCAAAACTGCAGTATACTCATATAATAAACAGAACGTTATCATCTATTAGGGTTGACACTAACATATAGTTATTGCTACAGTTAATGTTTTTGGTCTGAACAGGCCTTGAACATGCATTTTATTCCTGTCTGTAAACAGTTTTTTTCTTGTATCCCTCTCTACTGACAGGAGGAAGTCTATGTTTGCTTGGACAGAGACCATAAAATGGTGCCCCATGCCTTTAATATGCCCTCGGAGAAAGGTAACTACAATTAAGTATGTTATTACACTATATATGTTGCTTGGAAAGGTGAAGTGGGGCAGCAGGATTGTCATGGTCATTTCTGACGGACATAAATCTCAATAATGGGCCTGTTAGTGTGTTATCTATTTATGCACTGCAGAATGACAGGGAAACCCACAAGTCACCTGACCAAAGAACAAACCATAAATAAAAGGTTATACAGATAAAAGAGAATGACTTTGGGGGTATATATATATATATATATATATATATGTATGTATGTGTGTCTGTGTGTAATACAAGTATAATAAAGACCGTATATTCTGTGTGTTTGTGCAGGTATTTTGTTAGAAATGAATGAAAACAATGGTACGATTAGAGAGGACCATCAAGCTAAAAAAGATTCAACAGACGTCAAAGTTCAACATGAACCTAAATTGCAAATCAAGGGAGAAAGAGGAACATCCACTGTAACCCCAAGATCAAACCTATCTCAACATCAAACACAGAAAATGAATACGTTTGAAAATAAGAACATGCCACCAAACCAGAATGATGTCCCAAAATCCATCATTGCTGCATCAGTGGTGACCCAGAGGACTTCAGTTATTGCTCCACCGAAGACAGAAGCCCAAGACGACAGGAAGGTGTCACCACCAAACACCAAACCACCTGTTCCTGCGTCAACGGTTGTGGTTTTGCCCAACATGATCGGACAGAAGCATACTGAAGCAGTGAATGTAACCCTTCCAAATCATACCGTACCGAAAAAAACTGGACTGGTTGCTCCAACGATGCCTCAGTGTACAGCTTCACTGGTACCCAACAATCCTCCCAAGCTCTCTACAGATTCAACACCAATCCAAACATTTCCCAAAACAAATCTGGGTCCTCCTGTAGCAACTGCGCAGTGTTCTGGAAAATCTTCAGTAAATACACCTACAACAAAAACAACAGTGTCACAAGATGCAACATTGTTACCGCCAACCCACAACCCACCAAAAACTATGGGTCTGAATATTACTACAGCCACAAAAGAGGCTTTCTCACTCAGACAAGTGCACAGCTGCCCTAATTCCTTACAGAGGTAAAACAAACAATAGATGCATTGCTTGTCCCCCAATTTAAAATGCAATTTTTGCAAAATATTACAGTTTTTACTGTTTTCGATCAAATAAATGCAGCCTCGGTAAGCAAGTGACTTATTTTAAAAGTCACTAAAGTTATCCTAAACTTTTTAACATAATATACGGTGTGTATATATAGTTTTATAAATAGCAATGTTTTTCATCTTATACAGATTACAGGTCACTGGAGGAAAGGCAGATTTGGTCAACACGGCATCAGCACACATGGCTAAGAAAACAACTGAAGCAGTCGGAGCAGCAAAACACATTTCAGGTGGAATACAGATTAAAATAACTCCAGCTACAGACAAGAATTCAGTACAGACGAAGAGCAATAACCCTCCTAAAACCTACTTTAAAGTTATAGGTGAGTAACCTATATATTTTTTAAAACATTTGTTCTATGTTCGTGATAAAATGAAAACTAATTAAAAATAATTTGAAAGGAAATTAAGTTCAAGGATATGTGTAATTGACAATGAGAGTAAATTACTTTCAGAAGAGAATAAAATAACCACCGAATGACACAACTGTGCTTGTGTGAATTTGTTTTCAAAGGTTAAAGTGGTGACAGGAGGCCTCTAGTATAGCCTGACCTTAGAAATCTGAAGTATCTAGAATATGATAATCCTTTGTCCCTGGCACATTATTGTATCATCCACTCTCCTGCAGCTGTTCCCACTCCAACCCAACACGAAGAGCATTATAGATCAGATATCAACACCCTGAATGTCTCATAGTGATGGCTGACTCAAGATTCCCACTGATCTAGACAAACTGTTGTCTGAAAAACACTTGTAACAGTGTCCTTCTGGCTCTTTTCAGATGATGTTTCACCTCAGCCCGCGGCTTTCACTCACCGGTTTGTGTCGCTGAAGTCTAACCCTCCACCCAGTGATACCTTCAGTATCCACACCAGAGAAGTGCTGGGAGGGTGAGATGATCATTTCTGCTTACTGTAACTGTTAGCATTTATTTAGCTTGAATCAATTATTAATCATTTGCAATTATTTATGTAGCACATTTGACATTTTTTACCAACATATTAATAATCTGTATCATCAGTGGTCGCTTTGGCAAGGTGCACAAATGTACAGAGACTAAGACAGGGATGAAGCTTGCTGCTAAAATCATCAACACAAGAAGTGCCAGAGAAAGGGTAAGTAGACCAGATCTGTGTGCATGTTTAATACTTCACAAATATGACTGAAAGCATCTGCACTTTAAATAGAAGTGCCATTACATACATGCAGAGCTGGGTAGATTACTTACAAGTTGTAGTCCATTACTGATTACATGATGAAAACTGTAGTTAGTAACATAATCTAGGTTACTTATTTTAGTACTACTTTTTAGTTTACTTTTATATCTAACTTGTTTTAAACTTACAATTAAACATCCCATATTGACATAAATAAGCAAAGAGAAAGAAAATATATGAATTTTTCTGATATCGACATCATGAAATGAATTAAAATTTATATTAAACCAAGGGTTTCCCAAACTGGGTTTAATGTAAGAATTACAGTGGGTTTGTGACTTATTTAAACACTTGAACACTAAAAATACAAATAATTTGTTTACCTGCAAATGACACTGAACTGAAAACATGAATGTGTTGTTGAAATATGGAAATATTAACTTCCTCAGAGATATTCAAGTAAATATCTCATGCCAAACGTTTGGGAATCCCTGCATTAATGAACAAACATTAATAAACATGAAAATAACAATGATATTACACAAAGTCTTTCAGGTTTGAAAATGTTTTGTCTAGACCTTCAAAATCAACAGTAAATGAAAGTCACACTAGATATAATAAAGACAAAGAAGAATTAGGGGAAATGAATACATTCTAAATTATTTACAGCCATTGTTTACATAATGTGTAATCATGTAATCCATAAAAAAGTAACTTTAATCTGATTATAAGCATTATAAATTGTAATATACTCTAATTATGAGTACTTGATTATTGGAATCTGATTACATAATCCAGATCCCAGCTCTGCATACATGTTGCTGTCAAACTAGTCTTCTGCTACCACAATTTGTTTTTACTACCAACATAACAGTACCATAATAAACTAGAGGTTATTTGAGACAAACAGAAGGGGTTGGATATTTACTACTGTGACAAAAATAGAGAAACTATTACAAGCTATAAGAAACAGTTAAACTATGAAAAATTCTTTTGACTTTTTGGCAGCATGGCAGTTGTTTGCATTGTTTTTCCTTCTTATAGATGTTCAGATTGATGTTTAATTATGCTTAGATAGTTACACTACCATTCAATAGTCCTGGGTCAATAGATGTTTTCGAAAGAAGTCTATTATGCTCACCAAGGCTGCATTAGTTGATCAAAAATATGGTGAAAACAGTAAACAGGCATTACTCCAGTCTTCAGTGTCACATGAACAAAAGTGCTCGCAAAACACATGGAATTATGGTCACGAAATGAATTTCTCAAGCTTGTTCCTGTGGTTTTGCAGGATATGGCTCTAAATGAGATCCAGGTCATGAACCAGCTCAATCACCCCAATATCCTACAACTTTATGAAGCCTTTGAGGTCAAGAATCAAGTTGTGCTGATCCTGGAGTAGTGAGTACTGTGATTCTTTTTAAGCAATAAAAAAAAGCAATATAACTGGTTAAAGTGCAACATGGCAGATGAAATGACAGATCTTTTTTTATTCAGTGTGGAGGGAGGCGAGTTGTTTGAGAGAATCGTGGATGAGAGTTGTCCGCTGACTGAGGTGGATGCCATGGTGTTCGTGAAACAGATCTGTGAGGGTGTCCAGTACATGCACCAGATGTATGTACTTCACCTGGACCTCAAGGTAACAGATGAAGCAAAAAGGAGTCACGTTGTTCTGTCAGATTTAGGCTAGTGATTTTGTTCTTTTCTCAAGGGATTCAGTGAGATTATAGCATAAGCCTTTATGGAAACTGGAATGTCAGAGGGAAATGTATAACAGTTTATCACTTTTTTTCAGCCAGAGAACATTCTTCTTGTTAATCGCTCTTGCCATCAAGTGAAAATTATTGACTTTGGACTAGCGAGGAGGTAGGATTTATACTTATACTTTACTATTGTATTGTATTTGTCCATGCATGTTTATGTGTTCAGATGAAGATTAGTGTTATCATCAGCCATTTTTGCTGGCATGACATTTGCCTTACATACTTTTCCAGTGACCACTGTGTATTTCTGAATGTGTTAATCCTCTGAGAGTTCAAATATTATAGCCAAGGCTTATTTTTATGGTTCAAGTGACTTTTCTCCTTGTCCCTCTTCAGATATAAACCACGAGAGAAGCTCAAAGTTTCATTTGGAACACCTGAATTTTTAGCTCCAGAGGTGGTGAACTTCGATTTTGTCTCCTTCCCTACAGATATGTGGACTTTGGGAGTCGTCACATACATGCTGTAAATCACATTAACACACAAGAACATATAATTCGCAATTACATAATCATTTGAACAAATTTCTATATTTGCATTTAAAAATAACTACCTCTCCAAAAGAGACATAAGCAGGCCTTGATTGCAAATTCAGTTATTTTTTTTAAGTTGATTTCATACAAATTAGTCACAAAGATTGGCTAACGGTTGTGACGTCCGGTAAAGGTACTGGGAGTGAATCCAAAAACATCAAACAAGGCAGTAAAACAGCATCCAGGGTCACTCAGGCAACTGCTTAGTCTAATTAAAGCAATACCAGTGTTATGGAGTATTCTGGGTCGCCTCCAAAACAGAAAAAGAAACTTGTGTAACACTGTTAGCTTCTTGTTAGATGAATTGTTGAACTGGAGAAACAATTAAAATCACATTAGATTTTTGTTGTTCTAGCTTAAGCGGCCTCTCTCCTTTTCTGGGTGATGATGACAGCCAGACCCTCAACAATGTGCTTATGGGCAACTGGTAGGCCGCTATTATATTGATTCTATACACAACAGAATATGAGCTAATTATAAACAAACGCTAAAACATCTATTTAGAAATCATAAAGTCTACAAACAGCTCTAAAGAACGTTTTAAAGTGAAATCATGTTTGTAGGTACTTTGATGAGGATGCGTTTGAGCATGTGTCTGCTGAGGCTCGGGACTTCGTCTCGAACCTGCTGATCAGAGAAAGAAGGTGACATTAAAAAGACAAAAACCATGTTAAGGAAAAGTTCACCCAAAAATGAAGATTTGCTTAAATGTCAAGATGAAGGCTAATTGAGTTTCTTTCTTCATCAGAACAGAAATTTAGCATTACATCACTTGCCTACCAGTGGATCCTTTGCAGTGAATGGGTGCCATCAGAATGAGTCCAAACAGCTGATAAAAACATCACAATAATCTACACAAGTGATCCACTGGTAACAAAATGATGTAATGCTACATTTTTCAAATGTTATGATGAGGAAACAAATTCATCTACATTTTGGATAGACTGAGGGTGAATAAATTTTCAACATTTTCTTTTTTGGATGAATTTTTTTTTGTGTGTTCTGTGGAGCACAAAATGAGATGCTTTACAGAATGTTTGAGCTGCACTTTTCCATACTATGAAAGCGTACCATGACAAGTGGCATTCAGTCTCCAAAAAGATGCAAAAGCATCATAAGAGTATTTAATACAACTTGTGTTGTATATTCCAATTCTTCCAAAAAATTTTCATCCTTTTTTTTTTTTTTTACACAGTGGTCGTTTGAGTGCTACACAGTGTCTCAAACACCCGTGGCTCAACAACATCACTGAGAAAGCCAAGAGCAACAATATTGTGCTCAAGTCTCAGGTTCTCCTCAAGAAGTATATGGCCAGACGAATGTGGAAGGTGAAGCACTGAGGACACACAATGATTTACCACTTTCTTAACCCTGTTTTAAGATACTAAATGCTTGCTTTCTCTCGTCATTTCTTGTTCATCCTCTTCCACCTGTCTCCTTTGTGCAGAAAAACTACATAGCCGTTGCTGCAGCCAATAGGTTCAAGAAGATCGGAAGTTCAGGTTCCCTAACTGCACTTGGAATCTGAGAGTGTCAGAGACATTAAAACTGATGTACAAATTAAATATTTCTCTTGTATTTCCTTTTGGCATCACATTGTTAATCTCTGGTGTTTTTCAAAGATTTATTCATCACTTTTGTCTTTACTAAAATGTTATTCTAATTGAAAAAAACGTGGAAGAGATAATAAAGAATGAAAGAAAAGTAGTTACTCTTAAATTTAGTATGGCTTGCAGTTGACTATTCATTATTTTGAAAGGTGTATATAGTAGATGAAGATCAGTGGTGTGATCATTGAATACTGGTGACTTTTGTCATGTTTTGTGTGGTGAGTGATGGACCATAAACAGGAAGTAAAAGCAGGATGTTCAAAACACACCTATGTTGTCCACAGTAATGTAATGCAGAAGAACCTGTTTTTGAAAATACACGCATGTCATTCTTTGGCTGATGAAGCCTGACATAATGCACTCCCTTTTTTACTTGCAGTCTAAATAAAGTAATGTTATGGTTTAAGTAAACCGTGTCATGCCCATTCAAATTGCACGTGTCCTCAGATTTTGAATGCAACTTCAGAAAACAAAACAAAACATTGAATTGGCTAAGTACTGGTTATGTACTTATGAACTATTTTCCAACTTTGCAGAGCAATAAATTTCATTAATCATTCATCATTCACATCAACACTGTCACGCTGGGGGAGGCATAAAATGAGATCATCCCCCCTCACCCGCTGCATCTAAAAACAGGATCTTAAAATGGGTCTTAAATGGGAACTTGTGCAACCCTTCCTGGAATTTCCCTGGAATTAAAATTGCATGTGCTGATGTGACTGTCATATAATCATTGCTGAGCTTAATTGAGAAAAATACTGGTAATAAAATCTAAAAGTCTTTTATGTTTGTTACAGTACGTACATTTTTAGAACGGCTCTGATGAAATTTAATCCAGAATTCCCTTTCCATGACTGCACAAGGTTAAAGCTGACCTCCTTTAAATGATTGTGGTAAATTTCATTCATTCCTGTGGTCTATTAAAATTATTTTTCAGGCCAGGACAATATTGCAATAAAATTATATCACATTGGGTGTGAGTGTGTAATGAGAAAGATGAAGCGAAATGATTTCTAATCTTTGTTGGCGTCTTCAATATGTCAAATGATATTTACAAGACTGTAATAAAATGATCTCATATTAATTGTAGTTAGTATAACAAACAACATGACTCCTTAACACATTTATTGGTGATATTGACTGGTTAGGGTTTTATATATGATGCCATAATCATACGATGTCAAATCAAAATTAAAAATGAACTTTTATTCTTGAGACAACTTGATGTTTAGCTTTTTTTTTTTCTCTATTTTTTTTTGTGGCAGTGGTTTTAGACTTAATACTGACACGTACTGTGTGTGAAAACATTTTGTTTACTGATGATACACTCATCCATATAATATACATTAGATAAACAATACATTTATTATTTTTATTAATAACTGGTTATGTGATGTCAACATGGTGTCAACATTCAATCCACTTCTTTGGATTAAAACAGTTTTAATTAGTAAAAATACTAAATGCACCTTTAAAATGTGACGCTTGTATTGTTGTTGACAATCATTATAAACTATTTGAACTGTTTTAGGCCATTTAAACTGTGAACACAGACTGAACTCAACAGTTGTTTGATGTTAGAAGACAAGAGGAGGTGCATGTTTAAGATTTGAAGGAAGAAAATCAGCGAAGATTTTACTTAATGTGAGTGCTGCAACCAGTTTTGAAAATCAGGTAGGATTTTTAGACTAGTCTGAGCCCAGTTTTAAAGTAAACCGATGGTTTCTGTCCTAGGCTCAGCCTCTTGTGCAGTAACGTTAAGGGGTGGGGTGCACTTATAGGAGGGATCACATTTACACAGTCGGCTTCTCATATCAGTGTGCTGTTGCTTGGACAGATAGCATCCATTTTCACTCCACAGGTTTGCTGTACGCTAGTCTTGAGATTTTAACCAGAGGTAAGCGTTTTTATTTTTCTCGACAGGCGCGCGACTCCTCTAAATCAACATGTACCGTTAACGGAAATTTTCCGAGTAAACTCGAGATTGAAGCGAATGTCTCACTTTCTCTTCGTTTATAAGGAGGACTCGTTGTTTGTTATTTTAAGTAACTTAATTAGTTTTAACTGGAAATCTAACTGGAGGGGTGTAATTCAGTTAAGTTAACCCAGTCATTGTTTCTTCTCCGTTGCGATGTTCTTGTGTCGTAGCTTGAATTTCAAGTCTTTTCTGAAAGCGCGAGGCCCTAAAAGTCTTCAAAACTTCAGACATATTGGTGGGTTTCTTTTTATATTCGAAACCTGTGTTTTATCAGATGTAAAATACCATCATGTAAAACCTTCTAAAGTTAAGGATTTGGTTAAGAAATAAGGCGTTTGTATAACACGAGGACGGGGATTGTCAGGAACAAGAAACTGTTGAGTCGTCGTAAACGTTATTTACATATTTATGATTTATTTACAACTGGCTTACGAATTCTTTTAGTTAAAAATTGTGTAGCGTTTAAAAACCAATTTGACAGTAAACCTTCACACTTTATTTAAAACAACAAACTAAACTCTGGTGACTATTAATCTCGTGACTGCAGTCAGATGAGGTAATAGCAACAGTTTCACCTTTCTCACGGTTTTTCTTTGTTCCTTGTGACTTAAGACATGTCAACAGTTTTAGCATTTCTAATGTTAAATTTACCTGATTCATTTACTTTTGATCTGGTTAAAGAGAATGAGGACTATTATTATATTAGGCCTTAGGTCCAAAAACCCACATTTTACCTACATTTATTTTGACTATAGTCATTCTTTCACATAAAGATTTTTACATTTTACACATAATTAAAAACGTGGTTAATCTTTTCTTTGTCTCTTGAGTTACTGTCCAGTGATACTTTGTCCTGTAAGAACTGACATCACGCACTGGATGAGAAGAAAAATAATTTTGGAATTATTTCAAGTAATTTTGTAATGTTAGTCATGAGGTCAAGCATACCATGTCCACCCTGGAACATTTTGGAGGAAAGAATCTATTTATTAAATCTATTTAATTTTTAAAGGTTATAGTCATCTATACAATTGTCTTTTTTTTTCTTTTTTTTTTTTAGTCATAGCTTAATATCACTTTGTAATCTTTCTCATTTCATTGTTACGTATTTTTGCCCTTTGATGTTATTTTAGTTTCTTGTCATTTTTTATGGTTTATTTCAGTTACCTGAAAAGGAAATTTGACTTTCAGTAATATACAGTTAATTATTAGCCTCATTTAGCTCATGTCAGTAGACTGACCTATATATTGTTTCTGTATTTTTAACCTTGCAGGTAATAAGGACAGTGGGTGTGGTACTTTACTTTCATTTATGTGTTTTTACCTTCATTTTTTCCCCAGGATTTAACCGAAAAGCACCATGGCTGTAGAAGGAGGAGCGAAATGCATTAAATACCTGCTCTTTTTCTTTAATTTCATCTTCTGGGTGAGTAAAAAAATAATTTCTGTTTTATTTCATGTCACATTTTGCATTAGGGCATGTGTTATAACTGCTGACCCATTTTCCTGAATTGTCGTTGGCTTATTGCATGTTATCTGGAGGCTTTATTGTGAAAAATTTATACGAAACACTTTCCTGACCATCCCTTTTTACAATTCATGCTGCTTCATGTTGACTTTAACTTAGTGAGTGACTTTGACGTAAAAAGGAGAAATAAAATGGACAGGTTTTTTCTTTACTTCTCATACAAGTCTTGTTGTATTTCACAATTCCTCCTCTCCCTCTCAATACCTCAAAATGAAGTTTTGAGTGTTCATAGTAACTATGACACAGTTTTGCCAGTCAAGGAGTTCAACGGAGCAAAATAAGTTTCCTCTTCTAGCGACTCAGAGTGGAAAGCCAAAAACTTTCACAGCGTTCAGGAATACATGTTTCCTGGCTTTGTCAGATAACAGGAATACAGTCATTTAGTGTTAGCATCTAGATCAAACATGGCTGTTGAGCTTTCAAAGACCAGTCACTCACGAGCATGGGTGTTTGCAAGGCAAACCTTCGTGTTACATGCTTAAAGCTAATGAGAATGTTGTGGTGAACTCAATTACCATCCTAACTTGTAGAAAGACACAACCATTTCAAGGCATAAAATTAAAACGGGCTTAATGCAGAAATGTGGTTTTGTTGTTAACACTTCACTGTTAGTTGACATTGGGGATTAAAGTGTTTATGGCTGTCCTTCAGCTCGCTGATAATGCAGGCTTCCTTTTAGGTCATGGAAAATAGCACTCACTTCACCCCAGATAGTTTATTTGATCACACAAAGCACTGCTTTCTCATGCATTCATCTTGTGCTGTTGGTGTTGGTATTGTTTGGTGTCTAAGCATTCCCTGGGGGTAAATGTGCACACCACGCACTCTTTTTAAAGCGTAACCTGAGCATTAGTGGTATGTTTTCTGAAAGAAAAAAACATTCTTGCATGTACAGCACTCTATCCTTCAAATTGACAACATAGTTGCTACTGGCCATGTACTTGTGTGTGCTGACAGCTTGTTTTTCTCATATACTCTGATGAGGATGTACACAAGGCCACAAGCCTCTTTTTAGCACCTATATCAGCTATGCTTCCTGTGATCACACAAGCACACTGAAATTAGTTTCTGTTGCACTATTAGGACATACATATTTCCTAAACTTCATTTGAACATTATTATGTATCTAATTATAGGAAGGAATTATTTAGGTATCTGCCTTGATGTTGCTATTGCAGTGGCCATTTTAAGCATGTTCAGGGTTTTTTTTTTTTTTTTTTTTAGATCTCATTTTCTGTTCATTCTAGTAAACCCCAAAGTACTTGAACTACTATGTGTTTACTCAGAACGCTGGTGAAAATCCCTAATGAAGATTTTCACTTTTTATAGTTTAAATAAATGATTTGTGACATAAGAAATATAACTTTAGTAATGGTATTCAGTGATCATCAGAATAAATAAAAAATGTTGTGAAAATATGTATCCACAATCACAAAGAAGATGTGTACAGTTCAAATGGGTTTAAAAACAGTACATGTATGGAATTAAAGTAACTTTCCCAGGGAAATTTCATTGCACTTGAATAGGACATTATATCACATGGAGATGATTTTTTAAATAATAATGAAACCATTCAATTTCTGTTAATTTTAGATTATTTTAATTTCACATTGGATGCATTTCGTGATACAAACCAAACATTCAACCATTAACAATTCCAGTGATTTAGAGAATTAGTTGTGTTTGCTTTGAAGTAACAAAAATTTGAACTAGAAAAGAAAATAAAATTCAGGAAAAACTACTCTGTGGAGTTTTGTGCTGGGATCTCTTATATTTCTTTGTGAAAGCAAGAGAAATTTAAAAGTTCAATCTAAGTCATATGATTGATCTTCCTATTTGTGACGGCATCATGTGACTTTCCCATACGAGTATCAACGTTCATCTGTGACACATTCAATGAAAAAAAGGCCAACCGGAATATGGGCTGATAATACACAATTAAAACCACTCCTTATTTGAGACATTGTCGTGTGTTTCTTTATGTAATAATAGACACTCCTGGCAATTTCAACGCATATCTTTATTTCACTCAGCAGGATTGGTCCTCCTGTTGTTTATTCTTTGTCAATTTTGTTCAGGTACTTGCTGCTACTTATTACCCTCAAATATTTACACGGGTGTTGCTTTGAATGTTAGCCGGATCGTGTAGTCATAAAAGTTGATCTGGGTTGTTTACTTGCTGTGTGACGCCCGTACATCCTTCATTTGTACAGCCGACATATACGTATTACTAAACATCATTTACACTTTGCTCAGCTGTGGCAATCAGTCCTACTTTACTTAAGAGACATTTACACAATACTTTATCTTTGTGATAATGATGGTGCGTAACTAATTTCCTGATTGCTGACAAACTTTACATAGCATGATGAATGGATATTTCAAGCCATCGCCAATGGCAAATTAGTGTACTGAAAGTTGCAAAGACTCTCATAGTTCTAATAACTTACTCACACCTAGTTAGAAGTCCCTTTTTATTTTTCTCTTTAATGCTTATGCTAACACTAACATCCTACAGTCAGATTTAGGGTTAGGGAACAGAATAATGCAATAAGTTATGGTACCATTTCTTTTCTTTATATCTTTAATGGAAAACAACACTTAAAAAATCCTAGTTGATATTAATTACTCCTTCTTAATTGAGTTACATAATAAACTCAGAACAGAAATGTTCATAATTTAATAAATACTTTATTTCATTTGACTGAGATAATTTAAGACTGCAACACATGACATGTAGCTTTTGTCTTGAGGTTCCAGTTCCTCTTTTTGGGTCTCTTTTTCATCGTTGTTCTTCTGTTTCAATTTTTATGATTCCAAATAAATGACTGTTGTAAGTTTAAAAATGTAAGTTAATTGCAGGTTAATGTCAGTTAAACTACAGAATGAGGAATAACTAAATCATTATAGAAGAGTCTTTTAAAGTCACTGTTTTTCACACTTCCTCTCTCTGTCTCTTATCCATAGCTGTGTGGCCTGGCCTTAATAGTTCTGGGGGTATTGGCTAAAGTTTCTATCAACACCACGGCCATCCTCAAAGGATACTCCGGGTCTCCTCTAGTGCTGATAGTGGTGGGAGTCATCATCTTCTTCATCGCATTCTTTGGCTGCTGTGGTGCCTGGAAGGAGAATCAGTGCATGGTCACCATGGTAGGGATGAAAATGTTCATGTTCTAGTGCATATAATGAGATTTAGGGATTCAAGTAAATGTAAACTAATTGCCGCTCGGACAGTTTAGCTAAGATAGAGAAAATGGTTTGATGGGTAGGGTTGCTTCAGCTCTTTGCACTAGGGGCTAAAATTGGTTTGCACCATTTATTCTTAAGGCTTAGGTATTAGATCACAAGCTCATTGTAAACAAAGTCTTAGTCACCAAGTATGACATGACATTTACCTTTTTTGATAATCCAGCAAGCAGGTTTAGTAGTGCTGAAATCCATGCATTTAGCTTTTAATCTATTAGGTATGTTTTGATCTTATTTTACCTCATGCAGCAGTCAGCTGTCATAAATTTCATTTGCTAAATTGGTGTATTTATATTCCCACATTTTATCATCAAAAAGTTAAATAAATGTTGATTTTTCCAGGTTGTGCACTAGTTTTATTTATTTATTTTATAAATTTAATTATTTAAATATTTTATTACATGTTATATAAGTATGTAAATTGATTAACGATTTGGGAAATCTGTGTAAAATTAATCAGGAGCAATAAATAATACTAATAATAAGAAAATAATAAACATAATATTAAAGTAATAAATAGTATTAATCCACAAATTGGGAAAAAAGACAGAAAATATAAATAATGATTAAAATCTAGCATGTACTGGTAGTGGACAATGTTACAATGTTAACATGTAAATGTATACAAGTGTACTTGTAAACATATACTGCTGACTGACTGAAATATGAAGTTTATATATGTGGTGCAGCACACTAATATTAAAGTCCACATGAACCGGTGAGGAGAGTGTCTAAGCTGTGAAACTGACGTCATCATCAGAGAAGGAATGCCGTTCCAGAGTGGACGCAAATGTTCAGATTTTGATTAAAGATTACCAAGAAAAACGTTTTTTTTTTCCCAGTAGATTAACTTGCACGGATTAATTGTTCACCTCAAGACTAGCAATGTGTGCTAACAAAGTAAATAATGTAAATGTTGATTTCATGCAGACTCTTAAGTTTTGCCCAAGTAACTTGGTACACAATTACACTACATCTAGGCTTTATTTCCACTAACTTGCTGCTGATGCTTTTGTTTATAGACTGATTGCTTTAAAGTTGCAGCATGTCTGTGTTTACATGGTCAACAAATGGCCAACTGGTCAAACCAGATTCCTTTTTATACAACACTTAATTTGAAGAATAGATGTGTATCTGCATATTTGAATAAAATGGAACTCAAACTGTTACAATGAACTGGTGCCTCAGAATGTGCCACTGTATGCCTACACAAATATAGTAGCACAGCACCTACCAGCTCTCAATAAAATCATTAAAATCTTTAAAATGCTATTCCTTTTTTACTTCACCTTTATCAGTCACCTCTCTTTTCTTTATTCTCTCCTAGTTTGCTGTTCTTCTCTCCCTCATCGTCATCACTGAAATCGGAGCTGCCATCGCTGGATATGTCTTCCGTGGGAATGTGAGCACTCTTCTCATTGGCGCTTCATTTTTATTAATCTGTTTCCTAGTACCATTTGGCTAATAATAATTTCTCTTTCTCTGCAGCTGACTGATCTGCTGAATAAAAGCTTTGACAGCATGATCACACGATACAATGAAACAGACAACCATGAAGCCATTGATGCTATACAGAAACAGGTTAGTAAACCCATACCTCTTACATTTTGAATGTGCTGCTTGTCCAAAAAAGGCCTGTGATCCTGCTTCGATTTTGACATGATCATATAAGAGTTTCTCCCATTTTGTTTGCTCAGTGCCATCTGTTGACGCTAAACTGACATCCTGCTTCCTCTTGTGCTGTCATGTGGCTAAATGTCACTTTAGACTCTCTGAAATTTATTTATTTTTATATAGATATATATATTTTTTTACAATAAGTGAAGTTAAATATAACTAGTTAAATATGAATTTGTGATGTCTGTCTTCTAGTTCAAGTGCTGTGGAGGAAACTCCTCTGACGATTGGTTGAAATCAAAATTCGTCACTCCCAATTCAGTCCCAGACACCTGCTGCAAAAATGTCACAAAGAATTGTGGTAATGGAGCTATCCACGATACCAACAAAATCTACACGGATGTAAGAAACTTTTTTTGTTTTTTTGAAAGTGCACTTTGGCCTACTCTTCTGTACTGTGGCATTTTTACAAAGTCTACAAAAAAATTAGACAGTCTCATAGCTAAAAATATATCAAACATCACAGCTTTTTAAATAACACTGGTTCAAATTGTTTATTGGACAGAATATGTGGGATGTGCTGTAAGCACTTAGATTTTGTTTTTGTTTTAATACAGGGATGTCAACCCATTCTGGACAAACTTCTAAAGCAAAATATCCTGTGGATCGCTGTTGCAGCTCTGGTCATTGCATTTGTGCAGGTAAGACCTGCAAGATTGGTTTTCCTGTTATATGCACATAAAAACATCAATTCTTTTCTTCGTACACTAACCAGTACATTTGTTTTGTGTTTTGTAGATCACGGGCATTGTGTTGTCCTGCATTCTGATGCGAGCCATCCGCAGTGGCTATGAGGTCATGTGATCACATGTAGTTACAGCACTTCATCCATATCAGCACATCATTCAAAGCTCTTAGAGACTGTTCAGGTGTTTTTAAAACTATTATATAAATGCCAATTATTTTCCCCCTTGCTGTGTAAGCTGACAGTACTCATTTTCTTTGAGAATGAAATATCTATGATGTCTGTGCTTCTGTGACTAATCCAGTAGATTAGTCTCCTGTTAAGTCTCTGATTTATGCATTAGGCATTGTTTTAATCTTGATCTTTACTGCAGTGACATTCCTTTGGGTTACAGGACAACAATCAATTAAATACTGATATGCCAAATTTTATACATTATAGAACATTCGTGTTAAAAAAGGAATAAAATGTTCTAAACAAGTTTGTCCTTGTCTTAAATATAATGAACTTAAATATTTAGTTATTTCAGCTTACTACTGTGGTGTTGGTGAATCAATGCTACCTTGATGAGGGATGCAAACAGAGACCATAAAGATTGAAGTCTTTTAATAGAAGTTCAGATCTTTTCATATTGCATTGACTATGTACTTTCACACCAAACCAAACAGCATTGTTTCTTTATATAAAAACAAAATAATGCAACACATTTGGCAACATGTAAAGATAACGGCTTGTATTGCACCTCGTTTGTTCCTGTGTTCTTAAGTAAAAGGCACCGGCTAAAAGGCTGAATAAGATCAAGTTATTTCAAAACCTGACAAGACTCATTTAGCAACATAACATAAATGTTATGACCAAACAGCCCAGTGCTCACAGCAAACAGCTTCTTATTGGATAGGACAGGAACAAGGTGCAATATTTTTTGTGTAGTTTTTAGAACTGAAAAATAAATAAATGTTAATTAAAATAAGTATATGCTGCATTATAGAACATAGCTTAATAATATATTAAGGAATACACTTTATCTCCAGTACTTTTAAAGGCTGTAAACTTCTTTTCAGTTTTGACATCTGATTTAAAACATGAAAAAAATGGGTTTCTATAGTAAAACATTTTAAACAATCCGAGAGAGACACCAGAAAAATGAATGTGATAGGTGATAATTGTCAGTGCAGGTTTTAAACTAAGGTACAAAATGCAGTTCACAAATGATTGTGCATGAACAACTATTGTTAGTAGAATAAATATTCAGAATGAAAATGTTTCAATATAAGACCAATGAGCTTTAATTCCAAATGGATGCATCTGGCATATGTTCAGTGTGCTTTTTGTCTTCGATGTGGTTAGAACCTCTCACAGCGTAAATGTACGTCACTAATTACACACCCTTTCTATATGGAAAAAAAAAAAAAAATGAAATTATTCCACAAATTCCAGAATCCCGATGACATCTTTCAATGACCATGTCCCTCCTATCTGTTCCTTACTGAAGTAAACTGGATACATCTCCAAGAAACACATTTAAAGCATGACAGCCCCTTTAAAGAATAATTACTGCAGAAATGTAAAAAAAAGTCCCTTCACGATGAAAGTAATGTGTGAATAAGCCAAAGGACTCATAGTGAAAAAGCTTGTGTTGCGCTGTTTGGATTAGCATACACGAGTCTGTTTGTTCCCGTGGTGTTTTGCCTTTGGGTGTGGTGGTGGATGATCAGTGCCTGGCGTTCAGAAGAGAAGTCATCTACTTCCTCCAGATGATCAGTGACGTGGGTGTTTAGGGTAGTTTACAGTGAGCAGTACCATACAGTGCAGATAGAGGGAGGTCTCTGAATCTGGTCAAACAGGAAGGAAATGGAATACCACAATGAATGTGCAACACAGTAACTGTCAAGACAGTTTCAAAAGCACAACAGTGGTTTCTTCTGCGTTATTTGTTAATGCTGTTTTAACACAAACCCCTATGATTAAGAAACATTCAGGTCATATTATAAGAAAACTTACTGAATACTGTGCAGTGCACACTATACTTTAAAATATTGTGACTGTAATGATTAATATTAATATGCTACACTGTTATTCTATGTTATCATCTAGTATTGTTTAATTTTGGGTAAAAAAAGTCTTGGCAGTTAAATGAAATAGGGTTCAAAAAGCAATTACTTATGGTTCATTCATAACATTGCACTGCATTGTGGGATACAGTATCCTGGGCAATGCACTCAGTTGTACACTAGACATTTTGTATTGTCTACGGTGAATTTGCATACAGAAATTTTGCAAATGAAATGTTATATTTAAATATGCAAATAATGAATTATCTAATTAAATATGCACTAATTTGCATACGTTTCTAGAACAGAATTCTCTGGATAAAGCCAGGATAAAAATTATTTCACATTAAATTTAAATGTTTTTCACAGAGGGGATTTTGGACATCTGTTTTTATCACTCCATAAATCAGAAAATACTGTCAGCAGCTAGAAAAAAAATATTTTCACCATGCACCATGTTTTTAGGAATAAAATGTTGTATAAAAGCAGACAAATAATATATAAGCAAACCCCTCTTTAAAAAAAATCTTCAGAATATAGAAAGCAATAAAACTGAAGTTTCTACTGTTCTACTAAGTTCTACTGAAGTGGAGGTTTCTGGAAAAAAAAAACAGCCTTTGTAATTGAAATATATAAATTATATAAATGATATAAATAAGTACTGTAATTGAAATAAACAAAATACATACAATACTGTACAATATGATAATGTAGCTAAAATTATTGGGTAAATAATATCCTGCTAAATAAACTTTTACATTTACGTAACAGCTGTTACCTGTTTTGTTATTTTGTCTCTTGATTACTTTAATTACTGACGGATTCATTTTGGTGTTAGTGTTAACATACAAACAATAATTTCTACTCTAAAGACGGCTCAGAGTAGAACATCCAGGTTTTCATCTAGCAATTACAACCTGGCATGAACACACCATAAAATAGCATATAATGCCTTGATCTTATGGCTTGTGTACCTTTGAGGTGTGTTGAGAACTGCAACCACTGTGTGAGCCATTCCCGGCACTGTCCGGGACTCAGGCGGTCTGGATTCAGCCCTCTCACGTAACATGCCTAAGAGATGTGAAGTAAAAATAGTCTTCAAAAATCACAAAATAAAGGCTGCTAACAGAATGTAACAGGCAAAATAAGGAGTGACCTCTGACCTCTCTGAGCTCTGAGTCGTTTAACTGATGCAAGCCTAATCGTACAATGGCACGGTCAAGCTGCATGAGTTCTAAGGCGTGGCTGTCCAAGCGTCGACCAATCCAGAAGCCTGGGAGGCGGGGCGTCAGAAAGAGCAATGCACAGAGATGTCTCTGCAAATACATTTTAAACATGAGAAAGACTAAAGACTAAGTACATTTGAAGTGCAGTTCATTGTTCAACTAGCTGATTATTTGAAGCTCACCATCTGATCTGCATACATTCTCTTGATACCCAAGGGAGGTCCAGAGAACAAAGTTCTCACTGCGTGGACATCAGACACCACAGGATGGACTCCACTTCGGACCTGCAGACATATTTATATTTATCAAAAAGTCAAAATCTGATTAAAATAACAAAGGCTATGATTTTACACATGCACAATATCATGGATTAGCTCAGGCTACCTTACTGCAGAGCTCCGTAAGGCGGCTTTTGAGTCGGCTGTCTTGGACAGATGTTGATGTGCTATCCATCCCCTTGACTATAGCCCAGTGGTGCTGTGCTCTCTGGGTATGATACACCCTCTGAAACTCCACCAACTGCTGCGGGGTCCAGAAGTGCCGGATCAGAAGCTGACGAGGATAGAGGTACCTAGAGGATGATGTAGGTATGTGATTAGCTAAGGACAAAAAAAGAGGAAAAACACCCCCTCTCCCCATTTACTATTACTACTACTACTACTACTAAACTCATTTAATAACTCATTAATTATTATTAGTCAATATATCTTTTTATTTAAATTGAAAAACTAATCAAAGAAATATTTTACTATTGCAAACAAATTATTGTGATGTAAAATAAAAAGCTGAGTATATAATAAACTATTCATGAAAACAGTATTTAAATTTAAAAAATTAAAATCAATAAAGAAATATTACCATTGAAATAATGCTATGGTACTGTAAAATAGTATTTAATAACAACAATAAACTTATTATTCAAAGTGTTTATTATTATTAATGGTTAAATAAATAAATATATTACTACTGCAAAAATATTATTGTAATATAGCTAAGTATTAATAATAATAACAACAACAATAATTATTATTAACACTTAGCTATATTACAGTAACAACAACAACAACAACAATAATAATAATAATAATTATTATTATTATTATTATAAAATGCATCCACTTTTCACTCCGTGACAATTCATGTGGGTCAGATTCAAGTCTCAGGTCAGAAATTTACAGTGGCCGAGAGAGCTCAACGTGCTGCAAATAGAAAAAAACACCGGCAAATTAAGAAAACAACATCAATTTGACAACACACACGCTACAAATGCTCACAACGCAAACAAATAAAGAAATGCACTGCAAATAGAAAAATACACCTGCAAATTAAGAAAACAACAATCAATTTGACAACACACGCGCTACAAATGCTCACAACGCAAACAAATAAAGAAATGCACTGCAAATGCTCACAACACAACCAAACTAAGAAACGTGCTGCAAATAAAATTCTTTATTTGGTTGTGCTGTGAACATTTGCAGGACATGCTGTCAAACTGATGAAGATGTTTTCTTGATTTGCTGGTGCTTTTTCTATTTGCATGTGTTTTCTGAAGTTGCAGCGCATTGAGTTCTCTCGGCCACCGTAGAAATTTGTATAAATACAGAAAAATCACATCCCTGAGGGTGGAAGTATCATTAGATCAATGAATGGAAGAGTGACATAATAAGGAGATGTTCAATATTCGATCAGTTTTAAAGATGCAAAAATACTTCATAATTGCTAAAAAAGACAAATCAATGAATAATCAGTGGAGTAAGATGCTAAATACTCACATAAGGATGAAGACCAAATAGTTGGCAAAAGGAGGTATTGATAAGATGACCAATGGAATGGCTTTGATTAAGTCCCTGCGGACCTGAAAGCAACACACAAAAATGAAAATTTATTACAACTTATAACAGCAATATATCACATAAATGTCTTCAGTTCTTTGACCCACCTGTCTGATTTTCTCCATATCACGGTAAGGCAAATTCTGGTGCTCTATTCTTTCACTGAGCATGCGGGCTACGATTCTTCTCACTTCTTTTCCATCTTGAAACAGGAGCCGGAAACCTTTATAGAAAATCATAAAACCTATATCATAACATATTTGCCAGAGATGGTTTGAGGATAAAAAAAAAAATCAGTAATATTTTCAAATATGTATTATTCACCTCTCATAAAAGTGTGATAGAGAAAGTAAAATCGTGGAAAGCGACGTTGCAGGAATCTCTCATATTTCTCATTGGCCCATTTTAGACCGGACACAACACTTCGACCAATCCCATGTCTTGCTTGTGAAGGAGAGTAGTGTCTAACAAACCACAAACTACTACACACACAGACACACAGACAGAAATAAACAAATAAATAAACAAAAGGTGTTGTGTGATGTCACATGGCAGGGCATGTACTGTATTTCCTGACGAACTCAATGCAATTTTTGCAATGGCCAGCAACTAAAATGAGGATAGACAATGAGTAATATTTCTCTTGGCTCCATTTGTACTATTCATGATGAAACATCATCATCAGTATCATTTTATAACGAGACTATATGCAAAAACACCTAGCTGTAAGGTATGAAAACCACCGCCTACATATTATCGATCATTCTGAACTTATTATAAATAATACCTGGATTTTGTGGAAGTCAATCTAGGTGTGCAGAGACTTGCTTTGACCCCGACAGGTCGTTTTCCGTACAGAAAGATCAACGAAGCCCCGCGGCATACCCCTCTACAGGACAGCGCCATCTTGGACTGAGCAGCTGACAGTTCTACGTGGGCGTGTCTTCAGAGAATGGAATGCGGGTGCGGCGCTGTGATTGGCTGCTTCAATAACCGCATGTATAGTAACCACTGCGCAGCACATTTTTTTGTGTCGATGAATACCGTAGCATTTATGTGATAGGAGTCTTCATTTCAAAAACTGATAAATCTTCTTGGCTCAAGCAAATTAAAAATGTATATATATGTTATGTAAATGTAATTATTATAGATTAATGATCCTTCATGTTTTTGTTGGCTGAAATCAAATGTAAAACTGTAACTTGAATGCTATGTAAGTCGCTTTGGATAAAAGCGTCTGCTAAATGCATGAAAATGAAAAAAATGAAATGAAACCTTAGAATGGTCTGTATAAGGCTGTTAAAATAACTCATAGTCAAAGGTTTTTTTTTTCCATTTGTAGCTGTTTAATCTAATTTAATCTAATCCAATTTTATTTTATATAAAGCCGTTTTGCTAGTTTTTTTCTGTCTGTATTTGTTCTGTACATTGTGTTGACCATGGTATGTAATTATGATAATACAATAATCACGAAACAAATTAAGGTTTTTAAGTAGTGGATCACGTGACACTCCACATTCACAGCATTTGATTGACGATCTTAATTGATTGCAGTCAGCAGAAGCGGAGGGGAGCACTCGCCGTACCTCAAGACCACAAAAGACAAGCTGTAAGCGTTCTGACAATATAGTGATATTTAAAGACATTAGAAAATACTGCAAGTTGTTATTTAAAAAAAAAAAAAAGCTGCAAATGTTTTTGAGCGAACTTCCTTGACTTTTGTTGTTCGGCCTCCCTTCTTTCAAGTGGTTTGATCGTCTTGTTTTAGCACGCGCCGCTTTTCTACTCATCATTGTGTTTTTTAGAAGTTTGGTTTGTTTTTAAATTGGCGTTTTTTTTTTATTTAGGGTGACATTTTTATCAAAGCCAACGGAGCACGCAAGGTCGAGCAAACTAAGATCTACAGAAGGACGTAAGCATGGCCTCTATTAGATTCGGGAGCAGCGTGGGTCCGTCTGGAGTCAACTCTGAAAATCAACAACAAGGCTGGAATGAAGAGAACGGTAATTTAGCAGTCCGGTTTTTCTATAGGCCGAACACTTTTTAAGTCACAATGCCAAACACGTCCATCTAGCATAGAAAACCAATGAACAAGTAGCGCAGTGGAATTAAAAACGCGTTCTGTGTGAACAAGCCGCGAGAGCAACCAAGTTTAATGAGGCGTCTGTTGTCTCCACAGCTTATGGTGAAGACACTGATGCCAGTGACCCCAACAGGATTGTGCAGTGCCCATACGACAAAAACCACCAGATCAGAGCCTCTCGCTTCCCTTTTCATGTTCTCAAGTGCAGGAAGGTGGGTTATGGCTGGGGGAACCTTTCCCATGTGTTAAACTTTCATTTTAATATTTACTGGAGTTGTAAAGACACCGTGTTGGTGTAATGAGAACTTTATCTGTCCACTCCATCTGTTTCAGAACCACCCTAAACTGGCACGTGAGCTGAAGACCTGCCCCTTCAATGCCAGGCACTTGATTCCCAAGCATGAGTTGTCTCATCACATAGCCAACTGTGAAGACAAGAGGGCACTAAATGCTGAAGATGGTTAGTGTTGCATGTTTGAACATGGGCTGTTACTGTGATCTTTTCATTGTAGTTTCACGTAGAAAGTTTATTTGGGTGAAAAATGTTGATTTTAAACCTACTGTGTTTTTTTTTGTTTCTTTTTGTTTTAGGAAACGTAGAGCTGCTGGAGAAGTTCCAGGTACCCATTAACACCTGGACAAACCCTTCACCCAATGAGGACTGGGAAACAGGTCTGTGACCTGTTGGAACATATGCTATGCCATTTTGAATGTATTTGTTTTCGCATACTCTACTGTTTATCTGCGGTGGCGTTGCCTCTTTGCCTTATTTAATATGTATAGTTTCTGGGTTCTGTATTTTAATTTTGGATTAAATGAATAAATCACTCCTTTCTGAATGATTTCCTCTTTTGTGCCTGTGATTGCAGAGACTGATGATAATGCTGCTATGTTTGTCTGGGGTGAATCCAACAATCAGCTTGCCCAAAACAAGTGAGTCCTCCTGTTTATTTCCCTTGAGCTTAAAATCCGACCCAGTGAGACAAACAAGCAGTGTTTTTCTGAGCATTACGTTTTTGGGTCAATTAACCTTGTAATGATTTGATTGCAAGTAACTGAGTGTAACCAGTAGGGGCACTCTTTTTACTTATACCTTTGTGAAAAATCATGACCTTTGCGTGATGTTTTGACAAAATAGGACTACAGTAACTCCACTCAAGAGAAGTGATTTTTGCTTTACTTTTGCACTCGTGCTTTTGTTAGGCCTGAGCCATCTACCACCATCAGTTTATCTGATGGACTTCGGGCACCACGGACTCTTCCATGGAAACTCTGTAAGTACTCTAACACTTTTCATTTAACCAGGGTTTTATCTATTCTATTGGTGCGAGTTATATATGCTCCTGTAGATGGCAGCAGCACTCTTAGTTGATTCTTAGCAAACAGTTGTGACATTTTCAGGGGCCAGCTGCATAAACACAGCCACCATGTCTTTAAGAACCAGTTTCACAAACTAGTAGTAGACGAGTTAATCAGTCTTACTTTTCAGATTCACATAGACCAATCTACTTTTTTTGTAACAATGTAAAAAGGTTTGACTTGTCTTGAAGGGGGAAAGAAAAAAAGATGACTAATAACTTAAGACTAGTCTGAGCAGTTTATGCAACCTGCCCCTGAGTGTGTGTGTGTATGGAACAATATTATCGTCGTTCTCACTACCTTTCCTCTTCTTTTTACGAAGGATGTCACCACTGGACGGACTTCAACGGCTAATCTTACTTTTTTTAATACTTCAGGCCCTGTGATTTCTAGCCTAACTTGTTTAAAGTCTACTTATATTTTAAAGCTTTTAATTTTAAAGTGTTGTGAAATTTCCCTTTTCCTATTTTCTATAAGTTAATACACTGTCTATAACTGAGTATGGTCCATGTATAGAGCTGATCCTTATTAAACCAAAGAGTAGCGTGTCATATTTCAAAGGAGAAACCATCAGTGCCTATCTTTCTGGGCTATTTACTTTAAACTTTCTTCCATTTTGTGTAAGTGGTAGCCTTTAATCCTGACGTGTATGACTCATTAAAGATTTCTTTAAAGGTGCAATAGGTGATTGTCTTCAGAAACATTTTTTGTTATTCTGGCTGAAAGTCTCCTCACATCCTGATAGCAATCATTAAGTTAAGTGGTCTAAATGTATTTATATATTCTGTGGAAGGTGTAGGACCAATAAGTGTCCATCCAATCAAAGCGCTCGGTCCATGTTTTCCATGTCTCTTCCTTCCTGGTATTGTAGTACTTTTATTACCTGTACTATAAAGTTTTCTGACCAGTGAATGACACATGATGTAGCCCAGCGCGGTTCCCAATTTCAGTCTTTGTGCCCCCTGCTCCGCATATTTTGCATGTCTTGCTTAGTTAACACACCTGATTCAGATAACCAGTTTGTTAGACCGCTATGTGCATGAACTGTGCTCTGATTGACATGCTCCCTAATCCCTGAGGAGGGGAAATCCGTTGAAGTTTACTTCTCTTCGGAACATTCATTCACAGATTTGTGCTGCGCAGCGTCTTCACACGCAGATGAAACTTACTAGAGAAGTGACATAATATACCTCTCTAAATGAATACTATTTAAATTTTACGTCTCGCACATTTTAATGACCTTTTTATGGAACACATACGCTCACTTCAAACTGGAATCATGGCGGATCTGGTGATGTCCACTTCGCAGGGCACTTACGACTTGTGGTCGAATAGAACAAACATCACACGTGATAAGAGATGCATATGAAATGTGCAGAGCTGGGGGGAGGACTGGGATTGGGAACCGCTGATGTTGTCTCTGTCAGAGCTCTGTTATTCTGGTCTGTGAGTGTATATGTGTTCAGGGGGAATGGCTTTGGACGGCGATTGCAGGGAGGGTGGGACTTTCGCTTTCAGTGCTATCAGGCTAAAGTTAGCATTTTCCAAGATCTCCTACTGCACCTTTAAGTGCAAATCTCGATTGGGTTGTGTTTTTTTTTTTTTTTTTTTTTTTTTTTTTTTTTAACCATACAGCAACAAAGCGCACAAATTAAGTCATTACTTTTGGGAATCTGATACATTTTAGCTTTAAATATAACCATATTTGACAGAAATTTTACTTTAAATTTTTAGTAAGAACAGTTTAGCTTTGACTCTAATTTACTAATTTAAATATCTTAAACTTTTGTGCGTAATATAGAATACATTCTTACCCTTATGTGCTTGGGCTTTAATTTGCACAGTTTGAAGAAGAACATTGAGGAAAATATAAAGTGTTTTTGAATACAGGATTTTTCTAAATCTATCAGTACGTTAACAACTAACAATAGTGTTTATAAATGAACAGATCAATAAATGCTTTAAATTGATGCATATTACATCTTTAAAAATGCATTATTCATTTTTTTTTTTTTTTGTACCTGTCATGGTTTTTAATGAATTTAATTACTCTCATTCAGAGTTTTTTTTTTTTTTTTTAAATTTATGAGATCATCTTCTTGCACAGTGTAACACCCCCCCCCCCCCCCCCATTACAGTGGCTGGTTTGAGTCACAGATACGATGGGCTAGTGTAACCCATGTGTCAATATGAATGGAGCCTGAGTTAGTATGGCAGGGCCCACAGGTCTGCCCCCTCTTCCTCATCTCCTGTGCCTCGTTTAACCCACACAGACAGCTGGCCACACCAGCTCTCTGCTGCTAGCTGCACTGACAGCAGACATTTGCACAAATGACAGGGTCTCTGTGTGTGTGCTTGTTTGCGTAGGCAGGGCTGATTGCTCGCCCCCTCTGGCGTCTCTGTTAAACACAGCTGTGTAGCGCATCCTTTGCACTGTTGCTCCGAGGAGTAGTTTACAAACTTGCTTTCATTTTTAAACTTTGCACTTTGCGCATGTGAGCAAATTAAGTGCAGTGCTGGTTAAAATTTTACGTGATGGTTAAAATTGAAGCAGTATCCTTCTAGACGATATCCTATACTTAATCTAAAGTCGTTGTCGCGTGTTTTTTTTTTTTTTTTTTCCTCTTTTTTTAATTTTCTAATTTGAGCTTATTTTAAGAAGGCCCTTTTAAGTTTAAAAAGGCTAAAGAACTATTTAAAATAATGAGAGAAATAGTGGCCAAGTTTCATTACGTAAAATACTACTGTTAAAGTATGGTGTCTGTAAGATTTAATATTTTTGAAAGAAATCCCTTATGCTCAAAGGTTGCATTTATTTGATAAGATACTGTAAAAACAGCAGTATTTTAATGTTATTACCATTTTAAAATCTAAAATAAATGTAATATTAGTTTGATTAATTAAAACCAACATTTAAAGTCTATTTTTAATGTTTTGAAATGTAATTTATTCCTGTGATGGCAAATAATTATAATTGTATTTTGTGCTTAAGTAACATTTCCTATTTTCAGTGTTGAAAATGATTGTGCTACTATTTTTATATATATATATATATATATATATATATATATATATATATATATATATATATATATATATATATATATATATATATATATATATATATATATATATATATTCAGAATTTGAGTACATGAATAGAATTTTTTTGTTTTTTGTTTTTTTTTTGTGAATTTGTTCGTAACATGAGTATTTACTGTCCCTTTTAATTAATTGAATGCATCTCGGCTGAATAAAAGTATTTAAGAAAAATAAAAATAAATCACTGACCTCAACCTTTTGAACAGTAGTGAATTTAAATGTAATGCATTCAATAAAGAACAAAAATACAACTTTTCAACTGTACATTTCTCACACTATTATTGTTTTCAAGCTTTCATAATATAGCCTCATGAATAGTATTTGGGAAATGCTTAAAATAAAAACCTGATTGGACCACAGGATTTTTCTCCCATAGCTCATTAATATGGGATAGAATATTGCCCCGCTCCTCAATTCTTTAATCTTAAGCCATATCTAAACCAGATCTGAATGCAGAGACAAATCCTAGATTACACACAAAACATGCTGCAATGTGTGTGACCGACAATAGGGATCCCTCATTTGCATCTGGTTTTCTCCCCTCCAGCAGATACTGAATTTAGCCAGTGTCATACTGTAGTCTCTCACACGCTTCCTTTCACTCAGCATTTTATGTTTTGACACGAGCGTGTCAGTTCATCATTAACCATGATGGTCTGAGGAATGGGACAGTTACGTGTGGAGCTGACTAGAAATGGGTCACTCGTACCCATCAGCTATGCTGAAAGAAAAATAACGCGATAATGTAGAATTGCGTCATTAAAATGGGGTCATTAATAGGCTACACTTGGATAATAAAATTGGACATGAATCCATCTTTTAGAGCAGAAAATAGTGTTGTTGCATGAGTGTGGCTCTTTGCCCTTTCTCTGGATTGCTGTATACTATTCATGAGGTGCAAATATATTCTGTCCTTCAATTAATTTTCCCCAGAGAGTAATTCTAACAGCCTGTGCTGTGTCTTTCCTTTCTGCCAGCATTTTACAGTTACATCAGAGAGCGCCTAACATCAGCATTTGGTTGGTGTTTACTGGACCAGTAGTTATTTAGGAGCATTCCATAGTTCAGTGTGAAATTGTAGATATTTATTTATTTATTTATTTATTTATTTATTTATTTATTTATTTATTTATTTTAACCTTTTGTTTCACTCCATACTGCCTTCTGCCTACTTAAAAAAAAAAAAAAGTAGTAATCGTTATTCCTGTTAATTGTAGTAGTGAATAGTAGCATTTCCACCACATTTAAAAATGCTTGTTAAAATTGACGGTGTTTGACTTTCTCATAGTTATGATCTCATACTGTCTTATAATTGTGACTTCACTTCATAATTTCAACTTGTTATAATTATGACGGTCCGTTTCTACTTGTCATAATTTCAACTTCCACGTCCACATTGACTTTTTTTTTTAATTTCATAATTTAATTTACCATAATTATGATTTAGATCTCAATTTGTCAGTTTCAACTTTATAATTTACTTAGTATCTCAATTTAGATTTTTTTTTGTCATAATTATGACTGTCAATTTCAACTTTTCATCTCGTAATTGACTGTCATAATTTAACATTTGTCATAATTATGACACTTTTTTTTTTTTTCTCCCTCATAATGGAGTTAGTATCTCACTTTTGATTCATCAGTTTGTTTGTTTTTTTTTTTTTTTGTTTTTTTTTCATAATTTTGTCATTCTATCTAATTACCTGTCATTTTAACTCTCTGTCAATTGACTGTCATTTTCAACTTAATTTCAACTTTGTAAGTTTTGTACCATATTGCAGCTTTTTGTCATGGTTATGACTTAATATCTCAATTTTGGCTTTTCATCTCCTAATTGTCTGTCACAATTTTGTCTTAAATATGGCATAATGTCATAATGTCAATGATTTACCAAAGCATGTTGTTGTTGTTGTTGTTGTTGTTGTTGTTGTTGTTTGGTTTTTTTATTTTTATTTTTTTCTTATTTGGTGGAAATGGGCTTTCATATGAAATGTTTGCTATGTATATGCTAGGGTTTAATTCAGTGAGTGGTGCCCAGTTCTCATCTCAAAAATAAACTCTTGTCTTCAGAAAATAATGCTTTAATCCATTTCTGGTGATAATTCTGTCAAAAGTTTTTCGGTATGGCTAAAACTATATAAAGGGCATTAGACACTTAAGCAATGTTTTTGATCTTTGTGCAGAATGTCAAAACTCTGTTCTTCAGTGTTGTCTTTAATATTTGCTATAACTTCATGCAAATTTCACCCCTTTTTTTTTTTTTTTTTTTTTTTTTTTTTTGCTTCCTTTATTGGTGAGCTCCAGCAATAAACATTGATTTGACTTTAACAAGATTTTCTCAATTAATGTAGACCAGTGACGCACTTGAATCAATGTCATGCACTTAAAGCATTCAATATTTTCTTTAAATAGTGCTCTCTCTGTTTGTGGGGGTTCCTGAAGCCCAGACTGCACAATCAGTGGGGTAAGGATATCTAATAAAGGTGTATTATTTGCATGCAATGCGATTAATTGAAGGACTCAGAGCTTAGGTTGAGGTCTCCACACTGTCTGGGTCACTATCTGCGTAAGCACTGTGTGAAAGAGCTACTCAGCAGGACTCACCACGCTGCAGTTTGAGACTGCATGTTTGAAAAGGTTCAGCAAGACAGAAACCCATGGGAAGCACAGTCATGCAGAGTGAGTGGGTAGACAACCAGCAAGAATGTGATTACATCACTGTTCCTTAAGTCTTAGAACTTGCCTTTATATTACCGTTTAACATGATTGTTTTGGTTTTTAAATTTGTCATTTATAACAGCTTTCTGAAATTCTGAATTGTGATTTGGTCAATCGTGATGTTCAGCCGTTCCAGATGACTACTTGTGTCTCTTGCATCACAGCGCAAATCTCAACTCTCAATCTCTTGTTTCATACAAACTCAAAGGACTTCAGTGTATTGCTGGGGTTTTTTTTTCCCCTTTTTCTTAAAATAGGCCTCCATCAAATATAGAAGTAAATGTAGGAAATGTAAAAAAAAATTAAATGCTTTTTTTTAAATATTTTTCCGTATATGGAAGATTTTAAATGGTAAATGCAATTGTAATCTTGATTTACATTCAAATACAAAGTATTCCATGAAACCGGAGTTACAGGCCTAGATTAAATAAATAAATATATATATATATATAATAATTTTTTACTATTATTTTTTTAAAAAAAATGGTTTTAATCTTTTCCACATACAGAACTTTTTTTTTTTAATTGTTTTTTCCACGTATGGAACACTATAAAATAATGTTTGATTTTGACTGTAAATGATTGTAAAATTACTATGGTAAAAATCTACTGCTCTTACTATTTATGTTAAAAACGATAAGAAATCTACTGAGCAGTAAAAGACCTCAAATTTAGTAATCTTGGAAGTGAAAAGTCATCTTATAATTCGCAGTGCAAAACAATATTACATATACAGTTCAATTAATATTACCAGAATTTGCTGTATGAAACTTCACATTTGATGGTTTGTCATTTAATAACTTGTATATTAGAGTTTTGTTACATCTTATGTTATTTATTGTATTATTTTAGCGTCATGTGTTACCATGATGATGTTTTGTATTTGTGTGACACCACGTACCTCAGTACGTTAGTATTTACCTCCTTAGCTGTGGAAAAGTTGCTTGTGATGAGCTTTGATTCATCATTTGGCTTTCTCATCCTCACCTGTTTTTTTTTTTTTGTTTGTTTGTTTTTTTTTTAAGAAAATACAGGTTTTACTGTAAATTTAAGTTAAATCTGTAAAAACTAAAATGTTGCTTTTTTTTTTTTTTACCATATTTTTTTACCATTTTTTTACAGTGAAGATTTTAAACAGTAAAAATGCAGTGTTTCAGTTTTTTTTTTTTTTTTTTTTTGCATTCAAATACAAAGCGTAAAATGAAATTCAAAGCGTCTACCTCATATGACTTAGATATCAAAACTCATAAAACTTTCGCAAGCATTTCATCAGAAAATAAAATGTGTAATATGCAGCTAGCAACTCAAGCTGTCAATTCTCATTGAAATCTAGTTATGCAATATTTGGTGTGCTGTACAAACTATTTGCGCTTTGCAGTACTGTGCTGGGGCTTAAAATGCCTTTTGCTGTCAATCACATTTAGACTCATTGGACTGAACAAAAAGGAAGGGAAGGGGGAAAAAACACTGTCACTTTCTTTTCCTCACACACCACTGGAGTGATGGGTCGCTCTGTCCTGACTGTGATGGAAAGGTATTGCAGCTGTTACTCCCAAATGCTGAGCCGAAGTCTGAGGTTCATGGGACGACACATAGCGCATTAGAGCATTTGCATTTGTGCATGCAAAAAAAGAGATAGGCATTCAGAGGGATAGAGAACAATAGCCACTATGATGTTTCCACAAAGCAATTAAAAAGGAGAAAAGTCTGGACATCATGGTGCCTCATGTCAGTTATTAAAGCATCTGTGGGTGTATGACTAATACCATAGTAAAGCATCATTCAATTAAAGTCTACTTATAGATCTTTGAATAGTACTAACCTACATACTGTATGTTGTTCCCCCCATTTCTAACAGCTGTGTGACTGTCAAAACTCAATCTTTCACATTTGTGAACACTTAAGCCATAGCATCTCCAAAGAATTACAGTCAAACCAAAATTCATTCAGACATCTTCAACTTTTATCACATTATCAGTTTATTTGCTATAGTTTAGAAAATGTTAATAAAATATGACAAGAACTCAAGAGTTAAACTGTGTCAGAACAAATTCATCTTGATAATGTCAGATAACTTTGATAGAAAGGTATGTAACAAAACATGGTCAGGTCAAAGTGTCAAATCAAATCTTTGGTCCCAATATTTTTTATCAATTTTACCGGTAGTCCACTGTTTGAAGAATTTTTGGGTATAATATGTCACAGTTTACTTTATTTTGCTATCCTCACTTACATAAATGAACTATAGTGTCCTGCACCCACTAGTAAAAAAAATATCAAAATTCTATCTGGTGTCTGAATCATTTTTGGTTTGATTGTATATTCTAAAACTTTCTACTGAATGAAGGATTTCTGTATATCGCATGTTGAGTGTCAGTTGAGGGTAACTGAGGCTATGAGATGGTGTGATTAAACGCAGCAAGTTTTACTCCCCGAGTCACGCAGTTAGTCTCCAGAGAATCTTTTTTAGGCCGTGTCCCCCGTGGCTTTCAGCAGACCCTTAATTTTGTATAACATCTGTCAACAATGAATAAAAATACTGATTACTTGTGGGAGTTAAAGCTGTCAGATATGATCTAAAAAGAAGAGATTTCATAGATGGTGAATGGTTTTGGATTCACCTCAAAGTAGTTTAGGGCATCGTTATAATTATATTTCTCTGTTAGTGTAAGTCTCAGTGATGGGTGGTAGCAAATAGCTACTTCCTTTATGCAAAGAGGTCTGTAAAGAATCACTATAAAAATCCAAAATTATTTCTGCCTCCTAGAGCTTTACACAATGGCTTGTTGCATAACAGGTTAAGGTGGTTGCATCCCACCTAGACCCTTTTGTATGGTTTTACTTTTATGTTAGCATGTATTGTAGAGACCTCATGTTTTTTCCCCTCTTTTTACTCTGACATTTCCCCTGTTCCATAGCCTTTCTCTAGCTCTGTCAGTTCATAATGCCACGTCACGTCTCAGGACCGTACCGCTGTCTGACAGCCACTACCACCGGGAGTGACCTTTTCTTCCATTCCTTTCATCCATGCTACCACTCGCTCTCCCTCTATCTTTAAAGAAGGGCTAAAGAAATACAAAGCAATCACGACATCAATCATTCAGTGGCTCTCTGGGGAAAATTCATGAGAACCCGTAGCAAGATTCTCTCTTTTTAGTTCCCTCATCATTATTTTTGTGATATTCCAAGGGAGAAAAATAAGATATGCATATGGCTGAATCTAACTGCACAGACTGAAAAAAAGTTTAAATTATTTATTTCATAACTGTGAAATATTTAAAATATTTAAACACCAGATGAGCATAAAGATACCTACCCATAATATATATTCATCCTAGACAGGCCCAGATGGAATCTGCAATATTATTTGCACTTTTAGCATGTATAATATATGTGTGTGTACATACACATAACGTACAGCATTCATTTGAGCAAAATACAGTATAGGGCTATTACAATAAACTTTTACCATAAAAAAAAACTTGAAATAAACTAAAAGTGAATTTAAAATGAATAAAAACTATATAGACATATTTTAAAAACATAAACTAATAAAAATGACAAAACACAACAAAATTACTAAAATTAAAATGCAAACAGAAAACAACAAAAAACTATAATAGTATCTCAATGATACTAAACACTGATGCAGTAAAAACAGTAATAATGTAGAAAACTACAATTATTACAATTTAAAATACGCTTATAATTTGAATATATTTTAAAATGTAATTTATTCCTGTGATGGCAAAGCTGAATTTTCAGCATCATTACTCCAGTCTTCAGTGTCACATGATCCCTCAGAAATCATAGTGATATGCTGATTCGGTGCTCAAAAAACATTTATTATTATTATGTCATAATGTTAAAAACAGTTGTGCTGCTTAATATTTTTGTGGAAACCGTGAATCCATTTTTTCAGGATTCTTTGATGAACAGAAATTTTAAAAGAACAGCATTTATTTGAAATAGAAATCTTTTGTAACATTATAAATGTCTTTACTATCACATTTGATTATTTTAATGCATCCTTACTGAATAAAAATATGAATTTATTTTGAGAAAGATTCCACCTGAGCCTTACCATAGCCTATTTATCAATCAAAAACTGAAATTTAGATTATGCTGTGTATAGTATAAGAAACCAGAAACTGTATGGTATAGCAGTGCATTATAAGCTTCATAAAAAGCACTATGATTCAAAAAAAGCAGCAGTGACCGGTTACTTGTGTGCGGGTGGGGTCTTGTGAGCTGAATGTCCTAGGATTGGGGTCAGTGATATAGCATGCAGCCTTAATCTCTAATTTGGATTATAGTTCCCTGTTCTCCATTGCACGTACCATCTGTTTTAAGGCACTGAATATAGTAACGTCTTTGGCACGTATTCAGCAGTCACATGTATTATACAGTGAATGGCTTTGACCATGTACTTATGATGTCATGCTTGTATGCAGCAGTGTGTGTACAAATACAGGGGACGAGGTATTATCTAACTGATTTTAGGGAATTATGCAACATCCCTGTAATGTTACCCTCAGGTTTTGGTTAATGAACACTGATATGAGATGCTGATTGCAAATAAAAATAAGGCCAATCTTTTGCATAATAGTTTGTTAATGGAATTAAAAAACTAGTTAATATGTAGTTATAATGTTATAGTTTGCCATGTTAGTCATAATTACATCATTCATTCACCACAATATTTGTGGTTCAAAAATATTGTTTTAAAATAAAATGCGTCACATATTCTCCTCAGGCTAAAGCTCATGTGGAAAGGCAGCTGGTGAGTCAGCAGAAAGTCAAATTAAAAAGCTGACATATTTTGAGTCATTTTAAGCTTTTTAGTTGCTTGTTGGTGGAAAAACATATTGTTGCAGTTTGAAATGTTAACATCAACCATCTGTTTTAAACTTCCAAGGTCATAAGCTGTTAACAGAATTTAAAAAAAAAAAGTTTGGTGGCTTTTTCTACCAAATATGAAAAGTAGATTAATAATTTTATCAAATTTGTGGAGATATTTAAAAGTCCACCAAATCTTATCAATGATCTTCACTGAGGGTGTCATGCATCTGCCAAGATACCTAAATATTTAAAGATGAAATAACGGGCTTCCATGTGGAAAAGGTCATGTGATAAAAAGAAATTAAATTCATTTGTTGTCCTTTTCTTACTTTTAATTAATTTTTCGTTCTTTTTTTGTAGAACTTGATTCACATTGTTTCCTCTACTGAAGACACTTTATCCTTGGACCTTTGCAACTGACCTGCAGAGAGGTTGAATAGTCATATATTTGATTTTTGTGATATCAGAATACAATAAATTATGTATTTATCAAGAATGTGAAACGTGATGCTAGTCAATCATCTAATCTGATGGACAGATAACATCCAGTCCTAATTGCTTAGGTTAGTTAACTGTATTGTCATGTTTTGAACCTTTGGAAAAGTCTAAAATGTAAATTAGGAACTGAAAGGGGACTGTGTTTTTAGAGTTCTGCATTTCCTTTTAATCCATTTTGCATGCAAGTTCACACAATGATCTTTCTTTAACCCATTAAGAAATTCTTGAATTATTTCAACTGAATCAAGGAGTCACATGAATCAATTCAGCCAATATGAATGCAAAACAAATCACAAATTCTCAATTTCAAATGATCTATCCTGGATTAATGAATTTGTCCGGTTATCTTTCTCTGCTCTTGTTGTTTCAGGTGCCTTCATGAAGATGCAGACAAATATTTAACACCATACATTTCTGGGTTTTAAAAAGTTGAATGCATTGTTTAAGACGGTCTCCATTGTTTGCAACAGGTTCTGGTCCAAGATGAAATATATAAAAATACATTTAGTTCAGCACTGGCATGAGAATCATACCAACAGGTGTCGATCATAAGAGATTGCCAGTTTGTGATTCACAGTCTATTGCTCTCATGCAGCAATCATAATAATTTCCGCATCATTGGAAGGTCTTCTGTCCTCCACCAGCAGATTTATCATACTCTCGGACTTGATGAGTAGATTGCACCCGAGGAAAAAGATGCCGAAAATGACCGTCAGTGACAGCACGCAGAGAACAGCGATCTGCACCAAACGCATGATGAACTGATCGCGCTCGTCCTGAATCGGTGAACCGAACCCGTCGCTCGTGATCACCGAGAAGTTGCAGCATCCTCGAACGCTTTCCAAAGGCTGCTTCGCTGTAGAGATCGTCCGGTTCAGTAGTCCGTGTGAAACATTCATATCGAGTCTTCTGTGGCGTGTGTAACGCGTATTGATGTTTTAAAACTTTCAAAGGGTCCTGGGTTTGCCAAGGTCACTTGTGCGTTTCCATGGATGTAGTTTAAAAGTAAAAAAACAGTCGTCAAAGCGTCGGTTTGTGGGAGATAGTCTGGTTTATTTGTGATATCTGATGGAGTACATCATCTAAGCATCTCTGCAGCAGTCTCGGTGATGTCTGGAAGAGCGCACTCCGTATTTTAGTGTGCCTTGGAGCGCGCTCTGAGAGGCGCGGCGACGCGCACACACTTTCTTCTGAACTCAGTGACCAGGGAGAGTTTGAGGGAGGGGATGTCTTAAAAGTATGTACCTGTTTTGACAGCATTTCCAAACAGAATTCAGCAAACAAGAAGGTTTTCTTCCTTTTTTCTGTTTCAAAAGTTACCAACTTCTTCGTTACCAAGGAGAAACCAACCGCGTATGTTAGTTGAGAGTTGAGCATCTCGGAGATAAAATGTCAAGATATATCAAGGTAAATATCACTTAAATAGAATATTTGTTATCGTGTCAAATCAAGTTTATATATTTCAGATTGCAAAAAGTGTGAAAATATTGTTTATGTACGCGTATTCAGGATACATATAAATGCTAGCTATGAAATTAGGTTTAATGGATAGGCCACTTTATTCCAAAAACAAATGAATGTAAAAAGTGAGTTTTAATATCTACATATATGTTTATAAATAGACAAAATGGCCAAGAGTGGAAAGAAACACCCCGGAATTTATGTAGTTATTCGAATAACTTGGTGTAGCTCTACCTCGGAACGCTAGATGACAGTATTACCCTGCTTCACCAGTGTAGGTTGTTGTACCTAGGCGTTTTCTGTACCATTACACATAAAAAAAATAAAAAACATAAGCCATAAGGATTTAATTAATTAGGTATTTCTTTCACGGCTACACAATGGCAGTGTGGCCTTCAGGCTTTATGTGTTTGCTTTGGTGTTCGCCATACACTTTCACAACACTGAGATTACACACAAATGTGCACAAATTAATTTTTTTTAATGTTATATTTACATCCTCAGTGGTGTAATTTATTTTTTGAATCCCAAAGCTACACAAATGTATGCACAAATGTGATTTTTAAGTGCACACTTTTTGCCCTTGCATTCTTGATGAAAAACAACAAATGACATAATTGTATCTCTACTTTTTAATAGAACACATTATCACACTTATTTGAAGTTCGTCAAAGCCTGTGTATATGCATAGTGCTTAGTCTTACAGAAAGTTATATGTTATTTGAACTACTTAAATGTTTTAAACAACAAATACTTCAATTCTGAATGACTAAATAGCTTTCATCAGCCATTCATGTGTAGATGGTGCACATCCTCATGCTAGCAGTGCTCAGAGATGCACCTTCAACCTTTTGCTTTTTAGAACACACATGTAATTGGTGGTTTACGATTACTCTCTAAGGAGAGGCTGATGATCTTTGCAGATGCATGACAGTCTTTTGACATTATCTAATTAATATTATACAACAGCTAGTTCCGATCCTTTAAATTGATTGGCCGAGGGCCATTCCAAGAGAGCTGATATACAGTCCAGCAGCACTGGAACTTTTCACTGTTTATATCACTCTGCTTAAACATATTAGCAGCGTTCTAGAGGGGCTGGCAGTGCAAATATTGATCACGTTTGGCTGCTTTTAGAACTATTAATAATTAATTAATTTTTTATTATTATAATTCTTTAATGCATAATTTAACTTATAATTTTATTATAATATTAATTCTTTTTATTATTATTTTATTTATTCATTTTATCTGGTCTAAAATTATTGTTTATTACTTTTTTATTAAATGTGACTTAATCAAGCTCATGTTGCTTATATGTTCTTAGTGAGATTGCACTAAACAAGATGAGGTTGATTTATTCTGTCGAAAAAGGAGAAAAATTATTTGCTGCAACATGTTTGAAGCAAAGAACTGGAATATCGGTAGCTGGTAAATTAGTCACCATCATGTTATTAGCAACTTGTTTCTGTTTTACTGTGGCGCAGGATTTTCCTCAGGTCCAGGTGAGAGTGATGGTGTCGCTTATACTTGCCAAGTAGTGTGATAATCCCAGAGGGGCCTAACTTCGCGAACACACACTCCGTCGCATCTAAGTGCCGTTATTTATTTCATGTGATGAGAGGTTATTTTTAAACTCAAGGCTAATGTTAGGGACCGACAATCCCCACCCACAACACCCTTCTGAAAGCCCAAAATATAATTCCTCTGGGGAACAACGTGTACACTGAGAGAGGAATCTACGCCTGTAGTGTGTGGGAGAAATAGAGAGAGAGCGTGTGTATTAGCAGGCATGTTTGTGGATGAAATAAAATATAAAATTACATGCATAAATGGAAAAAGTTGGAAGGAAAAAGCAAATTATTTATTTTTAATTTAAAGAAGTGGAAACACTGCAGTTCAGGTCAACTGCTTCTTTATTTACAACAGAACGGCTGACATAGTTGTTTTACTCATTCATTTGCATTCTGTAAAAGAATAAACCTGCTCAGCCAGTTTCATAGTGTGCCTATTGTGGTTGACAAAACATTGAATTGTGTGAAATGCCATGTTAATAGAAACAGAGAAATTTTACTATATATCAGTTGAAATGTGCGACATTCCTGTCTGTTCTCACCGTGTCTCGTGGTAAAGCTGGTTTTCTAACAGCTGTGTTGTAACAATGCAGTTGCTGGGTGAACAGGCCTCAATGCACATATTGAAGCATTCCCTGTGGGTCATGCCGCTCTAAGAGGGGGTCCCTGCGTGACCAACTGAGCGTTAATATTTCTGTTTATTTTTGTTATGCATTTAAGGCGCCATATCCTAAGGAATGAGATTTTCTTTAATAAGATAAAGGAGCTCAGTATAGTTAAAAATAACTTTTTGTGAATTTCCTGATATCAGAATACATCAACACATGCTTGTCCAAGCTCGGTTTAATATACTTATTTTTCTTATTATTATAGAGGATTATTTATTATTTAATTTACTATTTTTAATTTTTTTTTGCTGAGTGTTATTGTATCAGTTTATTTTTGTAATCCATAGGCACCATTACCTAAGGAATTAAATCTTAATAAGATAAAAATAAAGTCTAAAAATTATTTATTCTCAATTTCTATAATTTTTTAAATGACAGATTACATCTTAATGATTGCCCAAGTTCAGTTTATTATTCTTATTATTGTAGATGATTATTTATTAATACATTTAGTTTTTAACTATAGTTTTTAGTTAATTTCATTACATTTGTGCTGTGTAATTATTTCTCATTACTTGTTACTGTTTGTTATTTTAATAATAATAATAATAATAATAATAATAATAATAATAATTATTATTATTATTATTTAATGTCACATGTAGGGGGATTTTTTTGTCACCTTTATGGCATTTTTTTTTTTTAATGCATGCAATTCATTTGATTTAAAAAAATATTTTGATTTTTTTTTTGACAAACTTGATATGCTCATTTGGCCTCCCACTGAGGTAACATTACAACATTTTGCAGAACTATTTGATGCTTTTCCTTTTAATTTTCTCCCATTTCAGGCAGAAGAATGAACTGAGAGTGTAGACTTGTATCAGAGCTAAAATGTGGTGTTAGGAATAAAGAATTTGTGTGTGATTATTCCCCTGGATAAGGCTTTCTCTGTTGAGTGGGAAGGCTCATGTCCGGGAGCTGTTCTGTGATTTCTTTTATTATCTGTGCAAGCATTCATTCAAATGGAATGATTGAGTGTTAAATCAAAACAAGTGCGCAATGGAAATAACTAAAGATTCTCATTTCTGACACTTGAGTCATACATCCATCTATCTTTATCTATTATCCATCTCTCCTGTCTTCCTCCAATATTAGTATTCAGTCTCTCTCCCTTGCCTTCTCAACACCCCTAATTTACAACTACAAGGCCATATTATCATAGATGAAACATGACACATTTTCACACTGCATGATAGACCACATGATGCCCAATCTGGATTGGTTTAGCATGTTCGGATTGAGTCATGAGTTCAATGTGTACAGTAAATGTTCCCTCCGCTTTATGCTCCGCTCACTATCGATCATATGGCCACTGCACCTGTTTAGAGCATGACAAGTCATCATCAACACTTTGTCAACTCTTTCACTGAATCTACATGGGCTCACAGTTTATAAAAATAGCCCTGCTGTCTGTCCCAGAGTGAGCAAGACTGCAGGCTGAATCAGGAAAGAATTATATTACAAATAATACAAAGTTGCTAATGCATGTTTAAGGCAAAATCCAGGAGAAGGATTTGAGAAGACGTTTGCATGCAGTGTCTTTGGATGTTGATTTGTCAGGTTTTTTTGCACCAAAGCAGTGAGGCTTAAGAATTGAAAGACTGTCGATGACTTTATATATACACACCTGTTACGTGGTTATTGTCTGGTTATGAGGGTCCTGCATGTGTTCATTTTGTGCCTCCTTGTTCTTGGAGTGTGGAAGAACTCAGAACAACCTCTGGGCTCCCATCCAAACATGCAGCTCTCCATAGAAACTTGAGCCTCCCTGTCGGTCTTGTTTTATATCCCAGCATTCTCATGTTCTCAAGGCTGTCGGTGACCAGTACAGGAGGCTGCTGAAGGCTTATATAATAACTTTATTCTTTGGAGGTGAACCAGTCTTGTTTGATTGTCACCATGGCAATGTGCTTTGCGACACCTTGTGTTGATTTTGCACCAAAAAGCTGCCTTTACCAGAGTAATCCGAACATGGAAACTGTGGATATTTTTGTATGTTGTCCCTGGCCTTGCCCACATAACTGCTGTAATCGGAGTGATAGTGACTTTATCCAATTACTTCTTGTGGATGAGCTCTGGTATTTTTTATTAAAGTGCTGCCATGCCCTTCAGATGTTCCTATAGGCTTGCCAGATAATTTCATAACAGTTCAAATCTCTCTCTAGCAACCTCAAAAACAGCCTAGCAACGCCTTAGTAATTATCTAGAACACCTCACTATCTATCTATCTGTCTGTTGTTCTATCACTCTATCATTTTATATCTATCTATCTATCTATCTATCTATCTATCTATCTATCTGTCTGTCTGTCTGTCTGTCTGTCTGTCTATATATTTTTTTCTATTTTTCAGTTGTTTTATCTATCATTCTATTGTTTTATCATTCTATCTATCTATCTATCTATCTATCTATCTATCTATCTATCTATCTATCTATCTATCTATCTGTCTGTCTGTCTGTCTGTCTGTCTGTCTGTCATTCTGTCATTCTATCTATCTATCTATCTATCTATCTATCTATCTATCTATCTATCTATCTATCTATCTATCTATATCTATCTGTCTGTCTGTCTGTCTGTCTGTCTATATATTTTTTTCTATTTTTCAGTTGTTTTATCTATCTGTCTATCTATCTATCTGTCTGTCTGTCTGTCTGTCTGTCTGTCTGTCTGTCTATCTATCTATCTATCTATCTATCTATCTATCTATCTATCTGTCTGTCTGTCTGTCTGTCTGTCATTCTGTCATTCTATCTATCTATCTATCTATCTATCTATCTATCTATCTATCTATCTATCTATCTATCTGTCTGTCTGTCTGTCTGTCTATATATTTTTTTCTATTTTTCAGTTGTTTTATCTATCTGTCTATCTATCTATCTATCTATCTATCTATCTATCTATCTATCTATCTATCTGTCTGTCTGTCTGTCTGTCTGTCTGTCTGTCTGTCTGTCTATCTATCTATCTATCTATCTATCTATCTATCTATCTATCTATCTATCTATCTATCTATCTATCTATCTATCTATCTGTCTGTCTGTCTGTCTGTCTGTCTGTCTATATATTTTTTTCTATTTTTCAGTTGTTTTATCTATCTGTCTATCTATCTATCTATCTGTCTGTCTGTCTGTCTGTCTGTCTGTCATTCTATCTATCTATCTATCTATCTATCTATCTATCTATCTATCTATCTATCTATCTATCTATCTATCTATCTATCTATCTATCTGTCTGTCATTCTGTCATTCTATCTATCTATCTATCTATCTATCTATCTATCTATCTATCTATCTATCTATCTATCTATCTATCTATCTGTCTGTCTGTCTGTCTGTCTGTCTATATATTTTTTTCTATTTTTCAGTTGTTTTATCTATCTGTCTATCTATCTATCTATCTATCTATCTATCTATCTATCTATCTATCTATCTATCTATCTATCTATCTATCTATCTATCTATCTGTCTGTCTGTCTGTCTGTCTGTCTGTCTGTCTGTCATTCTATCTATCTATCTATCTATCTATCTATCTATCTATCTATCTATCTATCTGTCTGTCTGTCTGTCTGTCTGTCTGTCTGTCTGTCTGTCTGTCTGTCTGTCTGTCTGTCTGTCTGTCTGTATTTTTTTTCTATTTTTCAGTTGTTTTATCTATCATTCTATTGTTTTATCTGTCTATCTATCTATCTATCTATCTATCTATCTATCTATCTATCTATCTATCTATCTATCTATCTATCTATCTGTCTGTCTGTCTGTCTGTCTGTCTGTCTGTCTGTCTGTCTGTATTTTTTTTTCTATTTTTCAGTTGTTTTATCTATCATTCTATTGTTTATCTATCTATCTATCTATCTATCTATCTATCTATCTATCTATCTATCTATCTATCTGTCTGTCTGTCTGTCTGTCTGCAGTTTATAGGTCTTCATTTTTAATTAACTCAGTTCATAATACCACATAAGCCAGGAAAATGTGGCTCTTCCCCTCTCATCTGTCACTGTCAAATTGACAGTGGGGCAGATTGAGTTACAGGACACAATGATGAGCTAAATGTATTTACCACAGGGTTTCCTCTTTCCTCTCACTGTCTGTGCAAGGTGCCCACAAGACCTGTATGAATTATTTACTAAAATATAAACATGAATACTCCAAGTAAGCTGTTTATACAGATGTGTAGTTCAGCATAGAAGAGAGAGTTTTAACAACAAACTATACAAATGATTACAAAATATAAGGTGCTGCACTGGCCCGCTCTTAGAAAACTCATTGTTTCTTGGGATATCCCTTTTCTATAATGACTCACTTCATGAGGCATACTGTAAGCCACTTTCGGGCCAATTTCATTGCCACCGCCCAGGTATTATGTATTATATAGTTATATTTAGAACGACCTGGGATATTACATAACATTTCTGCCCAGGGTCACTAATGTTGAGGATCCTTTTCAATTTAAGCCCCAAAAAGCATCTGCTGGTCTGGAGTGCTGGAGGAAGGTGTCACACGAAGTCCCTGGCACTTACTCTGTCTGCTCAGTTGTACTTTCCTTGGTGGTACCATCGGCCGCATACCTTGGCAGGCACAGGATGTGTCAGAGCAAATTACAGTGGCCCAAAATTAGGCCATAGAATTTGGTGTTCTCTGCAGGGGAGGAGGGGATATGTGACACCCTGCAGACCTTGTGGTGTGTAGCGTGACTGTCAGCCAGCAGACAGGCTCAGTGTTTTGAAGCTACCGCACAAAATTATTTGGAAATACCACATAGGGACAAAAAGGCCCTTCATGTTCCAAGGTAGTCTGGTGCGAGGTATCATGATAGTAGCAGGATGGGTCTGCAGGGGTACTTGTGACTCAGAAACCCTATATGTTAGAATGGGATGCAGTCAGATGATGCAGCTTCTGTACCTACAATGTCCTACAATGTTGTGATGAAATTAGCTGAATGAAATCTGATGAGATGATTTACACACCCTCCAATAAGATACTGTGGGTCGGATGGATCCCTTTAGACAAACTGCAAATTGGCTAGTAGTCTGTTCGTTTTCATCATTTCAGCAAGGAGGGTTGACAGGGAGTTGCTATATGTTTGCTAAGATGTTCATAGTGCTTTTTTACTGTGTTTCAAGGCTGTTCTGGGTGGTTACTTACAGGCCCATGTCAAAAGAGTTTAGTCTGTGATATTCTGTTCATTATGGTTCAGGTCCCTCCTTCAATGCAAGTATATGTTTTTTGTTTTGTTTTGCTTGCTTTAATGTCCACCATGCACTCAAAAAAAGATTTATGTATTTGAAATATTTCCATCCATTTGGATTACACAGTTTTAACATAGAAAAACTAATACTTAATATTAAATATAAATATGATATATATGTATATAACTTATGAGAGATTTCTGTAGTACTAACAAACTGAATGTGTTTTAAATACATAACCACGTTTATTCATCAATAAATCCAACATTTTATCTAACTGTATAATTGGGCCACTTTTACCCTACATCATAGTCAGGGTTATGTTGAAATTCCTTAGTCTAAATATCAGCAGTAGTAATTTCACTGCTATTGTTAGCCTCATAAAGCAATATAATGACGCATGTGATAATCTGATTGAAAATGGCCTGATAGTAAAAAGAAAGACAGTTCTAAATATAGTTCGAGAACCACGTCAAACTGAGGTGACACATGTAGTTCAGATCTGAATCATTCACATGACAGAGATTAGCCAACTAACTGTCCATATGGAGAATGTTCAAAACCACAACTTCCTTCTAGAAGGGAAAGCTCATCGCAGTGCAGTAACCAGATGACATCATGATTACTCAGTTACAGCTGTTATGAAAGCAATGTTGAAACCCCATATAGAGAAGAAACAAATGTGTACTTGAGCTATATGATAAATGGATAGTGCAGAAATAAGAATATCTTATTCTTCCATGTCATTCCAAACATGTACTTTCCTCTTTTTTTTTTTTTTTTTTACTTAAGGTTCATTTTTGCCCACTCTTTGCAATATAATGAAAGTGGATGAAGAATGTTGAAGAGTTGTCAAGCTCCACAATGACAAAAAAGTACCATAAAAGTGTCATAAAAGTTATCTTTATAATTGCGTTCTATTTTAAGCCCTAGGTTTCTTTTGCATGTTCATTATCTAGCATGTCTGATTCATAAATGATTCTTTTGAATTAGATATTGTAATCTAGTTCACAAAACAGGTCTGGATGATTTTTTGACACATTGCATTCAGTGACAGCAGTTAACACAACATATATTAATCAATTTGTTGTAGAAATAGTTTCTGTGGCTTCAGAAGACGCCTCATTTATAAAACATGCATATGCACAGATTTGATCTTAGTGTGTGATAAAATCCACGCCAACGTTCAGATTTATAAAAACGTTTTTTTTTTTGACTTGGAAAAGTGCTTAGCACCAGATCAGGTTCTAAGCGGGCATATGTACTTTTCCTTGTGGCAGAGTCAAGTACTGCAGCTATTTGGAAATCTAAAGCAATTCTTGCCGCTTGTCTTTCTCAAGTAAAGGATTTGGACATTGACTGGTGCTTAATATGCAAATTATATTAATTAGGGGGGCATTTACAAGGCAGAGATCTAACACCATTCAGCTGCACACAATTTCATGATCATGCGATTTATAGATGACTCATCTGGAAGAGAGTCATACGCACGTTTTTTGTGCAAACTTTCATTTCTCAGAATCACATCTACGCATGTATGATGTTTGATAAATATGGCCCACAGAATATGAGCTAGAAGTAGTAAACACTTGTTTAATGTTTGAAAGAAGAAAGGAAAACATAGGTTTGGAATGGCATATGAGTGAGCAAATGATGACAGAAACCCTTTACCCATGTTTTTTTTTTTTTTTAATGGAAGAAAAAAACATGCAGATTTTGCTATACCCCTTTTATCGATAAACTATATGATGTAAAGAAATATTTCATAGCACCCAAGATGATTTCTGTTCAAAATTTATTTTATTTAGAGAGCTGCACAAAATCAATGAAAGATAAGCAATACCTCTCATTTTATGTAAAAAAAAAAAAAAAATTCAGAATGCCCGATCTTGATTTTGTCATTATGAGAAAAGTTACAGTCTGCAGAAGCTCTAGTCATACCTATACATCTTTAAAATACATACATACAAATATAATTACTCTAAGGTTTGACTGGTACACTAAACTAAGTCAGGCGTCTGTAATAATACTCAAAGTATTTGCATGTAAGAGGCTGTACGTGGTACATGTACAGTAGCTGCACTGGATCTCTCGTGACTTTTCAGTCTTTTATATAAACTACTGACTCTTAAAATACACTAAAGTTTCTAGTGTCACTGGATCTGAAACATTAGACAAGTGTACCACAGTCCTCCAATGCACTCACATCAGTCCTGTACTCAAACATATCAGTGAATCTGTTTTCAGTGTAAGCATGTTTTTGAGTATATTTAAGGGAGACAGTTCTCTGGCACTTGAGCGTATTTAAGGCTTTGTATGATAATTTAAGCATCCAAGTAAATTCTGTTTGCACTTCCTGTTTTGGTCCATGGCATTTCTAACTTGAAATTGGAAGATGTTTTACTGGATTCTTGGATGCTGTCAATGTGGAATATGCCATCTGAACATAGCTGTAATACTGATGGGACTTCTTTCATCTAGAAGTCACATGTAGAACATTTGAGCTTCTTGTTTTGCACCACTGACCTGAAATGCTACTGACTGAAGCCACCATTTCAGCTAAAATATACTAAGATTTGAAACTCCATGTCTGTTTAGAGTTACTAACACATTCAACCAAATGCATAATTCTCGTTATGTGTCTTTTAGTGAGTTCAATGTTGAAGACTATGTGATCTCCAAATGCAGGTGTAAGTAGAATGTAATTGTTCTCTGATTCCATTCCAAGAAAGCAGAGAACAGTAAGCAATAAAGTCCTTTGACTAGTCAAACCCTCAAGAGCTCCATCTCATATCCATCTCTTTCATCTGTTTAAGTCACTCCAGTTGTCCATTTATAAAACCTCTTCAGAATGGCAACGTGTCCATGAAGATTTTATCCACAATGGGTGGAGGTGGGACCAAGTCTTCCAGTTTAAGATAGAAGATTCGCTGGAGGCCCTGGGTGCACAGTGTTCTCAGCTCCGGAAGTTTGCCCAGGAGTCGGGACAGGTAGTTGGGCCGGGTGGCCTCAGGGGTGCTTGTGGAGACGTGGTCTCTGAGACACGTGATCAGGCGGTTTTGGAGGTCTTCGATCCGTTTGGATTCTTTCAAGCCGTGTCGATCTGTTGGTCACAAGTGAGGTTTAGAGATCTGTTTGGGATAAAACAGCAAATTTCTGTAGTCTGTGTAGAAGAAAGTCCTTACCTGTGATTATGACCAGTGTGGCAAGACAGGAAAAAGACGATACGTCCAAGTTCAAGCGGTGTAAACTCTGAGAAAACTCCATAATGGAGTCAATCCAGTCACCAAAGCTTCGTACGCACTGCGTCCGGTGCAGAACCACACCGTTGCAGAAAATAAGTTTGTCTGTTTCAGGGTTTGACCTAAATGTAAAGAGATAAAGAAATGCTTAGCCACCTCACAGTACGTTTCGAATGCTAAGTTCAGTGTCACATGAACTGACATGTACCTGTAAGCTAGCCGAAGTATGAAGAGCTCAACAAATGCTGACTCCAGAAGAAGCTCTTGATCCTCCTTACAGAAGGCACTGAATCCAGGGATGTTTCCAGCCCACTTCCTGATCACATCCATTGACCCTGTTAGCAGGTCATAAAACTGCTGTATGTCATTGGCATCCTCCTTCTCAGACAATCCGGATACTGATTCCTGATACTAAACAATTACCAAAAATATAATATATCAATTAACGGTGCACAGAAATATGACAATACTATTAAAACAGCACTATAGCTTTAAATTTTGATGTTGTGAAGCATGTTCTACCTTACCTTTGAATAGTCTAAAGTTCCACTGGCAGGGTTTGAGTCGATATGGGCAGTGACGAGAGAGGCGATGATGTTTACAGGCGAAGACACCGACAGTGAGTCCTGAGCAACTTTTGGCTTGGATGGCAGACGACCTCTTCTACCTTTCAGGCTGTCTGTTCTCACAACTACACAGAGGCACAATATGTACATTTATTAAAATTGCTTTGAAGGTATGTGGGTATGTTCAATTTTTTAAATATATTTGAATTGATATCATGTTCTTTTTTTATATATTAATCTAATATTTTTAATTCTCACCTTCTTTCACCATCCCCACAGCTAGGCACTTTTGGAAGCGGCAGAACTGGCACCTGTTTCTCCGCCTTTTGTCCACAGGACAGTCTTTGTTGGCGAGGCAAACATACTTGGCGTTTTTCTGTACTGTGCGCTACAAAATCAAAAAGGAAACCTAATTAGTGAAATAAGCCTAATGGCCAAATCCAAAATTCTGAGGTGAGTTGACATAACATGACATGATTCAAACTTATCAGCAAGACAAGTACAGTATGCTCACGCTCTCTCACCTTGAAAAACCCTTTGCATCCTTCACAAGTGCGCACCCCATAATGTTGACAGGAAGCGTTGTCTCCACACACTGCACAGCGCCCTTCGTTTCCTGTGGGGCTCCTTACTTTAGGAGACAGGTGTCCGTCCATCAGTCCTGAGCCGTCCCGACTGCCCTGCTCCAGGCTGAGTGGGCTGAAGGGAAGTGGAGACCCGTGTTGCTGGGACTGAGAAAAGGGATCCTGATCTGGGAGTTGTGGCTGCAGCTGTCCCAAAGGAGAAAGCTCGTCGTGTCCGAACGTGAAGAAAGAGGCGGCCTGGTTCAGAGGCTTCTCTGAACCCCAGCAGCCCTCATCGGGGGAGCAGGGGCCGAAGGTGTTGTCCCAGGCGGACATGGGCTGGAATCCCGGGGTAGAGGGTGATGGCGCAGATGCTGGACTTCCAAAGCAGTTTGACCCACCTGAAGAGGACAATGTCTCGTCTAGGTAACTAAAAGCGAATGTGCCTGGGTAACAGCCGTACACCTGGAGATCGTCCAGCTTGAACGAGTCCTGCCCGGAGGTGCCGCCTGGACAGGTAGAAGCAGCGCCTGCGGCGATCTGGCACGAGTAGGTATCAAACTCCCCAACGTAGCCTCCGACCAGAGAGGTGATGCTGGGTAGGGAGGGTGCGGAGAGCTGGTCCCGCTGGTCAGTCACATCCATGGCCAACCTGGAGGTGAAGTCAGGATTCAAAAACTCTGAGCTGAAGAGGGAGCTCTCATAGGTCTGGACTCCATGTTGACTTTGAACACAGGTCATTTCTGTAGAACAGAACCACAACATCTACTTTTCAATACCGTAGATATTGCTGCTGAAACGTCAAACGCCTCAAGAGTTGAATAACGCATCCTAACCTATACCTAGATAGACCTACTCACCAGCCAAGAGTCTGTATAGACACAGTTCTATGAAGTGCCGTTGAGATTTCTGAGAAAACTTAGAGAGCCGTCTGGCTGGAAAGGGCAGCCATGCTTATTGTTACTACATTAAGGACGTCAGACGAACATGACACGTGGGTTGCCTCACTGAGAGGGCATGTATATTTGTGATTGTGAGTGTGAGTGGGCGGTGTATGTATATGGAACTTTTTTAGATAGACTCAAATTTCCCTCAGACATAGTGTTCCGTAAGGTAAGTGATAAGATAAATTAAGAAAAAAAAACTATAGGCAGTGAAAAAGTGTTTACATTGACATACTACATTTCTAACATTACCCTTCCACGTGGATCTTTAGACCGGCAATGGAAATATTTGGAAAACGTGCCACTATCAACTTGTTTTAAAAGAGTAATTCTGCAGAAATTACTTTAATGTGCTTGGTAAGTGCAAAACATAATTATGGCTCAGACATTCATGACCTTGCCCCCAGAGCAAGGTGAGAACATGGCACCTGATGATCATTTGACCCCTAAACATTTCTTTGCCTCAATGTTGACTAATAAACCAGTCAGTGCATTAGCAATAGACATGTTTCTTAAAGTCAAAAATGTCTAGGTGTTGTAACTGTCTGACAATTGTAATAAAAAAAAAGTTTTATTTTAAAAAGAAATGCTAGGCATAAGTAGTTAAGCATAATATTTTATAATTATTTGTTTAAAAATAATCAGTGAAGTAATTTTGGTTTAGAATATTATTCATATTGTGAAAAATCGGTCAGTGTGGCATAACCAAAATGCAGGAAGCCAAGTCATTTTGTTTACAAAATAATAAAAGTAAACAAATATGCAGACAGAACCCCCTTCAGACCCTGAGTGTCAAGGTCATTACTATTACCATTTTTATACAAAAAGTCACATCTTTTGTGTGTGTACATTAAATAAAGAAGTTGTGTATCAAAGCTCAAGTATTTAACTACTTTGAACGTAAAGGCTACACCACTTGATATTTTTAGAATAAATCAAAATGTGTAGTAAATCAACGATTTTCATATGGACACGATGATAACGTTTCTAAAATCTTGTTTAAAATGACATTTTTCCTTTCTCGTTTTTAATCATTATTTGTCTTTCACCTATATGAACCGTTTAATATATTTATGTATCATACAAATAGCCCAAGTATGCAGATAAGTTGTTGGCTGTTGAGCGAGCACCTGTTGCAGCGCGAGCGTGAGCGTGCAGAAGCGCACCACTCACTGTAACACACACACACACACACACCCTCTCAGTCTGTTCTATCAGTTCTTATCTTTCGACATTCAAATCTATTGACATTTTAAATTCCAGAAGCCAACTCATTCTGTGCATTCAGCTCAATCTAGATACGCGCTAGGCTATTTGTTTCTAAATAACTCATGTAGTGAAGAATACAATCCATAAAATTAGCAAATCTCAAAATTAGACCACAGCACAAATGTTTCAATTTATAAACACATACTCCTACGTTTGATAACTGCGAACTCATCTGCTATTCGTATGTGATTTAAAAGAAGCGTAAAAACAGAAAGAAAAGAGCGTTCGCTGACTTCCGAATTTTAAAAGCAAAAATATGTACGTACCTGGAAATGTGTTGTGGTGAGGGACCTATAAGTGTCCGTATTCCAAGTGATGGATAACCATGTATAAACGTCCCCGGCCACGACAAGACGGTTTTCTCAAATTTCTGTGAGCGAGCAGATATATAGCGACTACTTTATTGTGCCGTTACGTCAAAGGTGCATCCTCTCGAGGCGTTCCACTGGCAAATATGGCCATGCAGGGGCGGAGATCCTCGGCAAATCTTTCCGGCTGCCGACCAATCAGAGCGCTCGCAGTCAAAAGACATGACGCACACACGGGATTCCATTGACGCAAACAATCCGCACGTTTATTGTTCTAATTATAGCAGCGTACTGCTGTGCAACTGCTTGAATTTAGTTAAAAATAGTGAGGAGAAGACACAAATAACTAGCAGATAAGTAAAAACGAGCATCAGAAAGAGTAAAAAGAAACACATATCTTTTTTTACATTTTAAACAGGATTCATTACATTGATTAAATTAAATAAAAAAAATAGTTTTAGCTATTAAATTTTAGGTAGTCTATATATTGTTAGAAAATTGTTAAAAAATATATGTTACATAGGGTAAACCACAAAGAGCCCACGAGGAGAGGGAAGGGCTACACCTGCACCGCCTGAACGTGTCAAAACATGAAAGTGTTGGAAGAAAAAATGAAAAAGGAAGTCAGCACTGTCTGAGAACTACAAAACAGGGTGTGCGAGGGATTGACAGTGCCAGTAAATGCCACGTCTCTTGTGCCATGCGGTGATTCTCGTGCTTTTCCTTTTAACTGGGAATGAAGCATAACTTCAAGTCACAAATATTATTTTATGCAGTTAGTACTCCAGACAATAAGATTTAAAATAAATAAACACATTTTTGTAAACCTATTTTTCAAAGCACATATTAAAATTGCACTCTGATTATCACAAATAAAAAGTATGTAGTGAAATATTGAAAAATTCAGATTGATACAACTATTCTGAATATTTGAACAGTCTGTGGTGGTTATGGCCCTGTCTGCCATATCTACAGACATGTTCATCTATAAGGTCAACAATTTGACATTATGCGTGTCATACCGCCATTTCACTTTAACTTGCAGAAATAATTAATATGACAAAAGATATTTAAAGAAAAATACTTTATTGATGTCCATCATCTTAGGTTGATATTCTGACCATTACTAACTCCTGACAAATGTAACAACATCCTGTCTCTGCATGTATTAGGCCTAGGTGTAAATTTTCATACTAGTAAACAATTGTACTCTAGTTGGCTACCTTTAGGTACAATAAATCAACAGCCAACCATGAATTTCTGAAGGTGAGATGCTTGTGCTGCTATTTTAAAGAGCATGTCCTGATCCAGATATGCTTGCTGAGTGGGCTACTAGACACAGTCCGTATCAGTTGTTTCTCACATAGGACTTTCACACCTGAACAGAGTTTCCTCTGCCACATCGGCGAGTATAACCTTTCAGGATTGAACGAGTGACCCAGTCTTGCTGAATAAGTTGATTCAAGTGCTGGCAGCCAAGTAACATTAAATGCAGGCCACTGACACAGTATCCAGTTTAAGTATTTAAAACAAGGACATCAGGTCTTCAAAAGAATTCAGAGTAGTCACTGGGTGTTGACTTCAACACTCTCTTTGAAGATGGCCTGTGCTTGACCTGGGATAATATTAGGTCAATATAGGCTGAAAGTGTAGCTATTATCTGTTTGTCTTCCAATTTATGTATTTCACAAGTAGACAAAGCACAATAAAACATTAATTTATTTAATCATGTGTGCATTGTCTTCTCGAAGATCGAATCTCCAAGTCACATTTCACTCCAAAATAAATAAATAGCCTATAAATATGCATAAAGAATATGTAGCCTTTTTAAAATATAATAATTATTGAACACTTTAATTTTTAAATCATAAAGGCAATGCAACAAATACAATCATGATTTACTTTTTTGTAATTTAAGAAGTACATCACGTTACACTCATGCACAAAAAAAAGGATAATGATTATGAATAAAATCAATTATTCAATCAACATTTATTTTTGGATTTCTTTTTATTTTGTGGTTAAATATGACATATTTATTGCATATTCTTGGCAGGTTGCAGTCTAAAACGCGCTTTATCGAGTTGAAGCCTTTTATCGGTGTTTCCTGACATTCTCCGTGTTTTTGCCAATTTCCATCTCGCAGTCTGGGTACCCAGAATTGGTTTTACCTCTTCTTTCCGCCGTTATCACGAGCTGGCATCTCTTTCCTGATCAAAGACTTTTGCTCACGAGCCTGTTATTTCTCAAGGCAGCCGCGGAATCTCCTTCATTCTTCCACCTGTGATGCGCAGACAGGAGCGGGAGCCGCGCCGTCGATCAGTAGATGCGCTCTTCCTCTTTTGACCGTGCGGTCGGAGAAAAGAAAGGATGTGTCTTGTCTCAGTCACAGAGACCAGAAAGAGGAAGCTTCGTCAATGACGTCATGAGGCGCTTCGGCTGACGTAGCAGGAATCCCTCCCGCGCGCGCTGCAGTATGGGGAAGCCCAGCCGAATACAGCAGAAGCGCCTGCTGCTAAATGACGCGACAGCTTTCCATTACGGCGTCCATTTACTTCGTGCCATAAGCCGGATCACGAGCTTAATTACTTTTAAAATAAACCTTTTAGGGACTGATGATAGAGCAAACGAGCACCGAGGGACAGTTACAGTTCAATTATCTTACAGCTGCTGAGCTGTTGGCACACAGGATGAGCTGAACTTGTCACGAGGGGCGGGATAGGAAAAAGACGACGAGGAAGTGGTCACAAGACCATGAGAAAAACATTGTGCTGACACGCAGAAAGCGATCAGATCGGAACAGGTGTTACGAGAAAAAAAAAAAGAAAGATAAAAAATATTTCAAATGAGTAAGAACGGATACACAGGACACACAATTTCGAAAACAGAAGCCTATCATTAAAATTATACACAGTCTTACGTAAAATTAAACCGCTTTTTCGGAAAAAGTGGCAATGCAAGTGGACATTTTGCATGGACTTGTCTAACATTTCATTTCAAAACCATGGGAATTAGGGGATTGGTCCTCCCTAACCACTTCCACTGTTCTGACAAGACTTTCCATTAGTTGTTGGAATGCTGCTGTGGGGATTTGCACGCTTTGAGACACAAGAACATCAGTGAAGTCAGGCGCTGATGTTGGGTAATGGGTGTGGCTTGCTATCTGCGTTCCCAATCATCCCAAAGGTGTTCAGTGGGGTTCAGGTTTGGCCTTTGTGGAAGCCAGTCAAGCTCTTCTGCAACAGACTCCTACATGAGTGTGACACTGAAAGTCTGAGCTCTTCCATTCTACTGAAAATGTTTGTTTAAGGAGATTATATACTTGAGTTTATGCAACTGTTAGCATTGGGTGTAGAGGAAAAACCCAAACCTGCTAATTATATGGGGGTGTCCACATACCTTTAGCCATGTTGTGTATTTATCAAAAGTAGTAGGTTTAAATCATTTTTAGGTTTAAATCAGTTTTAATTTATATATATATATATATATATATATATATATATATATATATATATATATATATATATATATATTGGACAAAATACATGAAAGTTTTTTTTTCTTTTTTAAAATTATTTAATTTTTTTATTTTATTTTTCTATATACATATTTTTCTCTGTTGTAAAAAGTAAAACTAACAACAACAACAACAACAACAAAAAACTGAAATTTCATCATTCTGTTTGATGTTTCAAATCTTTCACTCTTCACTTAGTAAAAAAAAAAAATCTTAAAAGAAACATTTCAGTAGAGGCATCGCTTGGTCTTTTCAACCAAATGCGTATTTGCATTAGCTGGAGATATACAGGTGCATCTCAATAGATTAGAATGTTGTGGAAAAGTTCATTTATTTCAGTAATTCAACTCAAATTGTGAAACTCGTGTATTAAATAAATTCAATGCACACAGACTGAAGTAGTTTAAGTCTTTGGTTCTTTTAATTGTGATGATTTTGGCTCACATTTAACAAAAACCCACCAATTCACTATCTCAGCAAATTAGAATATGCCAATCAGCTAATCAACTCAAAACACCTGTAAAGGTTTCCTGAGCCTTCAAAATGGTCTCTCAGTTTGGTTCACTAGGCTACACAATCATGGGGAAGACTGCTGATCTGACAGTTGTCCAGAAGACAATCATTGACACCCTTCACAAGGAGGATAAGCCACAAACATTCATTGCCAAAGAAGCTGGCTGTTCACAGAGTGCTGTATCCAAGCATGTTAACAGAAAGTTGAGTGGAAGAAAAAAGTGTGGAAGAAAAAGATGCACAACCAACCGAGATAACCGCAGCCTTATGAGGATTGTCAAGCAAAATCGATTCAAGAATTTGGGTGAACTTCACAAGGAATGGACTGAGGCTGGGGTCAAGGCATCAAGAGCCACCACACACAGACGTGTCAAGGAATTTGGCTACAGTTGTCGTATTCCTGTTGTTAAGCCACTCATGAACCACAGACAACGTCAGAGGCGTCTTACCTGGGCTAAGGAGAAGAAGAACTGGACTGTTGCCCAGTGGTCCAAAGTCCTCTTTTCAGATGAGAGCAAGTTTTGTATTTCATTTGGAAACCAAGGTCCTAGAGTCTGGAGGAAGGGTGGAGAAGCTCATAGCCCAAGTTGCTTGAAGTCCAGTGTTAAGTTTCCACAGTCTGTGATGATTTGGGGTGCAATGTCATCTGCTGGTGTTGGTCCATTGTGTTTTTTGAAAACCAAAGTCACTGCACCCGTTTACCAAGAAATTTTGGAGCACTTCATGCTTCCTTCTGCTGACCAGCTATTTAAAGATGCTGATTTCATTTTCCAGCAGGATTTGGCACCTGCCCACACTGCCCCAAAAGTTGGTTAAATGACCATGGTGTTGGTGTGCTTGACTGGCCAGCAAACTCACCAGACCTGAACCTCATAGAGAATCTATGGGGTATTGTCAAGAGGAAAATGAGAAACAAGAGACCAAAAAATGCAGATGAGCTGAAGGCCACTGTCAAAGAAACCTGGGCTTCCATACCACCTCAGCAGTGCCACAAACTGATCACCTCCATGCCACGCCGAATTTAGGCAGTAATTAAAGCAAAAGGAGCCCCTACCAAGTATTGAGTACATATACAGTAAATGAACATACTTTCCAGAAGGCCAACAATTCACTAAAAATGTTTTTTTTTTATTGGTCTTATGAAGTATTCTAATTTGTTGAGATGGTGAATTGGTGGGTTTTTGTTAAATGTGAGCCAAAATCATCACAATTAAAAGAACCAAAGACTTAAACTACTTCAGTCTGTGTGCATTGAATTTATTTTTCACAATTTGAGTTGAATTACTGAAATAAATTAACTTTTCCACAACATTCTAATTTATTGAGATGCACCTGTATACATGCACGCACACGCACACGCACACGCACACGCACACGCGCACACACACGCACACACACGCACACACACACACACACACACACATATACAGCCATTCAAAAAAAATTTTTTTTTAAAGAAATTAATATTTTATTTAACATGGATTATATTGGTCACAAAGTGACAGTAAAGACTTTTACACTGTTACAAAAAAATCTATTTCAAATAAATGCTGTTCTTTGGAACTTGAAAAAATATTAAGCAGCACAACTGTTTTTAACACTGATAATAACATGAAATGTTTCTTGAGCAAATCAGCATAATAGAATGATTTCTGAAGAATCATATGACTGGAGTAATGGCTGCCGTAAATTCATTATAAGAATCAATTATCTAAAAAAATATCTAAAAAGAAAACAACTAGTTTTAAATCGTAATAATATTTTATAATATTAATGTTCTTACTGTTTTTTTTAATTCATTTTTTTAATTTATATTTTTATTTATTTATTTATTTTATATAATGCAGCCTTGGTTTTTACTTGTGTATAACAGAGAGACCGATATAGAGACACAGCAAGGGTAGAAGACCCTAGGCTTGTTTTTACTATTACTCTCAATCACATATATATTATGGGACATTATGTACAACCTGATGAAGACAGAAAGGATTGAAATGATGTTTGTTTACTATTAAAATAGAGTTTGAGAGCATAATGGCAGTGTGTTGTCCTTTCATTCTTTTATTGAAGGGCTTCTTTGATCTTTTGATCATGCACCAGCTCTAAAGTGTTTTTGGATGTACACATACCATTTTGTTATGCACTACAGAACATCATGCACTGGGTATTTAACCATATAGCACGTATACCGTACATACCCGGTTGCTGGGTTCAGAGTCAGGCACCTGTTGTTAAATCAAAGTGATTTACGTACAGCTGTTCGCTTTCAAGACAGAGTTAGCTCCCCCTGTCTGTATGTCAGTAACTGCATCATGTGGCTCTCCACACTGCAGCATGCATAGAGAGCCTTGAACGCAGCCTGGATTTTGAATCAGATCAAGTGCATATCATCCCCCAGTATACCCAGTTTACTGTCTTGATTTAACCATACCTTAGCATGCTGATTATGTAATGATATGCAAATGTGCTAAGATAAGGTCCCTTGACTTTGGCTGGATCTTGAACTTGACCCTGAGAGGATATTGACCGCCAGCACAAGTCCCAAAAGGCTTAGCCGAAGCCAGACAGCTGCCTTGTGCCTTCGAGCTGAAGCTATCAAATGTAAACCACCAACTTGATCACTGTAGTTTCATTTCAACTTTTTAATGAGGACATGTGTTGCTCTTAAAGGGACAGTTCACCCAAAAATTCTGACATAACCTGAATAACTGGACACGCTTCTCAATAGAGTGCTGCAATGATGCATATTTTATAAGGCAGCCTGGAAGTTAACATCACCCTGGTTTCTTCAACACAAACCTAACAGGATTTTTTCATTGGCTTTTGGATTATTGCAGAAAAAATGCTATGTGACCAAAGCTATAACTGAACAACGCCAATCTCACATGACTTCAAATGTCATCACCATTAAGCCTCCGACAACTCTTTCAATCTTTATTTAAAAGCATTTTTGCTTAAAGTTTGAATTAGAACTTATTTCAGGCATTTAACTAAAAACCAACTGACTTCAGGACAATAGAAAAAATCTCTATAGAGAAAATGAATGAGGACTAGAGACTGTCAAGCTCCAAAAAAAAAAATCAAAAAGCACCATAAAAGTAGCCCATTTGACCCATGCATTATCATTCCACGTCTAATTTTTATGAACAACATTCAGTAAGTCTTTATTCACAGAAAGTCTTGACATCCGCACTAGCTCAGATTGGCATATTCATGAGAGAAATGATAATGTCCAATTCGTAAAAGATTTTTTTTTTTTGGAGTTGGATCTTTTTCATGACTCATTTGATCAAAACTGGTTTGGATGATTCCTTAAAAACAAGACTAATCTGGTTCTCATGTTCAACTCACTCAAAGATCCATCAGCAACATTTAACAGCCTGCTGGAGGGGAAGATTACCAAGTAACAACTAACATTTTGGTTTGTTCCTTACAAAATTTTTTCCATGTCTTTAAAAGTCATATATAACATACAAGTCATCTGGAACACTTTTGCTTTTTGGCATTTGGCAGCCCTCTAGTCTTAAAGGGATATTTCACCTAAAAATAAAAAATTCTGTGATTAATTACTCACCCTCATGTCGTTCCAAACCCGTAAGACCTTTGTTCATCTTCAGAACACAAATTAAGATATTTTTGATGAAATCCGAGAGCTTTCTGACCCTGCATAGACAGCAATGCAACTGAAACATTCAAAACCTGAAAGGTAGTAAGGACATAATTAAAATAGTCTGTGTGACATCAGTGGTTCAGCCATAATGTTATGATGCTACGAGAATACTTTCTGTGCGTAAAGAAAACAAAAATAATGACTTTATTCAATATTTTCTTCTCTTCCATTTCAGTCTTCAACTCGCGTTCACGAGAGTACCACCTTACTACCATTCTGGGTCTTGAATGTGGTAGTTGCGTTGTCTATGCAGGGTCAGAAAGCTCTCAGATTTCATCAGAAATATCTTAATTTCTGTTCCAAAGATAAACAAAGATCTTATGGATTTGGAATGACATGAGGGTGAGTAATTAATGACAGAACTTTCTTTTTTGGGTAAACTATCCCTTTAATTAACTTCCATTCTATACACAATTCAGGATATTCTACAAAAATGCACAATGAACTAGACCAGCATTATTGTGTTGGAATCCCAGATCCTAGTGCAGTGCTTCCTAGAGTTCAGGCATTCCTCCAGCAGGCTTAATTCACCATCCACCTTATCCAGTTCCACTCCTGGCACACAAGTAAATAGATAGGAGGACATATTTAAATATAGACTATATAAATTACAGCAGTGAGTTCGTTAGGGGACCACAAAGATACTGAGTCTCAGCTGTGTAGTCCGCTGTGAATTCTACTGTGAATTCCTGTTTTGCCTGAAGACACTATCATTGCCCATGAGGTACAAAGATGACATAAGAAACGCAGAGATGTTTGGGTAGGGGGGAAGGTGATATAGATAGTTCCTTTAAAACATTCCCAAGTTTGCGATGGCTCACATTTAGAAGAAAAATAATATTTTGTAAAAAATCATTTTACAAAAGTCCTAATGAAATATCCAGGTTTGTATCTAGAAACATCAGTTTCCCAGAACCTGCTGTATCTATTGAAAGGTTTTGCATTAATTAGGTTCTTTTGCACTTTTTAGGGCATTACTAAATAATTTCACATTTAGCTACTTTTATAGGACTCATTATAGAGCCATTACAGATCTCATACGCCCTCTGCTGGTGACTTAAATGCAATAAGTACATTAAAAGACATTGTTTGGATCATCGATGTATTGTAGTGCTGTGACATTTGGTCTGTCATCAAGTAAAGCACAGCTCATAGATGCACAAACTCAATACTCACTCACACAGCTCTCAAATGAGAAGGATGTCTTTCCAAAGCCTTTGACACTTGATTCGTGTGGACATTTAGCACATGGTTTAGCAGCGTTGGTGTGAATTCATAACCATATTAGACTCCCTGTTGTGCCCTTGATGAAACCCTAGCACCTAGAAAAACCTACTTGCTGAAACCAAACTACACCCGGAAATAGAAAAATAACTTCTACGGCCAACTGTGGTACTTAACAAAACTGTCAGGCTTCAGTGTTAAATAAAACAGTATATGCATCAGTGCACACTACCATTTTTTGAATTTGGTGTCAGTAAGTTTATTTTTAAACTTTTGGAAAGAAACTAATACTTTCATTCAGCAAAAAGACATTAAATTGATTTATAAAGACGTTCTATTCATCAGAGAATCCTAAAAAAATCACAAAATTTTTCACAAAAAAATGTTTTGCAACACAACTGTTTTCAAAATTGTTAATAATAAGAAATATTTCTTGAGCAGCAAATCAGCATATTAGAATGACTGCTGAAGGATCAAGTGACACTGAAGACTGGAGTATTGGCTGCTAAAATTTAGCCTTGCATCACAGGAATAAAGTAATTTTAAAATATATTAAAATAGAATGCTTTTTTTAAAGTATTCTTAATCAAATTAATGTAGCCTTGGTAAACAAACAAATAATATATATATATATATATATATATATATATATATATATATATATATATATATATATATATATATATATTATATTATATTATTATATATTAATGCACTTTCTCTATATTACACCTATGTTAATTAATTAGCCCATTTATATGTGGATGACTACTTAACACCGCTTTGTATACTTTGTTGGGATAGTGCTAACAGTCAAGAGCTTGGCTCTTAGTTAGGTAGTGTACAACTGGCTAAATTTCCCATAAACACCGGTTTATTTTGCTGTGTTGAATTTCTGCTAGGGACAGCACAGGGTCAGGTGTCTCGGCTGTGTGAAGCTGTGGGAGACGAACCAGTCCTCAAGTTACTCGACTACTGGTGCTAATACTCCCCCAGCAGCGCTTCTGGATGCATCTGAGTGGAAAGATAGAGTTGGAAACTGTACAAACACTATAAACAGAACCATATTCAGCATACCGTCACACGATTTTTGAATGCATACACAAACAGCAAATATAGAGAAGCATTTTAGTTATGAGGAACTTTCCATATCCATTCCCATATGTTTTGAATTATTATATTACTGCAATTTCTGAAATCACACGTCAGACTTCACTTTTCTTCCTGTCTGTTTACATTTACATGTTTATTAGCAAGAAACCATCCTTTAAAGGTAAAGTTCACTCAAAAAATGAAAATTCTATCAAGAATTAATGCTAATTTCACTGTAAACTTATATGCATTTCTTTAGCTGATTGTCCTTGGCTCTTTCGTACAATAATTATGACAAAAACAATGACTAGACCTGTTAGCCTCTTTGAAGTTTTGCAACTGGATGATTGATTTGATCCACTAGAGGACAGTGTCTGATCATGTGTATGGAATTCACTACACAATTCTCTTCGTTCAAGTTAAAGTTTCTATCTAGTACCGATTCTGTTGTATCAAATATCCATGACTTTATATCCTCTTTATATCTTTGTTTAATTTTTATAGGCCAGTCTTACATTCAACATGCTTTACGTTACTCTTAGACACACTAGAGCCATAAACGATTGATGAATGAGTCCTAGAGAACATAGATCAACTGTTTCCTCTTAATGAAATGTGGAAATTTGCAAACCCTCTCAACAAAATTGCTCATTGTTTAAGAGAAGGTCTGTCTGCCAGATTGCATTTCCTAAACACATCACAACTTTGAGATCTTTAAGTTTAACGTTTTAATAATTCAACATTTTAATAATTCTCTGCCTTTTCTGTGTGATTTCAGTCCAAGACTTTTTGATTCCTGCTGTGCCTGTTTTCCGTCTCTCACACAAACAGCATTGTCCCTCTGAGACTATGGCCTCAGAAAGACCTCTTTTGATTGTGCCCACACTCACATTCTCTGGGCTGGTAAACTACCCACTCTCTCAAACGTGTGTAATGCTTGTCCAACTGTGTGAGATTTCATTCTGATCTCTCACTTTGCTGTATGACTTGAGTGATGTCTCAGAGACAAAACAATGATCTCCATCTATAAAAAACAAGTAAAAGATCTCTACTTTTCTTGTTTTCATGGAATATTGCAGTGCTTTTTTATAAAAGATTTATCAGTGCACCTCGTTTTTTTTTTTTTTATTAATGTGCCATCAAAATCTTTAATAAAAAACATTAACATCTCTCCCCTCCAGCAACCTGTTGCTCACTTGAAATCCCAGCAATTAGCAAGGATTCAATCAATTCCCGATGAACAAAATCAAGTACTGCCATACATTTGTTCATGTTCATGTTCAGTTTCCACCTTTTTCAGTTTCTTTGGACTACATTACCTGTGTTTTTTATTAGTAGTCCAAATTTCCAACGGGAATGCACTCTTACTTTAAAAGTGAGTCTCGAGTCCGCTCAGTCTCGCACTTAAGAAGGGGCATGAGTCATTTATATGGGTCAAGATATCATTCTAACTCTTCTGACTGAAGAAAACATCTAGAACACCCTAGTAAATACTAATGCACTAAAATGACTCACAACACCTTATTAAGTGCATAGCAATCATCTGATGACCAACCACAACACTCTAGCAATTTGGAAGCTTCTTACATCATTCACATTTTCTTTAGAAAGTTTAGTTTATATTTAAAATTTGACATGAGATACTACTTCAGTTAGTTTAACCATGTAAAGCCTGAAATATGAAATAAAATTGAATGTTTTAAAAGAGAACAGTTTAGTGAAACTTTAGACAAAAATGTGTATTCATACGTTTTTGTTAATCATATTTTTGTAGTTCATATAGTATGATATGGGAGAATATGGAGCTCATACTTGAGGGAAAAAACATCAGTTTATTCAGAGGCCCAAACTGAGCAAAAATATGCAGCAGCATATTCAAAAGTATACAAAGTATAAATTTGTACAGCACGCTGATAATTCTTATGTATCAAATATGATACAGGAGGCTTTATAAGGTTAACTTTTAATATAGGACACTGGGTGTCACTATGGACTTCCACATGAGGGGAGGCAGTAAAGGGTGGGGGTGCATGTTGTTTGCATTCCCAGAGCTGAACAGGAAAACAGTCAGGAAGCTGAGCTGAGGCTCAAGCTAAGGGCTCAGCCGGGAAAAGGAGAGGCGGCAAGTGCTAAGAGGGACGCTGCCTCAGCCAACACCTCCACCATAGCGTCTGATTCCACTCCAAAGCCAGGACCATTGCCATCTATGACTCATTCATGTAGATTCAAGCAGTCTTTTTAATTCCTCTTTGTTTTTTTTTCTTGCAACATCCAACACTCTCATGTTGCTGCTCCAAGGTACAGCTCATAGACAGCACAACAGCAATACTGTCTCAGAGTTTCCTTGATTCACTCAGGGTTGCTGTCGCCAAGTGGATTTTAATAGTGGAAGAAGAAATGAGGGAGGGATGGGGGAACTTATTTAACCTCTTTGTGTTTCATAAGAGACATTTATTTTCGTGTATCCTCTTAAGACCCGAGAAAAAAAGTTTTAGGAAAAAAATAGTTTTTTTTTTCATGTCTTTACATTGTTTAGAGCATTAAAAATAATGTAAAAAATAAATAAATTAATTAAAAAATGATATTTCATTCATACGTTCTGCTATGTCCTCGGAAGAGGACATCAGGACTCAATTTCTTTAAAAAAATAAAAAGGCATGAATGAACATGCATAGGCAAAAACAATTGATTTTTAAAATCACCAGTACATTTTTAGTTTTCACGTTTTTTTTTTTTTTTTTTACCAAACTTTGTATAAAGATGATTCTCAACTATGCTATAACAGAATGATTCGATATACCACTTATCTTTCTGCAAAATGTGTGTAAAATGGCCATAAACGAGTTTTCTCATTATATACAATGTATCTATAAACTGAATCTAATTTGCATATTAATGTGTTTTTGGGGCAACATGTACTGAAAAAAAGAAGTGTAATAATGGGAGTAATAATTGACAAGATTTTCATAATAATATATAATATTTCATAGAATATTGAAATATAATTTCTTTCCCTATTCATTTGTTATGTCTCCCAAAATGCATAATAAACATGCTTTTAGTCCCGGTGTCCTCATATGAAATCAACATCCTGTTTGGTAACAGAAAATCATATTTTGATTTGAAACCCCATAACATTTTCCTGAGATGTTGATTTATGACACACAGTTTAAAAATTAGATTTAAATGATAATTACAAAATATTATCATATTTCCATAAGAGTGTCACTAAATTAATTTCAGATATTTTTGAAGACCAAGGAGAGAGAGTGGTCATGGTGAAACATCCAATCATTTGGTATCTCTGAAAAGCCCTGAATGTGCTATGTACAGGACATCCAGACTTAAAACTGTGGCATGTATAGTCTCAGAGAAATTCACTAAAATATAATGTCCCCATATGAGGCCGCAGGGTCTTAAGAGGGTATAATTAAAGTCGTACTGAATGACAAAATTTTTTAGCCCTATATGCAATCAGGAACACTCCCCCAGGCATCAAGACATCAGATGTCTTGAAATGAAACATCATGTCTGCTCATTCTGATGTAACTAACCAATGCTGAGGTGATGAACCACTCCATGTCTAAATCAGACTGGCTGCAGAGATCATGGAGATCTTCATGCAAACGGAAAAACATGTGGCAGCCAATCAGAAACCACAGAACTTCCTTCTTGCTCCAGAGAACACAACGCCTACGTGGTTCCAGTGCGACGGCTGCTGCTCGCATCCGTCCATCTGCCTCTTTCACTGTCGTCATTATTACTTCTTAAATTCACCATCATCTTCCATGTTTTTCATATCTCACACTTTGACTAATAACATTATGTCACTAATACATCACCAGTGGGAGGAACGGGGATTTTTATAGATGTTTCACTTCTCTGTCAATACAAGGGACCGTATTTGATGTTGTTTAATGTCTAATTTCTGATATTAGTAAACATCTTTTTTACCTTATATGACCTTACGCTCTTGCTTCTGACCTCAGAAGTCACTTAAGCATATTCGTCTCTTTTTAATCCATGTATGACCCACTGACACATGAGACAGCAACCACTGTGTGGGAAGAGTGCCAAGCTAATGAGATTTTTAATGTTTTTTGAAAGAAGTCTCTTATGCTCATACAGCCTGCATTTATTTGATCAAAAATATGGTTTAAACAGTAATATTGTGAAATATTAATCAAATTAAAAAAAATATAACAGCTGTTATCTATTTTAATATATTTAAAATAGAAAATTCTGCAAAGCTGAATCATTTTCAGCATCATTACTCTAGTCTTCAGTGTCACATGATCCTTCAGAAATCATTCTAATATGCTCATTTGATGCTCAAGTAACATTTATTACTATTATAAATACTGAAAACAGTTTATATTGTGGAAACTATGTTTTTTCAGTATTCTCTGATAAATAAAAGATTCAAAAGAACAGCATCTTTTGTAATATTAAAAATGTCTTTACTGTCACATTTGAATGTGTCCATGCTGAATAAAAGTAGCAACAATAGCATAAAGCTCCAAAATCTTGCTTCTCTGTCATTTATTGATTAGGCCAAAAAAGCTTTTGTACTAGTCTGCTGCACACCCGCTGTAGTCCACGACGCTGAAACTTTCTAAATAATAAAGTTTGGGCAATTCTTCAATATAAGCCTATGCTATTTTTATCCATCTTGCCAACTGCAGATAAAAAATGTGATCCCTGAACACGAACATTCAAAATGCGGTCAACAAACATTTGAAGAATTTTGTTTAGCAATTTCTGATTCCTCTTATGTTTCTGATTGGCTGATTGGAGCATCTGCTCATTAAGATCTGCCGACGGTGATAGTTCAGTCAGAGAGAGAGAGCAGTGTGATTAGAGGCAGCTGGTCAGGATGACCTACTTCATCTGGAATTTACACTGGGAAACACGCAGGAACGACGTACAGTATCTCCAAGTTCCATGCTCTCTTCCTCTCGGTCTTGGAATGCGAGGATGGCTTGGCCTCTTGGAAAACCCTGATGAATCAACATCCCGACCTCCTGATAAACAAGCTCACCAGTGTTACAGAATGGACTTGCGGAGCCAAGCTGTTCAAACACACACAAACACAACAGCAACATTCAGTTAGTGAGACCTGGCTGGACAATATGTTCCTCTTGTACTCCGGTGTTTTTGGACAAGGGTAGTAGTAACAACAAAGCATAAAAATCTCTCAGTGTACAGTTCTAAAATCCATTCGCTGCAAGGCAAGGCCATATTATTTAAGTATATTTTCTTAAGTATTACAGTGTGCCTTAGTTTTGGCGCAGACATTTCCTTTTAGTGTTGAGATGGAAAGCTTTTACTACTAATGCATTTGCTCATTTCTTTTAACTAAGTAGAGACACCACCATTCATGATGCACAAACAGTCATGCACACATACACAGTATCTTCTTTCTGATCTCAATGGGGCGATATGCATCTTTGATCTCCCTGAGAGAAAAATAGACAGGACACAACAGTCACCAAAACAAACCCTGCTCATGTGCAAAGTCTACCAGTATGTGAATTATATAATGACTTTTGAGGCCTTTCTATAGTATTTTATTTCATTTTTTCAAGTTTTTGTGAGATATATTTGTGGTATGTAAATCTATAGTAAAGTACACAAATAATGAAAGGGGTTTCAGTCTTAACTGGGGGCCATAATTCACACTTTTTTTTGGACAATGTTTCTGAGTTAGGAATAACAGTTTCTTACAGTTTCTGTCAAGAGTAGTATGCTAGTAATTTAGTATGCTATATAACTAAAAAGAGCAATGTTTTTCCTATTCAAAACTGGTGCCATGAGCCTTGTCAGGATGACCCCAAAAACTACAATCTGTTTACACTGAAACTAATCTAAGAGCTAAACTTGCAGCTCATTTAAGTTTGCAAATTGACCTCTAGCTCCAAAAGAAAAACATCAGCAATATGTACTTTTGTGCATTCATTGAGGAAACGTATAGTCATTTTTAAAAATGAACTTACTTATCAGTGCTGTTTATGGCAAATAGCCTCACCAGCTTCCTGCAACAACCTGCTTTCCCTTCCTGCCGTTTCTTTTGGGACCTTCTATAAAAAGCTTTAGGAATTGTAGCAAAATTCGCTTTTGTAATCTATGTAACCCAAGTATTGATACACATATTTTCCACATATTAGGCCAGATAATTATTATATGACTACTGGTCAGATGGCTTTCCTGTCTCAGAGGCTGTCATGGAAATAGACCTTGAAATTACATTGGAAATCAATGTAATCTTTTAACCAGGTGCACACTGATTTACCAGCACCAGACAAACATTAGCAGCGAGATGAGAGGAAAAACGGTTGTAATGGTGGGCAGATGTTGTCCACTTGAGAACTGACGTCTATTCTGATAACCACTATCAGAGGTTCTGTCATCATAAAACCGCTGAAAATGAGGAACTAATTCTGTGGCCGAAATACAGGATGGAGTGTAATTTAGATAGTCTTCTGTTTAAATGCCTCACAACGGCCTCCATATCCTGGTTTCAGATATTTCACCTGCCCACACACACACACACACACACACACACACACACAATCCCAATAAGTGTATTGACTCACAGGCACAAGGTTTAATGTGAATTGAAGAGTTTCCCATTTTGTTAGCAGGTTGCTCTTAACTCACCCCACTGAGTTCAGCTGAATAGCAGCTGTCTATACTACTCCAGTACTTAATCTCTGCTATCAGCAGACACGTTATAGTTTGGATGACTCTTTTGTTTAACTATTCCATAAGGAAAGAAAGGCTGGAGAGATGGAGGGAAGGAGTAACGTTCATTAACGAACATTAACGCACCTGTTACAGCCTGAGGCACTGAAATGCATGTGTACTGTATATGAGGGGAATTCAATGTTTGCTAAGTGTATGAGAACTATTATCATTCATGAAATATATCACCCAAAATTTCAAAATCACGTCATTATCTATTAATCAACAAATGGTCTAATTCTCTTTTGGCATAAAAAACAAAGCCACACAGATGCTTGTTTAGAATGTGTGCACTTGAAATGAGGCCATTATTTACTCACCTGCCATGGCAGGCAATGTCATATTAAACCCTGTAAACAGAGGGAATATTGTCTCAACTAGGCAATAAGCTGGAAGTACTACTACCTCAGTGTGTGTGAATGGAAATAGTGAGTCGGTGCAGAACTTGGATAGTAGTTAGGAAAGTGCTTTATTTTATTTTTAAATCTGTCAAGCATGACAGAGGCCTTCAACAACACTTCCTTTAGAGATTAAAAAGCTCAATGCATTTCACAGACAAACACATGCTCACTTTTACAAACTGATAATGCGCTGTTCAGCTCAATTATATTACATTTTTTACATATTTTAAATAAAATGGAATGCAAGTGATGCTTGCCTTTGCCAAACTGGCCACCATGATATTATATATATATATATTGTTTGTATTGTGAAATCACCTTTTTAAAAGTTTATTAAACTTAATTAAATTAGATTGAATTCCACTATAGATATAAATGCAAAAGATCCAACTAAAGGATCAACTTAGGTTAACTTATGTAAACTAAAAAAAAAAAAAAAAAAAAATCCAATGAAATTATTGGTAATTATTGTGGTAGAAAAAGAAAAGTAATCAAGTGATGTATTAACATGTCTGGTTTCATTCAGGGAATTTTTCAGATGGAACGGAGATTTTACTTTGATTTCAATCTCGAAACATGTAAATAATGTCCTGTGAATCCCCTTCAAATGGGACTAAAAGATTACACAAAAACTTTTCTTTCACTGGAAAGAGTTGTACAGTCTTTCTTTCACCCAGCAACATTGCATTGTGATGCATTTCCTGCGCAATCTCTCTACCACATCCTGTCTACACATGTGACTTGTATCTGCACTCTCTCGCACACATGCTCACGCTCTGTGTTAAAGCCAAGATGCCACATACATCAGTCCATTCAACTTCCTTAGCAACATGCACCAAAATACACTTATGGATTGCAACATTCTTTTGCACATACTGTTAGCAAAGAAATTTTATGAGATTTTATAAGATAATTTATGTTATTCCAAGATACAATTAAAAAGTGCCTTTTATAGATGAGGACTTTATAAAATACTTATATCTGTAATCATATATTTTACTTTGTAGATATGCAAAGCATGGACCGGTTCTGATGTCATTCGTGTGATAAGCGGTTTGGAGGGACAAAAATCTGCAACCTACACCCTTAGGGCATTTAGACCCAACCAAGAAGCTGTAAAATAGCTTTCAGCCAGACACCCATACCTCATTCACTTCCTGTCATAACGGACACTAAACTAACATCTCACACTCTTTAAGGGGCAGTTTCGCCGGTACATATTTAAGCTTGACTCTCATAAAATGGGTTGCAAAAGCTAGCAGAAGCACGAAGATCTGCTGCAGTGAAAAATAACCCATTAAATTCAAACTCACAGTGGAAAAACACAGATGCATACATAGTGATGTTGGTTGTTCCATTTCTTATTTTTAATAGCAGTTTTATGCTTTAAAAATCAGGGCCAATAGTTGTGTTCCTTTTGATCTGTCAACAGCAAAACCTTCTTAATTTATGTAAAGTCTATATATTATGTGGTTTAAGTTCAAACTAATAATACTCAAGTGACATACAAATGCAAGTGAATTTCACCAGAATAATATAATGCATAGCTTGATTCATTCTGGCCTCTTCTTCTTCCTCAAGTTATTATATAACAAACTCTAATGAAAAACATACACACAGACAGACTGTTTTGTGTAAGGCTTGGAAACACAGAATTAAGGATGCAGTCATCCAGTCAGAGCTCAAAAAACAGGAATATCGTGATTGGCGCAGTCTCTCGAGTTTTGCATGTCAGTTGTAACGTCTGGGGACAAAAGCCGTTGTGCATGAACTGAACTGATTTTCTCCAAAACGTTCTCCTTGTTAAGTCAAATATATGTTGTTTTTACTGTTGGTGCAGGCCTAAGCCAAGATGTCGTTTGGTACTGTTTACTGACTCCGTTTCCCATGTTAGCAACCACACACACACTGCAAACACCGCTCTGTGGTGTAAAATAGATTTTCTGAAGATATGTGGACTCATTTATTAATGACTGCATAGAAATTGCCTATTTTTGTGCACAGACTTACGTTTTTGTGCAAAATTTCCACTGGAATCACAACAGGTGCCTACGCACACACATTTTTTCCTGCCCTCGTCCAATGTTGACGAATTCTAAACAATCTGAATTGTAAAAACGTTCGCACATAAATTTTACGCACAAATGTCATGATACTAGATTGTGGGTGGTTGGTTCAGTCTTGCTATGTGGTTGCTAAAGTGCTGCAAATGGTTTTTAGCACGTCCTTTTGCATTTGTTTAGCAGTTGCATAGTGGCCCAAGAAAAGGAGTCACCTCTCAAGTCTTTGACATTGATATTCTGGCTAACAGATATGCCTCACGTTGCTTCTTTGATGCAAATACTCCATAATAGTTACTTTAAAATATCTACTAGGCCAAAGTGAATTCGTAGTATCAGTCCTTATCAGAGTGGTTCAGATCAAACCACAGTAAACATCCACATGAGCAAAATTGCAAAAATTTCACAGGCTAAAAAAGGTCCATTGGTTATTGTTGGTTAACTTTTTCCATTCTCACACGAAACTCCCAATCGCCTGTGAAATTTTTCCGAACAATAAATGTGACTGCACCTTAAGAGCAATAATTACAGTGATGCTTACTTCAGCAAATATCACTAATAAGATATAAATATGCATATGAACAAACTTGAGTGTCCCATCTCTACCAAGCTCCCATCTCTCCTGCTATGCTAATTGCACACAACCCACTGTCAGCCCATTGTTTTGCCCAACCATTAAAAGGCCCATTCATGGCTTTGCTTTGGGTCCCCTTGTATTCTAACTAATTATGCATTCAGACTTTTTTTTTAAACTATCGTCATGGCATGAAACGACTTCAGCCTTCGAAATCTGCTTAAAAACCCAATTACGTCTTCAGCTGACAAGTTACCCACACACACATCTCCGTAACCAAAGACAAAACAATAGCTAATCAAACACAGGGAACTTTGCAGTACTGACACCAGCGACCATCCAAAGAGGTTCTGACGTAACGGGCACCGGCTGTGAAGGCAGACAAAAGGGAAACGACGTAAAGAGAGCAAGAGAAAATAGAAGGGGGAGTATTTCGTGACCCTTGAAGGTCAGGCGGTACACTGGGGTGATGATGCGGTTTGTCTCTCGTCAAAGCACCATGGGGGAATGTGTTTGTGTGTGCAGACAGAGGGCAAGGGTTCAGCTCTGACAAAAAGCAAGAGAATCGAGGCTTGTTGCCTGGAATCCTGGGGTCAATCTTTAGATGCACATTCCGATGGATATTCCTAACAGCAATCTGCACATTCCCTACAATGAATTTGTTTGACATCACTGAAGGTCTCTCAGAGTCCAGCATTAGAGGAATGCAACCAACCCCTTCGTACTACAATACACAGAGTCTCTGCCCCATAGGATGATGTTGTTTTTGAGGTTAGGAAAGCACATTAGGGTGTAGCCTTTTGTATGAACTGCCTGTATCATAACTGCAAAGAAAAATATTTTGGAAAGAAATCAAAGACATCTGCTCAATAAGAGCACTTGTGCTCAAATGGCAGGGAGTTTAGTGTGAAGTGGACTTCAAGAAAAATAACCTGAGCATATGAATTGCTCAAAAGAGCAAAAAAAAAAAAAAAAAAAAAAAAAAAAAAAAAAAAAGTACTAGAGAAATTGAGGGAAAATTACCATCCTTTTATTTTCAATCTACATTTTCACAAAAAAAAATAAAATAAAATAATAAAAAAAAACAAAACCACATACATGCCAAAAAGGCACTTATTAAATATCCTTCAGGACCAAAGTATTTTCAAAAATGATCAAATAATAATAATAATAATAATAATAATGAAAAAAAATATCCTTCATTTTGTACATCTTCAATTAACAAAACTACAAAAAGAAAAAAACAAAAAATAAAAACAACCACAGAAAATAAACATTAAATAAATAACTTAAACATGAACAAAATATGTACAAATGTTTGCTTCTTGATTTAGGTGCAAAATGTGCACCAGGAAATAAAGTTAGACAATGTTTATAAACTAGTTAAAGGAGTTGACAAAGTGATTAAGACACAGTGGTCCACATTTTTGGGGCTAATATTCCAGCGACAAACAGACATCCACATCTAATCTCAGCATTTTAGACAAATCTGAATACTTCAAGTCTAAAAACTAATTTAAGTTGCCCAACTAATCTTTTGCTAATGTTTTGTATTCAGATTTCAAACGCTAAGGCTTTGAAACTTTTGGCACATTTAAATTTACTGCCAAGGTGATCAAACAGGCTCTCAGTTTTTCTCAGAAAACAAGATGAAAACAGTTTTAATCACTGGATTCTTTGGTTTATCTTGGCCTCCACTTTTGGTCTTCAGTTTCCTCTTCGCTCGTTTTAAACATTTAGTCTTTGGCTAAGTGAGTCTTTGAGTCTCAGTTCGCTTTTGTTTCTCACAGTTTGCTTTCCTCCTCTTCCAGGGGTCGGTTTAGTCCAGGAATGTACTTCAACAGCCTCCGCCTGAAGCTCTTCTGTTTGGGTTTGCGCTGCAATGTGCTGAACCCTCCGCACTGCTGTTTCTCTCCGTTAGGCATCGAGGACGATGATGACGGCGGGCCCCTCAGGTAACTGCGTGTGCTGGCGCTGCGGGTCAGGGTGGTTTTGGCAGTAGCAAAGAACTCGCTGGCGGGACGCGTGAGCCGTAGACGGCCGCTTTGAGTCTTCTCTTGGTCGAGCTCATCGTTGCTGGCGTTGTTGGAACGCTCCCCCTGGAAGATGCAGGTTTGGTAGAGTGGGTCGTCCTCAGTTGTGGTGGCACTAAGATGGCTGACGCTGCTGCTCGTGCTCTCAGTGCCACGTAACGCACGCATAGCCGCTGGGCTCGGAGCTCCCAGACTACCGTATAAACCGGCTGACTCCAGAGACTCGTACACAGCCGCATCACTCATGACGATGCCTGTGACAGTGAAAACAGATAGCTAAATTAACCTCTGGAAATGTTTTAAAAGGAAAATTACTCCCCGTTTTAAGGTTCTTTACATTTTAAAATAAGATCCTGCAGGCCAGTAAAGTATTATGTTGGTATGCTAAGGCATTTAGTTTGATCTTTAAAATCACACTGGAAAAAACTAGTATGTGCTTCGAAATGTTTTTCTTCATTTACCACACTCTTAAGTCGCCTATCACAACATTGTGCTGACAGGAAGTGTTTTGTGTGATACAAATACATGTAGAAGTGCTCAAATGTCAGGCGTTTAACCTTTATACGTTACTGAAACAAGCTCATTCAAAGGCCTGGTTTAGTAAAGATTGTTATCGTGTTAAAAACTCACCATGCACTAGCCGCTGCTCTTGCACCATTAGAGATCTGTATTCATCCCATTTCTCATGCAGGGTTTGCTGTAGAGACAAAAAGACACAGTAAGAGTCATTTCACGTGTCATTCAGCTGGTCTGTTCATTTACTTTTTCCCCCATCATCATCATAGAGAACAGGGAAGTGTGTGGTCAGTGAGGTCAGACAGTTCTCAGTTCTCTATCGCTACTTCTCGCTCAACAAACCATCAAATTTGATGAACTCATTGCAGAGGTCTTTGTTGGGTGGGTTCATTTTTTAATAAATTATTTTCACAAAAAAAAAATGATGAAAAGAACGATAAGTTGGTTTGTCATGCTACTAATAAACTTAATTTTTGTATTTATTCTGGTATTTTGTCTGCTATTTTACCGAATCTTATTATAAAAAGGAATGCACCTACATTAAAATAAATCAATAGCAAAAGAGCAGATTATTATTTTTATGTTATGGCAGACAACTGTTAAATTGACTATATTAAAATTCTATACAATTTTGTCTAAATAAATGAAAAATTAAACTAAACTAAATTGTTTCAAATTCTACAACCTACAATACAGTTTAGGCATCACAACATTATAATGTACATTATGAAAAATAGATATTTATTTTAAGGTATGCAAAAGATTATATTTAGCAGTGGTATTAAATCATTAGTGTTTAACTTTCAGTGAGCCAGGGATATTTTAGTATTATTTTTATAATACAATAGTTTTTATTAATAATTTGAATTAGCTTTTCAGTTTTCATTTTAATTTTAGTTTGTTATATAAATTTTGTTGTGTGCTTTTGTAATTTTTTAAATGGTTCCATTTAGCTTTAATTTATTAGTTCAGTTTTAGTAATTTAAATATTTCAAATAAATATAAATACATGAAATGTAGCTGTAACAACTAACTGAAATAAAATAAAAGTTTACTTTTTTCTAATATTTATAATTTATTTAGTTTCAGCTATTTAAATTCACAAATTATTTTGTAATAGTTCAATTTAACAATAAAAACTGAAAAGAGTGCTAGATGCTCAGATAAATCACTCCAAACATAAAACAAATCCAAAATAAAACAAAATCAAAAGGTAATCCAAACATAAAACAAAATCAAAAGGAACTGAATCATTCAAAATATAAACATCTATATTTATTTGATTTTAAATCAGTTTTAGTTTGTATTTAAATAACTTCTTGTCTTTCAACCCTGACAAAAGCCTTTGTGCCAGAACATGTCTCTCAAATACCACAGACGTGACAACCAAAATGAAACCATATTATAGATGTATTCAAACTTTATGGCCTAGGTATCTTCCACACATGAGAATGTCCTAAGGAATGTAAAATTGTGCCTTGCTTCATTTCGGACGGCGCTATGTCAGCTGTACTGTGGTATGTGAGGATTAAGACTGGCCTGTCACTGGAACAGGTGGGCTGTGAGAGGAAACAGGTGTGGTCAGCGCTAGTGCTGGGCAGCTGTGTTAAAGCTGGGCTTACATTACAATGCTTGTAAACGTCTCTGTATATGAGACGTCACGCTGCTTGATTCGAGCATGTCGGTTTACACGTGGTTCGGAAGACTTACCTTTAGATACTGCAGTCGGGCTTCCAATTCTGCTTTTCGTATAGAGTCGCTATAGACGGTTTCTAGCCTAGACACAGGAACAAAACAACACAGCGTTGCATGACAAAGTCACTTCCTATATAGTGTGGTATTACACTTCAAAGCCTCAATCTATTAAACACACCAATTAAAGTCAAAGAGGACTTTAAAACAGACTAAAGACCACAGCGTGTCTGAATATGAGCTTAGTGGTAATACAAAACTCCCCTTCCCCCAAATGTCTATCATTTCAGCACCGGCATTGGTGATATGGATATGAAGCAGGAACCTCTTTTTAATGGGCTGCTGTAAACTCTCTCATTTACAGCATAACCCCATGTTTAAAAGTGGAAATAATTGAGTTAAAAGCCGTGGAGAGGGAAGGCATGAACTTCTATGCATTCATGTGGCTCACATCACTGGTCTCCACACTTTGTAAATGGAGGTTCATTTTCACTGGCCTTTTATCTTTTATTAAACAGGAAATAAAAGGAGGAAGGAGAATGTGGTTCCAATCAAGTAATAGCAGATCTAAATTTTCATGCTACTCAAAAAAAAAAAGACCACAGGTACACTTGGAACCATTTAGTTTTAATTTAAACTTTTAAAACTACTTTGAAGAAAGAGTGACAATTTCGCTTATTTAGAAAATCAGACACTAAATATCTACATACCTAATGCTGTTGCCTGATGATTTAATGAGCTGGACGATTTCTTTATGGCGAAAGCCTTCTACAGAAGTGTCATTCACGCTGGCGATCGTATCTCCTACAAACCGAAGAAAAGATTGTTGAACTGAGAACAGATCTGATTGGACATTGTATAAGTAACATTTTGTGTACCGTGTTTGATCTTAAATGGATAGTTCAACCAAACTTTTCATCATTTACTGTATTTTGAAACCTGACCAATTTTCTTCCAAGGAACACAAAAGGAAGCACTTATTGTGAGATCCCATTTCCACACAATGAAAGTGAACGGTGACCGTGGCTGATACGCAAGAGTTCAATAGAAACATTCTCGGTGATCACATTCAATTTGATTCTGTTCCTCACAGAAACCCACTAAACGACTTCTGAACATTTGAAATATAATGCACAAAATTGCATTGACTACTTTTATGGTGCTTGTTTTGACCTTTTTAGAGCTTGACATGCATTGTCACAATCCACTTTCATTGTACGGAAAAGAGCAGCATGAACACTCTGCTAAACATCTCCATTTCTGTTCCGCAGAAGACAAGTTATACAAGTTTGAACATGAATGAACATAACACATCATGTAATAACTTAAGCTTTTTTTCTCCATTACAAAACTGAACTTGGAGGATTCTGGGAAGACATTTCACTGAAGTGTTTTGGGATATATACTGGAGAGGGCCTGGATTGCGCACATCAATATGTAATGAAACAATTCCTTTTCTCCTTGGAGAGTTTTGGGTTTTCTTATCTAAGAAAGATGAGGTCATGTGCTTTTGAGAGACAGGCCAAAAAAGACAACAGCGCAAAGCATGCAGGGAATGCAGGAAGCGAAACCAACACACACGCACAGCAACTCTGAGCAGGAGTTCCTCTTTACCTCTGATCTGACATCAGTTTATCTAGGAGTCGTAATTGTTGCATTTTGGACTTTGGAGAAGATCAACTGATCCCAGAACAGAGCAAATGTGTATTTTAGATGCAGAACTGTTTGTTCTCTTTGAGATTATAGAAAAGAATGCAGATTCTGCATATAAAATTTCTGGCAAGTGCTAACAATTCATAAAAACCTGAATAGGGCGTTGTAGGACAATGACACAGATGTATTTTTAGAAAAGCATTTGTTCTACTTGTCAACTTGTTCTCTAAACTCTAAATAAAGTTGCCAACGAGTTTCTATAAGGACTAAAACTACTACAAAATGCAAACTCAAAGGTTTGTGGTCAGTAAATTTTGTTTTTGAAAGAAAATAATACTTTTAAGCAAAGATGTATTAAATTGAACAGAAATTGTTTAAAAAAAAGGATAAATTACACTTTAAAATATATTAAAACAGAAAAGAGTAATTCTAAAATGTTTACTGTATTTTGATCAAATAAATGCAGCCTTGGTAAGCATAAGAGACTTTTCAAAACCTTTTTCAAAACCTTTATTTATTTATTTATTTTTTTAACACTTTCAGATATTCACAAGGAAACCCATGGCTCAAAATGATCTTCCAGATTTTAAAAGATAAAAATTCAACAGCTCCTTTTCATTTATACCAAGTAAAAGATTTGTCAAGTACAGTAAATACTTTCTAAAACAAAAAAGGAAACAATGTTCAGAAAAAAAAAAAAAAGCTGTATAAATATGCGGCATACAAAAAAAAAAAAAAAAAAAAAAAACCACAGTGTGACTTGACAATATCCGGTTTTACAGTTTGAAAGAATAAAAATCCAAATACAGACTATGTGGGTGCTGCTCTGTGATATTTGCTCTTACTTAAACAGTAGGCCTGCCACTCAACGGTCAAGGTGTTGACAGATTGACGAGATCTCCAAGTGAGAAAGCAAGACATTTGCAAACCTTCTGAAATATTTCTCCTATTCACACAGACTCATTTTACTATAAAACAGGATTTTCAAGAGATGAAGGAAACTGATCCTTATGCTTTAAAACACACTCTCTGTGACCTCAAGGACCACTCTGAATATTCTAGCCTCTGTGTCAAATGCCGGTTTAGAGCGGGAATTACTGAGCAAACATAAAGGGAGGTGTTAATGTGAGCACACTTACCGACTTTAAGGCCTGCAAGTTGGGCAGGACTATCTTCGTGGACTTTGCAAACAAACGTGCACATCTCCACAGAATTCTCACTCTGGTGATGCAGCCCATATGTCTGTAGACACATACAATAAAAAAAAATAAAAAAAAAAGACTGTAAACAAAGCTGTCTCTTCAGGAGAGAGTAAAATCATTTATAGATCTACAATCAGATTATACTAAAGTAAACAAAATGAGTCATATGCTAGTAAGGTGTGCCATTTTCTTGAAAGCCGTGGCTTATTGTTCGACGTAGCATAGCTAAATCAGGTCTGATAGTGTTTCCACAGTGGCTTAATGCCATAATGTGCTCAATGACTAGAATGTTGACCTGTGCTGCTTCACAAAGACTTACTGACAGACTCAATGGCTTAAAGGATGCTGAACGTGAGGGATGGCTCCAGGTGGTTTACTCACATGCAAACATCCTTGATAAACAAGCCACACCGAAACTGGGCCATTTGAAACGCCTGGGTTTTGTAGTTGTTTCGTTGTTTGAACTGTATATGCAGTTCATCACCACTAAACCACTCCAAGCCATCTGGCTGAGGCTTACAAAAATGTGTGGCTATTCAGCAATTTACATTTTAACACCATTTCTGAAAGTTAGTGACAGACACAGTCAGTTTACTTGGTGTCAAAACCGATTTTTACTTCTGTTGCATATTTCGGAAAAAATAAATAAATAAATAAATAAATAAATAAAAAAGACATTCAATGATATCCAGTCAAAAAGGAAAGCTTTACAATTACAGTTACATTGAATATTTTTATATAATATAATCTATCCACGACCCTACATAGGTCAAGCGGTTTGCAAAGTTGATGGATAATATACATCTTAAATTGTAAATTTTTAAATTAGGTAAAAAAAAAAAAAAAAGGTAACTTTTAATAGCAGTAGCAATAAAACGTAGTCTGCACCAGTAAAATCCTGTGCAGTTCACATTCACTTTGCAATAAAACAACTGTGTAAACTGTTTTGGATATAAAGTGGCTATAACAAATCATAGTGGCGTGAGATATTTCAGAGAATGAATTCTATGAGTTTAGAACACCATGCACCTCTACACAGCAAGAGAAGTCTAAAACAGAACAGGAAGAGACTTAGTGAGAATGTCGATATGCAAAACATCAGCTTCGGTTTCCATTATAACTGTAATCAGTAGCTCACGTCGAAACGCACATGCTGATACACTAAAGCCATTTGCATGTTGGCGCCTTTGGTATCAATGGTACTTTGGTTCATGGATGTGTGCAGATTCAAATGAGCATCTGACTTTGCTGTTAGTTTCCTGACGTGCATGGAGCCCAAATGTTTGCTGTGGCACACAATGTTTTCATCAGTCACCACAGAAACACGCTGTGGCTCCAAGACGCTCTCACGATGTTCTCTTTCACAATGAATGACAATTTCTTGAGAGTGTAACATGCATAGGAGAACGCATTATTTCAATAGCTTTGAGGATGACTGATGTTGCTGCTCACTTTCCATACTGAAACCCAAAGCTGTTGCTGAGGTTAACAGCTTCGTGAGCTGAGGATACTGTTAAACCTCATTCTATCAAATAGAAAAGGTGAATCTGACTAAACTTTGGGTGACTCTTCACAAAGGTGGTCTTAAAGGAATTGCTTACTCAAAAATGACTGTTCTGTCTTCATTTACTCACCCTTGTGTTGTTACAATGACTCAGTGACTGACTTCATTCAGTAGAGCAGAAAAAGCAATGTTTCAAAGAATGCTAATGCTGCTCTTTAACATTACAATGAATGTGAAAGGGGACTAGGGCTGTCAACTGCCAAAAAAGCACCAAAAAGCAGTTGATATTACTTGTGTGTTATATTTTAAATCTGTTAGTGTGTGTGAGGGACAAAGCAATTTTAGCCGATATTCAATGAAAATCTTGCTTGACAGCGAGTTGCCATTCACTTTCATTGCATGGAAAATAGCAACTCTGACATTCTCATTCAATAAAAAAAGTAATTAAATTTAAATTAAACTAAAAATAATGAAAAAGTCATGTTTTCAAATATTATCAGGGTAAGTACATTTTGAATCTCTTTTTGGGTGAACTGCCCCTTTAAGAAAAACCTCTATAGTGTTAAATACCTATTGCAATATTATATGGGCTGGACTGCCAATAAACAGACTACATTTAAAAAAAAATAAAAATAAAAAAATATTTACAAACATCACTGAAACATGAATCATTTGTAGAGTATTTTCAAATGTTTGGAATCGTCTGTTTCCTTCCTCTTTCCACACACTCCAACCGCTTGTGCGAATCTCTGAGACACTGAGCGCCTCAGGAGATGCAAAGTACAGACATATTTACATAGTAGAAACGGCCAACCGTATCCCTGTTGCTAAGAGACTCCGAAAACAATGTTGTCTACAGCATGTCATCCTAGAAAACAATTTGTTTCTTGATATGTTGCCTCTCATGTGACAGAAACTTGATGTCATGTCCTGTTCTAGAGGACAAGGCAGGAAAGGAGGGGTCCTCCATCCTGCATCTGAACTATTATACATTACTAAATATAAACTAGCTATCTGGTACATATGTCAAAACAAATGACATACTGCTTTGGACCAGGATAAATAATTACTAATGCAGAGTTTATAATCAGTTTCACATTGAGGAACTGGCCTATGATAAAGTGAACACTGTGAAGAACAAATTACAGAGAAAACAAGCAGGTTCTCATACCAGAGGGATTTTTGATTCTGTCACAACTACAACTGTATTACACATGGATAAACCTTAGCTAATACTTGTTTCTGTCAAAATGAGGTCAAATAAACACTGGGGTCATTAATAGATCCTTCATCCAAAATCATACTTTTCTTTGATTCTGAGCAGCCCACCCACATGTACAAGCCACCTTAGAAAGGTTTTACATTATTTACCACCATTTCAAACGAATGAATTCAATTCAGTGAATTCAAAGATCTTTAAATCCCTCTCACCTGGATCTCAAAGCCAAAGGCCTCCTCCTCTTTCTTCATCAGGATCACTGCTTTCCTGGAAGGAAAAACCAAAATAGAGGGTATTCTGTTAAAATGTGCAAAAAAAGGGCTACTGTACAGAGATGGTCTTAGTAAAGTGTCGTTCTGAGCAGTTTTGTCTCAATCTATGACCTTGACTGATGGTCAATGCTTACAGGAACATGTATGATGAAAGACACACAGAGGAAACGCATAATCAACCGCATGACACTGCTGTTTTGGAGGATACGTCTGTGTGGCGTAATGGGAAATGTTTGAAAAAAAAAAAAAATCTAAAAGTAAAAAAGATTCTGGGTGTAACATCTGAACAGCTCATTTTCAAACTATGTTTTTCAGTGTGCTTTCGGTTTCATACTGTTATACAGTCTGTGTTTTTACAGTTCTCAATTACAAGGCCTCAGGGCATGAATGACTATCACATAAGTGCATTTTGAACTGGAGATGACTTCTGTTGGGATATTAGTAGTTGTCTAGTCAATTGAGCAATCTCTGGATTCAAACGTGTCCATTATGAATACCATGACATGAGAAGCGTCTTGTGTTTCTGAAAGCACTCATGCATCATTAGGCAATCATAAATTATGCATACGCATATACTAAACAATAAAGAGATGCATACAGTGACGAAAGCTCGTATCTGACCATCTGGCTGATCCATATCGCACTCCCTTTTTATTCACAGACTCATTCAGGCCTCACTGCATTCATTCTGTCCTCTAAAAAGGCTAGTTTATATAAATCTATAATTGTGGTTGTTTAAGGGGGGATATTTTTATTCCATGACACCTTGGAAAAAGCGTGAATGACTGGGGTCTGACGTTTTCATAACTGTCGCAATAAATAGAGTGTTTTTTAAGGAAGTAACAATGACGCATGCAAACACCAATCAAATCTGTGTAGGTGGAGAACAAGCAGTTGCAATCTTACCTTTGTGGTTCTGGAGAGTGTGAAAGGGGCTTCCATTTTTGCAGCCCACCATTCTGTTTAGTAAGATGAAGAGAAATGAAGGGAAAATTAGAAAGACAACAAGAGAGGAAGAAAATGAGTGTTTGTGACCTTTGGAATTTATCTGCCCTTGTGCACTTAGAAATCCCCTCTCATCAACAGGTCTTTTCCCAAAGTCTGAGCTGTAGATAGCGCAATGTGTTCATTTCATGCTGTTTAACAGCTTGGACGACCTAACCTGAAATGCATGTCTGCCTGCCGGTTTCACTTAACCGTTTCTATCGCGGTTTTCTCTGGTTTGGTTTTTGATCTTATTTTATCTCCAGACTAGGTACACTTATCGCTGTAAGCGTCTCTGAAATTATCACAAGGAGATCTAAGATGCAGCCAGGTTGGCGAATACAAGTTCTGTCATGTGCTACAACTGCACTGATATTCTGGCTGATAACATCGCAAACCCAACCCAAACTGCGCAATGGACATAAGAATTCATTCATATCATGCCCGCTCTTACAGACGCCCATTCAATCAGGCCGTACCTCAACCTCAACAACTTCAGCTTCCAACAAAGTGCACTTTGTGCACGAACCCTCCAAAGCTAGTAAAACGTTGCCTTTCTTTATTTTCGTACACTTTGAGAATTGTCGTAGGGTCCCCCCTCAATGACTTCATTTATTTCCATGTAACTAAGAGGGTCCCTTGGGGGCAGTTGGATGGGGTAGCAGAGCTCTTGACCGCACAATACCCTGTTGTGGCCCAGCGTTCACGCAAAGTGTAGGAGTCCAGATACAGAGAGCTGTTCATAAACCTGCCCTGCCCAACAATCCAAAAGCTTGTCGTATAGTACTCCACCGTGAGTAAGCTTTGACTAATTTCTGCAAATTAAAATACAACATTTAAATGTTGCAGGCTAGTTTAGAGTAAAGCCACTGTGTTTGACCTTAAAACGGCAAAAATTCTGTGCTAAGTGAAATAATTTAAATATCTCCCCCCCCCCCCCCCCCCCAATCTAAAAGGCTTCTATTTGTAAACAGCAATATTGTCTTAAAGGGATAGTTCACCCAAAAATGAAACTCTGTCATCATTTACTCACCCTCAGCGACAAAACATTAGATGTCATTGACTTTCAATGCATGGATTAAACAAACACAGAGAACTGGAACTACAACAAAACGTTAAAACTACAGTAAACATTAAAAACTAAAATTAAAACTAAACTAAAACAAACACTGAGCCAGGAGAAAAAAAAAAAAAAAAAAATGTCACAGGTTTGGAACGACAGGGTAAATAAATGACAGTATTTTCATTTCTGGGTGAACTATCCCTTTCAGAATATCAGAGTCATAACACATACTAGATTATAGATGTAGTTTTGATTGCCACCAGACAGCTACCAGGAAATACTGAGATCATATCAGACCTATTTGAAATTCAAAAGCCATTTCATTACACGGTCAACAACACAACCACACTGACCCCTGGTCACTCAGGCTTTTTCAATTCTGCAGTAAATTCAGTTCCACACCACAAAGGTCACAATCCGGAGGGGACTTCACTGCCCCGGACACTTGGTCAGGATCCATAAAACGGCTCGGCTGGCCACAAAGGAGGTGGACTATAAAAGAGCAGGCCCAGAATTCAGCAGGTACACATACGAGCTGTTTACAGTTACTCAAAAGAGTCGGTGGAGTCAGACCTGTGTGTGGGTGGTCCAAATACACCAGGAAACACTTTACACCATGAGTGACCATGAAACACACTTCAGTGTGTCTAAACCCAAGGGCCAGAACCAAGCAGGCTCACATCTGTATGGTCAAAAAAAAAACCCAAGAAAAACCCTTTTGCCAAAGCTGAGTATACTGTAGAATTGACCAGCAGATTAATGTCTCTCTTTGGATCTGGAAGGAAGTATGGGAGACTTTGTACTAGACATTGTCTATTCTATGTATGTATGTATGTATGTATCTATTCATCTAAAAAACAAACAAAAAACATTTTCAGATATGTAAATATTAAATATTTATTATTAGTATTATTATTATTATTATTATTATTATTATTATGATGAGTAAAACATTTTCAGATATGTAAATTTAAAACTAATTTGAAATACTGTTGTTAATAATAATAATAAAAGTTTTCATAATTTATACGAAAATGCATTTTCTTTTATTATTGTTAATGTAATAATAATGACTTTTTTTATATAAAGTTTAGCTTATAATGCTAAAATACCTAATATTTCTCATCTGATAATGAATGGTTGCTTCCTAAATAAGTTGAGCATACAACCTTTGACCTTGTGAAAATGTAAACAATGAATAAAAAGTTATTTTACCACTGAACAGTAGTGAAATTTGTATGAATATTGGCCAATCTCTACTTTCTACGGCATGACATGAATTATTGCCGGTGTTGCATGAAAAATAATGATTCAGAGTCATGCAGAAATGAACAAGTGTAGCCACTTCTAAAGTTCTGCATGACTGCTCACACGTACACATTCAAATGAGCTTCTTTAGAGGAACAGTCACAGATGGACAGGTGTGAATGAGTGCAGGTCAAGAAATTCTTTACATGCCAAGCAAAGTGTGACAACTGCCTGAGCCATTACAACAGGGACATCATAGTCTAATTGACTACCTAACTGAGTCTAACTACCTTAACTAGTCCCATATGACAGTGGAGTACTTGAGTATTGCACATTTTGAATGTCTCATACCCAGTTCAGAGCGTCAAACAATGAGCTGATGATATGGATCAGGTGTGTTTATAAGAGAAACATCCAAAATGTCCAGTTCAAAGCTACTCCAAGACCAGGTTTGAGAAACGCTGTCCTATAAAGTTACATCCAATCATGGTGGCATATAAAAGTTAATAAGAGAGGTGGAGCTCAACTTATGTGCCTTCAAACTAATCAAACTTGAGTGTTGCATGCACACTGCTGGTTCTAATCAAAGCAAACTCATCACAGGACTGTTATTTCTGTGCTTAATTAAGACCAGACAACACCAAACAATACATTAAAGATGTTCATGCATAGAGGGCAGGTATAAAGGAGATAAACGTGTAATATTACTTCTAAAGCTTTGACGCCAGTAGCTGATATTAGTTTGTGATATTAGTATTAGAAGTTTGAGTTAAATTTTAACTCAGTAACACACTGTAGAAACTACAGCTCAACCTTGCTGAAGAAAAAACTGGTTTGCTGGTCTTAGCTGGTCTCCCAAACTTGGCAAGGCTGTGAGACCAGCTAAAACCAGCTTAAGATGGTATAAAGTTATTCAGGATCAGGATTTTTTAAATAAGCATCTGCACTCAACATCTGGCTAGTAATAGCTTGACTAAGCCAATATTGCTCTAAAACCAGCCTAAGATGGTTTGTTGGTCTTATCTGGTTTAAGAGATGACTATCTGAAAAGTGCCATCCAAAACACATTTTGATCATGGGTTGGTTGACTAAGACCATCTTAGGCTGGACTAAAAAGTTTTTTTTTTCCCAGAAGGGAATAAAAAGTAGATATATAAATCACATGTACTGAAAATTTCTAACTAAATATATTCATTAATATTTCGCCATGTAAAACTTTTAAGGAGTCAAAGACAGCAAACAATTTCAAATGCTTCAAATGAAATGCTCTAACCTTTTTAAAGTTCCTTGGTAGGGTCCCTCCTGAGTAAGCGAGGGTCTTATAATTATAAACCTCAGTGGAGTTTGAGGGTCCACGATCCACAGTCCCACAGCTGTCCGATTTGGAGGACGTAAAGTAGATCTCCCCGCTGTCCGGCTCGCTTGAGTTCAGCTTCTTAACGCGTCGGAAAGTCATATTTTTCATAGTCCGCGTGTCACTCAATAAGAAAGTAACAGTAGATGAAAGAAGATCGAGAGATGAAAAGTACTGAGTGTGGGTGAAATGCCACCCACTCGCCACCAGCCAGCACTCTGACTTGTGCAATATTCCCCAGCTCTAGCTCAGTATCAGCAGCAGCATCTGCGGACAGACTCCCCGACGCGTTCAGAAACGCACATGTGTAGGAAATACTTGCAAAGGGGGCGGGGCCTAGCGATTGGAGAGCCGCTGAAATCTGTAAGGGGGCGGGGTCACAGAATTGGCGTGATGCGATTGGTCGTCATGCACAGAAGCGATGTTTTGGCACGACCAAACATTGAAGACCATTGAAACTGTTTCTCAGTAATACTGTTATAGTATTATAATTAGTATTATTAAGTAGACACTATTATGTTACTTACAAAAAATGCTATAGTTTCATGTGTTCGACTGCCATGGTCAACAAATACTATATTTGTACCAGTGAGGGCAAGATTGACTCATTTCAGAGAATCGGTTCTTTAGAACAGTTCATTAATGAACCGTTTCGAAAAGCGATTCTTACACGTCATGATGTACGCTTGTAACATTTATATTATTATTATTAAGCTAAATGTAACTTGCATTTATTAGTCAAAGCTGAACTTCATTTAGTTTCTCTTTTTTGGATTTTTGCACGTTAAAAATGCTATTTATTTACAAGAACTCAGAGTCTTTGTATGTGAGTTGATAAAACTTTTACATAATAAACACATTTCAGGTGCATTCTTAATATTTCTGCTGTTTGGATGTGAAAAGTAACTTTTAGCTACACCATTCAGCGGTTCACTGACTCAATGAGTTGTTCACTCGAAAACCACGTTCCCAGAAAACATGCCCCTTTGGGGCCCGTGTGGGCCCACTGTGGGCAGAAAATCTTGCCCACGCGGGCAACCCACTGTGGGCCCCAATACCGGCGTGGGGTACAGCCCAAAGTGTGGGCTGGCCCACACAAAGCAGAGTGGGCCCCCAATAGGGCCAATCGTGGGCCCATAACATGCCCACACTGTGGGCTCGGTGTGGACACAGTGGGGCAAGTGTGGGTATACTGTTGTATACAATTGTCGTTTTGTGAACCGATTCTTTGAAAAGATTCGACTCAAAAGAACAATTCATCCAGGAATCAAAATCAGACATCGATTGTTAGTGAAAGTATACTGAACTTTGAGATTAAACCAGACATAATTAAGAATTAGGCAACAATCCTCACATACCGAAGCAACTGTAGCAAAATTGAGCTCAATTTAATATTGACATGTATTATTAATTACTAATATTTGGGTTAGTATGAGTTATCACATGCTAGTTTAAAAAAGGATATCAAATTAATACTAAATAAATAAATAAACAAATAGAACTTACTTTCAGTGGCCTAGAAATGGTATATGAGAAAATTAAACTTTGCACTTGAAGCCAAAGCTGATCAGGCTCGTGTAAAATTAGTAAAACTGATGGCGCTCTCTAGTGCTTATATGCTGTAAACACCTTATGAGTGTATTATGAAACCTTTATCAAAACAAAGAGATACACTGCAAATCATTTAACATTGAAATGTTTATTCAGACAAATTCACAAAATTTAGAGATCCTCTACATTCTCAGGAGCAACGTAAAATTAAAAAGCCTACCAGAGTGCCATAAATGTGCAATCTAAAACCTTTAGGATTTTGCTTATTGAGAGTTATCTGAAAGAAATACAATAGATTAACTGCTGACTGTGTAAATGTATGCAATGCTGCAAAATCAGTTTTACACAACTGACTCGATACATTCTTAATACAATGAAAATAACCTAATCAAATTAGTTAACATACTGTTGATTTCATTTCGTTATTTTATCTAAACATTACACCTACTGTTTTAGGTTTTTACATTTTAACAGCAAATAAATTAGATGTTTCATAAAGCTCTTCAGATTTTAATTTGCTAAAGGTATTCATTGTTCTGGTAAAGATTACACTGGTAACTTGTTTAGCCTGGAGTAATCTGACATTCATGATTAGTAAATTAGTGAAAGCAGCTGAGAAATAATCTAAAGGTATAACTAAAAGCAGTGTGCAGAATTAGCGAATATCTATCTCTAATATTTAAACCACCTATACAGCAAAGTCACTGCGCATCAAACCTTGATTCATACACTGGATGCTTTGGAGTGATGCATATTTTTTTTATGTATATCTACATAATCTTAAAACAAATGTCCAACCTATTTACTTGGAATGACCTGTGCACATGATATGTATATCACAGCAAAAAATGCATGCAAAAATGCATGAGCTACTGTTTAAGAGCACTACATTTCTTTAAAGAGAGCATATTTGATGTCAAGATGGTCTAGCGAAGAGTTTGCACCTCATGTAAGGATAATCTCCTAAAAACACATAAGGATTTGAGTAAGAGCTAAAACCTTATTAAGCATTTGCTGCAAAATTTACATCATGGTTTTAAACTGTCATTGGCTTCAGAGTCCTTGTTAATGCACACAGAGTTTTGAAGCGAACTGAATCATCCTCAAGCGCAGGTAAACTCTATTTCAGGTTGAAAAAGCCAGATTTGGCTTGAGGGCCCATCAGCATACTGGCTTGGTTTTTGTGTGTGATGTTAATCTGAGGAAGAAGAAGAAAAAAACAGATAAAACAACACATTAAGTTAAATCTCATTTAATGCTGACATGATTCTATTGGTCTAAACTGAAATTAAAGGAACAGTTCACAAAAAAAAAAAAAAAAAAAAAAAATTAAACGAAAATTAGCTGAAAATTAATTCACCCTGAAAATTTTACTCACCCTCACGCAATCCAAGATATAGATGAGTTTGTTTTCGGAACAGATTTTAAGAAATTTAGAATTGTTTTTATCAGCTCATTCTGATGGCACCCATTCAACCATAATGCTAAATTTCTCCAAATCTGTTCCAAAGAAGAAACAAACTCTACATCTTGGATGACGTTTCAAAGTTGAATGAATTTTTGAATGTATTTTTTGAACAAATCTTTATCATTCACTAAAAAACAGGCTATTAAATTAATAACTATTGTGTTTTTTTGATTATTTGGAAACAACACTTAGGATATCTAAACACTATTTATGGAGTTTCTTAGTAGATTTGTAGACACAAAGTATTTCAGGTGTGAATGATTCACTCACAACACACAAAAAGACATTCACGTATTACTACTGCAGTGTAACCACCAGAAATTGTCAATAAACAAATCAGTTTATGAATCTGAATCTTTTAGTAAATAGATTCAAAAGAACCTGGACGAATCAAAATCAAATGCTTAGAAAGGCAGAATGGTGGACACTTACGGTACAAGGAGGCTGCATCCACGGTTCTCCATCAATCTGCATGGGCAAAGGCTTCTTTGTCCTATAAATGAGTGTACATTTTTGAATAAAACAATTAGGTCAATTTTTAGAAACAAAAATAACCAGTGAATCATATAATGGGCAACTGCTTGGGTGATAAAGCACACATTCACATTATATGACTCAATAGTGGTTGACAGAGTGTTACAGAATAAATTGACCATCCCCATTTAATGACAAAAGAATGAATGGAATGAAATTTAAATATTTTGAAAAAGCGAACAAACGAGTATGCAAATGCATGTAGTCTAGACAGATGAACATGTCTAAGCATGTCATGACTTGTTTGTGCCAGTAAGAGCTTGTTTAAGAACATTTTCTGGTAACGTTTGTCTCACCTGATGGTAATCTGAGATGTTTTGGCGAGTCGGACTGCGCTCTTCAGCCCTGTGTATATCTGTCCCATCTCAATGGCTCCCTCCAATCCCACCACCTCCACGCGTTTGTCGCTCATGTCTGTTTGAAGACAGTCTGTTGAGTGTTTTGGATAATCTTCATATTAAAATTTTCTCCCTGAATTTAAGAAAACATACCTTGCGGGCTCACTTTTAAGACTTCGGGATCTACTATGACCCCGGGCAAGTCCTGGTCCGGTTTGTCACTTTTTTTGGCTTCACCCCACAGGTTAGAGCCGCCGTGCATGCTGGGAATGTTGAGGACGGCGATGCCTTCCAGAGAAAGATTACTGAGATCCAACTGGGTCCCGCAACACTGGATGAAGCCAGACAGAGGCGCTGGGGTCAGTTTCGTTACGTTTTTCATATTCAAAATGATTTCTAGCCGGATACTCCTAACGTGCGTAAGCAGAATTTTAAGTAATGAATTGCATTTGCTTCATATTCTGAATTAATGCCCCTGATCTGGTAGATTGAAATGTTCCTGGCTTGAGCTCTGACAGACAACTAATACCAAAAGCAGGTTAATAACAGGTGTTTGCGCTCTAAAGCCCTCACTGTGCTCATGCTTTTAAGTTGATGCCTTTTGATGGGCTTTCAACACAAGGGAAGAAGGAGCAATGGTAGCTAGAATGATCAATAACCTCTTTGAACTTAGAAGGGAGTGTGATCCTTTTTTGTAAGGCGTTTTTTCTTACCTCAATGGTGAGACACTCCTTGAGTTTTTTACAAGATGCTGAGATAGTCTCAGACGTGGCAAATTCAAAATACCACAGTTTGTTCTTCATTCTGTGAGAAAGGTATATATGCATGAAAACAAAGCCACAAACTAATGCCACCCATTGCAGATCATTGTCTTTGATGGTGTTTATGATTTATGTTTTTGATAATTAAATTGAATGTTAGGCAAACTGCTTTTCAAAAAAAACCAAAAAAACTATTACATGTATACACTATTGTTAAAAGTTTGGAGTCAGTAAGATTTTTAAATGTTTTTGAAAGAAGTCTCTTTTACTCATGCAAGGCTGCAAATATTTGATAAAAAACACAGTAAAAACAGTAATATTGTGAAATAACATTGCAATTTAAAATAACTGTTTTCTATTAGTAAAAAATCCCTGTGATTCAAAGCTGAATTTTCTGCAGCCATTACTCCAGTCTTCAGTGTCACATGATCCTTTAGAAATCATACTAATATGCTGATTTGATGCTCTAATAACATTTCTTATTATTATCAATGGTAAAAAGAGTTGTGCTGCTTTAAACCTTTGTGGAAACTGTGATATGTTTTTTTGCAGGATTCTTGATAAATAGAAAGATCCATAAAACAGCATTTATTTGAAGGAGAAATCTTTTGTGACATTGTAACATTTTTACTGTCACGTTAAATTAATTTTAATGCACCCTTGCTGAATTTATTTCTATATAATAATAATAATAATAATAATAATACATTTGGTTTACAGTTTTAATTAATTAACTGTGTACAGTTATAATTATCTTTATTACAGTTATAATTAATCTTTATTTCTTTCCAATAATTTAATTCAAAAACAGTAATTAAATTTCAGGAAATAATCAAGAAAATTGTAATTAATTCATTATTATTATTTTTAATTTATATATACATTTTTTTTAGAAAACCACTCAATTTCAGTCAAACAACCAACCTACAGTACATATAAAATGTTTTCATTAATTTTAAAAATAATTTTAATTAATAAATTAAAATTTATTTAATGTTTTCTATAATTAATTTACATCAAATCCATTGTTCTGATGTGCATTGTAATGAACATTAGAAACACACCCTTTACAAACATCACATAATTATAAAAGGCCAAGACTGAGCTATTGTCTTATATCATAAACTTTAAAATTAGGTGATGGATTTTGTGTATATTATTATTATTATTATTATTTAAAGAAATGCATATTGATGAGTAGATCTGTGGAATCCTAGTGTGCAACATGCCCACCTGCTGTTAAACTTCTGCGGGTGTTTCTCCCTCATGGTGTGGAAGCGGTGAGCAATGGAGGCATCCTGTTCCACAAACAGGATAATTATACTATGAGTTAAATAACAAAGTTTTTACAAATAATACATATTGGCAGAGAAACAGAAAGATTAGGGGATTGAAACGACATAAAAGTGAATATAATAAAGGTCATATTTCAGATGAATGCAGTACTGTATGTGTCATACCACTCCAATGGAGAAGTAGTTGTTGATGATTTCATAGGGCACAGGGTCACCCCTCTCCTGACTGTCCTCCAGGGTCACCTGTATGCTCCAGCGATCCATCGGAACCATAGCACTGCCCTCAATGTCCTTCAGGATCCGGCCCAGATCCATACCATCATAACCTACAACATTATAACCGTGAGAAACACTAAATATAGACATAAAAGCACATGTTCAAGTTTCAAGTTAAGCTTTTGCCCTCACCTCCTCCCCATCTAAGACAGCGTGCAAGATCATTTCCTGTGCCAAGAGGAAGCACGGCCACCGGGGGGCGCATTGGCAGGTTGGCTTTATCTTTATAAAAAATTGAAAAGAACATTTGGTTGAAAGTGAAATGAGAGCTAAACCTACATATCCTCTATGGTTTTGCTTTGAGTGTCACACAATGTATGTTTTATTTTGTTTCCGACCTATAGCGTCAAGGATCCAGCCAACTGTGCCGTCACCTCCACAAACTAATATTCTATAGTCCGGCAGATCTCTGAAGAAACATAACCTGGTTTGGAAATAAAAGATCATAAAGATTACAACCACTTTGAGTTTTAAGAAGCTTTTACAAGTTGTATTAAACCAAATGTATCACCATCCACATCTATTAAAACTCAAAATCAATCATACATCATGTATTTTTCAGTCTTAGTCCATTTTTAATAGTTTTGTTGTCCACAGTTTCAACTGAGTGGCACAAATAAAGACATTCATATGCTGAACGGTAGCAAAATCCTTACCCTGGTCCTGGTCCACCATTGGAAAGGTTATAAACCTGCCGAGGATTCAACAAGTACTGGAATTTCCGAAGGACTCTGTAAGAACACACATTTTGTGAGTACAAATTATGATTTAAAATACACATATCAAAGACACTCAGGCAATTAGACAACAACTGATGCATGGATCAATAGATTGGAAGTGTTCTCACCTCTCCCCCTGTTTACCGCCACTTTTAGGATTCACAAACACCAAAAGAGGATGAGTGTCAGGAATTGGGTTTATCTGTTGAATTAGTTTCACCACCATTATTCAGTATTTCTCACCTCTGCCTGGGAAAGCTGAAACATAAGCGACAGTCCATGCTGTGTCTTACCTGTAGTACCTGTCCATCAGGTGTAGTGTTGTGGTCGCTATCATCACTTGCAAATGCGCAGCCATTCTTTATGCAGTTTGGCCTCTCCTAAGTGAGGAAACAAAGAACAGAAGGTAAAATGAAGAATGAAATCACAATTAATCTGTGCTTTTGTCTTCAATTTAAGCAGACCTCTAATCTTTTAACCATTTAAACCATTTTAATTTTAACCATCTAATCATGTTGTTATATGTATGTTATATATATCATTAAATACAGAATAATAAAAGTGTACATGTAAGCATATACTTGAGTAATTTTGCTGTATACTACAGATGCAAATCATGAGACATGGAATTAAGTAGGTCTTCCAGACGGACTTTAATTTGCATTACCTTGATGATGGGATAAATGGCCCACGGTGGTAAGATATGATCTCTGAAAGGGCCACAATCACAATCAAAGGGTTCCTGGGTTGCACACTCATCATGTCTCTAAAATATGACAGTAAAAATGATGTAATGAAAAACTATGAACCAGAAAATGACAAATTGACCTGCTTCATTTGTGATATCAACAGTGATTCTTAAGTGCATTTCTTTCTTTTACCCACCTGCTGCTATGTACACTTTAATACTTTAATATATAAAGATTTTCAGCAACTGTATATTGTACTGTAGTTTTTCACAAAGTCTCAGGCTCACCATGGTGTGACACCAGACACATCGTTTCCCAGTGAGGCCGTGCAAGCTTTTTATCTTCTTCTGACACCGGTCACACTTCCCAGAATCACAGTTTCCACTCACCCAGTCATGGGCTGAAATCTGCATGCAAACAAATTAGATGCACATATGCTATTTACATTTCCAGTGTCCACTTGATGGCAGTACTAAAGAAAGAAAGATTATAGGAGATGCTTAAAGTGGGATCTGTCTGCCCTGGGCCCAATAAGAAAGATATACAATAGAGGACCTTATTGAGACACCCTCATCACAGGAAGTAAATAAATTAGGAAATAAATGGATTCTTTTTTAATAGATGTAGCCCATTTTTACACTATTTAAAGGAGATGTACTTATTAAAATATGTTCTTTTAATTTATTTTTGTTCCCCTTTTTCTTAAATTCTTATTCTGTAAAATTTTTTATTTTTTAAAATACAGTTTCATAAATAATATATAACATACTGGTAGCTGTTTATGCATTTTTTACTTTTTACATTATTTACAGTTATTATGTCATGCAATCCTGGGATGGGATTTATCTGCATTGGTTTTGAATTTCATTAAAAAAGAAAAAAAAGGTGTTCTTACCCCTGTCTCTTTCTTTGACATCACATATGTGCGGGTGCATGGAGCCGGGTTTTTATTTGCACACCGACCATGGACTGTGTATTTGCAACCTGCGTATGATAGCAAATGATTGTGACACCTGAACTGAATCAGAACTAAACATATGGGTTTGCAAGGTTATGCATAACTACATAGCTAAGTAGATAAACCACAATACGCATAGGCACACTGGATTTCTAGAATATATCTTGAAAATTGTAGCATTTTAATTGCTAAAATGACACATTTCATTGGCAGTCTGGAAATATTGATCACATTTGCAAAGCAATCTGTGAACCTTTCTTGTAAATTACCCAGAATTCCACTCACAGGTGCAGCAGAGACCCTGTTTGCGCAGCCCCAGCAGCATATTCTGACAGACGTTGCAGTACACAGGCTTGTTGAAATGTTTCATCCTCCACAGGTGCTGGCCGTCTCTTTGGGTCATCTTGAGAAGGCAGAAAAACATCATGTAGGTAATGTTTTTCTTTATAATCTTATTCTGTAAAATGTAACATGTCATTCAATATGTTCCTATTCGGCAAATAATTCACATTCCTCTAATCTGCCTCTAACCAGAGTGTTACTGTAGATACAGGGTAAAAAAGGTAAAGAAACAGATGTATGACATATATAGCCTGATGACAAAAGAACATGAGTTCTAATTATTGTCTTAAAGGGATAGTTCATTCAAAATTAAAATTTGTCATAATTCACTCACTGTCATGTCATTTCAAACCAGCATGAATGGTACAGTAACGCTTACTGTTGTTCAGCAAATATTCATAGGTGAAATCCAGTTATTTCAATGAGAGTTTTATCCCCACGATTGGGAATTTTGTATTAGGATGAAAGACTTACCCGCATTGATTTTGCGATGGATTCAAGTTAGTCGCATAAATTCGCTGCGTTGACCAACAAAATTTCTGTGTGAGCTGTACTTCATATGTCGCTATACTATCGGCTGTTTTATACAAAAAATTCTGCTAATGTGACTTCACCACAATTCATTAACGATTTGTGATTCATGAACAAATCAGTTTGATTTTTGAACTGGATCAATTGGTTCAATTAAAAAAATAGACTCATTCATTCATGGATTTGGTTCTTAAGTTCAACTCACGACTCAGTGAATCAGTCGCAGTTTACTAGAGGGAAAGTTCAGCTGTGAATCATCACACAATGCTATTGTGTGGCTTAAGCAGACTTAAAATATATAAATTGAGTCACTTGAACTACTTTTTGGTGTTTTTGTCTGCCATTTTTGAAGCTTAAAAAACCTTTATGGCCTCTGTTGTCATAGGAAAAAAAAAAACTGTGTGATGATTCACCAGAAATTCTCCTCCTGTATTTCACACAAAAAATAACAGCAAACGGGTTTGGAACAACATTAGGGTGATAAATGATGACATCATTATAGTTTTGGACAAACACCTTTAATAAATAAGATGAAATGTACTCATCTATTAGAGAAACCGATGACGACATATGAGTAAATAAAATGCTAATCAGAGGAAAGTGTTTTTGAACCACTCTCGGTGACTCACAACAGTGTCGTTTTCTTGTTTATTTCATATTGCTTCCTTATCTTACACCTACTGGCTATTCTTTATGAATTCAGGGGCCGGCTGGAGGTGGATAGGGTGGGCTGAGGACATTGACTCACGCAGTCACATCAGAAAATTATTAATAATTCAGAATATTATTGGTTTGGATGACTCAGGCGGGAACTTCAGGCAGCCGAACAGGAGGTCAGAAACTGTAGCCCACACAGCCATGCTGTAACTGGGCCTGATGGCTCAGCACAAGCCCCCTTGTGCCGCTTGGGCAGGTGGAAATAGCACACAGGGAAGTCCCTGGCTTTGATACATGGTTAAGCATCTGGCTCACAAACGCAAGACAGGAATATAAATTTAGGCTGATTAAATTCATGTGATTACAATAATCTGTGTGACGGCACAAGCTACATTTGCTGTAATGGACTGTGAACGCTGGTGGTAACAACGAATGTCTTGTAGTTGTAACTTCTGCACTGACTTTGCCTATGTGGTGTGAACCATGCTTATTAGTGCTAAAAGCACATTTCCAGTGTGAAATTGGCACTGGCTTAGCATTTAAAGATTGATCTTTGGTTTTCATTATATGTAGCTGTAATTAGTCATGGAAAAAAAGTTGCTGTTAACTCTATGGCTTGTCTCCAGGTCATGCACTAGCACAGAATGGACAGACACAAGAGTCTTGGTAGTTAGATAGTTTATGTTACACCTCCAGAGGAGTGTGAAGCCAACTACTGCTCTAGTGTTACTTGCTGGATGCTAGCTTGAGCTTGCATTTTGAAGCTGCCAAGTGGCTTGTGTGAATAGATGCATGTCAGGGATATTTTGAACGCATGCCTTCTTCAGATGTATGCTTATTTTAATGAGATGTAATGTAAAGTAGATCTTGTGCATGACGTGCTAATGAGATGCAAGGGATGTCTGGTTTGCAAAAATTCACGAGTCTATTTGCATCTTACTGCTGGTATATACATGCCTCCTGGTTGTGAACCACCAGACACAAAATTTAGATTCACTGAAAATCTATATGGGTTCTGACGCTGACAAATTCTTAAAGTTTTTGATCTGGGCCCCCCATCATGACTATACTGGGAAAAGTGTGTGGACACTTGAGCACTACATCCATATTGTTAAAAATGAACAATAATACTAAAATAAAATTAAAAATAAACAAATATAAATCTAAACAATAATTATAGTAATTATATGCATTTGCTGTGCATATAAGAATGTGCGTGTGTGCAAGCGTGTGTTGCGCCAAGGTTTATATAAATCACGATTCCCAGTAATGAAAACAAATCTGTCGATTCACTCACAGATTTGCATGGGATATATATTATATTATTAAAATAACTATTTTCCATTTTAATATATATTCTAAAATTTATTCCTGTGATGACTTTCAGGATTTTCAGCAGCTATTCCTCAAGTATTCTGTTGCATAATCATTCAGAAATCATTCTTATATGATGATATAAATAAAACTGTAAAATTCATCCAAGGTAAAAAAAATATATATATATATAATAAATAAAATAAAAATAAATATATCGTAAAAATAAAAATAAATTAATTAAACAAAAAAAAATTGCTAATATGGTTTTGGTTGTTCATATAAGTATGTGCGCGCATGCAAGAATGTGTTAAAAGTCACAGTTGCTTGCGCTAGTCCAAAATCAGCAGGCTTATGATATGCAATATTGAGGTTGAGCTAGACAACAGAACCTAAAGTGTCCTCAGAAGGACAGAGTGCAATAAATGCATACATCTACTAATTTTTACATAGTTTTCTCCTTGCTTCTTTTTGCTTCTGAGTAGTGTAATCTGAGGTACACACCAAAAATAGCAGCTCTCTGACATTGCATCTGAAACTGTGAGAATCTATGCTTGCGTTTTCCTACCTTCAGTCCCAGTAAAACCAGTAGCGGGACGTTATTCATTCCCCCCTCCACCCATTCCTGTAATGACACCGTTCCACTGCTATCTGCGTCAATTGCTGTCATCATATCCTTCAGCACCTGAGAACAAGCGCAATGTGCAATGAGAAAGTGTATTAGTGTATTTCTGTTGTAACCTGTATATGATGTAACTAAATCATCACTTCATTTGAATCATAAGGAGCAACATTATGCAAACAATCTTGTCAGATTAATTTTTCCCTTCCTTATTTTGCACCATGACAAGTTGATTCATGCCAAATGAGGAGGAATGTGTCTTCAGCAAGGTGTGGTTAAGATGGAAAATATCTTGAGCGCATAGGCATTTCACTTCTTTTCGTCAAATATCACACACACACAAACAAACACAAACAACACACAACTCACAGGCCTCAGTTCGGACACATCCCAACCGAGGTAATCTGCTGCATGCATCATCTGGGCAATAATGCGGTCCACTTCCTGTTTTTCAGAAACATGACTGGTTACACATATTACCAAAAGATGTAATTTTAGCATGATGATTCAGTTTTGTTACATAATGAGGAATTGGAAGTAGATTATATTTCAGGCTAAGACCACTCACCGAACTGTCCAGGACACCGTTGCCATCTCTGTCATAGAGCCTAAAGGCAACTGTGAAGGGAAAAACATGGAGCTGTATTGGAAAGATGCCAACAATCATTATAGATATTCAAAGTGGCAAAAAAATTAGATTTACATTCAAGTTTGTCCCTGGGCTGGCCATCTTCCAGGAGAGAGAAATAACAGGACACATCCTTCAGAAAGACTTCCCCTAAGAGAGAAAGCAAAGACCGCCTTATATTCAGAATACAAGAAATCCCCTGTTCCATTAGTTTCATTATTTGAAACATGGCTTTTAAAAAAAGAAGTTATTAAAAATTATTATAGAGTAAAATAATAAATCCTGACATTTTATCAATCCAATTGAACTTGTATTGAACTCAGAAAGTGCCTTTCAAAATATAAATCAAACATTGATAACAGGGTTTAAATAATTAGTAATAATCGTTCAAAAGTTTGGAGTCTGTAATATTTTTTGATACTTTTGAAAGCAGTTTCTTATCCAAAGCTGCATTTATTTGGTCAAAAATACAGAATAAATAAATATTATTACAATTTAAAATAACTATTTTAATATTTCTTTGATGATACATGAATTTTCAGAATCAGAAATCATACTAATATGCTGATTTGCTCCTCAAGAAATAATTTCTTATTATTATCAATGTTGAAAAAAGTTTTTTTTTTTTTTTTTTTCCATATTTTTGTGCAAACCATTATACTTAATTTCAGGGTTCTTTAATGAATAGAAAGTTGAAATATAAATCTTGTATCATTATAAATGTCTTTAAAAAATGTCATTTTTTATTAATTTAATGTGTCTTTTCTGACTTTTTAATTCCATTTAAAAGTAGTGTATGTATGTATGTGTATGCACATATACATATACAGGTATTTACTTGACCCACTGTTTTCATCTGATTTCGCTGACTCTGAGTTCTGGAAGGATCTGAACAGCCGTTGGCACAGATCTGTTGGGAAGTCCTCCACCTCCAAATATGTCTTCAGGAAGAGGCGGAAACCTTCCTCATCAATGCACTAAAGACAAATCATTTTGTTCAATAAATAATGAGTGTGGCACATTAAAGGCTGCTACACATTCAAGGAACACAAAATACACACACAAACCACTAACACACTAAGTTTTTGGAATATATCATTGGGCTTTTTAATAACATCTATTTTGGTAATCATTCAGAAAGTACACATTATTGGAAACTAATAAAGTCATAAAATTATCAGGAACCTTCTCAAGGGGATGTAACAGAGATCCAATTATATTCTGCACTACAAACCTAATCCTAGTTCTACTAACAATGCTTGCGGTTCCTGTCCTAGTTTTATAGACTTAAGACAAAAAAAAAAAAAAAAAAAAAGGCCCAGCAAGTTGTATTCAAACTTCAAAGGCCTCAGGATACTGCTGTTCTATCTGGAGTAAAAAAAAAGAAAAACTGAGATATAGGCTATGTTACAGTCAGATACTCCTCCCATGCTGACATACATAAGACTTCCATGACATAATTTGTTGTTTGTTTTGCTTTAGTTGCACAACACAAGCTAAATATAAAGCTTAGAGTGAGACAAACACAAAAATTACTGAAACAAAACTCTTGAAGCATTGATTTACAGTGTTTGAGAGCCAAGTCAGCACACAGTCAGCTGAAAAAACTAGTGCACATATCAGGTATACGGACTAAATCTTTGCAACATGAGCATGTCTGAATAGCATATCTTTTAAGAGCTATAATCCCATGACTTCAGAGCAATTTCTTTCCATTCTTACACTGAACTTCCTACTACAGACATGGAAGATAACTTAACCTTGTATAAAGGAAAACTGTCCGAAATATATGTTTTTATTTTTTATGGAACAGTTTATCGAGCCTTTCTAATATATATATATATATATATATATATATATATATATTTTAGATTTTAATATATATGTAATTTTTATATGTATTTTATGTTTTGTATCATATTTGATACATCAGACTTTTGTGATAAAATTCTGATAGCTTATAATGTAAACCAACAAGATCTTTATGAAAGTATAACAGACTACTTATATAAAATGCATATAAATATCAGTTGGGGAGGGCAAAACAATGATGATTGGGATAAAAATTAACTTATTTATGTACAAATAAACATTCTTCAAAAGCCTGTTGTATCATATTTGATATTTATATTTTAACATGACTTTTCTTTAAAAAAAAAAAGATGTATGGATAATCAAGTAAACCAAAGCTGCTTCAGTCCAATAAATGTTCATCCTGAAATATTACTAACAATATAAAAGTTATTTTTACATTTTATTAACCTTATAAAAATCATCACATGTGGATGTGGACGTTTTTAGAATTATACTAAAAGGCCTTTTTACTTATTAATAAAATGTGACCCTGGACCACAAAACCAGTCATAATGGTCAATTTTTCGTAACTGAGATTTATACATCGTCTGAAAGCTGAATAAATATGCTTTCCATTGATGTATGGTTTGTTAGGATAGGACAATATTTGGCCGAGATACAACTATTTGAATATATGGAATCTGAGGGTGCAAAAAAAAAATCAAAATACTGAGAAAAATCACCTTTAAAGCTGTCCAATTGAAGTTCTCAGCAATGCATATTACTAATCAAAAATGAAGTTTTAATATATTTACGGAAGGAAATTTACAAAATATCTTCATGGAACATGATCTTTACTTAATATCCTAATGATTTTTGGCATGAAAGAAAAATCGATAATTTTGACCCATACGATATATTTTTGGCTATTGCTACAAATATACCCCAGCGAATTAAGACTGGTTTTGTGGTCCAGGGTCACATATGATGAAATATTGTGCTAAAATATAAAAAATAGTAACACTTTCACCAATTTTCACTATCAACTATTTATTTATTATCATGCCTATTAATGACATATTGGCTTTTTATTAGTACTTATAAAGTACATATTCTGCAAGACCATATTATATATCACTAACTATTAATAAGCAGCAAATTAGGAGTTTATTGATGCAAAAGTTGTAGTTAATGGTTTGTTAATGGCGAGAATTGGAACTTAAAAAAACGTGAACAAAAAATCAAATATCATGCTGAAGGCATGTAGACAGTTTTGTACAATATGCTTTCAGCAAAGTTTTGATCATTTTAGAGGCCTCAGATATTAATATCAAACATGATACAGTAGGCTTTATAGGGTTAAATCATGCAGCTTGTTGAAGAGAGGTGCTCTTACACAATTTTTGCCTGCAAGCTGATAAAACAGGTTGAAAAATCCTTGATTTGCATCATAACTACTTGTAAAGTAGCAATGGTACCCTAGTAAATGTGTAGCAACGCTCTAAAAATCAGAAAAATGTTCTGGCAACCACCCACTACAGCTTCACATAATTGCAGTAAGTTTTGTGTGGGACACGCCACTAAAATCAGTACACATGGCACTCACTGACTAAGCAGGTACATGTTACATGAATCGTACAGCGGATGAGCTCAGATATGCTTAACCAGACGTGAAGTGATTCACATTACAGAGATGGATGGATCTGTTCATGGGTAATTGGACTAAGATCCTGTAAAAGCAAAGTGCTGACAGTTGGCCCCTGGCAGCCTGTTCACTCACCTCTCCGTGTCTGTACTTGGCTAACCTGCCATCTGCATTGAATTCCTTTAACACATCTTTTACTTTTAGACTGCAGTCTGCAAAGAGATAGACAGGGCGAGTGGGAAGGAGAAAAGAAAGAGAAAAAAAAAGACAAGATGACATTTTGGCACAAAGAACCACAGACATCACACCTTATAATGAACTCTATCTGCATCGACTCTGCATGAAAAACAGGCTTGGCAAGAACTCAGTACACATTTGGGGCAAGCATCTACAACAGCTTACTGTATAAAAATCCCTCAATCATACATGAGACACATGGATGGAGCAACCAAGGGGTCAAGGTTTGGCTGCTTTGCATGACCCTGTTAGCCCCTGCTGGTCAGATACTGCAACTACAGGATATGAAAAATAGCTTTCTCCATTGATGGCCATTTAAAATTGGGTGACCATATATCCTCTTATTCCTTGACATGTCCTGGCTGGGATTCCTGAATTGCCTAAAATGTCTAGGTTTTGGCTTTGTTTTACTATTGATGTGCTCTCTACAGTCTTCATATATTATATGCATGCAGTTTTGCTTTGCTTTGAAAGGGGAAAGGGAAGCGGTGTGTGGCCAAGTATGATGACCCATACTTGGAATTTGTGCTTTGCATTTAACCCATCCAAGTGCACACACACAGTAGTGAACATAGACCTGGAGAAGTGGGCAGCCAATTCTGCGGCGCCCAGGGAGCAGTTGGGGGTTCGGTGCCTTGCTCAAGGGTCTCACCTCAGTCGTGGTATTGAGGGTGGAGAGAGTGCTGGTTATTCACTCCCCCGATCTACAATCCCCGCCGGACCTGAGACTCGAACCCACGACCTTCGGGTTACAAGTCCGACAAAATATTTTTGTCAAATGATGTGATTCATTTGACAAAAATATTTTTGAAAAATATATATTTTTTAATTGCAAATAAAACGTATAATTTCAATTTTTATGCAAAATTTTAAATCATAAATTTATTATAGTATATGCTTTACCAGTGCACAATTAATTTTGAAGGGCATTTAAAGAATGAAATGGATCTACATGCGTGAAGAAACACCTGGAAATTTTATTTACATTTACACTTATGCATTTATCAGATGCTTTTATACAAATCAATAAAGTATACCTGTCCGTGATATATATTTTATGACAGTTTGTGTGTTCTCTGGGAATTGAACCCATGATAAAATGAAGTACAGAAACACTTTTATTTCTTAAAAATTGCTAGCTTTTCATTTAAAATCTTGTATCGTTGCTTAAAGCAAAATATTAGTGACTTTAATGTTTTACCCAACATATCATTAAAACATAGCCTATATGATAAGGGCATGAAAATGTACTGTATATATTGAAAAAGAGGTGTTTCACAAACAGTTACAAAGAAACAGCAACTAACATTTTGAATTAAACATGAAATTTTGAAGTAGAAAAAACAAACAGTATTTTCTTGTAAAATATAGCGTACTCCAATAATTAGTTTTACTTACATCAAATCCTTTCTTACAGTGTAGTAACAATGATCATTTTGCATTATAAAGAATACTACTGAATAATAATACCAAATTATTCTATCAATACATGAAATTTTTCAGGGTCCATTAAATTAGAGATGTTAGTGAGAAGAGTGATAACATAGTGTCTTTGTTACACGCTACACGTACTTACTATAGTAATAACAGTAAATTAAAGGGTTACTCCACCCCAAAATGAAAATTTTGTCATTAATCACTTACCCCCATGTCGTTCCAAACCCGTAAAAACTTTGTTCGTCTTTGGAACACGATTTATGACATTTTGGATGAAAACTGGGAGGCTTGTGACTGTCCCATTGACTGCCAGGTAAATTACACTGTCAAGGCCCAGAAAAGTATGAAAGATGTCGTCAAAACAGTCAATCTGCCATCAGTGGTTCAATCTGAATTTTATGAAGCGACAAGAATACTTTTTGTACGCAAAGAAAAAAAATAACAACATTATTCAACAATTCGTTTCCTCTGAGTCAGCGTAGCGCCATTTTGGAGAATATCCGCTGGACACAAAATGCGTATGCTCTTCTGTGTCATCCGCACCACAAGGATACGCACTTTTCGTTCAAATCAAAGCGTAAATATACGTAGAAAACGTATCCGTGTGGTGCGGATGACACAGAAGAGCATACGCATTTTGCGTCCAGCGGATATCATCCAAAATATCTTAAATTGTTTTCCGAAGATGAACGAAGCTTTTACGGGTTTGGAACGACATGGGGGTAAGTGATTAATGACAAAATATTCATTTTGGGGTGGAGTATCCCTTTAAGCATAATTACATAATTACTTAAACCAAACCCTATTCCTAACCTAAACCTATTTTAAGTATGTTGTTAATTAATATTAGTCAGTACTTAATTGTACAATTTCACTAACAAAGACACCTTAAAATGAAGTGTAACCAGAAAATTAGTTTTCATTTTATCTTTCTTTTTCTTTCATAATCACATCATTTTAGTGACATTATCAAAATCTAAATGGTGTCAATCAGTCAGTCCTTCCCATCACTAGTTGTGCATGCATAAAATACTTAAGCAAATGTATGCATGTAAAACTGTAAGTAAACTGGGCTCACAGATGTCTTGGATGCACACGACTGGCATGTTTTTTTGACCCTGAGAATAAAGTGTCATTTCGCACTTAAGGACTGAGAGTGAGTCATGGTTTGTAATGAGGCCGAGCATTTAGTGAGAGTGGGAGGGATGTGTGGGCATCACAGACTTACAGTCAATGTACTGCTGAAGCTGGATGAAGTCTACCGGCCTCAGCTCTCTGTCATCCGACTCGCCCGGGTCTGACATCACGCCAGAGCCTCTGAATAACACTGAAAGAGTGAAAGAGAAAGGTTGGTGAGAGGAAAACACACAGATGAAAGCCATATCCATCTTTACTTTTTATGCATTAAGATGTTTTTGTGCACTTAAAGTGAAAGGAAAACCCACAATATAACCAAATGCCATTAAGATACTGATGATAAAAGAAAAGCTTTAGGCCTAGACACGACTATGCAAATACAAAGCATGCACATTGTTGCCGTTCTCGTAACATACCCTCTGGCACATACCATAAATGCTTTGAAAACAATGACAGACAAAATTAATCACTGTTGCATTTTTGTGTGAATATTCTAATACTATGTCATAACAAAATTGTTCATGAATATGGAGAACCATTTTATAAAAGAAAGCATAGAGTTCACTTTTTGCCCTTCTGGTGTCCAAAATGTTATTTATTCTTTTAGGCTGAGCAAAGACTAAAAATGTGTCTGAATAATTTGCTATTCATGTATGAACAGAAAAAAATATATCGCCACACCATACAAGAATTCTGGATATTATATACGCTATATATTGTTTGGAGTCAGTACGATTTTCTTTGAAAGAAACAAATACTTGGAAAGCATAAAATTACAGTTGCTACATAATATTAATAATATAATCAATTTTAAATAAATGTTGTATTTTTGAACTTTCTGTTCATCAAAGAAATATGAAAAAGATGTATAATGGTCGCCACAAATGTCTTCAACATTGATAATAATAAGAAAAGCTTCTTAATCACCAAAACAGCACATCAGAATGATTTCTCAAGGATCATGTGACACTGAATTCAGCTTTGCATCACATGAATAAATGACATCTTAAAATATATTCAAATAGAAAACAGTTATTTTAAATTGTAATAATATTTCACAACATTACAGTTTTTACACTATTTTTGATCAGACAAATGCAGCCTGGATGAGCATAAGAGACTTCTTTCAAAAACATTAAAAGTCTTACAAATCTTATCTTTATTTTATTGTTTTATTAAAAAATAATAATTTATTTGAAATGTATGCATTATTAAATATACATTAAAAATACAAACACTGTTTAGACACTATTATGTATGCCAGCCTGGCTATGTAAAACAGCACGTCGCATCATCAATCATCCATTTACATAGTGAAGTCACTGCGACATACTCAAGAAACCAAAACTATGCAAACAGAAAACCCAACTCTTCTCATAGGTCACATGACTAACAAAAAGGTTGTGTTCCCAATTAAAAGATTCATCTTGTGTTTTTGTGTATGACACCAGTGGAAAGAGTTTGATATTCACATATTACTATTTTTATTTGTTGAAAAACTAAACACTATGACTATGTACAACATTCAAAACATATTCAATGTCAGCTGACAAGATTGTCAGTTAGTATACAGCACTGATTCAAGGACCTGAGGCTAAATGAGACAATATCTCTTTATGTGTGCGTGTATTATATAGAAACCTCATGTTTCTGGGTCTCATCTGTTATGGAAAATGGATCAGCACTCTCATTAAGGAAAAAGCAGTCTAGGGAGATCAGTATGCTAGTCTCAGCCTAAAGTTTTTCTTCCTGTGCACATTCATTAAGGTGTCTTCAAACTTTTTAACACAAGCCAAACAGCTTTGATGGAGAATAAATGGGTGACCTATTTAAAGCAAGTCTACATCTAGAGATCTATTTTTTAGCAACTAATAATAGTAGCAGAAGTAAAATTTTCATAACAGTGACTCTGCGCATGTCTGTGAAGACAGAAAACTAGCCACATATTTAAAACCAACAAACAAACATATGCAAAGCTTTAGTCTGAACAATAGGAGGAGTACTTTAACTTAAGTTTGTTAGCATGAGAACGATGGTACAAGGCAGTTTATGTTCTTCCTCGAAAAACTCTGATGCGACAGAAACGACAGAGAGAATGAAGCCCGTACACCCACTCCTCTCATGTGATGTGAGCTAACAAAGGGTCACACCGTTCTCAGTTAATTCCCTCAAAAGGTTAGTGTCGTTGCCTAGGAACTTTGTTTGTGTGGCCTATTCCATGTATATGTGGGTGGGTGTATATGTGCGTGCGTGTGTGTGTGTGTGTCTGTGAGAAAGAGAGAGAGAAAGTTGGGAAAACAGAAGCAATACTTTTCTGTCAACAGCGGAAGCTAGCTGGTGCATGACAGACTATTTTACATACATGCTGCAGTCTTATCAATCATTTTGGAATGATAGAAGAAATATATGTTTTAAATGTCACACTTATTTATGCGTTTTTAAATCAATTCGAGGAAAAAGTCGAGGTTCTCTGTCAGATAATCATATGAATTGCATGTTTTCAAATCCAATGACTATTGAGTCACATGTGAAATGAAACTACACATTTTCAAATCACATTTTTCTGCTCTAAGTTGCAGATTAAATTAAAATGGATATATCTCATGGAGAAATGTCATGATCATTAATATTTTGACCTGAAATGAAAACAAAAATAAACTGTAATTTGCATAAATGAGAATTTTATGCATTATTTTTATGACAAATAAGTACATCCCCCCCACACAACGAAATTCTTATTCTCATAAAATAATTGTGGAAAAATTTCATTCTCATTACCGTAACACAATAAAAAAATGGATTTCTGATAAGAAAATCATTAAGTAAAATCAGTGTTAATTAAATTCAGTACCAATGTTACATTTGTGATGTATACTTATAATAATATATCATTATTTTTTTATATTGCTGTAATAAGAATTAGCTTTTCTGCATTTCAATATGCCACAGACAATTAGGAGATGGGTTTAATTGTCATGAAAATAATGTCAAAACGCAAAAACTCATATTGGCCCTAAAACAGGCTTCATTTTCTTTATAAGAAATATAACTATGTATTTTTAGTAAGGCTGTCAATAGATTACCGTTTTTAATTGCGATTAATCACACACTTATCATGAAATTAAGCAAAACACTATTAATCTAGTTTAAAACTTCTTATTTATCTTGTTTTTTTAGTCTTAGGAGTTTTTCATGATATTCAGCCAAATGACAATAAACAACACCAACAGGACAGTCTGACAGTCTTGTTTCACACCAGTTTTAACAGTCAGTTGCTGCAGTTTACAACTGCTGCTGCCTGCAGGTCTTGGACTCTCTCTCGCTGTCTGTCTCTGTCTTTCTGAATCTCTAATTGTTTGGGTTGAGCACAGAAGCGTGGTAATTTGATTCTGGGCTTCCTCATCACTTATTTGCATGCATAGCTCTCTGTTTTATGGAGGGAGACAAATCTCTGCTTCACCAAACACTTAATCCAGTAAAATACAGCGCTAAGGGCTCTTTGTGGCTCGGCTCAAAGTACACAGTTTTTGAGACCACCCACAAAAACAAGGTGCAAACTATAACATCACTCTTTTAGACTGTAAATTGTTTCCATTTATTCAGAAACAGCTGCCAGTCATTTATACAATAAAAATGCACATTCATTCATGCCAGTGTGTCCATTAGCCCAGGTGGATAATTTGTTTTTTTTCCATTATAGATGAGGGTTCAATTGGATATCATTATTGATTACAAGGCTCTCAGGTCATTTTTTATAATGACTGCCAAGACAACCAATATTTAACACATACAGTGGCTTGCGAAAGTATTCATACCCCTGAATTTTTTTTCACATTTTGTTATGTTGCTGCCTTATGTTAAACTGCTTTAAATTACTTTTTTCCCATATCAATCTACACTCCATACACCATACTGAGAAAGCAAAAACAGAATTGTCACAACTTCGTACATTTATTAAAAAATAAAAAACTGAAATAAGTACATTTCATAAGTATTCATACCCTTAACTAAACATTTAGCTGAAGAACCTTTACAGTCTCAAGTCTTTTTTTGTTTGATGCGACAAGCTTTGCTCATCAGCATTTGGCAGTTATCTGCCATCCTTCTCCTCATCTCTTCAGCTCTCAAGCTCTGTCAGGTTGGACGGGGGCAGATGCACATTTTCAGGTTTCTCCAGAAATATTTGATTGGATTCAAGCTCAGGCTATGGCTGGGCCACTCAAGGACATTCACAGAGTTGTCTATAAACCACTTTTGCTGTGTGCTTAGGGTCATTGTCCTGTTGGAAGGTGAACCTTCTGCCCGGTTTGAGGTTCTGAATGCTCTGAACTAGGTTTTCATTAAGGCTATCTCTATATTTTGGTGCAATTTTGAGCTTCTCTTCTACTCTGATGAATCCCTCAGTCCCTGCTGCTGAAAAACAGCCCCACAGCATGAGGCTGCTACCAGCACACTTTACTTTTGGGATGGTATTCTGCAGGTGATGAGTAGAGCTGGTTTCCTTCAAACATGATGCTTAGAATTGAGGTTCATCAGACCAGAGAATCTTGTTTCTCACAGTCTGAGGGTCCTTTAGGTGTTTTTTTGTAAATTCCAAGTGTGTTTTCATGTGTCTTAACTGAAGAGAGGATTGAGTCTTGCCACACCGCCATGAAGCCCAGATCGGTGGAGTGTTGCAGTGATGTTTGTCCTTTTGTAGGTTTCTCCTGTCTCCACATATGATCATGGAGCTCAACTAGAGTGACCATCAGGTTCTTGGTCACCACACTAACCAAAGCCCTTCTCCATCAGTTGCTCAGTTTGGCCAGGAGGCCAGCTCTAGGAAGAGTCCTGGTTGTTTCAAACTTCTTCCATTAAGGGTAACAGAGACCACATGCTTCTGTGACCCTTCAATGAAGCAGAATTTTTTTCTGAACACTTCCACAGATGTGTGGCTTGACGCAACCCTGTTTCTGAGCTCTACAGGCAGTTCTTTGGACCTCAGTGCTTGTTTTTTTGCTCTGATATGCATTATCAGCTATTAGACCTTTTATTAAGACGTGTGCTTTTCCAAATCATACCCATTCAATTGAATTTGCCACAGGTTAACTTCACTTGAAGTGTAGTAACATCTACAAGCAATATGAATGCTCCTGAGCTAAATTTCAACTGTCCCAGATAAGGGTATGAATACTTATGCAATGGAATAATTTTAGTTTTTTTAATTTTTAATAAATTTGCAAAGATGTTAAAAACCTGTTTTTTGCTTTACAATTATCGTGCATGGAGTGTAGACTGATGTGGAAAAAAAGTAATTTAAAGCAGTTTAACAAGGTAGCAACATAAAACGTGAAAATAATTAAGGGGTATGAATAATTTCGCAAGGCACTGTATATATACTAAAATGATATATCTATCATTTCAAATGATGTCTGTTATTTATTTGTTTATGTAATTAATTAGCAGCATAACAAGCTGTATAACGTACAGTCAGTTGCTCCTTATCACAAAATAAATATATTTGAAGCTGTGTATTACTGTATTACAGTTTGCTCTACAATTCTAATATTATACTTGGCAGCCCCCACAAGTGCATGAGAGTCATGTGTTTCTTTAGATGATAATCTTTGTCATCCCAAACCATGCAGGTAAAAATGTCAGCAGAATTACAGAAATGTCAGTAACATTAAAGAAGTAGTGGGTGTTTGTAGTAGTTAGTTTCAGGTTGCTGAGAGATTCCCCTGTATTGTGCATTGTGGCATGCTTCTCTCTAGATGTAATTGTAACTTGCAGTGTGACAATTTTCAAATATTCCATGTACACCCTTTTTAAAATATGAGGTAAAAAAATTGTATGAGAATCAAGAATTAGAAAAATGTTGAATAAACTAGCACTGCAAAACACTGTTTACATGTAAACTACTACTAAACTACTAAAAGAAAACATACAACAATGTAAATGACTGTTGCATAAGGCCAATAAATTCAATTACAGCAGTAAATCACCCAGCCCCTTTCACTGTCTCACCTGTTAAGTTGCATTTCCAACCCACTTTACCAGAAAAGCTGGATTTAGAACACAACGGCCTGGTTTCACAGACAGGGCTTAGACTAAACCAGGATTAGGCCATAGTTCAATTAGGACATTTAAGTAATTTTTATAAACATGCTTAGAACAAAAAAAAAAAAAAAAAAACATTACTGGGGTGCATCTTGAGACAAAACAAAGGCACTGATATATTTTATGATCAGTCAGTGCAAGTTTATTTCAGCTGAAACAGCTCACTTACATTTTAGTCTAGGACTAAGCTTAAGCCTTATCTGTGAAACAGGGGGAACATTGACTAGACAGAGGTGCGGTGAGTAATTCTCACACAAGACAAAAATACTGAGGTTACAAGCCTGTTCTAGTGATCTAATATTAGCTGTAGGCTACATGTATTATTTGCCTTTACAATGGCTTTTAAAACCAGTGGTGTATAAAGTACTTGAAAGCCATACTTAAGTAAAAGTACAGATATCTTACCAGAAAATGACTTTGGTAGAAGTTGAAGTCACCGTTTAGAATATTACTAGAGTAAAAGTCTTAAAGTTTGTGATATTTATTGTACTTAAGTACGAAAAGTATTTTTTAAATCTTAAACGTACTAAGTATTGAAAGTAAAAGTACAAGTAAATGCAAAATGGAAAAGAAGCAAATAAATATATATAAAAATGTTCATACACAGCTTGAGTAGCAAGACTGTGTTCAGTTTTAACTCTTTCTTCCATTTTGTATTTTTGGGTAAGAATAAGAAGCACTTCATCCGATACTTAGTGTCTTTTATTCCAACATAAGAAAACATTTCCAGAATCTGCATCTGAAATAGCATTTAGATGCATTTACACAGTTTAATGCATCTCAGAGGGGATATGGACGCATTTAAACTGCAGTTACAGATGCATAAATAGGCATCATGTTTTGTTTTTAACAAAACGTTGAATACTGATATTTGAAATAATTTAAAACATGAAAAAAATTGTCGACGTGTGACATTAAAACCACCAGTAGGTGGCAGCAAGTTAATGAGTGAGTCATTGAGATTCACTGATTCATTCAGAAACAAAGCATTTGACTGTGTTAATGAGTTAATCACTGAATCAATTATTTAACGATTCATTCAAAAAGCTGATTCATTCAAAATACCCTCCATTGCTAAGAGACGCAAAATAGTGCTGTGATCTTTGTTTGGAACTATTTTCTTTGGCAAAATTGAGCAAAAACAAGCAATTATGTCTAAAATGTAAGCCACTTATTGCTTTACTGAACTTGTATAAAATGATTATTAAATGTGTTATGCTCATATCTGCAGAAAAACAGTACTCTATGTGTGATATAGATTAAGTTAACTATATTAAATTATATAGCCTAACTATAAAAAGCATACAGAAGCATTTTGCCGTCTACAATTTAGAATGCCAGGAATTTTGAGTTTTAATAGACTAATAAATCAACGTGCGTGCACTCTGTGTGTGATTTGGTGATATAGCCTAATAATGTCAGATTGCACATCATTACAACCACACTTACCATATTATCCCAGATGATGCTGTATTGCACAGCCCAGACTCGACTTGAGTGGAAAATGAAATCATTCGCGGTTGTGTGCACACTTGTTTGCATGAGCAAAGGTGTTTTTTAGGAGTCTAACTTGTAAGCGCCAGACCACTGATTTGTCAAACCTGCTTTCTTGCAGTCTGTGTTCTTCTGACTTCTGACTATTTTGTAGTAAGTAACGAATATGCTTCGGGGAAATGTATCGGAGTAAAAGTATACATTTTAATTAGGAAATGTAGTGGAGTAAAAGTAAAAGTTGGCTGAAATATAAAAACTCAAGTAAATTACAGATACTCCCAAAAATACTTAAGTACTGTAACGAAGTAGTATTACTTTGTTACATTACACCACTGTTTAAAACTATATTTAATAACAATACTTTCTAAAGCTTTGTGCTGTTTGTACAAGCTGTCGCCTTGTGTCAAGTCAAACTGCTGCTTTGTATCTGCAAGAGTTTATATATTCAAGTGTTTTCCCCTTCCTCTCCCAGAGGAATATCTGATTGCTCAAAGGTTGCTCTTTCATAACTCAGAAGACGTAATGAAGATTCTGAGTTTTCTTTCCTTGTCTTACATGTATGTATGTATGTATGTATGTATGTATGTATGTATGTATGTATGTGTGTGTGTGTATATATATATATATATATATATACACACACACACATACATTGATCGATTGTATAGATATATTTACGTACATTATATAATATATTTGATAAATAATATATATTTTAGGTAATATACATATAAATAAAAAATAAAAAATATAGATTTTAGCGATACTGAGATGTTTGAAAAATAAATTCACAAGCGTTTAGATGAAAAATATTAGGCTTTTATATAATGACAATAATAATTAATAAATAAATAATAATTATTATTATTTCTGTATTCATAATACATTTTTTTAATTTAGATATTATTGTGGCAAAATTCAGGAAATAAAACAAATATATATATATATATGTGTGTGTGTGTGTGTGTGTATATATGATAAGCAAGTATAGCTTTATTATAGCTATATATAGATTGCTTAGATTAGTTTTAGCTTATATGTAATGGCATAAAGAATCATATATATATATATATATATTATTAAGTTTAATGTTTTATATATTATTGTGTCAATTCAGAAAAAAGAACAAATAATAGAAATATTAGAAAGGAAATAGTTCTGTCTTTTGGTAATAAGACGGTTTAATATAAAAATAACTGATATCAAGATTGGTTGTAACCGAAAAATATAATTATCATTTTTCCATCATGGGTTTCCCTTCTGGCTCTGATGGAAAATGTTCATTTTGCTGGTTATGAGCTGCTCTTTATTAGGTTAAGCCAAATCAAATCAAGTCATTTCTGCTTTTCTAAGGAAACACAATGTACATCTGGTCAGTAAGAAGGATTGCCAATCCTGGTGGCTCTAGAAAGAGTTTCCCCATCAGCTGTGCTGCCTCAGACTGTTGCCAAGGGTGACTGACAGGGGTAGAATGAGGAAGGGAGGAGGGGAGAGACAGATGAGGGGGAGGAAACCTGGGCAGCAGTCGCGGGTCTTCCCCTGCTGGCCCGCTCCACCTACGCATGCTTCTCAGAGCACACAACCTTCAAACAGACTGCTTTGCATTCCACCTGCTGATGTAAGGGTGAATCATTCACCTCAACAAAAGCAGATGATTTTTGTCTCTTTGGGGTGGTGTAGCATGCATTTATCCACCTTGTGCATGTCAAACATGATATACTGTAAGCAACAACTGAAAAAGTGGAAATAATTGATTCCCTCCCCACCCAAGTGGCTCAAGATCATTTTTGTGCACTAAATGAGAAAAAACTTAGCTTTGAACAATCAGCTTGCAAAACAAATGGCAGGCAAAGTTCAAGACGTGCCATAAAACAGGCCGCAAACTGTAAAGCAGCAACTAGTCACACCTCATCTTAGAACTGCTGCTGTGCTTTGCCTCCCTCAGCTCCCTTCTTGTGTTCTACAATGGAAAAAAAGCATCACTGACTATGTAAGTTGTGGCAGGACGAGTTTTTCGTAAAAGCAAAGAGGCCTCAGCGGCGTGCAGGAAACCCTTTCAAAGTCACTCACTACCCGCAGGCACGCCTGAGCTTGCACAGCAGCCGTGCACGCCATCGTCCTCCAGAAAAGCCTGCTGCGCGGTCTGTGCAAAGGCACATGCTTGAGGAGACACATGTTAGAAACGTACTTACACCCACACGGAGAGAGCACTACAGACAGCAGACTCACAGCAACTGTTGCGCTAGTCTCCTTCCTACACAGAGCAATATCAAGAGTCGAAGCCACGGGTGAAGCCATTTAGATTTCATTACCGTGTACATGAGAGGGCATGAGAAATCATAGACAGTCTGAAGATGAAACTGACTCAACTGAAAAATTTGAGGACACGCAATTATATCAATTATGCATATAATTATTACATTATGCAGTCTAAAATACACTGAGACACTTCACAATAAAAAGAACCACTAGAAAACTATTATCTCCACAAGCTTTCGTTGTACAATGAACATATTCACACAATGAACATGAACATTTTTTTCTGATAAAAACTGCGATGCATTTGAAAAAAAAAGAAAGAAAGAAAAAAAAACTCCTGGTGCAGCCAAAAATGTTGTGATTATACATTAAATATGATTATAAAATATTTAATTTATTTATTTAATAATAAGAAGAATGTTAATTATTATTATTGATTTTTAAAAAAAATATTATTCAAAATAAGTAATATTACTATTACAATATTACACTTAAAATAAAAATTTGTGTATAAGATCAATTTTAATATAATGTTAAAGTCCAATTGAAAAAACACAGTACTAACATTTATTGCCATTTTTTGCTTCAAACATAAAAAATATGACCAAAAATTAACATTTGATCATATATATATAATCTCACTGCCAGTGGCAGTGTTTCACAACACAGTGACAATATAAGTCGTTAAGTCTAATTCGTGAAAAATTGTTCTTTTTAATGAGTCAGTCAAAAGATTCACGAAACAGTAACTCACGAATGAGTCAGACTCACTCAGTGAATCGTTCTTAGTTGTTAATTCATGAATGACTCATTGACTGAACAATGAATCAGTTTTTGTTATTGTAAAAGAAAAGTGATTCCTCATCCAGAACTAGGCACCATTACTGTGATGTGTTTGTTTTTTTAGTACATTTGTGAGACTTCATTTGATTTGGCTGCTTCATGTCCTCATCATTTTTTTTTTTTTGTCTGCAGCCCTGAAACTCTTATGAAGCTGCACCATTCTGATTTACAACTATTCTATAAAAGCCAAAAAAGATGGTGATGGTGTTTTACTGACCACTGAAAGGAAATATGAGAATAAACAAGCTGTTTGGATCAGCAATATCCAGTTTTTGTTCCCTCACTTTTAGAGATAAGTACTTAACACTTGCCATGTTAAAAGAGAGGAAATCTGTGGTGAAATTAATATTGACTCACATTCCATTCACAAAGCTAGACCTTCATCTGTTTCTATTGTGTAAACGTGGTTAGATCATGATTGAGCTTTAGGAAAGACGGGCTATTCCTGAGTCCAGTTTTCACTGCTTGGCTCATGAGTTATAAAAGCAGTGAAAACAGAGACTACTGGGAAGACAGTAAACCAACCCTGTGATTTTCTAGCCAAGCCCATAAGGCTAGAGATTCCTCAGAGAATGAGTTACCATTATCAGGTAAGCTAAGCCAAGAGCTCTGGAGAGAATGTCGGGCTAAATTAGGACTTTTAATTTCTTCAGGGACATCCACAAATTTAGTATCGGCTTTCAAATGAGTCAGAGATACAGAAGTGCAAACTAAAATATAAGCATGTTGCATTGAGACAGATATCTTTTGATCATGACAGCAGAAACAAGAGTGGAAAAACAAGAATGACTGACTTTGTAAGTATTTTTGGCAAAAAGGTGTAAATGCAGGGGAACCGAAAGAGCACTTCAAAACCCTTCGCTTCAACTGTTGTGACTCATGTCGTGACCTGAACTGTGTGACAGAATGCTTCCAGTCTGTTATAAATATGATGCCTCTTGAACTGGAAGAGTTGAGATCTCTTATGGTGATGAAACAGGTTGAACTTAAATTACATAATCAGTTCACAGTTATTGGAAACCTTTAAACAGAAGAATGTTGAAATGAATATTTACTTAAACACTGTATTATTAAAACAGTTTAGATTAAGGCAGGCATTCAGATATTCTGCAACCTAGCGAAGAGATAACAGTAAAAGAAATAATTCAATGGAAAAAATCCAGAGAATGCAACAAGTATTTAATCAGATGAGATAAATGTGTCAAATAACACAATACATAAGTAGCACAAAAAGTAACATTTAGTGTCATGGTACACTGCTAAATAAAACATCTTAAACCAGACTGCTTTGATGGTTTTGAAGGGGTTTGGGAAACTTTTTCGGCTGGTCAGATTGGGAGACTGCCTTAACCCAGAATAGACTACTCAAGATGGAAGACCAGTTAGGCCGTCCTAAACCAGCAAAACACCTTAAGATGGGTTTTTTTCAGCATGGAATTTTTTGAAGTACATTGGAGAACCAAGCCTTTGTATTTTTAAACAGTAAAAAACTTCCAAAAACCACCTTTTACTTCTTTTTAAATGCATTTTAAGTTTCCAAGCACTTAACAGTACTACTCGGGATCCACAGTCTATGCAAATAGCTCAGTAAAAGAGACTAACCAAACATCTAACAACAACCCTAGTCGACAACTTCGAAGCAAAGAGGAAAACCACCAAAATGCAGTTAAGTGGTACAATTAAAAATAGACAGGTCTATGCATTACAAAACATGACTGAGAATCGCACAGCTAGGCTGTGTCTCAAAATTTATTGAGGTGTCTATCTTTAGCTCACTAAAATACCTAAACTGAATCATTTTCATTACATTCGGATGAGTTAACATGCATTTATTTGGAAAGGCGTGCTAAAAACAACTATGACGATGTTTCCTGACCTGCACTACTATTCATCGCAATACTACTACTGAATTTATAGTCCGAAACGTACACCAAACACTAATTCGATTCCCTAACAAATGACTCATATGAACCTGTTCTTTTTAATGAATCAAACATCCAGCGCGACAAATGCAGTCTGACTGCGAAAGAATGAATCATATGAGCCGATTCTTTTAGTAAATCAAAAACACGAATCAGGAACAATTATATTACTCATTTACTGAACTGAAACTTAATAATTTCATCACCATGTTAACATCATTAGTTATTGAATGTTCATATGTGATACACACATTGAATTTATTTTATAAAAATTAAGAACTGAAATATGTTAATTAAAAATAAACATTAAAAATATGTTAATATGTTATTAAAAATTCTGTAAACAATACTTTTCGCATTAAAATTGTATTAAATTTATTTCTGTGCATTTGTTAAACGCACAGAAACCTGAAATTATCTTATCATTTCCTAACAGCGCCAAATACAGGGAGCAAGATAATCTCGCGATGTTTGGATTAACACTTCGAATCGAAACTGTATGCATTTGCAAAACCGGGACATCACCACTTCATAAATGAAAGGTATGTAAGTTTGTTCGTTAAGTAGTTGAAAACAGCATTAGTCTTAAAATTCATTAAAGTGATTATAAATTATTAATCTCGTGTTTGTAATTAACGACGTCAAACTGTAATTTCGCTGGCGTTTGTCTCTCAAAACAGTGCTTTAGTGTCAAGTATCCCTCTTTGTAAATCAATATATGGAATTGTGCCACGGAAACCAGTGTTTTATCGATTAGTGATATTTCTCTTGAACCCAAAATCCAAGACATGTTGTCAAAATGGCCCTAGTATGAGTTTTAATATTTATAACATACGATATTTAGAGTGATATTTTCAGCGCGGCTGCCAACAGTTCGGTTGAGCCCACAGCTAGAGTTACGCGCGTCTCTAAGCAACACACCGAATACTGAACGAATCCAGGGATTTGAACGAATCGGTTGAGTGATTCAGTCGCCCATTCTTGCTTGTTCATGAACGAATCAACTGTTTTGAATGAATCAGTTCAATGAACGCTTCTGTGATAAAGCAGTGATTTGCCACCACTTACTGGCGGCATTAATGTCATAGAGTAGGTCTATCATTTAATTTCATATTTCTATATTCAGTTTTTTAATACAACAGAACAAACAGAAAACAAAAATGAAACAAAACAAAAAGCTTAGGCAGACCTTAAATGCACAGCTGTCAATTTAGATCTTAAGATAAAATCAAAGAAATCGATAAGTTACAGGGGAAGATACATAAACATTAACAGCAATAGGCTTCTTGTTTTGAGCCATGATGACAGTAGTTTTCAAGAACAATGTAGGCAATCATGCAAAGTGAAAGAAACAGTCCAAATAGGGTGTCTATAGCCGATGAAAATTTTGGGTCCATTTTATTTCTGATATAAGGGTTGATTTGTAGTCAGCATATTATTTTAAATTTAATAGCATGTTTTGTTACACACTGAAATTCTTTAGCGTGCTCCCGGACTGAATCCCAGTCTTCGCTGGAGATATTTAGTGCAAAATCATTTTCAAACATCTGTTAAATATTATCTGTGTCTCCTAGGATGGTCAAACTCAATATAACATAAATATGAGATACATATTTTTATCTTGTATTTTTATCAATATTTTCTCAATTACAGACTTATCGGTATACAAAGTAGTATTTTGCCTATTTTCAAAATGTTATATTTAAAACATTATTATTTAAAATGTATAATTAAAAAAGTTAATTTCTGAGGAAAAATTAATAAGGTCGTGTGGCAAAAATATATTTGTTCCTGTTTGATACTGTGACTTGACTTGACTTGATCCTTATCAGGACTTGACTTGACTTGCTTGAGGTGAGCCACTGACTTGACTTGACTTGCTTGATTAGTTTGTACTGTGACTTGAGACTTGCTTGAGACTTGAACATGTGTGACTTGCCCCCACCTCTGTTTCCTAACAACTGTTGAGGGCAGTAACTCTAATAATGATCTTTAAAAAGACATTTCAAAGTACTAAAAGAAAGGAATTTTAAATGGAACCAAACTCATCAAGACGAATCGAATTTAGAATCATTACATTCCTTACGATTCCCATCATTAACTAGACAGCATTCTGGGCATCGATACAAACGTTTGAACATGCTTTTTGGACCAGTGTTGCCAACTTAGCAATTTTGTTGCTAAATTTAGCAACTTTTCAGACTACCCTAACAACTTTTTCTTCCAAAAGCACCTAGCAACAAATTTAGCTATTTTTAAAATTTATTTGGCAACTTTTAGCAACTTTTGATAAGTGACTCAAGACGATAAAAAGGCAAAAGAGAAACTAAAGATGCCTAGCAGTACTCACATCACGTGAATTGACTTAGCTGCTATTTGCAATTGTTCAATTTAATAATAATAATTGAATAATTGTTCATTTATGATCCACTTTGTTAGTAGCTTGTACCTGCGTTTGTTGATCAGTTAGTACACCGTAAGAAAAATGGAAAAGATACTAGTAATTTTCCAGGAGATTATCCATTATCACCCTGTAACCTGAAAACACAATGCGTAATTTTAAAATGCAGGTAAAAAACCAATACGGAAAATTCTTTCATATTAACAGTAGATTGTGCCCTATTTTTACAGACGTTTCATAGAGTGTAGCATACTAACTACTCATACACTGCTTAAAGCCAAAGACTATAGAAATCCTTGAAAGGGACTTGTTAAAGCATAATTTTTGAGAATGTGTAGTATTACTAGTTTACTAGCTATATATAAAAAAAACCTAAATTGTAATAATTCAAAAATGTGTAAGTGTTCAATAATTCAATGTATTTAAAAATACAGTTATTTATATTTTAATATTATATTATGCATATTATTTTACAAACAGATCTAAATTAAAATACATTTTTTGCTGAGATTTGATGTGACAATTTTGCATCTTGATTACGCAATGACGTCATCGCGCAAAGGCATCACAAAGTCATTTAGCAACTTTTTTTTGGTGTGTTTTTTTGTCATCATTTAGCAGCTTTTAGCAACAAATCGACCTTCCTTTAGCAACTTCCCGTGAAAATTAGTTGGCAACACTGTTTTGGACAGTCAGAGGTTTTGAAACACAACCTTATGAGCCCCTACCATAAGAAATGCATAAAAACTACATGCGACACAATACAAAATCACTGTTACTGTTTAAAAGGTTGTCACTTCTCTAAAACTCACTCGTTTTACCACAAAAATAAATAAGCGTTGGCGTTACCTTAATATCTTGAGGTCTGCAGCACACGGTTAGTGATTCTGTCTTATCTTTAAAACAGACGCCAAGAACAAAATCGCCAGAGTCAGATGCACTTCGAAAACTGCTTCAGCGCTTAGAAAATTAATAAATAAGAGGCGACGAAGGCAGAACCAGCTTCGTCTGTGAGAAAGCGTTTAGCTGTGTTTGTCCGGTGGAGAACTGACAGTGAAGTGAACACGCCTAACTGTGAGTAACACTCCCATAGAGCCACAGCACCGCCCGCGCTTATGTGTCTGAGCTGAGCGATGCACTTTGATCAGATGCTCTGTGTGTGTATGAACTGCTTCTCATCGAGCACACCAATTCTACTGATAGATAGATAGATAGATAGATAGATAGTATATGCACGAATGATTAATCAACTGAAACTTGTTAAATTTTTAGTTATAGACAATCAACAGGGTGGTGTGACATTTAAACTATTAAAAGTGTCATTATCAAATGCTATCATTTTCAATATGATGTTTGGCATCTGAGTGATTGTATTTATATCTGTACTTTTAGATTGTGCAATAGCTTTAAGAGTTATTACATAATTAAACTGCAATATATTTGATTGGCAAATGCTTGATTAACTGATACAGGAATTTGTGGTACCGGATTGTAAAAGCTCCAATCAAATCCTTACTTTTTTTTTGAAAGGGATTAAGGACCATTTCATTTATTAGGGAGACATGAAACAAAACTGTATAACTGGTTTTTATTAGAATGAAATCCTAACTAGATGGATGGATGGACAGACAGATGGACAATAGATAGATAGACAGAATGATGAATGAATGGCTAGATGGATTGAGATTGCATACATACTGTACATGCAATACACAAAACCATAAGAGAATATTATTACCAAAAGAGCGAGCAGTCAGTATATTTCATGTTGAGCAGAAGCTAGTAATGAGAACTGCTGGAAAAACAATGTGACATTCCGATCCTCACTGGTACTATAATGGGCTGGATTAAAATGACTTGCTGCATTAGTGGCCACGGGCTGGTCAAAGAAAATACCAACAACAGGAGGATTATTCCTGCATGCATGTGAATATGTATGCTGTTTGGCCTCAAAACACTGAACAGAGATCAGCAGATAGAAGTGACCACATAGACACCAAATAGCAATAATAACAGTTAATGTAGCTGGAAATGATGTTATATGGCAACAAAAATACTTTAAAACTCTTTGGACTGCTCATTTTAACAGTTAAATTGGACTTTAGTGACATTCTGTGGTAGAAGAAAGGAAAAACAGCAAAAACAGAGGAAGTAAGCGGTTTATTCTGGTTAGCATTGCATTGGTCATTTTTAAAACAGCTGATGTAAACAACACAACCAACAAGACGTTCCTGCTACCTTGTTAATAATAAAGACAAAGACACTGGTGTCGTATTGCAAAATCAATGATATTTATTCATATTCTGTCAGTAACCCACAGCACAAAAGCAAGAATAAAAGACAAAAACAAACAAACAGAAGAATGCCACATCCACGGACAATGCTGCAGCGGGAAACATGAGCTCTTCGAACGTTTCATCCCTGTTATCAGATGATAAAACCTGAGAGTCAAGAAAGTCTTGCGTGTCCAGTAAGAGATGATGAATCGAACGCAAATATGTGAACTTCTATTTCATGAATGATACGGAAGGTTACCAGATCCATCAGAACCAAGAAGTGAAACACATTGGGTCATGTTTAATCTCTCCAGCTTCAGGGTGCGATTGCGAGACGATGTGCAGAGAAGCCATGTGACACGTTACACAGCGATCATGCAGTGAAGTATCGAATGAAGTGTGATAAGGCAAGTTCACAGACATTTCTCCCCAATTCACACATAGACCTGGCTGAATATTGCAGAGTAAAACATTCTCGGTCCTTAAGTTTTCAGCTCATTGAACAACATTTGTAAAAAAGCTACTGTAAACAACGCAATGAGCATTCAGGTCTATGCAGCGCTGAAGCAGATGACGCACAATAGCTCTGAAGATACATTTCAGAATCACTGAACTTACATTTTCGGTGTCCGCGCAACGACAACAACAACAAAAAAGCAAGCATGATGTGCATACAACACAATAAAACACTTTGGTTGCAGAGACAACTATCGTACAACACAAATTAAACTGATTCTTAAATCAACTATGCACAACGAAGGTACGTAAAATATGCAAAATAAATTCTTATCCACTTATCCAGGAGTCAATTGCACAATATACACAAACATTCAACCGTTCCGTCTCTCTTTATTCTTTGAAATTAATCAAGAGGTGCTGTGGCAAATGATGGATAAAAAACAGTTCTGATGTAAACCACAGTAAACAGGTCCAGATATGGTTGAGCATCACACAGACATCGTGTTTTACATCAGCTCTAGGTTGGTCATTTTTCACAATGTTTTTATACTTCATATTGATTCATAAGCTTTTCATCCATCATTTATGGGTTCGCATATGGTGAATCGACTAGAACAAAAAAACCTTTGAGGTCACTAAGACCATCGTAAAGGAGAAAAATCTGGATCTGATTAATAATAGTGTAATAGCCAGTGATGCCAGAAGAAAATAATAAAATAAAAATAATAAAAATATTATTTCTGGAGAAAATTGAATTGAAAATTAAAGTGGAATAAAAGCTATCAAATCAGCTGTTGATTTCCATCACATACATCCTCTCCATCACTCTTTCCACTCAAGAAAAACATCTTCACAATACGAGATTCATGACATCTTGTTTTTCCAATCACCACACACTGCAAACACTGAGCAGAGTTCCTAATCTAGCATACTTTAATCATAGCTCTATTGAAAAAAAAAGAAAGATTGAGATCTATGGTAGTTAAAACACTCTACTCTAAATGGCAAACTGAGATGAAGACAGCAAAAATGTCCACTACTCTATTAGAACAAGAACAGATAGCATATTTGTCTATATTTCTTTATCATCTGTATTTACAAGAATCTTAACTTGTCTTAAGCTGCGAGTGACATATATTTGCTCTCAAGAGGGAAACAAATGGTAAAGGGGGAATTAGACATCACTTCAAATCCTTTTGATTTCAATGTTAATGTTAAAACATACGTGTACCATCGTCCCTGATAATGTTTCAAGTTGGTTTTTGTCATTAGGGTCCACTTTTTGAAAAATGTCCATTTAAGGCAAAGAGAATAGGGAATGCTGGAGGTCCACGAGCGGAGAGCTTTCTCTGCCTGTGTCCTTCCTTAAAATTTGAGGTAACGACTGCCGAAGAAGTCTGAGAATTTTTTAGAGGGGGGAATCAATTCAGTTTCTGTAAACCCCTTTCTGCTTTTCATCATTGGCACCCACCTATGTACAGACTATAAAATCTCCTCAACGCCATGAGCGAAGATCATAACCAACCCCGGCTCCATAATCATATCTTCACCCATGTGCTGGTTCTCACAGGCCATCACCACCACGGCCTGCTTACCCGGAATGCGCTTGGCCACATAGTTTTCGTAATATCGGCGGTTCATCTGCCGCGTCTCCAGCGTGGCCAAGCCTTGGGGCCAGTTACGCTCGTGGGCGTTCTCGATGAGGTCGTTAACGATCGACAACGGGCATCCACTGTCTATGAGCGATCGTTTGATGACGGCTTGGAGGACGGCGTCAGGTGTGGAGATCATTCCTCCCCAGCGGGTCACGCGAGCGGGTTGGAGAGAGTTCACCCACCTGTGGCCAAATGAGAGTAGTTAGTTTGAGAGTCATATGATTAGCAATTATGGGATTAGCATTATTTACTTACTCAACAGTAATTCATCAGTATTCAAGAGTAATTTACATACTCACTGTTTACATAGTAGACTTGTATTCTATCCACAGCACAATACAAACAACTATGGCTATGGCCTTAGCCTTAATATTTTGAAATATATTATATTTTAGGTATATATACAAATGTATATATAATTTTAGTGTTCAAAAGTAAGATTTCCAAAAATATATTAAGTAGCACAACTGTTTTCAACATTATAATTGTGATAATAAATGTAGTAATACTTCACAGTATTACTGTTTTTACTGTATTTTTGGTCAAATAAATGCATTCTTGGTGAGCATAAGAGACTTTTCAAAAAAAAGTTATTATATATATATATATATATTTCAATTTCTAATAATGGTTTTCTGTTTTAATAAACTTTAAAATATAATTTATTTCTGTGATGCTAAGCTGAATTACTCCAGTCTTCAGTGTCACACGATCCTTCAGAAATCATTCTAATATGCATATATTAATTCTATATTTCTAATTAAAATATATATTTTAATTATAAATATTTTAAACTGTTCTTTAATCTTTAACTCATATTGACTTAAAAAGATAAAGGAGAAGAACATATCACTCACTCTAGGATCTCATTGTACTCTATGCTCTCCTCCAGGTTCTGTAAGTTAGGGTTAGCGCTTCGTATCGCTCGCATGTAAGCTTTCAGGAGCTGGATGTCACGCTTCTGAATAACAGAAATCATGAGAATATTAAAAACAGTGTGGTGTGTGCTGATCAGAGCAGAGAATCCAAGATGTTATATTCAACTAAATTCAAGTGACATAATGACAGTGACATTTACGCAACCTCATGATAAAGCGTAAAAAACAAAGGTCTGACCTGTTCTGCAAGTTGGTGCTTGTGCTCAGCTGCAGTCTTCTCTAGATCTGCAATCTTGGTCTGCTGTTGCTGCACCACGCTGCGTAGGTGCTTAATACAGTTGTGATTGGGCATCTCATCTTTGGGCATTTCTAGCCTGCAGAGTAAAAAAAGCAAATGTGATTAAAATGTCAAACAACACTGAAGACAATTAAGGGATGTTCACACAGGATGCATTCTTGCATTAAAAAAACAGTGTGATGCAGAGCTGAAAAAGACACTGAGAAAGCAGTGAACCATGGCACTATGGTCAAACACATCCATACAGCACATGAATGGGCTAAGTGAGAACTAGATGATTATGGTAGATACCCGCAGCCTTCTTCACAAGTGACGGGTCGTTTAGGGTTGTGCTCGCAGTCCTTGAGGTGTGACTGCAGCTGGTCGAGCCGAAGGGTGGCCGTGCAGCCGAAACCGGCGTTATCACAGGAGATCTGCAGCTTGGAAAGCATGTTACGCATGATGCGGGGAACGGGTCGAAGATGGGCTAGAGTCACCACGGTGCGGTCCACAGGGCAGATCTGCTGCTGTGCAAACCACTGTGTGATGCAGGCGTTACAGAAAGCATGCTCACAATGCGGGGCCTGAGAGAACAGACAGATTGATCAGGGTGTAACCTGAACTCAGTGCCTACTGACTTTTGCTGAAGTGCATTTTTTCAAACATTTTGCACAGTGTAATTCTTTTGATATTAAAAAAAAAAAAAAAAAGTGAAAAAATGCAAAATAAATTGACTGGCAAAGACAGTCATTTATTAAAAATTAATCAAATAACTAACTTCACCAATAATAATAGAGTATTATTATTGCTGTCATTTTATTAATATTGATGTTATTATTAATAATAATAGAAAATTATATTGTTTTTATTAATGCTTAATTAAATAACTGATTTAATAATAATAAAGTATTATTGTTGTTATATTATCAATGATTTTAAGAAATAAAATAATAATAATTCATTAATATTATTAAAATAATTTAATAAAAATAATTATAATTAAAATAATAACTATTAAAACTTTTATCATTTTTAATTAATTGTATTAAACACTGTGTGTGTACTTTTTTGTAAGAAATATATAGCCTATAAATTTCCTCAATTCCCTAACCATTTTTATGAAATGATCATTTTAGACCCTTTTGAAACACATTCACACAATGATCTTGGAGCAATGACATCTAATAACCGCAAACTCATAATGTCGTGACAGAGGCTGAGCCACTGTCACTTTCTCAAGGTGTTCTAGGATTGCGGTTGAATGAAAATAAATCTCGACCTGCACTGGCTCCTCCAGCACCCCGCTGCAGATGGGACATAACAGATCCTCGTCCACCTCTCCTTGGAACCTGGTGACGTCGTACCCCATGGCACATTACCAGAATCCTTTGATATCTGAAATGAAGCAGGCAGGAAGAGTGTGTTGTGAGAACTCAGCCAGTACACTCAGTTTCAGCCAATTGCCTCTGAGACCGAGATGCATGAGAAGAACTGGATGTACAACAGGATGAAACTAAAAACTTATAGCCTCTGTTGGCCATTTTTAACTGAACACTAAAACCAGCACAGGAATAGATGAACTGTGAAAGCAGGCCTCCAAAATATTTTAACCAATGAATTATCTGAGTTTATTTCTGCTTTTTTCTTCCTTTCTGGTATTTGCTTTAAAATGTAGGTTTCAGGGCAAATATCAAAAAAACTCATTAGAAGCACTAAAAGTAAACTGATAGAGGTTTAATGAACATGGCATTTTGAGCTGAACATGGAGGCACTCAATGTCCTGCTACAATACAGACGTAACATGATCGCATTTCCTGTACAAAGGTGACCTTCTTTTTTGTTCTTTGTAGAGACACGAGGTCTACACAGCTCTCTCAAGTGAAAAATGTTTGTTTGTATGCTGGTATGAGATTACTAATGTGCTGTCAAAGAAATATGGGTCCACTGCGAAGTGCGGCAGCCCACTTAGTAACCCAGCATAATGGGAATCCATTTTGAGTGGCCTAGAGATTGCATTAAGATTAATAATGCGAGGACAGAAATTTCACCTCTCTTCTGACTTAATTTTAAGAAAGCAAACTGGAAGGCGATCATTAATCAGTTAGCATCCAAAAGCAGGTGTGACATGATAAAAACGACAAGTAACTAAAAAACATCACTTATGATCAGTTTTTGTCCTAACCAGCTGAGACGAGCATCAAGACACTTTGTCAGTCAGTTTGTATTTTTCCATAATGAAATGTTATGGCAGCATGTAGCTGTATATTTAACATTAAATACACCATGATTGCTTATGACTGTATCACTTAGCACTTTGTAGCAAGTAAACGTAAAATAGAGGTAGATATTCACAATAACCACTACTTATTGTAGACTTGTCACAAAATCTACACACAATTCTGCTAATAGTTTCCATTTAAAGAGACTGCGGCACCATACTTTCAACATATTTGAGTGTTTTCAATGCCAATTTACTATTTTGGTATCAGCTATTAAGGACAAACTAGACTACAAATAAGAACAGTTCTTAGCCAGAATAAGCTCCAAAGTGGACTAGGGCTGCAGCTAACGATTATTGTAATTGTCGACTAATCTATCGATTATTCTTTCGATTAGTCGACTAATCTATCGATTATTTTTCAATTAATCTATTATTTTCTTATCAGTTGATGAATTCTTTAATTAAACTATCAATGAATCATAACAGTAACTTCTGCTATTAATCTTTTAATATTTTATTCAAACGTCTTTTCATAATACTTTACAAAAAATAAATAATAATAACAACAAAGAAAGAAAGAAGGAAAGAAAGAAAATAATAACAATAAATAAAGATAAGAGAGAAAAATAAATAATAAATTAATAAAAAATAAAAATGAAAGAAAGAAAATAACAAAAAATAAGAAAAGAGAGAAAAAGAAAACAACAATAAATAATTAATAAAGACAAAGACAAAGAAAGAGAGAAAGAAAGAGAGAATAAGAAAGAAAGAGAGAAAGAAAGAAAATTACAGGGCAGTGATATAATACAATCAATAGAAATGCACAATATAGCTGCATTCACAGTTACTGTTTGGGACTGACAGCAGTTGCTTACAGGTGAGAGACTTGAAATGTTTTATTTATTCAGCAGATTAAAACATCTGCTTGAATACATATCTGTATGAATGAACAGCTGAAGTCACAACCGCATTCAGGACACTAGAGCGACAGAATCAAAAATGGCGTCATAACACCGGGAAGTTTTATCAGTTGACAGCCCGTTTTTAAATAAATGAGGTTTGTCCTATCCATTACACAGTTAAACAACTAACAATGACTTTAAATGCTTTGTTAGCGAGTGCAGAGAGCGCGTTTGGTGCGCGCGTCTCAGAGCTTGCTCAATCGCACCCACGGCACTGACGGCAGCTCCAGTGGATCTTAAAGGGATAGTTCACCCAAAAATGAAAATTTGATGTTTATCTGCTTACCCCCAGGGCATCCAAGATGTAGGTGACTTTGTTTCTTCAGTAGAACACAAACGAAGATTTTTAACTCAAACCGTTAAAGTCTGTTAGTCCTATAATGTAAGTCGATGGGAACTATCCCTTTAAGATGAACTATCCCTTTAAGATGAACGCAAATCATTTCTCCTTCTCTGTCTCTGTGGATGAATTAAACCCGTCATGATTATATAGGCAACTCGATGTTCCGTGGTGTTCCGTTCATTCAGCGCAGCTTTGAATGCGGTTGTGAATCCTGACAATGTAAAGGCGTCAGTTCGGCTATATACATCCAGTTCTGACGGTCGTATAATAATAGAATGCTCTATGAACGCTATGAAGTGAAGTGATGTTGCCATACCTTCTGCTCTAGAGTCTTGTTTGTGTTAAACATGGCAGAAAAACAAAAAACTTAAGCAGGGATAACTGCAGACTCGCACAATGGGCGTGGCTAAAGGTGCGACGCGTCGACGCATTCCATGCTAATCGACGCATTTTTATAATTGACCTAATCGATGACGTCGATGAATCGCTGCAGCCCTAAAGTGGACCGGATTTTATGGCGGAAATCATTAACTCTTTCCCCGCCATTGACGAGATATCTCGTCAATTAAGAGACAACGCTTCCCCGCCACTGACGAGTTTTTACGGCAATCCGTGTTCTAGGTGTATTACGGTAAGGAAAGCCCTAGCGCATGTCCTGAATGAGTTACGGGACTTCCCGGGACTACCGGGTTTGAAAAAAAGATGATCGCCATAAACGGATGGATCAGAGACAATGTAGATCATATATGTAGATCATATTTTGAATCTGATCGGGACGAAGTAGGCTAGTGAGGGAGATGCCACACTCACACAGAAATATCTCTAGTTATGTCGTGGATAGATCGATAACCCGTCGATCTGAATATGAATATGTATGTATGTGTATGTGTGCGTGATCTATGTACGTGCATATATATGTATGTATGAAGCCTAAATGAATGTGTGTGTGTGTGTGTGTGTGTGTGTGTGTAAACATGTATAAGTGTGTATAAACGTGTGTGTGTGTGTGTGTGTGTGTGTCTGTCTGTTTGTTCTGTTTATTGAATGCAATTTCAATTATTCATATAGCCTATTTATTTACAGGTGAAAGAATATGATATCTGAATGTATTTTGCTTGAAAATGCAGTACTTTGAAAAAAATACACTACTTTTATAAAAATGCATTTTTCTCAGTTTTTTTGTTCAAAATGTATTTTTGATGAAACCTATCTGCATTCAAGTGGTGATAAAACATGAACAAATGGAGACAGAATAAAATAGTTTTTTTGTTTAAAAGCAGAGGCTTGATTCTTGATTCTGGTATATAATATGTTCATATATTCATAGCAGAAAATATTCTGAAGGCCGTCAAATTTAGGTGAAAATCAACAAAAATGCTGGCGGTGGCTGGCAACTTTTTCAAAAAAACGCTGGCAGGGAAAGAGTTAAGTTATTAACGCCCATACAGAATTACATCTGTGCTAGAACTGACAAAAAGCAGACCTTTTAGTACCACAGAGCACAAAAGATATAAACCGAACTAAAATGCAATGCTGATTAAATATTCATGATCCGAGTGATTATAAAACACACAATAGCATTAACGCATTACAAGACATTTTCTCTGCTACTATATCAGGTGAAACATTCAAAAGGAATGTACATTCATACCTCACGAAAGCGCAGCCCTCATGATCCCTGCACAATGAGTTGTCCTCATGTGTCAGGTGGGCAAGGCGATCTTCCTTACGATGCAAGACTGAACATCCCCCTTAAGAAAGAGAAAACAAGACATCCATTATGATGCAATCAATACACAGCTATTTATTTCAAAGCAATTTAATTAAGATTTAAAAAGCCTGTTTGAAAGATATCCTGGAATCTTCAGATAAGTTTGGCGTATTTACTGTCAATTAGTCCATTCCCATTTCACGTTTTGTATACCATGGCCATCATCATTTAAGCTTACGGATGCTTTTTCCTCCCACTTTGTCTCTTGAATGGAAATCCAAAACTGTTAATGCCTCGATGCATCACAATCGAATTAAGAGCCGACTCATTCAAGAGGCTGATGACGTATGGGTGGAAGCTACACATGCACAAGCAATCACAGGGCTGGATGGTATGACGCGTAATGAAATACATTTTTGCAATATATATTTGAGTGGCCATAAGTAGGCACAGCTTCGAGGGCAATTAAGAAACAATGACTCGAATGTGGCTCATCCAATCAGAGTTGCCTGGCAGGCCAAAAAAAATCCAGTAGACTTACATAGAGCCATATATAGGGACCAAATCATCATTGAGACTTGTGGCTAGTCTGGTAGTAAGTAGCCACCCAGAACACCCTAGCAAACACAGAGCAACACCCTAGCATTATGGCGATGAGTTTTCACAATAACTTGTGTTTTCAGGTTGGCGTGTGCCAACCTGATTTAGACGCCCGTCGCTTTCCCACATCCTACTGAAACAAAGAAGATGTAGTCAGCAAGGATTAGACGTGTGATGTAAAGCACTTTTATCCAGCAGCCCTAAATTTTTCCTTTGGAATCTGATAAGTCATTAAACAAGGAGAATGCTGGGTTTAGGGCACATATCAATTCTCTTAATTTGGTAAAACAAATCCAAAGCAAAAAAGGGGCTGTGTTATGTAGACAGCATCTCTTCAGATTCATAACTGTTCTGGGAGGGGTGGTGTTGTGTCCCGGTAGGCTGGTAGTGACCTAATTTTAGCTTGTCTAAGCAGACGGTGGGGGAGAGTGTGGTTGGTTTAGCACGTTCTCCCCTCAACCCCCATTTCAGCGATGGCGTTACTCGCTTTTATTCAGTAAAGATCTGGTTTAGTGGCACGAATGCATGATCACCAAGAGCACATTGGGAGTGCACAGCTGCACTGGCACACATTCACCAGTGTCAAAAGCGTTTTGTTCCATTAAATAAATGTAAATTGGCCAAAATTTTGGATCATGTATTGGATGACAGGTCCGACAAACCCCTAAATTGAAATATGAGACTATAATCTATTAACATATCTGCTTTTTTTTCATGCTGCAAAATGGTGGTAGGCTGTTTAGCTTGATAACTCTCTCTCTCATATATATATATATATATATATATATATATATATATATATATATATATATATATATATATATATATATATATATATATATATACACACACACACACACACACACACACACACACATTATATATATGCGACATGACAATCCTGTCTCTCAGCATATAAACTTGGATAATGTTAGGGGTTAATGTTAAATGTACAGATCTAGCAATTTAAACAAGATGCATACTGATCATAAATAACAGCTGAACATTACAGACAGCTATGAATATGAATACAATGTCATGCTGGATTCAGACAGACAGGCTAACTCTACTTCTGCCAAAATACATACAGTAATGAACCAGACAGGACAGGACAGCTGCAAACATCTGTACAGTTATTAAACCTCCTGGCGATGTAAAAAAGCTTCTGCCAGCCTGAAACACGTCTGCTGATGTGTTTGAGCGAGTAGGCGCTTAGCATTAGCCAGCTCGCTAACGGTGCTGTACAAAAACAGCCAACATAATCATCACAGCCGCGGGCCTGCTTTACTGCGTTCGTGTTTTTTTGCGTATAAAAAGGAATGAATGTCTTAAAATGTCTTATATTAACTGTACAATTACATTCAAAGTGTATGCGATGATGCTAAGGACCTAGCGTGGCTAACTAGCATGAAATCCAACTAGCTGACGCATGCCGAAAGAGCAGCTTTGGTCTAATCATTACACCACACGTCCTTAAATGTCACATTACAAATTCTAGCCACCACTAACCCGCCTGTAAATGTCATTTAAATACTGTTCTGATCAAATAACGTCTTGTTGTGTTCATGTTTCGTCACTGTATTTGTCTCCAGTTTGTGCTACTATCCGGTAATTTTACAAGTCGACATAAAGCGTTGAAAATCACTCAGCAGGACTGTAATACCTGTTCCCGTAGATCGCGGTGTGCCTCCCAGGTTTAATGTGATTTCTGGATTTAGAGCCTGTGATATTTGCAGTGATCTGAGAGATGGCTGATTTCTCTTCCTGAGCCGAGCGGATGAAGTCTGACTGAATCTGCTGCTGCGCCTACAGGACACAGTGTGTGTGGAGGAGCAATTAGACCTGATTTACTCTTAAACATATTACATGTATACTAATCTAAGAGCGTATATATCTGACCTATGCAGGAATTATATATATATATATATATATATATATATATATATATATATATATATATATATATATATATATATATATATATATATATATATTAATCATCTATCTATCTATCTATTCTAATGCAATATGAACAGATACATGAAAGTTATTTGGACATGTTAAAGTAGGGCTGCAGCGCGCCAGTATTTAAATATATTTGACAGGATGTGAGAGAGAATGTGTTGAATTTACATCATATAGTCATGAGGTAAACCAAGCTGATCAATGCCTTTCTGTCGTGTGATCTCCAATAGGCTTAAATCTGCCTGCTAGTGAAACATTAACCTCCTCTTCATAAAACAATGCGCCATGCCTCATGCTTAAACACTAGGATACTGAGAGGACACTGGAGATCATGTAACGGGCTTAAAAGACTGCAGAAAATCATGAGTGGACAGACAGCCTGGTAAAGAGTTGATCAGTTAAAGCATAAATTCTTTAAGATGCTATTTTGAAGTCTTTAAATACTTTGCAATGTTCTTTCTGTAAGCTTTTGATTTAAGATTCTTTATCTAAAGTTTTTATTACTATGTATATTGATCAAATGTTGGTCTTTCATGAATGTTTCTAGGAAATACAATTCAATATGCTGTTAGATATACCTGACTTTTGAATGCATATGTTGGTATCTTGGGATATTTGAGACGTTGTTGAGATTTCTTCTAAACTGTTGGAGAAATTTATGAGAGTATTGGGATTATTTTCTCAGAGGAATAATCTGAGAAGCAGGAAATTTAAGTAAAATCTCAATTTTGTCTCCCTTAAACCTCACTCCATCTAGAAGGAACGTGAGATATTAGAGCTCTCGCTCATGATTTTTACAGTATGGATCGTAATTTATTTTTACCAGCTGTAATATGGATTGATTTAGAAATGACTATTAAATTATGCTTGTCTAATTAAAATTGTGTTATACTGATTGCCGAGGCCCACATGCTAAACTTATTCATATTTATCTGCTTTTTCCCAAAGGACGACTCTGAGCTTCAAACTTCTGCTCTACCACTGTATGATTTCTGTGATGATACCAGTCATACTCGTACTGGCAACACATGTCCAGGTCGACAAGCTCAGAAAGTCAAATGAAAGCACACAAGTCAAATCTACACAGGAACACTTAGAGGAAGCTTTTGAAGAGCAGGTACGATGATTCTGTCAAAACAACGCTTAAATTTTGTTTTTGTTGCTTATCTTTGAGAATTGACAGTGACTATTGAGATTTATGTGCGTCCCTACATGTCTGGTAAAGTAGATCTACCACATTCCTTGAGGGATTTTTCAAAACATAAAGAGATCAAGTGCTTCTTGCTTGAGGGTTACACGGAGTGCAAAAATCTTATCAACTCTGATGCAATCAATCAAATTTAACTAGGTTAGAGTTGTGGTTTCAGTACGTATGTTGAAATTCATGGATTGGAATTGCGGTTGCAGACTAATTTTATGACACCAAAGCACTATCATAAAGACTTCTTGAAAATGATGTCTGTTTGTAAAATAGTCATTCAGATTTGATCTTCTCTCAAGGGCTACTACTTGCAACGCTTGTTCCTTCAGTATGGGGACAATGGGACTTTGACCTATGAAGGTCTGCAGAAGTTGCTAGGCAGTTTAGGTCTTGGGGAGGTCAGTGTCCTGGAGATCCAACATGGTGGAGTGAAGCATTCTTCTCAGCCCCAATCCCACTCACATGAAGACCATCATCCTCCTCAGAGGACCACAAACTCACCTCCAGTCAAAGAAAGGTAGGCTGACTAAAGCATTATTGTGATCTCTACACTTTCAATTTACAATCTTCTTTACACTTACTGTGGTTATTGACTATAAAGTTAGCATTTTAAAATGTAACCTTTTATTATTCCCACAAAACCAGAGTTGAATTTCCCTGTATTTGATGATCTGGTTATTGTTTATGGAGTTCAAATGTAGTTTATGCTCATTCTAATGAGTAATCCATTAAAATATTCCATCCTAGACCTCACATTAAATCAGTGTTCAGTGGATCTCCTGCAGAATGGGGTCACACAGACTATTTTATACATCCTGGTCTAAGACACAAACTGGAAGAAAGTGTGTCACCACTGTCAGACCATCCGACAGAGAAACACCTTCATGGGAATGTGAGTATTTACTCCTAAACTTCCTGTTAAGAGTGTTACAAATGGACAAAGTCTACCACTGAATTCTCTTCACTATCACATGACCAAAGGTCTGTTGATATCTTGAGGTGCGCAGACAGTAAAATTCAATCCATTGTCCTTTCCTGTTCTGCATGAGGTACACAAACTAATTTGGAGAGAGATAATCATGTAAGAGGTCTCTGCTGAAAAGACTGGTTTAAGCTGGTTAGTGCTGGTCTAATGCTGGTCTAGCTGGTGGGCCAGAATATGATATAATGATGTATATCTGCAAACCTCTGGCTGACCATCATGAATCTTCTGGTGATGCCGGTTGATCATATTATGCTGGTTAAACTAAGAAACCTTCTTGGACTACCAGCACACAAACATGCCCAACTGTGGATTAGCATCTACATCACAATATATGCAATAAAATAGTCAAAATTGTGATATAAAACATCAAAATTATGGGTTAAAATGTCATAATTATGGACTAGCCATAATTATTACATAACATTTATGAGATAAAATCAAAATTATGAGTTCAAATGTAGTAATTATTATATTATTATAATATAAAAGTTAAAGTTATGACATAAAAACTAAAAATGCTATAAAACATCGAAATTATGAGTTAAAATATATGTAAGTGAGAAATATGACAAACCTGGAATTGTGACAAAAAGTCAAAATTATGAGAAAAACAATTGACAAGTTCGAAATCATGAAATAAAAAGTCATAATTATGACAAAATTCTAAATTATAATATAAAATCATAATTATGACATGAAAAATTTTGCCTTATAACTATGACTTTTTATGTCATAATTTCGACTTTTTAATCACATAATTATGACAGTCTACCATAATTTCTAACCATAATTAATAACTTTTTTTGGTAATACAGTAAAGTCAGGCTTCATGGTGGCAAAATAAATCATAATTTGTGTAAAACAATGCACAGAATCATTGGCCTATAGTGACATGACCACTGCAATATTACAGTAATATTAAAGTCATTTTTACTTCAGCTAATAACTGATACACAACACGACATCTGTTGTGTTCATAGAAAACAAGAGAAAGCGAGTCTGTGGTGTGATAAGAGACATGGAAATAGCACAAGCTTTGATTGACCCATCATAATTGAGTATTTCAGAGAGCCGTGTAATAATGTTCAATCTGAATCTCATTTCACATTTCTTACTCCCTTATTGCAGTGTCTAAATGTTACCCAGCTCCTGTGGAACTTCGGGCTGGGCCAAGCATCCCATATCACTCCTGCCCACTTCACTTTCCTGTGCCCTGCCCTCCTGTACCAGATTGACAGCGGAGTGTGTCTGCGACACACAGAAGAGCAGTCACAGGGAAGCAAAACCAGTGAGGGTTTCCTGAGAGGTGTGTTTAAATGGTTTCTGTCAAGTGTGATATCAGAATCGATTTCATGTTTGTTTTCATGATAGAGCAGGTTAAACAAAGTCATTGTATCATAGCACTAGGATGGGCCTCCTTGGCACTCTTTGTTATCAGTGTGCCTTCCTTGGTTGCCCTGGGACTGGCACCCCTGCTTCAACCTTCTATTCTTCAAATATTCCTCTGCCCGATGGCTGGCATGGCAGTGGGCACGTTATGCGGAGATGCCCTCCTGCACCTCCTGCCCCATGTAAGAATCAAAATACAAAAATAAACAATTTCAATAAAGTATATAATTATTCTGTAATAATTAAAGTGCTATAGATGTATATTGTTTGTGATTTCAGGCCATCTTCATTCAACACATTGAACATCAGGATGCTGTTTTCAAGGGTCTGAGTGTGTTGGGAGGACTTTACCTTTTATTTGCCTTTGAGAGCCTTCTGGGACTTAAACAACATTTCAAGGTAAGTTTCATCCAGTGGGACTTTAAATAAGACCTGCTGACTTATATTTTGGGGAAAGAGATGTGGAGAGGTTTTCCATTTATGGATTTCTTCCCCTTTTGCCCCCTTTTTCAAACAGAATTTAAAGAAAAGGAAACATGATGCAGAGTCTGGAAGGGAGCTGGACGCACTGCAGGGTATGTTTATTTTCAGACATCACAAAGGGCATTAATTAATTAATGATTATGGAACTTATAAATTCATCTGGATTTTGTCATAGGTATCTCATCAGCTAATCAGAATGAGAGTTCGGGGCATGGCCATTCTCATGGTCAACCTGGACTAGGGAAGATGGGCATCAGAAGCATGGCATGGATGGTGGTCATGGGAGATGGGATACATAACCTTACAGATGGACTGGCCATTGGTACATAAAAATTATTACTGATTAAAGGCGCATTAAGTAATAAGTAATCAGCTAATAATAATAATAATAATAACAATAATAATTAGCTAAATAGTAGTAGTAAAAATAATAATAATTTAGGCCCTGAAGAAAAACCATCTGAGAAACACTGATAGGCTATAAGAGCCAATGAAACATAAAATGGTTTAGTGCAACTTTAAAGCAACTGTATGTAAATTTTTACCTTGGAATGTCAGTTTCAAAATCATTTTGATGGTACTCTGACTTCTAATAAGGTGAATGGCTTTTCCTTCGTTCCACAATAGTCTGTTCTGGGAGTATGTAAATTTGGTGTGTGGGTACGAAATGCTGCGAAAAAGGCGGATTGCTTTATGTGCTTTATGTCAGCAACAAATTCACGTGTACAGCTATCCACTGTAATTACCACAGTGATATATTTACAACAGTGAATTCCACTCACTTAACTGTAGGGGGTTCCAAAGTCGCAAAAATACACAAAACTACATACAGCTGCTTTCATTCAGGAAGGAAAAAAAAAATCTAACACTTTAATCTTTAACTTACACATTTTTTTGTTCTCCTCTAGGTGTTGCATTTTCTCAGAGTCTGACTGGTGGACTTAGCACTACGATCGCTGTGTTCTGCCATGAACTTCCTCATGAATTAGGTATGATTGAGTTTCTATTATATATGTTTATTATGAATTATCAGTATTGTATATTTATATTTTTTTGCTTGTGTCTACAGGTGATTTGGCGGTACTGTTGGCTGCAGGCTGGCCTGTACGCAGACTGGCTGTGTTTAGCGCCATCTCTGCTCTATTGGGCTTCGTTGGTGTTTTAACAGGAACTGCACTAGGAAACCAGTGGGCGACACACTCACCTTGGATTCTCACCATCACCGCTGGGGTCTTCCTTTATGTTGCTCTTGCTGACATGGTAATAATCTTGATTGTCAAAATACAGTAATGTTAATCTATGACTTAATCATTTTTATTTTGAAAAGCTAATATAATCTATAATAGTCATATTGGATAATGTCTTTATATAAATTAAAGTTTCTGTTTCTATTTAGATGCCTGAAATGCTTCATGGAGATGCTGGATCCCTGAGCCCTCTGAAGCGTTTCCTCCTGCAGAGTTTGGGCCTACTGATAGGGGGTGCTATCATGCTTTGCATTGCCCTCTTTGAAGACCATATTGCTGTTAGTCTGGGAGAAGTCTAAGGATATTAAGACTATCCAAATGAGATCCTCAGGATGTCACACCAGAATTTCTATTCAAGCTGCAGTATTATGTACATACCTCATCCCATAATGAACTACTGTGTAGACACTGTGTGGATATTCTGAAGAAAGTGCACTGGATGGATTGCTATAAAAAGAGATACAGTGGGAGGAACTCATATATACGCATCCTCGGGCAACTACTTCTCAACCTAAGCTGAATTTCTGAGTTTTATATGGGGAAAAAAAAAACTTCTTACTGAATGATGACATCTACAGAAAATTCCAGGGCTCAGCTTTAAGAATGGTCTGATGAAAGAGTTTCAGCCCTATGAGTTGAATGCTGTGTTGTCAGTATGTCTTTCATTTATCATATAAATGCTTCTATGTCTTGCAACTTGCTTTTTTTTAACGATGTATTGAACATGGTTGTTAAAATGCTAAAAATGCAAAAAGGTGTTCATGAATTTATAGGCTGTTGGGTCGTAATTTCATACTAGTTATAATTTCATACTTTTTAAAATCTGAATAATTTCAAGCAATTACTGTAAAATAACATTTTAGAAAGTGAAAAGAAAAATCTAATTGTTCTAAATAAAAACCTGATGTTTAATGAAAAATATCTCTTCATGACAGTCATATTAATATGGATGCTTTTTTCTGCCACCAGAGCAAATGAAAAATTCTAAGTTAAAATTCCTATATGTGAGCCTGGAGCACAAAACCAGTCATAAGTAGCACGGGTATATTTGTAGTAATAGCCAAAAATATAATGTATGGGTCAAAATTATCGATTTTTCTTTTGTGCCAAAAATCATAAGGATATTAAGTGAAGATCATGTTCCATGAAGATATTTTGTAAATTTCCTACCGTAAATATATTGCTAAGAACTTCATTTGGACAACTTTAAAGGTGATTTTCTCAGTATTTTGATTCTTTTGCACTCTCAGATTCCAGATTTTCAAATAGTTGTATCTCGGCCAAATATTGTCATATCCTAACAAACCATACCTCAATGGAGATGCTAACATTTTGTAGTGTTTAGTGCAACAGAAGACAGACACACCACAAAAACTTGTATGTAGCAATAGCATTTTATTTCAACATTACCAATTCTAAGCCACGATACTGAATGACAAGACCTACTGGCTGCAGCAGTTCATGAACCTGACTAACAAAAACATGGGATTTTTTTTTTTTTTTTTTGTCTTTAAAGTCAGAGAGACCAATTCATTTTTAATAAGCTCAAATTAAAAATGATTATGTTCTTTCTTACTTAAATACATGTACAGAGTTTCACATCTGTTAGTAACAAGTAACCATTCACAAGCTCATACTATGAATTAACAAGGCAAAGTGCTTTCAGGATTGCATTGTCACATCAGGAAATGAATGGCTTGAGGTCTTTTTGTGGGGTTGAAAGGGTGAAGGTTTGCCTTCCTCAGGTCTAGGAGGGGGGTCACGTGACTGTCCTGACAGATTCAGGCAGAATCCACCGAATTCGCCCTGTGCCCCCAGGTCCAAAAGGGATATGTACAGAGGTACAAAGTTGGCAGGGTGGCGGATAGCTAACGCGGATTAGCCAGTGACCGGAGTAGTGTTTTTGGAAGGGTGTAAGGCTAGGGAACTCTACATACCCCATATTTTAGTACAGAATGAATGTGCATAACTCAAACCAACCAACCCCCTTTCAAACCCACACCACCAGTAGAAAATTGAGTTGTTGCTTCAGTACCAAAGTCATACAACCATCCACGCACTCTACTGAACTCGACCAAATACACGTACATACCATGAAGAGCTGTAAACTTGAGTTCAGAGCGCTCACAGTGAACATTTAGAAGTGAGAGAAAGTGAAAGAGAAAGAAACGGAGGGAAAAACGAGCACGAATGTAAATGCCAGCTAGTATAGGCTGATATTTTTCCCTGTTTTGTCAAAATAAAGCAAAGAAAGGAGCGACAGAGGCAAGACACATATGACATCATTTGAAATATAATGGGGCGAAAGTTGGATTCGAAGAAAAACAAACAAAAAAAAATCATAATACAGTCTGGCTTCACATTCCAGTGGTACTCTGTTGTGTACACACTTACAAATATCATGTTACACACAGACAGACACAGTCAAGTACTCTAACTGCTGTCTTATATCACCGATTGTTGGTTATAAGTTATATATCTGTTCCATATACATATATATTTCCATTTGTCAACAATTGGTGGAGTTTTCAATGCATCAAGCTGTAACACAGAGGTAGGATAATGCTACTTAAAATGCCTCACGTTTCGCTAATTCTAAACCATTGTGTCGGCGATGGGTCAGGCTTGAAGCGGAGCGGTAGGTGTTTTACGCAAGCAAGTGGTGATCTTATTGGTTGATACGGAATCGTTGTGATGTTGTAGACCCTGCAATGGTCCCAGGCTTCTGCTGGTGATGGTATCTCCTACACGTTCAACTTAAAGACAGGATAAGAATATTTGCAGATATGTCGATGAGGTATACAGGGTTGATATGACCCCTGTTCGTCGCACTCGCACGCACAACACATACACACTGGGTGCTGCCCTACACGATCGCTCGCTATGTTTCCATCGTCGAAACAATTAGTGGAGAACGGCTTGGAGTTCAATACTCAAGTAAATAGTGCAGTTTTGTGGCTTTTTTTAAAGTCAGGGTCACATTTCCTTCATGTCATAATGCGTTTCAAATACTTGGCATGTTCAAGCAGAGCTTGGAAACAGTAACCCTGTTTTAGCGGGAATCCATCTCAGCCGTTCGGTTCTGCGTTTCGGCGATGGAAATGTAGCCACCGTGTAGTATTTTTGCTTTTTTTTCCGTAACAGCAATCTTTTGGAAAGTCTTAAAGACGGCGGGTCCTAGTGAAACTGGATTCAAACACAGGACGCAGGAGGTCCGCTCGATTAAAGCCAGTCGCTTCGAAATGGCCAAATCCTGCACGCATCCAATTCACATTCAGTTTGACTGAAATAAGGCTCTCTCAGCACTGAAATCTCTTATGTCGGATTCAGTTACAAGAAGAGGGTGTTAACCTAAGGTGCCACAGATTACATAGCCAGGCCAAAAGCAGCCAGAGCCAACAAATCTTTAGAAATATACAATTGTCTCTTGATTCTTGTATTGCTTGTTCTTGAATGAAATCAAGTGGCCATCTCTACAGAGACATACATTGGTCCTATGTTGTGAAATGTCAGATTACTTTATTCAGTGTGCTCCCTGTGATATCAAATATGAAATCATTAATTGCTTGAAGCCAAAATGAAGGACCTTAAAGTAAGTTAGAACTTAAGGTATTCTGAAGATTTTTATATGACTTCTGGTATTGGTTGTCAACGGTACTTGTTTTGTACAATGAAATTCAAAAGGAATGTTTCTTTATGACACAGGTTCCATTTTTTATTTATTTATTTTTTTTGTTAAACTTAAGACGACATTAAAATGACAAATATTGGGATCTTGATGTCAGACCAAAAAAAAAAAAAAATCTGCAATCAGCAATGAAACGTTCTTTGGTACCACATAACATATGGCCCAAAGTTCAAATGTTGTGTGGGGAGAAATAAAACCCTGCATATTTCACTGCTGACAACAACAACATTCAAGATACCATTTCCAAATAGAACTATCACATCTCTAATTCCAAAAAAAAACAAAAAAAAAAAAACCTGTAATTCTAGGCAATGCGCTTCACTTTTGGTATCAAATCAATTCATTAGAGGTAAATTAACAGGTCTAAACACCCCCCAACATACACACACACGCACACAAATGCTTAACATGCCACGAAAGCAGACACTGACTTTAAGTGGCGCTGGAGAAGGTACATGGAAAACGGCACTCTCTGACCTATCAACCGATGAGCAAACAGAAATGCCATCTTTCCAGTAAGCAAGAAGTATTGATAAGGCTTTGACACCTATCACAGTTTCCACCAAGTCCATTGTACATTCCACAAGAAAGTGCCACTTATGGAGGCAAAGCAGGAAGGAGTTCAAATTTGTACAATCCAAAAAAATAAATAAGTGAAATAAAATACCCTGCTTAAAGAAAAGAAAACAAAAAACAAAACCATGATGGATGATGTAAGAGAGCATTTTCCTCCATTAAGGATACTATGGCGCACAAAAAAAGTTATTGCACTTCAGTCCATTTCAGGTGGACACTTTGACGTCATTACAACATAGAGAAAAGGAGTCATGCCAACATTCTACAAGACACTGGGTTACAACTAATCTCCAATGCATTACCACACAAAAACGACACGGCACACGTCTACTTCACTAAAGAGTTCACACGTTGTAAAACTAAACAGGTTTTGTTCCATACAGAGTTTGAACAGGTCACTAGCTAGAACCGATCAAATGTTTCGCTGTTATGGTTTCATTCAATTTACAAAGGTTAGTTATTCATCTGCGGTGTCGTGACATATTTGATCGCGAGTTTTGACGGCTCAAGACGCAACCACGTGGATGGTGGCTATTTTTGAAACTTAAAACAGTTGTTCATTCATAAGGCTCACTAAAGGTGTTAATGGAAGACCATACCCTGTGGCATGTACTTGATAACAAAAGGCACAATCCCACATACTTGTCACAAAGTGTAGTACTTTAAAGAGATGAAGAAGATGCTTACAGACTCCAAAGAAATAGCAGCATGCCACGCAAAGCAGTCATTTTCTCAACTGAAGCCAACAAGCAAGTAAGGTCAGTGGTTAGATTTACAGATGAACTTCTGAAGGTCCGTGATCGGTCATTGAAGCTCTTGGGCTATCTCTGGTGGCACTATGCAACTCTGCGAGATAAAAAGAAAGTAGTCCTGCATAGCTTTTTTTTTTTTTTTTTTTAATATGAAAATGTTTTTTAAAGGGATCCCTACGTGCCCTGTCAGATCAGCCATTCAGTCAGGCTCCGGTGGTCTTCTAACTAGCCTTATGAAAACAAGCTGCTGGCGAGAACAACAAAAAGCAGCTATTTTTGATTAGATCATTCGCTTGCAGATTTACAATTTAAACTATTAGCGCTTACTGAGTAGAAACATGAAGTAACACTAAGCCAGGGTGAAGGACATCATCAAGTTCAAGAGCACCCCTTGAAAACGCCAATGTTTTCCATTTCAAGGCCTCGGAACGTGACCATAGGATTCCAGTTGCACAGAGCATGCGTAGCTAAAAGCCCACCCAAATTTCATGTACCAGTATATATAGCACAAGATTTTAAGGACAGATAGTTTACGAGGTAAGATTGCCACGTCAAAGCAATTCCGACCACACTTCTTGAGGAATTATGTACAGCACATCTTCTTGTGCTCGTTATTTACCTTGTTAGAAATATTTGCATTTATAACATCACACAAGTATTCACTACCTAAATGTTTCAACTAAGACACCAAAAAATGGGGAGAAAATGCATCTACTCGGTCTTGTATAAAAGAATTTAGCATTAAGCATTTTTTTTTCTTGCAAATTGGCGTTTTTATAAATCAGTCCTTTGGATGTTTCATTTAGGAGAACTTAAACCCAACATTATCAGATTTTTGCTTAATGAGTAAAGCAGATTAAATATTAGCTGTTCTGAAATAAATTTTACAGCTAAATATTTGAAACATATGTATTAAACAAAAAGACACTTTTTTTTTTTTCTATGTTCTAGTGCAAAAACTCCTAATAAATTCCATGAAAATGATTATTTTGAGGCTAGAAGCCATTATGGTACAACTTTCAGCAAAACAACCTATAGAACAGTGTGCTTCTAATGAATCTCATCGGAGCGAGATCCCAGGTTAACGACAAAATCTCTCAAGTGCTGCGACTGCTGAACTATACCGTTTCCTCTTAAGGCAAAAAGTTGGGAGATAGACATAGGTTAAATGAAACGGGTGTTTTGAGTATTGCCTTAAATGGATGTGTCTTCAAGTAGTAGGGACGCTGAGGTCCACTGAGGTAAATCAGACATTCTATCAGCCATTAATACCTTTGCGAGAAAAAAAAAATTATATCGATACAAAAATGCGAGGATGGACATACAATAAGGACACTGAGTTAGCTACAATTAATCTGCTTTCCAACAAAATGGTTACAATTATTAGACGACTCCAGTTTCCAACTGCCTGCATGTAACTGCAACCATTATAGCTTGGTCAACAGGCAATGAAAGCTGGCCCTTCATAGCAAAGTTGCGTTAAAAAAAAAAAAAAAAAAAAAAAACCTCTGCACAATTTGCTGACCCAGAATAAAACAAGAAAAGCTACGTAAATGTGTCGTTTTGGTAAATGTCAAATTTGCCCTTCAGTTAATAATGAAATTAAGGCGTTTCGTAATTCCATTGCTTAGAAATAAACCTAAAAATTATCAATGGTTTGTGGAAACTATCGATTACAATGGAACATTTATAAAATATCGTTTTCGAAGGAGCCGTTGACTGAATGACTCAAATCCGGCTACTCAATTTATGAGGGCAAATGCTAGTTATGGCTTAGCCATGAAAGCTTTCAGATGGAGGTGAGCTCCACCAAGGGCTAACCAGCCCATCAGTATAGCTTAGTTACGAATATACTGGCATTTTTAGACAGTCTGATTGTGAACGTACTGGCATTTTACAATAACTAACACACTACATGGATCTCCAAAAAATATAATGGGCACAGTAGCTTATGTTAGCTTGGACTTCGTTCGTTTTCTTTTTTGGTAATGGTCTTGACGCACACTCAAAAACTGAACCCAAGGAATCATTCATTCACATTTTTACAAACGTATCAAAATGAGAAAGGAAAAAGAAAAGTTATGGCACTAAATGATTTTAGAGAGGAAACCCCCCTCATCAGTTATCAGTACTCTATCCTACAAAAAGTCTTGCCACTTTGTGACCGGTTCCCTTATTGTTCATACACAGAACACCTAATGCACCAACTCAGTCTACTAAAAGTTCTGAAAGGGTTCAGTTCCGAAGTTCCTGTTGTCAAGCTAATTATTTAATCGCTAACTACTGCATTCAAGCTTTTCACCAACATCGAAGCAAGCTGCTACCATCATGGCATACATTCGACAAAACAATTCAACAATTTTAGTGCAATGCCAATAAGACAATTAGAAATTTGAGGAATTAAAACAAATACGTTTTAGTTTGTTTTGGCTGGATAGGAATTATTTTTGCTAATAAATAGACAAAGATCACCTCTAAAAAAAAATTAGCTCCAAGATACAATCGAAAGCAGCACTTTTTCCTGCACCAAAATGAAATGTATTACTAATCACAGGTTCCACGGGCACTTGTTTTTCGAACTCAACTACATGTGGTTTGACTAGCTAGACTAAATTTATAAATAATTTTTTTGTACAACTACAAGCAGTATAACTGGCAGTGCAAATAACTTCAAGCTCATCAACTTGCACTTCATTATCATACCCTGTGCTGTCTACACACGCACTGATTCCCTCCACCAAACCGCAGCAAAAGTTATTGTACATGATAAAGTCAAGCTCAAGTACAGGCAAATAAGCTTGAATTAAACTCCCACGAGGGACTTCCTCTTAGTCATGTAGCCCATTTAGAAATATTACCCAGGCAAAACACTGCGATAAAACTCGACTAATCTGATTTGCACACATGCACGTTTGTTCTCTTGCAAGTAGAGGTCAGATATTTGCCCATTTACAGCTTGTGACAGATGCAAAAGCGCATTTTTTTTTCATCCTTTTTAGTTACTGAACAAGCAAGTGCTTTATATCAGGTCTGCGTGGAGTGGAGAAACTCGTTTAAGCAGCCAAAACCTGTCATTACAAAGACGAAGAGGTCATTTTGTGAATCAGTATAAATATGCTCTCCACACAGCCTTTAAACATCTAACATTACCATTTCGTTTGTCTACACACCTTCATTCACCCATAAAATATCAGTTAATGTTACAATACTTCAAAGCTACTCTATCTACATCACTAAAATCCTGATATACTGTAATGAAAGCAATAGTATTGGTATAATTGAGAATAAGTCCACATTTCACTCCTGAAAGTATGCATGAATTCTTTAATTAAGGGATACAGATTTCTATAGCTCTTCCTAATTGGGGGGGGGAGGTTTGACGCTTTTGCTTGTTTACGAAAAAAAGAAGTCTATGGCAAAATTAAAAGCCCTTTCAACTGATTGTCTCATTACTGACTGAGCATATATTGCCTGTTTGTGGTGCACAAACAAAAAAAGGGATGTTTTAAACACTCATTCACAATGTTCTTATTTTGTGTTTAGGTGCAAAAAACCTAATGGAAGCACAATCTTAACTTTGTTAATTAATCTACCTTTGGCAATAAGGAAGCATTTTAAAAAGAGCAGGGGTGAATGTTAAGTACATCAATTGAAAAGATAATGCCTTTTTTTGAATATCTATTAGTTCCTATTAAAATGGTATTTACAAATCGCTTGGCTTTGGTCATACCCATGACTGCTCCCTAACACCATAAACAAATGTAAAAAAGGTCCAATTAGCCTTGACATATACACTCCCCCAAGTCTAAAACAACCCAAGTGGGTTCTGATATATGAATCATATGTTCATCTATTCAGGTGATCAATTCATAACGGATTTTAGTGAAATACTCATGTTTCACTGGTCGAAGCACCATTTCGACGACTTCAAGGGAGTGCATATGATGTGTTTAACTGGACCCTAGGTAGACAAAACTAAATTCGGTAGGCACTGTGAAAACAACTCCACACTAAATATTATAGCAAAGCAATAGATTTAATTGAAGAATTTTTTTGAGGCCCAAAAACAAAAAATAAAACAAACCAAAATAAATAAAACCAAAGGTCCCAAGGAGCAAGTACTGCGTATGACATTTGCATCTGTAATGACGTTTGTGCTTTCTATACTTCCTTAGTGTAGCATCTTCAAAATGTTGTTTAAATGGCCAAAATCATGACACTTTAACTCCTCTTTCTTTTGCCCACCTACAAACAGTGATCTGGACTACCTAATACCTTCACTGTAAACCTAATATAAATTTTCAACCTCAAAACCCATCCGAACGCTATCCCTTTTCTCTCTCTAACAAGTAAACAAGCATTATATATATCAGACCCCTCTCTCAGGAGGTCATTGGTCTTTTGGCTTAAGGTAGTATGGTTTCCCTTCTGTCAATATGATTCTGTTAGGTTGTTTGTTTTTTCCTGATCTGTGCTAAATCAGATTGCACCTCACATAAACGCCTCGAAACGTAATAATCAGTATGGGACGAAAAACTTGGACTGTTGCGCAAAAGTGGATGTCACACATACACGTGCACACGCACACAAACACACACAAGACCACTATCAAATACATGGTCCCGCAAATTCATGCAAATCTAGTGTAACCCGTTTAAATTGTTCCTCAGGGCAGGCTGTAAATTCCTATGCAAGGCCACAGCGTCACGCAAATAGGAGGCATGATATGGAAACCCATCCATTATCACTGTTACCATGGAGACACACAGCTGCATAATTCTAACATGAACCGAGTCGAATCGACCGCGAATGGAGAAGAAATAAAGGACTGACTCGCCAGTGATGGATACTGGTTCAAATAGATGGCTTAGATTCAGATTTTAGATTTTAGACTCGTACTCAATGGACAGCATCTAAAATGGGAGTCAGCGGGTGGGAGGAAAAGGAAAGCGGGGGAAAATAAATAGAAATAAATAGCTAAATTCATCCTCTCGTGTTCGCTCTACTGAGATGTGAAGAAAAGCTTTGATACTGGCACAGGAGGGATGTGTGGCTGTAATTGCATATAGGTTTATCTAGGTGTGTAGAGAGGACCAAACCAAGCGACCACGCTTGTTTTTTTTTTTAGCGAGTAAGAATGCCTCACTCGGTCAAGTAGCCATCCAAGCCGATAGTAGCACCATGGCGATCTTTGCCGTAACCATGGCGAAGGCCTCCATTGGGCAGGGGGGGGCAGGCGGCGGTGATGCCACAGTGCTTGAGCAGGTTGAGGCTGGGAGATGACGGTGAGGACGAGGAGGGCGTGGAGGAGGAAGGCTTCATGGTTGACAGAATGAGAGCTAGGCAGTCGGCAACGGCTTTATTGGATGCGCAAGCCAGGGCTGGCGTATGACCTGTTTCGTGACAAAAACACAACAGAGGCATCTTAGCCAAGGAGAAACATCATATCATTTGGATATAGCAGTTACATGATTTATGGAGCGGTTGTTAAAGGGTTAGTTCACCCAAAAAAAAAAAAAATTCTGTCATTAATTACTCACCATCATGTCGCTCCAAACCTGTAAGACCTTCGTTCATCTTCAGAACACAAATTAAGATATTTTTGATGAAATCTGAGAGCTTTCTGACCCTCCATGCGTTGTGACGCAGCTCTTGCAAATTACCTTTTTTGTTCGTTGTCTGTCATTTCGAAGTTGAAGTTACATACGTATTTCTTTAGTTTTAATTTGCCTAACTATCGATCTGACCCTGTAGACACCATAATCTCTCTCGCTTTCCGGTATTTTTTTATTTTATTTTATTTTATTTTTTAATGGTGGGTGTTTTGCGCAGTTGGATAGAGCAGTGCTGATTGGGGAGAATGGACGGAGGTGTGCTCACTCTATTAGTTAGTAAGACTGCAACTCAAGGCTGTCACGCATATGCTCTGGAACAGAGTAATATCGCGTCCACATCGCAGGCTCTGCGATTAGAAAATCGCAATATCTCAAATCGCGATTTCGATTAATCGCACAGCCCTAATTCTTACACGTCTCTTTTTTTTTTTTTTTTTTGCAGGGAAATGACTCTTTCAGTAAATGTCGGTAGGTTGTTGTCAGCTGTTGTCGAATAATAAATGGTCTGTGCATTCATACAGAAATGTTTTATCCCTTGGGTTTCACTTTTTATCTCTCTCGAGTTTCAACTTTAACACCATTTGTGCTGGATAGACAAATTAAAGCATGCCAAGTTTATTTCCCACATGCCGGTAGATCAGTTTCACTTTAAATAGGCTTAGGCTTGGTGTTTCTAATAAATTTTGTTTATAATGAATGCCATCATAATTTACATTTTTCATTGTTGTTCTGTATAACATACTGTGGAGTAAAGAGAACTAAAATACAATGTAGTGTTAAGTTTTGGAATTTAGGGCTGCAACAACTAATCGATAAAATCGATTATTATCGATAATGAAAATCATCGACAACGCTTCTCATTATCGATTAGTCAGGTCTGGCCACAGTGCACGTTCAACTTCAGCCAGTCGCGTCAAATTACAGCACTGAATAACGCATTTCTATGTACAAAATGCATCAAAAAATAGTGGAGGAAAGAGAATTTGATGCTGAGGGAGAAGTACGTGATCCCAGCTGCACAAAACATGAGAATTCTTTATTTTAAGCTTTAAGTTAATGCATTAGTGTAATGGCTTGCCTTGTCAGGCGCTTTAACAGATGCGTGTGCGTCCTCAGCGCAAAAACGTTCAGTTTACGGTCATATCCTTATCTGTAAATGTCACAAATTCACGCGACCATTTCCATTTTTGCATAAAGTTCCGTCTTGACAGTCTGTGTTAAGTTGAAAGCTTTACTGAATGAGCGCGAGCGCGTGAACGCGCGTCAGAGAGGGATTAATATTCAGCGCAAAAATATTCATTGTGCTGAAATATCTGTTGTTGAACGTTAAATTAAGGTTTACAAATCAACATGTAGTGCATGTATTTTATGAGAGTTGGAACTGTAAAGGGTTAAGCTATAGGCCTACAGTGCTTAAATTTATTAAAACAAATGTATTTAAGGTTTATAACAAATAATGTAAGCTTTGTGCCACTGCTGCTCTAAGCTAACAGTATTGGTCTTTACTAAAATAATTTTTTAGCTATCTGTATTGGTTAGTCCTCCAATATGCGTAAGCTCTTTAGTAAGAGTAGGCTATTTCCAATGCTATAATATAATTATTGCTGTTATCTATAAAAGAATGAAAGATCTATGAAAGATTTTTTCAGATACCCAGTTACAGTCAAAAAACAATGCCAGCAAGAATGCATGCTGTTATGAAAGGCAGGAGGCCATTTTTTTATTATTATTATTATTATTATGTGAATAAATACTATTTTGTTGTTTCAGTTTGTTATATGCCAAATAAATGACAATAACAGTTTTAGATTTAAACAATTCTTTGACAAATTCCTAAAATATTTGTGTTTTCTCTATTATGACAGGTGGTCTAATAAATTGTTTAGCACTGTATGTTTTCATAGCATTCAGTTGGCATGTTTGTTTGAAGAACATTGGGCAGAATGTGGAAGTGTTTTTTTGTAAATAAAATAAAAAAAGGAAATGTAGCTTTTTTTTTTAAATCCGATTAATCGAAAAAATTATCGGCCAACTAAACGATTATCAAAATAATCGTTAGTTGCAGCCCTATTGGAATTGCTTTATTTATAATTTTAACAATTAACAATTATTTATGAATGTAATAATAAAATGTGATTTATACACTAATTCATCTGACATTTTTCTTCCCTCTCAACAGTGAATTTTTCACCCGGTTCAACTTGTATTCAGTTGCAAAAAATATTTATGGAAAATATTGTATAAGCAGGCTAATCTGGGCCATCTAAAATGGCGATAATCAACAGATTTGCCATTTTCAGAACAGCAAACTACTAGTATGATATAACTTTATCAGTAATAATTATTGATGGAAACAATTGCACAACTCATTTTTTACTCCTAATACTAGTCCTTGTACCTGTCCATGTTGTCATTACTGCTGTGAGCAACTCACGCAAACTTTGCCCAAAAATGCAAAACATGAATTTGTCTGTACTGTATTGCAAATTCACTTAGAAAAACCACAGCAAAGCCTGTCTTACCTTCCTCATCCACTGCCAGCACTGTGGCTCCACGATTCAGCAAGGCCTGAACCACGGTGGCCAAACCATTTCTGGCGGCAATGTGGAGGGGCCTGAAATAAAAAGAAAATGAAATTGAGAATGATTTTAAAAGGTTTGTCCAGTTTACTCAGATTGAGTTACAAGTAAAGTGTGTAGTTTCTGTGCCACAAAGATAAATCAAGCAAATGTTTCAAGCTAGTCAGGACGCTCAAAAAAGAGCGATGTTATGATATTGCTACAGAGCCATGAATAATTGCTTACTTATTGTTGTATTTGCACACTAGGACAAAGAAACTCACATCTGAAGCATACTGTTGGTTGCATTTATGAGGATAGGGTTGTGGATCTCCTTCAAGATCAGCATGGCACACATTTCATGAGCCTTCAAACAGACAAACACATTTAGCAATATGCACAACATTTGAGAAATCTTGTCAAGAGATAATCAGCATTAAGTTTAAAAAGAGTGCTGTTAGTTACCTTGCTGCAGGCCAGGTGCAGGGCAGTGTTCTTGTTCACATCCAGGAGGGACAGGTCAGCTTTGGCTCTGTGCAGCAGCAGGGCTGCATACGACAATAACAATAAATCTGAAATTACTACTAAAAAATCTATAGAGTCATGTGTTTTACAATCGCTGAGGGTTTCCGTCTTGGATTACTCATATCATACATGGTACAACTCTTACGGGGCAGTCGTGGCCTAATGGATAGAGTCGGACTTGTAACCCGAAGGTCGTGGGTTTGAGTCTCAGGTCCGGCAGGGATTGTAGGTGGAGTGAGTGAATAATCAGCGCTCTCTCCACCCTCAATACCACGACTGAGGTGAGACTTGGACTTGGCTAATAATAGGCACTTGGATGGTCATACTTGGATGGTACATCGTATTTGGCTACACGTCACATCCTTTCCTTTCCTTCCTTACCCACAGCACCGCTTTGGCCATTGTCGGCGGCCACCATCAGTGCAGAACGCCCTGAGTGGTCCACGGCGTTGATGTCAGCTCCGTGCCGCAGAACCAGCTGCAGCCCAGCCACGTCTTCTGCAAATGCGGCCGCGTGAAGCGGGGTCCTGAATGCAAGATGTCACAATACAGTCATTTAGCTAGGAGATACCTTATGTACTGGCTTTTAATTTGTAACTATTTTACAGCTAATATACATTATATAATTGTATTTTAATACACCGACCTTCCTTTGGCATCCCTGATGTTTACCAGCGAATTACAAACACTGGATTCCAACAGCAGCTCCGCAGAACCACTATGGCCATTAACGCTGCAATGGAATGACAAAAAAATGCAGCATGGCGATTAGGAAACGTATGCCAGAAATTTTCTTTGCAAATCAGAAACGTTACATATGTGTTTACTACACAGAAGAGAGACAATATAATGATGCAATTGCTAATTAAAATTTCAATGGCTGTAAAAAATACATTTATTTGAACAAGTTACATTTATTTGATTAAAAAAAAAACATAGTAAAAACATTGCAACATTGTGAAATATTTCAATTTAAAATAACTGTTCTCTACTTTAATATCTTTTTAAAATGCTAAGGATTCTTCTATTCATCAAAAGAATTCTTTCAGGACTCTGATAAATTGAAAGTTCAAAGGAACAACATTTATTTATTTTTATTTTATAATTTTTTTGTAACAACGTAGAAGTCTTTGTTGTTAATTTTAATGCATCCTTACCAAATAAGTAAAACGTTCGTCAAAAATTAAACATTGTCCCCACACTCGAGAACTGTTGTGTACATTGGGGTGAAACTGGCTCAAAAATAGTGAGCATTTTTTTCCCCACCACTATTACTATTATTGACTTAAAGGCACAATATGTAAGATTTTTTTATTAAAATATCCAAAAACCACTAGAACAGTGTTATATATTTTGCTGACTTGTGTACTACTTACATTATACCAAATGTTTTGAAGAATGTGTAAATCAAGAGAAATAAGCAATTTTAACTACTGACACGGACCGTGTCCACAGTGTAATTGTGTCACCTGCCAATGACGCCATACACCCTCGATTTCCGGTTTTGTTTTGTAGAAAACATGTAAACACCAAAGAAGCTATAATATGTTATGCTTTTTATTAGACAGGTGACGACCGCACAGAGTAGCATTATAACAGAACTTTCAAATGTATCTAGTATGATAAAACTGCTCTGCCACGCATAAGCACGACCGGAAGGAGCGGAAGCGGCCGACTATGGCATAATAAAAGCTCCGCTGCTTTTGAGCCGTGTGTCACACTCGTCTCTCATTAGCAATTGCTTCAGCGGCCTCGTTTTGCTTCGACGGCTTTCCACCTCACTCTGCTTCATACTATGATGTTAATACAGGGTTTCTGCAGGATTTTTAAGTTCAAATTTAAGACTTTTTAAGACCTTTTTTAAGACCTGCACAAATAAAATTAATACCACATGAGCGGGGTAGCGCAATGTCTATAGTACCATATTAAACTGTAAAACGACTGTAAAAAACAATTTACAATTCAGATACAAGTTTTCACAAAAACAAAAAGTTTTGTAAAATGATAAACTTTACATTTCAGCCTTTACACCATTTTTAAGAAAATGGATAAGTCAAAAGTATTAATAATATTGATTTCAACAATTATCATCAATAAATTATTATATAAATTAAATAACATGAATTAGGGGTGTGCGAAATTGGCAAAAAAATGATATCTCTATATTTTCTGGGATTTTATCGATAACAATAATTAGACAATATTTTGCTGAGTGTGTTATTGTGCTGGTATCTTAAAGATTACCATGGACAGGTGACTCCTGAATTTTTTTGATATTCTTCATATTCTGTGTGGTCAGTTCACAGCAGTGATAGAAATTAGTCTTTTCCAACAAGTTTTATGGGCATTTTTACCTTTAAGCCATTTTTTCTAAAAGTGTGCATAATCTTTTAAGTCAAATTCTTGCATTTGGGCTGTTACCAAGCAAATGAAATCAGTATCAACAAAATGTATCTTTGCAATGCATCTGAAGTGGCATTTAGATGTATTTACACACTCTTTAATGCAGCTCAGAGGGACATAGAATGCTAACCTGCAGTTACAAATGAAATTATTTTAAAATATGAATATACTTTAAATGTGAAATTAAAACGGCCAATAGGTGGCAGTAAGTCAGCATTAATAAGTGAGTCATTGCGACTGAACCGAATCATTTAAACGGTTGATTCATTCAGGAACGAAACCCTGTCATGTTGCTCAGAGACGCAAAACAGTGCTGTGGCTGTGTTTGGAATTATTTTTGTTGTAGAAATAGAGCAAAAACAGCCAATATGGTGTCTAAAACGTAAAGTCTCTTAAAATTAACTTGTTTATTGAACTGTTGCATAAAATCAATATCACATTTGTAATCTTGCTGATTTTTGGAGAAAAAAAAAAAAATGGCACTCTTCGTGTGATATTAACTATATGAAATGATATAAATATAGGCTATACATTTTCTGCCCCCATATCTTAAATTATGTGATCAGTCTAAATGTATTTTAATAGACTGAATCGCACGCACTCTAGTTTAAGCTATGTTAACCGATTCATTCTCTGCCAGCAGGTGTGGCGTTTGGCTGAAATATAAGAGTTTTCCCGGTAAAGTCAGAACACAAAGCAGCGCAGCACCGGACTTTGAACTTGCAGCGCTCATGTTTATTTAATCAAATCATAGCCTTTTGAAGTTTAATCCTCACATTCAGCCATATCGCAATTCTTGTCTTTCCGTCTCCAAATTTAAGACCTCTTGAAATCATAATTAAGACTTTCTTGTACAATTTAAGACTTTTTAAGGCCTTAAATTTGATACAACTAAATTTAAGACTTTTTAAGACCCCGCGGAAACCCTGTAATAAATCTTTAATACATTAGCTCATCCATGAACATGATTTCTGCTCGAGTCCCGTCGGATTGCATCGGCTGTGGGGATGAAGATGACAACTCCCATGATTCCACACTCAGTCACAGCGTCATCAAACTACGCCTTTGTTTCTTTGTTTGTTTTGAATACGCACCCTCTAGCGGTGAAAACTTACATACTGTGCCTTTAAATCTGAAGTAATCTGGGTAAAAACAAACAAACAAAAAAAACTACAAATATAATGACCAGAAAATAAGAGTAGATAAATACGAGAATTATTTCTAAAAGTCATGTCCATGACCTTTTGACATTTTATTAATTTGACTTGACTTTTTCAGTTCAGTTTCTGTTTCTGTTTAATTCACATAAAAAATAAATAAATAAATAGATCATCTTTAAAAACTGAAAAGAGAAAAAAAAAAAAATGCAATACTCACAGAGCACAGTGCAGTGGGGTGAAGGGGTTTCCCTCCTGGATACTACATGGTTTAAGTTCAAGTAAAACTTCCAAACAGTCTTCATGACCTGTTTCACAAAATACGCAAGTCACCTATTTAAACTTATTACAGTTTTAGCAATGCAAATGAGCCATTGAGGCTCAAAAGGTCTGAGCTCTTACCGTGATAGGCTCCCCAGTGTGCGGGTGTGTAGCCGTGGCGGTCTGTGATTGGGTCGTGGGGATGGGAGTGGTCAGCAGCAGAAAGAAGATTGGAGAGAATGTCAGCATGGCCGCAAGAAGCAGCCAGATGGACCGCAGTTCGCCCCTGAAAATCTCTGCTGAGGACTGAGACGTTGTGGGACAGCAGGGCGGTTATACAGTCCTCCCGACCCATCACCGCCTACAAAGACAGACCTGGTTAGAATCCTCGCATTATGAAGACTACAGCAATAACTTTACTAGTGATTTCAGAATCTCACTCCTCTGTGTAAGGCTGTTCTTCCTCTCCTGTCTCTCATATCAGGGCAAGCTCCTCTCTCCAGCAGCAGATGCACGCAGTCAGTGTGTCCCCCCAGCACTGCCAGCATTAGTGGAGTTCTATCAAGAGAGAGAGGGATACGGTGAGAATGATATCAAAAACTGTGAGCTGAAAACGGACATTTTTTTAATCATTGTTTGAAAACCTTTTAAAACATCATAAAATTTTTTATGAGGATCTCTTATCCAAAATGGAAGTGATATGCATGGATTGTTTTGTTTCTGTTTATTTGAAAGTGATTTTATTTTTGAACTGTTATGATAAATTACATTTTTTGACACTTAATTGTCATATCAATAACTGAGATAAACAAACTGTCTTTTTTGTTTACATCTCTGAAATATATATGAAAAAGAATTTCTGTAAAAAAAAAAAAGAAATAAAAAAAAATAAAAAAATTGCACAGGATGTGAGATGAATTTACCTAAAATATGAGTATTTAGCTAAAATATTTATTGAAATATTATTATTTAACCTGCATATTACAGTATTGTCACAGATTATATTTGTTTTTATTATTTGGAATATTAGTAATTTGTATACAATAATAATTAATATTTCATTGCAGTATGGTCCAGCAACAGGGCTTAAGCCTTCATTTCACATGAAAACCTTGGAGTTTAAATAGTTATAATTTTATAAGTATTATATAATTATAATTTTAATATGATAACTATGTTAACATAAACCAATATAATTATAAATACAATTATAAAAATATAGATGCAATTATTATAAACAATTTTTTTATATAAATTATATAAAATATACTATACTATTTGATTTGGATGATTAGTAATCAGATTATGCAAGATGCATTACTTGAATACAAATATAAAACAATACAAAGCAGTAAAAAGATGACGTAAAAGAGTACGTAAAAGAGCCATCAGCTGATACATACTGTCCCTCTGCATCTGTAACATTAACAAGGTCGGCTCCTCCCTCGCTACAGAGCAGCATCCGCAGACATTCTGAGTGGCCGTTGGCAGCTGTCAGCAAAAGCACACAGCAACTTGTCAAAAACCCACAGAAAGGTAAGACTCACAAGCCAATTTACACATACATGCTCTCTGTACCTGCAACATGAAGAGGGCCCCATTTGCTGCGGTGCTCTGTGAGCAGGCAAGATGCTGATTGGCAGAGCAGCAGCTCTACACAGCGAGCGTGTCCTCTTTGAGAGGCCACATACACCACAGAGCGCCCCACCGAGTCACAGGCATCCACATATGCTCCAGACTCAATTAACACGGTGACACATTCCCAGTGACCCGACTCCACCTGACAGCAAAAGGAGAGTGGAAAAGTCATTTCCGTAAATATTACCTCATTACATATCTATTTATTGGACCAACAGGTGAAAGTTCTCTGCAGTTACAGAATATCTGCTGATCTATATTGCTGTTGATTTTTATGTCTTGATATTTTGACATACCGCCAAGTGTAGTGGGCTGACGGACCCGTTGCTCTCCTTGTCTCCTAATGTGCTGAAGCACATCTCTAAAAGCTACAGAATCAAGAACAAAATATGAAGCATGTATCAAGTGTTTGACTGTAAGAAAACATTAAAAATAACAGTGGACAATGCTAGAGTGAAAGGTCAAACTCACCAGCTCCAGGTTCTGTTTGTTGCCATGGGCCGCAGCATAATGCACAGCACTGTATCCTTTGGTGTTGCACAGAGATGGATCAGCACCATTATCCAACAAATGCTCAACACACCTGAAAGTATCAAAATGCATGGGACTCAAAGGCTGAAACTCAAAACATCTTTCCTCATAGTTACACTACCATTCAAAAGTTGTTTTTTTTAAATGTTTTTAAAAGTCGGCTCTTGTGCTCACCAAGGCAGCATTTATTTGATAAAAATACAGTAAAAACAGTCCTTTGTGAAATTATTGTAATTTAAAATTACTTTTTTCTATTTTACTACATTTTAAAATGTAATTTATTATTACTTCAGTCTTCACTGTCACATGATTCTTCAGAACAAAATCAAACTGAATCTTTTGTAACATCATAGATGTTACATTATACAGTATAGATACAGATGGATCCTTGCTAAAGAAATTATTTCAAAATTTTGTCTTCAAGTACAGGTATTTTTTTTTTTTAACTAATTTTGCCGACCCCCTGGGGACCTTTAAAACACTGTGCAGTACCTTAATGGACCACTAGGGGTCTGCACACCCCTAGCACTAAACAGTGTTCAAAGGGACAACTGACATTATCTGTATCCATGATTCCACTCCAGATGGACTTATTTTATGAAACAAATATTTGTTGTAGACTTACAGGAAGGATTCCTTCTCCCCATCCTCTTGGTTCTGATGGGTGCTGGCATGGGGTCGGTCCGTCCTGAGAAAGACACCAGACATCAGTAATGCTGTGTACACCATGCACTATTATATTTAATAGATGCAAGAAGACGTGTGCGAGTGCATTTTACCTGCAGAACGCAGTCGATGCAGCTGAGTAGTGTAGAGGTGTACAGCCAGAGCGGTCACGCTCATTGACCTCCGCCCCCGCTCCTACCAGAACCACCACACACTGATATCTCCCATTAGCAGCCGCATAGTGCAAAGGAGTCCTGGTGGAGAGACACAGAATTCAAACACTCAACATTCTGGTAAATCTCATAAAAAATGTCCAGCATATTGCATGCCAAAATCCTATATCAAAAAGAAGAAATTGCACCGAATGCACTGAAATTTGAAAACATTCAGCCGAAATAAATTTTCTGACAAAACAATTACATACTTAAAAAGTTGATAAAGAAACTGCCTTATGTACTGTGTAAATACTTATATATGCAATTAAAAAAATATATAATTTGAGTGTTGATTATTAAATAAATGTGATAAATTTATATGAATATTTACATCATGCACACTTCAGATATGTTCATGACAGAAATCATGAGCTTCACATTATAACGAAAAAAGAAAATTTGTACCTTCCAAACTTGTCCTTCTTATTCATGTCAGCTCCACTGCTTAAGAGCAGGTTGAGACATTCAACATTCCTGAATGAAGAGAATTAAGGATATGCAAAAATATTTTAAATATCTTTTTCAATTACGTTCAGATGCTGGCTGTTGAGTCAGATCAGCAAAACGACCTTGGTTAGCATTTGTGCGCATAAAAGGCTGTTATATGGGACACCTGATATAAAGTGGGCCACTGGCTTTTTAAATAGCCCATTCTAAGTAGAGCTGCAGTCTCACCCTCCAGAGGCAGCAGCGTGTAGACAGGTCCTCCCAAAGTTGTCTGGGGTGTTGATGTCAAATCCGGCCGAGAGCACGTGTTCTTTACTCATTGACAACACAATGCTGTAGAGCTGACCTGCAAAAGTCAATGCAATGCTAGTTAGAGGAATACACTGTCACAGTTAATGGACTGCTTTAAGACTTCAGTCTATCACTAATGAAGTACCATGGGATTTGACATTTTTTGAAGTAACATGCACATAAATGAGACAACTATTTAGTACTATATTATTACAATCACAGCACTTCCCTAAGGGACAAGGACATATACAATATAGTCTAGGGACAAAACCATTTTCATTTGGCCTTTGCTGTAATTGGTCACTGAATAGGGAGAAATTGTGCGCACCTGAGGAAAGTAGCTTACGACAACAGTCAGAGGACCCGTAGAGCACAGCTAAGTGTAGAGGAAACATCCCATGAATCCCTTGTCTGTACAAAGAGGACAAATAAGCTAATTATTTCATTACACAAGCCACAAGCAGATAACATGCAAACTGAGAGGAGATTAGAATCAATTTCCTTGTAAATGCAAATCCCTTTTCTCGTGTATACAGGGGTAAACTGCACCATTTTTACATTTTTAACTAAATGGTCAGAAATACAAGGAGAAATGAGATGAACATAAAACAAATACACCTAATTACATTTGTCAGGGTGTCTGCTATTAACTGAAATTGGAAGGTAATGTCTATAACATAAGGCCAAAGAAAGTATTTATTAATGCACAATTCCATTGCCATTTCTCATTTTGCTGCAAATTATTAATGAACAAGCCAGTAAAAGGGTAATATTTGAATTTTTTTAATGTAGTGATATAGTTATTACACTACATGCTTATTTGTAAGAGTATTTCTTGCTATCAATATTTATTGAGCCAGTGACACACTTTATCCTAGTGTTGATGTTGTTAACTAAAACTAAACTAAAACTAAATGTTTTAGAACTAAAATGTTCTAAAACTAAAACATTTAGTACTAAAAAAAAATAAAGAAAAAAAAAATAAAATGTTTTTTTTTTTGTAATTGCAGTAAAGCTAAAATATAAAATATTACATGAAAAACTGACATAAAAATTAAATGGAGTCTTGGCAACTAACTGAACAAGTTAAAGTACTAAAAAAGTCTTTTTTTTTTTTTTAAAGGGCAAACAACAAAATTACTTGATCATATTAAAATCAAGATGAAAACTGGAAAAAATTAAATATTAATAGAATTTACTATAATTTATAATTAATACTAAAATAACACTTGTTCAGCCCCACATATACCATTTCGCATAAATGCTTAAGTAATTCAAGATCTTTAGACACAGAATTTGCTTAGGATTGTATGATAAAGACATTATGCAATTGCTACATTGTAAGAGATGACCTTACTCCACTCACTACAAAGCAAAAAAACAAAAAAGTTTCACTTAAACATGGTTTTTACCTGGCTGTGTCAGCACCGTTTGTCATTAAGGTGCTGATAAGCAGCTCGTGGCCGTACTTAGCAGCAACATGAAGAGGAGTATTGCCATATCTGTCCACACAATCTATCTCCCCACCTGAGGGGATGACAAGTGGGGGGTTAAATATTACAAAAAGAACTGAAAATCGAGTGAAAAAAAGAAAGTAACTAACCGTTTTGAATGAGGATCTGAGAGCGAGTGAAACGTCCATGAATGGCTGCCATGTGCAAAGGGCTTTTCCCTTCTTTACTCTGTGGAGAAGAAAAAATAATCTAAGAAGCGTCTTTCCTAAAGCTTAAAAACACTGAGAAAGCATGCAAAAATTCAAGTCAATGACATTTAGATCATCCAATCGGAGCAATGTCTTATTAAACCAGTCGGAGCAATGTCTTCCCTATCCAGACCTGCATGTTGACATCAGCACCGTTGTTGACCAGCAGCTCCAGGCAGAGAGCCCCATTCGTGGACACGGCAGCCAGGTGCAGTGGCGTGTAGCCGCGGTGGTTGGGCTGGTTGACGTTGGCCCCACGGTTGACCAGCTCATTGGCTACAGCCTCCTGTCCCGTGTAGCAGGCCACATGGAGAGCAGTGTTTCCAAAGGCATTAGGCTCATCAATCTGAGAAACAGACATCATGGAATAAAACATCCTGTAAACCAAGAATCACCCGTCTTCTTTTCCAGGAAAATAGACCAAAAATATTGATGACTCATTCTGCACTACATTTTTTTGCCACCATCTTGCAAGTACAAAATCATGGGTCATGGCTGCGACACAATTAATACTAATCCTTTTTTAGCCAAAAAAAGGTTAATATTAAAATTATATTATGACAATGATAAAATTTTCACATAGGTGGGTTCCAGAATCCAACAGTGTGAACAAACTATCGTGACCAAATCCAGGGACATCCGATTCACTTTTTGGCCTAACATTTGTTCTTTTAAAAATGATTCAAGTGTAAAAACGCTCCACATTACAATCATTTTTGAACCATGGCCTAGAGACGAATAGCCGCTGAGGAACATCTATCTGGGTTAGAAAAGGTCATGTTGTCCAAACGCATCATGTTTGAATATGGTCGACTTCATATTTCTGATGCCTTATCCCATATTGCTAATAATTTTAATCTATCAAAGACGTACTGTTAAAATGATTTAGGAACCAGACACTTAATCTTTGGACAAAAAATATATCAGTTTAAGTGGAAAATAAGTGGAAAAGCTTAACGTCAAGCCCTGGCGCTGACCTCGGCTCCATTGCGTAACAGGTACTTGACCACATCGACGTGGCCACTGGCAGCAGCAGCGTGGAGAGGGGTGTATCCCCGCTTATCCTTACAGCTCTTATCTGAGCCCTGAGACACCAGCAGCTTAACCACCTCCAGATGTCCTGAGAGAAACAAACAGGTTAGTATTACAACAACTTCCAGGAATCACCACTAAGTGGCTAAAGATGATGAAACCAATCAATTTCTATTTAGCTACAGGAAACTCCTACAACACTTCAGAAAGATACAAGTATATACTTACCAAGGTAAGCTGCCCAATGAATGGGCTGCCTGTCCTTCTTGTCACTGGCACTCAGATTGGCTCCCTTGTTCAGCAGCAATTTAACCATCTAGTTGGCAGCAAAAGCACAAAGTCACACTGTATCAGTTTATTAAAGGGGCCATATGGTGCGATTTCAAGTTTTCCTTTCTCTTTGGAGTGTTACAAGCTGTTTGTGCATAGATAAGATCCCTGAAGTTGCAAAGACTAAAGTCTCAAAACCAAAGAGATATTCTTTATAAAACTTAAGACTTGTCCACACCCCCCTAAAACGGCTCGTTCAAACACGCCCCCACATGTCTACGTCACGGTGTGGGGAGATTTGCAAAACACCGCCCAAACGTATACGCAAAGAAAGAAGTCGGGACTTTTATTCTCGCTATAGTATTGTTGCTGCCGCTGCGCCATGTCCTGGAGACGCTGTGTGTTTCGTTGCGAAAGCGAAAGTACTTTGTTTGGGCTTCCAAAAGAGGACACAACTAGAAATCAGTGGTTAAGTTGTATTTACAACACTGTTCCAGAACAGTTCAACCCAAATATTAGACTGTGTGCAGCACATTTTACGGAGGACTATTTCCTGAACCTGGAAGAGTAGCCTACAATGCTGGCTTACACAAAGGCTGTTTCTATAATGCTCTGGATAGCTGGCCAATCAGAGCACGCCTCGCTTCTCAGAACGATGAGCTTTGTAAAAATCGGTGCGTTTCAGAAAGGCGGAGCATAGAGGAGCAACAATAATGTACAGTATGTGGAAAATAATGTGTTTTTTGAACCTAAAACCGCATAAACACATTGCATTACACCAAATACACAAAATAATGTTCTTTTTAACAACGTCATATGACCCGTTTAAAACCATCTATGCATTAGACAAACCCATGAGAACTTAAAAAAACTCACACTTTTAACATATACAGGCCGAGATGTAAAACCAAACTGGCGCTAAGGAAGTTAAAAGACTGGTATTTCAGTACAAAGCTAATTGCTACTTTTTATTTGTAATAATATATTTTTTTTGTGCCACATTAAAGCACTTAAAGTAATATCATACTGACGTCACAAAAATAACTACTGCTAATAACTATTTTATCTACAGTGTAATTTAATACACAAAAAATGTATTCATATTCATGTAAATCTTGACAATTATATTTAAAAAGTTGAATATATTCAATATTAAAAATATATAAATATTTAAATATAGAAATATTATAAAATTAAAATTACTGCGTGCACAAATGTGTGGTTTTCTTAAATATTTAATATATATAAAAAATACAAATATTATATTTAAATTACTGTGACTGCACAAAATGTGCAGTTATCTCAAATATTTAATATTAAATATTAAAAATACATTAAGTTATTACATTTTAAGAATTAATTTATAATGTACTGGCATCCACTATTGACATTTGATATTGTGACAACTATACAAACAGTTCCAAATAAAGACTAAATGCATCGCAGGTTACATAAAATATGACATCAAAGCGGAAGTATCTGTATTCGCTCTAATGGCAATTTGCACTTTTGCAATATTGTGGAGAGCTAAAACAAAGATGTTGAGGGCTGAAGTGGCCCACCCTGTCTTTTAATTCACCCATGTGCATTAGATGAGTAATTCCACCCTACCTCCTGGTATCCACTCTGAGCAGCGTGATGCAGGGGCGCTCTGCCCGTGCGGTCAGCCATATTCAGGCTGGTCACATGGGGCAGCAGGGCCTCGACGCAACGCGTGGCTCGGTTGGCTGCCGCAATGTGCAGTGGTGTCTGCCAGAACTTATCCCGCACGGTAACGTCAGCTCCCTTCCTTAGCAGCAGCCCCACAGCCCTCTGGGTAAAAAAACAAAACAATGCATGAATCATATTAAATTGCTAAAAATGCTAAACAATGGCATGAGTAAGCTGTTACTCAGATTGAGCCTCCACTCAGGCATATAAATCACACAGGCTGCTTACCTCGTTTCTGGAAGCAGCTGCTCTGTGCAATGGTGTTAGCCACACATGGTCCTTTGCATTGACATTCGCACCTATGCGGTTAGGTGAACCAAAAAAAGAAGAAAAACAGATAAGGTGAAGTGTGTAATTTCTGTGCCATTAGTGTCAGCAAATTGCAAAAATAAAGATTGTTTCCAAACAGCTCACAAATTCATGCCCTTGGCTGAGCCAAAATAAAAATGAAATTCTATATACACTTAGCACTGTAGTCACTACATATTTCTTGCTTATCCTCTACAACTAAACAGAATTGGATTTGGTTCATTAGATGAGATGTTAAAGTGGCTCAGGCAGAAAAGCAACCACTTTACGTTTAGCAAGCACTGTGCAGTGATATACACCAGTTGTGCCTAAACCTTTTTCGGTCAGCCAAATAGACATAAAATAGACATAAAATATTTACTCGCAGTTCTGTCTAAAAAATAATAATAATAATAAATCAATCAATCAACAAATAAATCAATCGATAAATAAAAACAAAAGTAAATATTTCAATAATATTAGCACTAGCACATTCACAGTTCTCAAATGTCAGTTAATGGTCACATGACATGCAAGTAAACAAATAAAAATATCTAATATTTTTCAGTAAGTGTTTTGATTGTTTTTATTTTAAATTGGGCTCCACGAATAAGCACCCCAAAAATTGCTACTGCGAAGACATCCAGACACGAAGAATAAAGACTCTACTGCTAATGGAAAGTTACAATACAAATATTTGTCTTAAATTCTTTACTTTGAAACAGTCAAATCACTGAGCTTTTAACATGTCAAATCCATTAATTTTGGTGGGATATTGGTGAAATGCTGTAAATGTCTGTCCACAAAAATGCTGAAAGTTATATAAATACAAACAAAGTGGTTCCCAAATACACATTAGTGCAGAGATGGAGTTTGTTTGAAGCAGCACTGTGAGTAAATGATCAGTGTCATTTGCAAGCTGCGAAACAGACTATGTAACTTGTTTCATTAAATTGATTTGATAATTGTAATTTGATAAGACCACTACTTCAGTTTTATTTTGATTAATTGTGCTGCCTATTTTTTTATTTTACTGTTACATTTGATTTTGTTAATTATTATCTTTTCATTAACTCTTGAGCTCCCATTTGGAAAACCCTGATACAGACTGAACTTGGACGAATGGGTGTGACATGCACTATTTTATGCATTTTAGCAAGGCTTCAATGCTGTATCGTACAATCAGCTTTTGATACCAGAACTATCTGTTTTATGAATAAAAACATTACTGCATATGGTGGCAGCACTGCTGTTTAAGGTCACACCTGAGCTGATGAGAAGCTCCATTATATGAACGTCCCCCAGCCAGGCAGCAGCATGAAGAGGTGTGCGGCGCTCTTGGTCCTGACACGAGAAAGTAGAAAAAAACAAAAACGTTAACAGATTTTTTTTATTTCCTTTCCACACTGGCATTTTTCATTAAAGGCCCACACAGCCCATATGTACAGTCACCCAGACAATCTGTCCATAGTTGTTACATCACATATGCAGATGAGACATAATTCACGCTCACACTAAAATATGCCATTCACAACATACCAGTGCATTGACTTCATCTTTCTTGTGCAAAAATAACTTCACTTCATCCGCATTTCGGTTAAATATGGCCTGGACCAGAGGCGGCTGGAGGAGGAAAAAAAGGGTGGATGTTATGATACTGCTATGAAACATGACAATAAATTCAAACCTTTTGTTTGGGCAACTTCTGATTACAGTTTATAACTTGAAATATCAATTGTGAGGTGAATAGCAGTATAATTATAATCAAATATGATGATCATTAAGTATCATAAGACAGATGCAACAAAACACACACACACTGCAATTGTATCTACGTAGATATGATAAATTTGCATACAGTATTGTTATATAAAGGCATTACCCAACAAAATCCGGAGTATTTGTTAAATAGATTAACAAACGTATGCGTTTTAAAAACATAAACACACAATAGATGTTTTCCTATGCGGCTGGCTGACACCCAGCTCATTAGGCTAGCAGGCTGGCTAACGTCTGGGCGTCATAAAAGGGTTATTTTTCATTTTTCTCTCTTCTTTGGTAACCCTACCCTAATTAAACGGTAAAAACGTGAAGTTTACATCTAAATGCATGACAAAAACACAAGTTTTGATGCGAAAACTATGGGGGAAATGGCATAATCTACCGTCAGTGAGCTAGCTAGCATAGGCTCTGCATACAAGCGCAGAGAGCGAACAACAAACTGCTTGATTTTCGCCACTCGTGGGGTTTTAATATCCCTCACCTGGTCTGAAATATTGAGTACCCCCATCTCCCTGCGTCAGTCGGGCCGAAAGTCCCTCATCAGTAAGGAATCGCGGCTGGGAAACCAAGACAACAATCTAGTGTTGCGATTATAGACGTGAAGAGTGAGTCTTTAGCTGGTGAGGCAGTTGAAAATAGCGACACCAGCGTGATGGCCGCCTGCTGCACCAACTTTCACAATAAATGCCCATCAACTAAACCTTGTACCGCAAAAAGGCTTTTCAAACTTTAAGGTGGCCTAAATACATTCTCCACTGGAAAGGGAGCCCCTTGTGAGATATATATATATATATATATATATATATATAAAGTATATTAAACTACAGTTAGCAGGGACGTGCACAGACATTTTGAGGGGCAGGGGCTCAAGTGGAAAACGGGCACTTCTCATATTTTTATTTATTTATTTATTTTCTAAACAAAACGTTAAATATTTAGGGGTGTGCGATATTAAGCCTTTATCGATAATGATAACTAGACAATATATTGCTGTGTTATTGTGCTGATATCTTATAAGGATAAGGACTACCGTGCACAGCTGACTCCTAAAGTTTTTGATATTCTTCATATACTGTGTGGTGATCAGTTCACAGCAGTGATAGAAATTAATCTTTTCCAATAAGTTTAAATTGATTTTTACCCTTTATGGGCATTTTTACCTTTATAAAGCCATTTTTTTTCTAAAAGTGTGCATTATCTTTTCAGTCAAATTCTTAAATTGAATCAGTCAATTAGAATAATAAGTCATTTGGGTTGTTACCAAGCAAATGAAATCAGTATCAACAAAATTCATCTTTGCAATGCAGAGGAAACACAGAAGCTGCATCTGAAGTGGCATTTAGATGTATTTACACACTGTTTAATGCAGGACATGAATGCTTTAACCTGCAGTTATAAATGCATTAATACTGTTTTGAGATTTTAAACATAAAAGTTGAATACTGATATTTGAAATTATTTAAAAAAATGAAAAGATATTTTAAATGTGAAATTAAAACCGCCAGTAGGTGGCAGCAAGTCACTGTTAATAAGTGAGTCATTGCGACTGAACCGAATCATTCAAACGGTTGATTCATTCAGGAACAAAACAACTCATGTTGCTCAGAGATGCAAATTAGTATTATATTTGCTGGCGAAATAGAGCAAAAACAGTCAATATTGTGTCTAACACAAGTGTCTTAATATTAAATTCTTGTTTATTGAACTGCTGTATAAAGTCTTCACGTGATACTGATTAACTATATGAAATGATATAAATATATACATTTCTGCCCCCATATCTTGAATTTTGTTATCATTCTAAATGCATTTTAATAAACTGAATCATGCAGTGAAAGAACACGCACTGGTCTAACCTAACGTTACTAGACTTGCTATTACCTTACATGGTAGCTCATGAGTCATGGATGTTATCAAGACAAATTAACTATATTTGCCTTTTGTCTTTTGGATAATTAGCTGTAAATTCGAGGCACAGGTAGCTTAGTCTTTTGTTCATCACCACTCATCTCCACAGCAAGACAAACTCAACTGGAGAAGGAGGGAGGCTCTCTGCCTGTCTGTGATGTGTATGTGCTGATCAATGTGTGCTACACTGCTGTGCTGCGTGGAGACGCAGAGGGGAGAAAGGCATCAGAACTCGACAGAGTCTCAACATTTCCCGACCCGACCTGATATTTTGATTTTTTATTTATTTGACAGGGAAAGCTGTACGCATACAGAAACACACACGCACATATATACATATATTCATTTATTTAAAAAAAAAAAAAAAAAAAAAACTCCCCAGAAAAAAGGGCACATTCTCTCAAGGAAGAAAATGGGCAGAAAAAAAAATAGAAAGAAAAAGGTGCTTAAGCCCTCTTTGATGTCTGTGTGCACGTGCCTGATTTTTCATTAGACAGTATGTTTAAAGATGCCTAATTGCCACTTAAAAACTCTTCTGTGCTACCTTTGCAGTGTAGATTTGCCAATTTTGAGAATATATAATCCTGTAAAGAAAATTTTGCAATTCAAGCATTTTTCACAATGCATATTTTTCCAATGCAACTTTACATTGGAACAAAACTAAATCCACGTTTTATTTCATACTGTTAAAAACTATGGTTGAAAATATAATGAAATATAAGCACAGTATCATGATTTCTAGTCTTTACAAAGCAGAATGACACACTAAATAATATAAAATTAGTTAAATGTTAATGTTTTATTTATTTATTTATTTATTTATTTTTTACTTTTTTTTAAAGTAGGCTTGATGATAACTAAGCAAAATTGTATTTAATAATTATTGCATGTAAAAGTCCAAGAGTTTATACAGTAGATGTTGAAGGGTGGTTTACTGTTTTGCTTTTTTTATCCAACAGGGGGAGACTCCAAAAAAAAAATGGAATAAAATAAAACTAAAACTAAAATAAACTAGGCCACTAACGTAGCTCATGTGTATAATGCCCTCTTCTGTTCAAACCAATGAAACACATTAGCAAATGTTTTTCAAATAAGACACGTAGAATATTTCAGTTAGTTGTTCAAATCAAAGGCAATGCATCCAAACAATCGGGTATAATTTGAAGCAGTTTATAAATGCTAAAAGCGATTTTTTTTATGTCAAAGATAACACACAAAAATCTAAGCTTTTGGTTTCACTCATAGACTGTAAAAAGGTTTCACCTTTTTATATTAGTATTTTTTAACTGCATAAATCTGTAAGGTTTTTGACTTTTATTTTGGAAACCCACCGAAAACAACAAACTTCCGGTGGCCCTGTTAGAAGTTTTGATAGGGTTGCCATTTTCACCAAATATAAAAACACCCATTGCAGTTATTAGGGAATGCACAACGCACAATGAGTTTATTTGCAACTGCTAAACACCAGAGGAAAAACCCACTAGAGTTAAAAAATGGCAGACTCTGTAGTGATGGGGTGCGGATCTTTAAACTCCGGAAGCGTAAATATCTCCTTTCATTTGTTAACTACAGTCTGCTAGCTTAGCCAAACAACATTAACTTTATGAGTTTGTTTAAATATAAGGCACATTTAAGGGCAGAAGTGTCGTATGTTTAAAAACAGAAACAGTTTTATATGCAAACACATCGGTCTTTTTATTATGTTATGCCTAAAAATATAATAGCCTTACAATAACGTTAAATGTAGTGAGGCCATCTAGAAACAGTTCAGTGTCTGTCAGCACAAAGTCTTAAACCAAGCGGTCTTGCCTGCTTGAACGTTATTTTGTGGCCATCATATGCCAGACATGCTGTTGGAACACACTTATGATGTCCAAAAATTATGTCTAGGAGGGCAGCCACCACTATCCCTGAAAAAGTCTTGCTGGTTTAAACTTTTTGATTAGAACCATAAATAGCAGCAACCAAAGCTCGGTTTTGAGAGAGTCAGACATTTGCAATTGGACATCCTGATCTTTAATACTCTGTTCTGTTGGTTAATAATTGCAGCGCTCGGGGAGCAGTAAGACCAGCACAAGTCCTACAGAGAACTATCAGCTGGCTCGGAGACGCACGCTGCAGGTGGTGATCAGCTCTCTGCTGACAGAGTGTGGCTTCGAGAGCGCTGAGAAAACGGCAGTGGAGACACTCACTGAGATGATGCAGAGCTGTGAGTCCTTCAATTATCTCATGCAAGTCACCTGTAAGGCTTGTTCCAAAAAAATAAAATAAATTTAAAAAAAAAAAAAAAAAAAATATATATATATATATATATATATATATATACAGAGCATCACAATAAATTAGAATGTCGTGGAAAAGTTCATTTATCTCAGTAATTCGCCTCAAATTGTGAAACTCTTTTGTATTAAATAAATTCAGTGCACACAGACTGAAGTAGTTTAAGTCTTTGGTTCTTTTAATTGTGATGATTTTGGCTCATATTTAACAAAAACCCACCAATTCACTATCCCAACCAATTAGAATATGGTGACATGCCAATCAGCTAATCAACTCAAAACACCTGCAAAGGTTTCCTGAGCCTTCAAAATGGTCTCTCAGTTTGGTTCACTAGGCTACACAATCATGGGGAAGACTGATGATCTGACAGTTGTCCAGAAGACAATCATTGACACCCTTCACAAGGAGGGTAAGCCACAAACATTCATAGCCTGTGAACCTTTACATTCATACATAACTCTGTTCACAGAGTGCTGTATCCAAGCATGTTAACAGAAAGTTGAGTGGAAGGAAAAAGTGTGGAAGAAAAAGATGCACAACCAACCGAGAGAACCGCAGCCTTATGAGGATTGTCAAGCAAAATCGATTCAAGAATTTGGGTGAACTTCACAAGGAATGGACTGAGGCTGGGGTCAAGGCATCAAGAGCCACCACACACAGACGTGTCAAGGAATTTGGCTACAGTTGTCGTATTCCTCTTGTTAATCCACTCCTGAACCACAGACAACGTCAGAGGTGTCTTACCTGGGCTAAGGAGAAGAAGAACTGGACTGTTGCCCAGTGGTCCAAAGTCCTCTTTTCAGATGAGAGCAAGTTTTGTATTTCATTTGGAAACCAAGGTCCTAGAGTCTGGAGGAAGGGTGGAGAAGCTCATAGCCCAAGTTGCTTGAAGTCCAGTGTTAAGTTTCCACAGTCTGTGATGATTTGGGGTGCAATGTCATCTGCTGGTGTTGGTCCATTGTGTTTTTTTGAAAACCAAAGTCACTGCACCCGTTTACCAAGAAATTTTGGAGCACTTCATGCTTCCTTCTGCTGACCAGCTTTTTAAAGATGCTGATTTCATTTTCCAGCAGGATTTGGCACCTGCCCACACTGCCAAAAGCACCAAAAGTTGGTTAAATGACCATGGTGTTGGTGTGCTTGACTGGCCAGCAAACTCACCAGACCTGAACCCCATAGAGAATCTATGGGGTATTGTCAAGAGGAAAATGAGAAACAAGAGACCAAAAAATGCAGATGAGCTGAAGGCCACTGTCAAAGAAACCTGGGCTTCCATACCACCTCAGCAGTGCCACAAACTGATCACCTCCATGCCACGCCGAATTGAGGCAGTAATTAAAGCAAAAGGAGCCCCTACCAAGTATTGAGTACATATACAGTAAATGAACATACTTTCCAGAAGGCCAACAATTCACTAAAAATGTTTTTTTTTTTTTTATTGGTCTTATGAAGTATTCTAATTTGTTGAGATAGTGAATTGGTGGGTTTTTGTTAAATGTGAGCCAAAATCATCACAATTAAAAGAACCAAAGACTTAAACTACTTCAGTCTGTGTGCACTGAATTTATTTAATACACGAGTTTCACAATTTGAGTTGAATTACTGAAATGAACTTTTCCACAACATTCTAATTTGAGATGCACCTCTGTGTGTGTGTGTGTATATATATATATATATATATATATATATATATATATATATATATATATATATATATATATATATATATATATATATATATATAAATATAAATATAAATATTTATGTACTTAATTGTTTTACAGAATAAACATTTTTCATTGTATATGTTTTTCTATATTAAGGGTCATTATCCTTTTCATTATATTTTGATAGACATAACTGAGGTTGGACGTTGTGCGAAGGCAACCTGTGAGCACACAGCTAGAAGCACCCCTACACTCTCTGATGTGGTCATCACACTAGTCGAAATGGGTTGGTTGCCCTTTTATCAATATATTTAATCTTAAGATTCTGTATGTGGTTGAATTATGGTCATCTGTTAATGAGATTTTAACTAATTCTGAGGTTTACTTTTTCCACAATCACAGGTTTTAATGTGGATACTCTTCCAGTGTATGCCAAAAGATCCCAAAGGATGGTCATAACTGCTCGTAGGTTAACCTTTTTTCCATAATATATCTGTTTATTTTATATTATCTGTTATAACTCTTTCAATGTACTCTTCTGTGTTTAACAGCTCCAGTAACAAATGCTCCAGTCATCCCAAAAGCCCTCATGGCTGGACAGAAGCGCACCCATCCAACATACATCCCCAGCCACTTCCCAGAATTCCCAGATCCTCATACATACATCAAAACACCAGTGAGTTAAACTGCTCACCTGATGCCTTGCTATTGTGCGACTTTCAGCTTAACAAACAATAACATTAAGAACATACATTCTGCTTCAAAATATTATATCTCACATTCCTGTGTTTTAGACCTTTCGAGAGCCTGTGTCAGATTATCAGGTGGTGAGAGAGAAGGCGGCATCACAAAGGAGAGATGTGGAGCGAGCACTCACACGCTTCATGGCCAAGACAGGAGAGACGCAAAGCCTTTTTAAGGACGACATCAGTGCATTCCCTTGTGAGTTTTTCTGTCCCAAATACTGCCAGTGTTCTATTATACTTTGACTGCCCATTTGACTTTCTAGTGTTTATTTATGTGTCTGTGTGTAATAAGTGATCGCAGCAAAGCCGAGCACCATCCCTTACCTGAGTGCCCTGCTGCCCTCTGAACTAGAGCTTCAGACACTGGAGGAGACAGATTCATCCGAGCAGGATGACCAGACAGACACAGAGAATAACCCCAGTAACATCATCCAGGCAAGCATAAAGCATTTTTTCTTGTCAAAATGTTTATGCAAAAACATACCTGCTTGTCTGTTATTTTTTTCTATGATTTTTTTTTTCTAGTTTTTATACATATACATACATACATACATACATACATACATACATACATACACGTGAAATAACTGTATATTTTAGTTTATTTATTCATTCTTTTATTTTAATAATTACTTCTTAACAATTATTTTTTTTATTTTTAAATAATAGTAATCATTTTAATGATTTTTTTTTCAAAAATTATTTCTAGGATGACCAAAGTGCAGATAAGGAGAACATAGTGCTGCCGCCAGGTGGTGTTGTGCCTACAGGGAAGGCCAATGAGGAAAACATGATTGACAACCCATATCTTCGGCCAGTCAAAAAGCCCAAAGTGAGAAGGAAAAAATGAAAATTGATATATTGACTCTGCTACTTCTACATCAGCTGATTAGGACGGATGATGACTTCTTAGCACGTGGTAATCACATTGTGCCCCCCTTGAAGTTACAGCTAACATATGAGGAACCAGAGTCTTCAACATTTGCAATTTGGAAACACACAGTGGTCCATCATGTTATTGACGTTTGATTCTTATAGAATGACAGACTGTTCTGTACATCTGGAAAATATTAGATGGAATTCAAGCAGGCAACTTTTCTAAAGTGTAACACAGCTTACAGTTGAATTTTGGTAGTTTTTGATAAGCCTTCCCTTGAAATATCATTTAGTTTTTACAGTTTTAAACAACACATCAGAAACGTGACTGTGTGTGTGTATTTGTTACTCATTTGTGAATGATATTAATAAATGTCTTTCATTGTTTAAGGCATTGTTTCAATAGGGCAAGTTGAAAATTAAACCAGAATGTGGAGATAGTGTAAACATCCCCATTAAGAACATGTCTCGTGTCCTGTTACTTTACTCACTACTGCATAAGTTAAATTTTAAGTAATGTACCTCAAAAATACGGTTTCACACTGGACATGTTATGAAATGGGAAAACTTGTCTTATAAAGCTTTAATGTTTGTATGCATTGACAATCACACTGAATTTTTGTGGTAGCATTTTAGTTTCATTAGTAAAACAAGCTTAGATATGCCACTCTGTTCCTCTGTTTCCTAAACTCTTTGTCATGGAAGAGCTGCATGAACACAGAACACATCAAGTTATAAAAAAAAAAATTTAAAAAAAAAATTATAACAGCTAACAAAAAAAAAAAAAAAAGCTAAATAGGCTGTTGTGAATATACTTTTTTGTTTCTTTGAATTGTAATTTGTAGAAGAATGTCAGAAATATCTGTACCTCTGTACGCAGTGCTCTTCTCTCCAGTGATGGCACTTTTGACCAGTCTGGAGAGCCGAATTTCATAGGCCACGACACCTTCTTGCTTTGGATGATATCATGAACATATGCCCCCGGACTAAAAAAAGGGATATACACTGAAAATCTGGGATTCATTTAATTTAAACCTGGAATAAAACGTTTTAGGATGTTCTTGCATATATAAGCACATAGATGGTCTTTGGATCATTCTCAAGTCATGCTGCCGAACATAACTGTCAGATTTTACACAAACTTGTGGTCTTCAAAATAGACAATCCAAAGTTCAACAATAGTTCTCAACCAATGCGTGGGGGAACGCAAACGAATAAAATCTAAAAACTCCATAGGCATTTTTAATATTAATAATTATACATTTTTCTAATTATTCCAAGCTATAAAAATTTTAACAGGTTGAAATTGAGAGTAAAAAATCTTTCAAAATTCTAATCCCTAATCTTTATTCAGTAAATCACAAACAACTACAAAAGTCATGGGGCCTTCAGTTTTTGTTAAGGACAATGGGGACTCTGAAGCCTAAAAGGTTGAGAACTACTAGCACCAGAACACATTTATTACCAGATGCACTCATAGTCAAATGTTAAATATGTTATAATCATACCCAGGGCTGGAGTCTGTATTTGAGGGTCTGAATCTTGTAGTGGTACTATTGAATGGTGCTCTTCCAGGTGGACACACTTTAGACCAAGTCCAGTCCTGCTGGTATTTTTGTGGTGAAGGGGTGGCCGTCTAAAACAGGTGATCCATTTTAAAATAAATATTTAAAAAAAATAATAATTTAAATAAAAACAATTTAAATGGCTGTGATGTTGTTTAGAAATATTAAACTACCTTAATTGGAGGCAGAAAGCGTGGTGCAGTGCGCGCTCCTAACACATATCCCCTCTTACTCTCAGGTCTGTGTTGGAGCTCATATGTAAGAGTGCCCACCTGGGAACTGCTAAGTTAGGTGAAAAGAATAACACATTCCATAACTTATAAGTTATTAACTGTTCTGCCTTCCTGCAGACTCACCGTGTGGTTATCGTAACATCCGGGTCCTAGTACTTTGGAGCCGTAGAGCGCGAGCATTTCATTGCCCAAGCGATCAGGAGCAAAGTGCGTCGGAAATATCAGACGTTTCTGGCAGCTGCCGAACGCGACCCGTGGAGCTAGAAAGTTGATAAAAACAAATGATAAAATTAATTATTGAAGGCAAACGGTGCAGTTTAGTCCGGTTATCGGTAAATTACCTGTGCCCCGTGTCGTCATAGCGTCCTGGTGTTTACTAGTTACCATGGTATCCAGGTGCAAACGAATGCCGATGATGTGGATCAAATGGAATGCCGATGTATGCAGAAGCATTACGGTTCAATCAAGCAAACAATGCATTTCTCTTGAAATTCATGTAAACGTGATCAATTAATTATTATTTTTTGTTTGTTTTTGATTTTACTAAACATTGGTACAGTAATTATAGTAAAGCAAACGATGCCTCAAATAGTGTGTCGGGAACAGAGACAGAAATAATTTGGAAAGTTAAGTCACTCTTCAAATGAATGAAAGTCATTGTATTAAGTAACGACATAGGCCTATAAATCCAAATACATGATCTGGTCAAAAGACTTTATATAGGCTATAGTCTTAAAAGGACTTTGATCTGGTGTCAGGGTGATTTTAATGGATGTTTAAAGGCAGTTCTCCTTAAGTTCACGCATATCTTAACATTAAATTTTGAAAAAATATACGTGAATAGTTTTATAATTTAAAACCTAACAAAACCATTTTTTTTGTGAATTGTTTTACTTATAAAGTGCCATTAGCCTATTTCTTTAAAATAAATTCTACTTGGTTTAATATCTAATGCAGTGATGTTCACATATTTTTAAGTATGGCTGTAGATACATGAACAACCAGTGATACAAATTTGCATGCGTTCTACACATAAAGAAAAATAAAAAATAAATATTGCAAAATGGGAACACAGTTTGTACAGTTAAAGTGTGATCATTTAGATATAAAATTCAGATTAACAACTGCTAAAACGAAGTAACTTTGTCTGAAACAAACCGCTACATGAAGAAACATGTACATCAAAGCATATGTAAGATCTCACGCAGCTTTCAGATTAAAATGCCTGCCAATCTTAAAATTTCACACACACATACATGATATATCATATTTTAACATTCACCAGAAGATGACACAACTGCCTTTCACAACCATATATTATGTCAGCACATGTGAGAATATGCTGTTCATGAAGTGATTAATTCAACCTAGATATTTAATGTGTGGAGATTATAATGCAATTAATGGGTTAAGTTTTTTTCCCCTATTCTTGCTCACCCATGCTAAAAAGTGTTGTTTTATATAATCATGCTGTGAACTTTATGTCAGGGTTCCCACTCTTTTATGAACACCAGCTTCAGGTACTTTCAAGAAGCATGGGAACACTTTTATGATTTCAACATTTAAATCAAGATTATGAATGGTAACAGTAATTTCCTCTTTTGTTATCTATAGTTTAGTTTAGTTTATTAACTTATAAAACACATTTCAAAACAACAGAAGTTGCAACCAAAGTGCTGTACAGAGGTATTAAAACAAAATTAGAACAAAATTAAAACAGAATTAACACACTGGATCAAAACCTTGGAGGCATGTAAAAATATAAACACCCTCAATTAAAACATAAAGAATACAGATAAGTTTTTATGGAAGATTTAAAAGTAGAAACAGAAGGGGGATCTAATATAGAGAGGGAGACTGTTCCAGAGTCTGGGAGCAGCCACTGAGAAAGCCCGGTCACTTTTAGTTTTGTAATGTGAGCGAGGAACAGAAAGAAAAAGTTGACTGGAAGAACGTAAGGATCTTGAGGCATTGTACGGGACAAGAAGATCACTGACATACTGAGGGGCAAGATCATGTAAAGCTTTATAAACAAAAGCAAAATTTTAAAATCAACCCAGGACTTAATTGGTAACCAGTGGAGAGAGGCAAGCACATGAGTAATGTGCTGACACTTTTTAGTGCCAGTCAAAAGCCTGGCTGCTGTGTTTTGAACCATCTGCAGGCGATTTACAGTTAAATCGAAACTCAAATTGGAATCAAAAATGACACCAAGATTTTTGACACAGTCATGAACATTTGAAGACAGAGAACCAAACTGATTAACTATGTCAGAGGTCATATCTGGTGGGGCGAAGATAACAATTTCGGATTGTCGTTGTTTAGCTGTAAGAAGTTCATGTCCATCCAACATTTTATGTCACACAGGCAGTCAAACAGGCCAGACACAGAACCATTATTATTTTTGATAGGAAAGTAGACCTGAGTGTCATCAGCATAAAAGTAGTACGATAAATTGTCTCTCTGAATGATATGACCAAGTGGAAGCATACATAATGCAAACAGAAGAGGACCCAGAATGGAGCCCTGGGGTACACCATAATGTATTGGAGCATGGGAAGAAAAACAATTCCCTACTTTAACAGAAAACGTTTTCTCTTTAAGGTAATAGGCAAACCTCTCCAGCACAGAGCCTCGAAGCCCAGCTACATGTTCTAGTCTGTGTAAAAGAATATTGTGATCTACAGTGTCAAATGCTGCACTTAAATCAAGCAAGACTAAAATACAGCCAGAACCTGCATCCAGAGTGAGTAAGATGTCATTTAAAACCTTCAACAAAGCTGATTCAGTACTATGTAGCTCCCTGAAACCAGACTGAAATTTGTCAAAAATACTAAAAGCACTCAGGTATGAAGAGATCTGATGGTAAACAACTTTTTCCAGAACTTTGGAAATGAAAGATAGTTTAGAAATGGGTCTGTAGTTATTCAAGTCATGTTGATCTAAATGAGTTTTTTTTTTTTTTTTTTTTTTAACAACGGCTGTACTATAGCATGTTTGAAGTTAGTAGGTTCCAGCCCATTGACCAATGAACTATTAACAATGGCAGTCACAACTGGACTTAGAGCTGAAAAAACCTCTTTAAAAATATGTGAAGGCAAAATATCACAAGGGCAAACTGAACTCAAAGATGATTTCATACTAGAAACAATATCATGAAGCTGTGAGGGCGACACAGGTTGAAAAAGTGAAAGAGCACTATCACAGAGGGGGCATTTCCAGGGATGAAAACCTCTGAGATGGAATATTAGAGTGAGTACCCTCAATTTTATAGATAAAATGTGTTAAAAACTGATCACACCGGTCAGTAGAAACCTCAGGTGGAACACTAGAAGAGGGATTTAGAAGGGCATTAATTGTGCAAATACAATCTGAACATGAATGTAACTTTTCTGTTTAGGTGAGAAAAGTAAAATTATTTGCAATAAATCATGACATTTTGTCCTGTACTGAAAAGTGTGGCTTCTTTGGATTCAATTGCATTGTACATTAATGGGACATCTTACCATGTTGACACAGCAACAGCAGCACTGTAAAATCAAACAGAAACAAATACTGTATTGAAAATACGGAACCTAACAAACTGAAACAACAACAACAACAACAAAACAAACAAACAAAAAAACAAACAAACAAACAATACATACAAGCAGGGCCTAAAACTAACTTTTTGCCACACCTGCCAATGGCCGGTGACGTGATAAAATTTACCGGCCAAAATTTTTTTTTTACCGGCCATGAAACTCTTTTTGCAAAAACAGGCAGTTATTACTACTACAATGACATACATATTTACAATGTTTTTAATTTGTCCTGCTACTGGTGTTGCTATTAAATGCATTTTCCCTCAATTTTCCCTATTAATTATAACTATTCAACATTACAGTATAATTGAAAGCTATTATTTTTTAACATTTAATAGACTCTGAAATATATAACAACTTTTAATTCAAATGATTTTAAAACAATCTTCACATACAAACTGTATATGCATAAACTATACAATGTGCACAATGTGGGCCGGCCCTTTGTGTGTATATATATATATATATATATATATATATATATATATATATATATATATATATATATATATATGAGTTGTAGTAAATGTACGTATATCCTTCCATCGGCCCAGACGAATGGGCCGCGCGGCTTGATTCAAAAATTCTAATTAATTTAGCGCGCTCCGGCTCAGTGCAGCGGCTCAAAGGCGCTCGTCAAAAGCATCTAAACATGACAAGACAATTCAGCAATATTTGCCAACCGTTTACGATAAAAAAAAAAAACAAAAACAAAAAAACAAAAAAAATTCAATGTTAAACGACAGATATTAATTTTCAGGAATGCAAACTACTACTGGCCTTTTCGAATTACGCAGATTTTAATGCCATTTACGTTATTCGTCACAATGTACATAATATAGCAGTGTTCATGAGATAAGAGATAAGAGTTAATGCATCTCTATATAGGCCTTCTTCCGTGATTTCACGTGTCTAACAAAATGTTTAAACATCTATAAAAATCATTCTCAGTCTTACTCTAGAACACTACATCTGAAGACTTTTGCTTTCGAGTGCTGTGCATAGGAAAGTGATTTATATGATAGGCCTAATAAAAATAAGTTGCTTATTAATTCACATGCATTATTTTATATACACACTGTGGTTAAAAGTTTGAAATAACAAGGCTTTTATTTATTTATTTGCAAGAAGATTGCATTTCTTTGATCAAAAAAATACTGTAAAAACAATAAAATGATGAAATATTACACTTAAAAGAGTGTTTTTTAATTTAGGATATTTTAAAATGTAATTTATTTCTGTGATCAAAGCTGAATTTTCAGCATCATTACTCCAGTCTTCAGTGTCCCTTCATAAATCATTTAATGCTACTTAATGTGCTGCTTAATTATTATCAGTTATTATTTGTGATCAATTATTAATAATGGTTTTTATTATTGGTATAAGGGTTCTCAGTTAAAGAACAGCATTTATTTGAAATATAAGTACATCACAATGCGTGTAAATATCTTTACTGTCACTTAAATCAATTTAATGCAACCTTATTGAAGAAAAAATATAAGTTTATATTTTTTAATGTTACCCAAGACTGAATGGTATCACATCTTCCACAAAAATATGAAGCAGCACAACAATTTTCAACATTCATAATAAGCAGAAATGTTTCTTGAGCAGCAAATCAGAATATTATAATGATTTCTGAAGGATCATGTGACACTGAAGACTGGAGTAGTGAAGCTGAAAATTCAGCTTTGATCACAGCAATAAATTATATTTTACTATATATTCGCATAGAAGACAGCTATTTTAAATTGTAACATTATATATTGCACAGTACTGTTTACTGTATTTTTCATCATCAAAATAATTAGTATACTCTTTTCCACAATTGGAGCTCTATTCCTTAAAATGATAGATGTGAAGCTCCTGCAAAAGACAAATACTGTATATGACCAATAGAAAGGCACCATAAAAACAGTCCGCATTCTGCACTATTCAAGTCTTCTAGATGATACCAGAGCATTGTGTCATATGGACTGATAATATAGGTATTTATAGTGATATTAAACTGTCCCTCATAAAAATTCTTAAAAATATACTATTTGCCGTATACACCAGGAAAGACTAATTATAATGTAAAGAATGCCAGTCATTTTTGGTGTGTTGCCGACCGGGTTTGGTGGGCCGCTCTGTGCCAAAAAGTCCAGTGCCACTTTTTGGCCCCAGTCCGCCCCTGGAACCGTGTCTAGGGACAAGCGGGCATCACACTGCTCTGACCTTATCAGCCCGTTTGTATCTATTATTTGATTCGCTCTTGTCGCTTATAACAGAACAGCTAATCACGATTATCTTGTCTTTGGAAAAGATTATTTTATTTGCTTATGTCAGAAACAGCGAATCTCTTTAAAACTGGCTGTTGTTTTCACTACATTGCATTGTTATATTTCGTAAAAGTTTTACCCACCAACTGGCGACTGACACTGTTACATGTACTCGCCAACGTCGATTTTTATTCGCATTTGGCGCTTGGCGAGTGTTAATTTTAGGCCCTGCATACAAGTGAACCCGCTTAGCTTTTGCACCAGCATGGTAGATTGGTACTTGTGAACAAAAAGAAAATCTTGTCTTCCTCTCTGCAAGTGATAAAGCAAAAAAATCACTGATCTGTGAAGGAGGACCTGCGTACCTCAGTTGTGGTGCGTAATCTAGACTCAAATACAGTGTGTTTAAACTTTACAATGATTCTCATGGTCTTCTTACGTGTGTAAGACTTGGGATTCATACATGTCCTTGATGCCAACTACGGACGGACTGATCGCACAACATGCTCTGTTGGACAACCTTCTGAGTATCTCTCAAATGTTCACTCCTTCCAAGAAACATCCCTCTGTACGATGACTGTTTGGTAGGATTAACTGAAAGCAGAGAAAATTTTATTACTTTGTAAGAGTATGAAAAACCGTAACCCTTTCGTATCTTCATTTTTAAGTACTTGTTATTGTCTGTTCATGAATTAGGTGTAATGGAAGAAAAAGTTGTTCTGTTCCTGCAGAGAACTCCGTTTTCTCTGATCCTTTTTATGGGACTTATAAATACCTGCAATTGTCTTATGAGTGTCGCCCACAGAGTAAGTGATACACATAATTTCCAACCTAATTTTTGAAGTTGATAAATAATCTTAAAATCTTGGCAAATCCTTTTGCTATTATTACTAACCCTTGTTCCTATTTTCCACCTAAATAATTCTAGAACAAAGCTTGTGAAGGTACCCAAAGTGTACTTGCCTGTGGTAAGAATCATCTCAAAGTTCTTTTTATACATATGTTTAATCTTTAGGGGTCAGCTCAGTTGTGAAAAGCTTTTGTTACTCTCGTTAATAACTGAACTGTGTGTGTGAATGTAATAAGCACACTAAAAAATGTAGTTTTTTTTTTTTGCTCAGAAATTGCTAGTAAATTTCACTAATAATTACAAAAGAAACAGCAAGTAAGGTACAAAGACTGAAAAAGTATTTTCTTTTAAAACATTTTATCATCATTAACATCAGTTTTTCTGTTTCAGAGAATGGTATTATTGCTGTTCATCATGCCAATTATGGATGGCGGGATCTTGGAATATGCCCTCACAAGACTGTTACTTTCCTCAAATCACTAGTATGCGTTCCAGGTACAGCAAGACATCATCTATTTAGACTAGAGTCACTTGAAAATCATTCAGTGTAAAATTAACAAAAACTGAAAATGCAACAAGATTGATTGATTGATTTATGTATGTATGTATGTATGTATGTATGTATGTATGTATGTATGTATTTATTTATTTATGTAAGGTGCAATGGAAAGAGTACTTGTCATTTAGATGCTTCAAATTCAGTGTTCTCTGATTGGCATTGCCATATCTCTATGTACCTGGAAGTGACGTTCTCTTGCATGTGGATTTGTGAGTAAAAACATTTATTCTTATTATTGATCTTTATATTTACTAATTAGAGTAGTAGGAATTATATAAAACACACACACACACACACACACACACACACACACACACACAAACAGTTTTTGATAAATTTGAAAAATTATTTTCTCTAAGGGTTGGATCGATTTTCAACATCTTTATAAAGTTGATTCATTGTATACTTTCACTTAGAGATCTTAATGAAAACTATAATGCTGCAATGCTTTATTTCTATTCCAATATCATGAGCTGCATCAATCGGAGAGGAAACAGCTTGGAAGAGCAGAAGTAGCACATCCTTTTCTTTAGCACTATTTCTGTTTCTGTTTTCTTTAAAGCTGCTTTGAAACTATGTTTTTTGCAAAAAAAAAAAAAAAAAAAATATATATATATACAACTAAATTGCAGTTGAAATGAAATCTGCCTCCCCTCCTTCACGCACACTGATGTCCTTTGAACAATCATATGACATGCACACACATTATTACAGTAGCATTTAATGGGTTGAAACAAAAGTTACTATATATAATAAAATATATTATTGATTAGAACAATATGAAATAGATGGCCAGTTATATGTTTTAAAGAAGTATAATAAGTAAAGAAGTATATAAAACACTGATAGAAGCTTATACTTTCTTCTGAATTGTAATTTGGGCAGTTCATTGATCTTATTAGATACAGCAGGCGTTTTTGTTATTGTATTTCTAATCATGCCAAAACAGTAAAAGTTCAATGTATGATCAAAGCATGCAGATAAATAATCAGGAATGCTCAATCATATAAAGGACATAGTATTTGAGATTTCCTGGTTCAAAAAACACTTTTATGACCAACCAAAGATCACAAAACTATATTTACTGATAAAAAGGCCCAGCATAAGGAAGTAACATTTATTATTTATTACATTTATTATAACAAGAGCCAGAGACGATGCTGGAAAATGACTCCCTGTCAGACTCCCTGCCTTCATTCCTCACAACCAGCCCAGGTACACATAGTTATATAGATCACTAGAGTTAAGCCATTCAGCATGGTAGCCCAGGCACACACAGATAGTAAAACATGTGGTTTCTTGTATCTCCTATACATTTTTGGGGGGTAATTTCATGTTTGTGCAGCAAGCAGCATGTCTGTGGCTCTAATGGCAGTAGCAAGTCTCTGTACTTGTAGATCTATTCTGCCAAGACCAAATACATTACCATTGCCTTGTCCATTACCATGCCAATCTCTTAGAGTTGTCATGACAGAATTGGTGTTGGTGTAACTCCATGCAGACACCAGATCGGGAAACACTTTACTTGGGATGACCACAGAACATGGTCTGGGAAAGCTCTGGGAGTGTGAATGCGCAAAATCCTACAGTCCCACAACAGGAACAACTTTTCTGGAAATCGTCAGGAGTCTCAGTTGGGTCTTAAAGGTTGAACATATGATCAATAAAGCAGTAAAATGGGATAATATCAAATCATAAAACATTTGCAATGTACAATCAACCAAGTTAACAATCAACAAAAGATTTGTTATCTGTTATTTACAGATGATAATGGATCTGTCTGTATTATAAATACCATGTGCACATGTCTTCTTCTTAAGAGAATTCTAGAGTTTTCCTTCTGTTCACACATTCAACATGTTGATGCAAAAGCTAAGCTGGATCATTTGTAAGTATTTGTTTAGAATTTAAAGGATTAGTCCACTTCCAGAATAAAAATTTCATGATAATTTACTCACCCCCATGTCATCCAAGATATTCATGTCTTTCTTTTTTTCAGTCGCAAAGAAATTAAGTTTTTTGAGGAAAACATTCCAGGATTTTTCTTCATATAGTGGACTTAAATGGCGCTCAATGGATTGAAGGTTAAAAATGCAGTTTCAGTGCACGGTGGACGATTTTGAAGTTGGAGGAGAAAATGAGATGAGAGTTTTTCGACCTAACTGTCTTGAACCGGAGTGCACAGAGTACGCATGCACATCAGAAAACTAGACAAGACGAGCATTTGAGGTTAAAAAGTATATAAATTATAATTTTTTTTTTAGAAAATAACCAATCGTTTAATTAGATAAGACCCTTATTCCTTGGCTGGGATCGTGTAGAGCCCTTTGAAGCTGCATTGAAACTGCATTTTTAACCTTCAATCCGTCCACTATACGTATATGTTTTCCTAAAAAAAAAAGCTTGATTTCTTTGCGAAATTTTCATTCTGGAAGTGGAGTAATCCTTTAACTTCAATGATTTCAAATGTTCAATTCAGTGTTTCAATTGGTTTCTTGTGATTTTGACTTTCAGTGCTGCTCTTTCTGTGTCAGCATGGTAAGAATGGTAGTTGACTAATGTATAAAGTATAAACTCATTAAATAAAAAAGATTTTCAAGTACAGAACAAAGTTAAGTAATTTTATTATCTTCTTGCATGTTTCCTCTCTGCAGGAGTAGAAGCAAAAAGAGCAGTGGTCTGTGAAGCAGGATTTATGCACCTCCGCTGTGGTGAGTAATTCAGTCATTTCTAAGTTATATTTTTGACCTTTCGTGCCCAAATAGGACAGTTTGAGAGAGAAAGGAAGCAATGGAAGAGAAAAGAGGAGAACAGGATCAGGACCCCAAACTTTATCATAATTCTCATTATGCTTTTAAATTAATTAATTAATTATTATTATTATTTACCTGTGTCAGTTTCTGGATTAATAAAGATCATTAAAGCCAACTACGGGCGGACTGATCGCACAACATGCTCTCGTGGGATATTAGCCGTTCATACCTCAAATATGCACTGCTTCCAAGGATCATCCCTCCGTATTATGTCCAATCGGTAGGTTTGTTTGCAATTTAATTTTATGCTTAATTTTACAAGAGCAAGAAAAACATAATTCTTATGTCAATGGAATATTAAAGATATTCTCAAGTACTTGTCATTGTCTGTCCAGGTGTGATGGAAGAAAGAGTTGTTATGTTCCTGCAATGAACACAGTTTTCTCTGATCCTTGTGCTTGGACTTATAAATACCTGGATGTGGATTTTATCTGTGTCTAAATGGTAAATTTTTGAAGTTGATTATTAATGATAAAATTATTTAGCTTCAGACATGCTATGTAGATGATAGCAAATAATAATCTTTGACTTTTACCTTTTGCTGCATTGCAAAGAAGCCAAATAAGTGCTACTGTCTACTCTGATCCTGGAAGTGATGTAGATGTGTATAATTTAGTGACTACCCTTTCACATAAATGTATTCTATACAGTATGTTTTGTGTGAAAAGAAAACAGTCTTTATTATAGATAAAGTTATAGATAAAGTTATAACGATATAGGTACAGTTGTTGCTAAACTTGTTTTTGGTATGAGAAATATTATTTCACTCTTGAGTCTATGTAAAAAACAAAATATAAATTCAAATTTGTTTTATTTTAAGTTATCCTAAAATGGCTTGATTTTCTATATGTGTAGTATAATTTCATTTCCTTTTTTTTTAATTGATTTTTGTGGGACTCTCTCTGTTAGACTTTTTGTCTCTCTGTTAGATAAATCTGTCAGACTCTTTTATCTGCATAAATGTATGTAACTATAATGTTGTTGAACATCAAACTGCATAAAAAGAAATAAAACACCATCTACTCTGAAAGGAAACTCAGCACCAACAAATCTCATTAATTGAGAACAATCAGGAGCTCTGGTGAGAGAACAACTCAAATTCTTGTTGTTTTTATGTCTTTTAAACTTGTTCTTTAATCTGTATTGTAAAGAGATCTATACAAATACATTTTGTGCACTAAAACAATTCTGACTTCCGTTTTATTGACAGCCGAGAGTCCACTCAATCACAACAGAAAAATACACACACATTTATATCATCTGCACAGTTTTTGATTGGTTCCACTCATCTGGGCTGATCATGTAGCTGACAGCTTCCCAGTGTTAATGACTCTGAAGTCTAGACTAATCATGTGATATGCATGATATGCATGGCTTTAGCATGTCTCTTACTCCACTTCGCTCTTAGGCCTGTTGTTTGAAAGTTACTTTTGACCTTTCATGCAATGCAGTGACATTCATACATCTTTAAGTGTGGCTGTAGATACATGTAATATGAACAACCAATGATGTGTAATATTTTTTGCAAGTGTTCTACACATAAAGAAAAATAAAAAAATTGTAAAACTATCTTTGCTTAGTAATAAAATTTAGATTTGTCTGCCAAAACTTGAAGTAACTTAGCCTGAAACAAACGGCTAGTGTCATATATTCCCTGTGCTGGACATTTATGTTGATGTTCTGTTCCTGTTTCCCATCCTGGTTGCCTTGTTTGTAGTCCTTTGCAGTTTTTCATGTTGATTAGTCTCTGACTATGTGTCTTGTTAGCCTCTTAGCCCCTGTGTATAAATAGCCTTTGTGTTTCCTTTGTTACTTTGTCAGCTGTTAATGTGCATGTATGTTTCTGGTTCCCTGTGTCTTGTTCTGGTTTTTGCTATCTTTATTAAAATTCCTTGCTGAGTTCTACATCTCTGCCTGCCATGCTTTTGCTCCTGTGTTACAGCTAGATGAAGTAACATCTGTCACATGAATGTATAAGCTTTCACCTTTTAATAAAGATTAACATTTCACATACACATATTTTAACATTCACCAACTTAAGATGACATGATTCAAGGAACCTGCCTGCAACCTTTCAGGTGTACTAACCATAACCATATTTTTATGTCAGCACATGTGAGAATATGCTGCTAAGCAAGTGATTAATTCAAGCTGGATTTTTAATGTGTGGTGTTTGTATGGGTCATGTGTGTTTTTTTTGTTTTGTTTTTTTTTTTTGCAGTGAAAGCAGTGAAATAAGAAGAAGAAGTAAAAAGTGCTGTTTTACAGAATCATGCTGTGATCCTTATGATTTCAGTGTAAGAGAATTGTAACTGTAATTTCCTTCCTTTAATATTCCAATACAATATTTTACTTTATGTTTGTTTTTACAGTACTCCTGTATCTGTGTCAACGTGGTAAAAAAAAAGTTGAGCTGAAATCTGCCTCCCCTCATTCATACACACTGATGTCCTTTGAAAAATCATATGACATGGCACAGCTTATTAGAGTAGCATTTAATGCATTGATGCAAATGCTACTATACTGAATACATTGTTGATTAGAGCAATAAGAAATATGGCCAGTTATATGTTTTACAGTATATAAAACATTGATAGTTCATTGACCTTGTCAGATGCATCTGGAATTTTTGTTATTATTTTTATAATCAAGCCAAAACAGTAAATCTCTAATGTATGATCAAAGCATGCAGATAAATAATCAGGAATGCTCAATACTCCAAAACATAAGGACATAGCATATGAAATTTCCTGGTTCATAAAACACTTCATGTTTATGACCAACCCAAGTTAATAATAGGGTCATATGAGTTTAACCATAATACTTCTGTTTTCCTTGGTTTACTGGTATTATTAATATGAATTTCCTTGGACTCAATATTTTCTTCAGAAAATGTAACATCACATTTATAATTTTCACTAGCATAAGGGGATACTTAGACCTTGACAGAAGAAGAAAGAGTTATACAATATGTACTGTTTGTGTTTCTCCAGAAACAGGATCGGGAACACTTTATGGGACTGTCCAGGATGAGCAGAACACGGTGAGGGGAAAGCTCTGCTAGTGTGAATGCACAAAACACAACAGAAAAAACATTTCTGGATATTTTCAGGAAACTTCATAGCTGACTGAACATAGGATCAAAACAAAGCAGTAAAATAGCATACAATAAATTCATAAAACATACGCAGTCACCTATTTTAATGATCAACAAATGTGTGGTTCATTTTTATGGATTTTAACATTTCTGAGATTCTGAACTCCCATTTCGGCCTTTGTTATCTACAGTAAATCGATGATGATGGATCTGTGTTTGCTAATGAGCTGCCTTTTCTGTTATTTTACAAAACTATGTGCAAGTGCACCTACACTCTAAAAAAAGATGGTTCTTCAAAGGTTCTTCACATGTAGTAACAGTTCTATTTAGAACCATAGCATCCTGAAGAACCCTTTTAATGCTGAAATGGTTCTTTGTGTCAGAGTTTAGGGTTCTTTATTCTCGCCTTTTTCTTTTTCAAATCTGTAACTGTCAAAGCACCTCATTACTGATTTTCTGCAGCTCACTGATCCAACTACAGATACACTCTCAACAGGTAAATGGTTTCATTCTTAAATTTAAATACAAATTTAACTTTAAAATTGTGTCTGGTTTTCAAACAAACATGTTCTTTTCTCTTCTTTTGATCACATGTAAGTGTGAGCAGCTCTGTTAAGCTGAGGATAGCTACTCCTCTTCTCCACTAAGTAAGTAACAGAGACATTGAATTTATAATCCATATTGTATATATTTTATATATACTACACTCTAAAAAAAGATGGCTTATGGGTGAGGAAACAGCAGAGCAGAAGCAGCAACGTTTTCTTTAACACTGCCATTTCTGTTTCTCTTTTCTTTAAATCTGCTTTAAAACTGTTTATTGCAAAAAGCTTCATACAAATAAATTGCAGTTGAAATGAAATCTGCCTACCTAATTTGGGCAGATCTTATCAGATGCAGCAGTCATTTTTATTATTGGATTTGTAATCATGCCAAAGCATTAAATGTCTAATGTTTGATCAAAGCATGCAGATAAATAATCAGGAATGCTCAAAACTAAAGAACAATATAAAGGACATAATCTACTACTGATAAAAAAGGCCCAGCATATGGAAATAATTCTTACATTTATTATAACAAGCAGGGCCGTTTCTAGCCATTTTGAGCCCACTGCTATGTTTGGTTAGCACTCAGGGGCAGCGCCAGAGAATTTTGAACGCAGGTGCTGAGGGAGTGCTAGATCATTGTCAGGGGGAACTGGGCAATTAAAGGGGTCATATGATGCGATTTCAAGTTTTCCTTTCTCTTTGGAGTGTTACAAGCTGTTTGTGCATAGATAAGATCCCTGAAGTTGCAAAGACTAAAGTCTCAAAACCAAAGAGATATTCTTAATAAAAGTTAAGACTCAACCACGCCCCCCTAAAACAGCTCATTCAAACACGCCCCCACATGTCTACATCACGGTGTGGGAAGATTTGCAAACACTGCCCAAACATATAAGCAAAGAAAGAGGACGGAACTTTTATTTTCGCTGTAGTATTGTTGCTGCCGCCGCACCACGTCCTGGAGACACTGTTTCGTTGTGAAAGCGAAACTACTTTGTCAGGGCTTCCAAAAGAGGACACAACTAGAAATCAATGGTTAAGTTGTATTTACAACACTGTTCCAGAACAGTTCAACCCAAATATTAGACTGTGTGCAGCGCATCTCACGCTTGAGGTATTCGGCCAATCACAATGGATAGAGGAAACTGTTCTGCTTGTGGAAGATTTGAGGAGTCAGAAATGTGGGATATTGGTGTCACTATTACAGCTTGTCCTTAACCAAAGGTACCTTCAGTGGAAGCTGTCAGACTTGCAAGGTCACTCTCGCCATAATAAAATATGAATATTCGGGGTACCTGCAAACGCAGAGGGCTCATCCATGCAGCACTTCATTGAGAACTTAATTAAGACAGAACTGGGGGATCTGTTGGAGTTGAATCAGGGGGACAACCTAACTATGAAAAGGGCCCATAGAGCACTGACCCCTAGACCCCCTGCGGGGATATTTCCACGTTCAGTTGTTGTCTGGTTCCTACAGTTTACAATGAAAGGGAAAATCCTGGTAGAAGAAAAGAGGGTGTATTTTGTTCATGACTATGCTAAAGAGATGCAACAGAAGAGAAAGCAATATGTCCCAATCAAGAGAGCACAAACACAAAAAACCTGTTTCCAAACCCAACTGTCGAAGATGAGTGTACACTTTAATTCAGGCACTGTCACTTACAATAACGCTTTTCGAAGTAGCGGAGGATCTGACCAAGAGAGGCAGCAGGAGTCTTGGAGGAGGACATCACTGGACTTCTTCCGTGGAGTGTCCAAGGGCGGAGTTCTTCCAATTTTCAGGAAGGTATCCTTGAGAGGTATCCGAACTTAGAGGTTTTCAGAGGAAGGATAGAGAGAACTCAGTGGAGGAGAATTGATCATTGTTACCTCCCAGGTCAAACAGAAAAAGTCAATTTGTAAACGGTAGCCTACTGTTCAACAAACCTCTAAAGGGGAATTAGGACGATGGGAATTTAAATATTAATCCCTCTTTTAACATGGGAAGGCCTATTCATACAAACTGAATAGAAAGTTTTTGGGTTAAATTGACATCTTTAATGCATTATTTGTTATTACAAAGGGCTGATGGAAACAGTACTAACTGTGCCACAACTAATTTTTCTAGGTAGCCTACTCCCTAGTTAGTACATTTCATTTTCCATTTGCGTTTGCAATTGAGGGGCCCCACCTTGTGGCCATTTTCCCTCACTGTCGCTAGAGGAGAAAATGTTTCCTCTTGATTGGAAGTCCAGTATTTTGTTATCTGTGTCTTGTCACTTGTCATCCTGTCTGTGCACTGGAAGCTTCTGTCACCAAGACAAATTCCTTGTGTGTGTAAGCACACTTGAAAATAAAGCTCTTTCTGATTCTGATTTTGATTCTTTACTAAATGTGTACGCCCCACCTGGGAGCAATACAGCTTTTTTTCAGTAAGATTTTTGATTTAATAGTAAATGCAGAAGATCTAAACATATTACTAAATCCTAGGCTGGATACAAGAGGTGGAAGAAGGAAAAAGTCTTCCACTGAGATTCAGGTGGGAAATACAATACGTGACTCAGGCTTAATTGATATTTGGCGAGATGTGAATGGTACAGATCAGGATTTCACTTTTTACTCAGCCCGTCACAATACTTTCCCAAGAACAGATTATTTCTTTATTTGTTTGGAAAAAATCGGCATAGGATTAGGGAATGTAGAATAGGCCAGGGACCACTCTGGATTATATTTAAAACTACTTGATCACACCCCTAAAAACACTTTATGGCGGCTATAATACTGGTTTGCTGAACAGTAAAACATTTAGAATCAAAAAGGACTGAAGGTAGTTTTAGAGCTCAATGGAAAAATGTCAATCAATATTCATAAGATTCAGGCTTTGACACTAAATTTTGCTCCTACACAAAAATTAATAAGCATAATTTTAATTGGAATTTACCACATAGTCAGTATCTGGGATATATTTACCAAAGGACTTGTCCTCTTTGTACAGTCTAAATTATAACTTATTAAACCAGAAAATTTATAGAGATTTGGACACATGGGCTTTGCTTCCCCCTAGACATAGGCAGCAGGGTAAGGTCTATCAAGATGAACATCGTACCCAAATTAATATAACTATTTACTGCACTGTCAGTTGGGATCCATCGTAAACAGCTTAAAGAGTGGGACAAACATATCACTCCGGAGGGTTTGAACAAAAATGATAATTACCTCCTGAAAGTTTTTTAGTTGCATGCAAGAAAGCAGTTACTAAATGTTGGCTCAAGGGAAGCACTCCCAATATTAATCTTCTTCTAAGTATCGTCAGTCAAATATGCTCTATGGAAAAAATTACCTTCACCCTCCGGTTACAGAAGGACAAAGGGAAAAAAATATTGGAGGAAATGGGATTGTTATATACTTCAAACAAGCAATGGCTAGATTTTCCAAATTGCACCTCAACTTCTACCTGTACCATGCAGTTCTTGATTTCTTGTAAGACCTCATGTAATTGTTGTTGTTAATTTTTTTTTTTACATTTTATTATATATTTTTATTTCTCTTTTTTTCTGTTAATGTGAGTATCGCAGATTTTTTTTGTTTACATTCTCTGTTTGTGTGTACTAAATCAGAAAATCTGTATAAAAAATGTTTAAACAAAATTATAAAAAGTTCAGACACTTTACAGGTGCACATTTTTTTTTTTTTTTCAGAAACTTTTTTCTTTTGATTTTGTGGGATTCTCTTAAAAATCTGTTAGACGCTATTTTATCCATGTAAATATATGAAAACAATAATGCTGTCAAAGAGAGAAAAAAACCCCCCATTTAGCTAGAAATAAAACGGCACCATATATTCTGCCTGCCAAAACCTCATTCATGAAAAACAGAAATAGAAAAATGACCTAGTGAGAAATCATATATAAGTTGTTTTGTTAAATTTGTATTGTAAAAAAGTACTATACAAATAAATTCTGTGTAAAGCATTTTGTAAAATTTCACTCTAAAGTCTAGACTTCCTAATCAAGTAATCTGCATACTGTCATATGTTCCCTGTCTTGTGTTTGACTTTTATGTTTTAGTTCTTGTCTGCTGAGTTTCCTGTGCCAGTTTGCAGTCCTTCTGTAGTTTCTTTCTGATTGGTTCCCCCTTGATTGTCTTTCAGGTGTGTCCTGTTATCTTGTTAGCCTTGTTAGTATGTATAAACAGCTCTTGTGTTTTCCATGTTCTTTGTCAGTTGTTATATGTACCTGTTACTTGTTCTGATTTTGCTCTTCTTATTAAAATTCCTGCAGTTAGATCCATTTTTCTGCATGCCATTCTTTATTCCCTCATTACACATACTGATTTGATGAGCCTTTTAAATTATAACACAAACAAGCCTCTTCACACACAAACAGTTCTCTATGAGGCCTGTTGTTTGAAAGCACCTTTTGACCTTCCTAGAACATACTAGAACAACATATTTCAACATGGTCAGGCTGCAACATAAGCAGCATTATTAATTGACCAAAAACTAATAAAAGAAACAATAGAGAATCATAAGAATCCTTAACGCACTTTAATTACACTTTTTTCAAAAGAAAATTTCGTTCGCCATTCAAAAATTTAATACCTGCCCACTCTCCACACACTGATGCCATTTGACCAATGATATGACATGACATTTTGTCTCTCTAATAAGATTTACTGATATTTTTTTTTAAATTTATTAACTTTTTGTGATTTGTTTTGCTTGAAAAATGCTACATTTCTAATGCAGTGCCATTAATAGATTTTTAATTAACTATGGCTATAGATACACATAATATGAACAACCAGTGATTACTTGTGCGATACTAATTTGCAAGTGTTCTACATAAAAAACTATATATTTCAAAACTCTCTCCGCTTTGATATAAAATGAGGATCTCTTAAGAAATAAACTAGAAGTTTGCCTGAAACAAACCGCTAGATGAAGAAACATCTGAGGTCAAAGCATGAATGTGTAAGATCACACCCAGCTTTCAGAGAAAGATCCATTTGTATGTATTGTAGTTTATCCATGCTACAATATGAAGAAGCAATAAAATAAGAAGTAGAAAAAATAAATAGTGTTTTACAGAATCATTCTGTAATCCTTATGATTTCAACATTCAAGTTCAGTTCATTCAGTTTTTTTTTTTTTTTTTTTTTAAATAAATGAATATATGTATATATGTGTACGTGTGTTTCTGTTTGCATACAGCTTTCCCTGTCAAACAAATAAAAAATCAAAATATCAGGTCAGGTCAGGAAATGTTGAGACTGTCGAGTTCTGATGCCTTTCTCCCCTGCCCACTCTCCACACACTGATGCCATTTGACCAATGATATGACATGACATTTTGTCTCTCTAATAAGATTTACTGATATATATATTTTAAATTTATTAACTTTTTGTGATTTGTTTTGCTTGAAAAATGCTACATTTCTAATGCGGTGCCATTAATAGATTTTTAATAAACTATGGCTATAGATACACATAATATGAACAACCAATGATTACATGTGCGATACTAATTTGCAAGTGTTCTACATAAATAACTATATATTTCAAAACTCTCTCCGCTTAGATATAAAATGAGAATCTCTTAAGAAATAAACTAGAAGTTTGCCTGAAACAAATCGCTATATGAAGAAACATCTGAGGTCAAAGCATGAATGTGTAAGATCACACCCAGCTTTCAGAGAAAGATCCATTTGTATGTATTGTAGTTTATGCATGCTACAGTATGAAGAAGCAATAAAATAAGAAGTAGAAAAATAAATAAACAGAGTCATTCTGTAATCCTTATGATTTCAACATTCAAGATAACACACGTTATCTGTGCAAGTGCACACATAGACATCAAAGGGGGCTTAAGCACCTGCCCTTTTTCTTCCTTGAGAGAATGTGCCCTTTTTTTCTGGGGGCCTTTTTTTATTTATTTATTTATTTATTTATTTATTTATTTTTTAAATAAATGAATGTATGTATATATGTGTGCATGTGTTTCTGTTTGCGTACAGCTTTCCCTGTCCAGCAAATAAAAAATCAAAATATCACTCTGTCGAGTTCTGATGCCTTTCTCCCCTCCGCGTCTCCACGCAGCACAGCAGTGTAGCACACATTGATCAGCACATGCACATCACAGACAGGCAGAGAGCCTCCCTCCTTCTCCAGTTGTGTTTGTCTTGCTGTGGAGATAAGTGGTAATGAGCAAAAGACTAAGCTACCTGTGCCTCAAATTTACAGCTAATTATCCAAAAGACAAAAGGCAAATATAGTTAATTTGTCTTGATAACATCCATGACTCATGAGCTACCATGTAAGGCAATAGGAAGTCTAGTAACGTTAGGTTAGACCAGTGCGTGTTCTTTCACTGCATGATTCAGTTTATTAAAATGCATTTAGAATGATAACAAAATTCAAGATATGGGGGCAGAAATGTATATATTTATATCATTTCATATAGTTAATCAGTATCACGTGAAGACTTTATACAGTAGTTCAATAAACAAGAATTTAATATTAAGACACTTACGTTAGACACAATATTGACTGTTTTTGCTCTATTTCGCCAACAAATATAATACCAATTTGCATCTCTGAGCAACATGACGCTGTTTTGTTCCTGAATGAATCAACCGTTTGAATGATTCGGTTCAGTCGCAATGACTCACTTATTAACAGTGACTTGCTGCCACCTACTGGCGGTTTTAATTTCACATTTAAAATATCTTTTCATTTTTTAAAAAATAATTTCAAATATCAGTATTCAACATTTTATGTTTAAAATCTCAAAACAGTATTAATGCATTTGTCACTGCAGGTTAAAGCATTTATGTCCTGCATTAAACAGTGTGTAAATACATCTAAATGCCACTTCAGATGCAGCTTCTGTTTTTCCTCTGCATTGCAAAGATGAATTTTGTTGATACTGATTTCATTTGCTTGGTAACAGCCCAAATGACTTATTATTCTAATTGACTGATTCAATTTAAGAATTTGACTGAAAAGATGATGCACACTTTTAGAAAGAAATAGCTTTATAAAGGTAAAAATGCCCATAAAGGGTAAAAATCAATTTAAACTTATTGGAAAAGATTAATTTCTATCACTGCTGTGAACTGATCACCACACAGTATATGAAGAATATCAAAAACTTTGAGTCAGCTCTCCACGGTAGTCCTTATCAACCTTATCTTTATGAGATATCAGCACAATAACACAGCAAAATATTGTCTAATCATTATCGATAAAGTCCCAGAAAATATTGAGCTATATTTTTTGTCAATATCGCACACTCCTAAATATTTAACGTTTTGTTTAGGAAAAAATTCAAATAAATATGAGAAGTGCCCTTTTTCCACTTGAGCCCTGCCCCTCAAAATGTATGTACCGGGGAAACTACTATATTCCTGGCAAAAAGACCCCCCAACCATGGTTTTATTGTAGTAAAGTGTAGTAACCATGTTTTTGGCAGATTGATTACCATTTGTATAAGACAGTTTTACTACAAATACCATGGTTAAGATATGGTTAATGTATTAATGTTTGATGACCATGGTTTAACTACAGTAACCATGTTGTTGTTGTTGTTTTTTTTGTAGTAACACTGGCTAATTTTCGTAAGGGCAGTCAACCACTACCTTACTGTTATTAATTTGAAGTGTAAAGTTATGAATCTCATGGCAAAACTGTTGAACAATTGTTTTACAGTATTGACGTCATCGTCCAAAAACTTCAAAAGAAGAACAAAAGGCAGGCATGTTTCAGTATAATTATATTTATAAATGTAGAAACACAGGTCACAAAACATGACATGACTGACAACAGTTTATCAAATAACATTTATGAAATGTTTAAATAAAACAAGATAAAATAAAAGGTTTCATAGAATGGTAAACCTCACATATCAGCCTTTAAATAAAGAAAAGGATTAGGTCAAAATAATAATTGATTAATAAATTATTATATGCATTTTATCTGCTCCATAAATAATTCTAGATACCTTATCTGAATTGTTTAAATGTGTAGAATCCACATAAGCTTGTTTTTCATCAACCGGTCAAAATTTATAGCAGGGCATGCAAATTCTGTCTATTTTTTTTGGCTAGACAATGTATGTATGTATGTAGCCTATATGTTTTTATCTACTCTCAAAGAGACAACAACTGGGAACTTGCATTATATGAATCACCAAGGAGTATAGTTTTAGAAGAAAAATGTCACCTACATATTGGATAGCACCTACTTCTTTAAAAACAACAAAGCTTTGATCATAAATATAGATAATATTTGGCAGTCTTGTAAGTCCATCCACGGTTGGTGTCATTCAAAATCTTTGCAAGTGATACTCTGATTAATAGTATCTTTTCAGAATCATGGATAATATAGTTTCCAACAGTAAATTCCACTGTTGAATAAGAATATTGCTGTAAATTGTTGCAGTGTCTCCCACATGACCATTCTGACGGGACTTGTGTTTATAACAAGCTTGGGGTGCATGGGGTGCAACTACAAATCATGACTTTTTAGTCATGATTTGTAGCACCTTGAAGATGGTCTACTTCTCCATGTGATATGAACCATATTATCTGTGTCCTTGTTGTAACATACAGGCTGAATATTAGCTCTAACCTGTTATTCTTTATATTTGTGTCTTCAGGATGTTGCTGATCCACCTATTTGTGTTCAAGAGGAATTAGCTGTCTTCAACAAACTGAGTGATCTTAGCAGAGCCTGCTGGTATCTTCTGGGATTGATATGCCTTGGACCTGCGATACCCCAAGAACTTTAAAGGGTTAGTTCACCCAAAAATTAAAATTAGCCCATGATGTACCCACCCTCAAGGCATCCTAGGTGTATATGACTTTCTTCTTTTAGACGAATCCAATCGGAGTTATATTAAAAATTGTCCAGGGCTGCGTTTCCCAAAAGCATTGTAGGCCTAAGAAGTTCTTAAAAATGATCATACGACTGATTTTAATATTGCGGTCTGTTTCTCAAATGCATCGTAACTTAAGTAGCACTTGAAAATCATTGTAGATTTACGAGTGCTCTGGAGTAATCGTAAAACACTAAGTGCATCTTAAACTCTGCATGAAATCAAAATTGAAAATTCTTATTTTTAATGGAATACTTTAGTGTTTATTATAAAAAATTTATCCGTGCACTTCATTATTTTTTTTTTAAAATTCACGCGCCTTTGTAATCTTTAATCAAAAATGTTAACCTCCCCTCCCCCTCAAAACGACTCATCTTCTCTTCCGGTCACGAGCTATGGCGCAAGGGCGGAGCTAGTGACGTGAGTGGTAAACGCTGGGATAAATGACAGGGGAAAAGCTGAAGCTGATGCTTCACTTTATAGAAATAAATGCATTGACCAGTGCTGACGTGAGCCAGGGGGGAGTACACTACTCTTAAAAATTGAAAGGATATTAGGATATTACCACAACATTACTCTTAGGACATCGCAAACAATTTTTTTATATGAATACACTGTAAAAAAAATTGTTTCAAAAAGTTGTTTCAACTTAAAATAATTTGTTACCTGGCTGACTTAAAATTTTTAGTTTAGTCAACTTGAAATGTTAAGTTACTTAATGTTAATTTAAGTGACAACTGGAATATTTTAGTTGACTAAACTAATTTTTTTTTACAGTGTATGACTTAACCTGAAGGAGGACGCGCTCAGTCATTCAGGCAGTCTCTCTCTTCCTCTCTCTCTCTCTCTCTGTCTCTCTCTCTCTCGCGCGCGCTGTAGGCATGTTTTGTGCCTTTGATCGTCCTCGTCGCCGTCATCCTCAATAAATAAAAAAATTTCTTCATGCTAGGATGTCGTTGGTGAATCCAGTGGAGAGAAATCCCCCCACAACTTACTTCAAACTGCCATTCGGATCTGCCTCCATTTTGTTAGCAACGCCCCAGCTTCCAATGATCCAATCAATTCTCGAAGGACGAAATCAAGTCCCGCCCTCTCATTTCAGATGCCGTTTCACTCGGATAGACGTCACAGTAGAGAAAAAAAGACAATCGCTACTTCCGTTTCATGCCGACTTTAAGACAGAAATGAGGTCACCTGCAGGATAATTTTACACCTTTAAATTTATTCAAGTGCAATGTGATTGTAATATAAGGTTTTGATTGTACTTTATTGTACACTTTATTACTCTTTTATATATATATATATATATATATATACTGTATATATGTATTAAATAAAAAGGGCAGAAAAAATATAAATAAACATCTAAATTCAGTGACTGAACAAAAAATGAATAAAATAAGTAATGTAGGAAATATACTTCAAAGACTGGGAAAAATAGGGATAAACTCAAAAAAAAAAAAAAAAAAATCTGTCAAAGTCTTGCTGACGTGCACAAAACCAGCCATGTATTGGACCCGGAAATAACATCTCTACAGATATTATATACAATAATATATGTTATTGTATATTAATATTATACTTATAACTATTATATTATATTATATCCGAGCTGTCTGGAACCCAGCATTAGGTTAACATTTCAATAAACGAGCGTGTACTACAATTACAAACCATTCTCTAAATTGGCATTTCAGCACTTGACAAACGGATAGCGACTTCTAAGTAGCACTTAAAGCAGGGCTACGTGCGATTGTGTTAAGTGTAATTTTGGGAAGCGCACGTGAAACAGTAACGAACATTTGTAAAATGACTCGTAGAAAACGCTCTTAAGCGCTAAGATCAATCGTTATCGGGAAACCCGGCCCTGGCTCATCCAAACTTTATAATGGCATTGGGCGGGTGGTAGTGTTCAACTGTCCAAAAGAAGTCCAAGTAAAGTGCATCCATCCATAATTAAAAGTGCCTCCCATGCATCCAGGGGGTGAATAAAGGCTTCCTTTAGCAAATCGATGCATTTTTGTAAGAAAAAATAATTTGTATTTCAGGGCTCTACAGTGCAACCATTTACCATTTAAAGTACTGCGTACGACTATCAAAAAATATTTAGGAGCACCAGTGTGACTAACCCAATCAGCATATATATGTTTACGCTCAGGGAACTTCAAAGATTTCTATTTAAGTGTTTTTGCAACGTTGAGTAATGTATCGCATACATATGTTGATTCCTTGAATGCAGTGTTAATCAGAATCCACTCACTGCTCAAAATAGTGGAGTTCTGTTCATTGTTGAGTTATGCCATTATAGAGCTTGGAAGAGCCAGGACAATTTTTAATATAACTCTGATTGGATTCGTCTAAAAGAAGAAAGTCATATACACCTAGGATGCCTTGAGGGTGAGTAAATCATGGGCTAATTTTCATTTTTGGTTGAACTAACCCTTTAAATATACTTTGGAGGTCTTCCAAAAACTTTCCTGGAGCTGGATCCACTGAAACTTTAAGCAAAGGTTCAGAGACTAAAAAATTACCTGATTACATAGATTATTGTCCATCGTCCATGTGTTGTATAATTGTAAACATGCATTTTGGTTGGGTGTTGTTATCTTTAATGTTAGGCTTTAATTGTACTCAGCCTCAGGCCGTTTAATTTTTGTAAGGCCAAGTAATTTTTGATGAAATTTGTTTCTTTGTAAGTCTGCACATCCACATATCAGTGGCTAAAATTTCAATTTATTTAACATGTTGTCATTTGCAAAGTATACCAGGTTGAACTAGAGTTAAAGAGATCACCCAAAAATGAAAATTACTCACCCTCATGTCGTTCCAAACCTGTAAGAGCTTCATTCATCTTCGGAACACAAATTAAGATATTTTTGATGAAATCCGAGATTGAAATCCGAGATCTCTCTGACCCTCCACAGACAGCAAGGGAACTGAAAAGTTCAAGGCCCAGAAACGCAGTAAGGACATTGATAGTATTCTCGTAGCTTCATAAAATTACGATTGAACCATTGATGTCACATGGACCATTTTAACGATACCCTTGCAACATTTCTGAGCCTTGATCATGTTAGGACCCTTGCTGTCTGTGAAGGATCAGAAAGCTCACGGATTTCATCAAAAATATCTTAATTTGTGTTCCGAAGATGAACGGAGGTCTTAGGGGTTTGGAACAACATGAGAGTGAGGAATTAATGACAGAATTCTCATTTTTGGGTGAACTAACCCTTTAATGACATGTTTTTTTCATTGGTCTAATTTGGCAAGTAAAGGTTAATGTCTAAAATTTTAAATGTTATTTTAATGATTAATTTTGTATGTTTGTAAGTATCCACAGTTCAGTAGCTAAAATTTATTCAACAAGTTGTCATTTGCAAAGTATAGTTGAATTGGAGTTATGGTCAAAATAAATGTTTAATTAAAATAATGTGTTTTGTTTAGCATATTGTTATATTTATTGTAAAGTAATAACAGAGTAAATGGTAAATACAGTTAAAAATATATAAGTAAAAAAGTAAATATAGGACATTGTATATACAGCATATATATTAAATCTACTAATTTTTTTTTGTGTTTTGGATTTACTATTTAATTACTATTGCATTGCATAAGGGTTTTAGTTATATTTACTCAATTTTATTTCTGAGATTAATTAATCTAATTATTTGAATCTACTTAATTTTTTTAGTGTGTTTTGATATAGAATTACTGTTGCATTGCTTAAGGATTTTAATTATATTTACTCAGTTTTATTTATTAGATTAATTAATCTAATTATTTGAATCTAACTAATTTTTTTTAGGTTACATTTACTTGATTCTTAAAGTATATTTCAATGATTTCACAACTTTAAAATTTACTCAATATTTTTTAGTGTAAAAATGTTTCACCAAAAAAATTGAGTAGATCATAGTAAAAGTTAGAATAACAAAGTGCAGTAAATGGTAAAACTATTTGTGTTACAAAATGACTGTGTTTATAATTACGACTATACATTCAAATATAACATTCCAGTTTGCAATATCAAGCAGCATAATGGACATTTTTGTAACTGGAACCAAATGACACCGGAAGTCTTGCACATTCAAGTTACAAAATGACCTTTACACATAAAGGTTCTTTGCATGTTGTGACAGTTCTGTGTACAAGATTAACAAATGGCTAGATTAACAAATAATCAGATGCCACCCAAACTAAATATTCTCTCAGAGTTTAATAGTAATGAATTTATGAATTTCTTCATTGATAAAATAGATAGCATCAGAAATACAATAACAAATGTAGAACAGACAGCGTCTTGTAATTCAGCTTCATTCATTGCACCCAAAGAAAAACTGCAGTACTTTACAACTATAGGACAGGAAGAGGTAAATAAACTTATCACTGCACCAAACCAAGCACGTCCTGATTTTGCTGAATTAGATGTGTTCCTAGGTCAACATATTTTGTTGACCCTGGAACAACATTTTAATCCAAAAGTTTAGTCTTGACCATATCTCTACACCTAAACCTAACCTTACCCATGAGTAATGCCTAAAATCAGAGGAAATGATAGATGAATGACACTGATGTACAAGCACCAAACACTGATTGTAAGCCTAAACTTCACAAAAACTACAAACTGGTTCTTCAAATCTGATTGGTTAATCACAATGTTATTCCAGGGTCAACAAAGATGTTGATCCAGGAACATGTCGCACTTCGTAAAATCAGGTTCTGCACCAAAGGAACAACATGTTTATTAGATCCTGTACCCACTAAATTACTGAAAGAATTGTTACCAGTAGCAGAAGAACCACTTCTTAATATTATTAACTCGTTATTTCTAGATCACGTGCCAAAACCCTTCAAGCTGGTGATTATTATTAAGAGAGAACCACAACTAGATCCTAGTGAGCTGGCAAATTACAGACCCATTTCAAATCTTCCATTTATGTCTAAAATTTTAGATAAAGTTGTGTCTGCTCAATTGTGCTCCTTCATGCAAAAAAAAAAAAAAAAAAGAAAAAAAAAAGATATATATGAAGAATTTCAGTCAGGTTTCAGGCCCTATCATAGCACAGAAACTGCACTTGTTAAAATTACAAATGACTTGCTTCTTGTGTCAGACCAAGGCTGCATCTCATTGCTAGTTTTACTTGATCTTAGTGCTGCGTTTGACATTTTAGATCATGACATACTCATAGATCGATTACAAAACTATACTGGTATTCAAGGGCAGGCTTTAAGATGGTTTAGATCCTACCTGTCCGATCGTTATCACTTTGTCTATTTAAATGGGGAATTATCTCAATTAACGCCAGTAAAGTATGTTGTGCCACAAGGATCTGTCCTAGGCCCTCTGCTATTTTCAGTATACATGTTGCCCCTTGGTAATATTATTAGAAAATACGATATTAGTTTCCATTGTTATGCTGATGATACTCAACTATATATCTCAACAAGACTAGATGAAACTTCTAAATTATCTAACACAACAGAGTGTGTTAAAAATGTAAAAGATTGGATGACCAATAATTTTCTCCTATTAAATTCAGGTAAGACAGGGATATTACTTATTGGACCAAAAAACATTTCACAGAATCTCTTAGATTACAATTTGCATCTACCCATAGGAAAATGTATTGCTCAGTGGTTGCTTTTCCTAAGCTCAGGAGACTTAGACGAGATTCTCATGTATCTCTCATTTTAGTATCAACAGTATTTCAGATGTTTCTCCTAAAATTCCTTAGGAGAAATAGAAGTAGTCACAAATGAGACATGAGAAATATTTGAGAAAAAAAGAGTCAAAACTGAGAATGTGGTGGAAGAAACTCCTTCTGCTCTCCCGGACAAACAGGGACTTTTCAAACTCTGCTGCTCTGTGTTTCACGGAAACCTGGCTGAACGACGCCATTCCGGACAGCGCGTTACATCTTCCGAGCTTTCAGCTGTTTAGAGCGGATCGGGAGGCAGAATCAACGGGGAAATCACGCGGCGGCGGGACGTGCTTTTACATCAATGAGAGGTGGTGTACAGATGTAACTGTGTTAAAGAAGATGTGCTGTTCTGATCTAGAAACGCTCTTCATTAACTGCAAGCCTTTCTACTCGCCGCGGGAGATTCACTCGTTCATTCTCGTGAGTGTTTACATTCCTCCGCAAGCGCACGTGAGCTCAGCTTTACAGAAACTCGCTGATATGATCACAGAGACTGAGCAACAACACCCGGACTCTGTTTTAATCATTCTCGGGGACTTTAATAAAGCAAATCTCTCCCGTGAACTGCCAAAATACAGACAGCATGTTACATGTCCCACCAGAGACAGTAATATATTGGATCACTGTTACACAGCGATAAAGGACGCATATCACTCTGTTCCACGAGCAGCTTTAGGACTTTCTGATCACTGTTTGGTTCATCTTATACCGACCTACAGGCAGAAACTCAAATCTGGAAAACCTGTATTAAGAACTGTTAAAAGATGGACTAATGAAACAGAGTGGGATTTACAAGCCTGTTTCGACCTTACTGATTGGACTGTTTTTGAATCTGCCGCAAATGATCTGGATGAGCTCACAGAGACTGTAACATCTTACATCAGTTTCTGTGAGGATGTGTGCATTCCTACCAAGACTCATCTAACTTACAACAACGACAAACCATGGTTCACTGCAAAACTCAGACAGCTCCGTCAGGCCAAAGAAGATGCTTACAGAAAGGGGGATAAAGTCTTGTATAAACAGGCCAAATACACACTGGAAAAGGAGATCAGAGTGGCAAAGAGGAATTATTCCGGCAAGCTAAGGAAAAAATTCTCTTCCAGTGATTCTGCTTCAGTGTGGAAAGGTATGAAAGAAATCACCAGTTACAAGACACCATCCCCCAGCACTCTGGAGAATCAACACCTGGCAGACGGCCTGAACGAGTTCTATTGCAGGTTTGAAAAAACACCCCACACCCGCCCTGAACACCTCTCCACACAACCATTCACACAACCATTCACACCTCCAGCAACCCCCGTCTCCCCCACACCTGCAATTCAGATCAGCGAAGATGAGGTGCGCCAGGTCTTCAGGAAGAACAAAAGAAGGAAAGCACCAGGCCCAGACGGTGTGTCACCAGCCTGCCTAAAAATCTGTGCTGACCAGCTGGCCCCCATCTTCACACAGATCTTCAACAGATCTCTGGAGCTGTGCGAAGTCCCCTCATGCTTCAAACGCTCCACCATCATCCCCGTCCCAAAGAAACCCAAAATTACTGGACTTAATGACTACAGACCTGTGGCTCTAACATCTGTGGTCATGAAGTCATTTGAAAGACTGGTTTTGGCTTATCTGAAGTCCTCCACTGGACCCTTACTGGACCCCCTGCAGTTTGCCTACAGAGCAAACAGGTCTGTGGATGATGCAGTCAACATGGGACTGCACTTCATCCTGCAGCATCTGGACAGACCAGGGACTTATGTGAGGATCCTGTTCGTAGACTTCAGCTCCGCTTTTAACACCATCATCCCGGACACCCTTCAGAACAAACTAACTCAGCTCTCCGTCCCCACCTCCGTCTGTCAGTGGATCACCAGCTTCCTGACAGACAGGCAGCAGCTAGTGAGGCTGGGAAAATACACATCCAGCACTCGTACGATCAGCACTGGAGCTCCTCAGGGCTGTGTTCTCTCCCCACTGCTCTTCTCCCTGTACACTAACGACTGCACATCTAAAGACCCCTCTGTCAAGCTCCTGAAGTTTGCAGACGACACCACACTGATCGGCCTCATCCAGGACGGTGACGAGTCTGCCTACAGACAGGAGGTTAAGGAGCTGGCTGTCTGGTGCAGTCTTAACAACCTGGAGCTCAACACGCTCAAAACTGTGGAGATGATCGTGGACTTCAGGAGGAACCCCTCTGCACTCCCCCCACTCACCATCATGAACAGCACTGTGACTGCAGTGGAGTCATTCAGATTCCTGGGCACCACCATCTCCCAGGACCTGAAGTGGGACAATCACATAGACTCCATTGTGAAAAAGGCCCAGCAGAGGTTGTACTTCCTTCGCCAGCTAAGGAAGTTCAACCTGCCACAGGACTTGCTGAATCAGTTCTACTCCGCCATCATTGAATCCATCCTCTGCACTTCAATAACTGTCTGGTTCAGCTCAGCTACCAAATCTGACCTCAGAAGACTACAGAGGGTAGTCCGGACTGCTGAGCGAATCATTGGTACAACCCTCCCCACTCTCCAAGAACTGTACACATCCAGAGTGAGCAAAAGGGCTGGCAAAATCACTCTGGACCCCTCACATCCAGCACACTCCCTCTTTGAACTGTTACCGTCTGGTCGACGCTACAGAGCTCTGAGCACCAGAACGACCAGACACAGGAACAGTTTCTTCCCTCAGGCAATCCATCTCATGAACACTTGACATTAAAAGTGGAACACACAACACTATTATAAATTATTTATTCAACACACATACTTATTTTTTTCATTTCAGATTTGCACATATTAGACCTGTACACCATAATTGTCTATATATTGTGTTTTTGCTATTTGTACATTGCCTATTTGTAAATTATTCTTTTATTATCTGTGCCCTGTCCTGTTGCTGTCTTTCTGTTGCACTGTAGAGCTTCTGTCACAAAAACAAATTCCTCGTATGTGTAAGCATACCTGGCCAATAAAGCTCATTCTGATTCTGATTCTGATTCTGAATATCTCTTTATTGTCTTGCTGCAATCTCTATCAAGACTCCATTATAGGAATATTTTATTGCTCAGTGGTTGTCTTTCTAACCTCGGGAGACTTAGTTGTGATTCTCATGTATTTCTCATTTGAGTCTCAGCAGTGTCTCAGATGTTTCTCCTAAAAATCCTTAGGAGAAATAAAAGTAGACACAACTGAGACATGAGAAAATTCTGAAATAAAGGAATCCAAAATGACAATGGGAGAGAAACGTGTGAGAGATCTCTTTATTGTCTTGCTGTAATCTCTTGCAAGACTCCATTATAAAATGTTTTATTGCTCAGAGGTTGCTTTTTTTGTTTGATTGGAATGGTTTTTCAACTTTAATGGTCAGGACAGTAGGAGTAGAGACAGGAAACAATTGGACAGGTGAGAATTAGAACAGGAGCAGGAAAGTACCTTTAGCTGGGATTCAAACTCATGCTGTCTGAGGTGCAGTTGTGCCTCTATGTCGATGTGCTGCCCACAAGGCTATGGCTCTGACAGAGGTTACACTACGCTCAGGATACTAATGGGTGATTCTCTTATATGTCCCATTGAGATATCAGCTTTGTCTTAAGATGTCTTCAGTTTTATTTCAGGAGAAACGTTAGACTTTTACTAATATTGTTAATACTAAAACTATCATTTAAATGGCATTAAACATTTCAGAATATCAAGGGTTATTAGTTTAAATGTTTAAATTTATCTTCAATGTCCAGCACTGTATATACACCACATTTTCCAAACACACTAGAAAGGACTTACAAGTGCAAGATGTTTAATATAGGAGCAATACCTTAAAAAAAAAAAAAAAAAACACTAGTGTTCCCGGGTTTTTTTTTTTTTTTTTTTGCTTTGTTTGGCATTAAAATTTTGTCTTGTTCGCCCATTTTTGCATTTATGTAAATATAGGTTATGGCTTCCTCTATTAAATAAAACACTGTCTACATAAAACAACTCTAAATATGACAATGCATGTATTTTCTTTGATTGAAATGGTGTGGATAAATGACATTGAAGCTAACCAGAAGGATTTAAAATAAAAAAGAGATCTCTTTAACATTTCAAATATTTCTCCTAGACAGAAATGAGATTACTTTAAGATTGAATGGAAACTTTTGCTTGAGTCTCCTGCTTCTCAAACTTGTCTCCTGAGACAAAAACTCTAACACTCTCACAATGGTCTCCTTTAAAGCTTTAAAAGAGATCTCAACAACATTACAAACTGTGCTCAGATTTTTCTCCTAATCTAAAGACACCTCATATTTGTCTCCTCCAATGTTTCAAACAAGATCTCAACAACATCACAGACTGTGCTCAGATTTTTCTCTTTAGCTAGAGACACTGGATCTCACACGTGACTCCTCAAATGTTTAGAAGAAATCATAACAAAATCACACACTGTGCTAAGATTTTTCTCCTTAGCTAGAGACTCTGGATCTCTCACAAATGTCCTCTCTGTGTCTTCTAAATTTCAGAAGTGATCTCAATAACTTTACAAAGTGTGGATCAAGTCAAATGCCTCAGTATGAGCTCAAACATTTCTACCAGTATGTACTAATAATCAAATTAGTCAATTAATAATCAAGACTGAGTCATAAGCTGTTTATGTGCCTTTCAACAAAGAAAGCTCCAGGGTTACATTTTCTGTAAATAAGTTTGGATTAAAGCATCGTTACTATTTCCAACAAGAAATTATTTGCCTACACTCTTAAAAATAAAGGTGCTTCACGATGCCATAGAAGAACCTTTTTGTCTAAGTGGTTCCATAAAGAACCTTTAACATCTGAAGAACCTTTCTGTTTCACAAAAGGTTCGTGGTGAAAGAAGGTTCTTCAGATTATAAAAAGGTAAGAAAGAGCTGGTTCTTTAAAGAACCTTTGACTTAATGGTTCTTTGTGGAACCAAAAATGGTTCTTCTATGGCATCGCTTGAAGAACCTTTTGAAGCACCTTTATTTGTAAGAGTGTAAGTACATAAACATTATCCTTATTTCTGCATAATTTCTCTCTCAATATAAGCCTCTGAATTTATGATTTTTCCCCATTTATTTAATGCCTTTCAAGTACTTGACTTGGTGCACACTTTGTAAAGTTGTTGAGATCTCTTCTAAAGCTTTACAGGAGACAAATATGAGACCTCCAGATTATTTAACTAAGGAGAAAAATCTGAGCACAGTGTGTGATGTTGTTGAGATCTCTTCTAAAGTTTTAAAGGAGACAAATGTGAGACCACCAGAGCCTTTAGCTAAGGAGAAATATCTGAGCACAGTGTGTGATGTTGTTGAGATCTCTTCTAAAGCTTTAAAGGAGACAAATGTGAGACCACCAGAGTCTTTAGCTAAGGAGAAATATCTGAGCACAGTGTGTAATGTTGTTGAGATCTCTTCTAAAGTTTTATAAGAGACAAATGTGAGAGATCCAGTGTCTGTAGCTAAGGAGAAAAATCTGAGCACAATGTGTGATGTTGTTGAGATCTCTTCTAAAGTTTTATAAGAGACAAATGTGAGACCACCAGAGTCTTTAGACTAGGAGAAATATCTGAGCACAGTGTGTGATGTTGTTGAGATCTCTTCTAAAGCTTTAAAGGAGACAAATGTGAGACCACCAGAGTCTTTAGCTAAGGAGAAATATCTGAGCACAGTGTGTAATGTTGTTGAGATCTCTTCTAAAGTTTTATAAGAGACAAATGTGAGAGATCCAGTGTCTGTAGCTAAGGAGAAAAATCTGAGCACAATGTGTGATGTTGTTGAGATCTCTTCTAAAGTTTTATAAGAGACAAATGTGAGACCACCAGAGTCTTTAGACTAGGAGAAATATCTGAGCACAGTGTGTGATGTTGTTGAGATCTCTTCTAAAGCTTTAAAGGAGACCATTGTGAGAGTGTTAGAGTTTTTGCCTCAGGAGACAAATTTGAGAAGCAGGAGACTGAAGCAAAAATCTCCACTCAATCTTAAAGTAACCTCATTTCTGTCTAGGAGAAATATTTGAGATGTTAAAGAGATTTCACTTTTGATTTTTCTTTCATATGGGTAGATGGATGTACTGTTACTTCCTCTACAGTCAAAAAAATTGGGTGTTATATTTGACAGCAACTTGTCTTTTGAAAATCGTATTTCCCCATGTTACAAAAACAGCATTCTTCCATCTCAGAAACATTGCCAAGCTACGGAACATGCTACCTGTTTCTGGTGCAGAAAAGCTAGTTCATGCATTCATGACCTCTAGACTGGACTATTGTAATGCACTGCTAGCTGGTTGTCCTGCATCTTCAATAAACAAGCTACAGGTAGTCCAAAATGCAGCTGCTAGAGTCCTTACCAGGTCAAGAAAATGACCATAATCTCCAAAATTTTACAATCTCTATGTCACGATTCACACGGGGAGATGGAATCCACGAACGGGTAGACGAGGAATAAATCAGAACAGAGTCTTTAATGAAAATCCAAACTGAAGAATACCAAATACAGGCAGGGAACACAGACGCGACCTACATGAATGACGTAAAATACTCGACAGGAAACAGAGCAGGACACACTATAAATACACGACGTAATGACATTATGATGATAATGATAAAGCTCTCTGTCTTTACTTCTGCTACTTGATCTCAGCTCTGCCTTCGATACCATCTCTCACGATCTCTTTATCTCTCGTCTTTCGGCTGTGGGTATATCTGGTACTGCTCTTTCTTGGCTCTCCTCATACTTATGTGACAGACAGTTTTACATTTCTGCTCGGGATTTTAGATCCCCTACTGCCCCCCTGAAACAAGGTGTCCCCCAGGGTTCCATTCTTGGGCCTTTACGGTTTATTATTTACATTCTACCATTGGGTCAGATACTACAGTGTCATGGCTTTAGCTATCATTTTTATGCTGATGACATTCAAATTTATACGTCATGCAGGCCCTCCCTATCCATCCAAATTGATAAAATTTCTGTTTGCGTGCAGGATATAAAAACATGGCTTAACTCTAATTTTCTGAAACTCAATATGGACAAAACTGAGATTATCATTATTGGTACACCATCACTTACCACCAAAGTTCCCGCTGACTTTACTTGCAATATCACCAGCACTCTAATTGCTCCATCTAGTATCGTTAGAGATCTCGGTGTCATGTTCGACTCCTCTCTCTCATTTCAGTCTCATATTAATTCTATCACTAAATCAGCATTCTTTCATTTACGACGAATTGTACAGCTCCCGTCCTTTCATTAGTGCCAACGATGCAGAAACTCTCATCCGTGCTTTTGTTTCATCTCGTCTCGATTACTGTAATGCCCTTTTCATTGGCTTACCAGCAACCTCCATTTCTAAATTACAGTATATTCAAAATTCTGCCGCTCGTATTCTCACTCACACTAAGCGTCCGGCCCACATCACCCCTATTCTAGCTGATCTGCATTGGCTACCAGTGGCCTATCGTATTAAGTTTAAAATTATCCTGCTTACTTTTAAAGCTTTGCATGGTCTGGCTCCTTCTTATCGTCACAATCTACTCATTACCTATTCTCCACCTCGTTCATTGCGGTTCACTGATTCTCGCCGTCCCTCGTTATTGCCTCTCTTCCATGGGGGGCAGATCCTTTAGTGTTGTTGCCCCTAAATTATGGAACTCTCTTCCCAGATCACTTTGTTTTGCCAATAACCTGTCTGAATTTAAATCACTGCTCAAAACTCATTCGTTTTCAGAATGTTACCTTTCTTAAGTTGACTTATGTTTATTCTGTTTTTTGTTGTCTTTCCATATATTACTTTCTGGATGTCTGATGTTCCCTTTACTTTTCTTTCTGTATTATTATTATTATTATTATTATTATTATTATTATTATTTATTTTATTTTATTTTTTTTGATGTTTATCCCTCCATTTCTGATGTTTATTGTAAAGTGTCCTTGAGCTTTGGAAAGGCGCTATATAAATAAAACTAATTAATTAAACAAACACAGCTGGACAATAATTAACTAATAATGACAGGAACAGGAAACAAACCAAATATGGGCAAACAAGAGGAAGAGAAACACAAGACACACAAGACAATCCTGACACTCTACACTGGCTACCTATTAAGTTCCGTATCAGTTACAAAATATTACTACTTACTTTTAAGGCCCTTAATGGTTTAGCTCCTGCGTACCTAACTAGTTTTCTATCATGCTACAATCCATCATGCTCCCTAAGATCGCAAAACTCTGGACTCTTGGTAGTACCTAGGATAGCAAAGTCCACTTAAGGAGGTAGAGCTTTTTCGCATCTGGCTCCCAAACTCTGGAATAACCTTCCTGATAACCTTTGGTGTTCAGACACACTTTCTCTGTTTAAATCTAGATTAAAGACACATCCCTTTAGCCAAGCATTCACATATGACCTTGTACTTTAGTTATATCTGATCAAATGCACATTATCATTCTTTCGCTTGGGTTGAACACATCCTTTTTGCTTGTTGGGAACAGCAGCTATGCAAATTTTATCTCTGTTTGCTTCTCTGTTTCTGCCACGGGATTGGCATCCCGAGGTAACTAGGAATTACACAAACTTCAGTCTGGATCCAGCCCTTACGAAGATCTGAGATGACCAAACACCTGAGAAGAGATGATGCCAACCCCCCAGAGGACCTCAGATGATGCAAATCCTGAGCCAACATACAAAACTACCAAATTTTTGCTATAAGTTTGATTGCAACATTGCTGTTATTGCTGTTAATAGTGTTTATTGTCTGTTTGATTACATGTCATAACTGCATGATTTTTACTGTATAGTAAGTTCTTTATTCTATGTTTTTCAAGTCTGTAACTGTCAAAGCCACCTCATTATTAATTTTCTGGATCTCAGTTATCCAATTACACAGACATATTATAACATTGCAAGTGTGAACAGTTATGTTCAGTTATGGATGCTTCCCATTATGTTCAGTTATGGATACTTCTTCACTAAATACTGTAAGTAACAGAAATGTTGAATTTTTTTGATCAATAATGTAAGATTTTTAATTTATACTGTCACAATGTTTTGATTCCCATGACTATATCACTTTTTGCTTTTGTGAATGGCTCATATACTGTCCATTTTTGAGAACTGGTCCCCTGACTGAGCCATAGCTTCTCCCAAGGTATTTTCTCCATTTTTTTCACTTGATGAAGTGTGAGTTCTAGGCTAGTGTGCCACTAGGCTACTGGATGATTAGAACTGCTTATAGCTGAACTGAACTTTCAAAGTGGATAAACTTTGCACAGTTATTGAAGTGAACTGACTTGAGTTGAATAATGACACTATTGTCTTTTTAGAGCTGCTTTACAGCAGAATTTGTCTCATAAATGAAGAAGTTTCCGCAGTTTGTCCTGCTGTATTGTGTAAAGTGCTATAGAAACAAAGGTGCTGCAACAACAATATTGCAACAAGTTCATGCAATTAGATATAAGAAAAATAAAGTGTTGCTTTTCAGAAACTTGCTTGTTTCGCAAGATTTCTCCTATTTCTGCACTTGTGACCTACAGTAAACAAATGATGACGGGTCTGTGTTTGCTATAAATACCATGTGCACATGCGTCTCCTTAAGAGAATTCTAAAGTTTTCCTTCTGTTCAAACATTCAACATGCTGGTGCAAAAGCTAAGCTGGGTCATTTGTAAGTACTGATTTAGAACCAGTTCAACTTGCATGATTTTAAATGTTTAATTCAGTGTTTTAGTTTGTTTCTATTTGATTTTGGTTTTCAGTGCTGCTCTTTCTGTGTCATCATGGTAAGAATGGCAATTCGCTAATGTATAATGTACAGTCTCATTAAATAAAATATAAACAGTATAGAACGTAATATTTTAAGTAATTCTAATCTTCTTGCATGTTTCCTCTCTGCAGGAGTAGAAGCAATAAGAAGAGTAGCCTGTGAAGGAAAATATGTGCACCTTCAGTGTGGTAATTTAGTCATTTCTAAGTTATGTTTTGTGCTTTACAGTAGGAGAGAGACAGGAAGCAATGAAATAGAATAGAGAAGATCAGAATCAGGAGGAGACCTTGAGCCTGGGTTCAGACCATAGTGTGTTTAAACTTTACCACAATTCTCATGATTTTCCACTTTATTTATTTATTTTTTACATGTGTCAGCTGGCGGAATAATAAATGTCATTAAAGCCAACTACGGGCGGACTGATCGCACAACATGCGGTTTTGGGAAACCAAACAATCAAATCTCAAATACGCACTGCTTCCAACGAACATCCCTCCATATAATGTCCACTCGGTAGGATTGACAGAGAAAAGTATTTTTTATGTTTTCAATTCTGTTTTATGCATAATTTTACAAAAGCAAGAAAAATATAATTCTTATATCAATGTTAATATTAAAGCTCTTCTTAAGTACTTGTCATTGTCTGTCCAGGTGTAATAGAAGAAAGAGATGTGTTGTTCCTGCAGTGAACTCTGTTTTCTCCGATCCTTGTGTTGGCACTTATAAATACCTCGATGTGCATTATATCTGTGTCTAAAAGGTAAATTTTGAATTTGATTATTAATCATAAAATTCCTTAGCTGCAGGCAAGCTATGTAGATGATAACAAATAATAATCTTAAGTTTTTTTTTTTTAATTTACTTTATTAGATGCTTTGAGAAAAAAACAACAACAAAAAAAACAAAAAACAAAACTTGTCAAATAAGCATCTACTCTGATCCCGTCATGGTGTCTAGAAGTACCTGAAAGTGACATACAGCTATACATAATTTTGTGACTACCCTGTCACATAAATGTATTTTAATGATCATGTGTTGATAAATGAAAATAATGGGAAATAAAATGTTTCAAAAAGTTTCAAAATGTCCAGACACTTTGGAGATTCTTTAGAAATGGGATATTATGCAAAAATAAAATGCTTTATTTTTTATGCATATAATTTCTTTTTCTTTTTCCTTTTATTTTTGAGGTGATTTTTGTAGGATTCTCTCTGTTAGACTCTCTGTCTCTCAGTCTGTCTGATAGGTAAATCTGTTAGATACAATTTTATCTGCGTAAAATCTATGTAACTATAATGTTGTTGAACTTCAAAGTGTATAAAAAGAAATAAAACACCATACTTTGAAAGGAAAACCACCAATCCTCATTAACTGAGAAAAATGAAGAGATCTGGTGACAAAACTATTCAAATTCTTCTACAAAACACAAGGGTTGTCTTTGTTTCAGTTTTTATTTGTTGTAAACCAGTTTTAATAAATAAGTAAAAATAAATTTTGTGAACCAAAACAATTGTCCCAAGTTAAAAATTGTCCCAATTTAATTCAAAGATGTCCCAATTTAATTAAATAAAAAAAGCATTATTTATTTATTAATTTTACTCTGCAATATCTTCTCAGCTAAACAACATGTTTCCTCTCTGCAAGTGCAGGAAAATCACTGATCTGTGAAGGAGACTCACATTTAGTGTGTTTAAACTTTAGAATGATTCATCTTAGTTGAGTAAGACTTGGGATACATAAAAGTTCTTGCTGCCGTAATGTGACATTTTACATTTTATGTTAGCCATCACTCATGAAATTATTAGCATTATTATCAGTTTTTGTGTTTCAGAGGATAATGGTGTTATTTCTGTTCATCATGTAAATTATAGACAGTGGGATCTTGTAACGTGCCCTTATAAATTGGAAACTACACCACACTGTTACTTTCCTCAGACTGCCAGTAGTGTTCCAGTACAGCAGAAACATCTATTTAGACTTGAAATGAACAAAAAAATGAAAAAGTAACAAGATTCTTTGTTAAGTGCAATGGAAAGACTTGTCATCTAGACACTTCAAATTTGGTCTTCTCTGGAAGTGACATTTATATGAATAAAAAAGTTTGTGAATAAAAACACATTTGTTCTTGATCTTTATTTATTTATCTGTTTACAAATTAGAATAGTGAGAATTCTATAAAAACACGAACAGCAGTTTTTGATACGTTTTGACAAGTCATTATGCTGATCCTGATTTTCAACACTTTTATAAAGTTTGTTCATTGTGTACTTTGAGTGAAAACTAGAATGCTGCAATGCTTGATTTCTGTCTCAGTGTCACAGAGCATGAGCTGCATAGTGGGTGAGGAAACAGCCTCGAAGAGCAGAAGCAACACATCCTTTTCTTTAGCACTTTTTAGCTATTTCTGTTTCTCTGTTTTTGAAACTTTGTTTATTGCAAAAGTATTACACAAATAAATCTGCATTTGAAATGAAATCTGCCTCCCCGCCTTCACACACACTGTTGTCCTTTGAACAATCATATGACATGGCACAGTTTATTACAGTAGCATTTAATGCATTTACAGCGCACTAATAAAATTGATTCCTTTTGTATATGTTGCGTTTTTGGTGTATTTTATGGTTCTATTGTCAGTCACAGCATGTCGGAGAAAACGCCTTTTTTGTCCCATGGCAAAAGTAAATATTAAATGATCATTAATGGTTAAAGTTTGCAGAAATGTTATTCATTTTAAGGGTTTAAAAGTGTAGTCTTGTTTAACATTATGTATTCTTCAAAAGAGTTGGCAGCCTAAATCACACAAAACAGAATGAAATGTTATCATTTCATATTAAGTAAATGAGTAAAAAATTTAATATTGCAACTGAAAACATAATGCCGTTGTTATGACAACTGAATACAATAACATTAAAATTAATGCCGCAATTTAAATATTCATAAGGATTCATTTGTAAGTCTGTAAAGTTGTTCATATGTAAATAATTTGCATTTTAGGTGTCATCAATATGTCAGTATTGTACGTTTAGGTGCTGTAAATTTGTCAGTATTGTACATTATAAAAACAAAAGTAAATGTATGTTTTGTAGAACCACATTTTACGTAAAATATGAATTATCATGAGATCATGTTGTAAACGTGAAGCAAGAAAACCCAGGATTTCATTTGCCCGGGCTTTAGAATGACCCAGGGTTAGCTATTTTAAGTGTGAAAAGCCCATCTGTGTCATTTAATCAAACAAACAAAAACAAAGAAAATCACACACTGCTCTTGACCGAAACACTTCTGTAACTTTAATAAGCATACATGTATATTCAATTTATATAGTGAAGCCTACACTTTTTTTTCTTTTTTCTTTCATTTGATTATTTTATTCAATTTAAATTCAATTATTTATTTTATTCAATTTGTTTAAATTAATCATATTGTAATATAAGATTCTGGTCATATCGCCTATGCCTAGCGAAAATGTACATTTAGTCAGTCATTATCATATTAAACAGATACTTACCTATTAAATATATAGACATAAACAATTATTTGAGTTGATTTCATTATGTGAGAGAAAGAAATAGACTGCAGAGTGATACATGAAGTAAGCTTTGTAATTGATAAAAAATAATTTTTTGTTGCTGTTGTTTTTTAACCTTAGGTGCAATGGGAGGAAGTCTTGTCAACTAAATGCTTCAAATTCACTCTTCACTGATCCATGTCAGCGTGTCCATAAGTATCTAGAAGTGTAAGGAAGTAAGGAAAAATACACTTATCTGAAATGATTTTTTTTTATAGGGCTATCTCTGAAATATATGATAGTATTCTTTAAAACAATCTTTTAATGTATTATTGAATAAAATATTAGTTAATTATCAAAGAAAGAAAAATTAATAGACATAATATGGACTTTTGTAAACGCTGTAATACTGTGATGCTCACTGCTGATTTCACCATTAACTCTTCACCTGAACAGTTGAATATGGTATCATTGTAATCCTTGACCATCAAAACATAGGGGTAGACATTACCTTTTCTGTGTTATCATGTTTGGTTCAGGAGATATGACACAAAATACATCATTTGGTTATGGCGGAAAGTAACATGGTCACCATGGCAACCACGAGGTGTTTTTGCGATGGCTCCATTTCTGAAAATGTTTGGGGCCGCAAACTATACAAGTGTACCAAATTTCATGCTTTTATGAAAAAGTAAACATTATTGTCACATATCACCTGGACTACTAGTGAGAAATCATCTTTGTTTGTATGTCATATAAAGCTGTTTGGTTAATTTGTATTGTAAAAAGCACTAAACAAATAAATTCTGTGTAAAGCATGTTGTAAAATTTCACTCTGAAATCTAGACTTCCTAATAATGTAATCTGCATACTGTCATATGTTCCTTGTCTTGTGTTGGACTTTTATGTTGTAGTTGTTGTCTCCTGAGTTTCCTGTGCCAGTTTGCAGTCCTTTTGTAGTTTCTTTTCTGATTGGTTCCCCTTGATAGTCTTTCAGGTGTGTCCTGTTATCTTGTTTGCCTTGTTAGTCTGTATAAATAGCCCTTGTGTTTCCCATGTTTCTTTGTCAGTTGTTACATGCACCTGTTCATTGTTTTGCTCTTCGTATTAAATTCTGCACTTAGATCCCTTTTTCTGCATGCCATTCTTTATTCCCTCATTACACATGCCGATTTGACGAGCCTTTTAAATTACAACACAAACAAGTCTCTTCTCACACAAACACTTCTCTATGAGGCCTGAAAGCACCTTTTGACCTTTCTAGAACATACACAGGACATTTCAACATGGTCAGACTGCAACATAAACAACAGTATTAGTAATTAAGCAAAACAGAAACCATAGAGAATCCTAAAAATCCTTAAAGCACTTTAATTTCACTTTTTCAAAAGACATTTCGTTCGCCATCCAAAAATTTTAAATCTCTCCACACACACTGATGCCATTTGATCAATGGTATGACATGACATTTCATCTGTCTAATTAGGTTTACTGATATATTCTTTTTGTGATTTGTTTTGCTTGGAAAGTGCTACGTTTCTAATTCAGTGCCATTTTTAATTATTTATGGCTGTAGAGACACATAATGAACAACTGATTACTTGTGTGATACTAATATGCAAGTGTTCTACACATAAAAAAAAAACTATAATTCAAAACTCTCTTTGCTTAGATATAGGTAAATAACTAGAAGAATAACAAAGAGCGGTAAATTTGTAAAACTATTTGTTACAAAACCACTGTGTTTATAATTATGACTATACATTAAAATATTATTAAAAAAAATACCAGTTTGCAATATCAAGCAGCAGTTTTTGTACATATAAAATAACTGGAAGCGAATGACACCAGAAGTCTCACACATTCAAGTTACAAAATGGCCTTTACCTGTAAAGGTTCTCTGCTCATAGTGACAATTCTATTTAGAACCATATCAGCCTGAAAAAACTTTTTTTGCTGAAATTGTTCTTGAGTTCTTTATTCCCATCTTTTTGTTTTTCAAGTCTGTAACTGTCAAAGCCACCTCATTATTGATTTTTTGGAGCTCAGTTATCTATTTACACAGACTGTTTCCAATTACACAGACACATGTAAGTGTGAACAGTTATGTTTTTTACTAGGGTTTATGCATAAACATACTGTCACATTTTTTTTTTTTTTGATTCCCATGACTATATCACTTTTTCCTTTTGTGAATGGCTCACATACTGTCCATTTTTGAGAAATGGTCTCCTGACTGAGCTGTAGTTTTTCCCAAGGAGTTTTCTCCATTTTTTTTCGCTCGATGAAGTGTGAGTTCTAAAAGACACATAATATTCAGTAATATTATTGATTTAACTGCACTGACATTATATGCTTAAAACTGCTTACAGGTGATTCAAAGTGAATGAACTTCACACAGTTATTGAAGTAAACCGACTTGGATTGAATAATGACACTATTGTCTTTTTAGAGCTGCTTTACAGCAGAATTTGTCTCATAATTGAAGAAGTTTCCACAGTTTGTCCTGCTCTCTGTATTGTGTAAAGTGCTAGAAGGTGACCTGAATATTGCAACAAGTTCATGCAATTAGATATCAGAAAAACAAGGTGTTGCTTTTCAGAATCTTGCTTATTTCGCAAGATTTCTCCTATTTCTGCGTTTATGACCTAAAGTAAACAGATAATGATGGGTCTGTGTTTGGTATAAATACCATGTGCACCATGAAATTCTGGAGTTTTCCTTGTGTTCACACATTCAGCATGATGGTGCAAAAGCTAAGCTGGACCATTTGTAAGTATTAATTTAGAACCAATTCAACTTGATTTCAAATTTTCAGTTTTTCATTTTGTTTCTATTTGACTCTGATTTTCAGTGCTGCTGTTTCTGTGTCAGCATGGTAAGAATGGCAGTTGACTAATGTATAATGTACAAACTCATTGAATAAAAGATTTTCAAGTCCAGAAAATTATTTTTTAAATTAATTTCATTATCTTCTTGCATGTTTCCTCCCTGCAGGAGTAGAAGCCGTAAGAACAGTGGCTTGTGAAGGAAAATCTGCGTACTTCAGATGTGGTGAGTAATTCAGTCATTTCTAAGTTATGTTTTGTGCTGTAATAAAACAGTATGAGAGAGGCAGGAAGCAATGGAAGAGAATAGAGGAGATCAGGATCAGGAAGAGACCTTGAGCCTGGACTCAGACCACATGTGGTGTGAGTAAACTTTACTACAATTCTCATGATTTCTTTCTTTGTTTTTTTTTTTTTTGTTGTTTTTTTGTTTTTAAATGTGTCAGATTTTGGATTAGTCATAAAGGTGATTAAAGCCAACTACGGGCGGACTGATCGCATAACATGCTCTAGTGGGAAACCAGATCATAAAACCTCAAATACGCACTGCTTCCAAGAAACATCCCTCTATACGATGTCCACCCGGTAGGATTGACAGATAATTTTATTTATAATTAAATTTTTTTCCTACTTTTACAAGAACAAGAAAAATATAATTCTAATCAATGGAATATTAAAGTTCTTCTTAAGTACTTGTTATTGTCTGTCCAGGTGTGATGGAAGAAATAGCTGTTCCGTTCCTGCAAAGAACTCTGTTTTCTCCGATCCCTGTCATGGGACTTATAAATACCTGGATGTGTATTATGTCTGTGTTGATAAAGGTAAATTTCGAAGTTGATTTTTAATCTTAAAGTTCTTTAGCTTCAGACATGCTGAGTAGATGATAAAAAATAATAATCTTTGTTGTTGTTTTTTTTACTTTATTAGATGCATTGAGAAAAAACCCCAACAATTAGTGCTTCAGATTCTACCCTGATCCCATCACAGTGTCCTTAAGTACCTGGAAGTGACATACAGCTACAAATAGAGCTTTGTACAGCTTTGTGACTACCCTGTCACATAAATGTATTTTAATGATCATGTGTCAACACATGAGAATAAAGGAAAGCAAAATGTTTCAAAAAGTAAAATGTCCAGACACTTTAGGGATGCTTTAGAAATGGGATATCATTAATGTCGCAATGCAATGCAATGCAATGCAAAAAAGGATTCCTTTTCTTTATGCATATTTCTTTTTCTCATCTCTGTTAGAATCTCTGTCTCTCTGTTAGATAAATCTGTTAGACACAACTTTATCTGTCTCTTATTCCAGTTCCCTCTTAGGCCTGTTGTTTGAAAGTAACTTTTTGACCTTTCATGCAATGCAGTACCTGTTCCTTTTTCTGATTTTGCTCTTCCTATTAAAATTCCTGCACTTAGATCCATTTTTCTCTGTGCCATCCTTTGGTTCCCTCATTACACATACTAATTTGATAGGCCTGTTAAACTATAACACAAATAAGCCTCTCACACATACACTGTAAAAGATGATGCACTGTTAACTTAGTAAAATTGCGTTCATTTTACTTATTTGTTTCTGCTCTGTTGACATTACTCAGTTTGATCGAGTTTTTATTACTTTGTTACTTAAAGCATTGCAATTAAGTTCAATAAACTTAATTTCTTTGTGTTCAATGAAAAGGTCGAACATGTGACTCCTTTGTGCATTTGTTATAGACAGAGGTGCACATTAGTTTTTCAGCCTGGTTCTCATAAGAGAACCTGGAGATTTGGTTTGGTCCTCACACTGCACATAGTGTGACCCTAATAAATAAATAAATAAAAAGTGCTGTTTATTTTGGATGTGATTAATCGTTTGACAGCACTAACATATATATATATATATATATATATATATATATATGAAGAGTTTATTTGCAAAAACATATAACTATTTATAATTTTCAAAAATCATGTTTTTATTATGTTATAATGTTTTTATTGTTTTATTGTTTTAGTTAGCTGTATTTTTAAAATAAAAAGTGAGTATTAAATACAAATACAATTATTATATAGTAAACTTAATATTACTAATATTTACTTCTTTTTTTCATATGAATTTTCATCATTTTCAAACTTAAAATCAGCAGGCTTTTATTTTGGCGGGTTGCCGGCGCTTCCGACAGACGAGTGCGAGCGCTTGTGCTACCGCGGGCATTTTCAAAAGATATTTGCATGCTTTTTTTATATATTGTCAAACGGCGGTAAGTTATGTACTTCCACAGTCTATAAATATGTAAGTAAAAACACTGTAATGGTAATGCTTAAAGTGTTGTCAGGTGGTAACTGAAGCAAAATAAACCCTTTGAAATTAGCCGCGAAATTAACTGTCTCATTTTGAAGGGACGCAAGTTAAACATGATGGCGCAAGCAACCGCGAAGACTGAAGATATTAATTCTGTATATTACTAAAGACTGAAGATAATACCACCGCGATAGATTCTGTATGACTTTATTCTGCGTTGAGGACACTTTATCAAACCTACAGAGGACGGGACTCAGAGGCCTTCACTAACATGAGCAGTTTGAAATTCAAACCGTAACGGTCTTCTGACGGTGACGCAGCTCTAACGGTCTTCTGACGGTGACGCAGCTCTAACGGTCTTCTGACAGACGGACGGGTGCTGAGCCAAAGGTAAGCTTTATAAATCTACTTTTATTTGTCGTTTTGTCCATGTAATGTTAAATTTCACTCTAAATTTATATTTTTCAGTGTTAATAAGTTTTCAAATTCTCCTCTTTGTTATTTTACATGGGCAATCCCTGTTGGTGTATTTGCGCTTGAGGTGGTTCAAGATACAGTCTGAGGTAAATTTATGTTTATCCCTTTTAGTTGTTTAAATTGGTCACTAAAACACGTAACTTTACAATAATATATTTAATATTTTCAAAACTTTATCTGGTGTGAAGTGTTTGTTCTTGTAAGATTTTTAATGTTGTTGTTGTTTTTTTTTTTTAAAGAAGTCTCTTCTACTCACCAAGCCTGCATTTATGTGATCCTAAGTACAACAAAAATAGTAACATTTTAAAAAAATATTTTTAAATATATATTTATAAATGTATAAAAATATTTAAATATTTTGAAATATTTGGTGAGAAGAGACTTCTTTAAAAACTTAAAAATAAAAAAATAAAAAAATACAGACCTTACTGTTCAAAACCTTTTGACTGATAGTGTTCTTTATGGACCCAACTAAACTAAATTGTTTGTTATTTGTTAATTGTTATCCACTGTATGATAAGTAAAGTTTCTTTGTTTTATTGATTTTAAAACATATAAGTGTGAACAGTTCTGGGGTGCATTTCCCGATAATGTTGTCTCTTAGCACATTACGAAGACTCTAAAGCTATACCTTTTCAGATTTGAATTTGTATCATATTTGAAGAAGTTCCCACAGTTTGTCTTGCTATCTGTATTGAGTAAAGTGCTGTAGAAATAAAGGTGACCTGACTTGACTTTATTATCGCAACAGATATCACGCAATCATTAGATATCATTAGATATATAATATATAAAAATAAGGTGTTGTTTTTTAGAATCTGGTTTCAAAACTTCTACTTCTGCATTTATCTACAGTGAACAGATGATGATGATGGGTCTGACACATAAACATACACATAAACATACAGCTATTTTGAAACAATATACAAAATAATCAAAAGGGACAATGTACATTTAACCAGTTATTATCCAGTGTATTACACAGTTACTTTCCAAATAAATACATAGACATAAAAATATGGTTACACTTTATTTTAAGGTGTCCTTGTTGCAGTGTAATTATTCATTTAAGTACTGTGTAACATTAATTAACTACATGTACTTACTATATGGTTAGGGTTAGGATTAGGGTTTGGCTTAGGGTTACTTGCATGTAATTATGCATAACTTATTGTTTTTACAATAGTAAATACATGTAAAATGTGTAACAAGGACACCTTAAAATAAAGTGTTACCAAAAATTTTGATTACAAAATTTTGACATTTAGATTTAAATTATTCATGTAACAGAAAAAGAGACTGCAGAATGATACACACAGCAATAGTAAATAATAATAAATAATCTATATTTTTGTTGTTGTTTTACCTCATAAGGTGCAATGGAAAGAAGTCTTGTCATCTAAATGCTTCAAATTCTGTCTACTCTGATCCATGTTATGGTGTCCATAAGTACCTGGAAGTGACACAGCTGTAATTAATTGTGTGACTTTTCTGCCATATGCTTTATATGTGTTTTAAATGAAAAAAGTCTCTATTATAAATGCCAATAATACTGTTTTTGGTCTCTTCATTCACTCCCCAGTGAGACAAAAACAAAACAATACACTGAAATGTGGGGTTGAGAATAAAATAAAAGATTATAATCAACCTGTAATTTCACAGTTTACATATTTATTTGGAAAGCTTTAATGATCATGTATCAACAAATAAGAATAATGAGAAGTAAAATGTCTCAAAACATAAAATGTGCAGATGCTTTACGAATGAAAATAATGTCACAATGCAAATAAAATCTTTTCTACATGCATAGTATAATTTGTTTTTGTGGTATTTGATTTTGTGGGATTCTATCATAAATAATTCTGACTGGAAATTCCAAAACTTTATTAATCTACAAAAACACACATGTTGTCTTTATTTTAGTTTTCATTTCTTGTGAAGCTGTTTATTAATAATGTGTATTATAAAAAAAAAAACACTATATAAATACATTTAGTGTAAAGCATGTGGTAAAATTACCTAAGTACACTATAAAACACCTCTATCTGACTTAAAAGGATATTTTAATTAAAAAATGAAAATAGTAATTTATTTCCTTGAGTTTCTTTTTTTCTGCTGAACACAAAAGAATTGTTCATTACCTTGCAAGTTATTAATGTTCTGCTTTGCATTTATTCATACTGTATAAATAGTTACAATACATAAAACTTCCATTCTACATTTTGAAGTTGATTATTAACCATAACCCCCAATTATTAACCATAACCCCCAATTTTCTTTACATATCTAGAATTGGTAATTGCTATTAATATTATTGTCTACTATTTCTATTTTCCCCCAAAATAATTCTTTAGAAAAGTTCTTTTCTATGATGAAATCATGGCATCCAAAATAAATGAATAATGGGTGCAGCAGTTTGAATATGTTCAATTCTTAAGGGCCTTCTATCCACAATATTTTGAATGGATTGGTCCAGCTATATAGACCTTAATTAGGTTAGACACCATATTGAATTGTTTGTGGATGAAAACGAGGCTGTGGCATGCACTGTATCAAGCTCCTAGTTCGACATGTAATGTAAGATATGTCATTTTTACAACTCATAACAAGATGTTTTGTCAGCTTAATAATTTCCATGTTAAAGAACATTACAATCCATTGAACATTCTGTATTAATATCCCTGACAGCTTTGTTTTCATTACTGCCAACAATGAAATATGACACTACCCTGATTAAAGTGTATAGTGGCACAAATTGCTGTTTTGAAACAGAGCTGTCATGGACAACAATTTGTGATATTTTACACATGATAGATATTATCACCATCAATATCTGTTTTTGTGTTTCAAAAGCTAAGTGTTATTTCTGTTCATCATGCCAATTATGGACCACGAGATTTCATAACCTGCCCTCATCGTTTAGCAACAACACCGTGTTATTATTCTCCTCAGACCAGCAGCCTGCGTTCCAGGTACAGCAGCAGATATACTTTTTATCTAGTGTCATTTAAGATTAGATCACAGACACACACATAAACTTTTAATCTTTAGCTATTTTCAAAACAGAATGCAAAGTAATCACAAGAGGGTGTAGATACAGTCACTATACTGTGTATTACACAGCACTCAAATAAATACCAAATAAATGCATAGACGTAAATATTGATTGAAATGATTTATGTAATTAAATAATTCTAAAAAAGAGACTGCAAAGTTATATGTAGATGATAATAAATAATAATCTTCTATAAATACTTGGAAGTGATATACAGCTGTATCAAGGCAAAACTGGAAAACAGAAAACTACAGAAGAAAAAAAAACTTCATTTAAAGGAAAATGTTTATACAAGTTCACACTCAATAGTGTTAATTTAACACTTTAACGTATGTTGTGGTATTTACATAGTAATTTACTTAGTTTTTCTCAATCGCTTTGGTTCTATTATAGAATGAGAATGTTTTTTTTTTTATTTTTCCCCTCAGAACAATAAGTACAGTAAGTACTGTTCACTGAAAAGTTCTTTTGGGAACCTAAAATGGATATTCTATGGGATTGCAAAAACCCCTTTTAGGAAGCTTTTTAAAAAGATGCTGCTTATCTTATTTTTGGTTTGAGAATATTCATTCACTCCCTGATTTGTTGCAAACCATATGTAAACCATAATAATATGCTGCAAAACTGCAAACTACCTTAAAACTGTGTTGAAGTGTAGATGTGAAAAAGCTTTTTGTTGTTGTTGTTGTTCATACTAATTCACACTGAATTATTACTTATTTGCAAAAGGAATTTTTGGAAATCTAAATTGTATTGTATAAAATTGTATAAAATGATATTTCCAACAAACAGTATTTAAGTAATGTCTTAAAACAAATGTTTTTGTGAAACATCTAAGACTTTTAATTATTACTGTGTTATGGGCAAAAAGTAGAGAAACATTCAAGAAAGCTTATACTTTCTTATGAATTGTAATTTTCGCAGTTTATTGATCATATCAGATCCAGCAGGCAACAATAAATTACATTTCTGAATACAAAAATTTGTTTAATACAGCAGAAGCATGCTAATAAAAATTGTGGGTCTGTTTTTTTGAGTAGACTGTTTTTATCATCAAGCCCAATCAGTAAATGTCTAAAGTATGATTAAAACATGCACAGATAAATAATCAAGACTGCTCAATACTCATAAAATAAAGGATATAAAATCTGAGGTTACTGGGTCATGCAACATTTCAAATGTATGAGCAAACAAAGATCACAAAACTATATAAATTAGAAAGGTTAAAGCATTGGGTAACAGCATCCTTACTAGGTCAACATCATAACACTGGCTTTTTCATAAGAAAATATATTATAACGTTTTACATGTTTTGATTTGAAGTCAGTTAAACTTTGACAGTGACTTTGAACATTTCACATGAGTATAATTTTTATACTCCTAAGGTCTATAAATAGTAAGGCTACTTCCTTGTGATCAAACATATCAACATGCTGCAACAAAATCTAAACTGGATCTCCTGTAAGTCATTTAATTTATATATTTCATCGACTTTCAATGAGAATTCAACACTTTTAAAAATGTCATATAGAGGTGTTTGAAACTAAATGTTTTCTCTTTGATTTTGCAGTGCTAATTTTACTGTGTCAACAAGGTAAAGCCTTATGGAGTTTTGCTAAAAAATGCAGCATGAGTGAAACACTTCAATACAAAACATACATACATAAAATATACATAAAACATTGCTTTTTAATAAGTAAAGGATGTACTTTACATCATCCTAAACAGTTTTTCTCTCTCCAGGTGTTGACACAAAAAGATATTTCACGTGTGAAGGAGGCTCTGTTCAACTCAGCTGTGGTGAGTAATCAACATTCACACAGAGTGTGTTAAAATTCACAATGATTCTTATGATAAGTTTTTTAATGTGTCAGATTGGGGATACATAAAGGTGGTTACAGCCAACGATGGACGAACTGACCACACAACATGCTCCCCTGGATCACTTCATCAGCTCTCAAACGTTGACTGCTTTCAAGAGACATCTGTCCATGTGATGTCCAAACGGTAATCACTTCTTTAAGAGCAAATGAAACAACAGCACTGTATTAAACAGTAGATATAATTGCAGTTCTTCTCAACACTGTTCTTGTGTGCCCATAGATGCGATGGAAGAAAGAGCTGTTTTGTTCCTGCAGTCAACTTTGTTTTCTCTGACCCTTGTGTTGGGACTCACAAATACCTGGATGTGTCCTATTTGTGTCTCCCATTTAGTAAGTTAATATTTGATACACACTACCATTCAAAAAAAAAAAAAAAAAAAGGGGTAAAAATGATTTTGAAAGAAGTCTCTTTTGCTCACCAAGGCTGCATTTATTTGTTATCATTATCATTACAATTTAAAATGACTGGTTTTTGTTTTAATATATTATAAAATGTTATTTATTACTGTGATGACATTCTAATACGCTGATTCAATGCTCAAGAAAAAAATTCTTCTTAATATTAATGTTAAAAACAGTTGTGCTGTTTAATATTTTGTTGAAACTGTTTTTGTAATTAATTTGTCCTGGCTGAATAAAGTATTAAACTAATCATTTTGAAAGCTTTTTTTCACCTTCAATTGGCAGTTATACTTATTACGGACCTATGTTCCTTTTGCTTCTCCAATATAATTCTAGGAAGAAGTGTCATCTGTGAAGGCAGCCAAAGTCTCATTGACTGTGGTAAGATTCATTTGTTCATTTCTGTTGTTATCAATCCAAAAAAACTTGCGCATAGCAATAATCTGTAATCTTTGGTCCCGTTTTTCATTCAGAATAGCTCTATGAAGCTTTAGTGCGTATTGTTACCACATTTTAAACTGGTTAATTTTCTTCCCTGTGTCTACCTATTTCTGCCCAAAACAGGACATTAGCTAAACATCTGCTAATATACCTTAAGAAAGTCACACATCTGTTTTTATTTTAATGCCTCTAAAGGTAATGGAGTGATTTGGATTCATCATGCCAATTATGGTGCTCATAAATTAGCAACAACATCAGACCCGCAGCCTGCGTTTCAGGTACTACAGCAGATACACTATTAGATCACATACAAACATAAACATTCAATCTTTATATATTTTTGAAACAATATGCAAAATAAGGAATAATGTACATTTATCCCGTCATTATACCACTAATTCAACAGCTACTTAAGAAATAAACATAAATAGACATAAAACTATTGATTTGTGATTAGATTATTTAATTATGTGAGGAAAAAGAGACTGCAGAGTGATAAAAGATAAACAATATGCATAATTAAACAATATCAGCACATCAGCATAATAAATAATAAAACCTCAGCATAAAGTAAATGCGTAATTAAAATCTTTTTTTTTTTTTTAACCTATCAGCTGCAATGGGAAGAAGTCTTGTCAATTAAGTGCCTCAAATGCTTCTTTCCTCTCTGATCCATGTCCAGATGTCCATAAATACTTAGAAGTGATGTACAGCTGTATATAAAGTTGTGAGTATCCTGCCAAATAAATCTATTTATATGTTTTATGTGCATTTTAATTGGAAACACACTCTATTATGTCAGATGCTGAAAGAGAGCTGACTTTCTTGATAGAGTTGTTTAGGTGTCTGTAAAAATGTGCAGCATGAAAAAAAAAAAAGTACAGATCAGTGCAAACCAGACTAAAATGACACATCACCTACTGTATTCGGATGCTATAGTTTCAGCTAATTCTCCAGTATAACAGAGTTTGACCACAATGTATACACAAGCATGCCATCTAGTGGTACCTTCTGGTACTGTAACAAGTTATCACCTGTCTGACTGCATACACTTACGGATTTGTCACTTTTTTGTTTTTACTTGTAAAGTTTATGTTGTATTTATCACATGTATTGTATATAATTGCACAAAAATAATACATTTTTTTAAATTGTAAATTTGTAATACATTTTTTGAATTATTGTATTCACTCAACATTTGGAGATGTTGAAATGATTTTGTGCTCCAGCGACGTCATCTGTCCTTCATTGTAACCGATTTCAAATGGTGCTAGAAACCCCAAAAGACTCTGAACACCAAAAGAAATCGGTCAGCCTTGGTTACAGGACATGTCTTGAAGTCAAATATAAGTTGTGTATAAAGTGTATAAAGCATGAATGTTGTCAGTTGTCCAGTTATAAAGTGCTGCATTTCCCACTCCAAGAACACTGATTTCAAATGGTGCTAGATTCATTTCATCAGCACTCTAAGACACCACTTGAAACCAGCTTCCAGGAGGAGATACGGTCAGCCTCCTTCACAGGCCTTCGACGTCAGCTGCCGAAACATAACTCTGCGTCACTTCTCAGATGGCAGGGCCTCAGACAAAAAGATAGAAAACACTATATTAAGTCACATGTATATACATTTCATCATTTCACCCCTCAGGCAGTACACAGTAGAAATCAGTGCTGAAAGAAACGTCTTCCACTTCTCCATTAATATAACACACAGCTGGCAGATAAACCTTTGGGATTCAGCAGAGCTGTCACTGGATCATGAGCTTGGAAGATATTAATTACATACTATAATTAAACAACTGTAATATATAGTAAAACTATAACTATAATTATAAATAATTATTTAGAATTTGCCATAGAATTTACAGCTACTTCTGAATGGATGTCAAAGGAAGGCCTATAGTACTAACAGGAGCTACAGTAACCGCCAATGTGAACCAGCTAATCTCCATTAACTCTCTATTCTGAGCTTTTATTAAAGAGCAGCAAAACTCAAAACGCAATCCTCGTGACAGATTCACACCTCAAACCACAAAGAAAACAAAACAAGACAAGAAAGCCCACACCTCCAATTCTGGCAGGAAACCCAACACGGCTAGACTTCTTTCACAGAGGATAATCAAGATTATTAGTCTACTCTGCAAACCTACAAAACAATCAGAAAGAGAGAGACAGGCTACTTGCACATCTTCTTCCACTTGGTCGCTCGCTTTAAACATTAAATGAGCACAAGGAAACATTGCGTAACGTTAAGCAATATAATTTGAAGAAATATCGATCTGAGGATAAAAGATAATGTGGTTTCGTAAGCGCTAGATACGGCACTCAACAAGCAAATGCAGTGGCATAGTGCCAGTGAATAATTATACACGAGACAATGCTGATTTGCAATCTGACTAAGCAAATTTGGCATGGATGAAAAACTGTGAACAGCCTGTGTTTGTGGGCTTTAAGTGGAAAATTGTGAGCATACAGAAAGTATGTATAGTTTCAAACCCAAAGGAGATAATCCCCGCCTCCATCTCTATAGCTACAGCCACTTTACAAACTGAAACATTGTATTTCTTGTTTTAATCTATAACTTCTCTAAGCAAATGAGAATACTAACCTGAATACTGATACCTGACATTTACAAATAGCTCTTTATCAATTCTCTAGTACAGTGATTCTTAACTAAAGAAAAAAACTACATATACATACATACATACATTTTATATATATATATATATATATATATATATATATATATATATATATATATATATATATATATATATATATATATATATATAACCTAACCATATAATCAACAGGCTATTTATTCTTTTGTTGCTGACACCGGCTGTGTGTCAAATCAAATTTTACTTCAGTGCAAATTCATCTTGTAGAAGCTAGTCAAATTAGGCAGATGACAAGCCATAAATAAAACTACTCAATACTACAGACTACATAAAAAACAGCTTCAATTATTATTGTAAAAATTATTAACATTATTAACATTTAAAAAAAAAAAAAAGCGATTTTTAGAAATCTTAGGAAAGATTTTTAATTAGTCAATGTCATTTTATATATATATATATATATATATATATATATATATATATATATTATATATATATATATATATATATACAATATGCAAAAAGATTGTAATTTTTAGTTTACTTTCATATTAACAGGTTGTAAACTCTAAGTCCTGATGCGAAACCAAGCACCACGGCTCTAGAGAACGCCCTGTATGCTGAGAGCAGTTTCATCTGTCACTCAGTGCCAGGGAATGTGAAGCAGCACCTACGCAGGCAAACCAGGAAGGATTTAAGAGCAAACGCAGGTCAGAATATATGACCAAAGCTCAGCGCATTCAACCTAGCTTATCAAAATGCTATTTGTTTGGCTTTTACAACTGATAGAAAGACATTGAATTAAATAAATTTGAATAAAATAAAAATTTCAATGACAAGTACTCACTAGACCTGTGGCATATAAAGTCGAGCGTGTCTATAGAGGAGATATTCATTTGCTCTCTGTTTTGCTGCCTCCACCGCCGCAGTCCCTCAGAATGAAGTGAAATGGAGAAATCTGGAAGGGAGATTCCTGATGCCAGCACTCGGCGAGGGTGTGGCGGCAGGTACTGCCCTGTAGACTGACGTTTTGCCAAGGTTTTTTGTTCTTTACATTTCAGTGTTCTCAGAGCCAAAGTCTCTGGTAGATAAACATCCCACTCACCTGACATATGCTCTTTAAATCTTTTTTTTTTTTTTTAGTAAATCCTATCTTTTTAAATGTCCATTCCTACAGACTGATTAACAGAGATTTAGTAAAGCAATTCATGGATGTCAAAATATCTTTTCTGCCTTTAATTTGCTCAACGACTGCACTGCGTGTTTGTTTTGAGCCGTACGGCAGAGCTAAAACATGCCCCAGGAGCTCGGTAACCCTTATCTGACTGATAGGACAGAATTCGTGGGAGTTTCCCAGCCGAGAGAAGAGAAGCATGGCGACAGTTGCTGTTTAGAGGTATCTGGTTGCCCCTCTCACTTTCTTCTGGCTGTTTGTTTGCCTTCGGCCTGTTGTGCAATATTTATAAAAGACTTAAAGGGGGCAGCTTTGCTTTTCTGATGACTAAAAATGATAAATAAAAGAAATAAGCAAGTAAATAATGAAAAAATCTAATTAAAAGACAAATGGGTTTATAAAAATGTATGTGAAATATATATATATATATATATATATATATGATTAGCATTTTTAATAAAATTATTTTTTACTAATAAATAAATATATATCCACAAAAGTACTTTTAAAATTAATTGATTTTATTGCATAAATGCATAAATAAATGCATAAATGAATGAATGAATGAATAAATAAATAAATATTTAGACAATTGAATTGCTTTAAAATAATGATTAATTTAATTGCATTAAATAATTATTCCCCTTGGTTTGATATTTTGGCTTGATAACAGATGCCCCTTAGTTTGAATAAATTTGTATATTTATTCAATTTAATTAAAAGATATTTATTTATTTATTTACATTTATTTCATTTAAATTTATACTATTTTTATATGTCTAAAAATGTCTACATACTTTTTGGGCCCACTAAATAGAGATTATGTAATAATATAGCAATCAATCAAACAAACATAATAATTCTATACATACAATCCTATACATTGTCTAGAAAACTTACAAAAACACAAGTATACTCTCAATATGCAATTTATAAGTAAACTATAGTAACAGGACAAGAACAGCTTTTAAAAATTAGTTCAATTACAATTTAATGGCCAGTTTCTTCTATGCATTCACTTGAAAATATATTTTTCACCAGGTCTGTTTGACTCCATGACAATATCAGCAAAAATTACAGACGAGTTTCTGAAAGAAAAGGGCCTACACAAAATACCAAGCTGAATATCAGTGAAAAATAGCACAAGTTAGAATCTGCGTCACAGCCCGATCCTCGGCCCAGACGCCCGTAGGTTAACTCCGTCATGTGGCGAGCTTCATCCACAAAAACTCCCCTCCCACGTGATAGGGAGGATGAGGTAGATGGGGTTGCAATCCCCTCCGGCCTTCTGGTGCCACCAACGTTTGCCAGAGCTCCGGTCTGTGGCGTCTAATGCAGCATTAACAGCTGCAGTGCAGGCCTCTGCCTCACACACACACACTCGGATGTAACCTGGGGACAACACTGCTCGACATGCAACAGGTTTCAGGACCATCTCCCTAATAGAACAAATCGCATGCATGTAACAAACTTGCCATGGCAAGATGCTGTTTTGACACAGTCTGTCTAAACAGGAAGGTTGGTGGTCAGCTTCCACCCTCAATACCACAACTGAGGTGAGACCCTTGAGCAAGGCACCGTAACCCCAAATGCTCCCCGGGCGCTGCAGCATTGGCTGCCCACTGCTCCGGGTGTGTGTTCACGGTGTGTGTGTGTGTGCGTTTGTTCACTACTCACTGCTGTGTGTGTGCACTTGGATGGGTTAAATGCAGAGCACAAATTCCGAGTATGGGTCACCATACTTGGCCACACATCACATCCTTTCTTTTCCTTTCCTTTCGCAGAGGATGAAGGCATCCGATCAACTGATCAAATCAGAAGGGATTGAAAAAAGTCAAAATCAAACAAACAACAAAAAAGAAGACAATTCTAATCATACAATCAGCAAGTGCAAATGAAAGTCAATGGGAACCGAAACTTTTTGGAAGGACATGATGGTGAATAAATGACAGATTTTTTTGGTGAACTATCCCTTTAAACTGCATTAAAATTATTTACTCACCCTCATGTCGTAAGATATTTTGTAACATTGGGAAACAAACAAAATTGGACCCCATTGACTTCTAGTGTATGGACAACAGAGACATTCTACAAAATATCTCCTTTTGTGTTCCAAAGAAGAAAAAAGGCATAGAGGTTTGGAACGACATACGAGTGAACAAATGATGACTGATCATTTTTGGTTGGATTATCCCTTTAAATAACATTTTTTCAATAGTGAGGTTCTACCAAGTAACATCTCTCTAAAACAACAACACTCTACCATATTAGAGAGTACTCACGAATGATAACATTACCTCGCAGCCAATCGGATTAATCCCTCCAGGCTGCTTTCCAGGGCTAATCCAATGGGATTTGGAGCTGCGAAAAAGTCGGAAGCACCAGCCGGCGCCTGATAGGAGCAGAGCTCTGTCACTCATCTCTCAGATGTGGCTGTATTAGGAAGTCTAGTGCATGTGAACTGGACGCCTGCCAGTGCACAGTCACCAAGAGAGCAAGGTAAACAATCTCTCTCTCTCTCTCCCTCTCATTCTAGTCCTTTCCCCGGTTCCCTCCCATAACTTTTAGACCCTCTTCATCAACGCAACCCTCTTTAGGATGCAATTTAACCCCTGTATTGAAGGTGAGATGCAGGGAGAGAGGTGAAAACAGTCACGCACCGAAAAAAAAAGTGCTGCAAATATGACTGCGTCACTGCTTGTGTTTCTAGTAACTCTGCAGAAACAAATGTTTTTGATGGAAGTGCGACTCGTCTCTGCCAAAAGATCACAAATTTAGACGAGGCACCTGCTCTTCTACTTATCCTCCCTAATATATGGGACATAAAATGCCATAATGTCTAAGTCGCCTGTCCTGATGTCTTCAAAATCCAGAGATTGATCTCAGGTCAGACTGATAGTGACTAGCCTGTTGTATTTGACTTACCTGTTAAGAGGAGCCAGAAAAGATGTGCTGTATCGTATATATGGGTATCAGTATCAACCGTAATTATACGTATTGCGATTACGGTATGGACCCTTGCGGTATCCGATGTGGTTCGAATAACTGGCAAGAAATTGTAATTGTATGAACTATTTCTCACAAGAACCTTCGAAAGCAGCATTTGTTTTGTTATCGTTTTTTGTTAACCGTTTTTTTGCCGCCTCGCGACGCCGTCACACGCCCAGCAAACGTCGACACACACCGAACCTCTGCGCACACAATCCGAGAAACTCTATCACGTTCTCAGCATCCATGTTTGAGCTGCGATTGTGGAGAAACGGACTAAAATGTGAAATCAGAGAGTGGAAGTGGGAGAGAAAAAGAGATGGAGAAGAGGAGGATGAAAGGCGGACAAGCAGACGAAAGGGCTGGGATACACTCACAGGTAGGAGAAAAGCACACATGTCCGAATCCTCTCCTCCTAGCTGCTGTTTTCCTCTCGACGTGAAAAAGTGACGTAGCAACTAATCCAAAATCTCTTTCTCCCTCTTTCTCTCTCTCTCTCTCTCTCGCTTCCTCCCTCCCTCTCTCCACCAGACCTCCACCCTCTCCTGCTCGCTCTATTTTCATCTTGTTGCAACAGCAGAATCGCTGCTGTTTTTTCAGACAGACACATGTCTACATAAATAGATCGCTAATAGACGCATACAAGCACGCTCATTGTGATCACCCAGACAGATAGTTGCCGCAAATGCTCCTACAATCCCTCTGTCTCCTTCTCCCTCAGTTTGTCTCTCTTGCTCATTGTGACGCAGCACTTAATTCTTGGGTCTTTTTCTCTCTGTGTTATGACCACACAAACGCAGCATCTCGAAATCCACATAACGAGTGGAAAAGTGAGAGACAGAGAGCCAGAGAGGCACAGACACTTTGATTACAGTTGGTTTCTTTCTTTTCCTGTCTATCTGGTGTCCTCCTCTCCCCTCTGTCCTCCTATAACTGTTTCTCACCCATCAGCCCCTCCCCTTATATATCTTTGGCGTCTCATCTGTATCTCTGAGAGATGCGCTGGTGTCTCGGTGAACTGAGATGACGGTGCCCCTTTGATCACCTGACAGCCTGCAGCTTTTAAAGGCACATCGCAGAGCTCTGCTTTGGTTATGTAACAACTGGGCTGTTTTGTTTCTCGTGTTTTTAATCTCGGCCTGTTTAAAATATCCCGGCTGTTGGGGGACAGCTAAATCAGATAATATGGGCAGGGACGGAAAGAATCTTGAATCTATGAACATCACGAATGACTTGACTAATAAGGTAACGTCATTCCAATGTTCGGACAGATTAGAGAAACGGACATGCACGTTAAGATATGATAAAGGACTTTATGATTAAAATAAAACAAGAGGGACCGTAGAATCATGGGAAGGTGCATCAGCAGCTCATAGACTTCCTCTTCCTGTTTTGTGACTACAGATCTGTAACCATGGAGACAGACAGCAGAACAACATGGATTATGTCACCATATTCAAAACTGAAGTGATGCATGAGGAAAAAGGGAGGGTAAACCTTAATAATCACATTTGAAAATTTATAAATAAAATAAAAAAATAAATAAATATTACTATTATTTAAAAAAAATATATTAATAAATAAATTATTAAAATTTAATAAAATAAAATACAATAAATGCAGATAGGAGGTCAAACTGATTCATAAATTTCTCAATTCTAATAAAAATATTAAATGGATCTCTTTCGGAAAACTGGACACTGAAGAACCGCTTCTTTAAAAATCTGATCAAAAAATATGCTATAACGATAACATGACAAGACATGGCTAAAACTGCTCTCTGCTCAGAGTAGCCTGACACACTTTAACACAGACCACAATTCCCAGCATGCTCTTCATGCTTTCTAAACGCAAATGAAACCTAGTCACAATTCACAGTGCATTTTACCCAAGCTGTGCTTCAATCTATTTGTGTCCGGGTATATCAGGACAGCTATTATCTAACATTTACAGTTATGAGGGCATCTGTTGAGCTGATGGCTGGGACGACTTCCTCAGCATTTATCAATTTGATGTGAACCATTAGAAATATCATGAAGCAGTAAATGCAGAGATGCACTGCATTCGTTCAGGCAGTAAATAATTCCAGAAATGGGAGATTTCTTCTGTCAGAATCAATAAAATGAACTGTAGCTTTCCTAATCTGTTCCTACAGTACACATTGTACCAGCTAAATTTCATTGAAAAAAATAAAAGTAAAATAATTAAAATATGAAGTAAATGAAGTAAAATCAAATAAAGTAACGAAGTCAAACTGATTAATAAATTACTAAATTCTGATAAAAATATTATATGAACCTGTTCATATTTTGGAAAACCGGACTAAAGCGTCCACACCAGCTATATCGTCTGTTTATTCTAAGTGCACACTCGTTTGGCGCTTTAAATTCTCGAGTTTGTGACAGCAGAATGGATTCTGTTTGGGTGTCAATGTTTGTATCGTTCATCAGCTGGAAAAAAAAAAAGTTCTGAAAGTAATTCCTGTGCCTTTATCGTTATAGCTGTGGTGTGGACTCTGCTATACTTTAATATTGAGAATGATTTTTAGAACTATATCTTTATCGTCATCTTTATAGTTATTGTTCTTGGTGTGAACAGGCCTTTAGAAGAACAACTTCTCTGCGTACTAGACGTACATCACACATCAAATTATCAGCTAAATATGTCATTGAAGAAAACAGAAATTTGTTTTATTAATAAAATGACCTCTTACACCAAAGATCCAGTTGCGACATGATAAAGAAAAAAAAAGTTGCACCGTTGTGCTTCGGGCGTCCCGAGTTCAAGTCCTGGCTCGCGGACCTTTCCCGACCCCCCTCCCCCCACTTTGCTTCCTGCCCCCTCCCCCCACTTTGCTTCCTGTCTAAATACTGTCCGTCACAATAAAGGCAAAAATGCCAAAAAATGTATTTAAAAAAAGAATGTTAACTGGCTGTGACTGCAACAAACATTTAACATTACATTTTTAAGCATTTGGCAGACAATTTTGTTCAAACCAAACCCAGCCTGAAATCTCGTTCGTCCAAAAACTCGCTTGGCATTACATTAGTTTGGTGCAGTCACATATACCGTTGATTGATGAAATTTTGCAAGCAAAATCCAGTCATACCAATAAGAATCCACATGATCAGGTGTTTCACATGCGAGCGAAAAATATTCCCATGCAAATTTCGCCAATTTTCAAGTTGGTCACGTGAATTTGCGGGAATGGCCAACAGAACACAATCGGTTTGTTTGATCATTTTACTTGTTCACTTCTACTAGTTCAGTCTCAAAATGGCAAATAATCAATCCAATCACTATTGAGGTTTATTACTGAACTTACTTTCATCTCTTTGAACTCTTCTAACTTCATTTCACTCCAAGATCCAACTCCAATGAAGGATAACAATGTAGTTTAATCTCAGACAGAACTGGCCACCCACATCAAACGAAGGAGCTTTTTTTAACAAGAAGCTTTGGACATGAGACAGAACATTATCTCTTTATTAATTTGACATAACATCTTTCCGACCTTTAACGTCTGATATAGCACCATGTTTGTCTCTTTATCATTTCACACAGGATATACAGCAACAGTGCGTGCTAACTAGCATCCTTCCTCTCTGTCTATTAATGCAGTCATCATTAGCAGCAAGCAGCAGGTGGGTTAATTTTAGCAGTGTCATCTCTACATAGTAGTCAGGTTCCTGTAGGCTTAATCTCTAACAGTAGGGGAGCCTGGCCGACTGACTACACGTTGACCCTGCATGACGCACTTTCAATAGCTGCCAAAGTGTTCGCTAAGATAAAACCTTGGCAAATCAGAGAAATGAGATGAAGATCTTGGCATATATGCCAGTAAAGGGAGCTGATTCTCATGCCATTAAGGAATGTATGGGGTTTTAATACATGGTGAGAGTGAATTCCCATTATTTAAATTTGGTGGAGAGACAGCAAATACAGCTAACCTTGTTTGCTTATTTAGCTCGGATGGATGAAACTGCAGACTCCCACTGTGAACGCCACAATAGTGCCACACCCAAGAAGTGAATGCACGTTCGTTGTCATAACCTATAAAATAATCTCAGGATGCTTGCCAATATGTGTACACATACCTCTGCAGTGCTGTGGTTGCTCGTCATCCTGGATTCACTAAAAAACAAAAATAAACAAAGGAAATTGGTATAAATTGCATTATACAGATTTCATCACTATCCACAAGGATTGTACAGTACAGCCCATTTTAAACAATGGCGAGTTCAAGCATTCCTGAGACATGTTTGAGTTTGTCTGATGAATAAATACAATTCATCATCTAATCTCAAATCATTTTGAATCATTCCCGGGACCACTTAGAGCCAGGTGTATTCTCAAATAATACTACAAATTAATGTTACATTACTCTAAAACATGACTTCCTATTGGTGTGCTTTAACAACACTGATTTATCCTACTCTCTTGCATAGTATCCGTAATTATCATACTGATTTGTCATATATGTCACATATATTTGTTTCCTATAATGTAATCTGAGGTTAAGTGCCTTTACTCAGCGGCACAATAGTGATGAATCATTTTGTGGGATTTGAACCTACAACCATTCAGTTACCAGTCCGGATTTAAAGTTAGTGCTTTCTAGTAAGTGACTTACTGTGAACTGTAAATAAATTTTACTTTTAAATTAAATATCAAATTAAAATAATTAATAAAAAATATTTTAGTTCAAAATATGAAAAGTTTTTATTAAAAAAATTATATATATATATATATATATATATATATATATATATATATATATATATATATATATATATATATATATATATAAAAGTTACTTAAACCTTAAAATAAATTAATAAATGTTAAAATGAACAACCGTTTTTATGTTAAATAAAACTATTATTATTTTTTTCTTATATAATAAATAAGCTCAATACAATAACTGGTTGAAGCAATAATCTGGGCAGTCAGTCGCAAAACAGCGCCGCCCAATGGCAAACGAAAATACATGCCAGCTTTGTTTACATCAGAAATAAAAGGTGCGCACTTGACTAAAAACTCCACTAGCTGATAAATAAGAGGCTGATAGTGGGTGTAAACCTCATGTGTTTATCTCACGGAACATCCAGAAATGAAAACAAGGACCACACAATCAATAGCTTACATAAACCCAGTCATATATTATAATGAATAGGCATTATCAGCTAAGACTGAACAAGCCTTTCATGCAAAGTTTATTTGTATGCTCAGGACAGCAACTATTTGGTTAATCGACTGATATCTGTGCTGAAACTTTATATGCTTTAATCAGTGGAAAAAGCAACCGAGCTCACCTGTTAGATGGTATTCTGACTGTGATCGAGATGAAAACATTGCACGGGTCAGGGCAAAGCACACTGGGTTGTAAATAAGAACTGCGTAACATCCTATCTTTGCCACGCCAAGCAGTCTAGGCCAACCACACACGCACGCACACCTTTGTCGTAGCAGAAAACCCTCCTCCTGCCTGCAATCCCCACCTTGATTTTTTTTTCTTTCTAAGAATCACCTGTATAAGTTATTTAACTAACAACAACATTTCCAAGGAATCTAGTCTAGATTTTTCTAAAGCATCTCAATAAACATGACTGACAGCATCCTTATAATACATCAAATGGACATCAGGACAGACTGACTTAATAGGCTCAATACCTACATATATGGCATATTTCAAATAATAAATACATCAGTCTCGTATTAGACCGAAAACAAAATTTCATCAATCTGTCACACATAAAACAGCATGTTTTTCTTGGCGGTGGATTATTTAGAATAACGCAACGCCAATGTGAAGGACTTCACAACTTTGCTACATAGAAAACACTCCTACTAACCTGAACAGACGTGTCGTTGAGTTCTTCTGTCTGTTGGCGATGTCAAACGATGGATGATATCGGCTTGAACTTCATTTTTCAATTATAAAGCGTCTTGATGCCGCGCACATCGAATTTTCCACAGTGCCACAGCGAAGCCCCGCCCAGCGCGCACACCCCCGTTTTCTGATTGGCTGTCCGTCTTGAGCGCAGTATGTCGTCAGCAGAATCACATGCTTTTGACGCATGTTTACAAACACTCGAGCGAATCACATGTCGCAGAGCGTATTGACATGTTTCGCGACTGCTGGGTAATTAGGATTGTTAGCAGAGGTATTTCCCTTTGCGCTACATTTTGTGTGAGGCGTGTTCGAAACAAACAAACAAACAAACAAATCGTTCGACAAATCAGAGTGTCCTGTCAACGAATGTGACCACACTATGCTTCCTGCAAGAAAAAGGCGTTTCCACTCTGTTGGTGAAAGTCTTGCTGGGCGTAAACGTGATGAACGTGTTTTTAATTTCAGATTTAAAGGTCATTTAGATTTTTTTTTCTCATCTGACAGAAATAGTACAAAACAGAGAGTGCCCCTTTAGATCAAAATAGTGTTTTCAGATATTTTAACCTTTTATTAAAGGCATGTGCTGATGATGTTCACATTATAGAAAAGGTCGTAGTAGTATGGGCGAATGTATGACTACAATGTAAGTATGTTTGTTTGTTTTATTTATAAGATATTTTAACCTTTTTATTTAAAGGCTGATCATGTTAACATTAACATTTGTAATTTATTTACTGATATTAAGAGAGAAAGAGGCATATCCGTAATTGTATGGGGGTGACTGTACTGTATGGCTACAATGTATGTATGTATTTATTTTATTTTATTAAAATGTTCCGATCGTGTTTACATTGACATTTCTAAATTTTACATTAATATTAAGATGAAGAGATGTAGGGTCGTAGTATATGGCTCAATGTGACTAGGACTGTGACAATATAATTGATCAAAATACACAACATGTGTACTTTTAATGTGAAATAAAATTAAAAAATAAAATAATAAAAGAAAAGAAAAGAAAAGAAAAGGAACGTCAAAAATATAGGTACAGCGTATAGTCATTGTTATTACAGCAGAGGGCGACATTTCTCCAAGAAAAACAACCAAGAAGATCACATGGATTAGTTAACATTCTGAATCCGTGATGAAGTGTTATGATGGTTTACACTATGCTGGCTTGCACTTCATTTTGGGCCCAGTATACAACATAAGAGGATCTTTAGACTATACCTATCATCTTGTATAAGTTGCTCTTACTGTATTTTGTTTTTAATACATTTTTAAGCCTATAGTATGACACCAGAGTAGTTGTTGAGGCAAAAATTCCATAGCTAAATTATGCTTAGGCTACTTAATTACAATATGCATAAACACCATACACATTTAATAATAGATCCAGTGTCGATATATAGAGAAACAAACAGTTGTATGATCACGATAGACTGGAATGTTCAGAGTTGAGCTGAGATGACGCTTGACTTGGGAGCGTTTAGGAGAACAGGAAATGAAGTCACTTAAGTGTGCATTGCATCATGGTGGAAAGAAAGAGACATGTTTTCCCGATTCTACATGGTCTTCATCAGAGACTGTGGCCTTGAAAAGACAACGAAGATTCCCCTGTGAAGAAAGTTAACACATCCCACAGAGAACAATAGCTGTATTCATTGAATTCCATCTGCTGTCCTTCTTATGAAACCAGGTTTTATGCAGTTTTTTTTTTAAATGTTTTTGATTGTTTTTTGTATCCAGTACAATAGTATCTTGGGCGCATATGAATTTAACCAGGAACATAAAATTCATTTGATGTTAATAAGAGAAAGTATGTTAACATTAATATAAAAAAGCGAGGTTTAGAGTGAAAACATAGGTAATGTATCTGCAATTGAAAAAAAAAGGAGAAAATAAATAAAAATAAAAAAAGTTTATTAAATGACAAACGTTAACTTTAGTAAGTATATCAATCCACTGTTCTATAAATACAGAAGCGTTCTCATTTAGTTCTTCTGATAGATATGCTTATGTAATTATGCTGTGCTGATCTGTCATGCATGTTCCAAACAACAGGTGTAGACTTTGCACACGATGAAATTAAACCCCCCCAGGCGCAGCTAGCAGGTGTCAGAGAGTGTGTGTCTGTTGAGAGATCACTCTGGCTTGGACGGCTTGGTATGTGCTTATGTGTATGTAGTTTAAAATTTGTTATGAACACTCCCTTTAGGTCAGACTTAGGAGCAGCACATGGCTGTGTCAAAATCTCACGCAAAGATGGATGGAAATGTGCACACGCCTTACATGCGTAAGGAGCAATATCCTTAGCGTAACTTGGTCTTTGTGCATGTTTATGTCATGTATGTTCTCACATAAAAGAACATTTTACTGCTCAGAGGTTGCTCTTTAATGGTTTAAAGGAATATTCTGGGTTCAGTACAAATTGAGCTTAATTGACAGCATTTGTGATGTTGATTAATTACTTCAAAAATTAATTTCCACTTGTTTTCTCCTTTTCTTTAAAAAGCAAAAATCTGGATTACAGCTTCTATATTGGAAAGATATATTTTCAAATACATTTTTAAAATGAATTTCAAAATGGCCAAAAGCATATTTGCTAAAATATATTTCCTACGGCCAAACACATATTTAAATTTATTTTACAACAATATATTTTGGCCATTTTTGTTTATTTTTGAAAATATATTGTGTAAAATATAAACGTTTATTGAAAGCATTTTAAAAACATGTTTTCTTGAAGTACATTTTGAAATATAACTTGTTATATGAAGGTTACAACTAAATATTTATTCAATTTCAAAAATATATTTCACTGAGCTTCACAGTTCACAACATATTTGTAGAATTTAGCATATATATATATAATCGCATGATTGTCATGAGTTAACTCGCGATTAATCGCAACTTAATCACACATTTTTATTTGTTCTAAATGTACCTTAAACGAATACTTTTCAAGTTTTTAATACTCTAATCAACATGGGCATGGATAAATATGGATGCTTTATGCAAATGTATGTTTATTATTATTGAAACCATAGTCAACATAGAGCATGAAGACTAGACATGTTTCAAAGGTCATAGATGTTTTTCAAAGAACTTTTTCGTTTCTATTAGACACATGAAAAAAGAAATACCAGGTTCCCATTACTTCTCTTTCTTTGCACTGAGCAATTTACTTACGCTAACCTGTTAACATTTTTGCATGACAGGGCAGCTCTTCTTCTGAACATGCAAAATGTACATTTATTATTTATTATTACAATTGTTTCTCTCTCTGTGCCCACATACTGTATTTAGATGAAGCTAAATTCTCAATAAAACTTTTCATTGATATATTTTACTGTTTCTGTTTCTGTTGAATGAATATGAAATAGTGACTGAAACGCGATCCATTAAGACAACACAACCAGCTCTCCCTTCTAAGATGTTAATCTGCACAAAAAAAATAAATAAATAAATAAATACAAAAAAAAAAAAAAAAAAAAATTCATGATAATTGCACCGTAGTCTGATGAAATCAAATACACATAAGATAAAGACAATAGCTGTGCTGTGATTTCGGCTATACTTGCATGTAAAATTAGAGAGACAACATAATATCTGTGTTTAACTGAATTAAAGCGCTGCTCCTCTCCGCCGCGCGCTGAACAGAAACCGAGCAGACGCAGAGAGAGAGAGAGAGAGAGAGAGAGAGAGAGAGAGAGAGAGAGAGAGAGAGAGAGAGAGAGAGAGAGAGAGAGAGAGAGAGAGGTGTGCGCGCGCTGGGAGAGCAAGACCTCGTGCTCGCGCGGCAGTACCGGCGATTCTCAGAAATTAAATAAGGTTTGGGCGCTTTTTTAAAGGGAAAAAAATCGCTAAAAGGGTCTGCAATATTGCTAAGTTGGCAACACTGTGCATCTCCATTTATCCAACTACGGGTTGGGCCACGGGTCAAACAGAAAATTATTATTAACGTTATTAACGCGTTAACTTTGACAACACTAATATATATATATATATATATATATATATATATATATTGGCATATATTTGAGACGTAATACTCTATAAATGCACTAAAATACTATTTCAATCAATATAAATGTTATGCATGTTAACATGGTTTTAGTTTAAAAAATGGTTACTATCTTTACTCACAGCATAACCACTTAATAAGACTGTAAAAATGTTTAAAAGTGCTTTTATAAAATTGTAATCTTCATATCTTCATATTTCAGCTTTTAAATCATCCGGAAATTGGCCCCATTTGTATCTATCTATCTATCTATCTATCTATCTATCTATCTATCTATCTATCTATCTATCTATCTATGTTGCATAGAAGTAAGCTTCAACTTAATTTCAGATGTTTAAACACTCCTAATCTCAATGTTGTCTTTCTCAGAAGCAATTAATACTAAAGAGTTATTATTTATTACTTATAATTCATTTACATAGGCAAATCTTCTCTCTGAATTGCTGCTGTAATGTTTTGTATTTTTCTTCTCCATCCAAATTTTTTTTTTACTGTGCAATCTGGAGCACATCCAGCAGCTCTCTGTGACCCTCCCTGTTAGGACACTCTCTGACTGCCGTCAGTCACGTATAGCCATGGATTATGTGTCCTCTATACTATCTGTACACACCCTCTCACTGCCACAGGTCATTGATGACAGTCTGTGTGTATTAATAACTGTCTGGTTTGTGACTGGAGGTGTAGGGACAATGGAATGAGGTGAGGACTTTGAGATGAAGAGATGGATTACTCTGAAAGGCTAAACAGTCATGAGTTCCAGGCAAAATGAAGCCCCCTAGAGGGCCCTGTATTAAAAAAAAGGCACAACAGTCTATTCTGTAGCTTGAATCACATGATGCTTATGTTCATTCCTTTGCCAGTCAGTAATGAAAATTCAGTTCCTCTTCTTGCAAAAAAACATCTTTCCATCTTTTAAGAGTGAATGTTATGGTTAAACAGTTTATATTCATATGTTATATCATGCTTTTGAAGCAAAACACTCATTGTGGCGTTGCAGACATGAATAAACCAGGTCCAGAATACAGTATACTTATATGGGCACATTTTTGTCCCATTTATTTTTACATATTATCAATTTTTTCTTTATTTCATTTGAAAGTCACAATAAAACTGTTTTGGAAAATGTTTTACCATGCTTTCTTCATTTACTTTTGTTACAAATGGCTTTTATTGTTTGTCCCTTGTCCCATACCCAGACTTTAAATCTTAAACTGAAAATCCATCATAAAAATATGAATAATATTATGTTGAAAGCTATGACTATCTAAACAAAGAAATAAAATAATTGTTGCAATGTTTATTGTGTGATAAGGCTTTATATAAATTTGTACACAAATTACAACTGTCCTTCAGTTGTAGTGTCAATATTGCATCTAATAATTTATTTATTTATTTATTTATTTTATTTTTTTTACAAAAGTTAGTGTACATGGTTACATGCTAAAACAAGAGACGTGATGTGTGAAGACAAATCAAGATAAATATGATTTGTGTCATTTCCAATCACACTGTAATTTTCTCAAATTATGTCAAATCAAAGTGTGCATATTATGCAATTATGTATATATAGGCTACTTAAAACAACAATAAATATCTATGTTTAATATGCATTACTACAACAGAATGCTATCAAACTCAATAAATATTCAGATTTATTAATGACCCTGTGTTGGAGATGTCCACGACAAAAAAAAAAAAAAAAAAAAAAAAATGTCAGTGTTCTCCTATGGTGAACGTTTATACACTTTTAAACATTGTTATTGGACAAATTAAACCACTGAGGGTGTGAAATGTGTGTTTTTTTTAGGAGAGTTAAAATGCCCACACCCTTATTTTATGACTCTTTGGCTGATATAGTGACCAGTCTGATTGGAATTGTGTTCGGCTTTATTGTCTGAATGCCTCTGGCACACACTGAACAATCTCCAAACCATATTGTTCACTGGATGGATTAGATTAAAGCAGTTTGTATCACATTTGATTGTATTTGAAGTGAAAATGTGATGTTGAAATCAATTTTGACTGTGTTTTTTGAGCATACAAGTGTGTGATTTTGTGTGTTGCAGAGACAAAGTACCAGCCAAAGATGCTGCTATAGAATTGTTCCCCTTTAGAATGGGGGAAGCCGTCAATTTGATACACTTCCTGCTTAGAGAGACCAGATGTTTTACTTCCCTGAGAGATAAGGACCATGTCACCATACAGCAGTCAAAATGCTTGCAAGAAGCAGGAAGTTGGTAAACATTCTTAAGCTCACTTCTTCCTAATAGAAACCTCCTGAGGGTTCAGCTTCTATTGTGGGGACATAATGGTCACATGAAATGGCTTTCTGTAGATAAGATCATGTGATCACGCAGGACATTTAGCCATGTTTACTTTCATTAGATTGCATCAACTTCTACTTTACCTGCAAGCGCCTCTATTAGATAATTGAGATTAATGGATCATTAACCATCTCAAAATATAATATCATCCAAAGCAATAGAATTAATGAAATTAAATCACTGTGCAATTAAATGCAATGTTCGTATGTATCATAATCAAAACTATTTAATAAAATAATAGAATTATTTAATATATAAATAATTAAAATAGGAGTTAAAATTAAAACACTGTGCAATGAAAAATGCGAGGTGGTCTTCAATCAGTACAGGAAGTTGTACGTTATAAGAGTAACATGAACCAGGGATCCCTTGTGTGATATTTATGTTAATTTCAAGTGTTCTAGCCTAAACATATGAGGTAGAAGTGCACTTTGCACCCTTCATCCGTCGTCTGTCTTTCTCTCCCTTCATCTGCCTTTCTCTCTCGGTGACGACAACAGACTCTCCTGGGATTCTCCAACCTTCCCTCCCTTGGCTGGTGTGGCCTGAACCTTGACACATAACATTCTTGTACTTTCTTGTACTTCTCTGACTCTATCCCTCAGCAAGGCTATCTAACCACAGGAGTGAGGAGAGGGAAAACTCGACGATCCTCACAGCTGCGACAACATGCCTTCACAGAGCCGACAAGAGAAAACACCCTGCTGCCTTGGGTGGGAGTGTGGATATATGTGTGTGTGTGTGTTTAATCTCTGACTCCTCATGTCACACACTCTCACACACAGAAAAAAAACTATTTCTACTACAGTGTTGGGTAAGTTACTAAAAAAAAAGTAATCCACTACAAATTACTAATTACGTCTTTAAAATTGTAATTTGATTACATTACTGATTACTGCATTTAAAAAGTAATCAGATTACTAATTACTTTACTTTCAAGTTACTTTTTACATTGCATTTGTAACTTAAGTAACGTAATTTTATTGACATGAGTAACTGTAATCAAATTACATAAATTTAAAATGTAACTCGTTACTTTACTGCTTTACCAGGAAAAGTAATTAGATTACAGTAACGCGTAAGGCGTTATACCCAACTCTGTTCTACTAGAAAAACAGATAAGCCCAGGATTTCTCTTCTTAGGCAAACACATTTTGATTATCAGTCAACAGAGGTCTGGTCAACAAAAAAGCCCATTGTATTACCATTTGGTCACCTATGTTATGCTTGGATGAAATACCATCGTATATGAATATGGATATTTGAACATTTCGTGTGATTGTATAACAAACTATGGCATTATCATTACTGTGGTTATTGGTGCCCTTTGTAAAGTAGAAGCCATATTTTTGAAACCCTGTCAAAACATTGCTTTATTGAAGTCTAGTGACAGTTATAGACTTTATTCCTGTCTGTAAAGACTTCATTTTGCATCACACTTGCATTATGTGTCGAACTAACTGTCCCCCTACTATAGGTCTTAGTAAAATTTTACTGAAAAATCCTGACTAGATTACCATGTACCTATTTGAAAAACGTTTTTTTTTTTCTTTCCTGACAATCTTTTTAATAAATCAAGTCGTATGTTCGTATTTTCTATATGTTGTTTGGAAACAAAACTAGAGATGCTCAATTCGCAAATGAATAACTCATTTGATTCGGTTCTGCAATGAATTGGTCAAAACCGCTTGAATCAGTTCGCGATTCAGTTCGAATCATTCAAACAGTTCACTCACACGCTGAATAGTTTGGAGCGGTTTTCTCACTTACTGTAGTAAAACGTGAGCTGGAGAACAAAACAATTTAGAATACTGTGAACGAAAATACTTTGCTTGCAATAAACTGGACTAAACCTACAAATCCATCCAAATAGAGGTCTGCATTCCCGCGGGAACCAGATTTCTTGGACGCGGTATTAAATTGCCGAATAAAACGCGGTAGCGGTCGGTAACTCTGGTGTAATTTGAACGGGAGTGGGCGGTCTAACAATATCCTGTTCCCGAGGTTCTCTCAGAACAGCATATCTGTGCTTTATTCTTATTGACCACTGGTACAGCCTGCACTCAGGACTGTTATGTGCGCTGCATGCATGAACCAATGCTTTCTGTGTCACGCATTTTATTTGCGAGGTCTGTGCGCAGCATGTGCATAACGGTCCTCAGAGCAGGCTGTAGCCTACCGGTGGTGAATATATGGCCCTCAGACAGAACAGGCAGGTTGTCGATCAGTGACAGAGCAGAATAAGGATGGAGCAAAGTGTGGATGTGCTGTCCTTGAAGGACATTCAACTCGGTTTTGTTTATATTTTGCTTAGCCTATAATTTTAATTGACAGACGTCATATTTTTTTTCTTTTTCCTCTACACTTTTCCTATTGTGTTAACAGCAAAATGTAAAATGAATTTAGTATTTTGACAAGACGAATAAAAATAGCTAATAGGCTATTTTTGTACAATCTACATTTTTTTTCCCTCTGCGACACTTTTTCCTATTGTGTTGTAAATGATAAATGAATTGTATCCTGACAAGACGAATAAAAATAAGAAATACAATTTTTGTACAACATTTTTCTGTGACACTTTTTTACCTACTGTCAGGATTATCTTGTGTGTCTTGTGTTTCCCTTCCTCTTGTATGCCCATATTTGGTTAGTTTCCTGTTCCTGTGTTTATTAGTTAATTATTGTCCAGCTGTGTGTGTTTAATTATCTAGTTAAGTTGTGTATTTATAGTGTGTTCTGCCCTGTGTTTCCTGTCAAGTATTATACGTCATTCCTGTCTGTCGCGTGAGTGTTCCCAGCCTGTGTTGAACTTACCTTTTTTGATTTAATTGAAGACTTTGTTTTGATTTATTCCACGTCGCCCCGTTCCTGGTCTCCGTCTCCCCTGTGGAATCGTGACAGAATACTCGACCTAAACAAAAGTAAGCTGTGCTCCCTTCCCCGTGTTTTGTTTTCCGGTTTTGTAAAAGTTTTTGTTTAGTTGGTTTTGTCTCCCACCGTGATGGCAAGCCCACCGCCGCAACCTCAAGCCCGCCGCCATCTGCGGCTGGTCCCATCCAGATGGACGGACTATAGCCTGGTTCGGCTGCCAAGCCCGCCGCCGTTCGCGGCTCACTCAAGGCTGCCGCCCGTGGCTCAGTCAAGGCCGCCGATGTTTGCGGCTCGCTCAAGGAAGTCACGCACGCCGCCGTCTGCGGCTCACACAAGCCCGCTGGCCACTGCTCCCTCGGCACTCCTGGACATGAAGCTGCCCCCGGGGTTCGCAGCTCTACTCCTCTCTCCAGTACCTGCACCTCGAACGCGGCTGGCAGATTGCCCTCCAGTGCCCACACCTCGAACACGCCTGCCAGAGCGCCCTCCAGTGCCCGCACCTTCCAGTGCCTGTCCCAAGTCAGGTCATGTCCCCTGTTGTCTTCTCCAGTCCTCCGGAACCCTTTCTAGTCGGTCTTGTCGGTCATGTCTTGTCTGTGGGGGTTCCGTGGAAGCAGGAAGCTTCTCTTGTCATGGCCAAGGAGGCCATTCCCAAGCCGCTTGCTTCGCGGGACACCCCTACGGAAGCGGTTCCCGAGTGTACTCCTGAGAGGGCCACTGACGCCAAAGCCAACACAAGGAGTGCTGGTACGCACGAGTCATGCCCTAAATGGTCCTCGGATTCCGAGCCTAGCCCTATTGGGGCTCATGTTCCGGAGGATAACCCACTGAAGACTCCAGCTCCTATTCCCGAGTCAAGCCCAAGAAGGGCTCCAGTTCCCGAGTCAGGCCCAGGAGAGGCTCTGGTTCCCGAGTCGAGCCCAGGAAGGGCTCCGGTTCCGGAGTCAAGCCCAGGGGAGGCTCCGGCTCCCGAGTCGAGCCCAGGGGAGGCTCCAGCTCTCGAGTCGAGCCCAGAGAGGGCTTCTTATCCCCAGTTCAGCCCAGAGAGGGCTCCGGATCCCCATTTCAGCCAAGAGAGGGCTCCTGATTCCCCGTTAAAGGCCCCTGACCTCCAGTTAAGCCCCGTAAGATCCTCCAAGTATTTTTTTTGGGGGGGCAGTATGGCTACGGCCGTAGTGGCCGGTGCTGGGTCCAATACGGCCTGGCACCGCCATGGCCTCCTGAGCTCCCTGCACCGCCATGGCCTCCTGAACTCCCTGACCCGTCATGGCCTCCTGAACTCCCTGACATGCTATGGGCGCCGCCCTGGAGGCCGTCTGTCTTGTCTGTGTGTTCTTGTTCCTGCAGGCCTCCAGAGCGCCCAACCCCCTCCACATTGGATGGTATATGGCACGAGGACGCTCCTTCAGAGGGGGGCGTAATGTCAGGATTGTCTTGTTTCCCTTCCTCTTGTATGCCCATATTTGGTTAGTTTCCTGTTCCTGTGTTTATTAGTTAATTATTGTCCAGCTGTGTGTTTAATTATCTAGTTACGTTGTGTATTTATAGTGTGTTCTGCCCTGTTTCCTGTCGAGTTTTATACGTCATTCTTGTCTGTTGCGTTAGTGTTCCCAGCCTGTGTTGAACTTACCTTTTTTGATTTAATTAAAGACTTTGTTTTGATTTATTCCACGTCTCCGTCTCCCCTGTGGAATCGTGACACCTACTGTGTTGGAAGCAAAATGTTAAATGAATTTTAGTTCATTTAACATTTTGCTGTCAATAAATTCAAGACTCTTGACAAGACGAATAAAATAACAAATTGCCTACAATTTTATGCAGACTAGGCTACACTTTTATTTATTAGCCCATCTCTCTCTTTCTTTCATTAGCAGAAATTTAAATGTGAGATTCTGTGAACGAGATCTAAATTTAGCAGGAACGGTCGGGTCGGGAAGAAACTTATTTTTAAGCGGACAGCGGGTGAACAAAGAATGAATATATAGCGGGAGTGGGTGGGTGCGGGATAGAACCTCGTGGGAGCGGGACTTAAAAAATAGTCCCGCGCAGACCTCTACATCCAAGCGCCGAAGATGGACACCTGCGCACACAGCTTGTGAACAGCTACTACATGTAAAACATTTAATCAACGAAAACTCTCATATAACAAAAAGTACAATGACGTTACCGTGGTTTTTGAGATATACCATGGTGTAGGCCCTACACTTGGAGTACCATGTGGCACGTCCATTTTATGGTACTGTAAACGCAGTGGAAATATGGAATTGTGGTGTTACATGAAAGGTTATTTTAAGAAACGGTCCTCGTTGTTCTTGTCAGATAAGCCATGATATATATGGATTTATTTCTGTCCTAAAGGAAGGCTGTTCTTCAGTCTGTTGTTTGTTTATACCAGACTCATTTGTCCTTGTTCTGTTTGTGTTTTGGGTTGTACTGTGAGGTTATTGTGGATCATTCCTGATTTGTAGAACATATTTATCATTGTTTATGAGGAACAAGAGCATCCTGAGAGTATTATTTGTGACATAAGACACCATTCAAAATATGTGAGATAATATGAACTGGCTCCAGGAAGGAAAATGTCAGGACAGTAATGACAGGACATAGTGATGTTTTATCAATATTTAAATATTGCTAAAAATATGTTGTGGTGCTGGACCTCTTAAGACTGCATAAAGACAGATTTGGTCTCGGTCTGGGCCTGGTTTATGGTTTCAGACAAGACCGCAGTCTGACTTTCAGCAGAGGGAGGTGATAATTACCTCAACAAGTAGTCTGTGTGGTATCTTTTGATGACCCCACATTTTTTTCCCCACCATTTACCCTGTTTAATGTGATTTTATTAGCAATGGCAGTTAACACATAGTGGAATAGAGAACGTTGTAAATTTGTTGTTATTGGAACAATTTTAACAACAATTCCTAAATTTAATTAGGAACAATTTAAACATTGACAGAATGGAGAAAACTTAATACATGTCATAAAATGTAATGCAGAATATGTTATTTCTAAAAATGCATTTCTAATATATTAAGCAAGTCTTTTTTTTTTTGGTGAATGTCTTGAAGCATTTTTCTTACCCACAGTTTTTTTTCTGTTGCTGTAGGTAAGCATAAATCTAACAAAAATAAAAAATTCCCTTTCATAAATTATATAGCTATGGAAACTTTTTGAGATTTTTTTTTTTTAAAATATATTATTTAGAAATATTATATGTAACATATTATTTTAAAGAAATATTGTATTCCATGTGTAATACTAATAACAATAATTATTAATACTAATATTGATAATAGTAGCAGCCTATTATATTTTATACATATATGTATAAAATAATATAATTTATATAAAAAAGTTATGCATAAAACAATTCAAAAATTGTAATTTGATATAATAAAAAAATAAAATAAAATAAATTCTTGTTTCACATAATTTACTTACCAAGACAATGGGTAAAAGACAAATATTGTTGTTTTAAGGATGTTTCAGGATATTTTTCCTTGAAAAAAAGACAGAAAAGAAAAGTTAAGAGATTACATTTGTAATATCATCATTATCCCATTAACCACTTTGCATTTTAGGGTGATTAGTGGCAGAACTCAGAGGGCGTGAGACAGCAGTCAGTAACACATAAAAGCTGACTTGCTTTCTCTTAAAGTGATGAGGGTCCACTGAACCCCACCCGAATCCCTGCTCTCTGATGTCATTATCCTCTCTTATGCAAACCAGCTGTTTGCTTAAATGGCCTTGAACGTGTGTTGAGGAATGAGGGAAAGATGGATCGCGAACATGTGTGTGCATTTCATATCAAACAAAAAATTCTTGAGTAAACAGCCTAGTGGCCAAATAAATGAAAAACTGGATCATATAGATCCAAGGCACACAAAGACGAGGTCTCACTGGGGTAAAGTAGAAATGAATAGTGTGCACATATCAATTTATTTTTCAAAACTTTATTCCTATCACAAACATACATCAGTTTAACACAATGCTAGTACACCGATCCAAAATATGACGGAACACCGGAATGTTAAAACAAAATGTCATAGTTGAAATAAAGGACATGGTATTCCTATACGTTTAAAACATGGTTTATTTCAAGAGATACAGTCACTCTAGCACCAAATTGTGACCCCAAGTTTAGTCAGTCTTGTGTCAGAAATTTTGTGAAGTAGGGTAAAGTATTTAAAAAAAGATATGGGTTTAAAAGTAGTGTAGAAATGTTCTTTTCGTCTGCACTGATTTTCATTGTATTGAAGTGAATCGACTAAAACTAAAAACGATGGTCCAGGGTTTCATGGCTGCACCCAATTACATAATTTCTTTGCCTAATGACATTTGTACAGTCTAGTAGCAAATGTAGATACAAAATAAAATGAACCCACCCAAGAAACTTCTAGTAATTAAGGCAGGTCATTCAAATGATTAAGTCAGTCATACAATCCATAAACACTACATCTAAATGTCTAGAATAAAAATATTACAAAAAGAGCATAATACTGGTTTACAAAGTATGTTAAAGCTGTTACTCAATCCAGAAATGCCAGCTAACAATTAGCTGTCGCCCTGAGCACTAATGGGCTTGCAGCATATCTAATTGGTTGGATTTTACATTAAGAATGGTTTGCAGCAATGAAATGGAATCATTACTTTGTCATGCAGTGATATTAACAAAATTATACAAGACTATTAACTAGTCAAATCATACTGTACACAAAGACGAACATCTAGAACATTTCATACAGTCTAGAAACACACAAACAACCCGTCGCAAACAAAAACACAACTCACGTCCATTGGATTCTGAATGTTTCTTCATGGTATTATGTGATTTACTCTCAGCTGGAAGCTGTGGAGCCCTGGGACATGAGCAAGGATCCTCCCGGTGTTCTGTTCCAGCCCTGGCTGCTCTTATGGAAGCCAGCAATGACTCATGGGAAAGGTCCCCCACCCCACAGCAGTACTGTATTATACTCATAGGGTGAACCTCTTAGAGTAAAATGATTTTTTTTTTTTTTGCATCATATTTTGATTTGAATTTATATAATGTAATCATCACTGTCATAACTGGCACTTACAACTGCTTTCTTAACGTGCAACAATCTTTCATATAGCATTGAAACGTGTACATTTATTTTGATAGATCGGGAGGAGGATTACTTGACCAGTTTGCCTCAAAAGTTGTTCTGTATGAGCTTAAATTGAATGTTTTGCATCGTATTTACATGTAAATGTAGGAATTTGAGTCTCCCTTGTGCCTTCTTACGGCCAAGGTCAGTATGCAGTAGATTGAGCTGGGTTTAAGGAGCAGGGACTGAGCGTTTCACTCAGACCCTTGGTGGCAGATCGGCTCGTTCACAGCTCGGTGTCTGCTGTTTTGGTGGTAGAGTGGCCGTTGGTGGCAGCAGAAGGAGTCTGAGCCTTCACTGCCTCTTGTGACTCTCCGTTAAGACTGGGCTTCTCCTGGGGTTCGGGTTGGTTTAGAGGGGCCACGGACACCAGAGTGTTGCCCTGGTTCTCCTCGTCAGCCATGTAAGACTCCTCAGCCTGTGGGAACGCATAATACAAACAAAGATTTTACTTTTTATTTTGCTTGTATTATTGTTATATTATTATTATTATTATTATTATTATGATTATTATTATATTTATTATTATATTTTTCTACTTATTATTATTATTATTATTATTATTATTATTTATTTATTTTTTTTATTTAATTTTGCAAGACAATTAACCCGAGGAGTATTCCCAGAGAAAAACTGTATTGCTTGAATTTATAAATTGAGCATAAAATTTATAACTCATGAGACTTAAAGTTTCTTAGGAGATGTTTCTTCTAGAATTTCTTGGGATGAATGACAAATTACTCAAATGAGACAATTGTTGACTTGTAAGATCATGATCATGTAGATCATGTAGTCTTGGAAGAATTTGACGAGAAATTATGGAATTCTTAGCAAGACCTTATATCAGACTTTTATCAAATTTGATGCATTGAATGCATTAAACTATTCAGCACTGATGAGCAAGACCCTTGAACTAAGGGGAGGGTGTTCTTTGAGCAAAACATGAAAACTTCCATAAAATCCTTTTTGTTCGATGGAATATTTTTCCTGATGCATCTCCAAAGCTAAAGCATTTATTGAGAAGCATATGGCTTATGAAATGCTGTAAGTATTTTTTTCATTGTAAGACTCTTTCTGAGGTCTGCCGAGAGTACACTTCGTTTCACTTTCATCATTTTACATCGTTTAACAGAGAAGGAAAACAGCTTAGAACTATTGGCAAGGAGATGAAACAGTTATTGTTTCACTAGCATGTGTTGTGGTTCTGAACATTCGATGGGGCGTGTGCTGGAGGAACTGATATGCTGCCAATTGTTTCCCTCTTAATTACGAGCTTGGCAACATTTCCCTACCAAATATGCTGAACTTTGCAATTAAAATGCGTGCATAACACGTTCAAAATGGGAATTTGATTGGGAACACTTGGTGGTGGAGATACTGTTGGTAAAGTCATCAGTTTGAGGGTTTAGACAGCAGGAAGTGAATGAATGTGTATTTGCTTCAAATGTTTGCTTAATGTTGAGTTAGAACATGCGATCGCATCCTCAAGAAAGAATATTACTATTAATGGGATGTTTTTCTGGGGTTCAGTAAGTCTGACACTCACTAGTTTCATGCCTTTGCCGTTGGTTTGGCGATGGCACTTGAAGTAGTATATGCCGACTATTATGGCAGCAAGCAGTAAGCCGGTCACCAGCACAGACGTGAAAACAGCAGGAGAAGACCCAGAGGTGTCATCCTAAAACAAGAAGTTTAACAAAAACAGGGATTAAATATTGGAGAGCTTCAAAAGCAATTTGAGTCATATTTAATAGGTATCTGATCAAGTGATGTTGATTTAGTTTGGGTGTCCCTTAACAGCATGCAGGAATTTTAGGTCTGTTTTGATAACAATCAAAATGACAGATCAATCCACCAATACTTGTAGATATTGTATATTTAATTGTTAATTGTATATTTTATTTAATTATTTTTAATTTTACCTTTCATCTAATGGTCACTTGAATTTAATCTTTAAAAGCACTAATAATTTAATGACACTGTGAAATGTAGCCATTATTAAATCTCAAAATGAATATCCATTTTTCATAATCTTTATTATATTGCTGTGATGCCTAAATTCACGTGTAGCATTTAAAATAATTGATTTTAGTTTTTACTGTTTTATTTTATAATAAATAATTTTATATTAAAGTCGTTTATTGTTTCATTGATATATATGTAGCATCCCTAAGCTTTCCTAATTTAGACATTTTCCACTCTTCCTGACATGCATCCCCATACTGATCTGTTGTAAAAAGCTTCATATAGCAAACAAAAAGAGGAAGTGAACAGGAAGGAGTCTTTCTAGTTTAGCACCTCTCCCTGCCTTTCACAAAGCATGTGTGGGTTACATTTCATCCCATGGTGTCATGCAAAAAAAAATAAAAATAAAATAAATAAAACACAGATCCTGCATCAGACTGGCCTATCGTAGCCATCATCTCACCCACAGCACTTTTACCGGTCTCAGATCTGTTCTTGCCAACAATGGACGTTCATCATCTCCCCCCCAATTCTTCTGTCTAACCCCTTTCCTGGGTTCATAACCACATGGCAGCAGTGAGAGGAAGCCCCTCTTCTCTCTCACTCATTCATCTTTTGTGTGGAGGGATTATTTATAGCAAATGACAAAACAGGATCTCCCTAATCTGAGCTCACAGGCATCAACAGCTCAAACTGCCCTGCTAAACTTTATCCTCTCAGACACAAAGCTTCCTTCCTTTCTAATGTACACGGATGCAGATGACAGCAATTGAAAACATCTGAAGTCACTCTGTCCATTGGTTTGGGTTGGCAAAGTAGAGATACTTGAAAAGTCTTCTGTGTAGTGGATTTTAGATAGTTTTAAGCTCTTCTGATGACCTTTTGTGGTAAATACGGGATGGGTGCATTGGTATGATGCTGATATGGCCTTACTGTAACATATGAACATGTAAATGAAAATATAAATGCAGTTACACAATGTATTTTGTAGGTACAGTAGTACATTGATATACATTGGTATCAAATGGTAATATTGTGGTACCTTGATTCATACAAATCTACTAAATGATTGGCATAAACAATTGTATTTATAGTACTTTCCTTACAAAAAAGTACTATGGCAGTACCATGTTACAATAATGGTAGTATAATGGTATTATTATGGCACTTTGAAATATACCATGGTACTAAATTTTATGTACTTTTCTTTCAAAAATATCATGGTACTGCTGTGGTAAATGTCCACAAATGAAGTACCATGGTACTTTTTTCTAAGTTAAAGTACCAGAAAGATGTACCATTGTACTACTAAACCATCTGGTTAGGAGAAGTGCAATGGTAGTGCCATCGTATTTTTGGAAGTAGATTGGAGTACAATCCAATCTTTGGAGTACCATTTAAATTAATGTCAGTGCCATGGTTACAGTACCATCTGATTAAACTTGTGAATCTTAAATGTTGGGTTTAGGAAAATGTCAGCTAAATTGGCCTGAAAAAAAAAAAAAATCAAAAAAATCAAAAATCAAACCAATGCTGATATTTCTTAACTGAACTATCAAATGTACATTGATCTTGGGCCATTGTTTTTTTTCCACCCAGAATTCTAATCCATGATATCATTGACCCAAAATTACTTACATCTACGTTCTTAGCAGAACTTTGTTGGCTTGGGTGAGTTTTTGCTTGAACAGTGGGCTCAGAAGTTGAGTCTGCTGATGGATTTGCTGATGGACCTGCTGATGGACCTGCTGATGGACCCGCTGGTGGACCTGCTGATGGACCCGCTGGTGGACCCGCTGATGGACCCGCTGGTGGACCCGCTGATGGACCCGCTGGTGGACCCGCTGATGGACTTGCAGATGGACCCGCTGATTGACTTGCAGATGGACCCGCTGATAGACCCGCTGATGGACCCGCTGGTGGACCCGCTGATGGACTTGCAGATGGACCCGCTGATGGACTTGCAGATGGACCCGCTGATGGACCCGCTGGTGGACCCGCTGATGGATCCGCTGATGGACTTGCAGCTGTCGGAACTGATGGCATAGATCTTGATGCATCTGCTGTCGGGTTTGCTGTTGTTGGATCATCATTTCCCTGACAACCTACATGGAAATACAGAAAATGTTCAAGATGACCAATAAGACACTGCACTCCCACCTTGCCTTGGTGAATTATGTAGCTTCATGTTACAATAATGAAGAACATTTTGCACAAAATTGCCATTAATGTGCCGCCCATAGCAGCAAATACATTTTGATCTCATTCATTTTGTTTTAAAAATAGCTCAATATGCGGTAGATCACTTCCAGACACAGAACATTCATCTACTTGCAAACTAGTCATTTTTTCCAGTATTGTTGTATTTCTTATTGAAACAGGAAGTTGAGGTGAGACATATCAAAGAGCCAATAGCTGTTTTTAGAGAGCAGTACATCGGTATATTTAATTCTTACTCAAGTCACAAGCTCTTGATTTGTTTAGTTTTAATTAGATTCTGATTCAGTTCCATTGTTCATTTCAGTTATATGTCCATTTTGCTGACATATGAAATTCTCACTCTGATTCAAACTGGTAACTCTTCTGTTTGAACCATTCATTAAGAGGTTACACTAGTTGTGTCATGTTTCTGATTGACTAAAAAGAATCAGCTCATAGGAGTAATTTGTTTATAAGGGGACTATATACAGGTTGTGCTTTGCTTTTTTGTTTTTCATTCACTAAAAAATAATTTGTTCATTAGAGTCATTTGTATGTGATTCAGACTACACTATTTGCACAGAATGTTTTTTGTACAGTTTGGATTTTTGCAAATATTTCAATGCCACCTGTTCACTTTGTATATCATGCAGTCAATAAAGGTCTGCAGTGTTTGACCGGAGTGTCAGATCCTCCTTATCCAGAGGCTGCCACACAGTGTTTCCTAGCATGTGGGTGGTAGTTGTACCCTGAGGTTGAGAAGAGGTTAAAACAACCTGGCCCCTTCTGAACATTATTTAATACCCTTCTGTCTCCACCCTCTCCAAAAATGTGCCCTGTTTTCACAGTCACTCTGCATTATTAAAAACTTAAGCAGGAGGGTAATGCTCCTGACACCGACTGAGCAAATAAACATCACCCTCGAAAAGTCAAGACCTTTGTCTTTGTTGTACATTACCACACTCCTTAGTAAAGAGTTCTGTCTAGAGACGTGGAATGCAGGAAGTAAGTGGGCCGGGTGTAAAGTACAAACAATGTTGCATCCTCAACTAACTACGCCATATTCTAAAGTCACTGAACTTGAGTTCTTGCTAAAAGTATCATTATAAGAAAAACTTCACTTTTGACACATTCTAGGTAAATTATTAAACATGATAGATAGTGATTATTTTCACACTAAAGGCATGTTAACATGCATACTGTATTGTTTTTTTTTTAAGCGAAACAGGACAACTGCTCAGAAATCAAATGCTCAGTTGAACCTGGAATAGTCTTTTAAGTGGTTTTTAGCAAAAAGTATACAAAGTTTTTTGGCATTGGGGATTGGAGCAGCTGAGTTCTAAATCTAGAACAATTTCTGGTGTCATATAGGACACCACATGTTTTGCCATCAAACTTGTCATGGAGGCTTCAGAATGCCATCTGGAGCTCATGCTGGGTGGTCTTGTGTTTTCCTAATTAGCGATACTAAGATATCTGCCACAGTCAAACCATTTTATTTATTTAGTCATTTACCAGACGCTTTTATCCAAAGCGACTAACAAATGAGGACAACAGAAGCAATCAATTGTAGTATTAAAACAACTGAAACAGATCCGAAACTAAAAGCTAATTTCAAAACTTAACATTTAAATGAAAACAAAAAAATAAAGCTAAAAACAATTCAAAATATTAAATAACAAAGGGTAAAAGAGTATAATAATGATTCTAACACAACACTGAGCCAAACACCAAAAAAAACAACTACATATGTTTATGTACAACTACACACACATACATATATATATATATATATATATATATATATATATATATAGATAGATAGATAGATACAGTGTATATATACAGTATATATACACATTTATAAATTCAATATATATATTGTTTAATTTCCATTTAGTTTACTGAAGTACTAAAATAAATCAAATATAACTAAAACTTAATAAAAAACCTATACAGACATAATAAAAAAGAAACGAATAAAATGACAAACATTATTCCAACTTTAAGTAAAATTAAAATAGATAACAAATACAAATGAAACTACATTAGTTTATCAGTACTCCTAAAAAATATAACACTGAGCCAAACACACATGCAAGTAGTAGGAAAGAGGAGAAATAAAAAGCGATACTGGATCATAAAGTGATTCTACATTTGTCTCAACAGGTGCACTGTATCGTGCAGGAACAACAATCCTTGATTGATCTTTTTAGTTAAACCACCAAGAATCTGTGCTTGGTCAAGCTCAAATCTCCTAGTGATAGCTCACTTTCTGTTTGTGATTGTTTTAGCATTTTGTGATTTTAAGAGTGCATGGCCACCATGATAGCGCTCATCCGCGTCCACAGCTTGAAGTACCCCTCCTTCATTACAGAAACACCCTGAGTATCTTGTAAGCACGTCTATCAGCCTCGATATTGTGCGTAGCTAGCTATATATTTTAATTGGCTGAACTGGGCATGCATCCTACAGCTCTTAAAAATGTTAATAAAACTTAGCGCTGACACAAGCCAAAACCTGACATGTTTATTGATATAATAATTGTTAGGAAGAATGTTCCCTCTTCTCCTAACATCATATAAACAAGACCAGTGTGCATGAACGCCCTTGTACACTTCTGTATTTGTGCATTTTCTACAAATGAGAAGTGCCACATTCTTTTTTTAATGTGTACAATGACAAACATCTTTAACTGTGTACAAAACAAAATTGCCTTCCCAGCAGCATGAACACACACACTAGCAGTGTCCTGTTTTGCATACTTTCTGTCTCAAGTCTTATGTGAAATTAGAATTAGTGCATCATAATTATGTAATTTTGGATTTTAAGGTAAATTAACCAGATGTTAATGCTAAAATACAAATGCAAACAGTACCCAAAAGATATGTTTTCTAGGTATCTTACAGTACAGAGAATGAAGGTATATTATGGTATGACGTCACCGTCTATATAGCAGGGAACACTGATATTTGTGGTGAATGAGGTCACTCTAGACAATCTGGGAGTAAGTCTTGACTAACCAATGAATTTCCATGTAAATGTTGTCCCTCATAGCCAGACCTCTGATTAAACCTTGTGAACACAATTTTGTTTCAAATCTTGAGTTGTCGAGAAATCACTTTCCAGTTTTTATGTGGGCAGTCGGGAAGTGTGCTGTCTGAGTGTATGGATAAATGTTATGCTTAAATCTGTTATTGCATAAAATACATACATTTTATCCATAAATGTTCTGTAGATTTTATGCATAAAGTTTCTACATACACTCATAATATGCATAAAATCCATAAGTAGTCATGTAAAACTGCATAAATTGTTTCTTGATATTATTTTTTACAGTTTTAAAGTTACAAAATGCATTATGAAATGCCTGGTGCGCTAACATCTATCTTGATGTCTCACTTCAGAGCTACTAAACTAACTATGGTCTTCAGTCATGCCAAGTTATAGCTACATTCATCACACATGTATCTGCATGCGATTTCAAAAATGTACACATTCTAAAGCGCTATGCTGGAGATGAAAGATAGAAATTATTAATGATGATTTTTAACACAGTCACCATAATACAGATTAGAAACTAAATAATGCAGGTTCTAGTTTGATGAAGTAGGTCAGTTGTCTTACTGCAGTCCAAACAAGCGTAAAACTCAACCCATCGAATTTTCTTCCCAAATGAGATAACCATCTTGACGTATCTAATATTTCACAATTTGTGTTGCAGTGAAATCTGGTCATCAGACTGACATCTGGATGCTCCGACAGCAAGTGCAAATAGAGTTCTAGAAGAGTGATAATACGTGACTCCACCTAACTGCTTTGGTGCATGTTTTTCATCCAGCAATACAACAGAAATATGACCGGAATCATTGTTTTGCTAAGGAAAGTGACACAACAGGGACCAAATGTACTCTCCAGATTTCTGAATCACTCTAATCCTTTCCATGGTGTTCTGGCACATCTGGTCTGATGTAATGAGACAATCTCAGGCAAAGACTCTCAAAATCCCTCATGCTCTCAGCTGTGCCTGAATGGATGTACGGCAGTAAGCTTAGCCAGACACGTCCTGACAGCTCTGATATAAACCTGAGAGCTAAAACCCAGAATCCCTGGAAACATGAGAAATGCCCATAAAATGCTTAAGGTTATTTTAAAGTAAGTACCTCGTTAAATGGATAGTTCACCCATGAAATGAAAATTTTGTCATCATTTACTTTTGTCAATTATGTAGATGATAGAATTTTTATTTTCGGGTCAACTGTTCCTTTAAGTCTTGGTTGTAGGATTCAGATTTCAAGAATTGAGCTAGATTTTGTGTTTTTATCAGTATGCACTTATGCTGAGCTAGAAATATGGCAGATGAACTCCAGATAACCTTTTTAATTGGACTTTAAAGCATTATTTTTGATCATTGTCTCTATAAATGTCCCATGGGCCTACTCATGAGACTAAAAACGATGTCACTGTAATTTTCCCAGAGACATTTATTTCTGGGAATCTAAAGGCATGTCTGCTTTCATTCTGACTCTGGAGGATTTCTGGATGGTATCCTCAACTCAGTCCCCAGTAGGAATGTGGCGATAAGCGATCTGCCTTTTCACGGCTCATAAGGGAGTGTCTTTAATCTCTACCCGCATTAATGCTTAAATAACAAGCTTGTTGAACTCAGGGACAGTCTCTGTGTTCCTAACAGAGCCCTCCTCTTGTTCTTCTGTTCTCACACAGATCTGTGGTGTGATTATCTAGCGGGACGGAAGGCCATCTCGAGATCACCTATCTCTGGGTCTGCTTGAAACAGGAGAAACCTAAATAAACAGCTTAGCGAAAGAGGAAAGAGTTTGATGACGGATGCAGGCGACTCAAAAGGGTCAGTAATCACTCTAATAATCACTAACGTGTTGTCCAGCAGGGTGGAGTCCTTCTCTCTCAATCTCCAGATGCACAGATCTCATGGGAAGCACTCTCCTCCCAGTGTATTTTGTGCTTTAACATGAGGCTCTGACGTCTGCCGCTGGCTAGGCTGGACGGCAGCCTGGGACTCATTGCTTCTCCACCCAGGCTGTAGAGAGAATGTCTTGGTGATGACAGTCAGCTGCAGCCCTATCCCCTCACTTAAGCAGGCCTGAGCTCTATATGTTCACTTACATTGTTCTATCATTCTATCCATTCATTCATCAATCCATCAATATTTCTCTGGTGGGAGAGAAGTTTTAAATTGTAAAACTTTCAAATAAGACTTTGTCAAGCCAACATTGAAAACAGGCCTTTTCACATTTCACTTTTTTAGTAATATTTGTTGTCTTTTTCATTGGTTTATTTAAAAAATCTTCCAGCGGAAGCCCCTGTGATGCACTGTTGGTGCAATCTCAAAATGTTATTTCTCAAAAGGTCAAAGAACTTTATGGGCACTTTTAACTGACGCACTACAAATCCAGTGGTCACTCTATCCATCCAATTATGGGAGAACTATTTCCATTTGTGAGCATGCTGATCCTGAGAGTTTACTTAGCAATGAGCCCATGGCCCAGTTGTTTTCTGACAAAACAAAAATGGGGTGAAGGAATTAATCAAATTAGTGTCAGGCGTGGAATGTTCCCCAAGCCAGACAGGATGTAGGTATCTCAGATAGAAACTATAGACTGTGCGCTAACCGTTCACACAGTGATCCAATTCCTGAGCCCTTTGGACTCAATTCGAGACGTATATTTAATACACAGACCACCTACAAATGAGTGCCTTTACTGTTCTTATACAATAGAGTCTCATTCACTGTTTTTGTTGTTCATTTCCATAAGAACCTTCCAGAGTAATACAGTACAGATACTATAAGAGTTTGATTTATGGTTTGCGAATGGTGCAGATCTTTGCGTTAAAGCGCACCCCCTACTGTCCAAAACAGGCATCTTCTTGTCACCCCCCTCTAACTGCCAGCTGCTGCCTCCTTTTGCAGCTTACTGTCAGCACCACAAGCATTACGTGGCTGCAGATGTCCATGGACTATTTCCAAGCTCTTGTTCTTTGACATCATCATGCAAATTGATTCAGACAACGTAATTGGATATCTAAATGTTTGATCCGCTGCCATGCTCGGCTTACACAATGCTTGGAGAAAAGGCCACAACAGAAAGATGAGTGTGGGGGTGTTGGTGCGACTAATTTTTTTTTCTTTCTGATTTTTTCTTCTCATCACACAAAAGAAAAACTGGGGTTGAGTTTTGCCCCCTCTCTCACTTTCTGGCTAACCGTAACAAATCCCCTGGGCTCTGTAACACTGTGGTTAAGAAGGAAAGACTGCCATGAGAAAGTCCTCGTGCTTTTGATGGCAAGCAAAGGATATAATCTTATGTTTTCAATTAGGGAACATTAGGTAGAATTGCCCCAGTGTTGTGCTGCTTGCTGAACATTAATTACCCCGGCAATTACCCCACCGGTTAAAGAGGCTCAGCCAAGCCACATTAACTCTGTTTATTCCTCAGGCAAAATGGCAGAAACCGCCATAGAAGTGCAAACTTCTCCATAAAGTTACATGCATGTAACGAGTATTACAAAAAACACAACAATACTATAACTTAATCTGTGTGTGTAAAAAGCAATTAATGAAAAGGCTCTGTACACAAATAGGGTACGGATTTCTAATAATATACATTTCATTTGATAGTAAATAATGTACATTTTTATATAACATAATATTTTATATGTATGTATATATAAAATTAACATTACTTATTTATATTTGAGTTATTGATATATTTATATATTTGTTGTACCATTTGTTAAGCATTTATTCTTATTTTTTTAACCTTTAAGGATTAGTTCACTTACAGGATAAAAATTTCGTGATAATTTACTCACCCCCATGTCATCCAAGATGTTCATGTCTTTCTTTCCTCAGTCAAAAAGAAATTAAAAGTTTTTGAGGAAAACATTCCAGGATTTTTCTCCATATAGTGGACTTCAATGGGGACCAACTGGTTGAAGGTCCAAATTGCAGTTTCAATGCAGCTTCAAAACGTTAAAAACGTTAAAGTTTGCATGTTAAAATTTCTGAGGAACTGAAAGTTTGCCATCTTCTAAGTTGCTGTTTGACTAATACGATGATTGAACCAGCAGACTGGTCCAAAATGCTGTCTTAGAGTTTCCGCTCGTTACAGATTTTGTTGAACCACAGGCTAATTACACACTAATGTTTGGACTCAGGTTTTTGGATCGTTGTATTACCAGAACGCAGTGTCAGAGTGAGAGCAGTTGGAAGCTGGATGCCAGCTGTGAGCGACGCAATAACAGCAAAACTACATTGGAGTGCCAGGGGAACTACAGAATAACAGACTCACATGAGCGACAACAACAAACCCTGATATGTATCCAGATTGTCTCGTTTTTCTCATTTAAGATGATGTACTAATTAAACATGACTGTTAGTTGCTATTTCACATTTGTTCATAATATGATACATACTGTAATAGTTGTTTTGTCCTATTTTCTTAATTATAAGTGAAGTGATAGACATAAATGTCTAAACATGCAACTTGCCATAATTAGTGTTTGCTCAGATGATCTTTCCACATAATCACAGAATGAACTGGTTATTGTTTCACCCTTTCAGTTTCAATCAATATGCATCGCTGAAAAGCCCAGTGAGACTGAGCACACCCAAATCGGAGTGATGTAAGATATCCTACAGCATTTGTGTATAGGCTGGGTACATGACGTTAACCTCACCGAAGTGGCCTGGGACTGAAGGAATGCCAGGCAATAGCTTAAAGCCATGAGAAACTGGCAGCTGCTTGTTTTTGTTGGCCGAAGAGTACATCATCAGCCAAGGAGAAAGTTCCAGAACCAAGGTACGCAGATTTGAGGTCCACAAGCTTATCATTTCTCTCCTTGCCCCATAGTGACCCCTGCCTTGTTTTAATCATGCGTGATGCACTGGCATGCATGAGCTTCCTTTTCCTTTCTGCTTTGACTGTGTCTTTATGTAGCTAAACCCATGAAAATACGCATCTGCTGTCCACTAAATAGCTTTGCTTGTCCTATCCAATGTGATAAAAATGCTTTACGTATTTGATAATAGTGCCTTTAAACATCATCTGCGTTGTGTAGTTTGGGAATTCCCATGTGTTGGTTCAGATCAGGGCAGATGAATTGGCTACTGTTGGTACAGTTGATCTAGGCTTTGGATTTTATCCAGACATCTAACTGTAATACACCACAGTAGCGGTTTTAGGACCGGGAAAAGACCTGCTCCAGGGACGCAAGGTCTGCCAGGGAGCTAAAGATGCATGAAGGTGTTTTCTCACTCGCTGTTGAGCTCAAATTGCAGCCAGATTCAATAATATTCCATGATGCATGGGAAGCACCAACCGTCATCCTGGCACCTGTCCACTGAAATGCAACTTTGCTACCAGGGTGTATAATGGGTGAACTCACAACATGGGAAAAGGTGGTAACTGAAATTCAGGGTGTCGTTCGGGTGGCTAACCTAACTATGGGGAGAATGTGAGCTCAGCTAAACACATTTGCCAACAGCCTGTCATAGCGAATCATTCTTTCTTGCCCTTTCCATCCATCAGTTGAGGAAGGTTGCACCTCTGAAAGAGCAATACTTACGTTGGGAGGTCACTGTCACGCTTAAACCGTGGGTGGCCAGTTGGAATGCAGTACTTCTGAGTCTTTCCTTGGAGTCCTCATTGAAATACCATGTAATTTGACCCTTTTTAGCCACTTAGCTTTGGTTAATTTAATTTTGCAGCAATTGTAGCGTGTGGTTGCCTGTCCACATGGCTGAAACCACTGATCCGGTTATCATAATTTGTCAGTCTTCAGACAGTTCAGTCTTTCTCAGTTTGTAAATTTAAATGTATGTATTTAACAGATGCTTTTTAGGTATATTGTAAGTTTTTTGAGTTCATGTATTTTCTGGGAATTGAACCCATGTCCTTACTTGTGTAATATGCTACTGTTTGCAACAAACTCTGACAACACAAATGTGTTATTTAAAACATATACGCAACAATTTTAGCTTCGAGTGAAGTCATGGAATCCTGTAAAATGAGCTGAATATGGTACCAAAGTAATGTTGAAATGAATATTTCACTGCTGACATTTCAGTCACTAGAGTGATGTTTCTTTACATAAAACTTGCATCAAAGAATTTGCAGTCAATTAACATTGTCCTAGAGACAATAGACATCAATTTTAGGATCTAAAACCTCTTCATGCTCACATATTTCCATGGTTGTCTAAAAAGTGTTGCCATGCTCTGACCATCCATTGGCGAAATCTCACAGTAGTGCCAGCTGCACTAAAGTGTCAAGCATTTAACAGACTGGTGGGAATGGAAACTTTGCGGTCTCTGAGTGATGACTGGAAGAGGCTTCATTTTAACAATGTCTTCTTGCAACCTCCGAAGTCTTAACAGCAGCGTGGCTGTTACAGCCTAATGAATTCAGCTGGTTTACAGTTTCACATTACTCTTATTAAAATCTCTGAGCAGAACATTTGAGGATAACTCTAGGAATGTATGGCACATTAACTTCAGATTTTGTATTACACACTAGCTTTGGCAAACTATGCAGGATTCTCTTTGACTGCCTAATTCAATTTTTCATTTAGCTTGAAAACTGATTGTGCTGTTTGAGTGTTTGTTTGGTATGGAAGTCTGTTTTTTGTAGTAATTTTTCTTATATAAAATCATAGCTTTTTTTTAAATAATGTTTTTTTTTTTTTTTTTTTTTTTTAAATTTTAACAGCACTAGTTTCCTGGTAGAAGTGTGTTCGTTTCAACCACCATACTCTTGAGAAGCTGTTCCGTGTTCAAACCTTCCCACCATTAAACCTACAGCATTACTCTCACCTCTTGGGAAAAGGGAAAGGGAATGGGGCGTACCGCTCTGCCCTGCCCACAAGGGCGTCACTTACAAACCAGCTTTTTTTACTCCTTTTAGAAATAATGGACATGTGGTAACTTCCCTGGAAGGCGAGTGCCTTTTATGCACAACTGTCTTCAGCCTTGTGGCTGATCATGTAAACATCCATCTATTTTCAGGAGAACTTCAACCAAACGCTGTGGTCCTACAATGAATCCACACGTACGCCTGCTTTTCAAAAGGACAGTTTCAGCTCATGTAGTCTCAGAAAACAGGATAAAGATGCTTAACAGACTCAGACAGTTTCCAGGCTTTTCCAACCTCTTCAGTCCCTAAACACACATATACGCCCATGTTTCAGCCAGCTCCACCCAGACGGAGAACAGGATATAGCTCGCAATTACGATCAACAGCATGTTTCCACTCCAAGCCAGAGCCCTTTGTTTGAGTTTTCCCGCTAACTTTTTAACTCCATCTCCTCTGAGTAAACACTACAAACTGCTGGCTGTCACATCAATCAAGATGAGAATGTTTTAGAGTAAAACTGAATAAAAGCCACTTAAACTGCAAATATTAGCAATCAAAAACAGTGATGCTTTTATACAACTTAAAATATAATGTATCCACTTACTGAATAATTTCCTAACAAATTATCAGGAAAAAAGATGTTTGTATAAATCCATACAACAAAGAAGCTTGAAAATAAATGATACAGAATATAAACTAAGAACATTAAAAGACTGTATAATCATAAAACGCTGCATGTAAGGCACAAAACTTAAAGTACAGTTTACAAAAGACTTTAAATAAACTTACTGTGAAGCAAAAGAAAGCCGAACATTAAAGCCAGAGTCATCGTTTCCCAGAGCTCATTCATTCTTCGTACAGCCATTCTCGTCTCTGAGCACGCTGAGGTGTGTGAGAGAGTGTGTGCAGGCGCTGGGGCAAGGCTGAGAGAGTTTAGGGGTTTTCTGTGCCTGAGACAGAAATGAGCTGGTCACAGGATAAAGCATGGCTTGTGCTCCAGGGGTTTTATATGGCCCCTCTACACTCCCCCACAGCCCTCTCTCTCTCTCTCTCTCTCTCTTTCTCTCTCCGTCACCCTTATCTACTTGTAGGGAAGGCCACCTCTTTCATGTTGTGTGTATTTGATTGTATAAGAGATATGTGTGGCTGTGGATTTATTTGACTTTTTTTTTTTTAAATCTTCAGAACTTTTGTGGTTTCACTGGTAGTTTTCTGAATATACCAGGTGTGAATTATGCAATTAATTTAATTTAGTTTATTTTTATTAGTTTACCTAAATATAAAAAAAGCCTCAATTTGCATAATTTATGTTATTCCAAACAAAGATTTTCATCCATTGGTACACAGAGGGTTCGACAGGGGCTTCGTGGCAGATATATAAATCATTTAGGATTTCCTTTAAAATTATTCCATGTTTAATTTTTTTATTTGTTCATGATGATGTAGGCTGGATTAATTTAGATTTTTATATGTCACATTTGCACTTTATCTCATGATTTGACTTTTTATGTCACAATGTGACCTTCTAATTACAATCTCACAATAACTGTTCCGTTTTTTATGTGGAAATGGTCTTCAATAGTTAAAAATGTTTGTTGAAGAGTTACAGAGAAAATCTAGATTTTTCTGTATATTGGGGGTTCTAGGGCTGGCTGAGTGTCTGTACCTGGGTCTGAAAATTTCAGAACCCTGAAATCACTTTTGTTATTTTAACTATGCCAAATGTGTGATGTATTAACTAAACTCTTCTTTCTTCTCTGCAGACTTTATACTGTGTTCATAGCTGATCAGCTTGTGAAAGCACATCACGTCACACACGCTGGATTTGTGTGTCCCTGGACCAATGAGTAGTACATTGAGTCATCTTTAACCCTCAATCACCCAAAAATACCAACACACACACGCACAAGGGAAGTGAAAAACGGAAGGCAAACTGAACAAGCCGACACGCACATGGACCAATGCATCTAAACATGCGTCACACCCTTATGCAAACCCATTTCCCCTGGACAAACTTGCATTTCTCCTCAGTGTGACTGGGCGGGAATCGTTCACATGTATCTGTGTGTTGGCGCCACGCAGAGAACATCTGGAAACAGTGCTGTGTGAGCAGCTTTGTGTGTTCTTGGGGACTGCTCGCAAAATCACTTGTCAAACATTTCGGCCAGATGGGGGAGAGAACGGAGAACATGTGTCCCCCTCCCACAAGTCTGATTTTTTTCGTTTCCCTCCCTTTTTGACATGAGGGGAGTTTGGGTGAACTCCAAGCTGTAGCCCCTTCCTGACCTCTCAGGGAAGAAACATGCTCTCACACACACCGCAATACTGATTTCCTTCTTTCTGTTCTGTCTTTTTAGAGGTGAAATGATCAATAGGCCCAAGCATACAACATCCACCTGGGCTATTCGGTTTCTGGCCAGCAGCAGTTGGGTGGAGTGGGACCTCTTAACACTACGGTGTGAGGAGAGTCTGACAGCATGGCCAAGACTTCACATATGGAGCCACACGTAACCCGAGCTGCCAATGTAATGGCCAACATGTCTCTTGAATGTATCATTGATGCACTAAATGAAAAGAACAAATCTGTAAATTAATTCCTGTGGCTGTGGTTTTGTAACGCAAGATGCTCCAGGCACTTAGCGTGACCATAACTCACAGGAAAACTCATCTGTTTTCTGCTTCATAGTGGGTGATTTTTTTATTTTTCTATTCTTAAGCGGATAGACGAATGAAAAAAGAACATGCTTGTGTTTTTAATGGCCTTTTAGTACGTAATTAACCATTTAGTGTGTGCATTTATTAAAAGCAACTTAAAGTACTAATTTCAATCCCCTAAGTAAAGAAAAAACACAAATATCTCAATTGTTTTTTTTTAAGACAGCTATGAGATTAAACGAAGGGCAAAAGATACTTTTGATGTTTTTTTTTTTCCATCCAAGACCAAATTAAAATATAGCCACCTTATTTTTATGGATCAATACAGTTGCCTTATTTGTGTCTGTTTTTTCACTACCAGTCAAAAGTTTGGATTTTTTTTTTTTTTAAATGTTTTTAAAAGTAACCAAGGCTGGATTTATTTATTCAAAATTATTGTAAAAACTGTTTTAATTAACAGTTTTTGTGGAGACTGATCATTTTTTTTCAGGATTCTTTGATGAAAAGAATAGCATTTATTTGAAGTAGAAATCTTTTATAATGATAAATGTCCTTACTGTCACTTTTGATCAATTTAATGCATTCTTGTTTTCAACATTGTTAATAAGAAGAAATGCTGCTTGAGCAGCAACTCAGCATATTAAAATGATTTCTAAAGGATCACGTGACACTGAAAACTGGAGAAATGGCTGCTGAAAATTCAGCTTTGCCACCACACAAATAAATTACATTTTAAAATATTTTTAAATAGAAAAGAGTTCTTTTAAATATGTTTCACAATATTACTGTATTTTACTGTATTTTTGATAAAATAAATGCAGCTTTGGTGACCTTAAGAGAACTTTTTCGAACACATTAAAAAAATCGAAATTATTCCAGACTCTATAAGAAACATCTTAGACAAAGTTGAAAATATAATAAAATATAACTGAGCAACTTCTGAGCAATAAGATTGTCCTCTCCTTCATCCTGGAGTAACATGAGGTTAAGCGTCTTAATCAGGGGTACAGTATTTCATAACTCATTCCTCATGGGGCGTGAACCAGCAACCTTCTACTCACCAGTCCCTAGCTTTCACCAATACGGCGCACCACCCTTACATAAAGAACTGGATGGGGAGATAAACTTACAAGTGTGCACATTTCCTGTTTGTGATATTTTTTGCTTCCTGTCATTTCCTGTTTGTGGAATGTGTCGTTTTGGTTTACATAACATGAAACACTAAAACATACAGCATTCGTGCACATTTGCACCACACAAAAGCACATTCAGTCATCTGTTTTGAATTACCATTGAGAAGGCTAATCATCTTTTTCTTTCTCCTTTTCTCTTTCTTTCAGAGTCTCGGGGGTTTTGAGAGGGGATTGCCTCATAGCGTGTATGTTCTGCCCCCTCCTTCCACAGCCACGCCTGTGAGAACACAGAAGACAACATGTGAATGCTCCTTCATTCAGCGGCTCCATACACAAGAGGACAAACAGACCCTCTCTGTGGCCGTGGGCCATGGCTTAGGCACCGTTCAGGCATCATGAGGCACAGCGGGTGGTGGGTAAATGGTCAGACCCTTGACCTTCTGTGACCTTGTTTATTTTTCAGTCCATGGGGGCAAGCGGGGAGATGGTTTACACAAATTGCCACAATGTTACTAGCATTCCAATGGGAAGGAGGATGACTTCCACATGGAATGCTTAAAAGATAAACTCATGCATATAAGTAATAGGGATGGGTGTTAATAGTGCAGCTAAAATAATTGTATCTAAATATAATGGTATTTGATCATACTGTGTGTATATACACTGCTGTTTGAAAGGTTGAGGTCGATAAGTTTTTTTTTTTTTTTTTTTTTTTGGAAGTAGTTTCACCAAAAACTGCATTTATTTTTTAAAATGTATTTTTTAGTTGAATTTTTAGCATCATTACTCCAGTTTTGAGTGTCACATGATCCTTCAGAAATAATTCTAATATGCTGATTTGGTGCACAATTATAATCAAGAAACATTTCTTGTTGTTATCGATGTTGAAAACAGTTGTATTGCTTAATATCTGTAAGCAAACCTTGATACATTTTGTTCACAATTCTTTGATGAAAAGGAAATTCAAAAACAGAATTCATGTTGTTAATTTATGAATGTTAAATATTTATATATTTGACCAAACAGCAGTTAAATTTAAAACATTTGAAGTACGAAGGAAAATAGAGTAAAAATATGATTTAAAAACAATAAAAATAGCATGTTTTCACAAATAAAATTTCACTAAATGAATACAAGGAAAAAAGTTTAATAATTACTTTTCGCAGAAAAAAAACAATATTTACCTACATATTTTTTTGTATTCACAGACACATTTTGGCAAAATTGTAAGCATTGATGCAACCAAATCTTTTAATCAGATTTATCAAAATGGACAGTTAGAAAATTTGAACTGATTCATATAAATATCACCATGAATCATACTTTTATAATACGGTTATATCAGTATATGCATTCAATACACTAGTAGCAAATTCTGCCATACTGTCAAAAGCCAAAGTATGAACGCAATTAATGTAGCATCTGCACTCTGAACATGTTTCTAGCATTGTGTAGATGTTTTTCACCTCTAGTTGAAGAGAGTGTTGAGCTTCCCCTGACTCCAGTAAGGAAGTGGGGAAGGGCGGAGAAATCTGCGGCTGCGAGACTGCGGTTTGCTTGCAGTGACACTTCTGTTAAGCTGTTGTGCATCTGTCCAGTGTTCATAATTCACAATTACTTTGTTAGGTGGGAATGAGTTATCTGGTGCAGCGTATAAAACAGGGGCGCATGTTTTACATTGTTTTCTGACCCGTAATTATGCACAAACACGTTGGCCCTTCAGGAGCAGAACTAGACACACTGCTCAGTTTGAGCTATCATTTGTGTTCATAGCACAAATGTTGTGGTATGAGTTACATACTGAAGTTTAAAACTTTGGATTAGAGGTTTGTACAAATCCAAGCATGAGTAACAAATAGTGAACGTGAAAGAATTAGACCTTTAATCTTTAAATGGCTGCAGAATAATTTGTGAAGCTAAATTACAGATTAATGAGCACAACTGAGCCCAAAACTCCCAAATTGTTTTTAAATGGCAACATAACTTACATTGGATCATCTTCTCAACAACTGTCATGACAAAAGCTTCTGAAATCTATAAATACACTAAAACGACACATGCATAATGGCCTCTAAATTCCTCCCTTGTCTGTCCAAACAAAAACGAAGGGCCTGTTCAAACAAGCAGTGAGCGAACTGACCAAGACCAGGCCTGCGTTCACGTCTGATGCCAAATGTGACATTGATATCATCAATGGGTACTTAAGAAGGAAACAAACAAATGGCAAGCCAAAAAGAAACACAGCGACAAGCAGCTGTTGAGTAATACGTGGAATTAAGGGAGATTACTGGAGCCGCTGAATGTGTCTATCAAGCACATTCAGGAGGTGAGAATTGAGTTCCCATCTGAAAATAGGTGGATGCCGAGGAACTCACAGGAATCTGGATTGCATTCCTGTAGAACGAATGAGACTGGAGTCACTTCATCCAGGAAAAGCAGGAAACAATACATGGAGCCCCTATTCTGCACAGTGTGATGGCCAACACTCCCTGCTTCTTCCTTTCCAACTATTGCCTGCTTACTGACTTTCATTGGTATGTGTGTATTTGTGAGTGTGTGTGGATATCTGACCCCCTGTCATCGAACTAAATATGGACATCACTGTGGGAGATGACCCTCAAGATCCTGGTCCAGGTCAGAGAAACTGTCCCACACTCATTCTGTTGCACTGATGGCGTTATTCTTTTGTCCTGTGTTAAAGCGAAAGTTCACCCAAAAATGATAATTCTGTCATTAATTACTGACCCTCATGTTGTTCCAAACCTGTAAGACCTTCATTCATCTTTCGGAAAACACAAATTAAGATATTTTTGATAAAATCCAAGAGCTTCAGAATGCCGGCTCCTGCATCAGACGATGAAGACTGACACGGAAGAGGAGAATTGTTGAATAAATTTATGTTTGTTTTCTCATAGCTTCATAACATTACGGTTGAACCACTGATGTCACGTGGACTATTTTAACGATAGCCTTACTTCCTTTCCGGGCCTTGAACGTGGTAGTCCCCTTCCTGTCTATGGAGGGTCAGAAAGCTCTCGGATTTCCTCAAAAATATCTTAAAGGGATAGTTCACCCAAAAATGAAAATTCTGTCATCATTTACTCACCCTCAAGTAGTTCCAAACCTGTATGAATGTCTTTGTTCTGCTGAACACAAAGGAAGATATTCTGAAGAATCTGGGAAACAGAGCAGTTCTGGGGCACCATTGACTTCCATAGTGGGTTTTTTTTTCCTACTATGGAAGTCAATGGTGCCCCAAAACAGCCTGGTTACAAACGTTCTTCAAAATATCTTCCTTTGTGTTCGGCAGAACAAAGAATTCATACAGTTTTGGAACTACTTGAGGGTGAGTAAATGATGACACAATTTTTATTATTGGGTGAACTATCCCTTTTAGTTTGTTTTGCAAAGATGAGTGAAGGTCTTACGGGTTTGAGGGTGAGTAATTAATGACAGATTTTTCATTTTTGGGTGAACTATCCCTTTAAGTGAGAATTCCACATACCTGTTTGAATTTCCATGTTTTATTACATGGTTTTGTCCCCTGGCTAACTTCAAGACACACGGAAAAGGAAACAGATCCTGAAACAACATACTGCAAATCAGAGATGGACAGACAGAGGGCACTTTTCCATGTGAAAAAAAAAACGCACTGGAAATCATGGAGGAAACTGATTTTAGTGGAAAGTGCCGTGGCAGATTGAGATATGGTTGTTTTACTTGAACTGCGTTTGTGACGTATCTGTACTGGTTTTATTTCTGGAGTCTTTTATGATCAATCCAGTGAGAGGGCATCCAGATGGAATCCATTATTACTTCCTGCCAGATCCATCCCTGAATTGATTGTATCGTATATTTTGGGAAAGTGGGGCTTTTCATTTGTAGATCATTTACAATAAGACAGCCTGGTTTAAACAAATTCTTAAAGGTGAAATATGTATTTTTTTATGTTTTTTGATCTCTGTCCCAGTTTAAAGTGCAGAGACAAGTCTATTCATAGGCTGATTCCTCAAAAAGTGTATACATTTTGGCTCTGTGGTGCTATCAAACATTGCTTGAGCACAGCAACATTGGGTTTTGTTGGGCTGAGTTTTGTTTCCCACAATAACCCTATGTTTTTTATTTACTTGTTAATAACAATTGCTTTATGATGCATGTTGTGTTAACTACACTACCACAAAGCTTGGGGTCAGTAAGACTTTTTTCAAAGAAAGCAATATTTTTATTTAGAAAGGGTGCATTAATTTGATCAAAAGTGACAGTATTGATAATCGGTATTTTAGAATAATTTCTGGAGGATCATGTGACACTGAAGACTGGAGTAATGGCTGCTGAAAATTCAGTATCGCCATCACAGGATAATACAAAACATATTCAAATAGAAAACAGTTATTTTGAAGTATAATATTTCACAATATTACTGTATTTTTTTTAAAGAATGCAGCCTTTGTGTTGACTATATTCATGTGCTGAAACTTACCTTTATTGACCATAATATTTCTGCATGGTTGCTCTATAAAAATTTAATGATATACTTTAGGAGGAGTCAAATATAAAGGCGGCAGATGTTCAATTTTGCTTTTCAACATTTTGTCTGGGCCAGTTAAATCACTTCAGGCCATGGCTGCTCGATGACGAAATGGACAAATGTGCGAAAGCAGAAAGACATGTGCCTTTGCGTAACAACTCTTGTACCTTTGTAATCTCTCTTGATGATAAGTACTCAGCCTAAACTGATTTTTATTGAGATTGTGGTTGAAACTGATAACGTGCCGGTAATTGTCACCAGCAACCAATAGATAATGCAGACCACTTACAGCCGGTTAGTTTGTCTCTAATCGCTTTGAAGTTATCAAGCTAAATTGCTCATGAAATGCAGAGAAAACTTCAGAACACAAAGCTCTGTGTTTCTTGCTCTCTTTCCAAATTCCCTTTCATTTGTTCTAAACTCCTCCCTCGTTTCTTCTCTCCTTTTCTTTCTTTATAGCCTGTTGTCCAAGCTGAGCATGTGCAGATGTTTGACTTTAGCTGTTATCTCAGGAGGGAGGACTCTCCATGTGCTAATAAAACATCTTCACCACATCCAGCCAAAAAGTGTAACTTCAACAGTATGGGAAACAAAACATACAACTGACATTCAGCGGAGTGAAGAAACAAGAATGCGAAACCCACCCCCTTTAAAATGCATAATATACACAACTTCATTGCATTTAAACCATGTATCAGCAAAGTTTTTATTTTAAAGTAAGTTAACAAGATTAAAGAATAATTTGTTTAAAAGAAGGAAACAGTTGCAACAAACTACTATTTGTTAAAAAATAAAAAAGCAGTTGCCAATCTAATCAATTTAAATAACCACTTTAAAAGTACAATTTGTTAATAAAAATATTAATAAAAGTTTAAAAAGGAACTGGTGAAAAACAATGATCTAGCCAAAAAAGCAGCAGTTCAAGAGAGCGATTTGTATAGAACCGATCTGATTCAAGAGAATGATTTGTTAAGAATAAACAGGAACTACCAGGAATTTAAGGAACTAAGGAAAAAAAAAAGGTTCAGAAGAATGTTTTGTTTTTAAAGCTACTAATTCATAGAACAGTATGTTAGTGCCACATAAAAAAACAAACAAACAAAAAAAAAAAAACAAGAGTAGAATAAAGTCGTAATATTTTGAGAACAATTCAAAATTGCAAGAATAAAGTCGTAGCAATATGAGAATGAAGTCAATATTTTGAGAATAAAGTCAAAATTACGAGAATTAAGTCAAATCGCTGTATTCACCTCAGTTTAAGCGGCATGTGAATCAATCATTTTTTTGATTACAATGAGTCATTCTTTTCATTAAATTATACAGTTTTTCCATGCCTTCTAATGTTCCTTCATGTTTATATTGTGCTATAACTTGTAATAAAGAGGAAAAACACATTTATAATTTGCATTTTGTGCAAACTGACAGAATTTGAAAGTTGAGCTGTTATTAAAAGCAACAAAGCACAAAGCTTATTGCGCTACAAATAATGAATGGATTTGAAGATATAAAATATTATTTCCGATCATTTATGATACAGAAAAAAACAACCTGTGAATAGTCACTTCATGTTATTTACCTCAGAAAAGACAACGATAAAATGAGTTGGAGCCCACTTCAACCTTTAGAATGTTTTATTGCTGTTTTTAATTAAATATATGTGAAGAATGAAAGGTTGGATGCCACAGAGGTTTTTTTTTTTTTTTTTTTTTGTGGAGCAGGTGGTTTAATTTTCAGATTAATTAACATTATTCATGCAATATACTGGCCTTGATACGACTTTATTCTTAAAATAGAATGACTTTAATATTGTAATGCCATGACTTTAATTCTCAAAATATTACAACTTTAACCTCATAATGCTAAGCATTTATTCTCAAAACATTATGACTTTTTTCTTAAAATGTTATGACTTTAATTTCGTATTGCTATGACTTCATTCTCAAAAGATTACGACTTTAATCTCATATACAACTTTATTCTCGTAATTTTGATTTGGTAATTTTGATTTGGGGGGGGACATTTCAGAAGAATAATTTGTTAAAAAAAAGAACCTGTGTAAAAAAGATTTGTTTGAAAAAGAACCGGTTCAAAAGGACAGTTTGTTCAAATAAAGAAACAATTTTTTTTTTTTAAAAGAGCAATTTAAAAAAAGGACCAGATTTGATTTGTTAAAAAGAACCTGTTAAAAAATAAGATGTATTCACAAAATGGACTGATTTGGTTTTCAATTTCAACTCACTGACGCGATCCAGTCATAGCTCATCAGCTAGTAAATATGTAACTATGGCTTCAGAAGACTTTTAATAGTGCACAAGTCATATGAACTACTTTTATGGTACATTTACACATGACAGATGGAAAGAAACTGTGCAGATAAAAAGACAAACGAATATTACAAAAGTTTGCTTAAACACAAATTCTCTCATCATTGATGCCAGTTCTCTCTGTACTAATGTGGTTCTGGGAGCCAAAGCAGTCCATTTATCTGTCATGTTCTGGCTCTGATGTGGGTTTAACCACATCCTTCATTTCATCATCTTCTCATCTCTCTCTCTCACTCACTTGCTCTAAGCTCGTTCTGTCTTTAGTTGATTGAAGAGGACAGAACACACCACATGACCAGTCCTAATTGGTGCTGATTGGGTGGCTTGGCAGCTCTTGAAGTGATTTATTGTGGACTTTAATCCTTGTGAAATTCTCAAACCTCCTTCAGACATCAATATAACCCTTAAAGTGAGACCTAGGGGAGATATCAAGAAGAATAAAGTGTAATTCCTAACCCTTTAAGCGCAGTCATTTCGTAGCTTAATACTTCTCGCCCAAACCCACTTCCCACAATGCCGTTCTTACACATACGGATGTTATTCTTTGTCTGTGTGGTTTTCAGTTCGATCTCTCTCGTTCTCTCTCCCCATATGGTCTGATACCATAAATCAGATTCAGGCCTGTCTGCAAAATGAGCGCAAGACAATACTTGGAAGAGAACTGAGAAAAAGCAAACAGGGATTTTGCATTGTAAATTCAATCATTTTTGTGTGAGCCTGAAATGACATGGAGTTGTAAAGCATGTCTGGGTTATGGAGTATATTTTTACTGTAACTCTTTTGAAGTGTATTTATGTGTAGTGCAGTATTGGAGAAAGCTGGAACAGAGTGAAATGGCTTTTGCCAGCAAAGGCTTGTGAGATCGATCCATTACGGAGGGCACGCACATGCTTCTCATTATATCTGCTATCAGAATCATATCATATCTAAACTGAGGACATGCTGTTGGACTGTCATGTTTTCGTTTGACGGATTCTTTGGAAAGGTTATTCAACACAGTAATCTGATAATAGAGTTCACTATCTGCATGAACTCATGAAAATGACGTGTTTGCCCTTCTAGTTAACATTTTTATCACAATGCTTGCAAGGCAAGGTAATCCTCAAGCATTATAATTTTCATCTTCTCTACAATTTTCTGCAATTAATTCAGCTTTAACAAACAGATGTTTTTGTTTCGCAACTTTACTTTCAAAGAAATAGAGAAATCTTTTGTTCACCATGAATATAATCAGCAGCAATGAGGTCACTGAAATATTTGCATACTAAATTTGTGATCAGTGTTTTTTCTTGCATTTATTTACATATTAAATTGTGTCTGTTTTCTTTTTTTCTCATATCTATATGGCAGCCTGCAAAGATGGAGTCAGATTAGTGGGTGTTTTTGCATTAAAAGAAAAAAAAAAAAAAAAGGGTTAACTTCAACGTCATGTGGCTGTGTGTGAGTATTGTTTGCCTCTGGGACCCTGTTTGAAATTGTTTAATTTGTATGTTCGTTCTATTTATTTATTTATTTGTGCTATTTACACAATGTTTAAGTTTTTTCAAGTTTGTAACCGAATAAACCGAATAATCAAATGTAAAATAGCACTGCATAGTCTTCACTGTAAAAATTTAATATACAGTCAACCCAAAATTTATTCAGACACCTTCAGCATTTCTCACATTATCACAGTTGATTTGCTATAGTTTATAAAATGGTAATATAATATGACAAGAACTCTTTGTCAGAAAAAATGAATCTTGATAATGTCAGATAACTTTGATATAACCACAATCAGGTATGTAATTACAATCAACCAAAAATTCAGACAGCTGTTAGTATGACAATATTTACACAACTATCAGTACTTTTAGTACCAATTACCAAGCAATGCTTACTTTTTTTCAGTCTGTGGTGTAAAAAGGTCACATGAGCAATTAAAGAAAAACACTTAAGCAAAACATGGTCAGGTCAAAGTGTCTGAATAATTTTTGGTCCTTAATTTTTTATTTATTTTTTTTTTATCAATTTTACTGGTAGTCCACTGTATGAAGAATTTTTGGGTATAATATGTCACAGTTTATTTTGCTATACTCGCTTACATAAATGAACTATAGTGTCCTGCACCCACTAGTAAAAAATATAAAAAAATTATATCTGGTGTCTGAATCATTTTTGGTTTGACTGTGGATTAATTATTGTTAAAACTGAAAAGTAATTCAGTCAAGAGCAGTGAGTGATTTTCTTTCTTTCATTTTCTTGGATTAACATTAAGGACACCAACAGCAGCTAGTAAATTAGGCGCGGTCACTTTAAGAGACAATGCATCCAATATAATGATGCACATCTGATTTCTTTCTCAACTGTTTACTTTAGACATAACCGACAGTTTTTTCGAGGATACTCTCCGAGACGGGTATTTTGACATAATTTTGTATATATTTGTCTGTAAAAGAGCAAGAAGAGGCAAATTCGGTGTTCAAGCGCTTGGAGACGCGTCTCTCTGCGTGCGCCCTGTGCGCACAGAACACCGCGCGCGGGTGTTGAATTGGGCTCTTTCACATCTTTTTCTGTTTGCATGTTTAAACTGCGATTTGTATTCGTTCGTTCAGATGCAGGAGCACGCGAAGGAGAGCTGGGTTCAGTGTTGCTCTCTGCGTGCGCACCGAACACTCAGTTGAGCTTTTCCGCGTCTTGTGTTTGAATGCTTTAAACTCTTTTGAATGTTTAAATTGGCAAGGCTTAAAAAGACGTGCAAATGATAATGATGATGATGATGATGATGTGTGTGTGTTTTAAATGAAATTGTTTAAAATTAATACATTATATTTAAAATATACCTTGATTTGAACGTTTATTACAGTGTTGAAATTCAAAACTTTCACTTACTGTATCAAAAACAGCGGTGAAATTTTGCTAATTGTACCCTGATGCAAAACAAATGGCTTCCTAATGACATGTTTAAGGGTGAAAAAATAATAATAATAATAAAGAATATTAGTGCTTAAGTCTCTGAGGGTGAAAAAAATGTGATAAAATTAAATATAGCTACTACTGACTTCTGCTCACCATTCAAAATGTTTACAATTTACTTATGAATATATGATTGGCCTTCTTTGTTTGATTTATTTACATACTGAATTGTGAGTATTTAACCATCTACATTGACTTTACAAGCTTTGATGGCATTTCATTCATAATACAACCTAATACATCATGAAAGTACTAATTCAACTTCTGTCACTTGATGGCAACATAAGGCCAGTTAGAGCAGGCAGTGAAGCTGTACTATGTTGCAATGCTGCCCTCTCATGGTCAAACATACAATCTTCTGTGAACATACTAATTATCATGCACCTCATATTTCAGAAGACAGCATAGTCTAGTAAAAGTAAAGGCTGCTGGGAAAACATTAAACAGATTGTTTCTTTGATCTCCAAACATTTGTCATCTTCAAATGCATCACTGAGCTGCATCTGCCAATGTGATATGTTCAGTAAAATCTTTGTTTCTCACAATACACAATAGGTGGTCACTTTAAATGTGCTTTAGATATGCATGAGACCCGTTTGAAAGTTTTGAGCAACACTGAGACAATAAACCTCTATAGCTACTGAAATTATCTATGTGTATATGCTAAAAGTTTATTTTAGAAGAAAAGAAATGTACAAAGAGTTTATAGTCTTGTTTCAGGTGTGTGTGTGTGTGTGTGTGTGTGTGTGTGGGAGAGAGAGTGGGAGAGAGAGAGAGAGTATTGTTTGCCTCTGATGTATTTGCTCTAGGCTTGAGCACAGACTCACAGGTTCTTTGCATCAAATATTTATCCCGCAGTAACTCTTATGCCTTAAATAATTCTCAAAGAACTGCAGCAAAAGCAAGCCCTTACAACCCCAGACACGCTTCAACCTGGACAATAGATTCAAGGGAACACACAGAGAGAGAGAGAGACACAGAGAAAGAGAGAAAAACAATTGGGGAAAACCCAGAACTGACATAAAGTGAGAGAAGCATTGTTTAGCTAAATTTTAGCCTCGTGTCTTTAGCTAAAATAAACTGTCCGAGCAGACAAGCTTTGGGTTCAGCACTTCATGTTTAACAGATTGAGCTGAATGATTTTCTGTGGAACACAAAAACAGATGGCCTATTTTGAAAAATGTTCACACTGTGCTTTCAGATAAAGACAACCATATAATAACAAAGGACTGTCAAGCTCTAAAAATGACAAAAAACACCCCAAAAGTGCTCCATATAATGTGTGTATTATAATCCAAGTGTTCTAAATCTATATGATCGCTTTGTGTGAATAAGGTTAATTCATTCCTCTCTGCTCTAGATTTTAAATCTCAATTCAGTTTTGTAAGACATGTTACAAATCAAGCTTGAAAGACATACATGATGACATTTTATATTTTTTGGGTGAACTATACCTTTAACACTTTATTTTCCCCCACAGAACCATATGAATGACTAATGAAAATCATAGCTAGTTCTAAAGTTTCTCCTTGGCTATACTATCTAAGCAGAAGTGAGACTACAGTAAGCCCAATTTCTTTTGTAATGCAGTTTTTACGGGGTGCTAAGCATACTCAAAAGAAGGACACCCTCAGGTTAGATAGAATTGACTCCACTCCAAACGCCAGAGTTTTTATTCAGTGCTAGTATGCATGCTTGCGAGTAATCTCATTTACGTGTAGACACAATGCAAATAATAGAATTATTCTGCAGTGTAGAGAGCTTCATTAATTATTACTGAACTTTGTGAGATTGCGATTAACTGAAATTAGGGTTTTTTTTTTTTTTTACTGAGTATAACAAATTCTGAAATTCTAATTGGAGCTTTAAAGACAGCAAGCTCTAGATTGTCTCACCTATGATGGTTTTTATGTCTAACGTTATACTAAAATAAATCAAGATTGTGCAGGCATTTATATATACCTATATATTTATAGTTTATTGTGACTCACTTTTTACTGAGGTATAAAAGCAGCAGTTGGTAAATCGCGTTTCGACTGAACTTTTGTCGCTTCAAATGTTATAAGAGATTTGAACGCCGCATATTTAATATTTACTTTAGTCACTGTCGCTATGGTTACAAGACAAATAGAATACTGACTTGACTTCAGCTGTGTGTTGATACTGCTGCTTTTATGATGTCATTGGCTTGAACAGCAGTTTTGCAGTCACTTTTGAACATGTATTTGACTAGGACGAACAAGATGTGTCTTTTTATTAAGGTAAATCTCTATAAAATTATTGACATGTTCAATTTAATTCCACAAAAAGAGGTTTCTGAAAATAATTAAACATGTTTTGTTTCTTTCCCTTCTTCATGTCACTTCCATGAATGGTAAGAGTGGCAAGAGAGACAGCAATAAAAGGTTAGCTAATTTTGAATTTACAAAAAAATCTGAATGTGTAGAATATGGATACATTAAAAACTGTATTAACTTGTGTTAAAGTGCAGCATGAATCTTATATGTGGAAAATGTCACTATTTTTGAACGTTCTTCACTGTTTCTTTGTTTGCATGATTCTTTCCATGGTTTGAGCCATCATAATGGCAAACTTGGTGAAAACGCCAAATGACAACAATAAAAGGTAAGTTAAATCTCAAAGTTTTATATGAATACATAAAAAACTATATTATGTTAAATTCCAGCATGAACTTTTAATTTCACCTTTTCAACCATTAAAATCACCATATTCTGAACATAGTCTTTGTTTCTTTCTTTGCATGACTCTTTCCATCTACATGCCTCTTTTTGATCTGCTATGATGGTAAACATAAAAAAGTTCATGTGACAGCAATAAAAGGCAAGTCAGATCTGAATGTTTTATATATGAATACATCAACAAACTGTATTAATTTGTGTTTAAGTGCAGCATGAATCTTATAATCTAAAGAAATCACTGTATTTCTGAACAAATTTCTTTTCTTTTCTTTGCATTACTCCTTCTGTCTGTATGCCATGGTTTGAGCTGCCACAATGGTGAATATGGTAAGACAGATCACATGACAACATGAAAAAACCTGTATTAACTTTAATCTTAGGGATGCACCGATGTATCGGCCGCCGATATTTATTTTTTGATTAATTTAGAGCCATCGCATATCAGAAATAGCATGAAAAGGGCTGATACTGATGGTTTAATTAACTGCATGGAGACAATGAGTTGCATGTCTGTTGCAAAATCCAACGGTTTTCTCTGGGCAGGATAATTAAGTACTTGCCAAAACAAAATAAAATCTGTACAAAATATATGTGAAATGACCACGCTCAGCTGTAAATTCATCATAGATAAGTTGCAATGGCGATTCACCATTATGCGTTAGTATGCGTCTGTGAACAGACAAAACAGAATAAAATAGGCTACATAAAAAAGGAATAGGCCTACACACAAAATATATTTTGTTTCATTAACAGATTAATACGTAACATCAACCTTCACATAGGGTATATCAGTAATAATAATACGATGTGCGATTTGACATTATCGAGTATATTGCAAAAATCAAACAAAAGACACAGAGTGAATGCATACATTAAGTAAAGAAGTCCAGTATTAGACTAGTGTACGTGCGAGTGCGTTTTTTCACTGCATGATTCAGTATTAACATGCATGAAGAATGATCAGAAAATTCAAGATATGGGGGCAGAAAATGTATATATTTATATCATTATGTATAGTTAAACAACATCACACGAAGATCAAGCGCCCTTTTTTTGCTCCAAAAATCATCATGATTGCAAATGTGTTTTTATAACAGTTCAATAAACAAGACGTTAATATTAAGAGACTTATGTTTTAGACACCACATTGTGTGTTTTTGCTCTATTTCACCAACAATTTTTTGTTTTTTTTTGTTTTGCGTCTTTGAGCAACATGAATGTGTTTCTTTCCTGAATGAATCAACCGTTTTGATTTGGTTCAATCGCAATGACTCACTCATTAACAGTGACTTGATGCCACCTACTGGCGGTTTTCACATTCACATTTCACATTTGAAGTATTTTTTATTTTTTAAATAATTTCAAATATCAGTATTCATCGTTTTATGTATCAAAACATTATTTATTCATTTGTAACTGCAGGTTAAAGCATTCCATGTCCCTCAGAGCTGCATTAAACAGTGGCTTAATATATCTATTCCACTTCAGATGCAGCTTCTGTGTTTCCTCTGCATTGCAAAGATGAATTTTGTTGATACTGGTTTCATTTGTTTGGTAACAGCCCAAATGTCTTATTATATTAATTGATTGAATAAATGTAAGAATTAGTCTCAAAAGGTGATGCACATTTTTAGAAAAAAAAAGGCTTTATAAAGGTAAAAATGCCCATAAAAGGTAAAAATTAATTTAAACTTAATTTAAGTTACGTTAAAATTAATTTCTATCACTGCTGTGATCTGACCACCACACAGAATATGAAAAATATCAACAACTTTAGGAGTCAGCTGTCCACAATAGTCCTTCAGATATCAGCACAATAACACACTCAGCAAAATATTGTCTAATTATCGTTATCGAAAAAATCCCAGAAAATATTGAGATATCTTTTTTGTCAATATCGCACACCCCTATCAGGAACAGATATGTTCAAATACCAATTCTGCCTGGAGAGAACCAGTCGATTATTTTTTTTCAGTTTTTAAGCCCTGCTTTATGCAACTGAGCAATATCGGTATCGGAATCGGCCAATAGTTGTTTGTTAAAATCGGTATCGTATCGCCCATAAAAAATCCTATTGGTGCATCCCTAGTTAATCTGCAACATGAAGCTTTTTTTCTTATTCTTTATTTGCATGACTCTTTCCAACTACATGCCAAGGTTTGAGCCGTCATAATGGCAAACATGGTAATACATAAAAAAACTGTTAACTAATTTTTTAATTCTGGGTAATTACTGTATTTCTGAACATGTTCTTCTGTTTCTTACCTTGCATGACAATTTCCAACTACATGACATGGTTTGAGTCATCACTGTGGTGAATATGGTAAGACCGATCACATGACAGCAATAAAAGTTGTCAAATTTAACATTTTTCATATTAAGTTGTGTTAAAGTGCAGCATGAATTTTTCATTTTGGAAAATCACAGCATTTCTGAACATGTTCATCTGTTTCTTTCTTTGCATGACTCTTTCCAACTACATGCCATGGTTTGAGTGTCTCAAGGGCAAATGTGGTAAGAAATGCTGTGTGTCAACATCAAAAACCTATATTAGCTTGTCTTATAGTACAAATTCACTTTATTTCTGAACATGTTCTTCTGTTTCTTTGCATGACTCTTTCCAACTACATGCCACAGTTTGAGCTGTCACAATGGCAAAAATAGTAATACATCAAAAAGCTGTTAATTTGTGTTAAAAGTGCAGCATGATTTTTTTTTATTCAGAAGAATCACTGTTTTTCTGAAGGTGTTCTTTGCTGTTTCTTTCTTTGTGTGATTCTTTCCAACTACATGTCATGGTTTGAGCTCATAATGGCAGACTTATGACAGCAATAAAAGGTAAGTCACATTTCAAAGTTTTATATGAATGCATTAAAAACTGTAATAACTGATGTTAATTTCCAGCATGAATGTTTAATTCCGGGAATCATTGTATTTCTGAACATACTGTTCTCTGTTTGTTTCTTTCTTTGCATGACTCTTCCCAACTACATGCCATGTTTTGAGCCATCACAGTAGTGAAAAATGGTAAGACGTCAGCAATACTGGAATACATTACAAGACTTTTTAAAAAATTTAAATCATTGAATCAGAACAATTGATTCGCAAAAGTTTCAAAGCTTCACAAAGCAGTGTTTCAAAAGCGTCCAACACTAGTGTACTATGTTGTATTGACTACTTTTAATGGCTTTCATAGCCATACTTGTACAGCCCATAGTTAATATAGTTATATAATTATTCATAAATCTCCTTTTGTGTTCCATGGAAAAAAAAATGAGTGTGAGCAAATAATGACGATCTTAGGGGTCAAGCACTGATGAATTATCAAGAAGTGTGAGGGGTTGTTAGGTGTTTTATTTAGCAACTGACCCTCTGAGTTTCATAGGTAGCAAAAATCTGCATATGTTAATAAACATGCCAGCAGGACACTCTTGGGATGCATATGGCATGCATATAACTATGCCTAAAGTCAAAGCCTGAGTGTAACGACAAGACTGAATTTGGTTAACAAGCTCTCAAATGAATGCAACAGCTAGATGTGTCCATCAACAATATTTATCGACATGAACTATATATGAGAATGAGCACTAATGGACCCATAAGCACATGATCTTACCACATTCAAAGCCTCCATCACTGCCTCTACAGCTCAACCCAGATGGTGTGGGAGCATGAGGGGCCACTGAGGGCCATTGAAGTGGTCTGCATTTGTTTACCACACTCTTCTTGCTGCTGTCAGGAAAAAAAAAAAAAAAAGAGAGACACTCATAGCAGAACGTCAGAACACTTGAGCCTAGTGAGTTATGTAGTTCAGTGATACTGGATGAATTACAAGTTTAATGAGACGGGGGGAACATTGGACGAATGTAGAACCAAGAAAAACTCCTCTGCTTTATTGTGATGTTCATCAGTTCTGACTGAAAACAAGTGTATACTGTGTCGACATTCTGAATAGTGACTCACAAAGTAGCATGATGCCAAGATTAGTGCTTGTAAAGAGCCCTATGAAGTCAGTTTTATTTTTTCTCAAATTCCATGTTTTAATTTTTCTCATTTTCCATAGTTTTGATGGTTTATTTAAATTGTAAAAAAAAAAAAAAAAAAAAAAAAAATCAAAAAGGATGTCTAATCAATTGAATTGATAAGACTTTAACAATTTAATCATTTATTAAAATGTTAAGACTTATAGTGCCGTATGAAATGAGTTTTATTTTTTTTTTCAGAAGTTCTGTTTTAATTTTTGTGGATTTCCATCTTTTATGGTTTATGATAAAAAAAATGGTACTAATCAAATGAATTCAAACTTTAGCAGTGTAATCAATTGTGTTTTAAAAATGTAATCAAATTAAAATTTAAATAAGTCCTGTAATTTTTGGCAAAGTGCTACAGAATTTACTGTTTAAATTAAAACATGAATGAAAATTTGTGTGATATTCCTTAAAAATAAAAAAGGTATTACTACTACTACTACTACTACTACTACTACTTTGGGAAGTACTGTGCAATAGTAACATAATAGTCTTTTTTATTATTATTATTGCTATTACATTTGGTGGCGCTAGTGGCACGGAAATTACAATTCACCTCAACTTACATTGAAGCTTATTCCTTAAACCTGCAAATTTGGCATAGAGAGAGAAAGACAGAAAGAGAGGAAAGTGACAGATAGATCAGGTGAACAGGCCATCACTCTATAAATAACTCTACTTTGATGCGTGGAGGGTGATTTCACCCAGACGTTTTCTCTCCCCCACCAATTTTCATTTAAATCAGTCTTTAGACATGCCACTCTTCCTGCACACCTCTCTCCTCTAATAACACACAGCCGCTCTACCCTCTATCTCTGTTCCTCCTCTTGCTCTGTCATTCAGAACCTCACCTCTGTTTTCACAAAGTCTGATTATTGTGCTCTTTTCTTCCATCCTCTTCCTCTCCCTCGTGTGACATCCCTTCTCAAGTTATTTTTTCATTAATCCCTGATTGCCATCCCGTTCTCATCTGTATTAGCCACACTGCTCATTCTGCTTTTGTCTCTCCAGCCTTCACACGTTCAACTCTCACATCTCCTCATCATTTCCTCCCACTCTCTCTCTCTGACAGGTACCCTGTGTGGACAGCTCTTTGAGGCTTTAGCTCTGTAACTAGCCTCGGGGGATGCGGTGACTAGCCGCTGTCAGAGTAGCCAGGATTAGGCTGTCTGCTAGAGGCCTGCGGATGACAGCGGTGCCCATCTCTTCACCCTTGGCATCGCTGGAGGACCGCCACATAGGTGAACTGGAAACCAAATTATTGATCAAAGCTTCTGTATTTTGTTATGGTTACATTACAGTTGCTTTGATATAAACATAATTTTAATGCATATTCTATGCCACTGCTTCTCTGGTAGTCTGTGAAATCATCCAAATGGTTCGTATGCTGATTTAAAAAAATAAAACTGTAAATGATGATTAGAATTAATATAATCAACAAAAAGAACCTTTTGAATTAATATTAAAATATTAATTTTTTTTACATTTTTATATTAATATTATTTACATCACTAAAGCAACCTTAATATATTAATTACACAAACAAAACTAAATAAAAATGTAAAACAAATTTTTTTATGGTATTTTGTTGATCAGTTTTGGAGCTGTTATTGTATGGAAAATTGCAACAGATTTGTATTCAACTGAAGAATTTCTGAAGTATTTTCAATTTTAATTTTAGTTATTTTTTTGTAATTTTATATGCTTTTTTCATTTTTATTAGTTTGTTTTTAATTATTATTATTTCTATGTAACTTTATTTGTATTTCAGTTTCAGTTTTAGTCATTTCAGTCTTGAACTTATTTCAGTTTCAGTTTCTTTTTTTGCAATTTTGTAAAGTACTTTTGTGATTTTTATTTATTACTTTTTGTTTTGTTTTTAATAATTCTTTATAACTTCAATTCATTTTATTTCAGTTTTAGTTGTAGCTACTAGTTACTAGTTCAACTTAAATTAATTTCAGTTATTACCAAGGCAACATTCCTATTTTTTTATGTTTTTTTGTTTTTTTGTTTTTTTTTAAATCTCATATTTCTATCTTATTTTATTTCAGCTTTATTTTAAAAAAAAATTGGTTTGAAGTTAACAGTATCAGTTTGGCATGAAAGTGATGTAATGATGACAGAATTGGTTGAACTGTCTCTTTAAGAAGGCTAGTGGGGAAGTCTGCTTCTCTGGTGGTCCGTGAAGGTCTCCAAATGGTCTGTATACTGATTTTAAAAAACCTGTAAATGATAATAACTGATGTTGCATCAGTATACATATGTGTTAGGCTTAAATTAGCTATCTGTGACTAAACGGTCAACTTCACATTGTTTTTTTTTTTTTTTCTTATCAGCATGAAAAACAACTGTTATTCAAATTGTGAATAAATTATATACAGAAGGCATGCAAAGAACACTATCTTTACAATCACTGAAGTTGTCAATCACTTCAGTTCAGATCATAATCATTGAGTTCTGCACTCTTGCGAAAACTTGCATTATAATTAGTGAATCTTCATGTAAGTGAGCATGAAACGCTTGAAAGCATGAAACGCATGAAACGCTTACGACGGTACTATATATTGTGCTGCAGGCACAACATCATTTTGTAGGCCTGGTTCTGTTGAAAAAACCCCAGTAGGTTTAGATTTTGGATTACTGCAGAAAATAAGCTGTGACCAACAAAAGTTTGATTCTTTCACATTTTGTTCAAGATAATCATCACAAATTAACACAACTTTTATGAATTTTGAAGCCAAATACAATCACAGCAAATTACCCTGCTAAAATAAAAACTGCTTAATAATGTGGTTTGCTAATCTCAGATGGTTTATGGACTTTCCAGGCCTACTCAAACTGGTGTTTTACTGGTTGGGCAGCTGATCTCCCAGACTGACCAGCTGAAAAATGCCTAAAACCATCAAAGCAGATCAACCTAACCAGCTTTACCAGACTGGCAGATAAGCTTGCCTTTTTTTTAGCAGGATAAATATCACGTATACTCTGAGTAAAGTCTATAAACTGCATGGTCAGGCAAGAGTATGATAATTTTAATAAATGAAAGTACACACTGTGCTAAGTTGATACCGTTAGCATATAATAACTAATGTAGTGCGATTTTAGTCCTTCTGACTGGTAAATGGAAAATATTTTTGTGTGTATGTTTTATAACGAATCAAGATTAGACAATAACAACAGCACTGGTCAAAACCCATTATTTACATGTACATTAGTCTGCTATAGAATAGCCATTTCAAATTGACATCATTGCCAATTAAGCTTAAACAAGTACCTCTCTTAATGAACATTCTTAACTTGGTATTGAAAGCTTCTCACATTCCCCCATCAAAACACATCGACAAGCCATCAGCATTCACGGTGAAGCATCATGGCTAATGAAGTTGCACTAAAACCCACTCCACTGCCTTGGGCAGCACCTCGACGGCGATCAGAGGTCTCGGCAGAGCACGCGCTAAAATATTTATGACCAGCTATTACACCCAGCCTCTTTCATTATTGATGGCCGTGGTTGATGGGGCCCTTTGAGCCGCTCGGACTGTACGGGACCTCTATCTGTTTGACCAGCTAATTAGCGACAGGCCTCACCACGCTAGCTAATATTGACTAGATGCATAAGCGTCAATGACAGATGGATAGTGGTTGAAAAACTAAATTGACCAGCAGCTCTTTTCTCACAGGTCGTTTAGCTAGCTGCTGCAGCTGTTGTGGCGATCGCTCCTGCAGCCCTGCAGGTAATAAGAAACAGAGCCAAACCACACATCCCCATCTTCTAAAGCAACCCCAGTGAAGTCCCTGCTGAAAAACACTGCATAGCTGCTAACTAGCATATGTCATGTTGTGGTTGCTAGTTTTCTAGCATGGACTGCTGCTATGCTGGGGTCCCCACCAGGCTTCTTAAAGAGACAGTTCACCCCCAGTTCTGTAATCATTTACATCACTTTCATGCCAAATCTTTCAAATTCATGCCAAAATTGTTTCTTTTTTGAAATAAGATATAAATATGAGTTAAAAAACATAAACCACTTAGATTAGAAAAATTAGAAATGTTGCATTGGCAATAACTGCAATAAAATTAATTGAAGATATATAGAATTATTTTAAAAAGTAATAAAAATGACAACAAAAAGAACCTTTTGAATTAACATTAAAATATTAATATTTCTTTTTAATTTTTATATTACTATTTTGTAATTTTATGTGCTTTTGTCATTTTTATATTATTATTTTTTATTATTATTATTTCTATATAGCTTTAATTTGTATTTCAGTTTCAGTTTTAGTTATTTCAGTCCTTCAGCTTGAACTTATTTCAGTTAATTGCCAAGGCAACATTTTTTTCACATAAAATTACAAAAAATAATATTAATATAAAAATTTAAAAAATATATTAATATTTTAATGTTAATTCAAAAGGTCATTTTTATTACTTTTTAAAATAATTCTATATAGCTTCAATTAATTTTATTTCAGTTTTAGTTTTAGCTTACCAAAATCACCAAAATTAAAAATAAAGCAATAAAATAGAAAGATTAAAAAATGTTGCCTTGGCAATTAACTGAAAGTTCAAGTTGACTGAAATGACTAAAACTAAAACAGAAATAAAAATTTAAGCTATATAGAAATAAGAATAATATTAAAAACAAACTACTAAAAATGACAAAAGTACATAACAAAATGACAAAAACTTAACTAAAATTAAAATAAAAAGTGAAAATATGGAAATAAAAGCTAATGTAATAGTAATAGTATGTGAATAATACTAAAATAGCACTGTTCCAAATACACAGTTATCTTCAGTTGATTCACAGATCACAAATACTCCAAAAATGTTACAAAATATGATAAAAAAAGATTTCATTTTATTTTTTTTTTTAATTTAGTTTTCTTGGTGTAATTACTGTATTATGGTTGCTTTAGTGATGTAAATAATATTAATCTAAAAATGTTATTAATAGCACACGCATTTCTTTGTTGCTGAGCCATAGTTCCACACTTGTTTTTTGTAATTTTTTTTGGAGCTTGAACATCCTGGTTGAGATAAACCAGTACTAATGCTGGTCTTGTCAGCATCCTGACAGCACACATACATTTCCCAGACATGTATTTGATGTTTTCATCTGAGTGAATTTTGAATGTTTACTCAACCACAGTATGCCACTAAATCACTACCTGTCAGATGTTACGACAACATTCAGCTGTTTATGATGCGTCTTATGGGACAGGGTGACCTTAGTGGTCAACAGCGTACGTACTTTGTGTTTAAAAACAGTGAATCAAGGTTGCGGTGAAAAAAGTTACAAAACACATTGCCTTAGGCTGTATTTGTTGGTTTTCTTGCCTGAACCAGACATCTGTATTGATTAAAAACCGGCACATCCACCTCAGCCCCTCTGGGGGCATCTTACACGGCCATCCAATCAGAAACCACCGGCCCATTACCATTGTAATGTAATTTGTCTGAGTGTGGTGTGAGAGAAATGTCCAGCTAGGGATAATGGCCACGTGAGAAGACAACCTGCAGCGCTGGACTGTTTAAGATCCATTTGTTACCTTGTTACGCAGCGAGTCTGAGTGTGAGTGTTCATTGATGGCAGGGTTTAAATTGCATCCCTAGATTAACCCCAACTAAGTGGGATGAGTGTGTGGCCATTTTTCCCCTCGGGCTGACAGAAGTCATTCAGTTTTTCGGATAATGACAGGGTAGCGTATTCCACAGGGATATTTCTTGATGAGTCGAGCAGAACCACCATTTTTAACCAGTAAATTTTATTTATATATAACAACAGTACAAAGTGAATCCTTGGCTTGCAAAATAGGTGTGCTTCATATTTACAATAGGTACACAGTAATATAATATAACAAAACAAAAGCGATTAAAAAAACAAGACCGACTTTTTTTCTTTTTAAATACTTTAACTCTCTTACAATTTTCACAACACTTAAAAAACAACAAGAACAGACAACCATAAGTGTTATTATTATCATCATCATCGAGGTCATTATTATTTCTATGTACTATGTTACAGAACTCCAGTGTCTACAAAGAGAGATTCGTTTATAATTTTGCGTGATTGAAAATGGAAGGCTATTCACCTCTGAGGTGATCAAATTGACTACAAAAGCCTTTCTCGCTCTCGTTTTTGTTTCCTGCGATCAGTAATATGAAGAGAATATGAACATTTCACGTGTTCGTAGCATGCTATTCCATCACAGAGCAAAACATGAGCTAAAAACAATAAAAGTGCACAAAATTGATTCCAAGACTATCGATTCGTGCCAAATATATAAAATTAGCAGCAGTTGTGACCGCCACAGATGACTGCTGATATTTCAGAAAGCTGCCCAGTGCTGTCAAATTTTATTCTGCTCTGCAGAATAGCGCAATAAAAATTATAATTAACTTTTTCGAGGGATCAAATGTCTTCTAATAAACATTAATAAGCGTTGAGCTACTGAAATCTCTCTCAACAAAGTGCAATTTCCTGTGCCACATCATTTAGAACAAAACGTTAGGACCAGAATACATTTTGTTCTCAATTTTTTTTTTTTTTTTTTTTTTTGCAGAAGCAGGAGAGACGTCTCTCCTCGACTAATGTGGCAGCAAACAAGGTTCACATTAAAACTGAGCCGCATCCTGGGAAAACCTCAAGTGCAGCAGGGTTGACGGAAGGTCTCTTGACCTTATAGAGCTGGGATGAGCTCTGATGAACGGAAAACGGGGAAGACTGTGGATAACCAAAAGTAGGAAGCTTTTTCATGTACCCTAATGTCACTAACATGCGACATGGCTTGTAAATTCACGTATGGTTACTATACAGTGTGTGTTTGTTAGAGGAATGTGTGGTTGTTCAGGAAGAGTAGAGTTACTACAGGTCGTCCCTAACTTCAAGAAATACTTCATCCCAAAATAAAAAACCTGTCATAATTTAATGACTCACTTTCTTCCAGTGAACACAACAGGAGAACATCTAAACATTCCTAAATCAATATATTATTTACTTGACAAGTAAAATGATGTAAGACAAGGGGGCTTGTTTTCTGAGAAATTTATTCAAATTTGAGTTTTTGCTGAAAATAAAAAATATCTGCCAATGAGGTAAAACAAATAATATTTTTTCTTTTTAAAATAAAGATTATTTTTCTAACCCCATTGGTAGATATTTGTGTGTGTGTATACAATCAATTTTGATTTAAGAATGTTTTGATATTTATACTGGAAAACAAGACAAAAATAAGAAAACTCTTTTTGCAGTGATAGTTCCATTATAAAACTTTCTACCTTCAAAAAGGACACAAAAGTCCTATCAGTTCATACGACTAATCATTTTGTGTGAGAAACTAACATTATTTACCTTAAACCTTGCTATCTCTCCTTGTTTTTTTTCATGTAATCATTATTTTCAAATCTTCCCAAAACCAGTCTGAACAATTCATTCACAAATTGCACTCTCTCTTTAAAGACTTTACTGTGGTTTATTAGTTTCCCACATCTATCGTATGACTTATAGCAACTATAAGACCTGTAGCACACTATAAACTTCTATGTAGCTTTATAGCACATTTGGACCACTTTTATGATGCTCTTTTCCATCCTTTGTGAAGAATGAGAGCATCATTCGCCATTCTCTGCAACTGTATGTCAAAGTTTGACCAAAGCATCTTTCAAAATTTCTCCTTTTGTGTTTCATGAAAGAAAGTCTAACAAGGTTTGGATGAGGATGAGTAAACGCTGACAGAATTTTCTGGGTGAACTATTCCTTTAACAGATTAATTCATTGTCTTTCATGCAGCTGGATCATATTTTTGATGTGTATTTTTTTTATCTCCTGATCACACTGTGCACACGACTACTTGAGATCAAAGGCGAGCTTCAAAGCAGCAGGAGGAATCTGAAGCTAAAGGGGTCTGTCTCTCTCTCCATCTCATTCCTCTGCTTCTCAAAACACTCCAGCAGACACCACCCAGCACCCGTCTGGGCGAGGGCATGCCTCTTCCACCCTTCTCCATCGTCACGTTGGCTCTCTTTATCTGATTCGTCTCAAACACCGCTAACAAAAAAGACGGGGAGAAAAATGACACGTCGCTGATTAAATGAACTAGCAACAACAGATTCAATGTTCTAAGGCCACAGGAGAAAACAACAAGCGCCATTTGAGCCATTTCAATCCCTTTCTTCACATCCGATACTGTGTTTTTACCGTATAAACTGAGCTGAGGAGAAGTTAAGTCTCTCCCTGATACCTCTGTGAACCTAAGATGACTCTGACCTGAACGACCTTGTCTATTTTGGTTCGGATGATCTTCAAAAACAGCTCTACCTGCCATCATGCATTATAAATGAAAGCTATGTTGTCTTTTGTTCATGCGTTCTGTTGACATACTTCATGTCAGGTGGGGGAATAAAAGACAGGGGGGAAAAAGAACTCACTCAAGCTATCAAGATCCCAGAAACCTAAAGTATTTTACAAATACTTTATATTTACAAATACCGTTCCAAGCTCATGGTCTTCTCGTACCTGAATTTGCGAGTGAACCTTCTAAACCAGAGATTTTTTTTTTTTTTTTTTTACAGTATACAGGGTCCGTTCCCTTAATAAAGCATCAACCGACAAGTGCGTAAATAAGTGATCTTTTGGCACTTAATCCGGACGGGTGTGTACAGAAAGGAAGTGACATGGTATATTACATCATCGGCGTTCCTCTGAGTCATCCACAACTCACGTGACCTCTTGGCACTTGAACATAGGAGTAAATGGGAAAGGAGACATTATTTTTTTTCTTTATATGAGGTACTGTATAATGCATGCAGACTACACACACATTGGACCATACATAATAATTAATACTCTCTGGTAAGTTGATCTCAAGCGAGTCCATTCGTTTGAAAGGGAAGGTGGGGTTTCTCCACGCGTGATTTGAGCTGAAGGTGCTACTCGTCGCCGCTTGCATATCTGAATCTCAGCAGCGCTATTATGGAGAGTGATTTTCAGTTTTTTAGGACGTCGTGCCATGGAGATCAGCTCAGCTGACTCCTGTTTTAGAAAAGCAACAAAAATGCGAAGACAAAATAGAGTAACGTTTGTACATTCACATACGCTTACATGTAGAAAACAGGACATATGCACATAGAGAGACCGTAGAGCGGAGTTCATCCAGTTTGATACTGGCTTCTGGTCAATCCAAGAGAATTAGGGACATGCTGGTTGAACTTTGGCCCCCTTTTTGTTGGAGTTTCATTATTTCCCAAACAATGTCGATGCCTTGTGGTCTCGAAAGTCTAAGTTTGTACTAGCGTGTCGACATGCACGTGTTGGTAGCAGCAGCTGCTTTCCAAGGAAAGAAACAGACTTGAAATTTCGCCACACCAACGATGAGGAATTATACTAGCCGACTCAATGAACAAACTCAAAAAGCACTCATGTATAAAAATAAAATTTGGAAGTAAAACCCATCAACTGGACGGTGATGTCGAGGCAGTAGATGTCCGTTTCCTTCTGTCGAATCCTCCTGAAATGGTTTTAGCAAGCACATTTTTGAGAAAGTATCGGTGTCTTGCATTCATCACGTAAATCAGTGCTAGGCACATCGAACCAGATGAACTAAAGGAAAAACCCAACAAACCAGATAAACAAAAAATGTTTCAGGAAGCTGCTCGTCCCAGTTTTTTTTTCCATAAAAGAAAAAAAAAAGACAACTAAAAACAGAACTCCATAGTTTCCACTCCTGATCCCGTCCTCAAGATGAAAGCCTTGTGACTTGCTTTCATCAAATAGTTGTCCGTTGGTCTTAAAGGTGACCTCTTCACAAAATTGTAGAAAAAAAGCACAAGCTATTGTTGGTGTCGAGTCTCTAGCCAGTGTTTCTCTCTTTAGTGTAGAGAGACTTTGGATGATGGTTTGACTGATTGAAGGTCTTTCGCCCTTCGTTCCAGCTTTGTGTTTCTCTCAGCTCTCCAGTGACATGGCGTCGATGAGTTGCTCCACTTTGTAGGCCAGTCGCTGTTTCTTCGCCGTTTCGTCTTGTTCCAGTGCAGCAGTGATCTAGGAAAAGAATACAGGAAAGCGTTAATCACTGTATGGTGTTACGACAGATCTCAGGTGAGGGGGGCAGATTTTGTATGCTCTGAAGAACACATTATAACATAATGAAGGATGGAAAAATCTACAATTTTATAAAGCATTTAATGTGATCCCAGGACAGAAGGAGAGCAGGGTCACAAAATTTAATGCAGCATTTAATGAAATGACTCTATAGCAGGAAAAAAAAAAATTATATATATATATATATATATATATATATATATATATATATATAATAAAAATCTTATTTTAAATAATTTTAAATAAAATTAAAATGAACTTAAAAATAATACAAATCTATCTTAAAATAAAATAAACTTTCATAACAAACCATTTAATGTGATCTCCATGACAAAACATAAAAAGTATATTAAAATATACATAAAAAAATCTTATTTAAACAGGAGTAAAAAAATATATATATATATAAAATTATAATATAACATTAAAATATATATCTTAAAATTGATCTTATTTAAAGGTATCTTAAGGATGCTTACATATAATAGATATAAGAATGTTTACATAAAATTATATTAAAATATATGAAATAATTATAAAGTAATAAGATGTTTAGATATTTTTTTTCCTAGAACACAAGAGTGAAATTAATTGAAAAAAGTAGTTACAGGAAAGTCTCTTGGCTGTCTAAACAAACAGACCAACTATCAACACTTGCAACCTGACAGTGCAGAAAGATCAGATTTGAAATACAAATCAGAGTTGGGTTTAATGTGGACAAAGCTGATGTAAAACATAAAACTCTTTCAGGCAACCATTAAACACCAGACACGTTCTTCAGACGGCATACTCCATATCTAATTATCACCGACCAGTTACTGCTCACTGTGATAGGAGACTTGGACTAATTTTCTGCCTGTGAGAGAAAAATTGCCAGAGACTTCATTTCATGAATATTTCATTAAAAAGGAAAGTATAACTTGAGTCTGACCCAAACTGCAGAGTGCCATCTCTCATTTCCATCTGAGTGTGTTTTTCTGAAAACTGAGCAGTCAAAAATGTCGAGTCATGTTGAGAGGAGGTGGGCAGACGGGATCGACCCCTCTCTGCGCTCATGTCATAATCTCTGACTGCGGTGTCAGAGGAACACGGCAGGAAGTGGCATCGTGGCTTCTGTCTGCCATTCATTTACACATCAAACAGTGAAAATAATGGGAAACTAGATCGATAAGGGCACATCTAGTGAGCCAAGATGGGGCTTCATTAATGATAGCTTTCAAAGCCTAAAATGGTGGATGTGAGAGCACTGGAGGGTGGGTGTATGTGGAAATCTCTTCTTGTAACTGCGAAAGAATGATTGATTGTAAACACAGACAATCTGGTTCACTGCTCTAAAACTCACAGCGATCTAATACTTCCAACTTTATAAATACTGTTGCTCAACTGACATGTTTATCCAAACTATAGAAGTACTTCTGTGGAGTAACTGAAAGGTAAAATTCTGTGCTTCTGTTTTTCCAAACTTCTCCTTCTATGGAATACATGAGGAACTATTTTGCAGAATATTCACCCTGCACTTACAGTCAAACCAAAAATGATTCAGACACCAGATATAATTTTTGATATTTTTTTTACTAGTGGGTGCAGGACACTAGAGTTCATTTATGTAAGTGAGGATAACAAAATAAAGTAAACTGTGACATATTATACCCAAAATTTCTTCATATAGTGGACTACCAGTAAAACTGATAAAAATTTGGGACCAAAAATTTGATTTGACACTTGACCTGACCATGTTTTGTTTCATACCTTTCTATCAAAGTCATCTGACATGTCATATTTTATTACCATTTTCTAAACTATAGCAGCAAATAAACTGTGATAATGTGAGAATTTTTGAAGGTGTCTGAATAAATTTTGAATTTTAAATGTCCAAACTGTTGCTTTAAAATTAGAAGCACACAATTCCCTAAAATATCATTATATGCTTAAACATTAAGATTTGTACTCATGGACATTACTAAAGTGGTCAAACCTGTTCATTAGAAGGGGGTGACCCAATACTTTTGGCAATATAGTGTGTATATATATATATATATATATATATATTTACCATTTTCTAAACTATAGTGAATAACCCCCCCCCCCCCCCCCCCCCCCCTAAAAAAAAAAAAAAATTTATTTAAGTTTTAGTTTAGGTTTAATTTTTGTTTCTTTCCAGTTAGTAATTTTATTAATTCAACTTAAAAGATATTTTAGTTAGTTGCTAAAGGCAACATTTCTAATTTTAAAAGTTTAATTAGTTTTAATAAGTTTTAATAGTTTTAGTTAACAATACAAAAAAGTACATAAAACGGTCTAATACCATGCAAGTCTGTGTAACTATATGAGGAACAGACCAAAATCTTACTTGTAGTTTGTTGTAATATAAATGAAATGATCAAAAATGATATTTATTAATGTGTTGTTAAGCTCATATGGATGCCATATATGCATATTCACACTAAAATTAAAATAATAATAAAATAAACTGTATAAGGTCCTCTGACTCTCCTACTAAGAAAATCAGTGAATCTGGACTATTTCCACCACATGTTCTTGTGTGTATCATAACTGATTGTGTTACACCTAGTTTGAATATACAGAAATACTGTATGCTGTATTTACAAGAGCAGCATGAACATTCTGCAAAATATCTTTTGTGTTCCAGATTCATTTAGTCATATAGGTTTGGAATGACATGAGCTTGATTCAATTTTTTGTTTTTAGGTGAACTGGCCCTTTAAATGCCTTGCTCAAAGGCACAAACTCATGAATCTTAAACAAATCTGCAACCTTCTGGGTAAACCTTAGGATCTTTAATATATGCTATATCACCCCAGACAAAATCCAAACCAAGTTCAGCTTCAAGTTTCATCCCACCGACAATAAGGAATTACATTAGTGTCACTTTACCATCAAACTGAGATGCATTCATGCATAAAAGTCATATTTTGAAGCCATCAACTGGATCGTGAGGCACTAGATGTCTTTTTCATCTTCTGTCAGCATCCCGGTATTCCCAGTCCGCCTGCCATCGGAGCAAGTTGGGCTCACACCTGCTCGGTTCGTCTCTGCGGCTGTAGCTACGGGGCAGGTTAACACTCCTATAGCCGTTGCGAGCTTGCGTTAGAGGTTCACAGCGTGAGCAAGTATTCGACGAGGAGCGCGTGCACTGAATTTTTCATGCATTTCAGCACAGCTGCAGGAGCACTCTTCACATCATTGTGTCTGATTCAGTCACCTTCATTTTAAGAAGAGCGCATATTCTCTCTCTCTGTGTGTCTAGCGCTCTCTCTCCCTCCCTCTCTCATCAGGTTAAGTGCTCCAGAGCGCTGACAGAGGTAATTATTTTCAGTTGTCCTATTCGCTTTGTATAATGAATCTGAATTACAGCATGCAGGTACGGAGTGTCCTGCCACACACATTTGGCTGGGTGAACAAAAGAATGTTCTCCTCTTAGCATTACGCTTGCTTATTGTTTTTGGGAGTTTGGCAGGGAAATAAACACAAGCAGGTGGCTTGATGGTCTACACTAGTGCTTCCCAACATTGTTTGTCTCCCACACGGTTCAATTCACTGACAGCAAACCAGACATGCTTTCCTTTTCTTTTCATTTGAACTACTGTTATATTAGTTAAAGAATAAAGTATTTCTAGCCTCATACATTAATTGGTGGCATCTTGAGCAGTTACTGTTTTTAAAACGGCCTCTGATGACTTCAGTATTGATTTGATGTCTGATAGATGGCTGGACACTCAAGAGTCACCAGTTAAAGCAAGAAAGAAAAAAAAAAGAGGAAAGATGCAAACAGCTGTATCAGAAGACTTAAAATATAAGACAACTTGGATTGCAGATTAATATTAATCTATACATTAATGTCTACAAAAAAGATCAGATTTGAAAAAGAGGAATTCTTTTAAAATGTATTTATTCATTGTATCATTTCATGTTACATACTAATATATAGTGTTACGTAGTGTGTGTGTGTGTGTGTGTGTATATATATATATATATATATATTAACGTGAATTGCAGATTAATAATACAGTAATAATTAAATGATAATTAATAATAATTGAATACATAAAATACATTAAAATCTACATGAAAGATAATATATTATTTTCAACTCAAATCAACATTTTATGTGCATGTATTTTACACATATATATATATATATATGTGTGTATATATATATATATATATATATATATATTTATACTATTATTTATACTATTATCCAATATTTACTACATATGTGTAATATATATATATATATATATATATATATATATATATATATATATAACTTAAAATTAATTATTTTTGTATTTAATATGTAAACTTTAAATATTTTAAATATTTATTTATAGCTGTATATTCACACCAAATTTTGCACCATTATTGTGTCATCCACACAAACTATATTAATTTTAGATTATATTTTTATATTATGTACTATTATATAGTATTTAGTGTGGTTTTATATATATATATATATATATATATATATATATATATATATAAAACCACACACACACACACACACACACACACACACACAAATGGCTGAACTCAAAATTCAATAAATAAATAATGTCAATTTTCACATCTCTAAAACTGGTTAAATTTGTTAAATGTAAATTCTCTGATTTAATCTACAAAGCAATCTCAAATCTTCCCAAGTACCCTCTGGAATCTGAAGTACCCCTTGGTATAAACATACTCCTGCATTGGTAATCACTGCTCTATTTGTAGAAAGACAGACCTTGTATATAAAAGAATGAAAAGGATACACAAAAAAGAGGGATTGAGAGTACACGGGAATGTGAGGACAAGAGAAAACAGACCAGCAATCAAAGCAACGATATTTACATGACAGCGAGAGGAGAGGCTGCAGGCGGAGCTGTGTCTCCGGGCTCTCTGCACTGTTCTAAATGCTGTGTAAAGTAAAGGTCAGACTAATGGGTCCCCTGAGTGGAGCTGCCATTACGGTTGGAACATCTCCATCGTGGGCCCTACTCTAGTGCTCTTTGTGTCGGAGTGGCTGTCAGTGATCTAGCTGTGTGTAATCTTCCTCATCAGAAGCCTATTCATTCTCGCTCTCTGTCTGTCCCCACACTGTGCATAAGTGTGTGTGTGTGTGAGAGAGACTGAAGCTTGCTGCCGCTGGCTTTAGAGACTGGTTAAAGATGACATCACTATGTGAAACTGAATTTCACGAGTACCTCTTGTTTCAAAGTGCTAGTTATTCCACAAATATGGCTGTACTGATTTTGGACAAAGTGTTTATGATTGAGTAATTACACCAGTACAATATACAGTGTCTCACAAAAGTGAGTACACCCCTCACATTTCAGCAACTATTTTATTATATCTTCTCAAGGGACAATACTATTAAACTGAAACTTGTATATATTTTAGAGTAGTCAATGTGCAACATGTATAGCAGTGTAGATTTACTGTGCTCTGAAAATAACTCAACATACAGTCATTATTGTCAAAATAGCTGGCAACAAAAGTGAGTACACCCTAAGTGATAACAGCTATACGTCGTTTAACCATGCAAAGCCACATGTCCTATTCATCATGTACATGTTTTTGTCTGCTTGACAGGACTACACAAATTTGTGTATCTTGTATTAGAGCAGTTAAAATTTGGTGCTTTGAGTACAATTCTCTCATAATGACCACTGGATGTTCAACATGGCACCTCATGGCAAAGAACACTCTGAGGATTTGAGTATTAGAATTGTTGCTCTCCACAAAGATGGCCTAGGAGATCAGTAACACCCTGAAACTGAGTTACAGTACAGTGGCCAGTGTCATACAGAGGTTTTCCAAGACGGGTTCCACCTGGAACAGGCCTCGCAAGGGTCGATCAAAGAAGTTGAGTCCTCGTGGTGTGCGTCAGGTGCAGAAGCTGGCTTCAAAAAACATACACATGAGTGCTGCCAGCATTGCTTTAGAGGTTGCAGAAGCGGAAGGTCAGCTTGTCAGTGCTCAGACCATACGCCACACACTGCAACAAGTTGGTTTGCATGGCCGTCGTCCCAGAAGGAAGCCTCTTCTGAAGCTGGCTCACAAGAAAGCCTGCAAACAGTTTGCTGAAGAAAACCTGTCCAAGAGCATGAATTACTGGAACCAGGTCCTGTGGTCTGATGAGACTAAGATAAACTTGTTTGGCTCAGATGGTGTGCAGCATGTGTGGTGACGGCCTGGTGAGGAGTACCAAGAAAATTGTGTCTTGTGTCTACAGTCAAGCATGGTGGTGGTAGCATCATGGTCTGGGGCTGCATGAGTGCTGCTGGTACTGGGGAGCTGCGGTTCATTGAGGGAAACATAGATTCCAACATGTACTGTGACATTCTGAAGCAGAACATGATCCACTCCCTTCAGAAACTGGGTTTTCCAACATGATAATGACCCCAAACACTCCGCCAAGATGACAACTGCCTTTCTGATGAAGCTGAAGGTGAAGGTGATGGAGTGGCCAAGTATATCTCCAGACCTGAACCCTATTAACCACATGTGGGACATCCTCAAGTGGAAAGTGGAGAAGCGTCATGTGTCTAACATCCAGCAGCTCCGTGATGTCATTATGGAGGAGTGGAAGAGGATCCCAGCAACAACCTGTGCAGCTCTGGTCAATTCCAAGCCCAGGAGGATTAAGGCAATGCTAGATAACAGTGGTGCTCACACAAAATATTGACACTTTGGACACAGTTTTGAAATGTTCATTTAGGGTGTACTCACTTTTGTTGCCAGCTATGTTGAGTTATTTTCAGAGCACAGTAAATCTAAACTGCTATACATTGACTACTCTAAAATAAATCCAAGTTTCTTTTGATAGTATTGTCCCTTGAGAAGTTATAATAAAATAGTTGCTGAAATGTGAAGGGTGTACTCACTTTTGTGAGATACTGTATATAAAAGTACAGACATCAACTATATTGTGGTTTACTAACCAATCATCTGTCAGCTAGACTTCAGTAAAACAATATAGTACTCTAGATACAAGAAACATTGTCTGGCTTAGACATAACGGTCTGATGTTCCAGTGTATTTTTATCATGACACTCCTAGCCTAGAACCATCAATCCATAAACAAAATAAATGTTTTATAATTTACTTTTTGTGGCTATATTCAGGCATTTTAGACAGTGGAGCCAGTCAATTTCAGTATAGAGCAGATAAACTGAATCAAGAAGTTAGTCTGCATTGATATAATGCAAGAAATCAATAAGGATGTTTTGAAAATTAGGGTTGACGGCTTGTTTTGATATTTCGCCTCACCTCTTCGCTGTACTTGCTAATGTAGGAGTAAATCTCGTTGAGGGCACTGAGCATGTTAAACTCATTGGAGTGTAGTCGAGCCTGTTCCGCCAAATACGCATTCATGTCCTGATCGGAGATGGCTGGAAGCCTGCTGATGTCAGCGTAGTACCTGTGGAGACCAACCAATACTCAAAATCAACACTCAAAATCAACACTGTGTGAGAGCTTGTTTGTACTACTGAATTATTAACATTGTATGAAGGAAAAGAGAACTATAGGGTTTAGTTTGTTACAATACTACAAAACAGAGATAAGAAATATTGTTAATACAATTCATTTTTTTACCTTTCTACCCAGTTCTTGTAGTTCGGGATATCTTTAGCATAAAGCAGCTTATTAGAGGGCGAGTCTTTGCCCAATCTGTGTTCAGATGTGGAACATGAGTCCATGAAGGTTTGAGCCACCACAGACAGACACGCATCTGTGATGCTGCTCTTATGAATGTCAAAAACAAACTGGGGATTCTTGATCACATTCACCCAGAAACGCAAAGGAAGGCTGTGGGGGATAGACAGACACACAAACACAGAGAGAGAAAAGTTACAGTGGTTTATATTGCAGTTACCAGGTAAAAACAACTGTAATTTTTTTTGTTCTGGAAGTTAGGTAGTGAGGTAAGAGTGTGTCCTCTCACCAGTTGCTTTTCCAGGTGTGGCGGACATCAGTGTCATGGATGCCATGCTTGTCCGCTTGTTCATCCAGGAAGTCAAACATGTATTTAATAGCTAACGGAAGCGCGCTGCCTCTGTGCACCGTACTGAAAAGAGTCTCAAACAGGTCATCCACAAATTTCTGCAGCGTACCCTAATTGACAAATGAAAGACCGACAGTTAAACAAACATGATATTAGGAACAAATACAAAGAATCCAATCTATACACTTTTGTAGCATTTCATTTATTTTGCACTTAATGTCCACCCAGAATGCCAGTCAAGGTTTTTTGTACAGTTGTTTTAGTCATTTAGTTCTCCATGAACATTTTTATCATAAACATTAGAGCATGTCAGTCTAGTAAATCAGACTCTTCAAAATATCAATGAAAATCATGTTTCCCATTATGTGGTTTCTTTAAGAAACACAATTTATCTTAAAGGCAGAGGGTATTTTGGTGAAGTGTGTAATTTTCGTGCCTCTAGTGACAAGTTTTCTAATTCCAAGTCCAAGTTCTAATTCCAAGTTTTTTTTGTTTTTTTTTTTTAAATCAAATGTAAATTCATGTCCCAGTCAAATTTTCTTGGTTAAATAAACATTACTTACACTATCAGAAAAAGAAAAAAATCTATTTTATATTTTTACGTTAACAATGTAATCAATATTCTATTTATTAAACCCAAGTATGAATCTCATATTAGTGTTTTTAAGCATTTTACATTTATTCCAAAATAATAACTCAAGGCATTAACAATATAAACAATATTTTTCATTTGTGAACTTATGTTCAGCTATTCTTTTTAATATTTTTCCTCAGTCATCAAAGCTCGGTAAATACTGGTCACAGACAGAGATTTACATTAAATTTCACCAAACTGATTACTCACTAAAAACTCCCACAGATCATGTTTTCATGCCATTTTAAGTCTTTATTTTGACATGAAGAAGTGGTTATATCGAAGTGTTTGAGTTGTTTACTTACTTTTTTTTTTTAAATTAGTCTTCCCATTAACACCATTATACTGTTCATTCAGACTGATTTGCGAAAGAGCACAAACACGAGGTGGAATTGATCACGTGAACCAGTCACAGCCGAACATAACCAGTCACATCCAATCATATCGCGATGGAGGCACTGCCTCCTCTCACGTGACTTTCCCCCATTCGTTCTCAATTACCCCCCACCAAACTCACCGCACGCTTTAGGGGGTCTGTTAAAACTTTAGAACTTTAGAACTTTACACCTGCTGGTGTCACTTTTGGACAATGTTTCTTTAGAAAAATTAGTGATTTATACACTTTTTAATGTTACATTTTGTAATACTTGCATTGTTTTATTTTTATACTATGAATTTCTTTCTCATTCAATATTTTGAGGCACTGCCTCCCTTGCCTCCTCAGAGGAAATGCCCCTGCACCACACACATAACTTGTAGACTGATTTTGTTGAAAATGTTCAAATATAAATACATAAAAAATGGCAACTCATATTTTTCATAATTTTATATTAAATTTAGTTTCAAATGAACAACTAAAAGCAGAGGGGTTACCTTAGTAGCTAGCAGGCGGGTGAGGTAGATCTCAGATACCATCTTGCTGCCGCGGTCACCCTCCTTTTGGTCTCCGTGCTCATGGTTCTTTACCAGGTGCCAGACTTTGACTCCGCTCTCCAGGTCCGGGGTGATCATAGGAGCACGGGAGCGCAGGCTGTCCGGACTGCCTGTGTACCGGAATGTCGAGTCTGTGGGAACAGAGAGAGAGAAATAAAGAAAGAGGATTATGATCTTCTTACACCTCCATTCTTCCACGTTGCCATTCTTTGGGATGAACAGAAAGAGCACGGCCCTCTAACATTTCATTTACTCTGTCTAACCCTCTATATCTCTTTTCTCCTCTCTCTCTCTCTATAGAGGATTCGTTTCTGTATTGTTCGAGGCTGAGCGAGATGAGTCAACACTCTCTGGCCTCTTATTCAAAGGCTTCATAATTGGCTCGTCCTGATTCATTGTGCTGCAGACAAGCTTTAAACGTCTGCATCGTAGGACCTAATCAATGCATCTAAAGATTTCTAATAAGTTAAGCTCCCCGCTCATCCATCTCATCTCCTTTTCCCCTCCATCTTCGCATGTTAAGTAATCAGTCTCTTGCTCACTTCTCCAATTAGATGTGTGGCTTTTTTCGCAGTGGTTGAGTGCTCTCTTGGGAGGTCAGATTGGCTTCTCACAATGGTGCGATATATTCTTTCACGTCCTTTCAAAGTCTCTCTCTCTGTTTCTGTCCTCATCACCTGGCTTCAAAGGCCATGTGAGACGGCAGAGGAAGGCAAATAGCTCTGGCTATTTCAAGACAGAAGTGGAATTTTGAGCAGATCAGCATCACAAGGGAGAACCCCAAGAGAAATGGTGGTGTTAGCAGAGTGGGATACAGGAAGAAGTGGATTGCAGTTTCAATCCACCTTAAGCTACTGCCAACTTACAGCCCTTTTGGCCGTTGCCACAGTATTGGCATTGAGGGATTACCGCTAGAGTGTATGTGTGTATAAACTAGAGAAAATTGGACTAACTTGCCTTTAACACCACTTTTGTTGTGTTTTTCCTGCATTGTCGAATATACAAAGTCACGACAAATATGTTTTGTGAAATTTCAGTCTGAATCGAAAGTGATGAGATAGAGAAAGATGCTAAAAGAATGTTTTCTATTGCACTTTCTTTGCTGGCCGCATGCAAAAATCATCTAGCACATCTGGTGTAGTCTAATTCACAAACAAATGATTCTTGAGAATTGGTTCTTTGGTCAAAAATGATCATATTCCAGTATAGTAAAGTAAAGTATTCCAGCACATAAGAAAATAATGCTTTGGTAAATCATAAAAAGTCAACATAACATAAAATGTTGAAATTAAGAGATACCAAGTCAAACTTCTCAGATTAAGAGTCAAATATATGACATAAGTAGTAATTATGAGATAAAAAGTCAAAATTGTCATACTAAGTCACAATTATTAGATAAAGTGAAATTATGAGGTAAACTGTTGTTTTATGTAATAACGTTTTATCTCATAAAAAGTTCTCATATTATCTCAATTGTTTTACTCAATAACAGTATGGTAGTTTTAAATTACCATTAAAGAATCATAATCTAACAAATCAGAATTCAGAGTGGTTAGTGAATTAAAATCTGACTCACTTATGGACTGGATGCTTATACAATAATGTGTAAATAATACTGTACATATTTATAATTTCAATAATACGTAAATATATTTAAAAAAACAACATTAAAATATAAAAAAAAAATAGTAGGGTGTTTTTTTTTTTTTTATATTAGTAAAAACAAATTATGGGATAGGTACGTGTGTGAGCAGTGTGTTATTTTGGGCCGGGGGTGCTGGCATGCTAAATTGAGCCGAGCTGCTAAGTGTTGAGCATTAAATTGATATGAATCAATCAGCGGGTGCCTGTGCACAGCTGTGCCCGCTGTGCCATGGCGTGATTGATGGGCACCAGGGCTCTGCCAGATGAGATAGCTGCTTTTTATGCACCACACACAAGAGCAGGTTGTAAAAACAGCCAAAAACAGTGCTGTGTTGTGCCATCTCATTCCTATTTGATGAGTTTCCTAAAATATACAACAAGCCTTTTGCAATAAAATATATCAAAGTGCCAGGCGTGACCCTAAAAACTCTTAACTACCAAATTCAGGGGGAGGATACAAAAAGATTGAGGTTTGTTGGTTAACGAGAGCACGGCTGAGAAATAAAGATAGCTTTATAGAGTATTTCTCAGGTTGCTTGTTGCGTCTTTGGTCATTTGAAGTGTTCCCTGAACTTTAAATGTCATTATGTTTACAAATGATAAGAGACGATAATTACACTCTTTCATTATACCGCATATACGTGAGACTCACCCTCAAGCTTTGATTAACAGAATCGTGTAATACGCCGATACGGGCCGCATTTCATGTGGATCTAGTGAATTGAAGTCAGGTGAGATGTTTTTGTGCGTCGTTTGGCAGGGTTGCTAGGTGACAACGCACAAGGGGCTCCATTTCATCGCTGGCCCTGGCATTTGGCTGTGTGTCATTCGAGTTTTTTCGCCCGTGTGAAGTATCAACGGTGGTGCATAATTAGCAATCAGAGAGTGGCCTGCAGCTCAGTGTGATGGAAAATGAGAACGGGCCAGATGGGGAGCCCTGTGGCACTCCCTCAAAGCAACGCTATGGGGAAGGAGCTAATGTGTCCATTATGGGTGGCATCCAAACTCAGTGGAGAAATCAGCATTACTGTGCTTCACACTAACTCCTAACACCTCTCTCTCTTCCTCTTAGACTTCCTGATGGTCTCTCGCTCTCATTCTCTGGTGCCCAGAGGGCTCCCTTGGGCATCCTATGGGCTGCAAAGCAAAACTACAGCACGTGGCTTGTGTGCACAGTCATCATTTAAAGCCAATCTTCAGCTATGTATTTACCTCAAAGACCTTTGTATTGTGAGAAAATTAACAAACTTCTAATTAGCTAAACAGATCATTATCATCTGAAAAATATACTCACCGTATCTACTGATAGAAGTTCGAGAGATGCTAGTTGTGGGTGGAATGTTGTAGGAGGACGTCTGCTTGGGCACCAAAGCAACCACACAGCGGTCTGATACCTGTATAAGAAATACAACGTTCAACTCAGGCTTCTTTCCTTTCCCTGTAATCCTCATTTCACAGTTTTTGGTTTCACAGCCTCTTATTATCAAGAAACGTTCAAGATAGTGGAGCACAACTAATGCCGTTTTATTCTGCTTTTGAGGAGTTATTACTACTTCAGAATTAAATATATTTTTGCCGAACAGTTTCTCAGTACATATCTATTGCTTTTCAAAAACGGTGTGAAATTGTTCGGTTTTTCTCCAGTGCAGAAAAAAAGCGACGTTAAAGTGCTTCAAAAAGATCTGTTCTAGTTATAAATGTATAAGGGGTGTTCACACTGTGTTCTCGGATCAAATGCGCATTAAAGCCTTTTCTCGGGTAAAAGCAGAGTTTCGCCTCTCGTGTTTCGCACAGAAAAAGGATTGTGATTAGATAAGAAACCCATATTTACATATGACAGCACATGAGATCTCCTTCACTGGGACGCACGTCACTCTACAGCACTCAAAGATGACGGATGGAGTAAAAGAGAGAAAGGGAGGCTCATTGAAATGTAATGGCGTCATTCACTGCCTGTTGTGCCTCGTATACTCCTGAAAGATGAGTACTAAGCTGAAATATTACAAAATATAGCTGTAAGCTGCAATATGAATAGTCCAAGAAGACGAGAAAGGAAATTAAATGCACATGTAACATTTGGACATCATGAATGCAATTTTGAGGTAACTCAAACTGACAAACAGCGCTGAGCTTGCATATTTTTTTATATCCCTGTTGCAAAGCAACTAGTGATAATCCATCCCATAAATGAAAAGTTTGCTAAATTTTGCTACTTTTCACCATAGAAAAAGCCTAAAAAATGTAAAAAAAAAAATAAATAAAAAATTGTAAATAAAATAATGTTTTTAATAATAATAAAAAGAATAACCTGTACATAAGCTTTTTTAAAATAAGAAGAAACCGTAATATAAAAAAATACCTGCACAATAAACTTTTTAATAATAAGAATTAGCGTAAATTAATAAATAAATAAATAAATAAATAATCCACACTTTAATCAACAATGGCTACAGCTGGATTCATGTACACAGACCGAAAGAGAGTAGCTAAGATTTAGAATGGAGGGCAGTGGTAAAAAATACAAACACAAGGCAGGTCAACAGGAAGAGTTTGACAGGCGAGGGAATGTAGTGATTGAGTCATTTAGAGATGAGAAAGTAGAAAGGGATGAGGAAAAATGAGGTTATGGACTCCAGGACTTTTATACATTGGGGTGAAACTCTCCATTTTTCTCTGTCTGCTCCGTGAGTGCTTGTGCTCCGTCTGATCTTCTGTATTAATCTGAACTGTCAAGAGGAAATGAGGTCTACCCTCACAAAGACAACTGACTCAACCTCGATTCAGCACAAGAAAGCAACTTCTTGAAAGCAAGCTGGCAAAATCCCGGCCGATTCTCATACTATCTGGTTTGGAGGTGCTTATCTTGGTCTCTATGTTTAGCAGTAAGACAGAGAATTTAATAAATGTGTTTCAGAGATTCATTAATTAGTACTCTTGATATTGCAGCCATTACTCCAGTCTTCAGTGTCACGTGAGCCTTCAAAAATCATTCTAATATGCTGATTTTCTGCTCAAGAAACATTCCTTATTATTACTAAAAACTTTGAATTTTACTAATTTAACAAAAGCTATTGAAAATAGGTCAACAAACCACATCTATAAGCCAAAGGTCTCTCAGATACTAGCGAACTAGGTCAAGTGCCACAGTCTTAAGATCTCCCGTCAACATAAAACATCACATTTCGAGTCCATTTCATTTCAGAAAACCTCTCTGTCCACCATAATGGAGACGATAAGCACCTTCTGAGCTGCTGTGAAGGCTGAGAGTAGTTAGGAGTCTTCACTCACGTCCTTACACTCTCACGGCTGATGATGGTGTTACTTTAGCCCCTGTACGCCCCCATAAGCTCCAACCCTATTAGTACAGGTTTCTCCTCAGCTGACCCTCACTGCAGAGTGGCCTAATAGCCTGACTGGAGAGACACTTGAAAGAGTCCAGGACTGTGGACGAATCACCTCAGAGAGGCGGCCGAGTGGGATGACACTCACAAACGTCTTTTTTATAGCTCACTTTCTCCCTCCATGGGTTGTGGAACTTGTAAGCATCAAATATCAGTCACTGGAGAAAAAATATGAACATTATTTTGGGTAACTGGGTTTGTAACTTATATTTTTGGCTCCACACCACCTACAGTAGCCTCCTGTGCTGCCACATGTACAATCTACTCTTCTTCTCTCACAGCGGGTCTCTGTGGTGGAGGAGGTGGCCGTACAGAGCCTAAATGATGGAGGGGAGATGCATTCGCCCTTGAGGGATAATCCTCAGCCAGGCAGGCGGGCCGCTGGTGGGTCTGAGAGTGAGAAGGGGTGAGCTTTCCTCATGATAACGTTTGCATCAAGCAGACAGCTGACCCCTTTTCCGCATGTATCTCTGATTCCCCTGCCTGCACTCTATCTGATGGCGATCCGCAAGCTAACGTGCCTTTAACTCAGACGCCGCATCCAGGCGGTGGGGAAGGATGAGGCGATGTGTCCGCCATTCTGCCTCTTCTTTGAAATACGGCAGGCTCGGTCACGCTAGCACAAAGAGCATGAAACGCCTTTGCCACATGATAAACACAGCAGAATGATGGTCGTTTAATAGCTGAAATGGATGAAAGGATCATAATACAGATGGTAAATGTGTTGAGATGTACAAAAAGGGAAATCCAAGGGAATTTAACTCTAACAGTTAAAATATACACTATAACGTAAATTTAAATCTAACCTTGTCTGTTTTGATGGTTTTAGAAAGGTGTTGGGCACTTGTCAGCTGGACAGGTTTAGGTAGACCAGCAAAACTCTACATTGTATGTCTAGTATAAGTGATGAGTGGTTGACAAACAGGCTTGTATGTCAGACTGTAAGTCCTTGAGCTTTGTCAGCATTCGAAAAGACAGCTTAAACCCCGGCAGTGATCTATGCCAAGCGTCTCACACAATGATATACAACAGAGATGTTTATCTTTTCTCTCTTGGAGCCAACAAAGCTCTTAACTTACACTTATGAGTGTCAAGTGTTTGTGCTAAATGCACACACACGGCTGCTTCTGTGAAAGTGCACTGTGAAAGACTCATGTTATCCAGATTAAAAAAAAAAAAGAATTATAAATAAATTTAAATCTAAAACACAAATTAATTCAAAAATAAACCACTGACTGTCTTTATGAATGAGTCAGTGAATTATTCACTCAACTGAGTTGTAAGATTTTATTTTATTTTTTTAAGAAATTAATACTTATATTAACTTAGGATGCATAAAATCTAAATAGATTTCTGAAAGATCATGTGACACTGAAGAATGGAGTAATGATGCTGAAAATTTAGCTTTGACATCACAGGAACAAATTACATTTTAAAATATATTAGAATAAAAAAGCAGTCATTTTAAATTGTAACATTTCACAATATTACTGTATCTTTGATCAAATAAATGCAGCCTCAAAAAAAAAAAAAAAAAAAAAAATTGCCGACCCCCAATTTTAGTCAGTAGTATTTATTCTATGTTTACTATTTAACTATGTAAGACTAGTTGGTTTTAAGGAACCCTGCTGAAAACAACTTGCATCAGCCTCATCAGGACTGCTGTTGTATCTAACCTTGTCTGTTTTGATGGTTTTAGAAAGGTGTTGGGCACTTGTCAGCTGGTCAGGTTTAGGTAGACCAGCTAAACTCCACCTTAAACCAGTTAAGACTGCCAATAGGTTTAGGTAACTAGTGGAGTTTGGAAATACATAGCTTTGCAGACTCCAAGTCAAAGTGCCTCATTGAAAGTACTGTGCTATACAACTACTGCTGAGACATTCCCTGTGAGGGATAATAACGCACACATTAACAGAGGCCTGTTTATTTGAATTGTTAATGCCAGTGTCTCTCATGCTGCTCCAACTATTTAAATTGGAAATTTGAGGAGTACGGTGGCCCCTCAGGGACACGCTGCCAGTCCTCTGTAATGTCATTCAGCCTACGCAAGGTCAAGAGGCTCACTGATTTCAAGTAAGAGTGGATGAGTGAGAAAGTGAAGAAAGAGAACGAGCGAGTGGGAGAAGCAGCAGAGCCTAGAGAAAAATGACCACGCTAGCGCTCAGACTGATGAAAACTTTTTAGGCTAGTGCTGTAATCACCCCTGTGCAATCAAAATGAGCAATCAGCAAAGAACATGGTGACCACAGGTTTATGAAGCCACAGCACGAAATGTTAGAGAGACACAGCTGCTGATTATACTGTCTGCTCTCTTAAAATATGCCCTTACTCTATTGAGGAACTCGACAAACGGTGGAGATTAGCATATCAGTAGTATTTCAGGAGAGGTGAGGGTGCTTGTGTGGAGGGCTCAGGAGTCATGTATTTTAATGCAGTGTTCTCTACAGTTCCCTGCCTTCTGTTTTCTCTTTTCTTTCCCTAAACTCTCTATTTCACCAGTCTCTGTGGAAATAGCAATATAGTTAGTAAAGTTAATATAGCAAATAGTGAGTATACAGCTCCCTAAGCCAGATACCTCGTGATATACTTTGAATATGTCACTTCTGCTCCAAATGGCATACAGTGTGCAAAAGAAAACAACAACAGCCATCAAAGTTGCTAGGCAATTCAGTCAAAAGTACAAAGGCAGCACTCTGATATACAGTAATAATGTTACATAAAATATAACGTGATGAGATTCTGCCATCAGCCAAAACTATTTGCTCTGCAACAAATAATAAATTAATGAGACCAAAGACTGCCCATTAAATTTACCCAAAACTAATTATGTGACCCTGGACCACAAAACCGAGTGGCCAAAAATAGCCAAAAATACATTGTATGGGTCAAAATTATAGATTTTTCTTTTATGCCAAAAATCATTAGGATATTAAGTAAAGATCATGTTCCATGAAAATATTTTGTAAATTTCCTACTGTAAATATATCAAAACTTAATTTTAATATGCATTGCTAAGAACTTCATTTGGACAACTTTAATAATAATTGATAATCACTAATAATTTTAAATCATAATAAAGTTATCACAGTTTTACTGTAGTAACAACAACTATGGTATTTTTTGGCAAAATGTTTACCATGGTAAATTTTTGCAAAGGTATTGCTCAACACTATGTGTGAAAAATGATGTTTCCTTTTTTCTATACTGTATGTTCTCTCTTCATGTCTGTCTCATCCTCAGATCACACATTATGACAGCACATACGATGAGCTCTTTCAGGAGTAATTATGAGAATGTGTGTGCGCATGTCCTGTGGCATCTCCTGTGGACACAAAAAGAGGCAAAATGTGCACATACTCTCTCTCTCTCTCTCTCTCTCTCAATAAGTGCTGTTATCAGGTAACTGCTCTGACATGTTCTGTCTCTGTGGTGTCTGAAGGTAAAGACAAGGTAATTAATCCATGGAAGGTAAAGGACAAATTCTCTCTCTCTCTCTCTCTCTCTCTCATATGCGCAGACACACACACAAGCACTTTTCCAGCTACACACTTAAAATTTTCAGTGGCCAAGCTCAATAATTGTCCTCTATTATATTGTCCTGTGTAGTGAGATCTGCTCTCTGTCTCCCTGGAGCCAAACACTGACAGCGAAACATTTTGGAGCACTGCGAAATAAAGGAAATGTTTTTTTTTTTTTTTTTTTTTTAGCTTAATTGTTGTTTCATGTCTGAGGAGTTAAATGGTTACACAGAGTATTTCTTTTTGTAGCGCCTTGTTGCTTTTTTTTAATGATGTTTCCTGATGTTTTCAAGGCACTAGAATCTACAATTTTGTAGCATTATAATTTTGTAATTCTATTATATTGCTTTAAGGATGTTTATATATGCTAACTAAGAGAAAACTGATTAAGAACATGAATTTTTGCTATTTTTGCACTGGGGAGAGAGCTTTGCATTGAGAACTGATTACCATGTCTACATAGTACATCAGATTCTTTTTTTCTATCAATAGAGCAAAGAAAATCCAGGATACGTCCACTTTAATGTCTACTCGTTTAGACAGAAGAGGGCACCATGAGATTATGTATGAGCGTGCGTGTCCTCTTTTGTACCTGATAGTGCATGAGAGTGTTGAGCCTCTTCCAATCATTTTCAATCTTAGTGGTGATGTCTTCATCCTGCAGGACCACTCGAGCCATTCGTCCCTGACGCCACTCTGAAAAATCAAACATTTGCCATTAAAACAGACACAGTGAACCTCCCCCAGCTCAAAGCAGATTGATTTGATCCAAAGCTCTGAATGTGTCTTTTCACATGGGTTAGAAATGTGTGTGTATGCGCAGTAGGGTATAATTAAATGCTAAAGAGGAGCTGATAGGATATAGACAGGCTCAGAGTGAGAGTGATCATTGATTTTCTCCTCTGTTGAATGGGGTTTATTAGTTTACGAGGTTGCCAAATGCACAGATGATGCCTGCAGAAACCTACCCCCCAACACACACACAGACACACAAAAGCAATGCCAGTTCTGCAGCTACAGAGACAGAACATCATCATGGAGGAGATTGCTCTGGCCAAGGTGCTGGAAGGATGATTTGCACCGCTGACAGGGGGCTTTTGTGCGGCGCGTGTGTGTGAGATGGGCGTTTGTGTGCCAGAAATGAAATGTGGAGTCAGTCTGTCAGCGCCATCTGTCAGCTTTTACCTGGGTCACACACACACACCTGCTTGTGTGTGCACAAAAAGTGTGCACATTTCTATCATTGTTTATGCATTACAGTCAACATGGAATCAAATCAAAATAAGTTTACATTTCTTTAAAAAATATAAGGTCATTATATATTGAAATGTATCGATAAAAAAGCTTTTCTGTGACTCCTTCTGCAGGTTACATTATCACGGAAGTAGGTGGTGACATTTGACTTTTTTCTTATAAGTGCGTCATTGTATCATTCATTCAAACAATTCTATTTAAAAACATAGATTCATTCAGTGATTCTGAGTGATCAAATGAATCATTCAGCCAAATGATTCTTTTAAAACACTGATTCATTAACAAACGTTAAACTCACCCAGGTCCATGTCCACAGCTTTGGGTCTCTGTGAATATGGCATGTTCTTATACACGGCATCCAGAATCTTTTCTTTGACCTGCGTGATGGTGTCACAGTTCAGAACCTTGACCGGGATCTCTGGGCTGTTCTCGTTCTCTGGGTTGACACAGTTTAAGATCTGGAGGGAAAATAAGAGAATAAGGATGATGAGATGTTGGGCTGTGGTCGGTGAAGCCGTAGGTGCGGAGCGAGGCTCTGGAAAAGGCCATTTCCTGGCCCGAGAAATCTAATTTCACACCCTCTGCAGGACCCCAATCTCAGCCTTAGCAGGGTATGAGAGACTAATGAACACTACTCTCCCTTGGCCAGACTGTCTGTGCTTTCAAACACACACACACACACACACACACACACACACACACACACACACAGAGTAACAGCACTGACATTCATGAGAGTTTATTAGATACTATGTTTATTAATGTGGTTATGAGGGTGTGTAATGCTGACCAGGGTCTTGTAGTCAATCTGTTGCCGGATGAGTTTGTCCTCACTGAGGGAGTATCGGGCCTCTCCGGTAATGGCGTCTATTGGGCCTTTTTCCATTTGCTGTTTTATAGCACAGTACAGCATGAAGAGAGGCTCACCTGCACACTCCTGTAGACACAGACACCAGCACACATTATAATTATTACTTTATCACTTCTTATATGCTGACTGGTCTAAAGTTGTTTGAAATATCACACTAGCAAACTACTCTTTCTGCAGTATAGAGTATGTACACTACCATTTATTTTTTGAGAAATGAATACATCCATTCGGTTTAAATTGAACTGTAAAGGGTTTAAATTGAACTGTAAAGACATTTGCAGTGTTACAGGATTTCTATTTCAAATTTTATATTAAATATGAATATAATGAAGTCATGTGGCCAATCTATTAAGATCATTTAGCAACGATGTACATAACAGACTACCATTTTAAATGTTTATTATTGCATAATGTGTACATTTAGTATGCAGTATGTGTACTTGGATAATTTTTGACCAATATAAAAAGGCCGAAGGTTTTAGAAAAAACAGACTGGTCAGCTTTATGCAATTTCCAAAAGCCTTTCTGGAAAAAAAATTGTTTTAAACATTCCCAGGTTACTAACATATGTTTCTGCCAAACTACTCACTGACTGGATTCGCCCAATTCATGGCAAGATGTAAAAATATATTCTAGTTGGAGACACTTAGCAACAGGAAGTAAACATGATATCCTTGAGCAAAACTGAATGCTAAAACTCTAAAGTCCGACCAAAAAGTCTAAACACATTAATGTCTTTGATATTTCTCATACGACTGTTTGCAGAGACTCCAGTTATTGGAATAAGCTCCTACAAACATACAAACTGTAGTTGATCGTGACATGACTGGCGCTCCCTGTCTAATTGGGCGGCTCTGAGGCAGAATAAGCTGCAGAGTGAACCAGACTTCATACTGAGCGTCAAATGTCTGTCTAGATGAGACTAGTACTATTACAGGAAGCCAAAGAAGCAAGTTACCTTCAAGAACTTATGAAGCAGGAAAGCAAACCAGTTGGTTAGCATCTTCTCAGCAACAGACTCTGTCCTGGAACACACAAATACAAAAACATCAGCAAGTGACGTCATTTATCGTCAAGAATACCTTCATATTTCCTTTTTTTTCTATAATAATGACTGGATTTTGATGGAGGGGAAAACAGAAAGTGTGAAAAACATTAGTCGCCTTCCCTGTCAGTCACTCCAGACTCTCTTTGTCCATTTTTTCTTTTTTTTTTTCTTCTGACCACCCCTGTCTCTTTCTTTTTTGCTTTGAGGGACGAGACAGACACAAACTCTAGAGATCTCAGTAATTTGGGAAGAGAGAAAAAGAAATAGCTGAGGGTTTGTTGAAGATGGAGCAGGTAGAAACCGAAGAGAGAGAGGGAAAGATAAGGCAGACAGAGGAAGAGAGAACAAACAGCACCCCGACGGGAGTGGTTAATGAGCATGAAAAATACATGAAAGGGTTATTCCCTCGTTCTGACGGCTGAGCGTGCCTGTGGAATACCAATACCTCTCTATCCCTGCAAAACATTTCTCCTTTCACCCCGGAAAATACTTTTTTTCCCCCTCGCTCTGTCTGTGGCAGTGAGTATTATGTTCACTTATATACATTACAAATACACATAAGCATCACAGGACGATGTAATATCAGCTGCGTAATTGTCACGGTAATGTCTGCGACGTTATGTGCTCGCAAACACTCTGTTCGGCCGCCGTGGGGACGGTGAGGTAGCACACCGCCAATTTACTCAACAGCGGTGAGAGAAAATGACTCTCTTAATGCATGTGGAAATAACTATGATTACACCGCTGAGACAGCCCGCAAACACAGTGTGGAGAGAATGTGTGTGTGTGTGTGTGTGTGTTTGAGCATGTGCACGTGTGTGTATTGTGTTGGGGGGGGGTCACACGTGAGATTGAGCGCTGATCGGCGAGACAAGATGAGGTGTGTTTATAGAGGTCAGGTCTGGATGCTGATAAACCGTAATCGCTACATATCCATGTGACCAATGCGAGATGACTTATTGAAAGATATCTCTTATACTCACCAAGGCTGCATTTATTTGATCAAAAATACAGGAAAAACAGTAATATTGTGAAATATCATTGTCATTTAAAACAACTATTTTCTATTCTAATATATTTTAAATGTAATTTATTCCTGTGATGGCAAAGCTGATTTTTCAGCTCCAATCTTCAGTGTCACATGATCCTTCAGAAATCATTCAGTATCATCCATGTGATGTCATTGCATTTTGGAAGAAATAACTGAGATATATTACTTTTACTGATTTGGCTTTCCTATGGGAATTGACAAATATCTGCTGAAAAATCTAACTAAACCTATGGCTCATCCACACAACTGTTTTTGTTTACTAAAACAGTTATTAAATCTGACCTACAGCAAATATTATTATTAATGTGCTTTAGTGCGTATTTAAGCAATAAATGTTAATTTTCTCTGCAAATTTTTATTTATACTTTTATATATAGGCTATATGCACAAATTAAATTACTGGTTCTGTGGCTCAATCCTTTAAAAAGAACCAGGAATCACTGTACTATATTAGGCCTACTGATTTTAGATTTTTAGTAGTTATTATAGTCTTTAATAAATTAAAAAATAGTAATCACAGAGAATGCCTCTTTTACTCATTAAAAGTGCTCACGTACCTATTCCACAGATTTACAGCTCCGAGTGATTTAATATTCGATAGTTATGCAGGTCTATATGGCTACAATGATGGAGTGTTAATAACTGAATCTAAATTCGTCCCGTACACAGATTAGAACACGCACACACAATGAGGGTGTGGATACAGAAATAATTGGATTTTTAATATCTGATGTCGTGGACACTTATTTACTATAAGATAGGAACCTTTAAAAACTGTAATAGAATCAATATAGGCTCAAATATTTTATTAAGATATAAACAAGGAAACATTGAGCTTGCCATAAAAACATTTTATTAGCACTTTATAACCTACAAGTTTGTGACGCATTAAGTAACGTAGGCTATAACTCTTTAAACAACAACAAAAAACGGTTGTGCTTTAAAATATAAAATCAGCCGCTTATGTTCGTGTTCGTCCATCTCTAAAATACAGTAAATTATCATCATTTGCGTATAAAATCCCAACTTAGTGCTGATCCGCGGCCTGCCGATCCTCAAGGAAACATGAATGAAGCTCTATTCAGCCTGAAGAACCAGGAAGTGCCGTCATCAAGAGTTTATTTGTACACAATGACTTCATCTGACTAAAATTACCATGGTTACTAAACAGATAACCTATGGTTCTAGAGTTAGCACATAATATTTCTGTAATATGGCCAAATCAATTACAAAATCATACACAAAGGAATGCGCATGCTCGGGTCTATACCAATAAGATTTGCCGTGTTATAAACCAATGGAATTGGGGGTGGGCGGAGCAACACGTGTCGCCCCGCCCCAATGTGTCGCCCCGCCCCAATCATCCAGATTGCACTCTGGAGTACTTGACTTAAACTGACTCAAAACGATGTAGTAAACATGCCAGACCAGTATGTGGCACTATAATTCTGCCACAGAGATACACTAAAAATGGAGAAGACGACTTGGCGCATGAGCATAAACCTTGCGCGCTGTATACAAACTAGGGGTGTAACGATTCACTCGTTTTCTCGATGCATCGATTACAAACTCTGGCGATGCATATGCATCGATCTTGAAACATGGATTTTTGAATCGTGAATCGTCGATTTTGGACAGTAATCGATTTAAAACGCTAAGAATCGAATGAATTGTGATTTCTATAGCGATTCAATGCTTTCAAAATATATACACATTAAATTACTACAAGCATGAATTAATGGAGACCTTGAACAGCGTTCGTGCCTTACATCTCTCCTTCACGCGCTCCACTATATTTACTGCCTGTCACAGGATTGCGCTCGCACCCCATTCGTCTCACTGACACATTTTTTTGAGCAGCTGATGTGTGATCTCTCCTTAGTACTCGTGGCCAGTACTGCTAAAGTGAAGTAGTTTAGTTTTCTGTAGTTTTTCAATGGCTCTCGGTCATAACGTCGACATTACCTGAGCAGTCGAAGGCTGCGCATTTATTGCATGGACGGAGCAAAAATGCAAGTGTCTAAAGCATATGCACAGTTCCATTGAATGATTAATGTGTTTTCACAATGTCGTTGAACCGAATGTATGAAGAAAACTGTTAAAATAACCACAGCATTAACAACAACCTTGAAATTAGAGCGTGAGGTTTATCTGTTAATCAGATGCACAAGTAGCATTCACAATAGAGAATAGGAAACAGACATCGGGCACTTTTTCTTTCAGAATCATCATTCACCGATGGAGAGGAAAAGTTAAATACCATAGCATTTTATTTTATGAAAATGAGATAAAGAAATTTTTGCACTGAGATATAAATGATCTCGGCTTGTAGAACTAGGGCGTATTCACACCAGGAAAGTCCGATAGTTCACTTGCTTTGGTCCGGACCAAATAGAAGGTTTTTTTTTTTTTTTTTTTGGTGCGGTTCGCTTTCACACTGCGCTTTTAGCAAGCGAACCAAAAATTGTAAACAAAACCACACGTGCGCTTAAGGTCATCCATTCATTGGTTCATCCGTTCAACCGCACCAGAGTTCGTTTGGAAGCGGACAGAGACCACCTCTTCAGCTGAGTCTCGGTATGGTTGTTTGGTCCGCACCAGAGTGCGATTGCTGTATTCACACTTGCCCAAAAGGTCCGCATCAAAGGGGGAAATGAACTCTAGTGTGATTCAACTGAACTAAATGAGCCAGGTGTGGAAAGACGTGCCAGGAAATGCCTCATATGGACAAAGGCAGCTGCAGCTAGCTGAATAAAATGAACTGGTGAAACGTTAAGACAATAAACACAAAAAATAAATAAAATTCATGAATGATGCAGTGCTAATTGACATATCATTTATTACAGTACAGAAACGATAAAGTTTTCTACCTTATTCTGTGCAGAAAATTTAAATAATTGTTTGTAGTCTATAAAACAATATCATGAAATTGCCATTAGGAAAAAATTATAGATTACAAATGATTTATTATTGTCCAGCAGTGTATTTGATTTCTTATAGCAAATTCAAAGTAAGAGATAAGAAAAGAATTTCTTGTAAAAAAATAAACAAATAAATAAATAATAATACATTCATAAAATTATTGTATTTGACATTTCTGTCACTTCTGAAATGATGGCTACACACCTGGTGTGACAAAATGTTAGCCTATACATAATACTTTTAAAGCTCTTTTTTTAAAATCTTGGTTTACATAAATTTCTACATATGCCATGTCACACCATAGCATCATTAAACTAGCATCTAACAATGGACAAAAGTGTTTTTTTTCTCTAACCTATGGTTCTCTAACCATAAAGGCTGCTGTGTAATTTGCCCTCTGACTAAGCATTTAAAGAATTTAGGGGAAGCATTTACATAATCCTGTGAATGCATTGAAAGAATGCAGAGTCGAAACGTTAATCGAATCGAATCGAATTTAATTGTGAATTGAATCTAATTGAATCGTTCTGAATTTGCAAAAATCATTCTTGAATCGAATCGAAAACTTATGAATCGTGAATCGAATCGATTCGCTCTCTACCCAAAGATTCACAGCCCTAATACAAACCCAACACAATAACAAGAAAAGCTAGTAAAGTTAGTAAAGCTAATAGGCCCAGAAGCATCTGCAGCACGAACACAAGCATGTAGTCCACCTTTTTTGTTGTTGTTGTTGCTGTTACGTGACATAGCGGTGTATGACTAGGGGCGAGACGTGGGATGATGACATCATCGTTTCACAAAATATACAGATTGGCTGTACACACGAAAACGCAAAGGTGTCATTTTCAGATTTATCTACTCTGGGACCCAATTTCAAAAAATAGTGTTTTCAGGCTCCCAAAATGCCAGATCCGTCTGGATGAAACAGCAATTCAGTAGAATTTTTTTTTTATTTTTTTTTTTTACAGCTGAACGCATCTCCGTGTGGACGGGGCCCTAGTTCAGAGATATGTTCTTATATCAAAAACAGATGTATTGCATAAGAATAAAAATAAATTAAACTAAATGACTCACTGTCTAAAAAAAGACTAAAGTCACAAAACCATGAAAAACAAAGATATGCCGCACAGGACAGTAAAAGATGTCTGTCGAAAACATATGTACATAAACTATTCAACAACTTAAAAACAGTGCAGATGAAATGCAAGAATGCATACTGCCCCCTAGATTGTCGCCTCGTTTTAGAACAGGATATTCCAAGCTGATTTAGGTGGTTGGTGAAGACCAGGGCTGTATTCATGAATATTCTTAGTGCTAAGAGTTGCTCCTAGTAACATAATTCTAAGAAAATTCTTAAAAATGTGGGTGTTTCCTCTTAAAATTAAAGAAAAGATACTAATAAAGAAAAAAGTAATTCAGAAAGCATCTTAACCTTTAAAAGAGGTCTTAAGGTCCAAAATTGTTAGGAGTACGAACGAGGATTTTTAAGAGGCTTAAGAGTTTCTTTAGCAGTGGAGAAAATGGACGAAACATGAAGAGGGAGAAGAAATGTGTTGCACACAATGCATGACAGTGAGTTAATAAGACGCTATACATTAGATGGTGCAGGGATCATGTTTGTGACCGATCTTATTAGAGACGCTAACATCTCTGACACCGCGTAGAAATGCCATAGCGCCAGAAATGGAAGTAATCACTACATTAACTGTATTAACATATTTAGCAACTGGAAAAATGCAACTATGCAGCAGCAATGATTTGGGTCCGTCACAATCTTCTATAAGCAAAGAGATCACATAAACAATTACAGCACTTTCAGAACCTTATTGTGTCACTGTTAATTTCCTATAAAATACGTTAAGTATGACAGCATGGTAAATAAAAAATAAAGAATATATATACATATATAATGTGTGTGTGTGTGTGTGTGTGAGAGAGAGAGAGAGAGAGGGAGAGACAGAGAGAGAGAGAGTATGGTAAACAGGAAAAAATACACCTGTAATTTCAAAGTGAAGGCTTATACTAGACCCTACTCTTAAAAGCACTCTTTTATTTCCTTCTTGGACAACCAACCAATCACAGTTTTCAAAAGACTGTGTCATAGCCAGCAATGGGGTCAGCCCTGACTCCTCACTAAGATAAAAGTTTTTGTCTTTTCCTCGCTCAGAGTTGCTCTCAGATTGGTCCTGAATCACTTTTAAGCTAAGTCTCCTAGTTAGAAATTTTTAAGCTAAATTAGAAACTCTCTGAGAGGATTCTTAGAATCTTTAAGAATACGGGCCCTGGGCTTTATAATTATGATACCAATTTTGGCATAACATACATATTTGGAGATTTTCATATTCAAGTAGACAGAAGCTATACTAGAAAATAGTCATGATGGCCACCGAGTGGATGGACTGCTTTAAAAAAACAAGTTATTAGCGGATTGAGGGGTTTCGGGTTTGTATATTCAGGAGTTAAGAGTCCATTAACATAAAGATGATGTGATTTGCATTATACCGGTTTTTTTTTTTTTTTTGAGGTATTCACCCATCTGGGTTAATGCATTAGCGGATGATAAATGCTAATTTTACTGAAAGAACAAACATGGCTGTCGAATAACGAGGCCGTCAAATTATGCTTATTTAATAATGGTGCATTTTAGTGAATAGTCAATTCAATAGTCAATGGCAGTCTCACACAGAGATGAGGCGAGAGGAGGGCAAATAGAAGGAGTGATGCAATATGGAGTGAAATGAAGGAAAGTTGTCATGTTCGTGACGAGAACGTCAGCCATTCCGTGGTTCTTCTAAAGGACAGTGTGTGTTTGTGTGTTTTATTCAGCAGCATGTGTGGCGGGCTATACAAAACATTATCATGTTTATATATTCTCTTTTAAGCCTGTCAACTTTCCTTTGTATCCTACCTGTTTTCTTCAGGGCCTGTGAGCTGAGGGGCTTTGGATGCAGAAGCGAGAAGAACCTGTGTGTATTTGTGCACTGATGCGTGCATTCATATGTGACACTCATTCAGCAAGTGTGTGTGTGAGTCTGAGTGAGTTATGAGCTCTGACACACACATACACTACAATGACAGCGCGTTTGATGCTGGTTGCATCAGGTCTTCCAAAAGTGTTTCCTGTCTCCTTCCTGTCTCAGTCAATCAGCGATCAATGATGGACGATGACGGACAAAAAACCCTACAAATAGGGGCTGAATTACCAGTTACTGAACTAAATTTACTTCCTTTCAAAATGCAGTATCCTTATGAAACTAGATTATTAGAAGCATCTGGTTCAGTGCTTCTCATAAACTGGTTTCACAAACGGCTGGAAATTGAGTTCTAACAAATAAAATGAAGTGAAATTGGTCAGGGATTTTCAAATGCACATGGGAATTGGGCACTCTCCTGGTGCACCGACACATTTCATACTGCAGAGGCTCAGAGTCAATATCTGGCTTCAAAATATAATTCAGACCCACAGAAGTCAATCTCCAAAATCTCTTCGATGCTTTAAAAAACTCTTTCACCAGGAAGCACAAACACATTGCCTGTTCATCCCCCGGTGAGAGAATGAATGAACAAAACATTAATAGTAGCTATTTGAGCACCTAAATGAGTTTTTGCATTCTCTACAACTTCATCGCACTAGGCTTTTGTATAATTCTGCCTTTGTCCGCTCAGAAAGAGCGTGCTTTTCCTTCCTTCTTCAGCATTTTTTTGTCTTTTTGCTTGCTTTCTTTTTTTTTTATTTTTTTTAACAGTTTCATTAATGAACACTGGGGTTTTATTAGCTATTAGTGTACTTATGAGTTGTGTATGTGTGTGTGTGTGTCTTAAGGCGGGTAAAGGAATGCTTCATTGAATGGGCGACACACAGCACAATGTGTCTCACTAATAGTCCATTCCGAGGCTCTGTGTGCCTGCAAATCTCATTAGGTGAAAACATGTACACGCACACAAACAGCAGCAAGAGAGAGCCTGAGGCCATGGAGCCATTCCATTTTTAGCCACAGTCCTCCACAGATATTTACATGAGGGAGTGAAAGACAAAAAACAAACACTACTACAAAAATGCACTATATGCGCGTTGCAGGCAATGCAGGTTCGAATGCAGCCAGCAACCTAATCCCCCCATCTCTTTTCTTTCTCTCATGTATTTTTCTGTCTTTTCTCTAATGTCTCTGTCAATAAAGAATGGCAAAAAGCCACCGAAACCTTTTTACGTACTGCGTGACTGCGTTTTGATTCATTGCGACTTTCCCACTGAAGTGATGAATCAGTCTTCACTAAAAAAAAAAAAAAAAAATCACATTTCCCTGCTGATCCACATGGAACCAGAAGCCCAGAACAAGTCTGAGTCTTGTGTCTCCATATATTCCATAATCAAATAAAGATTAAAAAATAATAGACAAGCAAATATTAATGCCAACTAAGCTTTAGGCTATTTGAAATGAAACATACAGTCACTCTGATGACCGCAGAGACCAGACAGGCCCTTGTTATTTTTCACAGTCGGTTATCATTAAATGCAAGTGGGTCACTTTATGAAAATAAATTAGTCTCTCTGTTGATATTGTCTGATTCTTAAAAGATGTCTCATTTGCAAGCAACTGCCCTACAGGCATCTTTGACATTCATTATTTTCCTTAACACACATGAACGTCCTTTGTTCCTACTTCAAGAATATAGAAGAATCGCAGACCATCAAAGTAGCTCACTTGGTTATGATTGTCAGCTCAAAGTGTGACGATGATTTTAAGCTGCAATACTTGTGGTTCTTTACATGTTATTAAAACCGCAAAAGGGAGTTGGAGATGTGTCAAGTGGCCTGTGCTGTATATTGAGTCTTGGTTCTCATGTGGTTGGCATAGGATGGGACTGGATATAATAAAATAAAATACTTTCACCCTGTGCATGAATTATTAAATAACAAAGAAAAAAAAATCCTAAATGTTGCTTTTTACTTCAGAACAAGGGTATATTCATTTACAATCGTAAAAATAATTAAATAAATAAATATTTCAGAGGTGTTTTTGTCAGCCATGTTAAATTAAAGGTGCAATAGGTGATTGTCTTCAGAAAATTTTTTGTTGTGCTGGTTGAAAGTCTCTTCACATCCCGATAGCAATCATTAAGTTAAGTGGTCTAAATGTATTTATATGTATTTATATATTCTATGGAAGGCTTTGGACGGCGATTGCAGGGAGGGTGGGACGATTGCTTTCAGTGCTATCAGGCTAAAGTTAGCATTTTCCGAGATCTCCTACTGCACCTTTAATGTTGTCTTCAATACAAAAAACCCACGATGACACATTAAGGGGGCAGTGGGTAAGGGTCAAAGGTAACCAGTCATGGTGTTTTGGCTGTAACATCTCACCCTGAATGCCTAAAAATGGCTTTTAAAAATCAATTTGTGCCATAATTCTTCACTTAATTCATCTGTACAACAGGAAATAAGATCTGTGTGATCCAGAAACACCAATGAATGCATCGCTCACTGATGTGGGACAAGCTCCAGATGTATTCCATTATCTGAGAAATGTTAAGATGAGGAGCAGATACAGAAAGAGGTCACAAGAAGGGCAGGGTTTGTTCACACGGATCAATTGAAATCAAAATGCTTGAGACAGAGAGAAAATGAGAGCGAGAGAGACAGAGTAATGCGTTTTATAAAAGGAACAGAGAAGAAAATTAGTGAGATGGAGCCCAATTGATGTGGAGGGAGTGGAGGCCAGAAGTACTTGCGGAAACGACGGTGTTCGTTTAACCGTAACACTGACCGGAAACCATGTGGTCGAATGCGATATAGTGAAAAAGGAAGGAAACGATAAATGAAAACACAACAGATTTGTTGGGTTTCTAATACAGCCTTTTTGTTCTCCAGATGCTTCCTGGAAAAGTGAAGACACGGATCTGCGAGCAAGACCAAAGGAGCATGTCGAATCGATAATCTCCTAAATTCCCATAGAAAAAAAGAGGAAAAAGTGTCATCTAAAACCACGGGCCCCTGATCCCCACGGCCTAGCCTGCCAGCGCGGGGGGATTAGTGTTTTGTGTTCCTAATGACAGCAGATAATGACAGAGACGCGGCGTCTGTCACGTTAAATAACAGCGTAATCCACATTTCCCCTGCATCTATTTACTGTGACTACTAATGAGCTGAGTCACGTAACAAAACACCAAAAATCATTCAATAAGATCGAGAGAGAGAGCAAACGAGGAACGGCTGTGGTGTTTGTTTGGCCTGTCTGCTTTGAATATTCAAAGTGTAATATATAGCTGATATAGCGACGCAGTCGGCGGGAACAAATCACCTCCAGCTAAAGCTAAAATACATTCGGCCTCCATCAAGCGGGGCTGTAATGAAAGCGGCCGTGGACTGCGCTTAGCCCTTGGGCAACTCTTTGTTTAATCATTATTAGTCTAAATCTTCTAGTTGACACTCTGCTTTGGAAAGACTTTGAAAAACCTATACAAATTTGGAGGGAAAGCATAAAGGACAGCCGAGAGCGAGAGAAAGAGAGGAAAAAACAAGTGGATTTGAGCTGCTCATGAATGTTTTATGAGTACCTAGTGCACAAATGATAAGTGACACTGACAATGGGGCCGTACTGAGGGACTGCAGATCATGACTCAATATAGCTATTATGCCCGGCTAAGATAACACAACAAAATTTTGAGTTCAGTTAGTGACGTATTCATTCAAACTAAATGAAACCAGAAACATGAAGTAAATAGCAAACCTCCTGAGCAGTAGTTTGGGATGGTTTTTGCTCTCCAGGTTCTTGTCGATGAGGTCGGACAGCAGGTGTTTGAGCACATCCGTGGCGTATTCCAGTCGACCCTGGAGAGCCGTCATTATTAGCGACGCCACATTGCCACGGTCACGCATGGAGAAGGAGCGCTGCATTTCCAGCGTACGGATGAATGTCAACAAAAACACCTTGTTGTTTATCAGCTGGGCAAACAGCTTCAGAGCTTTTTCAACGCACAGCTGCCCATTACCAGAGACCTGGAACACACAACAACATCTTTGCTGTTAAATACAAATCCTTTTTATAAGCCAACTGTGACTGTCAATGAACTAATATCAATAATGCATAATTTAAATACAAAACAAGAACACATGCTACATAAAAAGCTCTAAATTACACCATGTCCTAACCAGGTTAGACATTTTTATGGTCATTTGCTTTCTATTTATGTGGCATGTTTCATGTTCCATATAATTGTATATTAAATATCCAGTATGATTGCCTATGATTGTGAGCCTATGATGGCACAGAAATGTGCACCATGTTGCATCTGGTTAGGACAACTTGTTAGAGAAAAGTGTTCATGAAATAAATCCTCTTAACATAGACCACAGCCCACCTCCAGCTCTCTGAGCACAGGATGGTCCTCAATGCCAGGGAATAACACTCTCATGGCATATGTGCGGTAATCCAGATAGGGAATACCGGCCCGGTCCAGATCACTCGTCAACTCATTAATATCTGTTTGCAGTTCTGCAAAAGCTGAAAACAAAAATGGGAGGTGAAAATAAAGAAACAATTTCAATACAATGAAAAATTCACATCAATGTACAAGTCATGTTTTGCCACAAAATCAAGAAAAACTGATATAAATGATAATTTTACTTGGCTTAGAAAAAATAAAGCACATTCTCATCAAATCAGAAATGTGTAAAGGGAAAGTGCATTATGGTAGTATTTACTGTTGTACTAATATATGCTTTAATTTATGATGATATATTTTTGATGATAGTATAAGCACATTCAAATATATGGAACATTTTTATTTTTTATTTATTTACACAACTATTATATGAAAATCACAATTAATAACAATAGCACTATTAATGTTATCAAATAATATTTTAGATAAACAAGTATTATAATAATGAGAATTTTGAGAGGAAAATGCTTTTAACTGTCATCAAAAATATATTTTCTTATTTTAAATGACTTCAAATATATGATATATGAACTGGAATAGAAACCTTTACTTTAAATGTATCATATATGTGGGTGATATATGAATATTTCTTGAGTTTTTTTAAGTTGTAGTCACGTTAAAGGTCCAAAACAACAAAACCTGAACAGCTGAACTGCTACAGTAATCAGCATCTCTGAAGACTTTGTTTTGTCCAGTTTGAGGCTTTTATGAATTTCCTGAAGGGTGTTGGAGGCAGGCGAAGAGAGCAAACCAAAATAACCTCTCAGCTTCTCTCTATTTATGGTTTTCTCACTCACACAAACACACACAGAGAGTAAATTGCAGGCTGCTGAAGTGCTTGTCCCCTGCTGCTGGAGACTGGAGGTGGGATGTCTTTAATTGGGTCCATTCTGACAGAGCCTGGGGCAGCACTCTTCCCTGAGGGAGTTATCTATCTCTCTTTCTCTCTCCCCTCACGTTTCCTTATTTCTCTTTTGTGGAACGTTCCTTCTGCCTTCACTCTATCGTCTCCCCTCACCTGTCCTCCTCTTCATCTCGGCCCGCCGTCTCTCTCTCTCTATGCCTTTTCTCTCATCTTAAACTCACTCTCTCGCAGGCGTTCATGGAGTGCAGGACTCAATCTGCCCCTTTAATACTTCTGCATCTTAAATTCCTTGCGGCCCCAGAATCAGTCAACACAAACCTCATCCTCTCAGACCCGCTAACCGTAGGTCAGGGACGCTCTGTTTTCTGCATTGTGTGTAAGAAACGGTTTTATCTGTCAGCCTCCTGGAACCCTCAAATGCTGATGTGTGAATGCACTGTAAATCTGACTCATTAATCTATGGCTCTTTCAGGACAAGACAGTCATGTTGTGTGGTTGTAATGAAACATGACATTATTTTCTCCCAAATAAACACAAATAATCAATAATGCAACACAGTGAAAAGGTGACGTCCGTGTCTTTCTCACCTTCTTTGCACTCCAGCGCGACCCTGGACTCCAGGTTGTCCATTTGCATCTGGAGTCGTTTGAGTGTGAGATCGTTCTCGCGGGATTTACGCTTGTAGGCAATAAGCACAAGGATGACGATGATGAGAAGGAGGCCGCCGCCGGCAGCGATGCTGACAATGGCAGGAAGAGTCAGGAGGCTGTCAGAGAGAATGTTTACTGAGCCGGGGGACACATGCAGACCACCGACCTGCACCTGGGAGAACAAACCCACATACATATATGTATATATATATATATATATATATATATATATATACACACATGAGAATTAATCAAGAATAAATGCACACAAGTAAAGATGCACACACAGAGATACAGAGTGTAAAAATAGAACTTACTTTCTGTACCAACAAAAATATAGAAAAACACACACATACACATTGTGTTGCGTTTTGGGCAGCACTAACAGTAATTGGTTTTCTGTTTCTAGGGAACCTGGTGACAGCAAAAAGACTGTGGCATTGCTGAAGGTCTGGTCTGCGTCTCAACAAGCGGTACAACAATAGTAAATCATGAGTGTTTAAACAGAACATTTAACACCCTCCTCAACAGCACAGGTTTCATATCTAGTAAACAAGTACTAAAGGGCCTTTCAAGCATGTAAAACACATAAAAACACACGAGGCATTGTTTTCAGAAATCAGTTTTCTTTGCAAAAACAGCAGAAAGGAAAAAAGCTTTTAACTACATTCAAATGTTTGGGGTTGAAAGAAGTCTCTTATGATCATGAAGACTGCATTTATTTGATAAAAAAAATCAGTAGAAATGGCAATACTGTCAATTATTATTACAATTTACAATAACTTTTTTTCTATTTTAATATATTTTAAAATATAATTTATTCCTGTGATGGCAAAGCTGAATTTTCAACAGCCATTGCTCCAGTCTCATGATCCTTCAGAAAACATTCTAATATGTGATTCGCTGCTCAAGAACTAGTTCTTCTTATGATCAATGTTAAAAACAGTTGTGCTTCTTAATATTTGTGTGAAAACTGATGCATTTTTGGATTCTTTGATGAATAGAATGTTTAAAAGAACAGCATTTGTTTGAAATAGCAATCTTTTGTAACTTGTCTTTACTGTCTCTTTTGATCAACTGAACGCGTCCTTGCTGAATAAAACTAATTTCTTTAAAAAAAATAAAAAACAACTGACCCCAAACTTTTGATTGGTAGTATAGTTCACATGCCGTTCATACTGAGACATGTTTAAAAAAATCTGATTTCAAAACACTTATAAGGATGGTTTAGATCTGATCTGAAATATATTTCACAGAAAAACTAGACAGATTTGATGTGGATGTGTTCAAAAAATTGACATATACTTATGTGACCCTGGACCACAAAACCAGTCATAAGGGTCAATTTTGAATAAATATGCTTTCCATTGATGTATGGTTTGTTAGGATATGACAATATTTGGCCAAGATACGACGTAATCTGAGGGTGCAAACAAATCAAAATACTGAGAAAATCGCCTTTAAAGTTGTCCAAATGAAGTTCTTAGCAATGCATATTACTAATCAAAAATTAAATTTTGATATATTTACGGTAGGAAATTTATTAAATATCTACAGGGAACATGATCTTTACTTAATATCCTAATGATTGTTTTTGGCATAAAAGAAAAATTTATAATTTTGACCCATACAATGTATTCTTGGCTATTGCTACAAACATACCCGTGCTACTTAAGACTGGTTTTGTGGTCCAGGGTCACATATTTTTGCATACGTCTTACCATGATTTTGTACTGGCCAGTGAGATTTGGTGGTTCACACAACAGTTGGGACTCAGATACGGTGACTGAACAGGGAGTCTCTCCTATCAGAACAGTGTAATTAAGCTTCACTCCTCCAGAGGCCGAAGGAACCAGATTCTTCCCCTAATACACACACAGCACATGCGAATGATGGTTAGATACATTTAAAAAAAAAAAAAAGCTTACACTACTGAACATTTCTGTGTATATACATAATTATGGGTAACAGATCTTCCAGGATACATTGCATATGCTTATATAGTAACACTCTCTGGTCAAAGAGAGTTCTCGGGTCAAAGGGTCAAGCGTGAGGAAAAACATACCTTTAAAATGATAGGTGAGCCAGGTTTCTGTTCTAGTATGCCATTGGTGCTAAGAGGCTCAAAGTAAGGGTTGGGGTAGTACATGAAGTTAGTGTTGTTGTACACCAGAAGAGCTTGCACATTATTGAAGATGAAGCCAAACTCGTCTGCATGCTTGACTGAATCCAAACCCGGTCTGTACTCGGCTGTCAGCGAGGGAGCCAAACAGCTCATAGTCGTGATGTTCAGAACCTTACACACCTGGAAATGAGAGAGAGACAGAGAGAAATATGCTTCATTTTCATCAGCATTTTTTGAGAGTAATTGTTATTCATTGTTTCATCTCACTTCAGTTCTTTCCCATTAAGATCCCTTAGATACCATCTGTTTTCAAGTGTTTTACTGAACTGAAAAGACTGCAGATGCATTTCTTTTTGTTAGACAACAACAGAGCTGGAGAACAAAGGAAAGAGCACCTTTTAAACTCAAAAATCAGGAATAAACTCAGAGAAAACATTAAAAGTGTAAATTATGCTCTTCTGATCGAATCGTGCCATATCACACATTATTGTGAGACTTGAGAGACAGAAATGAGCTACATATCTAGAGCAAAATCCATCAAGAACATGCCCGGGTTATTATTTTGTGCCAAAAAAATAAAAATAATAATAAAATAATAATAATAATAAATAAATTAAGTAAGTAATCTTATTTTTCTGAAAGGACTACTAAAATTGCAAAGCAGGGTTATTAATATACACTACAAAATGTTACTTGAAATAAAATAAACATTAAAAACATGAACATAAAATATAAAAATCGTAAATTAATTTTATTTTCACTAGTTCCCAAGGGATCAATTCTCATTTTATTTTAGTTTAACTAAGTGCTAAAATAACTAAAACTGAAATAAAATCATTAAGAACTATATAGACAAATATAGTTTTATATGAAACAAAAACAAAAACAAATAAAAAATTAGAAAAACAACAACAAATTACTTAAATTACTTTTTTTTTTAACTTAATTTAAAATGAAAACAAAAAATAAAAATTAACACGATTTCAAAATACAAAAAAAAACTATAGTAGTATAACAATGATACTAAAATACTATTAGTAAATCAATGATATTAAAATACACTATTGCAAGTACATCATAGTTGTATTTATTTTTAAGTAACATTATTTATGAATTTGTTTTAAATAAAAAAAACAAGTTTAAGAAATACTGTACTACAGAATTTAATGAGAGACTATAAATAAAATCAATAATAACAACAACAACAACAAAAATAAATAAATAAATATAGCTGCAAGCAGCGATGGCGGGCCCAAGCCGTCAGCACAAACGCCACCCCGGTGGCATCAAGAAAACGGTGCCCAGCGGGCACATGCATTTACAGTAACCCTCTGGCAGTCTGGTTTTAAGGGATACAGCAATTAAACGGTTAATTCAAACCATCGTGAAACACACACAGAAAAATATATAAAACTTCAGTAACACTTTACAATAAGGTTTCAGTTATTAACATTAACTATATTAATTAACATGAACAATAATTATATAGCATTTATTAATGTCAGTTAATATTCAAAACTTAAACATTATTCAAATTTAAAGTTTTATTGTTAACATTAGTTAACGCACTGTGAATTAACATGAACATTTTGATTACCTAACATCAACAAACATTAATAAATGTTGTGAAAATATATTGTTCATTGTTAGATCATGTTAATGCATTTTTCTAATGCAATGTTAACAAATGTGACCTTATTTTAAAGTGTTACCAAAACCTTTAATGATTTTTAAGAATTTTTTAACTATTTTATTGATGTATAAGCATTTGTGAAATATTTTGGCCTGCATTACTCTTCATCTGTGAGCTGAACTGTTTTACTGTTACATTCACGAGATGATGTAAATTCAGATGAATGTCATGCCACAGGATGTCATAGGTCAGTATCAAATGAGTTTCAAATTATTATTTGCAGCACAAAAATTTATAAGTCCACGTGTATGTATCTTTTGATCTTTTTATGTTGTAATTAACATAATTATTAACCTAATTATATAAAATTATGTTGTCAGTGCCCTACAAGTTAACTGGTTCTAGGATTTTTTTTGTCCCTGACAGAAAACTGACAGAAAAGGATAAGGCCTAAGAGAATTCTTAAGCTGTAATGAAAACAACAACGACAACAAGAACAACAACAAAAAATTACTGATTTTTTCTTCTTCTGGTGATTAAAGAGAGTTTAAAAGTTTCTCTCTCTCGCTCTCTCTCTCTCTCTCTCTCACCCACCCCTTCACTCACCCCCACTCTCAACACACACACACACTCACCCATCCCCCCCACCTTCCCCCCCTTCCTCACACAGAGGCAGAGTGGCAGAGTGAGATCAGATGTCTGATAGTTTTTTAATTTTCTGTTATCTATATAGTTTTGTAAATACATACAACTAACCACACTTCCTCAGAATCACTTGTTCTCTGTATGTAAAAAGTTTTGAAGTGTTTGGAATCTGCACTTTAAAGATTACTGATTAGAAAATTACTGTTATCTTATTTTACTCTCACTTTAATAAATCGCCATGCCAACACCGTTCAAGTTATCCAAAATCCATTCGCAATTTAGCATCTTCAGTATATTGACATCATGTAGACAAAGTTTGGTGTAAATTGGTTGTTTCTCCTGGACGGAGTATGAAAAATTCCACTGCCTGATTTTTCCAAAAATCCACCTTCAATGCAAAATAGCTGACTTCCTGTTGATCGTAGCTGATGACTGTAAATTAGAAAGCTGTCCGTCTTGATGAGAACAATGCATGTACCGAGTTTGGTGTCTGTAGCTAAAACTAACCCCCAACTTTTGTCAAAAGGTGGCACTATAGAGTGCCTCCTCCACGACCTTTTATGAGCTTTTGCCAGTGTCTATCTATCATTAATACTGATATGTGTGTTGAGTTTCATGAAATTCTAAGCATGTTATCTGCCCCAAAATCACCGGAAAAAAATATTAAAGTTTGAGATGTTGCCATAGCAACAGTATTGTAGATATCAATATTCCCTTCACAGTTTTACATTGGCCATGTTTTGACATTAGTCTGATGAAGTTTGAAGCAAATCCAGTAAAAATAATATGCTGGATTCAAAGCATTTTGAAAATGACACACTTCCTGCTGCCAGTTGGTGGCGCTATAACTTTGACTCCTAATATTCACATCTATGCGATCGGCATCAAACAACGAACAAACCCCTAAAGTTTGATCAAAATCAGACAATGTATGTGGATGTTATTAGATACTTCCTGTTTCTCATTTCTCGCCATAACTTCATCGCCTCGCCACGGGCAAACCGTTCGAGATATCAAAAATCCCTTCGCAATTTAGCATCCCCAATGTCTTGAGATCATGTTCACCGAGTTTGGTGGCAATCGGTTGGAAATCTTCAGAGGAGTATATCAAATTCCAGAGCATGTGCTTTTTAAACAGCCCTGAATAGCCAACTTCCTGTTGAGCGAAGCCTATGACATGCAGTGCGAAAGTTGTTCGGCTCGATGAGATCTATATGTGTATTGAGTTTCATATGAATACATGCAAGTATGTGTGAGCTATACATCAAGTTTTCTGACTGTGTTCCAGGGGGCGCTGTAGAGCCCCTGTGCCACGCCCAGGTCCCAGCCTCTGTGGTGTCCTAATGGCCGCACATTCCAATATATGTGCCCATTTTCAAGAGTTTTTGAGCACGTTAAGGCCCCCAAAACCCCCCGGAACCTTGAAAAAAAAAAAATTAATAATCCTTAGAAAAACAAGACGGCCCTGCGCCTTAGTGGCTTGGGCCCTAATTAAAAAGTAATGCAAAATGTCATTAATTAGTATGAAAATATTTTCACAATGGAAAAAATAGTCCTAAAGAGGTTTAATTTTCTGTATTATACACATATACAGAAAGATCAAACATGGTCTAAAGTTTTACTGGAACCTGCAACCCAAGAAGCTCAATGTATCACTAAGCGCTAGGCCCCGAATCCAATGTGATTACATTGTTGAGCTGAAATGATGCAAACTGCAGCCCTCTCATACCTCAAGTGTGCAACAACTGTGATCTGTACAGCATAAACATCAGCAGTCACACTTGAAGGATGCACTCCAGTCTACGTGCACGGGCACCAAACCGTTCCCTCGGAGTAGCAGAGAGCAGCGCCGATGCTCGAACAACAAAATTGATTGCTGTGAAACTCTGACTGTGCCGGGAGGTTCTCATCTCATTTCTTTCTTCTCCCTGACGCTCAGGGGAGAAACTTAATTAGAGCTAAATATCTTCAAAGCACGGCAGGACCAGCGAGCACCACACCTCCTACTCGCATCTCGCCTCCTCGCAGCCAGAGCTGAAATCGATACTAACTCATTTTGACCACACAAACTTGATTTGCGCGAGATTGAGGGTGCATCTCATTTCATAGCTTTTGGTTTCTCATTCCTTTGCTCTTCCTCTTCACTCGGCCCTTGAGGAGTGTATAATAAGTGATATTTGTCAGTTCTGAGATGGTTTTCTTGTCAGTGATTAACTGGTATTGGCTTATACTTGCTTTCTAGGTCGGTGCCATTACAAGTAAAAACTACAGGGTGTATTACGAAGAAAATGTTTTTGTCCTCGAATCCAGATTCCTGGAACAAACTGAGAGCCTGAAAGAACAATAAGGCAAAACAGCCTCTGTTTTTGGATGTAAGGATTTAGGCAACATTTTGTACCTCTGAAAATGTATTTTACATTAAATAACCCTCAAAAAATTGAACTAGGAATTGAACCTGCAACCTTCTGGATACCAGGCCTGACCTTCCCCAAATAGTGCAAAATTTCAAGCATCTATAGAAGGACTAACCCTACAACATTTCTCTAAGAAAGTCAAACATAAAAAGAAAACATGCTTCCAAAATTACAACTTTCAGGCAGACTGAACAGTGTGTAGGTTTGAACATTTGACATCGCCACCGCGGCCTCAGATCTCTTCTGTAGGCACTTCACATTACGCACAGTGTTTTCATGATAACAGAGCTCTCTTGCAGCTCAGAGGGGCTGGATCTGGTTAAAAATGAATGGGATTCAATAACTCTAAAGTCACACTGTCATCAAAACCTGTAATCCCATTACACACTCCACAGCACCCCACGTGAGGTAACTGAGAGGGCGCAGAGGAAATGCAGATCTAGTCAAATTGTTGAAAAACTGATTCTTAGCGGAGCTAAAAAAGCAAGAGGAGTTTCAATCAGTCACTGAATACAGAAAAATGACAAGATACTTCTGATATAAACATTAAAAAGACATTATTTAAATTATATAAGGGTCTACATGCTAATCATATTAGAGCATTTATTTTAATGAATTACTTTGATACATTTTTTATTTATTAAAAATCCCTTTTGCAGAGTGTAACAGGTTTTAATATCAATATTTGAACGTTTTTGGTCAGTAAGATTTTTCTTTAAAAATTAATCCTTTTATTCAGGAAGGGTGCATTAAATAAATGTTTAGAAATATTTATATTTCAAATAAATGCTGTTCTTTTTGAACTCTCTATTAATCAAAGAATTATGAAACAAAAAGTATCAAAGTTTCCACAAAAATATTAAGCAACACAACTGTTTTCAGCATTGATAATAATAAGAAATGTTTCTTGAGCACCAAATCTGCATATTAGAATGATTTCTGAAGGATCATGTGATGCTGAAGGCTGGAGTAATGACTGCTGAAAATTCAGCTGTACCATCACAGAAATAAATTACATTTTACAATATATTCAAATAAAAAACAGCTAATTTAAATTGCAATATTATTTCACAATTTTACTGTATTTGCACATTTTTTACTGTATTTCTGATTAGAAAACTTCAGCATTGATATATAAAACATGTAGGATTATGTGATTGAAGGTTGCAGGTTTGAGCCCCACAAGAGCTGATCCATGAACTACCACCACTGTGCCCTTAAGCAAGACACTTAAACCAGATTGCTTCAGGGATATTGTTGCTGTAGTAAGTTTACTGTTAGTCACTTAGTATAAAAGTGAGTACTAAATTATTACTTACTACAGTGATGACAGCGTAGGACTGTTCCAGCACTTCTCCAGTTCATGGACCACCCCTACCAAACGCTGAACCTACAACCTTTGTGCTATTAAATTGAAAAGCCATTCTAAATGGCGCACAATGCTGCTGGCCAGTTTAGAGGGACAAATTAAGGGTCTAATGCGATTGAACCGTTTGTGTGTTTCTCTGTCCTTTCGTGGCAGTGCCATGTCAGAGACAGATGCTGTGGCCACAACCAGCCTGGCATGGCCTGGAAGAGCCTAGCGCTGCTTCTGCATGCCATCTGTTTCAAACTGGCTGGCTGTTGTCACATTTTGTCTTGCTGTACAAGTTTGTTTCTTCACTTCCGCCCACATCAAGCTACCAGTTTTCCAACATTGGAGGAAAAATGTAGCTTTCCACATGGCTGGATTTAATTAGCAGGTTTTAATTGTATTTTAAATAACACCTGCTGTAAGCAGAAGGAAATGCAGATACTGAGTGGGTCAAATCCAAATGTTTTTTTAGCTGTACTTCAGGGCCTGCACCAGACTAATAACATCTGAGTTCCTCTCCTGTCTTTCCATGACCAGGCTGCAGTAGCTGCAGGTATTTGGCTGTGGAAATAATTGGGATCCTTTTCTGTCTCTCTGAAATAATTGGATTCAGGTTCTTCAATGGACTGACACATGACTCAACACAAAGCACAGTCCTACCTGCCTGAATCCAAGCATCTCTCTGCGGCTCCAGGACAAAGAGTTGCATAGAGATGGTGCTCCCTGGCTAAAACCTGTCTCAAGTTACTCAGTGAAAATGGTACTAATGCCTCAAAGGGTTAGTTCAGCCAAAAAAATACAAAAAGTCTGTCATCATTTACTTATCCTGATTTGTTCCAAACCTGCGTGACTTCTTTTCCTCTGTGGAATACCAAAGAAGATATATTAAAGAATGTTTCAACTGTTTTTGTCCATACAAAAAGTCAATGAGGTTCCATTGATTTTCATTGTATGTGGAAAAACAACAAGACACGTTTGGAATGATTGCTAAAAATGAATTTTAAATTGAAAAATAATATATAAAATATAATTAGACAAAACACAGTATATAAACACTGAAAGTCAATGGGGTCCAAAAACACAAAAGTGAGTAAATGATATCAGATTTAATTTTTTTTTAGCTGAATTAATCCTTTAAACATACACTAAAAATAATCCAACATCCTTATATATGTATATATATACCTATTCCTTTAAAACATGAACCCTGACTGAAACTCAGGAGGTGATGTACAGTATGAACAGCATGATATCTTCTTCTGAACCCGTCACAGCAAACTGACACAGGAGAATAAAATGTTTCATGGTAATGACTGAGCAGAGCTGCCCACCAGCTCTGAATTATGCCCTTTGTTTTTCAAGTACACGCACACAGAACTATACAATGGAAAAAAATGAGACAGCTGGAAATAAGGGTGTATGTAGAACAACTATAAGCATCTGCACGACTGTAGAAAAAACGCCCGTGGCTCTGTTAAATGCTAAGATGCTTTTATCATCCATAGTTCATGTTCTTCGTGTTGGTTTTTTTGCGAGTGCACTCTTATCCGAGGTATCTGGGGAGGTCTTTGACACTGATTGGTTGGAGAGTCTGATCGCTTCGTTTTAGAAGGAAAAAACTGAAGTGCCTTTGTGATCGGCTCAGATAGCGGCGCGCAACGCTTTAGGAATCCGTCTCCAGACTTCATTACCGAATCTCTCCGCCGGCACACGTGTCAAGCATTTTTTTTTATTCTTCTCCTCGAGAGAAGACAAAGGTAGAAAAACTAATCTTTTAGCTATAATCAGGAAAATGATTAATGTCTCAATTGCGGGTTGGTGACAGGTACAGCAGGATGCACAAAGGCAATTGTCTGCCGTTCGTTCGGTTTCTGAGAACCCCGCCAGGTAACGGGAGGGGAGGGGAGGAGGAAGAGAAGCAATTTGGGGAGGAGGCAAATGACAGTTTGAAGGTTGCCTTGATGGGCGCTCGGCTCTGATTGCCAGACTCCACGGCTGTTTTGTTCCCCACCTCCCTCCCCAAAAATACAGAGGAAAACGAGGGATGAAGAAATACATAATCGTAACCTCAATGGTTACTAAAAATGCAGGGAATCAAAGCCAGTTGAGTCTTTGGTGATCATGCCTAAGAGGCGAAATCCAACCTTTCTTTGTCTACCTCAGTTTTTTTTTCCCACTCTGTTGTAAAAAGTAAGAAAGCGAAGGAAAGAAAGAGACAGCACTAGCACCTGACACATCAGACAGCGCCCACACAACATATTTCAGGAGTCCCTTTAATAACTCTAAGAGCTCTGGGCTCTGTGAAGCGTGGAGGAACGCGGGGCTTCTGTCACTCCTCATTGCGCAGTCGGTGTCTCTTTCACTAAAAGTGACTTTCAGGAGAACTACCCGCACATGGGTACATCTGTACAGCTGGGGACTGAAGTGCAGTTATGCTATCGGGAAAAGAGGAAGGACAACTACTGCAGTTTGCTTTCACCTCAGTGGAGCAGGAGATAATGTGTGATTAGTGCTATTCTGAAGACTTCCACACTCACAAAACTTTATTTACATATCATACTGTTCAAATACATGCAAACAGGCAGAGACCTATCGTGCATGGAGTCCTATCATACTTTTTGGCTCCTAATTTAGTTTTATTACGAACATTTTCCACCCTCTCTCTGACATTTTTTGTTTCCTTTAAAGGGGTAATGAACTGAGAAATCAAAATTCCCTTGATGTTTGGACATATAAGAGGTCATTGTACTATAAAAACATCCTGTAAGTTTCAGAACTTAAAACTATATTGTTAGTCTAATAACAGCTTATATTTAAGTCAATCTGCCAAAACAACAGGTTTTGGAATGTGCCACTTTATGATGTAATAGTGTGGCTAAACACCACCTCCAATCAAAGAAGATCAACGCCTGTTTCTACATCGCTGCCTGTTTAGCCCCACCCACTAATTTGTGCACATAGTAGGTAAGTGAAAAGAGTGGCAAACGCAGGTCTACGCAGAAACCAAACGATAAACTTTATTTTATGAACTTTATTTTTAATGAAGTGCCAGACCATGTCAGTAAGAAATTGGTCCTTTGTTCACTTAATTTTACCGTGGATTCATTTACAAAAAAGGCACAATTTGATGCAGGATTTTCAGTAAGATTGAAACTAAAAGACAATGCTGTGCTAACTTTATTGGATCTGATATCGCACCACACAAGTGTGAGTAACTGTTTTCATTACGTGATCACTATTGCTTTGTCTGTTATTACAGATTGTTTGATATGTACTGAATATTTATGTGTTTTTAACTTAAATCACAGCAGCGTCCATCTGTGAAGGATGTAGGCTGTCAAACATACACAACAGTTAGCCAATCACAGCAGTGGGCATTTACTTCTGAGTCTACAATCCGGCATGCCTATTCAAGCAGAGCATTCTGATGAGGGGGGCTAAAAACAGGACAGAAAATAGCTTACAGTACAACATAATTAAAAAAGGCAGTTTATGACCCAACTAACATACAGTACTGTATACTTTAAATTTACAAAATAAAACAAATGAATCAAAGCATGATAATATAATAGAAGATATGAGATGCCACTGGCTATCCCATCTTTCTCTCTGACTACACTGACCAATCCTATTCCATTAATTAAACTCGGACCCCAGCAGTGGGGAGCAAATTGAATTTGTACCGACTGCTCAGCCCTTGGGCCTTATTATTTTTGGGATGCCTTTATGCTGACCAAGCCATTTTGTCTGCAGTTCATCTTCTTTTAAAACCCATTAACCAATACAACCCTCTTTAACTGGCCACTATCTACCAATACCACCTCGGATGAAGCTGGTTTCATGCTGGATTCTGAAAATAATGCCCAACAAATTCCAGTTCGACAAAGGTGGTATGAGCCGAGTAAAATGCTCACATTAAATGCCTCAGCCACACCACTTTGCACAAACTGAATAATTCAGCCGGGTACTTAGTCGAAATTACAGATACACAGCTTGAAAAAGAGGTCACGCAGAGGCTTGTGGGTAGGAGATGTATGAGATTTCTGGAACTGTGGCAGTGAGTCACGATGGATCCTGCCTCCGTGGGTCAACCGAAAAGACAGAAATTAGTCTAATGCATCCCAAAATAGGCAGCACACAGATTCTGTGATCCTCTCTCTTCTGAAAGTCACCGATAATTAACTCAAACCTGCAGACAAAGCATCCCACTTCCAAAGGTCGTGCATCTCCGAGGTCAAACTGATACGATTCGGTTTCATCGCATCGGCCCCCATGAGATATCAGCTCACACGAGAGAGCCGTTCTTCCAGAAGCCCCTGAGCTCAGGTAACTAAGGTCATTTCAAAAGTGAGGGCGATAATTGAGGAACCACCAATAACACAAATGAAGCTACTCACGTTTACGGATTCCCGCCCGCCGTACTTGATCCGAATCCTCGGCTCCTGTATGACATCCAAGTTAGTCCCGGTCACCACCAGAGGCGTGTGTCCACTGGAAGACACACAAGATGACATGCATGTGAATGGGGTGAACATAAAAACTTTGATGCAGAAGCAACTTAAATCAAACACTGCCCTTAAAACTTGTTTCTTTGTGATGTGGTGCTTAGAAGATGATAAACTTTTGAGAAGGTCCTGATTAAAGATGCTTTTAACCGACTTCAATAGATTTAATCAAACATACTAGATGTGTCTTTGAAAACACTAAAGGAACAGAAGCAGCGGTGATCCTGCTTAGCATTCTGGGAATGTCCACGGCTTGATAAAGCACAACAAAAGAGCTGAGCGTCTGGGAGTGGAATGGGTGAGGAGCTCTAGCTCTAGGTGTTTCAGTTGTTTACTCTTGAGCACTTCATTAGCCAGACGCCGCTCGTACGGTGTTCTGTTCAGTGTGGCAACGCTCTGGTGGTACAACAGATACAACATTGTGACCCCATCTACTGATGCCCTGGCATGGGCACTCGCCCACAAGAACGAAAAATCACATAGGAGATTCATTCAGTATCTCAACTGTTGATCCTAGATGATCAAACAAGAAAGATAAAAACAGTCAGAACTGTTTCTCTTATCTTTTATTTTCTGAAAATATTTTACTAGAAACACCTGAGACTATGTTCATGCTTTCATGTTGAACATTAATGTGAACTCTCTTATAGTTGCCCAAAAATCTTTAAAATTCTGTTATCATTTACTCCCCTGCATGTGTTTTCAAACCTTTATGACCTGTATATTTATGTATGCAACGTAAAAGAAGATATTTTGAGAACTGTCGTATTTATTTATTTTTTTGTCCATACAAAGGAAGTCAGTGGTATCCAACGTGTTTTGGTTCCCAATGTTCTTCAAAGTATCTTCTTCTGTGTTCTTTAGAAGAAAAAAGTCAAGTTTGGAACAACATGAGGGTGTTGAAGATCCCTTTAGGTGAGGAACTATCCATTTAAATATTTGGAGCTATTAAAGAGCAACCTTTGAGAAATACAGTGTTCTTTTGGTGGGCATGATAATATGTACTTTTGTATCTATGTGTTAGATCTGGTGAAAGAGACATTTTCTTTCTGCATTTTTCTCTCTAACAGCTTGCAATGAACCTCAGCATGACTTATAAAATCATTTTCAGCACATTCTATTTCTGTCTCATTTTTACTACTGTATATAATCATGTGCAGCACTTTGATATGAATATGTTGAGGCTCTGTATAATCAGTCCAGTTCTGTACAGTGAAATCCTCAAAAATCATTCAAAGGGATAGTTCACCCAAATTGTCATGATTTGAGAAATGTCTTTTTTTTCTTTTTTTGTCCATTAAATATAAGTGAGCGGGCTCTCGTTTGGTTCCCTTGGTATCACAGTATATGCTGTTATTTAAAGTTATAGTCAGACATGAGGCATACTCTACAGAATGTGGCAAAGGATTTTAAGATTTTCAGCAACAAGAAATAGTTCCTTTTTTAGATCTCTGAAGTGACTAATGTAGCAAATTAGCTCAAAAGGGAAATGTATATAAATAATTACAATTAATTATGATTAATTACAATTATTTATATCAGCTGCCAGTAATAACTGTAGCAGAATTAAATTTCCATCAACTAATCTGTTCTTCCAACGAACATTCAACTCTAAGAAAAGATATTTTCATGGCCACAGAAAATACTTTCCTGAGCATGAATGCATTAGAGCATGTAATAAGGATCAAAATCGTAAAGGGACATTATCTACAAGCAGATTCAGAAACTCATGTAATTTGTGCACAAGAGTTTTATTAACTAAACACTAACACCAACTAGTCTAACAAACAAACAAACAAACAAACAAACATACATACATAGATTTTCTATGAATTAATTAGAGAAGAGTCCATTTTTATGTCTTTCCTAAGGTTCAAAGATGGTGAGAGGGAGAACTCTCAACATACCATTAGGCCATAAAGTTTATCTGGTCTGGCTGAAGTGTCCTGGTTGTAATGGTATCCAGTGGCCTGGAGTCATTCACAGAAATACTGGCACCCAGTATGTGTATTGGGTGAGGGGTCTGTGACTGTTTGTTAATCTAATGACTAATTGATTTGTTAACTCAAATGAAAAATTGTGTGTCTGATTGGTCTAAATGCTACACTTATAAAAGCTTTACTTTTATAAAACCATCTACATGATCACCCCGACAAACTGTAATTCCTTTTTTTCAAAGATGAAAGGATCTAGCTGAATGCAAGTCAGCCATTCATTCATTTTGATGAATATCACAACAACATACGGCCTTGAACAAAGCTGTTGAACTGCATTCAGTGAATCAGATCAATTTCTTACAGGAATGTGTCTAATATCCATTCAAATGGTGTGAGAATCAACAGCCTCAAAAGTCAAAAGTATTTTGGCCAGACTAGCTGATTTGCACGATCAAATACTAAAACACTGCATCATATAAGTACAGTTACCTTGCGATGCTCCATTCCGGTTCGATGCGTTGAACAGTGGGGTCATCTATATGCTCAAAAGTCAGGCTGTCTCGGACCCGGGCGCGATCCACACTCACACTGATCTGAACCGGCCCCACACCCGTCAGAGAAGGGGCAGAGTAACACACGATCTCCGTCATAGTCCGTCTGAGGACAAAGCAAACATTACAAACCAATCAGATTCTGACAAGAGACGAATCACGACACAAAGTTTTAACTTAATAACAGATGGCTAGACATATTGTTCAGACACACTATATATGAATGGCGCTAGTGGGCGGCTCTCTGCTCTTTTTCAATTGCAGTCTTTTCTTACAGCTCTCACTGAAAGTGCTACCTGTGCAAAGTGAGCATTAGTCATTCCCTCTGCAGCATATTAGAGAGCGTTAGCTATTACTTATTGCAGCCTCGCACACACTTGAATGCGATCAAGAACGCGTCATCCCTCCACAGAAACACAGGGCAAAATAGAAATCTGCAATTAGCCGATATCACATTAAAGTTGTTGCTCTCTTGCACCTTAAAGCACTACAATCAGCCTCATCTTTAAATTGAGCTCCTGGAGAGAGAGTGAGAGGAAAAAGAGTAGCTATAGGAAGATGCCTGACAGGGGGTATGATATTTACATACAGAAGTATGCTAGCAAAATTAGACAGAGAGGAAGAGGAAACAGAGTTAAAAAGGGGAAAATCTAGAGGAACTTTAAGTGTTTTTTGAAGGAAGTTTAAACAGTAAATAATCAGAAACTCTCTTTGATTGATATAAGGCATGTGGAAAGTGAAGAGTAAATAAAGATATGGAACATTAGCCTCCATATTCATTATTCACACTAACTGCACCAAAAAAAGACTAATAAAGTTATATTATTAATTATTATTATTGTATTATTATATCATTACTTAAGATTTATTTTTAATAAGCTACATTTCTTAAAGTAGGGATTTCAAAAAGTATTCAAAAAAGCTGATTCTTACTCATAAAACTCGCAAGTCTGGTTCCCAAAAAGCACACTGACGCTGCTGCCTGCTCCCAGGTTTTCCCCCATTATGGTCACTTTAGTTCCTCCAGACTCTGGACCCCGACTGGGGGACAATCCTGTGACTGATGGCATCTGCAAAAACAGAAAAAGAAGATGGGTATGAAAAAAGCAAGAGATGGAGACAAAAAAAATCCTTTACTTGAAGTTCAAACTTCAGTGTATCTTTTTTTTTTTATGTCAAAATATCTACTCCAATCCCATTTTGATAGTCAATATTAATTCCCCTGAAAAAGAAAACTGAGCTGCACAATACTGCCGAGTATTATATATCATTATTATTTAATTTTTATTTACATATGTAAACATACGTATATAGTATATACACACACACGTTTGGTAAAATTTTTAATGTCTTTGAAAGAAGACTGAATTTATTTGATGTGAAATATTATAATAATTTAAAATAACGGTTTTCTATTTCAATATATATTATAAAATGGAGAATTTATTACTGCGATGGCAAAGGTAAACTTTTAGCATCATTAATCCAGTCTACAGTGACACAAGAAACATTTCTTATTATTATCGGTGTTGTGCTGTGTAATCTCTTAAGTGTTAGAATGTCTTCACAGTAAATTATGATCAATTTAATGCAGCTTTTCTGAATAAAAGTATTAATTTCTTTCAGAAAAAAAGCACATACTGTAATATAAATATAAATAAACATTAAATTATATAATTAATTCCACAGAAATGACAGCGCAGCTTCCTGAATCAGCTGAAGACATGCATGTTTTGAATCTGAAGCTGCCTAGATGTGGGTGGCTGTTCCACAAAAGACAGCTACATCTCTAAATAACAACTGTCCTTCGTAAGTCTCATACGCCTTCTGCTCAGCTCACAAATAAAGAGCGAACACTACAAAGAAATGCCATTTCCAGTCTTGTCTATGTGATGCGAGCTCATGAAAAGCACGTCTGAGGATAAATAAAAAGCTTTTAAAATGTTGTACATAAACTCTCTAGTTCCCAGTTCTCTTCCTTTATTGTACACAGGGACTGAAAATAGCAGATGGAGAAACACAGAAACAGACAGCTATGTGTTTTAAGAAAGCACACGAAATGGCTGGTGGCCGACTTCACACGTGCATTGACTAAAAATGAATTAACACCAATTTCGGTCTCGCCTCGTATTGTTCTACAACTGGTGGGTTGCTCGGGGACCCCGTGTTGTCCGACAACATTTGGCGGAGCTTTTGAGATAACATGCTGCTTTTATATTTGACTGCGGTATGAAAGGCGTGGAGGTAAATCACACGCACGCTCACACAAACATGCATAAACGCATACAGGAAGGGGCTGAAGCGCATATTGCAAAATAAACAGCTCCCCTAATTAGCAGAGGCTGTTAATTGTGGTGGTATGGATAATTGTTTGCCTTAGTGTGCGTGTGAATGCTGCTGTTGATTATCTATTAACCCCAGGCCGGCGGATGGGTGTTTGAGACAGGTGCGCAAGAGTTCCCACAGGTGCGACGAGACAACATGGCAACCATCCTTCCTTTGAGTCGCTTAATGGCTTTTATTGTCTCCATGTTCAATGTGCACTCCCCGTGGTGCTTCGTGTTCATAATCACTCAATATTTTAATAACCGGGAACATGTTCTATTATGCTGACGAGAGCTTCGCTTCTTAACGGAGGAAGCAGGGCTGCTGTTTTACCAATAATAATGACAAACGCAGCGGCAATCTGTAAATTAGCAAGTTTTTATGGCATATATCGAGTCTTTTGTGCTTGATGAGTGCATTAGTTCAATAAACACGCTTTTCTTTTAATGTCTTGGCAAATACACATGTAAATAATGCTATTAACCACTAATCCGTGACATCATTTAAGAATCCACTGAAAGGGCACAAAAATACTACTTTAAAAAGGGCTAAATAGAACAATTAGCCAATAAAAAATGCCACACAAAGCCATAAAAAGGTTAATTTATTGACCTTATGGCTTTTAATGACTCTACATTTGCATGGAGAGACCGTTCCAACACATTAATGGAGTGATTTCTACATAACTGTCTGGACAGATACAAACAATCCTGCTACTAAAATTAAAATACGTAAATATATTGAAAATATAGTACTGGTTTTGCGTCAAATGTGCTTACACAAACAAAAAAGTATAAAAGAGTAAGAGGTTGTATATAGTCTATAGTCTTTATTGGAGAAAAGAAGGAGTTATCAAACTAGAAGAGGGAGAAAAAAATAACAAAATGTATTTTTAGTGCTGTCAAATGTAACTTTAATAAAGTATGTTTAATAAAGTTGCTCCTAAAAATAGAGAATTATGAGATGAATTGCAAATCTGTATTTAGTTTTGTGAGGAAAAATATTAAGCATATATATATATATATATATCTCTCAAATAAATGACTAATGAAGATATGGACTTCATGCCATATGAATCGGTGCAGAAGGAAATCTTTGATCCTAAAGAGTAGCTATTTGAACAGTTGAAGTACAGTATGTTAAGCTCTGAGTCACTTCCTGTGATTTGACATTTTCGCTGTTAAAGCACTTCTGAGAACAAAGCAACCTCAGCAAGGTTCACCTGTCCAAACGCATAACATCACAGTGACCCGTGAGTTTTCTTCAATGGACCAAGTAAAGTCCAGTTTAATAAAATCAAAACAATGGCCAGGTTCACCACTACCTCATTGCATTATTCAGATGTAGCAGAGCTCAAGGTCTTACCACAAAGGAATAGAGTTGAGAAGAGCGTGTCTGGAGCTCCGGTTTACACTCCCCTACACACAAATGGACCGGGCCGGGTTTACTGTCCATGGAAGTTGCATCCATCTCACACACAATCCTGAAAAAGAAGAAATACACAATGATAAGTTACATTTTTAACCTTGGTTTAAATGAAAGTTGCCTAAATAGATGGATATCACTGCCTGGATATAACTTATCAACAAACCAGGTTCACTCAGTCCCCTTGATCTGGATCACAAAGCATAACATTTCCGGACTGACTCCAGAGTGAGGAACCAAAGCATTGGAAGTCATCTCCAGTCCTGCTGAGTGATCAGTATGCGACTCTTCCTCTCTCTCCATTGATTTCCTCTTGATCTCAATGTAATTTTTGCTTTGGTTCCTTGATTGCTTTAGCGCACACATTCCATTAGCTGAATTGACAAATATCGCCTTACGGGAATGCCGATGCATAGACACGCCACGCTTTTGTAACAACAAAACCATATGTTCCTGCAGGTTCTACACTGTGTAAGAGTATTCTTTTGGGAAATAACTGCTCTTAAAACACAGTTTTCATACTGGTTTATTTAATTTGTTCACTAACCTAGTAGTCCAATAGTGCAGTGGTTCCCAACCACGTTCCTGGAGGCCCCCCAACACTGCATCTTTTGCATCTCTCCTTTCTCTGACACACCCAATTCAGGTCTTGGAGTCTCTACTTAATGAGCTGATGATCTGAATCAGGTGTGTTTGATTAAGGAGACATGGAAAACATGCAGTGTTGGGGGGCCTCCAGGAACGTGGTTGGGAACCACTGCAATAGTGGACATATATACATCACAAGAGAATTCTGTCATTTTTAGAATTTTCTTTTTCTGAAATTGCAATTTCCACCATGGAATAAAATGGTAGACTTGTTTAGCTTGGTACTGTATGGCGATTTTTATAGCTAGTATTTTATGCATCCTACACGCACAAATAATATTTTCACATGATCTAACAAAATTATAGCTTGGTAATGTCAAACAATAAAGTGATATTCTCCTTGATATTTTCTTTTGTTTTCTACACACGCCAGATTGTCACAGTGGAATAATAATAATAAAAATATTACAGCAAAATTTAGTGTGGTGGAAATTACATCCCAATTAAGAGAGCTGTATTTTTTTTTACTTTATTTTTAAAAAATGAAGAAAATATAAAAAAAAAATACAGAAATACAAAATAATAAAAAAAAATAATATTAATATGGTTTATTTTGTTCTTTGTTTATATGATCTCAGTTTTATATATATATATATAGGGAGGCAGCAAAACTTTCCAAAAGTTCCAAATATAAATTATGTTTATATAAATATTAATATTATATAAAAAATAAAATAAAAATAATAAATAAAATTTAAAAAAAAAAATAATAATAAAATAAAAATAACAATCAACCCCGGGGATATTTAAGTGCCTGAAGTTGAAGAAACATCTATATATGGCAAGCCAGTGACGCCCAGCACAAATCAATACAACGTTATCATGCACTCTGATCAGAGAGCAGGTCGATGTTGCTACATCATACGGGCTGATCAGGTATTGGCTTCACGGACGGGTGGCCAGATCAAATGACATAATAAAAACACAGAGCCCACTGACTGGCTCTCAAATGAAGTAAATATGAAACCGACATGAGAATTCAAATCTGTGTTGAAAGCATGAGGAGGTGGGGGCTCTGCAATCGATGTTTGGTTGATATCGAGTGTTCGCATCATCAGGGATGACTGTCGGAACGCATGCGGCGCAGACTGCGTGACTGTGGGTGTGATGTGGCTTCCTGCAGTGAGTCTGACAGGCTCGGCAGACAGCGTTCACAGCTGTTCACAGCGCACATTATGCCCTCTCAATCACACTGAGTGGAGGACTTTCACTTCTAAGGCAATTCAAGTTGGGAAGCAAGTTTGGATGCTCAATCATTGCTGCTGCGTGGTGCAAGTTTGGCTGGTGGGCTTCGGAAATTAGCTGGCAGATGCTGTTTTTATACCATTTTGAGGACGAAAAAGCACCTTTCTCCACTGACAGCCATTCAAATGTAGCCATATAAAGGTGAAATCACATTTACTTTTGTTCGGCGAATTTTTGTGCTTGAAACCCAGTCATTAATATACGAATGCATATGATTGGAAATTTCGTATGAGAGTGCGAGATTCCTCGCGTGATTTCATAACAGGTCATGTGAAAGGTCACGTGAATTTGCAAGAAAGATTGTTTACAGTGAGCTGTGCTTCATCCATTGCTACACCACTGACAATAAACAATGGACCCTTTTTCTCACGAAATTTTGCTAATGTGACCGCAACCTAATACAAGTTTGTGCACATTCTTTTCCACAAGCTATGATACTCATATGAAAAAAGGTCAAAAGATAATCTACAGCAAGCTTGGGTGTCTTAATGTGTACAACTTTTGTACAAAACGACCAGACAGAACTGTTAATACGCAGATATGTGGCTTCCCATTTCCGTTTGTGGGTTTGATGGGGTCCAATGGCGCATTCTCCATTTCCTCATGACACCCCTTTGCCGTGCCATACAAATGAATCCAGTCCCACTCGGCTCGGCTTCGTCCCGCTCGGATTAAACTGGTGTCAGAAGAGAGAAGGGCTGACAAATCTCCCTCCTACAGCCGGCAGCACGCCGTGCATTTCAATTACCGCACGTTTCTCCCCTCGCTCCATCTGTCCCCACCTCAGTGGCAAACAGAGGCGCTGTGGAGACGTACTCCACCTGAACGCAGACACTACGTGCTATTTATACCCCCTTACAACATAAATGCTTGAAAGCCAAACGTTCAGAATGCCTGTGTACAATAAGGTCAGGGTGAGTTTTAATGCATCGCATATCACATTCTGTTGAAATGGACATGGTGAATGCTGATGTCTGTCTCTCTCAAGAATAAAGATGGCTGGATACAGTGAGACAGTGTCCTACTAACCCAGTGCTCGCAGCAGGGTTATTATAATCAACTAAAATTAAAACCATAAAAAAACTGTTACTTAAATTTTAACTGAAATAAAATTAAATGAATAAATTAAAAAACTTAAACTTATTTTATTTTATTTCTTCTTGTTCTCATTTTCATTTTGCTTCATTTAATTTAATTTAGGCATTTTGTAATTTCGTAATCAAAATTACTAAAACTTTAATTAAAATTAAAATGAAAAGGGAAAAAATATATTCACAATATTAATAAAAACTATAACAGTATCTAAATAATATGCAGCTAGCTGTCAGTTCTGAGATGTACAGTACAATTAATTTTTCTTGAGCAAAATACGGTAAGGTGAGGACAAAGAGCGATGGATAATGAGGAGTGTAGGTTTAATATTGCGTGAAGAATAAAGAGCACTAAATACATGCTGGGTGATTTAAAGATGAAATTATTTTGATGTTAATATACTTTCTTCTATCACAGTTTAATATGCAGAGACAACTATAACTAAACCTGTAGGCTGAGTTCTTTAAAGCGTAAACACTGTGGAAATTTCAAAACATCTTTGTTTAAGAATTCTGACTGTCACAGATCGACCAGGCTCCCACGCCAGCCAATCACATCGCACACCATCACCGGAATACTAATGAAACGCACCTGCACGCACTCAACACCTCATTACCTCAAGCCATATAAGCACGCACCTCACCACAGTTTAACGTCCGGTCTCGTTTACACATAGTGAATGATGCTATCACAGCGACCTACCTGCTACTTACCTCCTTGTGTACCTACCTCCAGTGTTCCCCGTCTGCCTGCTCCAACGCTACCCTCCGGAAGTCTGCTACTCTGTCTGAGTGAGGTGTGTGCCCTCGATCTCCACTGCTTAATACTCCTGTCAAGACAAAGATCTATAATCATTCTCTCATCTACCGTCAATTGATATTCTGCTCACCATTTGCTCTGCTGAACATTAATAAACATCTGTTATTTTCCCGAGTCTCCGTCTGAGTCTGCTGTTCATAACAGAAGACCGGACCTGACACTAAGGACAGCATGAGCAACACCGACCCTTTCCAGGAGCTCGTTGACAATCTCAGACGAGTTCTACTTCCTTCACCGGCTCCACCGCCATCACCACCGATCACCTCCACGACAAACACCATGACTTCTTCTGCACCCCTGATCGCCAGTCCCATGGCCCAACCAGCGCCCTTCTCTGGTGTGGCGGGGGAGTGCAACGGGTTTCTCTTACAATGCTCCTTAGCCCTAGAGATGCAACCGCAGCTATATCCCACTGAAAGATCAAAGATCGCCTTCATCATATCCCTCCTGACAGGTAAAGCTCTACAGTGGGCTGAAACTATCTGGTCACAATCAGGTCCAGTCACTCAGTCTTTCCATAATTTCATCACTCACTTCCGTGAAGTGTTTGGCCACTCAACAGCCGATCCATCCATCAGTGATCAACTCTACCATCTCCGACAGGGAAACAGATCCATCCAGGACTACGCCCTTCAGTTCCGCACCCTCGCTGCAGCTAGCGGATGGAACGAACGATCATTACTCACCACTTATCGTCAAGGACTCGAACCTAAGTTGCGGTTGCAACTCGCAGGATATGATGATTCCAATGGACTGGAACATTTAATCCAACTATCCATTCGTTGTTCAACCCGCATGCAATCATGTTTTGAGGAATCAGCCCAACTTACCCGTTGCACTCCTCAACAGCGCCCCCAAGAAGCAAACCGCCCTCCAGAACCAGTTCACGAACCCATGCAAACAGATAGTACCCGTTTGTCATACACAGAGCGGCAGAGGCGAATTACCCAGGGTCTATGTTTATATTGTGGAAATAGTGGACACCTAAGATCATCATGCCCCATTCGACCTCCTCGACTCCCGGTGAGTGCAATTCGACCCTCTATATCCAGAATGAATCCCCTATCTACTGTTGTAATACTTACTGCCTCCACTGTATCCATTCCAGTTCACGCCTTACTCGACACAGGGTCCGCCGGAAACTTCATTTCAGGGAGCCTCTGCCGCCAGCTCAATCTCCCAACCGTTACCAATCAAACCATCTATCAAGCCCAAGCGATAACTGGAAAACCCATCAGCCGCCGCCATGTAAGACTCAGTGCGGGTCCCGTTCAGCTACGAGTGGGTGAACTACATGAGGAACAACTCCATCTGCTGGTTCTGGAGGGATCTACAACGGACATAATCCTCGGACTTCCATGGTTTGTACAACATGATCCCCAGATTTCCTGGCGCTCGGGAGAAATCCTGAAGTGGGGCAACCAGTGTTTCCCAACATGTTTCCCTCGTCTACCTCACCCAGCTCCTCGTCAGATCCAATCTCTACCGGTAAACTCCACCTCCATAGAAAGCCCTCTTGAAAAACAGTCTGTCTCTATACCTTCCTGTTATGCCCCCTTCAGAGATGTCTTCTGCCCGAAGAGGGCCTCCCAATTACCTCCTCACCGGCCATGGGACTGCGCTATTGAACTGGTACCAGGTGAGCCAGTGCCCAAAGGGAAAATCTACCCGCTGTCTCTACCGGAACAGAAGGCCATGGAGGAGTACATCGAAGAGGCTCTTCAGCAAGGCTACATTCGCCCTTCGACATCCCCTGCTGCTTCAAGCTTCTTCTTCGTGGCAAAGAAGGACGGAGGCTTGCGGCCTTGCATTGACTACCGGGCACTTAACAAAATCACCATTAAGTTCCGATACCCTCTTCCTCTCGTCCCAGCAGCCCTGGAACATCTCCGCGGAGCCACCATCTTCACCAAGCTGGACCTCCGCAGCGCGTATAACCTCATCCGGATACGCGAGGGGGACGAGTGGAAGACGGCTTTCGTAACCCCTACTGGCCACTATGAATATCTTGTCATGCCGTATGGTCTTGTCAACGCCCCCTCCGTATTCCAAGACTTCATGCATGAGGTGCTCCGGGAGTATTTACACCGGTTCGTCTTGGTTTACATCGATGACATCCTCATCTACTCTCGGAGCTTGACCGAACATCGTCTCCACGTTGCGGAGGTCCTACAACGCCTACGCAAGTTTCATCTGTTCCTCAAGGCTGAGAAGTGTTCATTCCATCAACCGTCAGTACATTTTCTAGGATACAACATTGATAGTGGTGGCATCCGTATGGACGAGGGGAAGGTGGAAGCCATCAGGTCCTGGCCAGTCCCTACCACAATTAAAGAACTTCAAAGATTCCTTGGCTTCTCCAACTTCTACAGACGATTCATTCAGGGCTACAGTACCATTACCAGTCATCTAACCAACCTCCTACGGAACAAGCCCAAGTCTCTGTCCTGGACATCTGCCGCCACAGAAGCATTTGAACATCTGAAGGACGCCTTTACCCATGCTCCAATCCTCGTCCATCCTGATCCCACGAAACCCTTCATTGTAGAGGTAGATGCCTCGACTACGGGGGTTGGAGCTGTGTTATCCCAGCAGCAGGGGACCCCAGCCAAACTTCACCCATGTGCCTTCTTTTCCCGTAAGCTCAGCCCGGCGGAAAGGAACTATGACATCGGCAACAGGGAACTTCTGGCCATCAAGCTAGCCCTCGAAGAGTGGAGGCATTGGTTGGAGGGTTCACAACATCCATTTACCGTCCTAACTGACCACAAAAACTTACAATACTTACGCGAAGCCAAACGACTTAACCCTCGCCAGGCCCGTTGGGCACTCTTCTTCACCCGGTTTAACTTCACCATCTCTTACCGTCCAGGATCCAAGAACACTAAAGCCGATGCCTTATCACGTCTACATACTCCACAGGAAACTAACGAAGAACCAGAATCCATCATCCCCGATAAACTCATTGTCTGTCCCATCCAATGGAGTAACGACTCTGCCACCTCCTCCAATGCTTCCACGGCCATTCCGCCGGGCTGCCCACCAGGAATGCAGTATGTCCCTCGATTACAACGCAATCACCTTATCCACTCTGTACACACTTCACTGGGCACTGGCCACCCCGGGACCAACAGCACCCTCTCGCTATTGAAGAACCGCTACTGGTGGCCCAACATGGCAAGGGACGTGAGAAGGTTCGTCCAGGGTTGTGCAGAGTGTGCCATTTCCAAAAGTCCTCGCCACTTACCAGCAGGCAAGCTCCTCCCGTTACCCGTTCCAAATCGTCCATGGTCACACCTGGGAGTAGACTTCATCACCGACCTGCCAGATTCTGACGGTAAAACATGCATTCTGGTGATTGTGGACCGATTTTCAAAGTCTTGTCGACTCCTTCCTCTCAGGGGCCTGCCCACAGCCCTGGAAACAGCCGAATTATTGTTCAACTTCGTCTTCAGATATTTCGGCCTACCGGAAGACATAGTGTCGGACCGGGGCCGTGGAGAGGGGGGTAATGTCACAGATCGACCAGGCTCCCACGCCAGCCAATCACATCGCACACCATCACCGGAATACTAATGAAACGCACCTGCACGCACTCAACACCTCATTACCTCAAGCCATATAAGCACGCACCTCACCACAGTTTAACGTCCGGTCTCGTTTACACATAGTGAATGATGCTATCACAGCGACCTACCTGCTACTTACCTCCTTGTGTACCTACCTCCAGTGTTCCCCGTCTGCCTGCTCCAACGCTACCCTCCGGAAGTCTGCTACTCTGTCTGAGTGAGGTGTGTGCCCTCGATCTCCACTGCTTAATACTCCTGTCAAGACAAAGATCTATAATCATTCTCTCATCTACCGTCAATTGATATTCTGCTCACCATTTGCTCTGCTGAACATTAATAAACATCTGTTATTTTCCCGAGTCTCCGTCTGAGTCTGCTGTTCATAACACTGACAACCTTGACACAGCAACAGCTGAGTTTAGAGCTGTTTGTCTGACCAATCAAAGAAGAGGGGAGTGTTTACAGGAAACCTGCTTGAAAACAAGCATTATTTATGCAATTTTGTAATGCTAGTGTGCAGAAATTACACATTTCACCTTTTAACCCAATTTCTTTTTTTAATCAAATGGCTGGTGAAAAAATGTAGACAAAAAAGCTGAGTGCAGCCATTTTTCTGCATGTCCTAGCAAAATCTACTACTACAAATCATCACATTTTAGCTCCTCTAGCCCAATCTTTCCCCCAGGAGGTTTAATATTAATGATGAAATCCTGGCTTAAGGATATTTACAGACAGGGTTAATGACACAATAGCAGGGATAAACACAAACAGATGCTGAAAAATGGGACCTACTGCAGGCAGAGACCAACCCAGGTCTGTCTGGACTCTAATTAGGGCTTGTTTCCGCTTCACAAGAGCCCTGGTCACTGCTGACAACCAGCCCTTCAGATAGAAATGTTTCCATGCTATTGTTAAGATGTTTCTGTCAGATAAGAAGGACTCAACAGAGCATAAAGGAGAAGGCCATGACCAACCCTCCCTTTCATACTTAGCCCTGATTGGTCGCTTTACTCTTGTGACATCAAAGCCGTGTTCATTGGATCCTGTGTTTGTTTAATGGACTCATCCTGCTGTGCTTTAAAGTGAACTGGATTTCCCCCATGAAACAGCTTCTCAGTATGTGTAATGTAGGACATTATCTTTTCCAGCTCTTGCTATTTTGAGAAAGATTAAAGATAAGCTAAACCAGTTTTTTCCATTCTAATCTCAGACACACTTGCACAGCATGAATTCATCAGAGTTTTACAGCTCTCCAGTCACTCACTGTTCAGCGATGATGTAGCCGTTCTCCTGTGGGGTGCACTGGACTCCTGCTACCTGCACGTTGTTGACCATGTCTGAGAAGGACAGGCCCAGGTTCACACCACGGATGGTCACTCTGGTGCCCCCTTCTGGTGGTCCGGCCACTGGGGTCACCTGAAACAAGAGAGGAAGAGCCATTCAGTAATTCAGCAATTCATTCAGTAATTGATTCATTTAGTGAATCTTTCAATGCTTTGGAAAAACTTGAGCATTTTTCAATAAAGTAAAAATACATTATATACCACCATTCAGAAGCTTGGGGTTGATAAGTTTTTTTTCAAATATGTTTTTTATGCTCATCAAGGCTGCATTCATTTGATTAGAAAATATAGCAAAAACATTAATACTGTGAAATATTAATCTAAGTTAAAATAACTGTTTTCTATCTTTATATATATATATATATATATATATATATATATATAGTAAATTATTCTTGTGATGGCAAAGCTGAATGATCAGTAGCCATTATGCTAGTTTCACATGATCCTTCAGAAACATTCTGAATTGCTATTAAAAAAAAACTTTTTAGTATAAATGTTGAAAATAGTTGTGCCGCTTTATATATATATATATATATATATATATATATATATATTTTTTTTTTTTTTTTTTTTTTTTTTTGAAGAAACTGTGATGCTTTTTCCAGTATTCTGAGAAGAAAGTTCGAAATAACAGCATTTATTTAATATAAAAATCTTTTGCTATATTATAAATATATTTACTGTCACTTTTAATCAATTTAATGCATCTGTGGTGAAAAAGTATTATTGTTCATACTTTTTTACTCTTTTGAACGCTAGTGTAACTGTAACTCATACAAGTTAGGAACAAGGGTGAGTAAATGATGGCAGAAGTTTCATTTTTGTGTGAACTATCCTTTTAAAGATTGAACACTTGAAATGTTTTAATACAATAACATCAAGAAAGACACAAATATATATCTGCATAACACAGAGACATAATTAAGAAAGTTAACACGCATAAGCCTTAACTAGTTAAAGGTCTCTAAATGAACCTTTTAAAAGGCCTCCTTTTAAAGATAATTGTTCCTTGCATTGTGTTCCGCTTTAATAGCACCGAATTAGATATCAGTAAAACTCATTGTGGCAACTTCCTATCCTATTAAAGTTGCATAGTACATTAAAATTCTCCAGTCAAGACTGCAGCAGATCTGCATGCTGTTGCCACAGGCAATAAATCTAACACGAGGCCATTTTAGCCCTCGGAGCAGCCCACCCTCTCATAAAATACAATATGGCCACTCAGCGTGACCTTGGCTCTGGGTGCCAAAAAGCCTTCTGTGCTGTTAAAGCCCAAGAGAAGCTCAGCCCTGGACCCTCTCCAGATCCAAATATCACTGAGAGAGAGACGGAGAGACGGACAGAAGGCCACATGCACAGTACAGCCACTACATACACAATCAATAAACCATTTGTGTGCAGTCATGTGGAAGTAAAACCTACATGATCAAAGCAAGAGCATCTTCTAAGTGTGTCTGTTTACTGATCTGAGAGCAGTGTGGTGCGGGAAGTGGACTAGATCCTGCAGTCGCCCAATGGGAGGAACAAATCGGTGAGAGTTTAGAGGACATTAATCGGTTAAGATGTAAAGTAAGTGTGTCACTAGTGAACCTTAGGGTGGAAGTAATATGAATCTTTTATTGCTTCTTGGGAACACAGGACTGGAACAATAAGAGGAAGAGTGGATTGCTAAATATATCCATATCGGTACGAGTCAGCATCAGACTGACTATTTCTAAGACAGACAAACTACACAAAAATAAAAAACTGCTGAAATAATACAGATCTGATGCCAGAATACAATGTGGGTATGATCAGAATGGCAAATAAAAATAAAAATAAAAGTATATCACTCTAAAAAAAATGGTACTAAATACCCCTAAAAGTGGTTCTTTGGCTCGTAATTATAGGGGAACCACTTTAAGTGCTACATAGCACCTATATCTTTAAAGATGGTGCTATATAGCACCTTAACCACCCCAAAGAACTGCTGAAGAACCATTACAGGTTCTTTATAGGTGCTATATAGCACTTAAATTGGTTCCCCTTATGATTACGAGCCAAAGAACCACTTAGCAGTGCTTTATAGCACCTCAACTACCACAAAGAACCGCTGAAGAACCATTTTTTTTGTGTGTGTATGTATACAATGTATAGTAAACCAGTTTTCTTTATAGGGTGGGATGGGTTGGGGTGGGTTCTAAATTTGCACAGCTGCTTTTTGTTTTATACTATTGTTCCCAGAAGAAAATTCAATAAACAGTTGTTAACAAAAAAAAAAAAAAAAAAAGAAAAAAAAAAGAAAAAAAAATACTTTTCTTTATACATTACATTTTTGTTTTCTTTATAGAGCAGAAAAAAATTATTCAGCATTTTTAATCTACTGTTATCTAAAAGATTTCAGCAGTCTGATCAAATAATTATACATGAATTTTTTTTTTTATATTAATTCTGTTGCACACTGCACATTTAGCTTGTGTTTCTTCTTGAAATACAAAAATAAAATAAAATGAAATAAAGATGAAGGACATATTTCTATATTTACTATACAATTACATTATAATAATTTGTATAAAATAAATAATTAATTAAATAATTATATAAATATAAAAAATACAATAAAACAATATAATATCATATAAAAATTGTATAATTAAAAAAATATATATAACTAGGGCTTCATCTACATAAAACATTGTGAGGTTATGTATTTGAAACATTTATGCATACTGCATAATATTAATTTTTAAAACTAGTATGCAGTATATACCATGCACCACAGAAAGCAGTATCACTATTCAACTCCAAATATATTCACATCTTCTTTACAGATTACATAGATATATCCTTACAGATGTATCCTTATTATTTATGCTCTAAATAATAAAACATTCAAGGAAATAAATGAAAGCATAGTGGTGTATACACTGGCGGCAGTGCTTTCATCTGTAGATTAAATCTCATCAGCTCATGTGATAATAGTCTAGGCGTCAGATTCCAGCTTCACCCCGAGCGTGGTGCTGTTCTGACTAGCCATTACAGACATCAAATGGGCTTTATTCATAGAGCATAAATATCTCTCACACTGACTCAATACTTCAAAGTCTCAACCGCCCACTCGGAGGTGAAAGCGCTGCCTTGTTTGACCCTGCAGAAGGCCTCCTCCGCCACACAGCTACTGGTTCCAGAGCTACAATTTGTACCCGACTGCAATTTCACCATCATTACTAAAGTGACTGTCTGGATTCCGGCCTCGGAATGAGAACGTGAACTTCTTGAGAAGATCTGCAGAGTTCTCACGAGTTGTTTGGCTTTGAGTTATATGGACACATGCACACAGACACACTCCTAGCCACGGGCCAGTGTCATGTCTTAAGAGTGGCTCAGGGACAAACAGGAAGTTGCTTCATTCTTAATGCATGTTTTTCAAAGCAGAAGCTGTGTCTAGATGCTCCTTACCCAATGTGCACCTGGGCATCATGTCCTCTTGCAGGTAAAAACTGTTATTGTGTGGTTCTTTCGTTAAGTAATGCAGAACAGCTAATGCTTAACACCAGCATGTTCAAGTCTAAACGAGGATGTATTTCCTGTCCTCGGAGGGTTTTCACGCACTCAATTGCTGCGTATAATTAGGAAGCTGTAATGAAAGTGTGCAGCAGGAGGACGAAAGATGTGATTTGTTACTGGGATTGGAGTCTTTTCAGCTGATTCAAGCACGTCCCAAATTCACACCGAGATGCAATTTATGGGCTTGGTAAAACTCAGCTTATGACTTGTTTCTTACTGCATAAACTGCACACTAAACACTTTATTTGCTCTTAAATGTCCCCGTGGTTGGCTGCGATAAAGCCTGAAAAGAGGGGAAAAAAAGAAAAGAAGGCCTTGGTTTTGAACTTCGGCCAAGCAAGCGAGTGTTTAAGCAAGGAAAGAAAGGAACAAGGGACTTGAAAGTGGTGCATCGGTTTAAAATTGGAGTTTGTGGTTGAGTGAGTCGAGCTGAATGCTCTTCTGTAAATAGACATGTGACTTTGTAGAAAGGCTGTGTCGTACTAGACAAGCGTTGTAGCTCTGATGGGAGAGAAGGTTCTATCAGGCTCAATATCATTTATTCATGATGATTTTCATCGTGGACGTCTCTCTCGCTGTCAGTGTTGGGGTGTGTGTACCTGTGTGTGTGTGTGTGTATTTAGGCCATATTTCCTGAGGCTTTGGTCCATGTTTTGAAACAAACTCATGGCTGGTTGCAACTGCATTTCTAAGCGGCCCGTGACATTTGCTGACCCCCAATCTCATCACAAAAAAAAAAAAAAATAAATAAAAATAAATAAATATATATATATATATTCTAAATTAATATATATTTTTTTTATTTTTAATATAGTTTAGTCTATAATATATAGTATATTATGCTATATTACATGCATTTAAATTTTACATGTTGTATTTATAAAAATAAATAATCAGTAATAGTCAATTACTTAAAAACAACTGAAAACCAAACCATCGATACTGATATAAAACTGCATTAAAAGTTCAAAAAGTTCTTCATGGCTGATCCAAGATCAGTTCTCTGAAGCACGAACTGACACCATCCTTTTCCGTTTCTGAGCTACGAAGGAGAGGCTCAGAGACCATCTGAAGCAAAGAGCCACGTCAAGACCAGCTTCAAGTGCCTGACTTTCCACCACATTCATTTGATGCCGAACCCTCGGCTTTCACTGAGGACTTAAGCCTCATTAATATTAATAAGTCTTTAGAGGAGGGATAGAGTGCTGCTTAATAGAAGCGTTAATCATTCATGACTGTCATTTTCTTGTAGGCAGATCTCGCTAATGTCTATGTATTTGCACAAATCAGCTTACGAATGTCTATATTCAGACAAAAACACAGAAAATAACATAACTAAATTAAGAATAAAAGACATCATGGAAACGACTGATCTAGAGGACATTTTTACATTTATGTGCGTTAGTGAGACTGAAGGACGAGAAAAATGGAAATGAACAACTTGGAGAGAACAGATTAAAAATGGATGAATTAAAAAGTATTCATACTAAATTGCTTTGAAGGAACTGCTCTGCTGCTTTGTAATATGGTCTTGGCAATTGCATGTGTCTGAAACACAAAATGCAGGGCTCTTTTTTCATTGGTGGGTGTAAAAATGTTTTGGGTCTTCAACCTTTAATCAGGGATACTATATATTATATAAATACTACATAAAATTAAGTGCTGTATTTTAAGACTGGCTTATAAGAGCATGCATATACAGTAGTAGCATATTAATGTCTTCACATACTTTGCTATGATACTTACATTGCAAAGCCATTAAAATAATCAATATTGATGTAGAGATCCACATAAATGTAGTACTAGTATATTTTAATTTTACATTTTTATGACAGAGGGATGATTAAACATTTAGCCGAACTTTCATTTCTTTACTTCGGCTTCGGCTTTAGTAAACAAAATCTAATATGTTTAAGACATATTTGAACATTTTCACAAAAAAATGGCAGAGCCTCCAGTGAACACCCTTAATACACAAGTATTTAAAATAAAAGTAAAAAATAAAATACAAAACAGTGATATTTAACAAAAATAAATTGCGAAGTTAAAATTAATTAGATAAAAGTCTTTCAGTTAAAGGTATAAATTAAATTGTGCAACAAACACAAATACACACACACACACACACACACACACACAGAACAGGATATTTATGTTTCAATACACCAATAATGCTATTTTTAACACTTTCTGTTAACAAAAACAGAAGCTGTTCATAATCCTAATTTGCCCATTCATCCTAAATGAAAACAGACAACAGGAAGTCATAACCCTTACTTTTTAATTGGTTGGTGTGCACAAGGGGCAACAGCTCGTGATATGCAGACTGCAAACAGCCACATGAATCAATGAATTCCATGAATCAGGTAGTTTAAACACAGAGCACTGGTGCGTTGCCTTAACTAATTAAACACCATGTCTTCCCTCAGTCTCCTAGCAGAGACACACACACACACCTCTGACAGTATGCCATCAATGTTCCGACATTGTGTTAATTACAAGAAAACGTGAATGAGTATGACTGACGATGAGAGTGGCAGAGAAGCCGAGAGAGAGAGAGAGAGAGAGAGAGAGAGAGAGAGAGAGAGAGAGAGAGAGAGAGAGAGAGAGAGAGAGAGATATTACTCACGGTACACATAGCACACCTTTCTCTGGGAGTCTATGAATAGCAGCATCGATAAAGAGCTCAGTCAGACTACAGAGTAGAAATATAAGCTGATAGAGACTCCTCCACACAACTCTTATGTATGTGTGTGTTCATTTGTCTGACTTATGAATGATGTTGGGTACATATTTGTACTTTTATCAGAAAAGCATTTTAAAAAGGTATTAAAAAATATGTATATAAAAAAAGTTTATAAGTTACTGTATAGGTTTATACATTGAAAAAAGTTTGGGGTTAAAATACTCACCAAGGTTGCATTTATTTGATTAAAAAAATACAGAAAAAATTAATACATTTAAAAGTGTAATTTATTCCTACGACGACAAATCTGAATTTTCAGCATCATTACTCCACTCTTCAGTGTCACATGATCCTTCAGAAATCATTCTAATATGCTGATTTTGTGCTCAAGACACATTTTTAATTACTATCAATGTTAAAAATAGCTGTTATATATTTTAAAGGAAATCATTTAAAAAATTTTTTCTGGATTATTTGATGAATAGAAAGTTAAAAAAAACAGCATTTATTCATAATAGAAATCTTTTGTAACATAATAAATGTCTTTACTGCCACTTTTGATCAATTTGTTGAAAAAAGTATTAATTTCTTAAAAAAAAAAAAAAAAAATCTTATTGACCCCAAACTTTTCAGCTGTAGTATATATATAGATGGGTATATATACAGTAAATGTCCCATTTCAGTGTATGAAACTTAAAAAACGTAAATAGAGGTCTGCGTGAATCATTTTTGTTAAGAAAAATATATGTAATGTAAAATAAAATTATGCTGCTTTTGTACGTTTATAGGAAACATACATATCATTTTTTTAATAAATAAAAAAATTGATTATATTATAAATTGTTTATTTTCTGATTACATAATTTTACAGATCTCTGGAACACTTCACTCTGATTGGCCAATTGTGGCATTCAGCGTTGAAATATTTCTGGAAAATGGCTAGCTGACTGTACATGATCTTTTAGATATATTTTTGCCATATGTGCCCCAAATGACAGAGCGAGGCCTGTATAGTGGCATGTACACTACACGTGACCCACCTCAGTGATTCGAGGGTTGGTGCATTTGACATTCGTGCTGGCGAGGTGAAGCCAGCGGCTGGTGTAGGGGTTGGACATGGGACAGTGCTGGCGTAGGGTACAGCGGCCCTCCATACTGCACCAACCACACTGGAACTTCCTCTCGGCCTTCAAACACACGCCGCAGCTGTCCCTCTGAGCGCCACACTTATACAGGTGCACTGTGGGATACATGTGGAAATTAGTGAGGTGTTTTCAAACGAATGCTGCAATAAGGTTTTTATGTGGTGTAAAAAGTTACAAGCTTTTATAAAGTTTTCTGACTTAGGTTGACCTATCTGACAGTTTAGTAGAGCTATTGATCATAAATGTATCAAGACTGATGAAATAATGAAGCTCAGCACAACCGTGATGCTTAAGAGGTTTTGCTGAGCATGAGAAAAGTAGCTTCAGCAGCATTCATTTTTTTTTAATACAAACATGGAATGAATAATAATCAGTCCGATCAATCACCTCAAATTATATTTAGGCTTAAAAACACATTATTTTCATTGGGTTTCTTAATGTGTTACCTTTGATGTTCTCAGGATTGTCAATGATGAAGTTTCCATTCCACACCACTGAGAAATCCACCGGCAGCTCACTGATTCTCATCCCTTCATACAGATACTGCAGAGAGACAGAGAGATGGAAAAAGGTTACAACATTTTCCTGACAGTGCAAACGTTGAGATAATGTAAAGTTTATGAATTTTTTTATTAGATTTATTCTTTGTGTCAATTATTGATTACAACATGCAGCCAGAAAGTGAATGAATAAACTGCAAAATACACAAGCAAATAACATGAGAGAGAAAAAGAGAGGCGGTTTGACTGTATTAGTGCTCTTATTGAGTTACTCCAGACTTGCATCATCAGTCTGAGGAATAAGGAAGACTTTCAACTCTCCTATTTTCTACAGCTTGGACACTGAGCTCTAATCACCTTCATCTCTACTTACATTGTGTGTGTGTGTGTGTGTGTGTGTGTGTGTGTGTGTCTTCGTTTGAAAGATAATGACAGAAAGAGAGTGAAAGGTAGAGGTAGAAAGGTAAAATATACCTTGGCTGTGTTAATTTCACGATTCTGTTCAATATAATATCACACACAGGTAACCAGTGCTTAATTAGCTATAAACTGGCATTAATTGCTCTTTCATAGCTTAGATTATCATAGTTACATTTAATGCACTGTAAGTATCAACTTCAAATGAGGCAACTGTTGATGTACAGTAAGAGTACAGTGTTTTAAAATAATGTGAATAGTGTAGCTCAGATCTTTTAGGTTTAGACAGAATCTGATGAGAAATGTTTGAGCACATATGAGCTCATTTTGGCAAATATGAGCTCAATTTGAGACATCTCTTCTGAAACTCAGGATTTTTTTCTCACAGCATGGAGCTACAAAACCGATCTGGTTAATATAGCTCAGATAATTTGGTCTTGGAAGAATTTTTATAAGAAATGATTAAGGTAATACTGAGATCTTGGACATTCGATTGCACAATTGATTCTGTATCCTAGCAAATCTGAGCACAGTTTGACACTGTTGAGATCTCTTATGAAACTCACGAGTCTTTCTCATGGGATAAAAGCAGGAGACTTAAGGACAAGTCTAAGAGAAATAAATGAGATTTCATTATGATCTTTCCCATGAGTACACATGCAAACCCAAACACATACCGAGCTGTTCTGGCACTGTACGCTGGAGCTGTTGAATCTGAGCGCCGTGACTCTGTGACTGACTCCTTGTATGTGTAACACACACTCGTAGCCACGCTGACCCGACTGAGGTTGTGGAAGGTTCCGGGCTTTCAGTGTGATGGGCTTCACCTCCCCTGCTGGGATCAGGATCTCCTCAGAGCGGACCAGTTGAGGACAGTCCTAAAGGTATGAAGGGAGCGAGAGGTGAACGGGTAGTCAAGACAAAGACATAAAATCATAAACCATCCGAGTGTACTCAGTAGACAACATGAAAGCTGAATTGAAACAGCCTTATAGAAACATACAGTGTACAATAAAATGCACACACTTCAGCTTCACATATTCTCCTCATGCTCACACACACAGCGAAACCTTAGGTGCTCTTTAAAAGCATGTTTCCATGTTGCTCTCTAAAAGCTGTGTGTGGAGATGATGTACACTAGTAGGTCAGCCTGTAAGAGGTCCCTAGTGTCTCTCTAATACCACACTCTCACACACACACACACACACACACACACACAAAAATGAAGCTAAACACAAACAGTAAGACCAGAAACATGTAAGCTGGCAAGCACTCCTGAAATAAAATAAAATAAAATAAAATAAAATATCTATTTACTATTAAATAAATATTGCATCTTTCACTTAAGTACAACTTATTTTGTGCAACAAACACAAATAAATACAGTTGTTTTATTTAGACATATATATATATATATTGCATTAAATAAAATACAATAAAATAAATGATGCTATTTAAGAAAAATAAATAAATTACGAAGGCAACATTAATTAAAAATGTAAAATGTTGCGTCTTTCACTTAATAGAATAACTTGCACACAAATACGTTGTTTCATTTCTATATACTTAAAGTTGTTAATTAAATATTTTTTATTAAAATGAATTAAAAAATAAATGCTTTATTTAGTTTTACTTATATATGAAATTTGTATTTATTTTAAAGTTACAATTAAAAAAATAAATTAAATTGTTTTATTTATGAACCACTATTGCCCTTGAAGATATCCACATAACCTTTTGTTATATTTAACTAACTACTAGGACAGCAATTTTCTCCCTAAAGTATAAGGATAAAAACACACAAAGATACACAAACGTACACTTATACATATGCAAGCCTGCACACACAAAAATGTAAACGCACATGTACACACACACACACACACACACACACCATGAGTGATGGTGCACCGTAAGGAGTTTTTGCCTGTGTGAGTGTGTGTTTATTTTGTGCATATGGCTGTGTGTGAATAAGTGGGAAGTCTGTGTGTGCTGTGAGGGAGAATATTCCGGATATCGACTGCTAATTGCTCGCTGTGAGAGGGTGTACAAGTGTGTTTACTACCTGACAGGGTGTAATGTAGCACATTGATCAGCTGAACACCTGCAAACGCACGCACACACACACACACACACACACACACACACACACACACACACACACACTCTAGCGAGGCGACCGTCGACTTCACACACACTTTTCAGCAGCTATTATTGGAAGCTCTTTCCCAGAGGTTTGTGATCCTGTAGATTTGCTACTGAGAGACTCTAACTTCAACACACAGTGTGTTTATGTGTTTGTGTGTGTACCTCTGAGGCGTTGACGCGTCCCTCCTGGAAAGAGCAGCTGGAGGGGTCGTGGGTGCAGAGGTTTCTGTACTTGCACCAGTGGCAGCGGAAGGAACTGGTCACACAGGAAAGACACCTAAACAGATGGAAAGAGCGAGAGAGAGAGAGAGAGAGAGAGAGAGAGAGAGAGAGAGAGAGAGAGAGAGAGAGAGAGAGAGACAGAATAAAGTATTATTACCGCTCACATGATGTCCCTGATTTATGATCCAAAGCCCTTTTTGAGGGTACTGTGAAAGTAGTCAGCATAAAACGTAGCTCTGGGTTTTAGATTAGCAATGGGGAGCAGGTTGTGCCTTTGAGACCAGCACTGCTGTGTCCTTGACCTTTGCGGCTTAATGCTGAATAAATTAAAAGTGTGCTGCGGAAATTTGTATGTGCCGTTGGATAGCGCTGTGCCACTGGAACCCACATACAGATGTACTGCGGCTCTGCAAAGGTTAGAACTCAGACGTACAATTATCACTCTAGTACTGAGACATACAGACATTATTAAGACATATAGTCGAGCCGTGACATATGATTTGCATTAGGACTATATTGTCTGTGAGTGAGAGAGTGGACTGCCTGAGTGAATATGGAATGATCTTAAAGAAAACGAGATGCAATCTAATTCTAATTGCAATAATTGTAATACTAAGTATTATAATAGTTAGTAAAAGTAATTGTGTTTTATAGCCCTTCTAGAAAGAAAGAAAAGTCTAGTCTATATGTTAAATAGGCATTTAGCAAAGAGTCATTTACAGCAGTATGAGAATACCAAAAAGCAAATGGTTTGCAAAATAAAATAAAAATACATATTTACAGGAAAATGAAATATTATATGTATTATATATGATTTGTAATATCTATCTCCGGCAAGTATAATGCTACTTCTCTATTATTCTGAATATTGGAAAATGTTGAAAATCTGAGACAACTGTGGAAGATTAATGTATACACATCTTATAAGTACAAAATATTTTGAAACATTTTGTGCACAAAAACATTTTGCATTATGCCCAATACAGAACTTATGATTTCAACATCTGAACAACAACAACAAGATATAGTATAAAATGTTCAGTTTTCACACCAAAACTCTAAACTTTAGAATAATCAAATTAATTTTTAACTAAATACTGATCATCACATGATATTTCAAACTCATGTAAAGGCTTTAACAGTCAACTTAAGGGAATTTGGCAATTATTTAATTTACCAATACAGGCAAGCGTTTGAATGCACAGCCGTTTTTTTTTTTTTTTTTTGGTTGTTATTCAGCGATTCACGGTTTGTTAATTGCGAGCTCCGTCTCACGGGAGCAACATGAGGTTAAGTGCTTCATTTGAGGCCAAAATTGAGATAAACCAGGGTTGTGATCCCCAAATCGCTTCACTTCCTATGCGCCATCTCTATTTAGTTGTATAATCAGTATTCCAATATGCAGCGGGCAAACCATGAGAGAATATGGCCATACATTACTAGCATGTGTGTTTGCATGTATCTGTGTTCACGCCTGTAGCGGAAAGGTTTCTATTCATCATTTATATGCAGATGAGCACAGCTTACGAGAAAGAGCACGTCCAGAATCCATAATACCAACACGTTCCAATAAAACACTTACATCAGTCCCAGGCCTTGTTCTATTTGTAGAGGAACATGTCATATATTTGATGTTGAGGAATCTTGGAGATGCTTCTAGAGCTATAAACCTCTACAGCACTTCGGCATCCAAGAGTTTGTGTTTTCTGCTTGATGGTTAAATTATGCAGAAGGGTTTATGCTAAAATATTCATCAGAGCTGGCTTGCCATTGGGTCACTGGGTTCAGATGGGCCAATCCGATTGGAGGGTGAGAATCGTATAGAAATCACACGATATACCACGGTGTACTTAATCACTATGTTGGGAACTCAAGATAAATTACACCACTTTACAACATTTGAAGTGAAAGGAAGTGTGGGAGGAAAACCGTGCCAAAAACTGAGCCAGGTTGAACACACAAGGAGGGGCCATTCTGCCTCAGACTACCCATAATCCCCTGTGGCACTGGCACAGAGGGCCAACAGAGCTCGGTGTGAGGTCTTCCACACGCAAGGGTTGCGTGTTCAGAGGGACTGGATACAGAGAGTTTGTTTGATTAGTTCCAGATCTGTCAGATGCTCAGGCGACACGGCCGTGAGAGAGCAAGGAAGTGACGTGAACGGGGAGGGGGCAAGTCTTTTGGCGCCAGCCAATCAGCGCCCTCGGAAGCTACCTCTTCCTGAGCCTTTTAGAAAGCTTCCAGCTACTGGAGGGCTCTGTGATCTCCTGCATTGAGTAGCATCTGTTCTCGCAGAAGGCACGCTTATAAGATGTGGTTACGAACGTACACGAGAGGCTAGGAATATACGCTAAAACACATACACACGCACACGAGGGGAATTTGGAGGCGCAGCGTGAAAAAAGACACAAAGCTTGCTCAGACACAAGCGGCTGTTTATCAGTGGGCCTCCTGGAGAGTCGAGATGCAGTCGAACTCGCTCCTCTCTGATCAGCCATCACAGCAGATGAAGTGGAATTGAACTGTGACAGACAGCGATGCCTCCAGCCGGAGCGGCAAACCCACAGCACACTTAGATTCAGCAATTCAGACATCTCAGCCTCGACACTTGAGAAATGTCAAGCAATCAGCCGGCATTTGCCATAATGGATGCTTTTTATAGCCATGAGACCCTCACCAGTCATAGAAAAGTGCAGCCTGGGAGGGACATGACACTAGCGTCCTGCAAAAAAACGATTTGGAGAGTTCAAACTCGCTGCGAGAATCTGGTGCGGCGCCAGATGCAGCCTTGATAAACACTTTGAATATTATCAAAACGCCCATGGGCCTGAAACATTCACAGTTTTCCGTGTTGCGTAACACTTTGAAACATTTACAGCGTGCAGAGTGAGCTGGCTGAGCGCTGTGACACAACGCTGATACTCTATGACACAGGAAGTGAGAGAAATATCAGCGGGGCTGCGTATGTGGGACGAATACATCATAAAGACAAATATCACAGCAACGCGCCCCTGGGTAGATGGTATGACACATCGTATATCTCATGATGCATCAGAAAAAGAATTCCGAGTGAGTCGTAACACTGAACAACATTCGCTAAACAACAGTTACGCAATCAAAAACAACCAAAGACTATTTATTTTCTAAAGATACATTCATGGACTTTTTGTGCCAGATTCTCTTGTGAATGCTATTCCAAGAAAATAATTGTTTATCTTGAAAAAAAACAAAAAACAAAATAATCTTAATTAATCTTAAAGGATTAGTTCACTTCCAGCATAAAAATTTCCTGATAATTTACTCACCCCATGTCATCCAAGATGTTCACGTCTTTTTCTCAGTTGAAAAGAAATTAAGGTTTTTGAGGAAAACTTTCCAGGATTTTTCTCTATATAGTGGACTTCAATGGGGATCAACGGGTTGAAGGTCCAAATTGCAGTTTCAATGCAGCTTCAAAGGGCTCTACACGATCCCAGCCTAGGAATAAGTTTCTTATCGAGCAAAACGATTGGTCATTTTCTAACAAATAAAATGTATATACTTTTTAACCACAAATGCTCGTCTTGCACTAGCTCGACCTCATCAAGTAGTCACGTTGGAAAGGTCACGTGGGATGTAGGCAGAAGTACCAACCTAGTGTTTACAAAGCGTACGTTCAAAGAAAGTCAAACGCCCTATACAAAAACAGGTAAAACAACAATGCTGGACGACTTTGAAGTTGGAGGAGAAAATACGAGAGGATACGAAAAATCCTGGAATGTTTTCCTCAAAAACCTTAGTTTCTTTTCGACTGAAGAAAGACATGAACATCTTGGATGACATAGATGTGAGTAAATTATCAGGAAATTTTTATTCTGGAAGTGAATCCTTATAATTTTGATTTACTGTCATTTGATTAAATAAATGCCACTGTATTGAGAATAAGACTTTTGAATGGTGTATCAAAAAGAGCTATAAAAATAGAACTATAAAATCATAAAATGACAAGAAATGTTCTAAGGCTCTGAAAGCTGAGCTTTAACAGAGACACGTGAGATTCCTGATGTATTTTTACCAAAAGAAAAACCTGTAAAGATGGACATTCGAGCCATTTCTGCTCAATTTAATCCATCAAGGGGAAATGATTGAGAAATTAACGAGTTCTCACATGCAATTTTTCTTAGCTCTGGAAATGAGTTAAATGAAGTGTGTGTATACTCACAGCTGGTGCACGCTGCAGTTGTAGAACTTCACCTCTGTGCTAATTAGCATCTGACCCGTTTCCTTCGAGTTCAGTTTGAGCTCGACACCCGACCAGTCTGAAAAAGAGAGCAAGAGAGTAAGAGATGAGAAGATTTCTGTCACATCGCATTCTGTTGTGTTTGGTTTGCCACCCTTTTTTCAGCTTGCTTCATGCTCAAGCTGTCTTCTGATTAATACTTGGCATTCCTCGCATCATATTCTCACAGTCAAGCAGAGCCTCGAGCAGCTCTGCAGTGCGTAGCATCCAAACCGATATGAGCATATTTGGAGCTTTTTTTTTGTGGAGACATGCTATTGTCACACAGAACACAGCTGAGCCCTGCTGTTAATGTGAAACAGGCCCGCGGGTGGCAGCAACGATGTAATGGTGGAGGAGCGGCTGGCAGCGCCGCTGAAAACCAGCGAGGCCAATCCCGTTTGGCAGGGTGGCTGCATGGAGAATGCCGATCGGCGTTCAAATCAAACGCTCACGCTCGATAAGCGGCCAGCTCTTCATACTCAAATAAGCACGAGCGCCATCCCAAACAGGCAGCGATTCAGCTAGCATACAGTGTGTGGGAGTCAGCCGTGACCCGAAAGCACCACTTCCTCTCCTCTTCCCTCCTTCGCACCTGTTTCCGCACCTCGTAACAGGGATGAACCGACTGAAGGGTAAAAGTTGGCTTTTTAAACATGTTTTTGCCGCATATGCCAAGGACAATAACTGGCACGCAATTCCCAAACGCCCAACCGTCTCATGCCTTGCAGCTATTGGAAATAAACTAGGAATAGAATTGGTCACACCCACCACTCAATGAGCGGGTATTTCCACACATGATCGATGCTCATATCTTCCTATTGAGTCCGATTCAGTCAAGAGAGACGCGGCAAATATGAAGCACAGGGGATTGGATGACATTTACCTGAGGGAGGCCACTGATTGGATAACGCTCCCCCCAGCAAGAGCACGAGGGGTTGTGGGTAAACAGAGTTGTCATTTACTGTGGGCTGGGAGGGGATTATTGTGATTCAGATAATCACAACCAACTTCTGCCGCATATGCAGCCATCTGCTTCCCAACAGAGGTTAGACGGAAAGCACATGTTGGAATCTGCCCGCAGACGAATGTCAGCTTTTAAAAAAATCTGTGTAATCTTGCTGTATAAGCGTCGCCACCAAAGTGAATACTAAAATGATACCTCTGTAGTCACATATACAGTTACATTATGCGGTTTTTCATGGAACTGGATCCTCTACTTTTGGTTTCCCACACTGAGAACCGATCCCCGATTATATTCATAACCACAGATGACTCTAAACCCGATTGTTGATCAGCTTTCGGGAAGAACTCTCTCCCTGGAGCTATTATGGGTAGGAAGAGGGCATAGGGCTCGTAACCTGTAATGGGCATAAGTGTGTCTGAGAGCACGCCTGTAGCCCTGGGGCTGACCCGGGGTCGGTGTAGGCTCATTAGAGCCGCGGTTGTACGTGGCCGGTGGGATCGATGGTGCGGCTCGAGTGTGAGAGCAGGCGGCACCGCTGAATGAATCCCTCATTAGGAAGCGAGGCTGCTGGGTACGCTAGGGAGGGTCTATTAATAGAGCATCTATACAAGAGAATAGAGATCACCTCCCTGAGGGGAACAGGTAGACGGATGGATAAAGATAAAACAAAAGAAATGCCAATTGATAGGGAAAGTTGAGTACATGGAGAGCAGGAGATATCAAGAGTAAATCAACAGGGGTATACAATAGTGCGGCAATATGGAGTTTTAGTTTGAATAGTCTGGTTTGAATAAATACCTTGATCTGTGGGGATGATGGGAACATCTTTAGCAGCGGGAGAAGTGCAGAGAATCTGATTCCCATCCACTCTGCCCTCAACCTCCGTCAGGTTCCCGAAGGAGCATGTGATTCCAGCGGAAAGATCCGGAACATCTGTCACTTTCACCAGCAGCTAGATGAAGGAAAGAGATAAGATTAGAACAGGAGTTTAAAATAAAATAATAAAATAAAATAAATCAGAATTACTTTATTCTATTAAGAGCCATAGTTTTGTTTCTTTTCAGGTTTCTCTATGGTGGATAGATTTATTCTATTAAGAGCCATAGTTTTGTTTCTTTTCAGGTTTCTCTATGGTGGATAGAATAAAAAAGGCTTAAAAAATTAGTATCTAGATATAGATGCAATATACAGACATTAGTTCACAAACAATATTTTTATTTTAGAAAATCCTGGATGTGGGTTCAGAGCAATTGTCAGGATTCTGGACTGTTTGTGTCATGTTTTGCCCCTGTTTCTGTTCCTGTTTGTCCTTATTTCGTCTTATTCCTGTCCTCGTTTAGTTGATTAGAACTCTGTGCACGTGTGTTTGATTAATTATCCCTTGCATTTAAGTTCCTGTCTGTGCGTTTCTCCCCTGTTGGGTCTACTATGTTGAGTTCGTGTGTCATCTCCTGTTCCCCGTGGATTTACCCTGTTTCTCTGGATTTATTAAAGACTATTTGTCTCTGTGTTCCTTCCGGCAGCAAATTGTGACAGCAATATTGACTTTAAAATTAATTTTATTTTTATTAATATTTTATTGTTATTAATTTATAATATTTTATATTTATTTTAGCATTATAGATACTTTATTAGTTTTTTATTACAAATAATTTTTAAAATATAGTAATATATTTTTATATTTACAATTAATTAAATTTTATTAATCCTTTATTTTAATTAACTGACATTCATATTTTATATTTATATTATTATTAAAATTACTTTTATTTATAATTATTTTATTGTAATTGTAACTATTATTCTCTATTCATTATTTTGTACATTATTTTATGCAATAATTTATTTTATAATGTATGTATAGAAAAAATACATATATAAAAATATAGAGAGTGGGTAGGATGAGTACCCAAGCGAAAACCACCGTCTACATGTCTGAACCATGATTGCTATCCGCCAAGCTATTTATTTGTGATCAAATAACCTCTGTCTTCTCACATGGGCAAAGTTCATTCTACAGCAACGCAGCAGATGGTCTCACACAGCACAAACTCCAGCCATCATTACAGACTTAACCTTATAAAGACTCCTGCTCAAAGAGGGCATTTAACAGTCCATCCGTTCTTTCACTATCTTTGAACTACATCTCCTGCATTTCACACGAATGCTCTCAAAGCACACATTGGCCCTCTGAAGTCTTTCTCTGGGGGTCCGGTGACACACAGGACAGAGCTCAAAGGCTATAAATACACACATTTCACACGCAGGCTGGTCTTCTCGCCACTGAAGAAGAGGACAATTATTGTTAAGACTGCTTGGCTAATTTTTTTTCTTTTCGTTTTCAATAGTTCTAGTTATCATGAGGTTAGGCACGTTTGGTCCATCTCATTGACTTTTGCCCTCTCTTTTGAAATTTCCAACATCTATATGCCATCTAATTACTTCAAAACCACACAGATGCTCCTTTCTGCACTCTTTAGGCTAGTGCACTGAGAGCGATAGCTACAGATTTGCTAATTAGCTGTCTTGTTATTCGCTGTAGATACACAGGCTGTACTCAAACATCGAGACAAGGCATTGTTTTGCTGTAAAGCATTGTCTGACCATAACAACACTGACGAGGCGTGATTGGTGTCTCTGTTTTGCCTTTGCTCCTTTCATTGCGTTTTTTTTTTAATTTCTTGTCGCGGCTGCCGATGTGCAGGAAGGGCTAATTGTTGCTAGCATTTCTAATAAAGGTAATTTGATTGTTTTTGCTGCTTTTCATGCTCCTCGGCGCTCGTGTGGATGGGTTTTGTTGTCATGGTGATAGGTTCCCTTTATCGTGCGATGCGCCCAACAGCGGTGACCCTGTCGTCATGTTGTCGAGCACAACGGCATGACAGACACATCTAATTTAGAGCCGGACGCCTCATTATCTTAATCAGGTAGCTGTGATACAGGGACTCTATCAATTATCTGGACATCACAATTTTTTTCTCCGGCTTCCTAGGGAAGTTTAACCAAGGTGAATACCTTCATACTTCCTGGCATGCCGGAGATAGTGTTTTTTTTTTTTTTTTGCATGAATAAGAAGCATCCAGCACGGTAAAACTAAAAATAATGTCCAAAACAAAAGTCTTAGCCCTGAATCGATGTCTCTGTCTTCTCGAACGCAACTCCTACTCTGTCCCACACGCTTATTTGACATCTCACCCACACATATACCTTTCCCAAAGGCCTCTGTTTCCAGATATCTCGCTCTTCGAGCCCTCCCACACAGCGCATACTTTCCAAAACCCAAAACTGTTTCTCTAGACATCACACTGAAAACTAATTCATGCTAATTTCTCTCGCTAGAAGGAATCTGTGCTCCTGTATTTCAGTCAACATCACCTCAAGTTTGTTAGGTGTTTGTGTTCTTGTGAGTAAAGATTATAAATGGTCTGTGAGGTGTCTCACCGGTACGCTGGGTTCAGACACGGCGATGCTGTCTGGGTACACCGTGGCTTTCACACACTGGTTCAGCGTGGCGGCGAAACGGTACGGCTCATTCGCCCGCTCACAACGATCCCTTTGAGAACATCTAGAAGAGAGAGAGAGAATGCAAAGTAGTTAGTTGGGAAAATATTGGGACAACCACAAAGATTGATGTTTATTAAGTTGGCAGACACTGCCAAATCACAGTCCATTCAAAGCAAACATATTTATTAGCATATGTGTTCCCTGGGAATCAGTCGAAGATAACCCTTCTCTGAGCACATGTCAACTTAATGAATGCGTAACAAACCAATAAACAAAAATAAAATTAATTCATGAGGAATATTCACTAAATAAATTATATTCTTTCATCATTTACTCACCCTCATGTCAAAACACATTAAAAAAACAAAGGGCTAATGCAAATTGCTGTACAATTACACAACACATACAAAAATATACAGCATAATAATAACTCCAAAAATTAGGAAAAATAATATAAAAGTGATAAAAAAGGAGCCTGAAGCCAAACAGTAAAACCGAAGAAAAACTTTTCAAAAAAAGGCAGAATTTTAAATCATTATTTGCTGAAAGTCTTTCCTGAAATGTCACTCATTTCACAAATGTTGCATTAAAATATGTCACACTAGATTTGATGTCTATGACAAGACACGCCAATGATGTTTGATACCAAGAAGTTAAATCTGGCACAAATGAGATTTCAGAACTATAAAAGAGGGTAAGATTTCATATTTTTGCAGTTCAACAGTCCTCATTTTGAAAAAGGGAACAATGGACATTCTCCAATATATCTTCTTCTGTGTTCCTTGGAGGAAAGTAAAAATGTGGATTTGGAATGACATGATGGTGAATAAATGATCTGTAATTTCCATAACTTTCTTTTCAAATTTTTATTTCCCAGTGAACTACTATTTATTATTATTAATTTTTTAAATGTTTTTACAAGAAGTCTCACATACTCACCAAGGCTGCATGAGCAAAAATAGAGTAAAAATAGTAAAATTGTGAAATATATATATATATTTTTATTTAAATATATTTTAAAATGTAATTTGTTCCTGTGATGCAAAGCTGAATTTTCAGAAGTCATTACTCCAGTCTTTAGTATCACATGATCCTTCATAAATCATTCTAATATGCTGATTTGGTGCTAAAGAAACATTTATTATTATCAATGTTGAAAAAAATTGTAAAATGTCATTTTATTTAAGAAATCTTTGATAAATAGAAAATTCAAAAGCTCATCAGTTATTTAAAATTTATTTTTTTGTAACATTAGAAATACTTTTACTGTACTTTTGATTATTTTTATGCATCCTTGCTGATAGAAATCATTTTATTTTCCAAAAAAAGAAAAAAAAGCTGCTGTCCTTGGTGCTGAACACTTTCATACCATCACTCTCCCTGAAACAGCAATCAGTGACTTCTAATTCCAGACCATCTGATCAGACATCACATGACTAAAGCTGTCATTACTGTCACAAGCCAACAATGTTCATGCCTTACGCATGTATAATTCCTGAATACATCCTCTTATTCCTCTCAAAGTGTTTTTTACTTAGCGGAAAGCACTGATGGACAGGAAAATGCCTTTTTTGATGCTAAATGACCATTTTTTTTTTGTTGCATTTACACATAGACTAACAGAAACTACTATGGTTGATTCATCCTACAGTTATAAATCTCACTGTACTTATGCAAATCTGAGGGCTGTTATTTTTACTTTTCACACCACACACATTCAGCCTGTCACTTGGTTTTGACTCAGTCTCCCTCTCTCTTTGCTCCTCTATCTCTGACAAAGAGCGTGTAGGCTTGCAATTTGCCGTGTCTTTTTAACATGCCTAATGCTCTGGGGGGGAAGAAATGACACTTAATGTGCTTTCAGATGTCCGGGACGCCTTGTGCATATTTCACTGTCTGAAAACGTGGGTGTGGGTTTGTCTGTGCGAGGGTGTGCATCTCTCTGAGCCGCCAAATCCAGGCGCTGGGTTTGATTTTGGAAGAGGAGGTGGGTGTACACGGGATGCTGCGTTGCCATGGCACCAGGAGACGGCCATTATAATGTGTGTGTACATGTAAGTGTGTGTACTTAGTGGGCAACCTCTTCTCTCTCTTTCATTAAATGAAGAGTGTGTGTTCCCAGTACACATCGTTTTGTCTCCAGAGGGGTTTATTCTGCCTCTCGACAACCCTGGTCCTCTAAAGACCTGAATGAAATGCTTAGAGAGCTGCATACACATCAAAGAAAATGCCTGAACACACAAGCACACACATATAATATGATTCATATTCTCTTAAAGTCAAGGTTTGTTGTACCGAAATGTTTTTTTTTTTCTTTTAGTTTGACTCTACCATTTTCCACCTTCTCTCTGGGTCTTAGAATTAAACAAGTTGTTTTAGCTTTAATATCAGCAGCCTTTAATATGCAAATGAGTTGTTATGACTGACTAAACTCTTTGCATTGACATAGCGAAAACCGAAACCTGTTGACATACTGCTGTTAATTAAGAATAAGCATTGATATTTTAAATGTGGTAGTAATATGTTAAAGGTTGTATGTGTGACAAGCTTTAAGATTTATGAATGACCTGTTTTCAGTGTGCGTGTAAGAGAGAGAGAGAGAGAGAGAGAGCGGTAATGGTAGTGGTGGGTTAACCTTTGGGTTCTTCTCTACCGTCTGCTTTTAGCCCTGTGCACCAGACAGGCAATTACAGTGTCTTTTCTTCCCCTTACACACTCAACACACACACTCAGCCCTGACGAGAGGAGACAGACGATAGGAGAAGATGTTCCCTTGTTTCTTTCCTGCGTTCTTACCAGCGTCCCCAAAACATCCTGCGAGGTGTGTGGCGAGACACCTGATTGAGCAAAGCCCTGAGGGAGGAGAAGACGGGATGTTTTAAAGATGAATAAAAGTCTCTCTTTGAAAATAAAGCTGAGAAGAAAGCTGTGGGAGAGTTATGAACTCCTCCCCAGGAGGGTTCAGATGAGATGGAGAAGAGAAAAGAAGAATCACCATGAGACAAGAGGAGAGAAAAGGGGACGAGAGACAAAAAGAGAGGAGATGAGAAGGAGAGAAAAAATGAAAGAACGATGTGAAAAAATGAGATGAGAGGAGAAGGAGAAGAAACAAGATGTAAAGGAAGAAGCAAGATGAGAAGGCAAAAAGAAGACACGAGTCAAGAGAAAAAAACAATGAGACGAGACAAAAAAAAAGAGATTAAATTGAAAATGAGTGAAGATGAGATGAGAAGTAAAGAGACGGGTCAAGATGAGGTAAGATGAAAAAGAAGTGAGAAAAAAAGTGAAAATAAGAGAAAGCTGAGATGAAATGAAAAGAGAAGAGTCAAGATAAGAAGAGACAACAAAAAATGGCTAAGATGAAATGAGATGAAAAGAAAAAAGATGAGATAAGATAAAAAGAGAAGGGATGAGATGAAACGAAAAGAGAAAAACTGAGATGAGATGAAAAACAAGAATTGAGATGAGATGAGATGAGATGAGACAAACAAGAAAAGTTGAGGTGAGACAAAAAGATGAGAGAAAAAAGAGAAAAGATTGAGATGAGATGAGACAAAAGAGAAAAGTTGAGATGAGACAAAAAGAGAAGGGTTGAAATGAGACAAACAAGAAAAGTTGAGGTGAGACAAAAAGATGAGACACAAGAGAAAAGTTGAGATGACACAAAAAGAAGGGTTGAGATGAGACAAAAAGAAAAGGGTTGAAATTAGACAAATGAGAAAAGTTGAGGTGAGACAAAAAGATGAGAGAAAAAAGAGAAAAGTTTGAGATGAGATGAGACAAAAGAAAAAAGTTGAGATGACACAAAAAGAGAAGAGTTGAGACAAAAAGAAAAGGGTTGAAATGAGACAAAGGAGAAAATTTGAGATGAGACAAAAAGAGAAGGGTTGAGATAAGAGAAAAAGAGAAAAGTTGAGATATGACAAAAAGAGAAGCGTTGAGATGAGAAAAAGAGAAGGATTGAGATGAGACAAAAAAGAGAAAAGTTGAGATATGACAAAAAGAGAAGGGTTGAGATGAGACAAAAAGAGAAGGATTGAGATGAGAAAAAAAGAGAAAAGTTGAGATGAGATGAGACAAAAGAGAAAGGTTGAGGTGAGACAAAAAAGAGAAAAGTTGAGATTAGATGAGACAAAAAGGAGAGGGATTGAGATGAGACAAATAGAGATGAGAAGAGGAGACGAGAGGAGGAGACTAAAAGTAAAGATGAACAGAGAAGTGTCAGGAAGAGAAGAAAGTTGAAAACAAGAATGAAGATGAGAAGAAAAGAGATGAAAAGAGAAAGGTCGAGATGAGACAAGACAAAAAAAGAGGAGATGAAAAGCAAAGACGAGAAAGCTGAGATGAAATGAAAAGAGAAGGGTCAAGATGAGATGAGACAAAGATGAAATGAGATGAAAAGAGAAAAGCTTAGATGAGACAAAAAGAGAAGGGTTGAGATGAGATGAGACAAAAGAGAAAAGTTGAGATGAGACAAAATTGAGAGGAGCTGAGATGATACAAATACAGACAAGGAGAGGAGACAAGAGGAGGAGACGAGTAAAGATGAACAGAGAAGTATCGAAAAGAGATGAAAATTGAAAACAAGAGTCAAGATGAGATGAGAAGATACAAAAAGATAAGGGTTGAGATGAGATGAGATGAAAAGAGAAGTAAAGAGAAGAGAAAAGTTCAGATGAGGTGAAAAGAGAAGAGTCAAGATAAGATATGATGAATAATGAAGGGTTGAGATGAGACGAGACAAAAAGAGAAGGGTCGAGATGAGATGAAAAGAGAAGGGCCAAGAAGTAAGGAGTATAGACAAGAATGACAAGCTGAGTATAGATGAGACAAGACAAGAAGAAAAGCGAAGAAAGGAGATGAGATGAGAAATGAAAAGAAATGAGAGGAGAGCAGATGGGACAAGACGTGAGGTGAGACAACTACAGAGATGAGATGAGTCCAAAACCCAGCAGCAATGTAAATCGATCTCTCATCTCCATACTGCCCCAGTATTTGTCCAACAGGTGAAATAATTCACTCATAAACAGCCTGTGAGGGTGAATCTGCTTCCATTCCTCCAGATCAATATGTAATTAGGAATTCATTTAGCTGAGCACCAATCCCATATAGCCTAAACACAGACCAGCACCATCTAAGTTCATTACGGACTCGGAGACAGAGGAGTAAACGGTGTGGCCATGCAATGAGCAGCGTATGATTGTTATAACCATAATGACGCTGCTTGAATGAGCGTTTAAGTGACTATACAGCAGTTCACGCCATCCTTCTGAACATGTTTTAAGGGACGATGAATTGATGAAGTGATGTGTTTTTGATTGCCAAAGAATTTTCATGGACTACGTTGTGACTACTTTTCTAATGTCAGTCTAAAGAAGAGACACCATCAGGTCACTGCTTTGTGAAATGAGATCATGATTCTTCAGCCTGCCATTTTATACGGTTTTGATATTAAGAAAAGTAACAACTCAAGATAAGAAAAGCCATGATGTTCAGACATAACTGAGGTTGTTGTGAAAAAACTATGGCTATATATTTGGAATGGTATACTAGCTGCATACTGCATACTAGTATGTGAAAAAAAATACTCAGTACACAATGATAAATGCTGCATGACAAACATACAGTAGTATGCTATATTATCACATGATATCACTATGTTTGATGCATGACTTGATTAAACAAATAAATAAAATAATTAAAACATTTAACAATAAATGAAAAGTATTATTTATGAAATTAAATGTATTAAAATATTTATATTATTATTATGTATTATTAATTAATTAGTTTAATACATCATTTAATAAATTATTGTATACATTAAATTCAATTATAATTGATTTAATTAATTTAATTAATAATACTTAAATTTAAAAATGTATGCATTCATACATTTATAAATTAAATAAAAAAAATAAGAAATTACTTAAGAAAATAATGTATATATTAATTATAAATTATATAGTAAATTATTTTTTGAGTGAATATAATTTACTCTAGAATTATTTCCATCTGATTAAATAATAAAATTAAAACTTATTTTACATTACGTTTTGAAATGAATTTCCATGAACTTTTTTCAGGGCTGAATATCAAAATAAAATAATTCCCGTTAAAATTAGAGCTGATAATTTTTTTTTCTGTTTCATTTTTCACATGAAGGTCAAATCAAGTGCACTGCATTATGGGACACAACATCTCACACACTGTACTCTGGGCATTCAGTGCATAAAAAAATTGACATACCGTGCACAGTATACAGTATACGTGGCAGAAATAGTATGCTAGTCCAACATATCAAGAATGTCCGTGTGGGTACATGAGAGAGAGTGAGTGAATGTTTCCTCACAGCACGGATCAAACGCTGAACCCCGCTGTGAAGATCGTCTCCCTCCTGGAACGGCCGCCACAGCCATGCAAACAAGACCCAAGCCGAGAGCTTACACACATGCACACACTGTCCAAACACTCATGTATTGCATAATGTTAAATACGCTTACACACTGCCCTTAAACACTGATCAGCACTAAGATTCCCCACCTCCCTCTTTCTCTCTATAATGAGCTAAATCCTAAAAGCGATTATGGATCCATTGGAATGATCTCTGCTGAGCAACTGCTGGATCACTGATATTAAACCAGCCTTTGACCTCAAAGGAGTTCAGCCAATCAGATCATCTCCAGGATTAGTGTTCTCCACGGGCCAAGGAGATTAGTTCTCCTAAATCTGACAGCAAACTTTATGTTCTCTCCCCTCACTCCTCCTTTTTCTGTCTCCTCCCAGTTTCAGGGTCCCGCCTAACTGGCCAATGAGAGATTTCGTCTAATGCCAGATAGACAGATATCAGACAGATGCTGTTTGCCTTCATAGTCTAAACACCAGCAGATTTAGTGCTGCCTCATATGCTGAAACACTATCTTGCTTTGTCTCTTCTCACTCATTTTTTCTCCTTTCAATCACATGGTGTGCAGCAGCTGCTAGTAATTAGAGGAACTTTGGCAAATCACACTATTCTGAACTGAGGTAAGAATAAAGAAAGAGACGTCTCGCATACTAAGAGTAGAATAATGTTGCTCTACAAAAAAAGTCTCCAGTGTAAAAAAAAAAAAAAAAAAAAAAACATTCCTTGAAACAAGGAAAGTACAATAAATAAATACACTACCATTCAAAAGTTTGGGGTCGGTCTTTTTTTTTTTTTTTAAGAAATTAATATGTTTGAAATTAATTGATTATTTGCTGTTCTTTTGAACTTTTTTTTTTTTTTCCTAAAAAATGCATCACGGTTTCTACAAACATATTAAACAGTACAACTGTTTTTGAGGTATCATGACTGTTTTTGAGGTATCATGACACTGGAGACTGAAGTAATGGCTGATGGAAATTCAGCTTTGCCACCACAGGAATAAATTACATTTTAAAACATATTGAAGCAGAATGCAATTATTTTAAATTGTAATAATATTTCACAATATTACTGTTTTTACTGTATTTTTGATCAAATAAATGCAGCTTTGGTGAGCATAAGAAACTTCTATCAAAATCCTTACCAATGCCAAATTTCTGAATGGTAGTAAAAACATCTAATGACTCAAATGAGACTGGACCATCTTTCAGTACTAAAAACTTCAAATCGAATTTTTCTTACAAATTTGGAACTTGTAAATATAACTTCATCAAATGTATTTTAATCAAATAAACGCTGTTCTTCTTTCAAAAAAAAAAAAAGACTCAAAATTCTGCGATATTTGCCTGATGTAATATTGATGTTGTTTTAAAGAAAGAAAAAAAAATTGAAAACCTTTATTATAAAGTATGTGCAAAAGAGTAGAAAAACAGTGCAGTGAAGGAAAGGCTAAAAGACTAATGAAACCATTGTAATAGATGTCAAAAATCTCTCTCTCTCTCTCTGTCTGTCGCTCTATCAGATGTGGAAGGACTGACTCCATAGGGGCCGTGAGGAGTGAGAAATGAGCAAATATGAGTGTGGAGCTGGAATTAGAGCAAGTGAGAGATGTTAATTTCATTAAGAGAATACTGACTGTGAAAAAGCACTCACCATGGGGAGGAAGGAATACAAGCACACATGGAGCGAAAGAGAAAATGAGTGAATCTGATATATATCATAGTACTGAATGATTACTAAATTGACATACCATGGTATTTATTGTATATGTTACTCCAAAAAATACGCAGCTAAAAATAGCTATATTGTTACAATATATAACATATTAAAAATACGCTACAATAAAAATAAATAAATAAATAAATAAATTATTTTAAACTATTTAAAAATATGAATAAATATTAAATACATTTTAAAATAATTAAAAGATATTTATAAAATAACTCATTTCAAAGAATACCATGTCACATGTTAAAAAACAAGGTAGTGGCATGGTACTTTCAGTTCTTTTTGCTAGTGAATTAATAAATACATAAGCTTGTCTGCACAACACAGCATGGTATGTTTGAGATTCGAATGGCGTCTGTATTACATGAGCTTTAATACAGCAGAAAGCCCCAGAGGACTGATGGAGGAATGTAATCCTGCCGCGCTAACGGCATGCTGATGAAAAAAAACAGCCCCATGCTGAACAGAGACGCACAAATACCGCTTGCTTCGCCAATTATTTGTCCCTGTCCTGTCGGGAGTCATATAAATTACTTTAAGTGCACTTTTCCAAGGGAGGAACGCCCGCCATTACTGTAATGATGGCAGCAGAGGGTTTACACACCCCTACAGAGTCAGGACACAAGAGAGAAGACAACAGCACAAAACCACTAAAAGATGACGAACACAGTAATGTCAGTTGCCTGTTGTTCTGGAAACGTTACATTCAATATTTAAAAGCATACAAGCATCTGAGGATTCAGCATTCAGTGAGATATTCACATCTGGATGCAGTTGGACTAGACCACCACCAGAGGGCAAACAACCTCTGTGCCATCCGAGCACCACTGGGCTCTTACTTGTGATCATTCCTAGACTTTCCAGTATATGATTTAAGTTTTGGAGATTGTGGTCTTCAAATACATGAAAGATCATTTGTTATTTACTATTAACTGTGTGCGGAAATATAAAGAAGGAACTTACATGTTATGCAGCACACACCAGCCACAGTGGGGATCCCCTGAGCTCAGACACTCTCCACACGTGCCATACTGCTCACAGGACTCGATCGGCACCCGTGTGACCTGCAGAACAAAGAACAAACTGAGCATATTCAATCAGCACAAGCTCTATTAATCCATTCGATAGATATATGATACTGACGTAACATTTGAAAGTCAAACCATTTCGTTTTGAGACTATGATGGACCAAGAGGAGGAGAGAGAAAGGTGAACAAAGTGACACAGGAACGAGATGAATTCCAGTATTTAAGAGAAATAAAACTAGTCAAATGTAATATGATGATTTCCACTTTCATAGCGATATATGGTAAAGGCAAATGAGAGCACATTTTGAGACACTGAGGTCAATTTCTTACAGAAAGCAGTATAATACACCCAAAAATGAAAAATCTGTCATCATTTACTTACTTTCACGTTGTTCCAAACTTGTATAACTTCTGTGGAACATAAAAGTTTGTATTTTAAGAAGATAAGACAGTTTCAGCTCCCACTGACTTTGATCATCTGGACAAAAATACAATGGAAGTCAACCGGAATGGAAACTGTTTTGTTACTAGCATTCCTCAGGATATCTTTATGTTGCGTTCCACTGAAAAAACAAAGTCATGCAGGTTTGTAACAACATAAGCGTGAGTAAATGATGACAGAGTTTTCATTTTTTGGGTGAACTGTCTTTATAAGTAGAAATAGAGACACAATGCCCTTGATATATGGATACTTCCATTTTATCTCCATTTCATCTCTTTGCTGTCTCTGACAAACAGCTGAGATCTCATTTGCGATGTTTATTGCCAATGGCTATCCAAATGCCCAGTTTACATGGTGAGAGTTGTGTATGTGCACAAGAATCTCTGTGTGTTCATGTGCACTCGTGTTTCTTTTAAAATGCATAAGTCAAAGACAAACATGAGAGTGTTCAGTGGTAAAACCTGTATTGTGTGTTTGTGTGCTAACAGAAACAGACAGAACAGAGGAAACAGGACACAAGCAGCTGTGCTACTACCACTAAGAGGAATAGCATCGACACAGTGCTCTTTTGTGTCACCCAGTGCACCTGTCCAACTAGGTATGAACACATGGCAGTTGCCCCCCTGATATCGTCAGTCATGGACTCTCTGATATCAGCCTAGGCCTGGTTGTACGGGGTACTAGACGGCGCTAAATACCCTCAAATGAAAGCAAACGCAATTAAAAGATCTGGAAAACTATCCAACGTGTTTTTGCAGCGTTGAGCAATGTATCCAATCAAAGACATATCTGTTGATTTCTTCAACGCAATGGCCAATCAGAAACATTGTCGTTTTTCAGAATTCACTCACAGCTGAAAGCACCGGAGTTTTGCACGCTCGGCTCGTGAATCATCTCATGACTAACTAAGTGCAGATGCGATGTAAATTCATTATAGATTCATTGTGTAGTTTAGAGAGCTTGATTATAGAACTTTGTGAGATCGCGATGAACTCTGATGAGTGATGCTTTTAGTGATAATAATGGGAGCGCGCTTTGTGTGTTTTCTAGGCTATAATCCGTTCAAAATTTGAATTAAACTTTCGTTTTTTGGACATACATGCTGCAAAGTTTCGGGAATGATGCTGGATTCATGCTAGAAATATCAGTGATAAGCAATGGACGGGACAAAAATGCCTCAGTGATTTAATTCTGGAACCAGTCCTGGCCAAATTTCCACAGACAGCGCGCGTCCTGAGCGAGATCCAGTTCACAGACTAAAAGTGTGTGTAAACTTTATTGAGATCGGGAAGCAGTAATTTTGTTTCCAGTAACGGACGATAGAAAGTTCAGAAATGACTACTGATCGTTTATTTTTTCCTCGTGTCTCACCACAGTGATTCAAAACGGACGCATTTCAAGTGACACGGGAAAAAGACACGGAAAACTTGAACATCAGAAAATCAGTGCGCTGCACGCTCATTTGTGCTTCAAGATGAAGGGCCATCAACTGATACTTAAAACGGGAAGCATTGCCCTTCAAATCAGCAGCAAGAGTCAAAGCTCCACAGTTTAGTAAATGCAGGCAACCTCTTTAAGTTATTCTTCACTGCGCTGTATTGACACAATGTGTTGCAATATGGTAGCACATTGCTTTGATGCATACATTCGAAAAAATATATATTTTTCTTTTCTTTTTTTGCTTTTTTTTTGCCCCCCCGACTTGAGAGTCAAATGTCGCCCATGTATATATATATATATATATGCACACACTCAGACACAGACTCAAATAATGGTGATTGTGTCAAGTTTGTCTCCATAGTGAGACTCAATTCAGTGACCAATATAAAAAGCAAACATGTCACTCCTCAAAACTCAACAAGCAGCGTGTCTCTGGCAAACAGTCTGAACATATGCTCTCTCTCTCTCTCACACACACACACACACACACACACTCACACCTACACACACACACACACACACACACACACACCTAGACAATCAAACACTCCTGTAATACCTCAGAGATGCGTGCTAACCAGATACACACTCACAAATGCCCATTACAACAGACTAGAGCCTTGCTTTGCCCGCTGACCCACAAAGCTCCTCTCCACTCCACTCGCACAGCCTTCTGCTGCCCACTTGGCATGCTGGGATACCGTCGCTGTGATGACCGAGGCCACAGCTCTGTGATTTGTGCGTGCGTTTGTAATATCTCTTTTATCTATTCATGTATTTCCAGGGGTTTGCTTTCATTGCCAGCGCTGGAGTCTGTGATGTCCTCCCTTGTCGCTGAGGGGATTTTTTGGGTGCACCTGCATCCTATTAACACACACAAGCAGAAAAGGATAGTGTGAAGTCATTGAGGATTTGGGGAAAAATAACATTTTTTCCCCCGCATTTTGAAATGATGGATGGTTAAATTTGGTCAGGTGTGTTACAGAGAAATAACTATGTATATATGTGTGAGTGAGTATATATTACTATATTATATAATATAGTAATATATATATAATATATTACTATATTATATAATCAATAATAATAATAATAATTATTATTATTATTATTATAGTTATTGTTACTGTTATTATTATTACTTATTTATTATAATTTATTATTATTGCCATTCCAAAGCACAAAGGATGTCAATCAGATTCGCATAAATAAATAAATAAATAAATACATACATACATATATACATACATAAATAAATAGTGACTTTACCTCAAGTACATGTGAGTAAGTTTATTTTATAAAATATATGGTACGACTAATTTTATTATAGAGCATCTCAAAATGTTACGCCAAAAAGATTGCAATTAAAATTACTTACGAAAGATGTATTATTAGGGTTAAACGTTTGTATCAGATACAAATAAAAGAACAAAATTGTAAGAAAGTTTGAGAAATAGGAGCACTGTGCCAGTTACTACTGAGAATTTGGGCACAGCATCAAGCTTTTTGACGGTTACCGGCATTGTGTTTCCTTTATTCTGACATTTGTGACGGGGTCAAAGGGTAGGATGAAGTGAGAGACAGTTTTAAGATGGATGAGTGGGCACACAGTGTGCGTTTAGTGAGAGGGGTGGAGAAACACACAGGGTTCCTGCTGCGTGTGTGTGTGTGCGCTGTATGGCTGTGTTAAATGTCATTAGTGTGTGAGCGGCGGGGTCTGACGGGGGTGGCCATCCACCTGTCCCTGTGACACACAGCCGCGACAGCTCCAAAACAAAGACACGCATTCAACCTCCCACTACCAGCATCGTTTCCACCAAGACACGGCTGTGATCACACACGCACGCACAGTTGTGTTTATACATACGGTGTGACTTCATGGCAAAAACCGAGAGGTGTCCCACAAGGATCCGTCCTGTTCCCTTTTTCATTTTCACCCAGCTCCCCCTCCCTCAGTTCTCTTTATTTTTCACTCAATCGTTGCCCCAGGACAAACAGGTGGTCAAAAGTAATGAGTCCAGCACATCAGCGCTGCCGCCCAGCCTGATGACAAACAAGCCCACCAGGGGCTCCGCTCACAAAGCAACACAGGCCATACGACGCTGGTTCAACATGGCAATAAGTCTCAATGTTACACAACACTGACTTAGAGCCAGACCAACAATCCAACAACATTACATTCACAGTAACCAGATGATGCCGTCTTGACGCCAACGGTCACCAAATGCCTGTTCTGGAGTAACATTAACTAAATTTTTTTATATTTTAGGAAGAAAATGTAAGCCTGTACAAAATACAAGGGTGTTTTGATAGTTGCCAAGGCATTACTATGCAGTTGCTAAGGTGTTCTGAGTGGTTGCTGGGGCATTTTGGGCATTTTTAAGTATTTAAAAGAGCCTACCGCCAAGTTTCTTTGATATTCTGGCCCCTAGATATGGCTCGGGGTTCTTCTTGAATTAATTTCTTCACCAGTTTTATCATTAGTCAGATAAAAATCAAAAGTTTAAAACTAAAGCTAAAACCATAATAACAATTTTTGTTAAAAAAAACCCTATATAAATATTGTTTTTAAACAAAACAAAATTACTAAAATTTTAAATGAAATTAAAATGAAGAAAATAAAATAAAAATAAAAACTAATTCAAAATATTAATAAAAACGGTAGTATCTAACTTAACACTGATTTTTAATCTGTGAACTTTGCCCACCTTTTAAACCCAAACCCAAGAAATGGCAAACCAAACTAAAATAGATACTTTTCATTAAGCTTTTGGACTACAAGTGGAATTGCTGTCTAATTTAAAATAATAAACTTGGCAGTTTGTTATCATCAAGTCAATATTAATTACAATCATAAAGAAAATTGTTATAAAGGGTTACGTGTTATGTGCAATTTTTTTTTTTTTTGAAAATTTTGTTTTCATGACAAACAGCCCAAATTTAAGGCATCATTCTTGTCTGTAGCACAAATATGAAAGGGATAGTTCATCAAAAAACAAAAAGAAAAACAAAACAAACTAAAACTGTCATCAAAACACATTGGATCCCATTGAATTTCATTTTATTGAAAACAAAAAAAAAGACATTTTTCAAAATATCTTTTGTGTTTCACAGAAGAAAGAAAGTCATACAGGTTTGGAACAACATGAATAAATGACAGGATTGAACTATCCCTTTAACCCTAGTATAAGCAACAGTACTAGTGATACTAACTACATTATGAAGATCTGCAGCAGTGTCAAACGCTGATGGAGCGGATCAGAGAGGGGACAGCTGCACTGCGGGGTGACACAGCTGCCGCAGGTGCATGTCCACGTCTGCACACTTGGCAGGAAGATGTCAAAGGAGAAGATGGAGACAGAGAGACTGATAGAGAGAATTCCAGACAGAAAAAGTGAGATGGATAAAGGTGTTATGGGGGTTGCGGGCAGGCAACTGGAGCAGCTGTTGACCAGCACATGCTTTAGTCAGTCAACACAGTGGGAAGCACAATGAGGCCTGTTCTCCCACTGAGAGCAGCTTGTGATTGTGTGTGTGCGTTTTAATGTTTTCTCATTAAAACTTGAGTTCAACCGCAGAACAGAGAAACACGGTTTTCATTTGAACCAATTTTTTTGATTAGTTTACAATAGAACCAAATATAAAGCAATAAGCAGGATCATACGCTACAGATTTTATCACAGTTGTTAGGCATGATGCAAGCTTCAGCAACAGCAATATGATAAAAGGCAGCAATGCTGAATAAATGATCATTTATCAATATTAATAATCACAAATTATTTTTCTGTCATGTAAAACAGCTGTTTACAGCTACCAAGCAACGTAATGATCAAAGATCATTCAAGGTACTTATCAACATTAACTATTTAAGTCGCATTTTCTTTCCATAGTTTTTTTTTTTTTTTTTTTGATAACTAAAAACCACCATACAAGTTGACAACTAACATGTGGTGGTGTTTAAAGGAACACTCCACTTTTTTTGAAAATAGGCTCATTTTACAACTCCCCAAGAGTTAAACAGTTGAGTTTTACTGTTTTTGAATCCATTCAGCTGATCTCTGGGTCTGGCGGTAGCACTTTTAGCTTAGCTTAGCATAGTTCATTGAATCGGATTAGACCATTAGCATCTCGCTCAAAAATGACCAAAGAGTTTCGATAATTTTCCTATTTAAAGCTTGACTCTTCTGTAGTTACACCGTACCATGGGTGCAGCAGGCGCAATGACATTACGCAGCACCTGAAAGTAGTCCTCAGCTAGGTAAATAGTTAAGATATAGCTGGGGACTACTTTCAGGTGCTGCGTAATATCATTGCTGCACCCATGGTACGTCAGCAAAGTTCCTTGATAATTACGCCGGAATGAGAGTATAGTTCCTAGCCATATTGGCCTAGAAAATCGCAACTTTTCATTTTCCGTCGGTCTTAGTACACGATGTAACTAAAAAAGACTCAAACTTTAAATAGGAAAATTATCAAAACTCTTTGGTCATTTTTGTGCGAGATGCTAATGGTCTAATCTGATTCAATGAATCGGATTAGACCATTCCGATTCTATTCAATGATGTGATATTTTAGTTTTTCTTTTTTAATAAATCTGCAAAAATGTCAACAATTCTGTGTTTTTCTGTCAATATGGGGTGCTGTGTGCACATTAATGAGGAAAAAAAAATGAACTTAAATGATTTTAGCAAATGGCTGCAATATAACAAAGAGAGAAAAATTTAAGGGGGTCTGAATACTTTCCGTACCCACTGTATATCTATCTATCTATCTATCTATCTATCTATCTATCTATCTATCTATCTATCTATCTATCTATCTATCTATCTCTCTCTCTCTCTCTCTCTCTCTCTCTCTCTCTCTCTCTCTATATATATATATATATACTGTATATACACACACATGCACACACAAACACACCAAATATTTTTTTGCCAATTTTTTATATATATATATATATATATATATATATATATATATTTTTTTTTTTTTTTTAAAAATAAAAAAATACTAAATAAAAAAACAAAAATCAGCAGCTACACTGATTACTCAGTTTTGTGTTTGATTCACTAAAAAGAACCAGTTCATAAGAGTCATTTGTTTGGGAATCATACTACACTAATGTCACTAATCTTGGTATATATGTTGCCAAAACACTTAAAATTGCAAGATATTTGGGAGGGGGGGATTATTGGGTTTATACAGAATTCAACTGATGTTTGTACGAAAAAATGTAAAACTGCTTTTAAAATGGCACATTAAAAAAAAAAACATATATATAAATAAAAATAAAAATATAAAAAATAAAAATATACATAAATAATTAACAAAAAATTAATAATAAAAGATATATTAATTTACATAAAATAAATAACTATATATTGAACTACATTATATCACATGAATAAACAGTCAGCAATAGTCAGTTTTGTGTGTTTGATTCACTAAAAAGAACCGATTCTTAAGAGTCATTTGTTTGAGAATTATACTACACTTGTTATGCAGTCTGTTTTTGATTTTTTTTTTTTTTAAATATTAAACAAATATTGAAAGTATTTTCCTATAAGTAGTCTGACAGCCTAAAAACATTCCTCCAAAAACATTAGAATGCACCACAAATGTCATTAATCTCCACTTGCACTTGTGAACTTAAAGTATTAATAACAGCCAATTGGCTTAAAAGACAACTGTAGTTAGATTAGCGAGGAATTCTGGGTTCAGCCCAAACTCATGGTAGGACAGGGTGCTCGCCAACTCCTAATTTCCTCTTGAGCTCGGTAATTCTTCCACAGCTTAAAATGCTTCCAGGATGCTATCTGCTAATCTCTATCTGGCTTGAATTCGATATTTTCCAGTCACTCTGATGCTGGCCAAGAATCGCCTGGAGACAGGACATTTAGAAGAAAAGAAGACGGAGCTGGCACCGAATTCTTGTCTTATTCACAAACAACACTCCTCAAGTCAAGCTTGTAACCTCCAAAGAACCTCTGCTGCTGTAATCCAGACCCAAGACGTTATAATTACAACCGAACGGCTGATCTTGGACCTGTGCTTGGGATCAGCATGGAGAGTACAGTATGCTAGGGGAGCTGGGAGCTGGACGCCGAGAATAAATGCTCACATTAGCTCTCTTTTCTATAGTCCTCAGAACACCCTCGCTGTCACAGGCACCTGTCTTGTCTGAATGGAGAACCATTAGAGGGAAAACAAGAGCAAGAATGAGAGCAAGAGTGATACAGAATAAAAGAAAGATGCAGGTCTGAGGTAAATGATTAAGAGCAGAAACATGTGGAGAGAAGGATGTAGAGCGATATATCCAAGGGTTTAGTAGGAGAATGAAAAATACAAGGGTAAATCAAGGGTAAGGGAAATCCTGTTCTTGTGTAGCCAGACTTGACTATCAGCATACAGTCTGATTAACATTACAGTTTGTTCTGGCCAAGAACTTCTGATTTAGACAGGAAAAATACTGTCTGAACAATATGCAAATTGACCAATTTTTTGACATGGTGTTACAGTTTAGAATATGATGGATTTTGGATTAAAAAACAGGAGTTCATCAAAAATGTCTTGCAACTCAGACTAATATAGAGGAGAGAGTGTTTACTGTTGTTGGGGAACATCAGAAAATATAAGATATATATCTAGAATATCTTATTTAAGTAGTAGAAAATAAGTAGAATAACTATCCCATAAACCTTCAAATCAGACAAACTTTACAGTCAGACTCCAAAATCTCAGCTGCTTTCTCACTGCAATAGTAACAATCACACTAAACAACACATTTCATATGCAGTTGATAGACTGAATTGATTTGTTTTGTCAAAAATATGACCATCTACACCGTTCAAACATTTGGGGTCAGTGATCAAAAATGAAAGTAAAAATATTTTACATTTTACAAAATATTTCTATTTCAAATAAATTCAGCTCTTTTGAACTTTCTATTAATCAAAGAATTCTAGGAAAAAGATGTATCATGATTTCTGCATAAATATTAAGCAGAAAAAACTGTTATCAGCATTGACAATCATAAGAACCATTGCTAATAATTGAGTAACAATAATAATTGAGCACCAAATCAGCATATTAGAATGATTTCTGAAAGATCATGTGACACTGAAGACTCGAATAATAGTTGCTGAAAATTCAGCTTTGCATTACATTTTAACATATATTATAAAAGAAAATAATTTTTTAGATTGTAATTTTTCACAATATTACTGTTTTTACTGTACTTTTGATCAAATAAATGCAGAATGTAAAAAAAAAAAAAAAACCCAACAACCCCACACTTTTGAACAGCGGTGTATATAGATAATGACTCTATGAATATCTGTCAGTACTAAAAACGTCAAGTCCAGCAGCTGATTCCTCCTTTCAATTCCCCATTCCTGCAGCCTTGGAACTGTAAATACATTTTAATCAAAATAAACAAAGAATGATAAAAATCTGCACACACTGACTCCCTAAAAAAAATTATTATTTTTTTTTTTTGGAGGAAAGTTGTAATGCAGTACACAACAGATAGTCCATAAAGAGCGGGCTTATCGTCTGAGCTGAAACTAAAGAAATCCAGAAGACTCTCATGTACAATTACTGTATCCAGATGTTCACGCACACTCGAAACGTTCACCAAATCCAGATCGTGGTTGCCATAGGGACCAGTTCAGGCATTGGCCCCCTACCCCTCTCCTGGAGTGAGCCGTAAACAGCTGGTACCTCTGGGACAGGCTGCCACCTATACACACAGACACACACACTCACACATTCATTTTTAATGCGAGATACTGAACGCTGCACCCACAGCAATGAGAACCATCGATCACGTCCCTTCAGACACACACACACACACATTCACACACACACAGAGTGCAATAATCTCATTGACACATAAATCCATCGGCACTCACCGAAAATCAGAGAAAAACAGCATGTTTGTATGTACACGTATGTGCCTATGTGTGATTCATTATCCACCTACAATTACAAATCATACATATCTGTTAAATTATTATATTATTGTTTATATATATATATATATATATATATATATATATATATATTTTTTTTTTTTTTTACATATTTCCTTTTGAAACTAAGTTTGGTCGGGACACTGAAGACTGGAGTAATGTTGCTAAAAGTTCAGTTTTGCCATCACAAGAATAAATTGCATTTTAAAAAATATTAAAATATAAAAGACTTATTTTAAATGTTAATATTTCACAATATTACTGTTTTACTGTATTTTTAATCAAATAAATGAAGCCTTTTTGAACATAAGAGCCTTCATTCAGAAATATTTTTAAAAAACGTACCAATATACTATATGATAAAAGTGAATTGTATTAATTTGATCAGTGTTTAGGAGTACAGCAGCATATAGCATGTTTTAAAGCTAAAACACATGGAATAAAAGCTATAAACTCTAATTTAGATTTCTTCATGGGGTCTTATTACATTTAGACAGTCAGTTTACACAATTCAAGTCACACACACACACACACACACACACACACACACACACACACACACACACACACACACACACCTCAATCCTAAAGACAAATTCTCTGGTGATAAGTTCATGCTTGGCTAAGCTGAGGGCAACAATTGACTGACTCTTATCCGTTCAGTGCAGTGTCTCTGTGGAGTCAAGTGGCCCACAAACTCTCAGATATGAGGCTAATCTGACCCCTTGAATGAGATACATGACAACACATTCATTTACACACACACATCTGCACAGATAAACACACTCTAATCAATGAAGAAAGATGCTACTTGCAGCCAAATTGTGTATATGGAGGCTAACGGGGTTGTGCTAACCAGCCAAACCTTGACCTTTGATTCCGAAGCACAGATCGTCTCTACGGCGGTCGCTCTCAGAAAGCCACATTACATATTCAGCAAACCCACTCAAACTGGAGCGCAATAAAATATTCACACATATGAAGTGTAAGTTACTACACACACATACACAATCGCTCTGTTTGCACAATTCTCTCAGCCCTATTCGCTCACATCTCGCTAACGCTCATGAATGCATGAGTATGCATGTGTGTGGGTTGAAAACTCAATCAAAGCATTCTTGATTGCGTGAGGAGGCCTCTCAGCAAGACTCCAACATACTGTAGGAGAATTATGGCATGATAGAGAGAGCGAGAGAGTTGATGCATTCCTCAAAGTACGTGAAGACAACGGCTAACACAAGCATCACTATTATGACTGCTCATTTTTAGTGGTAGTGATTTGAACAAACCCCTAATACTAAAATATTAAACTTCAATGTGTAACTTGTCCTGCTCCGTGCTATGAATATGAATGATGCTATACCTTAAATTGTATGGTTTATTATAGAGAGTTTATTACTTTTCTTGGTGACTTGAATTATGATTTTAACCTAAAATTGACACAAAAAAAAGTCTCACAGATTTGAAAATCAAACCCATAATATTGACATTGCTAGCACTACGCTCCACCAGCTAAGCTACCAGTTAATTTACATTAATAGAGGGATCTAAGCCATATTTAGGTACCAGTATAGACGGTTTCAACGGCAACAACATAAAGAAATGTTACTGCGCATGTGCGCTTTTGTGGCCCTAACTTAACTTCCGGTAGACTTCCAAATAGAAACAATAACAACAGCTAAGTCCCTCTAGAGTAGATTATTTTTGATAACAAGCAAAATATGTTTGCTGCGTAAATCAGACGGACTTATTGAAAATGCAAATTCATTCTCTGCTAGCAGGAGGTGCTTTAAAGCAGGAGAAATAGAGGTTTCCCTGTTAACGGCTGTACACAAAGCAGCGCTAAGCTCACAAACACTGCTTTATCAGGCATATAACATGCAAGATGAAATGAAAATGACATCAAAAATTTTCTTCCTTCAGAAATACAACGATATAAAAACACCCGTGCCACATTTTGATTTTTAAACGTGCAGTACGTGCTCACGTTTATTCAACGAAGCCTTTTGGAAAATCGGTCAGTTTTGATATTGTGGCGGATCGCCAAAAATAAATAAATGTATGGGAAACACATCCTACAGCACAAGCACCTGAGCTCAACTTCATTACTCATCACTTTAACTTTAACTGCATTTGTAGCCTCCTCCACTAGCCAGACCGATAAACAAACACAGACCGGAAGTTAACTTAGGGCCAGGCGTGTGCACCCGATGAGTGCCCAACCAAATTTTTTCAGTGTTTTTCCCATTCATTTTTCTCATAGGAATTTAAAAAGAGTCATGAAAAGTTAAAAATAAGCCATGAATCGAACCAAATAGCTGAGGTGAATCGCAACATGCAAACTTTGATTTGAAGAAAAAAGTATTTGAAAATCAGACAAAAAGACAAAAGGTACAAGTCTGTGACAGCTTAAACAAGAATAAGACCTCAAATCCCATAAGACACTGCAAATGACAATCAAATAAAAAACAACAGTTAAATATAAATTGATTTAGAGAAACAAAGATTTTTTTTTTTTTTTTTTGCAAAAAATGAATATTATGGATACAAACACTTTCATTTGAGAGCATAAGGAAACTGACTGTGATTGGTGGAGATTTCTTTGTGGAATCATGGGAAATGTAGTATTACCAAGAATTCTGATGTCCAACACAGTTACTTAAAAAATAAGTTTAACTAATGCGGATTGATGGCTTCAAAAAAGGTCACCAGAAACATATAACCATCACGTACCATCAATTAAAAACCTCACTAGCTCACAGTAGACCTGTATTTAAATTTTTGTTATTTTTCAAAATCAGTTCCCAGAAAATTTTTACTTCCAGAACCCAAGTGCACTCTGTAATAGTCCTCTACGATCTAGCAATCACCTAAAAAACATGCTAAAAACCATTCAGATTAGCATAGCAATGCGCTAACAAGCACCCTGGCATCATGGTGGAGATCTGCACAGAGAAGCACTAACATTTTCATCAGAAAATGCATGAAACATGTTTCATGAATAAAATCTAGACACAGCAGAATAGCACAACTGATTAGGAACTATATTAAAGGCAAAAGCGCAGCATGTGTGCTCATGAGGTGACCTTTGAAATCCCTCTCCACTCCGAACTTAAATGTCATATGGAGTTTTTACTGTCCGACAGAATAATACACATAAATTAAAATGAGACAACCTCCTAGCTAGCTAGCTAGCTAACAATATTACATTGCAATAAAACAACTAACCGCTTGATCAAAGGAAGCATTAGCTTAGCCTTAGACTATTTCCAGAACACAATGGATTTCAAAAAGCATTAGATAGTTATTAGCCGAAAATCGATGGTCATTTCTGAGTGAGGCATCCTGTCTGATTGTGTTTTAGATGAAATGTGTGGGCTCTTAACCTTCATGTTTGAACAGAGCTCTGAGCCTCCTCAGCGAACCGTTTCTTTCCCATCAGAGCTATTTGTATAACGGATTTGGCCTGAACGTGTAGATTTAGTTCGACTGAAGCATCTCGATGCTTTAGCACCAGTGGGGCTATGCAAGACTGCTATAAAAGGCTTCAACCATAGTAAATCTCAGTCAACGTACAGGCACGACTTCCGTGAGGGACAGCGTTTCTAATCGCACATCAGAAAGCCAACACACAGTGGGTCTCATGGTGCAGCTGCGTCAGAGAGCTCATGCTAAGTTAGAATGTACAGTATACACACATAGAAAAGCAGTCCTACCTCAAAAATATGATTCAGACAGCATTACAACTCAGGTAACAAATGTTTTAACTGAAAAACTGTGCTTAAAGGTTTAGCTGGCAAAAACATCTTTATTAAACAGATGGTTCACTGAAAAATGAACATTCTGTCTTCATTTACTCACACTTGTGTCGTTTCAAACCTATACGACTTTCTTTTCTTCTATGAAACACACAAACACACAAAAAAAGAGATTTTGTAGAGATTTTGTTCATACAATGAAAGTCAATGGGGTCCAAAACAACAACACTGACTTTCATAGCATGGGGATAAGATAAGATAAGATAAGATAAGATAAGATAAGATAAAATAAAATTTTAAAATATCTTTTTTTATATATATTTTCAAAATAGCGACTTATTTGGAACAACTTGAGGGTGAGTAAATGATGACAATTTTCATTTTTGGTTAAATTATCCCTTTTAATGCATTTTGCTAACAGTTGTTGAAAGTCGGATTTCACACAAAAAATGCACACGCTTTCAGGGAATGGGGCAGAGTTTACAGGAAACACACGTGGGCTGTAAAAGGGTTAGCTAGACAGACAGCGAGAGAGACAAAGGAGGAGTGGAATAATAGAGAGGTAGACTGGACCTGAGATACGGAGCTGGAAACTGTAGCCAGTCGATAGAGAGTGAGTACATCAATAATGTATGACTGAAATCCTCTCACAGGGGCCGATGAGGAGAGGGGCCGTATGTGTGTGTGTTTGCCACATTATTCAACCATATTTCATGACTTGCATGGGCATATGTGCAAAATCTCTGTCAGAGCTGAAAATAGTGATCCACACTGCCTCACCTGACAACAGTGGTATCCGCATATTGTGACACTAATGAGGGTAAGATGCACAGGCGGCCCACGTTTGCCTCTTCGTGGAGCACGGCACCCAGACGCAGCTGCTGGGCATGCTTGGAGCCCCCTCGGGGAGACGCCGGTAAAGCCCTGTAACCTGTCTGGCCGTCAGGCTGTCAATTAGCCCCTGACACCTCCTCTACAATGTGCCAGGCGGGCACAGGTCTTGAACTTCTTCTATCAGTCTCTAGGCAGGGGGCTTTAGCTCATAGTTCCGGTCAAAACCCAACTGTCAGATAAGCTAACTGATGAGATCTACAAATGTGATTAGCAGCCTTATGCCTCCTGCTCCATCTAACACCACATTCAGACACAGAACAATACTTTAGCAATCAAACAGAATATTGTTAGGACACATTGGAAAAAAAAAAAAAAAAAACAGCAGATGAATTCTTAAAAATATTTAGTTTTTTCCTAGTATTTGTTTGCTAGTTTGCTGAATATTTTCAAATAAAATTTTATAGTCATTATTTGTAGCACATTCAGACACAATACTTTAATACTTTAAATATATCATTAGCACACTTTCAATAATACCAGATACAATTAAAAAAAAAAGGTTTAACTTTTTTTCTAGTATTTTTTAATCTATATTATGTATATAATTATGTATTCTCCGTTTTTCATCTATCTATCTATCTATCTATCTATCTATCTATCTATCTATCTATCTATCTATCTATCTATCTATCTAGTATGACTTTATATAATGTTGCATAATGATCATTATTATTAAATCATACATAACATTTATATATAAATTTCAATTATTTCCCACAATGGACACAAAATAATATTTTAAACAATATTAGTGCACTTTAAAAAAAAAAAAGAAAAAAAAAAAAGAAGCAGCTTTTTTCTAGTATTTATTTATTTTTATTTAATTATTTTCTTATGTGTTCATTTTATTTTGTAAGTTATTATTTGTTGTTGTTTTTGATAGTAACTAAAAATGATAAAATTAACATTTATGGTAAAATCTTGGCTATTAAATTTAAATTAAAAATAATTAAATATTAGAGAGATAGAGAGATTCAAATAGAGAGAAACTGATTCAAATAATCCAATCATAATTCTTTTTCTTAGTTTTATTAAATCATTTCTAATTTGCATCTCAACAAAAAAACAAAAAACAACAAAAAAAACAACATCAAAAATCTGAATGAACATTTTCACCTGCAATTTCACTGATTATCATTGATTGTGCTGGACAAAGATAGAGAGGTTTTAATACAACACAATAGCGGCTAGTATTAAAGCCAGATCCCAGAGCAGCAGTACGGTGGCCTCTAAACTGATAATTCAGTTCGAACTGACAGCAGGCAGAGGCTGAGCTACTGTCTGAGGAGTGAATAATTCAGCTGTCAAAGCTCAGAGCAACAGGCTGAGGGCTGCGTCTCCCTCACACACACACACGCACACGTGCAAGCAGTGGTGTATATCAGCAGGGGAGATGATAGGGGCCTTATTGATTTCAAGAAAGCAGCCAGACAGTGGGTCGCTCTGACCCGGGGCTGCATAATAATCCAGGTTTGATTATGTGAAATTAGAGAGTGAGAATGTCAAAGTAAGAGTGTGACTGCATGAGGGGTTCTTTTGTTTGTGGAAGACAAAAGACATCAAAATTCCACTCCTGATTTCAGCACAAACAGCGTGTTTGTTGTGTGCGTGTCCTGGTTTATGCCCCTTTCCCTGGTTCTTTGTTTGCCAATCGCCCCCCTCCGCATTTGTGGAAATATCTAGCGTGTGTGTTTGTGTGTTGCATGCGTGTGTGTATATACAGATGGCGGGTTTGGCTGCACCCCACTGCTCTCTTGGCTGCTCTGCAGGCGTACACTCAGCGTGATTGGCTGGCCGAGGTTTGGGGAGAAGGGGGGAAACACCATGATGGCTCAGGTGGCCCAGTCTGGTACCAGTCATATCATAAACAAGCCTCTTCCACTCAGCCGTGAGCTCACTGCGGACCTGCGAAAAAACCAATTTAGCAGAACCGCATGGACGCAACTGATGCCCCATCCTCCGATTCACTCAACAGCTCATGAGATGGTGATATGATAGAGACCCAATTTCCCCAATTTCTTTCCCTCCTCCAGGACAGCGAAGGAGGAGGTGGATGAGCTCTAGCGAAAGAACCCTAAAACACAACCGCAAGAAATAATGGGCCCTCGCTTTGTAGAAAAACGTGAAAGCAAACACGTGCCGTTCCATTCGCCTCATTTAATCCAGCCGCTCTGACAGTACCCCTTCTGCGACGCTGTCGAAGAGGAAGTCATGGAAATATTCCGGTAATGAGCCTCGGCTGTCTTTGGGTCTCATTTTGTACATCCAGTCAGCACAGCGAGAGGCAAATGTGGCTCATTTTTATTTGACTGGATGGATCTGCTCCAATCACCTTAAGCTTATTTGAGCTTTGGCCTTATAGCTAATATGAAATGTATTTCTTTATCTTATGGTTTTAGCATAGAGTTTGCCTGTATTAGGTGCTTACTGCCTGTCATTCTCTATGCCTGTTCTTTCAAAACAAACTTCAGAGACAAATCTTATTCAGTTATTTTGGTGTCCATCAAAAATGTCACTAAATATTCAAGACTTGAGAACCAAATGTAAAAGCATAAAAACTGGTATTTAAAAAGAACCAAATTATTTACTTAAATCTTATTATTTTTTATATATGTATACGTATATATATATATATATATATATATATATATATATATATATATATATATATATACAGGTGCATCTCAATAAATTAGAATGTTGTGGAAAGTTCATTTATTTCAGTAATTCAACTCAAATTGTGAAACTCGTGTATTAAATAAATTCAATGCACACAGACTGAAGTAGTTTAAGTCTTTTGTTCTTTTAATTGTGAACCAATTCACTATCTCAACAAATTAGAATACTTCATAAGACCAATAAAAAAAAACATTTTTAGTGAATTGTTGGCCTTCTGGAAAGTATGTTCATTTACTGTATATGTACTCAATACTTGGTAGGGGCTCCTTTTGCTTTAATTACTGCCTCAATTTGGCGTGGCATGGAGGTGATCAGTTTGTGGCACTGCTGAGGTGGTATGGAAGCCCAGGTTTCTTTGACAGTGGCCTTCAGCTCATCTGCATTTTTTGGTCTCTTGTTTCTCATTTTCCTCTTGACAATATCCCATAGATTCTCTATGGGGTTCAGGTCTGGTGAGTTTGCTGGCCAGTCAAGCACACCAACACTATGGTCATTTAACCAACTTTTGGTGCTTTTGGCAGTGTGGGCAGGTGCCAAATCCTGCTGGAAAATGAAATAATTTCAGCATGAAGTGCTCCAAAATTTCTTGGTAAACGGGTGCAGTAACTTTGGTTTTCAAAAAACACAATGGACCAACACCAGCAGATGACATTGCACCCCAAATCATCACAGACTGTGGAAACTTAACACTGGACTTCAAGCAACACTGGACTTGGGCTATGAGCTTCTCCACCCTTCCTCCAGACTCTAGGACCTTGGTTTCCAAATGAAATACAAAACTTGCTCTCATCTGAAAAGAGGACTTTGGACCACTGGGCAACAGTCCAGTTCTTCTTCTCCTTAGCCCAGGTAAGACGCCTCTGACGTTGTCTGTGGTTTAGGAGTGGCTTAACAAGAGAAATACAACAACTGTAGCCAAACTCCTTGACACGTCTGTGTGTGGTGGCTCTTGATGCCTTGACCCCAGCCTCAGTCCATTCCTTGTGAAGTTCACCCAAATTCTTGAATCGATTTTGCTTGACAATCCTCATAAGGCTGCGGTTCTCTCGGTTAGTTGTGCATCTTTTTCTTCCACACTTTTTCCTTCCACTCAACTTTCTGTTAACATGCTTGGATACAGCACTCTGTGAACAGCCAGCTTCTTTGGCAATGAATGTTTGTGGCTTACCCTCCTTGTGAAGGGTGTCAATGATTGTCTTGAATTTATTTAATACACGAGTTTCACAATTTGAGTTGAATTATTGAAATAAATGAACTTTTCCACGACATTCTAATTTATTGAGATGCACCTGCATATATACATACACATACACACAATAATAATATCTTCTTAAAAAGTTTATTTCAGAAATAAAATCTTTTGTTTCCTTTTTTTAATTCATAAACCTTGCTAAATTGTGCTAGACTTGTGCTAAAAAAAAAAACTGTAAATGAGGTAAGAAAACAGTAAAAAACATGAAAAAAGTTACTAGTAAAAATGCATATTCTAAATAAATAAATAAACAATCATGTATTCATTAATTTTACTTATTTAAAAATGTATTACTATTATTATTAATTAATTATTAATAAATAAAATGAAGAATTAATACATACTTTAAAAATAATATTAACAATAATAATATTATTAATAATAACAAGAACAAAAAAATATCAATAAATAATATTATTTATTGATTTTATTTATTATTATTAATAATAATACATTATGAATAAATGAACAAATATCATGTATTATTATTATTATTATTATTATTATTATTATCAAAAATATGGAGAAATATGGAGGGCCCAGGGTCTTAAACACCATCCCAGGATCTGATATTATAAATTACTAACCACTCTAAACCAGTCTTGTGTCTGGTGCACACCTGCAACGAAAAAATAATACTTCATAAGCCTCAAAAATCCTTCCAGGTCTGGGGCAATCTTCATTCAATCTTTTATGATATTTCCTTCCCAACATTCATCACTGTCTCTGGCGTGTATCACCCACCGGTGTGCTTCCTGCTCCCTGTTGAGTTCTGTCAGCATCATGCCAGCACACCACTCGAGACTGACATCCATCACTTGCTCGGCAGAGGCAACGTACGCTTGCTGCATTAGTATTATAAGCGTAATGCTAATGCGCGGAGCATCACACACACTAGACAGATATAATTGAAGACAGCGCTTCTGTCAATAACCTACACATCTAACTCTGGAGAGCAGGTCATGGAGCGGAGATGGGAAACCTGACGATGCGAAACCCGGCCTTATTAAGTAAGTCCGAGAGCATACGAGTATTATTAACATATCAAAGGCCGCTAACGGGAGGTGTGTGGTGGCATTAGCTCATAAGAAACCAAGCGTACGTCTCCCTCAAGACTAAATGACACAACACGAAGCGCGCAAGATGCATCCATCAGTTTAGCTAGTGCTGACAGCTCTCTTAAAATGATCTTCACAGGAGGACAGATGCAGAGCCGCCAGATTGATTCTTTTCACAGTTAGCCGGCAACGCCGTAGTTGGACAGACAGCAGAGCCGCTCTTCCGACACATGCGGTACCCCGAAAAGGCAGAACCTGACACTACCGCTGTGTAACCCAGGAAAACAATCACCTCACGCCGTGCAGGGTGTTTGCGCTTGCATCTGAGCCATTAGCAACCCAGACAAAGAGCATATGCAGCTCTGGCAGGGACTGCGTTGGTGGGATGGCCGACGGGGGTGGGATTCACCCCAGATTCGGCCGGGACTGGCAGCTAAACCTGCAGAGGTGCTCGGAGGGGGAAGCGCTCAATCTACAGGGGGCTTCATTTACAGCCTCTCGCCACAAAACAAGAGGAGGAGCGCTGGGCCCACTGCGACATTCAGCAGGGATACATTGACAGGATCTGTCTGGAAGCACGCAGACACAGTGGGAGAGGTACACTCATCTCCATTATGGGCTGGCACAGCCTGAGACTCAAATTCAGGCAGATGTAATCGATAAAAGAAGGACAGGGGTTTTGTTATTCCAGTATCTGTGAAGCCAAGGCTTTAAAAAGCTTGGACTCGATTAATGAGAAGTATCTCGGAATCGCTGCCAGGCACCAGATCAAGCCAAATGAGGACAGAAATACAAAGAACCTGTTTTGAAAGAGAGATGGAAATGGTGAAGTCAACAGCTTCTGTAATAGGATGAGTCCATTATGAGTTAGCCAAGATGCTAACAATCATATTATATTGGTAGCCGACAACAAATTTATTATGGTAACCACAAATTAACCATGGTTTTGCTAGACTTACCATAGCTTAAGCATGGTATTTGCAGTAAAACTGTGGTTATACAAATGGTAATCAATACGCCCCAAAAAAAAAACATGGTTACTACACTTTTACTACAATAAAACCATGGTTAATTTTTCTACGGGTAGAAACTGAAGTCCTGCCTTGAAGTTAAAAAAGCCAATGAATTCAAATAAGGATGGGAATATAGCAACCTGTTTTTAAAGAGAGATGGAAATGCTGTAGTAAATAGCTACAATTATCAGTTAGCCAAGAAGCTAACAATCGTATTACCTTGATATTCAACAACACATTAATTATCCGTTCAGAGAGAAGTTTGGCTAAAAGTTATGTACTGTAGTGGCACTTGAAATGCATACAGACAATTAATAATCATTATCTTGTTTATCATCTCACTCAACAGAAAGCAGACTTTGCAAACAGGACAAAACTAGTTAGCTAAGAAGCTAACAACAATAGCCAACAACAAACTTATCTTCTCTAAGAGATACTTAGACTGCATTAGCAAAGAGGAGCATACAGAGCCATTACACTCATAATCTTCTATATCATCTTCTAAAATAGCCAAACGTTGCATGCAAATAAATATTAGCATAATAAACCCTCATAAAACTCTACAAAAGTGCATCTAAACAACAAAACTACCCCTAAAAGCATCATCCAATGTTGCTGTGCCTTCAGGTTGCCTCAAATCCCTCGGGACAAAGATGCCTTGAGATATTTAGAGTAAGATACAGTTGTTGTGTTCTGCCACGCTGACAGGGAACGAAGTCATTTCTGCATGTTCTGTCTCTCAGACAGAGAGAGAGAAACCGACAAAGAGAGACACGCAACACTGCCTTCGTCAATTAGACAGCTAGCGCTAATGATAACATGCTAGCAGCATTTCTTGACAGAACTGAGCCTGATTACTTGAACTGGAAGTCACTTCTCAATGAGACTCCTTTTTGTTTAATTAGGCTTGTAAATAATTATTGCAATTAAAGCCTGCAATTAGGAGACTGAAGCGGCACTATTAGTGATGTGACGGATGCCAGGGAGACCCCTTGGTGTGGTGGGGCGCGCACAAAAGCTGCGACATTATGTAGTCATGCGCTGACAGCTAGAATGACTGTTGATATGCTAGAACATTTTAATTGCAGATGGTATTATCTTGCCATCCTCATGTCTGATCCCTGAGACAACAACGCAGTCGCCTGAAAGTCGCAGAAAAGTTCCTGTACACAACTGTGTAAGTTTCAGTGACTCTGGGGAAAAATAACAAGCTGGTTTTAGTCGTCTCTCCTAAAGTTCCTTCAGAGAAATAAAAACAGACACAAGTGATACAGTACATGATGTCTTTCTGTGATATAAAGAGTAAAAATTGTGCATTTTGTTTTCTTGCTCGTCTTGCTTTAATTTCAAGGAAAATGATATTGCTCTTTCAAGCTCTGAAAACTTGATTGTGATCCTCAGAAATGTTTAGTTTATGTATTAACAATGTCTAAGATGCTTTTAAAACTCCTAAACAGAAAAACAAATCAAATACAAATAAGAAATTAGATAATTCTGAGATACAAAGTGTTAAAACTGAGTTTAGTGTGATCTCTTTTTTGTCTTAATCGCTAGATAAATTTTTTTGCTCAGAAGTTTCTGTTTCAGTGCTCTAAAAACTTGACTGTGATTCTCAGAAATGTTTCATTTACCCATCATCTATATCTCAAGTACTTCTAAACTCCTTAAGAGAGAGAAAAAAAAATAAAAATAAGACACAAACGTATAAGACTCAAATAAGACTTAAAACTGAAGATGTAGTGTGAGATGCTTGGGAGATCTCTTTCTTGTCTTGCTTTAAACTCTAGGAAGATTTATTTCTCAAAAGTTCAAAGCTACTGTATAGTGACAATTTTGATTCTGAAAAATGTTTCATTTAAGCATCAACTTTCTTTATATTACTTCTAAGAAGTTTTAGGAAAAACATCTGGGACCAAGTTGCTACATTAACAACATTTCTGAGACAAAGAGATGTCATTTTCAGTCAACGTATCCCATGTCTCATTTGTGTCAATGATTTAGAAGCATACAGTATGAGACGGAGTTGATATTTAAATATTACATTGTAGACAAGCACAATTAGGCATTGACCTTATCAGTTTTGATACATTTGTATCTGATCTCATGTTTCATTTGAGTCAGTTTTTACTTCCCCTAAGTAAATATTTAAATGAAACATTGCTGACAATCACAATTAAGCATCGAGCTATGAAAGACAAACCTCTGAGCAACAGAATTTTCCTCTAGAACTAAAGACAAGCCAAAACTACATGATCAGTTTTGACTCCTCATAACTGAGAAGCTTCTTATGTCTCAATAGTATCTGTCTCAGATTGTTTCTCTTAATAAAACAGAAATAAATTAGACACTCCTGAAATAGGAGTAAAAACAGTTTGCGTTAATCTCATTCGATTGCCGAGGTTGCTCTTTCATAGATCATTTGAACTTTTCCCGGACTCTTTTTGACCATGTTTTTCACAAAGCAGCAGGGAACGTGTTCAGCCACTCATCACCGCTAATGCTTGTCAAGCCGTTTTACGCTATTGACATTTCTCATTGGGTGGTCCGACTCGAGATTGATGCACAACAGAAAGATTGCAAAGTCGAATGTACCCTCTTACCTCTGCCGCTCTCTGCTTACTAGCCGTGTTATCCTGAGCCCCCACAGAGCCACCGCTCTCTTAACAAGGCACCCAACAGCCCATAAACAAGCCACGCAAGCAGATCTCAGGTATCCACCACCTCATTTGAGACTATTAAATCAGCACCGCACTGAAAGCCCCCTAGAGGCCTGTGAGACAGCGACAAGCATTCAGCAGGTACAACCAGCGCCACCAGCGCCTGCCCTCAACTAATAACATCCATCGTGACAGTGGCTTGTCTCCGTACGCTGTACTAAATCTAGCACTAGCCTGACGGGTCAGAGGCCGGCGTAGGGTGCAACCAAGTTGTTTACTAACAAGAACAAAGACCTTTCACCTAAAGAGCCCAAATTCTCGGTTGAACAACAGGCAGCGATACTTCGCCATGCCATGGAGCAAATTATTTATTGACAGCACAGCTGCCGCTGAGGGCGGAAAGGAGGAGGGACGGAGGGCAAGAGAAAGCACCTTCAAGGCGATGCGTATTTTAATTAAACACTTGATGGAGGCTGACAAGAGTTTTGCTATCAAATAATGAGGTTAGGACTGGCCAGTGGTTCCTGTGCACCAAACCTGATTAGTGCAAATCCTTGCTTAAGTCAATTAGCGATGCATTAATGCGAGAGGAAAGGATGCATTTCGTGCTCCGCCCCAAGGGTTCATTCTAGTCTCAAAGGTGTATCTTGCAATGGTAACCATATACAATTGACCTTTAGGCTGACCCTGGCAGTTTGATACACTGCGCCAGGTCAGCCGCTGACCCGAAGACCGCAATATAGCGTAAAGCCTTCAGGTGTCCGGAGAGAGTGTGAGATTGGAACCGGCTTTCACCGAATGAGTCTGCTAAATAGCTTCATCAATAACGCTGGACGCGGGATGTATCGACAGTGGCATTTATCCTGATCTGTCCCTTTGTCAATAGCAAGTGAAGCCGTCACATTGACACTCAAATGTGCACCCTATCATTGGAATTGATTCCCCCCCACCTGTATTTTCTCTCATGCAAGCAGTGACCCTCTAAAAATCTGAAATAACAAGCAATATTGTATCAATCAGCTCTGCTATTGTGCTAGAAAGATAGTATACTAGCAAGCTGTGATGGTTAATAAAGAAGAATGATTGACAAAAGCAAAATGCACATGCTAGCAGCTCATCACTGTTCGTTTAATGGCAGGCAGAGTCGTAAAAGCCTCTGTGTGGCGTCAACGACCTTTTGTTATCACGTGTCACAGACTAGCATTGTCCAAGCCCTGTCATTCATATAAACACAAGTGTGCTGATTTCGTGAAGTGGAAAGTGTAAATCACCTGTAAAATATATTTTAGAGAGAGAGAGAGAGAGAGAGAGAGAGAGAGAGAGAGAGATAAAGAGAGAATTTGAATTTATATAAAATTAATAACTAATATTTATATTTTTACTTATAAAAATAAGAGACAACTTTATATAGTTTATTTTATATATATATATATATTTGTGTGTGTGTGTGTGTATGAATATAAATATATACTAATATTAAACATTTTCAAAATATATACTGTATGTATGTGTATTTATATGTACATAATAAATATACGCAGTACACACATTATGTAAACAAAAACGTTTATTTTGGATGCGATTAATCACGATTAATCGTTTGACAGCACTATATATGTGTATGTGTGTATGTATGTACATATATATATATATATATATATATATATATATTGTGTTTGGTAACAACTAACAAAAACATTTCATTTGTTAGCAGCTAATAATTTAGATATCATGAACTAATAATGAACAACATTTTTAGAGCATTAATTAATCTAGGATAATGTTAATTTATAAATATACTACGTAAGGTTTATCTATCATATTTCATACACAATGGTAATTCAAAGTGCTTTACATAGCCATGATAAAGAGAAGGAAAACTACAAGACAAATAAAACAAAAAATACAAAAGAAAATATAAATTTTGGAAAACATACATGTTTATGATTAATTCAGGATTCTACATAACACATTGTTTATATAACTTGACATGTTAGTATATGTCTATTGTGATGTAAACAGAGATACACGATACCTTCTTTGGATAAGCTAAACCAGTCCAATTTCTCATGAATACAATGGATCTCATTTATCATTCGTTATGCTTAGAAAAAAGAAGATTTTCATTCTTCCCTGCCAATTACCATGGCAGCTACAGTTAATCTAAGTCTTTGTCCAGGGCAGCATGAATGACAGTGATTGGTGGATAAAGGGGAGACAGAGGTCGCTGGTCAAGACACTCTCCTTGTTCCCATTTTTTAGCAAGAGCAGCTGCACTTTCACAGGGTGACCAGGGGTCAAGAAAATGCTAGGGGGCATCTGATGCCGAGAAGGCACTTTTTTATTTTCAAATTTGCCTGAACTTTGGGCACAATTCCTCAGTTTAGCTCATTGTTAGTTGAGCTTGTTGTACAGACTACAGCAAAACAGAATTCCAGGCTCCAGGTCTCTTCCTGTGCATTGTGTCTGAGAATCAAGAGCTGAGAGAGTGCACTTCAGTTAAGTGAATATTAATGCTGCTTTGTTCTCATTAATCACATCCTCTGCTCTGTTGATTTCCTGTTAGCCCTTTCATCATATACACCCCCATCCCCCTAACCACGCTACAGTCACCCAAACGCTGACATCCAGACACATGCGCACACATTTACAGAACGCCACACACACAGAGAAACCAGTGGCTGTCGGCCAACTCAATCTGCATGCAGTATGAGGGGCAGTTCAAACCAAACAAAGACAAACAAAAGACTCCAAAGGCACTGAGCGTAAATCACAGGCTAGATATGATTTCTGGGGGCACTATCTGCGCAGACAGGACTTTAGTTTGTTGTTATTTGAATATTTGCATAAATGTAGGCTTCATAGCTGAATCAAAAATGTTAATATTATTGTAGTATGGTCAGTACTATTTTTTTTTTTTAATTTAATATCAAGCTGTTTATGTATATACATATACACACTACCAGTAAAAAGTTTTTGCACAGTAAGATTTTTTTAAAGAAGTCTCTTTTGCTCACCAAACCTGCATTTATTTGATCCAAAGAACAGCAAAAACAGTAAAATTTTGAAATATTTTTACTATTTAAAAGAACTGTTTTCTATTTGAATATATTTTAAAATGTAATCTATTCCTGTGATCAAAGCTAAATTTTCAGCTACATTACTCCAGTTTTCAGTGTCACATGATCCTTCAGAAATAATTCAAACATGCTGATTTGCTGTTCAGAAAACATTTATTATTATTATCATTATTATTATCAATATTTAAAAGAGTTCAGTACATTTTTTGATGAACAGAAAGATCCAAAGATCAGCATTTATCTGAAATAAAAAGCTTTTGTAACATTATTGGAGTCAGTAAAATTTCCTTTTATTTTTATTTATTTTTTTATTTATTTTTTTAATTATAGAAATTAATACTTTTATTTGGCAAGGATACTTTAAATTGATCAAAAGTGATGATAAAGACATTTATAATGTTACAAAAGATAAATGCTTTTCTTCTGAACTTTCTATTCATCAAAGAAACCTGAAAAAATTCTACTTTTTTCTACATAATAATAATAAATGTTTTTTGAGCAGAAAATCAGAATATTAGAATGATTTCTGAAGGATCATGTGATTGGAGTAATGATGATAACATGATGATAACATTTAAAAGTAGTTCATAATATAAAATAATTTAAATATCTTACAAGAGTATAAATATATAAATACATATATTTTTGTTTCGATATTTTATTCTCAGAAAAAATCTTTCAACAACTTTTAATTTAAATAATCGTCTAACAACCATCACCCAAGCCCATTAAAAAAATATCAGTAGCTTCACTTCGAAGCTACTGATATACAATAATTAAAATTTTTAATCACTAATTTATTAAGTGATTTTTTTTTTCTCAATTTAAAGCTAGTGATTTGCATGAATTCATGCTACATAAAAATGTTACTAGCTAAATAAAACACATATTGGACATTGGAATTATCAATACTTCGAGATTGATACACCTTCCCTAAATGTCAAACTACATTTTTTTTTCGTAAGAGAAATGTAACATTCAATCACAAACAGCTCCATTTGAATTGGCTCTAATTTTGGTTAGGCCACTGACGAATGCAGAGATGATTTCTGAGTCGACAATCTTCAGCTGGATAATGGAAGGAGAGTGTTATTTCAGGAGCTGGCTGGAATGGACTGTGGAAGAGAGGAGAGAGTCTCTAAACAATCTCACTCCGGGTGAAAAATCCCATTTCCCTTTGATAACCACACAATTCATTTCCTACATTTCCCGAACAAAGGTAGCGCAGGCCTAGAATGTCCCTCTGTGCGTGTGTGTGTGTGAGTGAGAGATCAAAATGGTAAATACATGCATATGATTCGAGGTAGAGTATATGTGTGTGCCAAAGGAAGCTAAGGCTATGCAAAGACACAGAGCAAATAATCTGGTTCTTCAAGATGGGGAAAAGGGAAGCCATGCATGGATTTTAAATTTCACAGCTGAGCACTTGGGAGAGAAATTGCCAGGGCAGAAATACCGAGGCTCCTTTATTTGGTTGGTGATCTCGGTTACGTTGCTTTTATGAGCTGGGGTGGGGAGGCGAGAGAAGGGGTCGAGGGAAAGAAGCAGATCTTGGATTCTCAAGTTCAACCTAAATGTTTCTCGCTATATGACTGACAGCAGCATATGCAGAGAATCGGGTTTGGTTGTGAAAGTCGACACTTCATTCACAAGGTTCTCTACTTTAGACACGCCGACAGAAATCAAATCTTGAGCTGGCTTTTTAAGGCCAACTTATGAAATCAAACTACTGTGCAAAGCTTTACATCTCTTTTGTATGGCACTGATAACGCATGTTTAGAAAAGAAAAATATCTCAACAGACATGATCACATTATATTATGTGCGTTTGAAACGATGCTTTCAGTGATGTGAATGGGTGCTTGGCAGTTTTGACCTATGGTCTTAGCGGCACTGATAATTAAATGAATAAATGATTCATTATGAATCGTTCGCCACTAATGCGGTAATTAATGACAATTTTATTGTGCAACTGATTAAATGACCAATCAAAACACTGCCAATCTATTCTCAAGCCCTCTCCAGCCTGATTGAAACATTGTTGTGGCATTTTAGTTATCCGCATCAGATCTTTCAATGAAATTTACAGCAATTTGTACTATTTATAGATTTATAGTGAATAGAAATAGAAAACAGAAAGTGCTGAACACCACATAAAAAGTCTCACAACACCAAAAAGTCTTTGTTTTGGAGTTCTGTGTGTTGATATGCAAAAAGGTGAGATGAACAAACCTGCAAGGCAATATGTCTTTCCTCCTCGAGGTTTGCATAAGGGTTTGGTTTACACGCTTCGATGAGAGCGAGCGGAGTTGGTTACATGTGCTGGATTTGCATATGGCAGCAGGTGTGGCTTTGCTTGTCCCAAGTGCTCAGGCCTCATTTGATTGTGTGAGGTTGCACAGATGACACACAAGCGCTGTTCTTAGCGAGCTCACACCACAAGTTCATCCAAAAAGGTGGATATATTTCACATGAATCATATTTTCTTCAATACTGAACAATATGAGATAGAACGAAGGGCTTAGATAGACAGAACGACAGAACGAAAGACAGAACGATAGAACGATAGATAGATAGATAGATAGATAGATAGATAGATAGATAGATAGATAGATAGATAGATAGATAGATAGATAGATAGATAGATAGATCATAGAATGATAGACAGAACGATAGAACGAAAGACAGAATGATAGATAGATAGATAGATAGATAGATAGATAGATAGATAGATAGATAGATAGATAGATCATAGAACGATAGACAGAACGATAGAACGAAAGACAGAACAATAGATAGATAGATAGATAGATAGATAGATAGATAGATAGACAGATAGATAGACAGACAGACAGACAGACAGACAGACAGACAGACAGATAGATAGATAGATAGATAGATAGATAGATAGATAGATAGATACAGATAGACAGATATTTAATAATATACATTAAATTGTTATTTCAAGATAAAAAGATAGAATGCAAGATTGAATGATATATAAAACAACAGACAGATCGAACAGCAGATAGAACAATAGAACAAGATCTAGATAAAACGATAGATGGCCTATAAGTGCATAAGTTTAGTTTAGTCCCTTATGAGGTTCTATTCTGGTTAGGATGCTGTCTATGCAGCTCACAGAGCGTCAGACTCCCACTCGTGTGCCATCAGTTTGGCAGAGAGGTGACGAGTAAAGACTGTTTGCAGTCAGCTGGAATGTAAAACCCAGATGAGATATTTTTGAAGCAGTCTTTGACACACATTTTGCAAATGTGCATGACATCGCCAAGTCTCCATGTCTCTTTCAATGACTCCCTTTTTGTTTCCCTCGCCTGCCGCCCTCTCCCTCTCTCTGTAAAGCTGTTATCAGCTGAAACAGCTCTGACCTTTCGTAGCTGTTAGCCTCTGGCTCCCTTCCCCAGCCAAACAGCCAAAGCACTTTATCACAAGACTATGAATTACCACAGAAAGGACACCATCTCACCGCCTGCGTGATCTAAGACTGCAGACGCTCCTGCTCTGCTCTGAACGCTCTTCTTTTTAAGCCCTTCACAGGCATTCGGTAAACACAGCTGACATAACCTATGTTTTTTGACTGCTCTGCTTGTGGACACATCTTGTCTGGAGCTCATTTGTCTTTCAGTTCCACCGTGTTGCTCTAACCAATAACTACGGACCATTAACACGACATTCGCACATATAGACTGAGACAATGGGCCCCGAAGTCTATGAATGCGTGTATGTGTGTATTTCTCTTTATGTCAGTGTGAGGCAATCCGTTTGAAATCTATCTGTGCTCAAGTGAGGAATGGCTATGCATTTGGAATGAGCTGTATTTATGGGAGTCTTTGAGGAAACGCACAATATACGGCATCATAGAAAAGAATTATAGATGCCGAATGGGAAATGAGGTGGCGTGAAGCGTTTGTGGGTAAAAATGGAATGTGTTTGTGCGTGTGTCTCTGCATAAAGCAAGATTACATGCTGGTTTGAGCATGCTTGAATGCTAAATGCAAATCCATCGGTATCTGATGCATGTGAGCATGTATGTAAATTTGTAATCTGTGTATCTGTACCCACACATTCATCTGTACAGTACTCTTCACATCAATCGCACACAGAAACATTCACTACCGGCAAATGACCGTAGACCTTATAACCCTTGTTATGACAACATAAAACAACATTTGCAACAAATTTGAGTTCCATAATACAATACATTTACATATTTCAGAATAATTAGAGGGAAATAATACAGGATGGGACTTGATTTTATCCATTACCAGACTGACTGAGTCATGGCAAATTGAAAAATGTTAGGCTATATTACTACTTTATATCTGAATGATGTCGGTACAGCCAGTAAAACTGATTTTTTAAATTTATTTTTTTTTATTACCAGCATAAATTGTTTGCACCTATTTTTACATTTTAGACGGAAATATTATGGAAATAATTGTATATATTTATAATATAGCTTTGTAATTTTTATTAGCAAATTTTAAAAATAAATGTATATAAATAATATGATTCTATATTTTATACTGTACATTAGTTACAAAGTACAAAGTTAAGTGATTCTAAATTCACTTAAGCATCCAAACATTGACTTTCATTATTTTTATATACATACAATAAAAAAAAAAAAAAAAAAAAAAAAAAAAATATATATATATATATATATATATATATATATATATATATATATATATATATATATATATATATATATATATTCTATTTATTTATTTATTTATTTTTAACAAATTAGTGTAGATTTTCTGCCCATTTAATGGTAATTGCCAGTATTTCCTGGAATTTCAATATTGCGCATCCATAAAATTATTGGTCAAAATTTTTTTTATATAAAATATTATATTTAATATTACAGCTTAATATATTATGTTATATTACATTGGTACATTTTTAAAACATTTTATTAAATTGGTCAATCATTTAGTATCAATCATTTATATTATATTATATTATATTATATTATATTATATTATATTATATTATATTATATTATATTATATTATATTATATTATATTATATCTTTTGCAAATATTATTGTTCAATATTTCAGTTATATAAAATATTATGTTATTACTAATTATGGTCAATGACCATAATAGTATATATCAAAATAGCATGGAGTTACCATCTGATACCATTACTGTACTTGTCCTTTTTTCTGAATGATAGCGTGACAGAAATACAAAGTTTTGTCCCACTAATCTGCCATTTTGACTCTTAGCCTGAGAACATACTGACAATATACTACACATGCCCATGGAGCTGCAATAACTACCCTAGTTCAGCCATTTTGGCTCCGTTTTCATTAAATTACACCCAATACGTGACCACTGTGAGCTTCACTCCGCCATGACGGCTCTGTTTCCTGCTAGCATAAGAGCTTGTGCTGAAATGTGAATGGTTATCCTGCTGCTTTGTGAAGTGTGAAGCATGACTATGCCAACTGACTCCTCAATCAGCGGTGCGCTGGGGTGATGGAGGCCGTGTGGTCTTTAGCACCATTTTTTGTTCCTCTCAGCCCAACAAGTGAACGTCTCACACCTGCATCCTGAATTTTAACACTACTCACAGAAGATATGGCAGGCTTTATGAAGAGAAATACCTCAGAGAGCAATTCAGCCCGAGTCAGACTGCAAGAGCTCATTGAGCCCAGCGATGCCTCTCAACACGGCCGTTTAATAAGCTGTAATATTGAATTAATCACCTGAAACACTTAAAACAGGACAAAAGAGGGTGAAGAAATGATGGAACGTGCTGATGGCTCTTTTACGACGGGATCGGTCTGAATTACTGCATGAGAGGGACGAATCTTTTGAGGTTTCAGCGAATACTATTCCCTAAAGACTGTTAAATGCTAGTGAAGAGATTCACAGGAATACACACACACACACACACACACACACACACACATACACAAAATAAAGCTTCCAAAAAACGGTTTCACAGCCTAATGCCAAATAGCTACATTTGTTTTCTACAGTGCCATTAGAGAACAGGGGTTTTCAAACTTTTTGATGCCAAACACCCCCTAAATATGATGATTCCCATTCCAAAAATATAATTTATATACATTCCACTTATAATTTTTCATATATAAAGACCTATACACTGTGTGAAACATATTAATACATATTAAAATAAAATAAAATAAAATAAAATAAAAAAGCAGTTGGTCCCAAAAGTCAATTATACAGCTTTTCACAACCATATTTTGCTAATTTTGCACTGCTTTGGTAATTTAATTAAACTGAATTGAAAACAATTGAATTAAGAGAATGAATAAATGAATGAATGAATGAATTAATTAATGAATAAATAAATAAATAAATTTAAATTATGTTGTTTCCTAAATTCTAAGCTAATTAGATATTATCTGTATTAGTGCTGGGCAGTATGACCAAAAATTTATATCACGGTATTTTTCAAAATTATACCGGTTTCACGGTATATGACGGTATTTATTTTTTTAATGCATGACCGGGTGTTAACCACATTTTCTACTGATTGAGAGAGGAAAAACAGTAGATTGACTTAGAATGCCCCATTTTACTGTCATGATGAGCGAATATTGTAGAAAAATTCCACACTAAATAGTGACTAAACACGTCCCATTAATGCATGTTAAACAGGAGTCACTCTCATTTATAATCGCGACATCGTCTGATAAAATCAACATTCATCTAACGTTACACTAAAGAGCGGCTATGCGGTGGTTTTGGCTATATTACTTTTTTGTCTCATGCAGCGCACTGCCTGCGTCTGAGTAACAAACTAAAAAAGAAAAAAAAAAAACAAACAAAAAAGCGCATAATATTAACAGATGAACTACGCTCATATTTATAATTCCAAACAGTCAGTTAGCGGCAGGTGCTTGGAAACACTGTTTTGTACTCATTTATTGACGAGTCTGCTGCGGTACGGCCAGCTGAATGCGGTGCTTCTCTGCTGCTCACTGCACAGAACAGACGCAGAGAGAGGTGACACTGGTTTTTTAGTTTACAGTGTATTTACAGTGTGTAAGCATACGAGTGAGAAATAAAGAGAAAAAGCAGTGTCTTTGTAAGTCTATATCCCCTTTGTTAATTCTTTGTCACCAGTTCTGGGTGATGCAATGGCCTGGGACTCAAGTCACAAAGTTGATAAAATGCTGGGCTCACTTCTACATCCCTGGTGAGGGTGACAGGACACAATGTGCTGACTCAACAAGTCTCCTTCTCTTTCTCCTCGTTTTTCTCTCATCTGCCACTACACGTGCCGCCCAGTGGGGCTGACCCAGCGGGACGCGAGTGTACCGATATGATGTGAACCTGTCACCCGCTGTGCATTAAACCACCGCTCTCATTACCGGTCCTTCCCTCCTGCCACACCCGACCCCATCCCACTGCCTACGCGTCACCCCAGAGGGGATATCAAACCTCGAGAATGGATGCTAAAAAAAGCCTGGAGATGTAAGCAACCGGCCTGGTCATCCATCTCTGAGCGGAGACAGTATTTTCTCCTTCTTTTCTCCTTTAGAGGCTCTCTCTCTTTTTCTTCCTTTCTTTCACTTTATTTCATAGTCTAAAATAGGGCTGGGCGGTATGATAGTATATTGTTAAGAGCAAGAAATGTGTCAACTGTAAGAGTTTCTGCTACGCTGCGCAGAATCTCCACTGTGCAATTTAAAAACGCAAAAAATACTATAGTAGTAATTACATTAAACACATTTTATAGAAAATGTAATTTATATTAAAGCTGCAGTCCGTAACTTTTACCTCTTTGTCGCCCTCTATGTTTTAAAACCTGGAATTGCAGTTTCTTGCGGAATTATCTTCAGTGCGCGGGGTTGTGATCCGGTGTTCCGGCACGGCTCCAGCGCGGATGAATCTAATGTTTTGAGGTGAATGTGTAGTTGTTAGTCACTGCATCGGTGTGGATATTTACTGCCTATGTCTTGGAATATATGACCCAAATCAGAATTTTCATCGTAATTTGCCATCTGAACAAGTAAGTAACAAGTCTGCCACGTTGTTCTGCCCAACTGAGGAAAAAAGCATTACAATAAATCGCACTACCAACAGTGATTAAATCTAAAGATCAGTTAGCTCATATCACATCTAACTGTGCAAAGTATTATTATTATACTTTGTTCTCAAATTATTAATGTTAACAACATCAGCATTGCGTGACTATGAGTATAGTATTAGCGTGTAGATTTCAATTTTTGTACAGTCTAATATCTAATTGTCATACCATTCAAATTTCATATTAAGAAATTCTTTTAATCCAAAAAGCAAATTAATCTTCCTTCAAACTGGTTCTATTTAAAATACAAAAACTTGTGTAATCCCACGTTGGCTATCTGTAATCAGAACCACATTTAAAACTGGAATATAATTTAATTTCATTCACATGTGTTTCATAAACACATAATCCTTTCTGGATTACAATCCGCCATCAAAATGATAAGTTTAATTATTCGAGCTGCTATGAGAAAAGGCTATAAATGATCCACCACCTGCAGGATCCTCACGTGCCAGAGCCTAGTAGCCGGGAAAACTTCTTCATGTTTACAGATGTGACGTAATGACGCAGTGCCATGCTCGAATTTCCCGCGGAAACCTACCCGTGCCACTCAAATTAGAAAACATTATTATAAGCTAACTGTTGTGAATCGGGCTAAAGTAATGCGATAGTTTTGAACACTGGCTGGTTATGTACTTTCTCAAATATTGATTTCGGATCATTTTTAACCAAAAAAAGTTACGGACTGCAGCTTTAAATAAAATATTTAAAAAAAATTAATTGCACTAATAATTATTCAAATAATTACACTACCAGTCAAAAGTTTTTGAACAGTAAGATTTTTAGTGTTTTTTAAAGAGGTCTCTTCTGCTCACCAAGCCTGAATTTATTTGATCCAGAGTACAGCAAAAACAGTACAACTGTACAAGAAAACTGTTTTCTATTTGAATATATTTTAAAATGTAATTTATTCCTGTGATTTCAAAGCTGAATTTTTAGCATCATTACTCCAGTCACATGATCCTTCAGAAATCATTCTAATATTCTGATTTGCTGCTCAAAAAAAAAACAAAAAAAACATTTATTGTTATTATTATGTTGAAAACAGCTGAGTAGAATTTTTTCAGGTTTCTTTGATGAACAGAAAGTTCAGAAGAACATCATTTATCTGAAATAGAAATAATAATGTAATATTATAAATGTCAAATCATCACTTTTGATCAATTTAAAGCATCCTTGCTAAATAAAAGTATTAATTTCTATAATTTCTTTCCCCCAAATGGTAGTGTATAATGTTACAAAAACTTTTTATTTCATATAAATGCTGATCTTTGGATCTTTATATTTATCAAAGAATCCTGAAAAAAATGTACTCAACTGTTTTAAATATTGATAATAATAATAACAAATGTTTCTTGAACAGCAAATCACCATATTATAATGATTTCTAAAGGATCATGTGACACAAACGACTGGAGTAATGATGCTGAAAATTCAGCTTTGAAATCACAGGAATAAATTACATTTTAAAATATATTCAAATAGAAAGCAGTTATTTTAAATAGTAAAAATATTTCATAATATTATTGATTTTGCTGTATTTTGGATCAAATCAATGCAGGTTTGGTGAGAAGAAGAGAATTCTTTAAAAAACTTAAAATCTTACTGTTCAAAAACTTTTTACTGGTAGTGTATATTAAGCTACTCAACAAACTCAAAATGAACTATGTTAGTGTAACTTGGTGCATCAATAAAGAATAAAACTGATTTACTTAAGTGATTATTTTGTTATTAATAGTTGCTTTTTTTGTACACCAGCTTCAGCTTATCCAATAACACCATTTTAAGACTTCTGACTCTTTTGCTATATAATGTGAAGCAGCATTACTACTTTATCACGTGAAATATGTTCAAAATTTTTGGTATGAATTTCCAGTAAAAATAACTACAACCTATGGAACTACATCTTATTTTCGTCCTCAGAAATAATAAAGGTAATTGTGAGAAAGTTTAAAATAAGAAATGATGTCACACTCTCAGATATAAAGTCATATTGTGAGATAAAAAGTCAAACTGTCCTAAATAAAGTCACACTGTGAGATATAAAGCTGCAATTGTGAGAAATAAAGTTGCAAAAACAAGACCTTTAGGCACAATCACAAGAAATTCAAGTCATGAGATTTAAAGCCGCAATTATAAGAACTAAAGTCTCTATTGAGAAACAGTCACAATTAGGCAAAAAGAGGGTTTTCCATAATACTGTGATGTATAGGGTTACTGTGATATAAAATGACTCATACCGCCCACCTCTAGTCTGTAATGCATCCCATGGGAAGTGTTGTGTGTATTGATATTATATGAGCAGGGTCTCTCTCCATCTCTCTCTCTCTTCATTATGCTGTCAAGAGAGAGTGACCTTGTTCTCACTCTATCTCTCCTCCTTCAGCTGTCCCTCCATCACTCTCTCCTTCACTGACACAGCAACTCTACTCTCTTCCCATTGCTCTCTTTCATTAGTGGATGCTGTCACGTTCTCTCCGTCCTACAGCTGTTATGGATGGAAGAAAGACGACGAGAGGAGAAAGCATATACATGTATATATATTCAGACCTGTCTCTCCGACATGACGTAGATGTAGCTGTTGTCCAGGGAAAAGGCCATGTCTCTGAGAATAGGGCTTCCGTCTTTGATGACCGGCAGTGTTTCATACTGGACGCCACCTTGAGGAGGACCATCAACACGAATCTGACAGAGAAAGAAGAAAACGTGATCATAAGTGTAATTGTCTTACATATTATATATTTTATATTCACATATATAGAAAACGTGATCACAAGTGTAATTGTCTTACATATTATATATTCACATATATTTTTAATATATTGATATAGTATAATGCTAGTATAGTATACTCTATAATAAAAAAATAAATATAATTTAAATTAAAATAAATAAATATTTATTAACTATATTATATATATATTAATAAATTAGTGCTGGGCAACGATTAATCGCGATTAATCACATCCAAAATAAAAGTTTTTGTTTATATAATAGATGTGTGTGTACTGTGTATATTTATTATGTATATATAAAGACACACACATACAGTATATATTTGGAAAATATTTACATGTATATAATTACATTCATATAATTTATATTATATATAAATATATTTAATATATAAACATATATTTTTCTTAAATATATACATGCATGTGTGTGTATTTATATATACATAATAAATATACACAGTATAAAAAATATAAAAAAGTATACAATATACAGTATACAATATAAAAAATACAATATATATATATATATATATATATATAATTTTGTATTGTATTATTACAATATAACATCTTACAATATATAATTGTTATACACACACACACACACACACACACACATACATACTAACAAATAATTAATTATATATTGATACATTTTATATTGTATAATAACATTTTTGGAATATTTATATATTACTATCCTTATATTTTTATGTATTATTATATACATACACACACACACTTTATACTACATACAAAAAAAAAAAAAATTGTATATATAAAATTTCACACATTATAGATTACAATTATTCTATAACATTATAGTTTTTTATTTAATTTATACAATATATTATTATTTATACTCTATTTTAATAATCTACACCATTTTAGATAGATTTGTTTAAACTTTAAACATTACTACAGTGACTAAAGGGGTTTTGATCAGGTCAAAGATCATCTCAGAGCAATAAAATCAGATGAAATACTAATAGACGTCACAGGTTTCACATTATACCATCTCCACCCACTGTTTTCACCCACCCCAAAAGCCCTGGACACATTGTGGCTGTCCTGCATGGACTGTGTCTGTCTGACTGAGGTCAGTCCTAGGTCATGTGTCTGTCTAGTAGTGCTTAACAATAGAGGACGACCCAAACAGAGATCCAGGATAACAAAGATCATTCAAACCAACCAGAGTTCAAACGCAAAAACAAATAACAACTTGTCATTTCTCAGCACAATTCTGGCCCAAAGCACAGAAGGGGGGAAAAAAATCATGTCCACGCCACACTAAAGCCCTGTTCAAGTATTAGTCCACTCCACTGAATGTAAAAACCATCTGTGAGCGGCAGACTCCCAATCCACTAAACTGACATTTACAGCGCACTGACGTCCTGCCGTAACGGTAAATGTGTTCATACATAAAACATGTCAGCCAGTCAACAAGACCCGCCTCCTCTTGTTCGGCCGAGCGTGACCCTGATACGACCTGCCGCGCACACTGCAGGGACCTTATGTCACGGAGAACTGTGTGTCCAGTAGTCCGCAGAGGGCACTTTGAAGAACATACTTCATTTGCAGGCAGGACGTGGGTCTGGCATGCTGGTTGTTGAGTTAAATGTTGTGTTCACTGGTCCTACAGGGGACTATAAAGCAATCAGACATGGAAATGCAGTAGGTTCTGCGGATGGAACTGTAAAGGTGATGGAGGCATGAATAGCTTTAAAGGCCAAGGATCCCTTGGTGGATACAGAAATGGAGCAGTGTCCCTCTGTTAGATACTGTACACTTGTACTAAGCCATTTAAAAAACAAACAAACAAAAAAAAATACAGAAAAGTCATATAGACATTTATTAGTATGCATTTTTATTTATTTATTTTTTGGACATGCTTTATTTTTTTAAACAAATATTTTTATTAAATTATTTAATTAAATTATTATTTTTTTAATTTTATAATTTATTTTATATTTTTGTTTTTATAACTTTTATTTATTTAACTATAATAACAATAATACTTTTTAATTAATATATATTAATATGAGAGGAAGACTGAATATACACACATTTACCTATTTAGTATTTTACATATTGGGTAAAATATATAATAATAATAATAATAATAATAATAATAATAATAATAATAATAATAATAATAATAATAATAATAATAATAATAAATAAATATAAATAAATAAATAAATAAATAAAAAATTAATTTACATTAAATACAATTTAAATAAAATAAAATAAAATAAAATAAAATAAAATAAAATAAATGTAGTGGTACATGTAGAAGTCTTCATGTAGAAGTGGTACATGTAGAATGTCTTCAGCTACAATGATTCATTACTTTCCCAGGAAATGAAACTGAATGGAAATGAATTCTGTCTTATAGTTTCTCTTTCTCTCGACCACTGATCTGTCGATCACCTGGCTTGAGTCTTGCTCTGTCATCGTTGTTCTGTCTGTCAAAGGCTTGTCTTCTCCTTACAAGCTTCTGCAACATTTGCTCATTACTTTTTCATTATTGGCACATTCTCTCTCTCTTTTCCTTCCTCAGTCCCATATGTACATTATAGATGGCTGCTGTCCCTTTGGCTGCAGTGTAAGTGCAGCTGTCTTTCTCATTCAGAGATGCTCCGACAGCAGAGCCCACGCTGAACTACACCCAACAATCACATAGCATTCTGTGTGCTTCATCTATTTTAAATAAAGATGTACATATGTGCTTGTGTTTTCATGTCAATATAATGCAATGCTATTTATTAATTTATATATACTAGTTTATAGCCTATATATTGTTCATATAGTTTACTTTTATATGCATGCTGTGCTGGCTCTTTCTCCACTTCTGTCAAATATTTCATTTTGCATATTCATTCATTGGCACTCTACAGTATATATGACTAGCTCTTTGTATACATATTGTTTTATGTGCATTTGTGTGTGTTTGTATTTGTATGAGGGACATCTGAGACGGCCGATCCCTTCCAGCTACACGCTCATGCCAAGAGGACGCTTTTGATGTTAGAATGTAAGCGTGCTACAAAAAAGTGCTTGAAGAGAAACTAGACTTGCATAGAAATTCTCTAGCTGTTTAACATGATAACATACTGCAAAACACTCGCTCCCACACTGTTCAAGAGCACTTTATATGTGAATCCATGCACCCACATCTGAAAGAACCTTTAGGGTACCTCGCTTTGAATAGATCCCATTTCAGATTATTCATGTTAACTAACTCTTCTCGCACTAGAAAATGTACTGAATACAGATCAAACATTTTGAATGCTCACATCCACATAACCCTCCCACAAGCAGAGGGATGCACAACTCTGTTTACCTCTAAAAGTATTATTAAAGCACAATTCAATCTTCCTTTAAAGTAATTACACGACAGAGATGGCAGGCGTAAGAGAAGAACAGTAAGAGTGTAATTTAATTCCGACACAAAGCACTGAAACATAAACCTGCTCAAAGATATTCAGCGACAATATTTACTCTCTTGTCTATTTTTAGCCATAACCTCTAAACCACATTAAGCATGAATGTTCAAACCAGAAAGAGGACCAGAAAAAAATCTGAATGCGTTTCCCATATGTATTTTTCTTTCTTTTTTTCCCCACTATAAAAAAGGCTATGAAAAGCACAGACCTCAAGAATATCGTTTCCAATCGCTGTGGGACTCGTACACAATGGATGTCCTTGTTTAAATGTGTGTGCATGGGAGCGCGAGGGAGTCAGAGACAGAACTCAGACTGACAGAGCAATCTGTCCTGTGGCCTATCTCAGATCTTCCGTAATCCATTTTAAATGTGTAGGCTCATGCAGTATGTCGAGACACACAGAAAGAGAGAGAGCCACCTGAACACACTGAATCCAATTACACTAAAGGGGATTCCTCAAAATTGTCTGCTCTCACAGGTCAAAGGTCAGCACTTATCCAGTAAGCGAGAGGGTTATGTGAACTGAAAGTGTTAACTGTCAAAAAAAGGCCAACCTGATCCTCGACTTTTTCCACATTCGACTCACTAGTAGCAGACAGAAGGATTCAAACACAATGGCTCTGATCTATAACCTAGTGAGCTTTCTTTTTATCTCCTCATAAACTTAGATAAATATTTATTAGTGGAATTGCTTCTTATATTATAAATGTACATTTATGTATAATTAGAATGATAGAACGATAGACAGACATACAGACATACAGAACGAAAGAACGACAGATAGACAGAATGAACTATAGACAGAACGAACATCAGAGAGAATGATATAAAGAATGACAGAGAGAACAACAGACGTATAGAATGATAGAACGATAGACAGACAGACAGACAGACAGACAGATCGATAGATAGATAGATAGATAGATAGATAGATAGATAGATAGATAGATAGATAGATAGATAGATAGATAGATAGATAGATAGATAGATAGATAGATAGATAGATAGAAAACCACCATAAAAGCAGCAGGAGTAGTCTATAAGGATTGTCTGTTCTTTCTCTTCCTGTATATGGGGTGAGATGTGGAGGGATATTTCTGGTCTGTTGGACGCAGCAGTATCTCTCTCTCACTCTCTCTCTTTCTGCTTTTGGAGAGATTTTTCTGAGCCCCAGTCCGCCTGGATAACACATCTAATCCATCACCTGTGTCAGCTTGAAGAATTCTGGTGTCAGCAAGCCCTCTCTCCCTTTCTCTCTCGCTCTCTCTCGCTCTGTCTTCTGATGGTTTCTATCAGTGGAAAACAGGCTCTTTTGTTCTCGCTGCTGTAGTACAACACTATCTCCCATAACGCATGTGTTACAGCAACAGACTGCTCGGCCCGTGTGTCACTTTCCATCCAGATGCATTTGAGCACTTAAGCAGATCTCAACCTCTCAGGGACAGAGAGAGAAAGCAAGAGAGTGGGAGTGAGTGGACACTTTTATTCTGACTATGATGTTTAGCTATTTGCAGGGCTCAAAATTCATTTAATTTTAGTAAGTAATAAAAAAAAACCTTAATCATTTTGTCTGTTTTCCAGTAAAGTATTCCTAAAGAGCTATGTGGAACTAAACACAAGGAACATCGGGGAAAGTTTCATTAGTCTGTTTAGAGTCTATGTGAAGTTCATTATGCAAATAAAGCCATAACATCATAAACTAAACCTATGTACTCATGTGATATGCTATAAATACATGCAAAACAAATGCATAATCAGCACATAATCATAATGACTTACTAAAACTAGACTTTGCTTCATAATGTATGAATATTTCTTTAATGAGTTCCCAACCAACTTCCTGAGTCCCATTCCGTTTGTCGCCAACTTCTAACTTAAGGTTTTCATTAAAAACACTCCAATAAAGCACAAAAAAAGAAGTTATATTCAAATAAAAGTTAGGGAATGTGTCATTAAAACAATGTTAACCGCTATTCTGAATATATATTTATGTCTATGGTGGTTACAGCCCTGCTCATGTTTCCAATAACGATAGTACAGTAGGTCACATACATATTCAAAGATTAAAAACAATAATAATAAATAAAAAATAAATTCCTCCAAAAATTAAATGACATAACTGGCATTTTCCTTTTCCCAATTCGGTCAGCCTTTATAGATAATCCAACCACAAGCAATTAAAGACTACCAGTATCTAACAAACTAGTTATGTATGTCATCATAAATCCCTCAGTAGTGACCTATGGTCACATGAGTACCATAAAAATTACTATGTCAGTTTAATTACATGAATGTTTGCCATTGAGATGAAACAAAAGTGCCTGGAGGACTTCATGTCTAGATAAACTTCCTAACAATTTCCCTGCTTTGATATTACCTGACCTAAGTTTAAAACCCACACAACTTAGAGTCAGCTTTTTTCTTGCTGGTTATAGAAACCAGATCTGAATAAAAAGGTGGTGAAACATGATCAAAAATATCCCTAATTATCCAAAAATGCCAACATGCAGCCTTGCTGCTTGGCCAGCCGGCTATATTTGGACAAGTCTTAAAACGACAGAACCACCGCCAAACTGGTGGATTGAGTCCAAGTGAGCTCATTGAAAATGAGTTTGAGGTAAAACTAATGTTGAACCAGTGGTTATATGGTGTTTTTCTGCACTTAATTGGCCCAAACTGTTTTGCATTAAGATTTATTATGCAGTTGAATTCCTCGCTGAGGTTTCCTCTCTCTCACAGAGTTTCATAGACACAATGTTGTACCTTTCTAAGTTCAGAGACCCTACGAGATTAACGAATTTTCTCATGACAAAAATTAGTTTAGATCGAGACTAATAGTGTTTAGACTTTTGTTTCAGGCTCTATTACAGATTTTGCCGTACTCTCAATGGCTTTACCCTTGTTTAGAGAGGCTACAGTACTTTTTCAGAGGGAAAAAAACAGTGTTCTGCTCTGGAGAGCTGGCAGAGTATTTACTATAAGATTGGGTGTCCCATTAATTGTGTGTGGAGGAAAAAAATAATGTAAACATGAATTATACAGCCCCTCTCATTTGCATCACGACAGCAAAGACCCATAAAAGGAGTATCAAAGCAGCATAAAAATGGCATGTTAAAACAAACTACACACAAATTAGTATGCACCATTAAAAACCAACACTCAACATTGATTGTGAACATTACATGCCTTTGTTTTAAAATTTTAAAGTATAAAGGAGCCATTTAAGATCATTTAAATATTAATAACATACAACAGCTTTTACAAAATCAGAACCTGTCAAATGAGTGTGACAAATCTCAAATCTCAGTTGGGATCCAGTGAAAAAAGAAAGTCAAATCTCAGTGGGGCGTTCAGCATCAGAACTGATCAGAGAAACCAAAACGACCCTGAGCGACAACACAATTATTAGTGACAGCTGAGCTGCTCAGAACCGCTGTGGCGAATTTAGTATCTATAGGTGCATAATTACGCACACTCTATCAAAGCAAGTTCAAAAACGTTTGTTGTGTCGCCAAATCATTCGCATGAGCATAATGCATCTCTCTGTCTCGCTCTCTAATCATTTAAGTGCTGAAAGTGGAAGTGAATGAAATCTAAAGTTGCAGTGTGAAAGGAAAACAGAAAAAGGGAAAGCAATACAAAACAGTTCAAATTTCTCCCCTAGAGAACAATCATATTGCATTGCAAGTTAGCAGGCTGTAATTTGACAAAGCGAACAAAGAGTTCACTCAAACCGAAATGAGTGCATGCTCTTTTTTTAAAAAAAAAAAAATCATAATGATGAAGCAATGCTTGCGGAAACTGAGACGGGTGCCGTATTCATTCAGATCAGTCAGAATCAAACCCTCATTTATCCTCCTAGTAGACTAAGCCTTAAATGACACGACCAACGCAATGGTCAGACGGTCTCTTCCTGTCTAAGTGGGTAGATCTTGGCCAGAATAAGCTGCAATGAGGACGAGACTTTATGGCGTAAATCAAAAGTCTGGCTAGGCGAGACTATGGTCCTAGTAATTAAGCATTTCTGCCTCTAGAAACCAGAAATGCAACTTGTCTGGGTTGTTAGATGATGTTTGTTGCTTTATCAACTTCATACTAACTTCATTAAAGATGCATTAGAAAGAACATTCAATGACTGCTACACCTTATTAGCAAGAAAAAATGTCATGCAGATCTTATTTACTCTGTGTATTTCTAGGAATTGTTTTTTTAATGCATTATTCTTCTTCCTTTTGTTTCTACACTAATGTAGTTCATTGTCTTCTATTGTCTTGACTCTTGGAAGTAATATTCTTTCAGTCTTTGTCCTTTGATAAGGTCAGTCTATTTTTCTCTCTCTCTCTCGGTACAATACAAGTATATCCAGGGACCTTATACAGTGGTGTGAAAAATTGTTTGACCCCTTCCTGATTTTTTATTTTTTTGCATGTTTGTCACACTTTAATGTTTCAGATCATCAAACAAATTTAAATATTAATCAAAGATAACACAAGTAAACACAACATGCAGTTTTTAAATGAAGGTTTTTTTTTTTTTATGAAGGAAAAACAAAATCCAAACCCACGTGGCCCTGTGTGAAAAAGTGTTTTCCCCCACCCATAACTGTGGTTTATCACACCTGAGTTCAGTTTCTCTAGCCACACCCAGGCCTGATTACTGCCACACCTGTTCGCAATCAAGAAATCACTTAAATAGGACCTGCCTGACAAAGTGAAGTAGACCAAAAGATCCTCAAAAGCTATACGTCATGTTGAGATCCAAAGAAATTCAGGAACAAATGAGAAAGAAAGTGATTGAGATCTATCAGTCTGGAAAAGGTTATAAAGCCATTTCTAAAGCTTTGGGACTCCAGCGAACCACAGTGAGAGCCATTATCCACAAATGGTGAAAACATGGAACAATGGTGAACCTTCCCAGGAGTGGCCGGCCGACCGACCAAAATTACCCCAAGAGCGCAGCGACGACTCATCCAAGAGGTCACAAAAGACCCCAGAACAACATCCAAAGAACTGCAGGCCTCACTTGCCTCAGTTAAGGTCAGTGTTCATGACTCCACCATAAGAAAGAGACTGGGCAAAAATGGCCTGCATGGCAGAGTTCCAAGACGAAAACCGCTGCTGAGCAAAGAGAACATAAAGGCTCATCTCAGTTTTGCCAGAAAACATCTTGATGATCCCCAAGACTTTTGGGAAAATACTCAGTGGACTGACGAGACAAAAGTTGAACTTTTTGGAAGGTGTGTGTCCCATTACATCTGGCGTAAAAGTAACACAGCATTTCAGAAAAAGAACATCATACCAACAGTAAAATATGGTGGTGGTAGTGTGATGGTCTCAGGCTGTTTTGCTGCTTCAGGACCTGGAAGACTTGCTGTAATAAATGGAACCATGAATTCTGCTGTCTACCAAAAAATCCTGAAGGACAATATCCGGCCATCTGTTCGTGACCTCAAGCTGAAGCGAACTTGGGTTCTGCAGCAGGACAATGATCCAAAACACACCAGCAAGTCCACTTCTGAATGGCTGAAGAAAAACAAAATGAAGACTTTGGAGTGGCCTAGTCAAAGTCCTGACCTGAATCCTATTGAGATGCTGTGGCATGACCTTAAAAAGGTGGTTCACGCTCGAAAACCCTCCAGTGTGGCTGAATTACAACAATTCTGCAAAGATGAGTGGGCCAAAATTCCTCCACAGTGCTGTAACAGACTCATTGCAAGTTATCGCAAACACTTGATTGCAGTTGTTGCTGCTAAGGGTGGCCCAACCAGTTATTAGGTTTAGGGGGCAAGCACTTTTTCACACAGGGCCATGTGGGTTTGGATTTTGTTTTCCTTTCATAATAAAAAACTTCATTTAAAAACTGCATTTTGTGTTTACTTGTGTTATCTTTGATTAATATTTAAATTTGTTTGATGATCTGAAACATTAAAGTGTGACAAACATGCAAAAAAATAAAAAATCAGGAAGGGGGCAAACAATTTTTCACACCACTGTATGTTCTATGTTCTTTCTTTTCTTTCTCATGATGCGTGGATCACAATGGCCATCCATTTGTCTCTCTCGGGACCTCCAGATGTTTACAGATGCCTGATTGTTGTCAGAACCTCAGAATGGACCACAGTAGGTTGGATTCTGCTTGAAAGTATACAAATCATCAATTTAATTTAATTTAATTTTATTTTATTATTTTATTTCATTTCATTTTATTTTTGTTACTTTATCAAAGTATTCATTTTCTAAAAAAACAAAAAAAAACAATTAAAAATGCATGTGATTTGAAGTGTCACATGCATGCTTTTGATTAATGAAATAAAATAGAAAATAAAATAACATTTTATCCTTGAAGTGTCATTTATACGCTATTGATAAATAATATAAAATAAATAAAAACTAAAATAAAAAATAAAATTAATACAAACTAAAATATAAAATAAAATAAAAATAATAAAATAAAGTGAATAAAAAATAAAATATAAAATAATGAAATAATAAAATAAAATAAAATAAAAAATAAAATAAAATAAAATGGTTATTTATACAGAACCCAATCAGAATCAAGTATTGTAGAAAGCTGCATGATAATTTACCATATTTAACTTATGTTGCACTGCTTTGGTTGTTTAATTAAAGTCTAATTCAACTGAGAGAGCGACTGCGGAAGAGAGAGAAAGCTGTGATGATAATAAATCAACTTCTGGTCCACCTGCGAGGCAATTGTATAAAGGGTTTTGATTAAAGCTCACACTAATCACTCGACAGCGCCATTCTACATCTACACACAGACATGACAGAGAGAGAGAGAGAAATGGAGGTATAAAGCATGTAAAGAAAGCAGGACAGAGGAAATGAGGATAGCAGAAAAAGAGAAAGCGACTAACAAAGTGTTGAGAGACGGAGCACAGCTTTGTTTTTGCTGGAAGCTGTGTGTGAGGGAAAGTTGTGTGTGTGAGAGAGAGAGAGACAGGGTTCCTCTTATCAGATGACCTGCTCGGCTTTCCCTACGGACCTGCTGTAGCTTATCTGGCCCCTCACGCCTCAAATACGCTGTTTTCATTCAAAGCAATATCTGCTTTCTACTGTCCTACCAGGACTGACCACTCGTTCGATGGCCCTTCTGGGCGTAGAGAGCGATAAGGGTCATGTGACCTGCTGTAGTCGGAGATGAGGGCCATGTGACCTGCTGAGCATGCTTGTTTTCATGGCCGTAGCAAAGCAGGCCATAACCCTAATGCCCAGGATTGGCCGCCACCATCACGGTAACCATGGCAACACTTCCCGCGGGATGCAGGGGGTATTACAGCGGTAAGCCCTAACGCTGACGTACACACAACCTCTTAAATCATGCACAATGCAGCACACATTCTCGTTTTGTGCAGCACATACGTCCTGTGAACAGGTTTATGGTGAGTCTCATGAGATGTGTGCTAATTGATCACAAGTGCATATATGACAGCTTTCCACAACATATGTGCACAAACACATGCACATATGTCTGACACACTTTCAGAAATAAAAAAAGACGGTTTGGGTGTGGACATTTGTTAGAGGGACACTGGACTAATCTATCTACATTGTGTTGTGTTAAATGATATATTTTCAAAATGTAATATTCAGTTGTTTCAGTGGACATGGACTTTGCTGCATCACTTTTCAGCGCCAAAACAAATATTCAGATTCACAAACAAATGACTCTTATGAGCATGTTCTTTTCGGTAAATCAAAAACATAACACTGTCAGTGTAGTCAGATTCATGAGCAAATGACTCTTATGAACTGACTCTTTTTTTAATGAATCAAAAACAGTGCAAGCAGACTAGTTTGATTCACAAGCAATTATTTCTTAGGAGTTGGTTTGGTTAAGTGAATCAAAAACATTCCACACCAGTAGTGTGTAAATTTTTGATCAAATGATTCTTATGAACCGGTTCTTTTAAATTAACCATTCAAAAAAAAAAAAAAAAACCTAAAAAAATTTTGGTTTGAATCAGTCTGACAAATCCTTCCTCTCCTTGGAAGCTAATGAATTATATTAACAATATTAATGCTAAAGATGCTAAAATATTAAAGCTAAAATATTATTTTAAAAAATATTAAAACAACCTCCCATAAAGCTGATACAAAAAAAATCTAAAATAAATATTTATATAAACATTAAAACTAAAATAAAAAAGCTAAAATTTATTAAAAAGCTACCCTTTCACACAAGTACAGTAGTTACAATTATAACATGAAAATATCAGTATTATAAATAAATAAAATATATAATATAAATATACAGTAGTTATAAATATAAGATGAAAATATTAGTATTAAAATAAATAATAATAATAATAATAATTATATACAATATTTTACAATACTAATATACAGTCAAACCAAAAATGATGACACCAGATATAATTTTTGATATTTTATTACTAGTGGGTGCAGGACACTATAGTTCATTTATGTAAGTGAGGACAGCAAAATAAAGTAAACTGTGACATATTATACCCAAAAATTCTTCATACAGTGGACTACCTGTAAAATTGATAAAAATTTGGGACCAAAAATTTGATTTGACAGTTTGACCTGACCATGTTTTGTTTCATACCTTTCTATCAAAATATAGAATATTTATTTTAGAATTTTAGTATGAACAACTCTATGGGAGGTTGTTTTAATATTTTTTTTTATTATATTAGCTGTAATATTATAGCATCTTTAATGCATATAAAGGTTAAAATGTAATTAAAATATTCAAAAAAAAAAAAGTTCATCACGGAAATCAGTTGTTGATGCTAAAATATTCACATAAATATTAATTAAAATATTAAAGCTAAAAAAGCTTAAGCTAAACCCACAAAAACACAAACTAGTCTACTGATCCATTCATAATATATACGCACACTTACACAAACCAGACAAAAGCTCACAAATAAGCTTGAAGAATCATTGAGATTTTTTGCTAGCGGCTCCCATTGTCCTAAACTGAGAAGAGAGAGCACATCATGCAGCCACACCAAAATAGATAGCACACACACATACACACACCTAATACCCCCTTAGCAGATCAATAATTGAACAAAACCTGGAGGTCTTGTTACAAAGACAAGATCACCACTAAATCAACCTCTATGCATTGTGGGTAAAGAGGAGGGGGTCATAACAGCAAAGCTCTCCTATCTCATGGGTGACTGCAACTATAAATTCAGTTGAGGTCCTTGGCTTCCTGCTGTCGTCAGTGTACACCTCCATCACCTCTTAATGACATGCTGCCGTGCCCTCGTATACAGAAGAAGCACACATATGGGGGGCTGGAGGAGCAGTGGACGACTATACGCCATGCCGGCTCTAAGCACTCCCCGGTTGCAGCAAATCATGTTGACAGAAGCATAGGGAGGTGGAAACCAGATGTGTGTTATTGTCTCGGCCGTTCAATATATTACAAGAACAGAGGTGTGGCGAGGGCTGGAGGGGGATTTTAGACTTTCCTTCCACAAATGACCCTCCCTAAGAAACACAGGAAAGCTGATATATATTTCCACTTATTACTGTTTCTTTCAGCACCTCTGTAAGGTTGTCCGATAGAGACGGATCTAAAGGAAGGGTGAGAGGTGAATTGGGAAGGAAATGCCTGAGCTATGACTGTTAAGCTCTTAGGCCAGAAACATAGTGTATGCGAAAATGCAGACATAAATGCTTGTCTAGTAAAAACTGTAATATTGTGAAATATTATTACAATTTAAAATAACTGTTTTCTATTTTAATATGTTTTAAAATGTAATTTATTCCTGTGATAGAAAATAAATTTATTCCTGTGATTGCTAATGACTGTTATATGACTGTTATAGCATCCCTTATATCACATACCTTTGGAAAGCAGCATTTAGATTGTGTAGCTAAAAGCTTTTACGTTTATGTACTTGCATATTTCGATTCAAATAAACATTATCAAATATAACAGTAATTTATCATTCTTTTGAGACTTAACATTTAGCTTACGTAGCTAGCAATATCTGTTCATGTACTTGAGTATGTTTTGACCCTCCCTATATATATGACTGTAAGTATATGGGTATGGTACAGGTTTTTTTTTAGCACCAAATCTTTAAAAAGAAACATATCTCAAAGGTTTCATGCCATTTTATAAAAAAAATACCTCAGTGTTAAATGTATCTCAGGCAAATTTGTTTGACTGATCTCACAGAGACAGACCGCCGAACAAAAAAAGGACAGACCAATTCCCAGTGTGTGTGTAAAAGAAGTTTAGAAGACATAAAGGAAAACAGATCATCTCATACACTGAAGGAGACCAGCAGTGGAATTGTGGGAAGAGAATAAGGGTGACAACAAGAAAGTGAGCGAAAGAAAAGAGAAGAAAACAACTAGGTAGTAAAGGCCACCAAACAAACATTCAGCACAAAAACTCTGTCCAATTTTTCCTACGTGATCCATCTATTGAGACCAATGCATTAAAAAAAACAGCAGACAGGCTGAATAAACACAGTTGGATACACTTCAGCTCTGGCCATGTGACCAAAAGCATGAATCTTATTGGCTGGCCAGATTTACTTCCAGCATGATGGAAAGGAGTTTAAAAACTTATCTTCATTAAAAAAAAAAAAAAAAAAAAAAAATCTTGTATTGACAGCAAGCGAATGTTTGTGTTGGTCTGAACACACAGGATTTCACACCGAATATCTTGATGTGGTCACACTAGGAAGCAGACTAATAAACTGCGTGCTAAATATGTGTACAATTATGCTTCTTTCTCTAATTTATATTGCACAAAAACTTAGTACATCAGGGTATTTCTATTTAACAGATACCGACCTCTAAACGCATTGCAAAAACAGTGATTTTACATCAGTCAGATGGTGTTTTCCTGTCCAAGTGAGTGCTTCTTGGCCGCAATAAATTGCAAAATAGACCAGACTTCATGGCAATAGTCAAAAGTCTGGTTCTGTGTGAAAAACGTGTTATTTTAAACACTATCTAACATCAGTGTCATTGTTCAGCCGCCACATGTTTTGAGATTCGGTTCAGTTATTATGTATGCAAATCTAACCTTTCCTTTTCTCGTCTGGCTCTGCATCCTGTGCACTCCACACACACACACACACACACACACACACACACACACAAGCCTGGAAGACACTGTATGTAGGCCAGAACCATTAATGCCATTACTGCCGGTCAGTGCGCAACCACTGTGTGTGTGTGTGTCTGTGTCTAATTTGAGTGTGCTAACTGTATGCGGAAACACAGCATGATAACGTTCATCTACGAGGAGGAAACCACGAATGGCAGGAGGAAAGTTGCGCTATAGACAATTGAGGAAAAGGGCCTCGGGTGAGTGTGTGTGTGTGACCCCCCCAAATGTCCATCGCGAAGGCCCTAGGGCATGCTCAGAGAGCCTCATTATGGAAAAGAATGACAGCTTGCTGTCCGATGTGGGTCAAATGTGAATCAAATTATTTCAAAAGCTGACAGCCCATTCAGCTGCTTAGACACTCGAAATTAATGTTCTAGCCGACAGGATGCACAAATGTTAGACTATCTGTTTAAAATAGGACATCTAGCATGTGTCATATCCTCCAATTATGGCTCATTACCGAGAGTGAGAGTTGAAGAGCAGGTCTTGCGCTAGGGTTTGGGTTGATTTGTCCCGACTGGCACTGAGAAGCTACTGGATATCTGTGTCTGCCTGTCCGTCTCTGTGGAGTGATGCTGCGCTGCATTACCTGCACCATAAAGCATTTCCTCACTTTAAACTGCCTTTGTGAGGTAACGTCTGGCTCTGGCAGCCTGATCAAGACGCTGTGTCCACGACTGAGTGAATGGCAAATCAAACGCAGTTGCTGTTGACTTAATGCGCTCTATTGTTTTCGCGAGAGGCAGACGTTTGTTATAATGAGATGGAAAGCGAATGTTTTGCATTTCGTGTCAGCTGTTTAAGATTTAGTGACCTGGACCGCATCTGTGTGTTGCTAAATAACATATTCTAAAGGAATGAAAGCAGAAATCAATTAAAAAATGGTCATTTGAATGAGATGGCCAGGAAAGGACAGACTCTCAGACTCCATCTGTCTGTATTGAACTAGACAAACCTATATTATCAGACATTTCTATTCTTAAGGAGAAATAAAAAGACATTAATGAGAGGATTGTTGAGATACAGTATTGTACTATAATCAGGATTTCTTTGCCTTGTTTTCTAGTAAAACAAAGTAAAATTACTACAAAACTTTTTTTAGTTCTTATTTTATTCCTTAAATGGGGTAAGAAAATTATATAATATAATTTTGTGTCAAATAATATATGTTAAGGATGTTATTTTTTTATTTTCAAAAAAAACTATTATATTTAAATATTTAAAATTAAATAAATTTCATATTAACATTTGAGAAGCGCAATACATTTGTAAACATTTCTATTTATTCTCTCTATGAGAAACAATTCAGAAACTTAAGAGATTTGTCGTTTTTCTCTCCTCTGAGAACAGGTAGAGTTACGTTGCCACTCTTTATTTGGAGAACTAAGAGCCAAAAATGAAAGAACACACCAAATTCCTTCCCTCACTCATTCTTCCCCTCTTTTATCCTCTCACCACAGACTCCGTCCAGTCGGCTCTGTGTTTGTCCAGATTCAGGCCAGAAACACTCGGGTTTCCTGTTGGTCAATTTCAGTAACTGAACTTGTGTGCTTTCTAAAAAATTCAGTCCCTCTCTCTTCCTTTTTCTTACTCATTTGGTAGTTAGAATATGAAGAAATAGGTCTTAACACCTAGACTATTTTGTCTGCAAAACAATCTTGGTCCTGTCAAGTATTTTCAGCCTCTCCTTGTCTCATTTCCTCTTTTTCTTTTTCTGAGTCCAGGGCTATTTTGTTCATGACAGTGAGAAAAAGGTTCTTGTTAAAATAAATAAGTTTGTTTTAAATAAAAATAATTTTTTGCTGATAGAAATGTTAAAAATTGACTATAGATATTCTACTACTTAAATCTGCTTTACACTGTGACACAAGGGTCAAATTGTAAAAGTTTTTCTTTTACAATATTAAAATGGTAATACTTGGCTATAAAAGATTATCTTTAAAATATCTATCCTTTTTTTCAACTCATACAATGATAATTGTTATTGACCGATATACTGATAACCAAAATAATACATAAAAAACATACAAATTTAACAGAGAGAAGCCTAATGAACTTAACATAAACTACTTAAATAAAACAAAACAAACTAAATATAGTAAATAACGATTTTTTTTCACCGTAAATTGTTAAGTGATTAAATATGTTTCACTTACAAAAAACATGCAAGCAATGTTTTACTGTAAAAGCTCAAGCATAGTGTTGTTAAATATACAATTTTACTGTAAATTATAAGGTATTTCATACTTTTTACTTCCAAAAACCATGATATTTACAATATTTCAGAGAAAATTATAGCACTGCCTTGAAAAACCTATCATTTTCACCATATATGGTTAGATAACTTACAGTTACTCATTAACAGGTTTTTCCAGTAACTTCCTACATTTTTTTCTGTTCAAATGACTAACATTTTGGACACTGGACATAAACAGTCTGCTCATCTTTCCCTTTGTTTCTTTCCCTCACTTTATGGTTGGCCGGACCCCCACCTTTTGTGTGAATAAATAAAGCCCGAATAATGGGCTCCATATGTAAGAGGCATTGAAAACAGCCTCTGTCTTAGTGGGGATACGCAAAACTATGCTTTGATGAGGTAAATGAGTTTGTGTTTGGGAGAGTCAGAGGAGTAAAAAATGTGTGCATGTGAATATACAGTTCCGAGGGCTCTTAAACAGGAAGTGTTGATGCTGCTCTGTGGAACAGAGGGCTCAAAAGGAGGCGTGAAGACCAACAAAAGCATAAAACACGTTGTGTATTTATGTGTGAGTGTGTCATTTGACCTCAGTCTTGTGCCTGAGCCATGGGGCGTCCGAGAGGGGGTGTAGATGGATGTGGGGCCATTTTAGTATGTTGTTTTTGCTACATTATATTTAAAACAAATACTGTGGCTCCTTAGATGGTAATGGACATGCAATATTTACAAAAATACTTATAAATTCCAGAGGTCTGCTTTGCAAGCCCTGTATTTTACCGCCTAGCAGTTTTGGTTAGTGAGCAAGCGGTGCTTAACGTTGGCGAGATTCTTGCTGACTTCTGATGGTGCTCATGAAGATCTGGAATTAAAGGGCCTTTTGCTAAAGTATTGAGAATGCTCTGATACAGACAGACTAAGGTGATGGGTTCAGACTTTCATGTGCGCAGGCAGCCATGTGGAAAGACAGACATCTCCCCTGGCGTCTGCAAGGCTGCAAGCTTTGTCTCTTGCCCCTTTTCATTTTGCTGTACTTCTCACATTATATCTGTTCTTCCCTTTGAGTCCTGAGCAGGTCCAAATAGAACTGGCAGACTTTTTCTGCATTGACTTGGGAGGATGGAATACACAGAATATGTGTTGAATGAAGTTAAAAAATAAATAAATAAATAAATACAAAATAAAAAAATAAAATAAAATAAATAAAGATTTTGCCAGACTTTCTTAACAGACGAGCTACTCAAGACCTCCAATAATGTAAGTAACCACTATACAATAAATAAATAAATATTTTTTAGCATTTTATTTACCATCTTTTAAAATGATTTTTTAATTATTATTATTTTTTATTTAATATGTAAAAGTATTATATAATTATATAATTAAATGTATTAAAAAGATGCATAAAATGGTGTAGATTTATTTTTTCTCATCATTTCAAACATCCATCAGTGAGTCTCCATCAGTGGTAATTCAGTCATCCATCAACGCTAATTCAGTAACCATTCTAATTTATTCAAAGCCTGAGTCTTTTTGATTGATTTCTTAAACGAACTGGCTCAAATGAGTCATTTGTTTGAAGAATGAAATTCAACGTGTTAAAATAAGCTGAGAATACTACATTCTTAATGGTCGCTGAAATCAGGCTAGTAACCAATAGACATTAAAAGGGATGTAGTTCCCCCAAATGTCACCTGCCAATCAATATTGACCAATACTAGATACAGATTCATAAAATTTTACATTTTGTCTATCCCAATAATAAATATTTTGATATATCTTGGCTGAAAATATTAATTAAAATAACTAAAATATTTACTAAATTAATTGGTGTACAACTTGAAAACAAAACTGACAGGCATTTCTACAGGCACAGATTCCATGTGGTCCTGCTCATGACATGTTATACATTAAAGATGGAATCAAACAATCCCCCGCATCCATCAAGCGAACAGCTTGTCACTTCTTTGGTGCTCAGTGGCACTCATCCCAGGTAGAGGAAGTCACGCTTCACAGGCCTGCACTTCCTCTCACCCTCAGCCGTGCGTCAGGGGGCCTGACCCCGGACAGACGCCCTCCCATGCGTAGCCCCTACAGAGACGGCAGGAGGGGGTAAAACTGTGATCTAGGGAGAGTGACAGGGCTGTAGCATAATTCAATAACACTAATCCCCAATGAATGGACAAAGAGGCTAGAAAAAAGGGGGGCGGATGAACTGAGCATACCCTGACAGACCCGGAGGCATGGGGATGCCTGGGGAACGGGTGCAGCTGACACATGCCTAAAAGGAGGGGTAAAGGGGGGGAAGGAGGGTCTGCTGTGCCCCCCATCCTGTGGAGGAGAAAGGGGGGTGAGAGTGGGTAGTTTTGGGGTTCAGCAGGCTTGCAGTCAGCCTAGTGAATTATTGCCCATGACTGCTGAGTCTGTCTGCATGAATGTGCATCCATCTATCTGTGTGTGCAAGGCATTCGTATCAATCGATCATCATTTGAACTGATCAATCTCCCGTCCTCTAATTCACAGTAACTCATTGACCTTTGAACCCTCTCAACTCCTGTTTTGTTCATTTTGACTGATGTGAGATCAAAACAACGCATGGTTTGTGCAGCCATTAAATCAGTCGGTCACATAAACAAGGGCTGCAAACGTTCTGGCTTCGCTTGACTGCTCAGTGATTAATCAGAGCAGACCGTCTGACCGCTCAATCTAATCTGCACACAAATACACACAAAATCAACATATGACAAAACAAAAGCTAAAACAGAGTGATCCACCTGTGTACCATGACTGAAAAAAAATTATTAATCTATTGAGAAAACAAATACACATTCAAATTAATCGGCAAGACAAGACTGAAAATACTTCACAGCCTTGCAGTTTATGTGTTAATTAATTAAAATAATAATAATAATAATAATAATAATAATAATAATAATAAATCAACACCCTTTGTACATATGTCATCCAATCAGATGAAAAATTCAACCATGTCTGTGGTAAAAATACTACTAACTCTATGTCTATAATGAGAGCTAATAAGCTCATAGTCATAAGACATGGTAGAGACAGACACATCAGACAATCTCTCTGTCTCTCTGCTTCAGCCTAGAGAAAACAAAATGAATTTATCAGACTTCATCCACAGACAAGCTCCCCGGGGCTTCTACTCACATGGCTGATGTGATTTTGTGTATGTGTGTCAATGCTTCCTGCAGTATTTTGTCCTAAACTTAACACTATTTTTGTAACATATTTGATCATTTTCATATAAATATTCAGCCAGTGTGTCAGATCTTAGTTCATTTCCCTCTCTGACTGATTCAGACACAAATCTGGTGAGTTTGTGAGTCACACTGACTGATTCTTTAAGAAAACTGGCTCATTGTTTTGTGAATCAGAAGAGTCTTTTCACAGTATTCTAATCTCTAATCTAATATTTTAAAAATTATTATAGTATATTATATATATATTTTAAATAGATTTCTTTTGGTTTTGCACAGATTCAAAATAGCAGTGCAGGAAAAATTGGTGTGTGTTAATGTGCACTAGCAAAAAAACGACAAACGAGAGCGAACCGACTCTAAACTATATACACAATAAGACTGTGCCATCTTTACAGTTTAAATAAAATTTTGAAACGGTAGGCAATCCACAATTGATACACCACAAAAATTCACACAGTGGACAGCAAAAGCTGTTATTAGCTGTGGAGACTGGAAGACTATTCGAATGCCATTGTGGCTTTACTCAGAAACAACGTGCCAGTGTGAGGTATGCACAAAACACTGCTAATGCAATCACAACTTCATTTATAGCTTTGTTGAGTGATTAACAACATCTTTAACAATTTATTAACAGTGAACTGAAAAAAAAAAACATTTAACCCAACTGCTGAACTGTTTTCTTGTTTATATCGCTAAATGACACTTGCCCACTATGGCGTGAGAGTTATGCATATGAGGACAGGAAAGAAAACCAAATTTTAAAGGGCCGACAGCTGCAAAATCTCAGTGGCAGCTCCTCTGGCTTCAGTAACGGCTGTGAAGTTGATATTGTATATGAGAGAGAGAGAGTCACGGTTCCTCTCGAGGACCCTGCTGCCGGCCAGACCTTACATACTTCAGCCATGAGAGAACTTCCTCTTTCAGAAAGAAAGAGCAACAGAGAGGGAAGAAACAAAGAGGGATGGTTTACAAAAACAGCGCTTTACCACATAATTACAGCTGTGAGAACAATTCCATCCAGGAGGCTGTCTGACAGCTCTTTAGCTGAGCAAGCAGTCTTTATAACCTTAAACACATCCGAGATTAAAACCAACAAAATTTCACAACATTTGCACTGGATTTACAGTGTCAACCAATTTAGAATTTCTGGTACAGTGTTGATCTTGATCTTGTTTACGTATGTAAACAATAAAACACATGAAATCTGAGTTGAGTCGCTTTCAATAGTGGCACTAACCTTTCCCACTTAGTAATTTTCTCTTCATTTATATTTAAAATATTTTAATGTAACAATATAATTTATAATAAATTAATAATTTAATCAGTTTAATATAGATAGATGACCACGGGCCAGATTTACTAACAGTTTGCGCCAGTGCAAACTGTCTTTTGGTGTTAAAATAGTACTGTCAGGATTTACTAAGGATGCGGAGTGAAGAATTAGTGCTGAAAAGGCGGAGACACAGTTATTTTTGCACCTGACCTTATTGAATATGGATTTGTAGGAGTTTCCCTTTCAGACGCAAAATTTATGGGAGAGTATTAAAATTAATAACGCAACGAGATTTACTAACGTTTGCACTCGTCAAATTACTGGTTTTTGTGCCATTATTTAACGCCCAAAAAAAGCATGTATTAAAGCAAGCGCTAATTTGCGCTGCTCTTGGTAGATTGTGCTGGTCATTATGGAAATGAGATATTGCGTCTGTGTTCTTTAATGTGCGCATTGTCAGTAAATCACTTTTATGGAATTACGCTCTAACGCTAATTTGCCCTGTTTAGTAAATCTGGCCCTATAGATGATAAATGTCTTTTATGTAACTTCCACTACTACTACTACTACTACTACAAAAAAAAAAAAAAAAAAAAAAAGGATTACATGATCCAGAGTAAAAAACAGACAGTTATATCTTAAATAATTAAACCAAACGCACAAAAAAATACATATCGTATCTGCGCATTGCAGGTATACATGCAGTCTTGGATGCTGCTTCTACTGAAGCCTGTGTTTCACTAAAGCCTTCATAATACAGCACTAGTTTCTGAACAAGGTCATTTCAGGGACTTGCGGATCAAGCGAGCACTTTTAACACATTCTCTTTGAGAGAACACAGCCGTACAAGATTTCTCAGCCTAATCTCTGAGGCATGTCTGACTGATGCTTGAGCAGTCAGGTCTATTGCTTTAACACTGACAGGAGTCCAAATTGTTGCAGATGTTGACTTTGAGGGCTATGATATTCCGTAAGTAATCTCTTTCCTGTGGGAACCTGTAAGTCTGTCTGCGTCTTGTTAAAAGACAAAAAAACACTCTCAGGTACACAAATCTATGTGAGTCATGGTTATGTGCACATACAAAGTCCTGACTGTCAAGAAGTCTACTTGTTACCTGCACCGTGAACAAACAGGTAAAGCCGTAGCATAGCCTGTCCTCATGGAAACCCGGCAGTAATGAGTCAGTCTGAGGCTTACGGTGGAGCTGGGAAACGAAGTCGAACCGTGAACCCACAAGGCCAGAAACCAGACAGTGGATCTGAAGATGGCCAGTGGAGAAAGTTGCCCAAGTCACAAAGAAGCAAGCAAAAAAAAAATCATCATCATTTGTCTGGGTTTCCCCGCCTATTCAAACATTCCCAGAATAATTGGCGCTTGTGGAAACATGGCCAGACTGTGCTTTTAGGTTTTATCAATCAAAAAAGCATATCTAGAAGTGAAAAGACTGACAGACATGTTGAGACAACGCACAGCTATGCCTTCTAAACAAACACCCTCATGACTGGTACAACAGCTAAGCACATGTCAGTCAAGAGGAGACTTCAAAAGAACTACTGTGTATCAGAAAAAATATGCAATATAATATATATAATATAATATGTATAATGATGAATTATATTTTAATATAAATTTTATTTTATATATTTTTATTTTATTTTATATTTTTAATTTTTACAATAATTATTATAACTTATTTTAAGCTTGGTTGTGGCAGATATATTACATTACATTACATTACATTACTTTATATTATATTATATTATATTATATTATATTATATTATATTATATTATATTATATTATATTATATTATATTATATTATATTATATTATATTATATTATATTATATTATATTCACATCTGCATGTCAATGCAGTAGCTATGCTTTCTAAACGAACACCATCATGACCGGTACAACCACTAAGCACACATCTGTCATGAGGGGAGTTAAAGAGATTTGCTGTGATGTGTCTCAGAAAAAGTGTGGAATGCTCATAACCGTGCCTGAATTAATGTCTTAATTAGACCTCGACTGTTTGCCGCTCCTTTTTAATGAAGAGCAGCAAAATGTCAGGTGCCTGAAGAGGTCTCTTCCTCTCTCTCCATCTGCAAATCAACAGCCTCTTAACAGAGAAGAAAATAAATAACCAAAATTGTCATAACGAAACCGTAAGTGCAAAGCCATTCAACTGAAGTATGGAATGAAAATATAATTACCTGAGAAACAATTGCATGGAAAAAAAAAAAAATAAAAAAAAAACTTGCACAGAGGGAGGGCTGTGGAGACAATGAGACCAAGCGTAGGCTTGGGAACGCAGGAAGGGATTGGGCTTTGGATTGAGTGGTGGAAGCTGAAAAAAGCTTGAGAAATACTTACTCAACAATTCTGAAGTTACAAAAAGCACTTTTCTATTGTTCCAAGCAGTGTGAGCCAAAAAAGAAAAAAATGGGAAGGATAAAACCGCACTTCATGTACAATATAAAATTCCCTTATGGGTAGACGAATGGATGGATTCACACTTGTTTGAGTTTAAATCAGGCTAATTATCCCATTAATGAGGTGACAAATGTCAAGCCCTGCTGGCTAGCTGGGTTATGAGGACAGTGCTGGAGGCCATTTTAGGAACTCAAAACTCAGAATTTTCTGTTTCAGCCTGTCAAGGGATTCAGCCTGCACGTACCTGAAACACTTAGCTACATTTCAACACAAGTCTCACAGAAAACAAACCAGAAACAAATGGAAGACAAAGTCATTTCATACTTGTATAACATATAATGAGTAAAGAGTTTTTTTTGGCTCCTCTCCACTGAAGACTTGAACATGTTAAATTAACTGAATTAGAACTCTAACATAAGAGTATCTGCTCTCATTTTTCCAAAATACATTAATTTGTATTGGATTTTTAGCAGGATACTATACCCAGCACTTCTACAGTAGCCATCAAGGATCATCTAACACATCTAAAAGCTTCAGTTTCCCATCTATAAAGTCATAACTTGGATATGGTTTCATGTCTTTGTTATAAAAGAAGCTCAGCAATAGCAAATACCGCTTGACTTTGACCCGAGATCATAAAACGGCAAACAAACCCAAGCAAATAAGTTCAGTCCTTTAGACTTCAAGTACTTACGGGCCCAAGAGACTGACAGAGAGGTTGACACTGGAACCTCAGCTTATTTGCACATTACAGGCCCTGTCAGGAGTTGTTGTTTTCCCGTCACTAATCTGACGGCCAGCAGGTTTCCTTCAGCTGTTCGGGGTGTTTTGAGGGGTCCAGCGACAGCTCGTCGACCCCCTTCACCTTTACAGTAACTCTAACCCACAATGACACCCAATCCTGACTCTGCTTTTCTCAGTGGATTAGTCTCCTGCCAAGTTCAGACAAATAAACTTTCCACGACTTCAAAATAATGCTTCGCAGAGTCCCTCTGCATGGGGTCTGGCCGTCGTCCATATGGTCCCCCCTCGCAGCTTACATTAAGAAGCGGAGCTGTATAATGTGACGGCCTGGAGAACCATTAATTGCAAAGTTGAAGCCTGTAGAGGCAACTGTATACTAATATTCGAAAGTGCACAGAAGAAGAGTTGGGGAGAGAAAAATTCAACAGGACAGTTGGACAAAGAGACAGTACAGGAAAGAGGTGTAATAAAAGGACTACAGAACTCGGCAGGTAGCCTCAGGACGCTGGGATACCACAGTGCAGAACACACACACACACTTGGTTGAAGAGAAAGATGCTACAGGCATCAGGAAACAAAAGGGTCAGTGTCGTGGAAAACATTGAATCTGAAATTAAAGTGATGTGCTTCTGCTCCAACCCCAAATTCACAATCAAAAAGATGAGAAAAAGAGTAATATTTGTCATTGTCGTTCTCTATATGGTGCTTTAACACTACAACTTCTCGTGCAGAACTCGGGTAGCAATCGAATCAAATGTAAAGCATTTATTTATCCTGTTGGTAAGTTGTGCTTATCTAAGGTTTTCTCCATTTCAGATGGGGCTCAGGACAAATCAAAGGGGCTAAGCTCAGTACAAGCAGCTTATCCAAATGCAGCCTAACCAGGGATTTGTGCAGTTTCATTCAAACAAGATTTATGCTTTTCACTGGCAATTATTACGCACATACACGCTCAGCACAGAAGTTGAAGCAAATCAGTTGATGACTTAGATGGACAGATGTACACGTGCCATCCCATGTGCAGAAAAAAAAGACAATCAGATTGGCTTAGAGACTATCAGCCATCAATCAAATAGCTGAGCAAACATGGGCTTGTGGGACTGTTGAAAAGCATGACGGTGCAGTTAAACATTTTGTTTTGCATTCTGATGCCATAAATCACGGAGAGAAGTAAATATTTTCTGATTTGGCGCTGTCTGTGATGCTGACACAATAGTGTAAAACTAAAACTTCAGTAGAAATACATTGGCATTCAGCACTGAGGGCAATGCAATCTCTTTCAGGTCAAGGGACTTGACCTGAAAGAGATTGCATTGGATCAGCAATGTGGCTTAATGAGGTTCTTAGTTGGCTAAAAGTTGCACTTTTTGTGTGACTTAAAGGGATAGTTCACTCAAAAATGTCAATTCTGTCATCATTTACTCAACCTCATGACTTAGTTTCTTCCTCAAAACACAAATAAGGATATATTGAAAACTGGTTGGACATGGGTTTGGAACAACATAAGAATAAGTAAATGATGACAGAAATTCCCTTTAACAAGTCTTGGCACTCTCAAAACAAGCCAAGAAAATGCATACTGTGTGAGGAAGAGGATGGAAAACAGACTATATTCAAGACTCTTAAAAAGTTAATGGACCCGTTAGACAAAAAGCTGTGGCATTTACTGTCTATTTATGGTTTCTTTATTCGGTCTTTGTGGTTGGCGTGTATAAGCCGAATCAGTTGTTTTGTTCTCAGATATAGTGTGAAGCCGTTTCTGTTTAGCTGTCTGTGGCTTGTGTGGAGGATGTAGAACAAGAGGAGAGTAGAAATATTTACAAACGCATCCTATAATGATCTCTTGAGGCCTATTCCAGGGTAAAAAGAGCAAAAGAGCACGAGAAATAGAAAAAACAGAAAGGACAAGAGAAAACAGATAGGCATGGAGCAGAGAAAATGACTAAATTCCTCAGTTCATCCTTTAAAACCCACACTGTCTACTTTAAATCTGATATGAGATGGCGGTACTGATGCAAAATCCAAATCCCTTCTAAAGCCGAGTAGAAAGAGCACGCTGGAAATACAGAAGAGCGAGAGAGGGAAGTAAAAACAGACAGACAACAGATGCCTGCAGAGTAAATATATTGTTTTCCTCTTCTGACAGTCGATGATGATTCTTTTATGGGGAAGTCATTGTGGTCTGAAAGGAGAAACAATTTCCTCTACATCTCACAAGGCAACAATAGCAGCCTGCGTAACTGCTCTACAGTTGAAGCCATCGCTGCCATTGTTGGTTACATGATCCCAGCGGTCTGCATTTTTTTCCTTTTAGACGTTATTGTTGGGACTCGTCCTCTTTCGTGGCCTTCCATATAAAATAACTGCCCGTGCCCAAAAGACTGTCCTCTATAAACTTTCCATGAGCTTGAATAAAGATACAAAATCACAAAACTGATTTTTTTCTATATTTTTTCCAATATTTTCTATTGATTAAAACTATTAGTATGTCTGAGCAATACAGACATACAACCATACATACATAGTTTTGAAATGCATTTATATATTAGGATTTTTTATTCAGGATTACTTTTAGATTTGGATTATACATCTATGTCATATTATAACTAATTATACTACATTATATTTACTTATTTTTTTTTTTTTTGGCCCACTATAATATCCATAATATTATATTTAATAAATTTAAAAATAATAAACAAACAACTAAAGAACTAAAAATAGAAATAAGTAAAAAAAAAAATGATATTACTAAACTAAATAAACTAAAAAAAGTAATTTGATATAATGTTTTCCTTTGTTTATCCCCACAATAATGTATATTAAATCCATTAATTTCTTGTATTGGACTGCATGCAGGGTTATGTATGTTATATAAAATTGTGAGATAGGAAGTCAGAACAACTTATATATGAAGAGCCCTCAAACATCATTGGATAGCCAACATAAAGACAGCAGAAAGTCTACCGAAAGAGGTGGGGGACAAAAAAGAAAGAAAGAGAAAGTCAGCATTTGAGTGCTTGAAACCTGATCTTGTGCAACACAGTTAATCTTATCTCTGTCACACCGCTCAGTGTGACCCTGTCTAAAGCAGACAGCACTCTGGAGAGAGAGTAGCCCAAACATCAGACAGATCTCATTACACAGGGGCAACCCAGGAAGCCAAGACTGTCACCCGATCCACCGCACACCTTTAAGCTCTCACACTCAGCGTCAAAACACCGCATACCTGCAGGGAAGGAGAGGACGGGACGGTTTCTGCCACTCGTTAGACAATTTACACAATGGTGATTTGATGCTATTGAAAGTGCAGCTAAATTGTGTTCCATCTTAATTGGCTCTGTGGGGGAAACTGCAAAGACAAAATATCTCTAAAAGCCTTCACAGAAGATCAGGGAGATACTGGGGCCAATGCGGCTTCATTGGGGAGCGTATAGACAGCGACTGAACTGATGATGGAGCGTTCTCTGGGTTTACTCAGCCCGAGGGGCAGCTGTTTACTAGCTCTCCATGAGGGCGACAAAAACAAACTACGGGTCACACTATAACCCCACACACACACAGCCCGTGGGTCTGGACCCCCTGCAGGACCAGCAGCTGCTTCGAGCTGAGCCAAACTGTGTGTGCCAAACACACCAACAACACCAATCCAACAATATTTGCATACACTTACACAAAAGTACAAAGGTGTTACCATGTTTTTGGTACAACTTGCAATTCCATAGCACACGAATAAACTAACCATTTCATAATACAGCATGCATTAAAAGTACCATGGTATTAACATCTGACACTATCCCTGTACCACTATACTTTACCAGTAAGAGTAAATCCACAAGACTCTGAAAACCAACCACAAGCAACATATCTTCTGTTTATGCTCTGAATACACACAGTCCATGCTTGACTGTGACCACATGGCTGCCCTTGTATGGCCTCTTGAGAAAGCTCTGTGATGGCGTTGCTCCGGAGGTGATTATCATTTAATGGATGACATCAGTGCCAGCAACGTTAGCTATGTTAGTGTAGAAAACATATCCAAAACCACCAAGCCTTGCACTGGGATGGACATTAACCTCACATGCCACTCCTTATTAGATATTATACACCACACTCACAAATACATACACAGACCTACCCGGGTTGAAGCCCAGTGCTCGGCATTTCCTGTCTCTTTCTCTGATTGTGTAATGGGATTACATGGCCCTGACCTTGCTCTGTGCCCTAGCACTCCTGTTGCCCTCTGGACTGACTCACCGGCAAAACATAATGAAAAAGCCCAAAGCTGGCAGTGCCAAGAAACAGCTACTCACACAGGATTCCAAATTAGAACCACAAAGAAAAATATCTCATCTGGGCTCTGCTGCCTGTAGTGGAAATTGCTCAGTATTCTGGATGAGCTTGAGCATGAGCTCTTTTGCTTCAGTAATATATTTGCGAGTGAATAAAAACAGGATTGGACTTGATTTTAACCAACAGGTTTGATTGCATCTTTCTTGGGAGGCTGAAGATCAAGTTCATCCTAACATTCAATAAAAAGAATGTCATACATGCTGAGAAAGTTCTATTTGCAAAACAAAACAAAACAAAACAAAACAAAACATTCTTAATAGTTCTGAGCCACTTTTACAGTAAGGTTCAATTTGTTAGAAATTATTAATAAAAAATAAACAAAAATAAATGTTAATTTACAACTATTATTAATTACAGTAATTATTAGTACTAACAGATTTTTTTTTAAATCTTAATGTATACCATTTCATGTTAAGAAAGTTAGTTAATAACTGTCACCCATCCCCTCTGTGGGATGCCTAAATTTACTTCACTATATTACAATTAAATCCTAATCTAATCATGACAAACTATATATCGTTGGAAAGGTCTAAGAGTCCTAAATAGATATTTTACCACTTTTTGTGTTAAAAAAATATGTAGGAAAAGTAATAGATTAATTTATGACAAGAGTGCACCTGAAAAACTACATCATAACAGGAGTTCTGAGCTTTGTCACAGAAAGTCTTCTTAGTCGCCTTTTTCCCTATCACGCTTTAGAAATCATAAGAAATTATATATCAATTGAAAACTTAAAATCTCAAAATTCATCCTTTGAAACCCATTTCAAAATCGGACATTGCATTACTACGGAAATGGTACATCAAAATCATGTTACAAAATGTTTTCATTCATGAATTATAAAAATTTAAGTGCACTTTAATGTCTATGTTCAAAAATGTGAGTGACAGTTAAGGGGTTAAGCAATTATCATTAAAATAAACAAAAATAAATAAATGTTAATTAACATTATTATTAATTACAGCAATTATTAATAAAAATAGAAAAAAATATTCATTTACACAACTTTAGTTTAACATAGCTTGAATATAAAGTTAAAGCAATTACTATTCAAAATAAAAAAAAAAATCCTTATATAACTTAAATGTTAAGCAAGTTAAAGTTAAGCAGTTATAACTAAATAAATAAATAAAATCATTCAGACTTGGTTAAAAATATGCAGAAATGTTGAAATTAACCTTAGCTAAGACAAATAAATGATGTAAAAGTGAACTAAACATTGCAGAACAAAACATTATATTGTGTTATTTTTCTTTGGAATGATATGCACAGATGAATTGTGCACAGTCAGACCAAAAACGTGTATTAGGAAAGCAAACCAGGTCAATTTTCATGTTTCCATGTAACATCCTAGGTACCCTGAGTAAATAAAATGGGAGTTATTAAGTTGCAAAGCAGAGCATTATTAGGGAATTTGCAGGCAAGTAAGCATTTCCTTTTTCTGCTAGTCTAAATGACTGGAAGTGCATTTGGGATGCATGAACGAGGTGAGGCTGTCAGTTCGCATTAGGCGCATGGAAGTGTGACGTCACAGGGAAGTCTGCCACGAGCCAGCCGGCTGAACAGGAGGATGGGGAGGGGGGGTGTCTGTGCTCTATGCCAAGACGGGATGAAAGGTAGATGCGGAAAAGGGGTGAGGGCCCGGTAATGACTTAGTGAAGGAGACATTATTACCTGACGTTTAAAACATTATCGTACGCTATTAGATAAGTATCAGAATTCATTAGAGATGATGGTGTCTGAATGATGTCTCTTAGGCGATAAAGACAGGGGAAGAGGTGGACAGGCCAAGAGAAGACAGGAAATTACCAATAACACTCTGATAGCAGCTAAAAAAACCCTTCCAAAACAGCACAGAATCTCTGAGAAAACGTCTGTTTCATGTACGGGGCAGATGGGGCAGCTAAACTAAGCCTAGTCACGTGGTATTTCTTTCTAGATGCTTCAAGAAAGTGTTAATGATCTACAATGATGTTCTCAGTAGAACACATCACCACACTATAAACTCTTTTGACGCTAATAATGGCACCAGCGAACACAATACATCTTGTCAGCTGAAATGAGTTCATAAGTAAGACGTGTAAGATACAAAGCTGCTTCGATTGTTGACAAGGTCCAAACAAGATGAAAGTTTTTGAAGGTGTTATTTAAAGTGACAGGGAAAGAAAAGAAGGGAAAATGCACTCACAAGCACAAACAATGTGTTTTTTTGTGTTAAAAAAACATAATTCAGGCTTTTAGCCAGAGAGCCTCGCTTGAAAGCTACCTAATAAAACCGGCTCTTCAGAAACGCAACAGCATCAACAAATCACAGCACCACACAAACGACTGACGATGAGTGCTTTTGGTTTCCATTCAAGGGAAGCATGTCTCTTTATATTTGTTGCAAATACTTATGCACATTTAAACATGCATCATAATCGGTTATGAGACTGAAGGTGAGGTAACAAGGTAGCAAAATTATCCATTGTCAGTTGTGTAACTCTCATAGAATTCAAACAACTCAGCTCTTTGTTGGTCAGTGTGGTGAAGCCATGTGACCAACTTGAACCTTTTGAGAAATCTGCATGGGGAAACCTTTCATACTCATACAAAAATCCCATTAGCATGTATTCCTATTAAAATGACTGAATTTCAACCATAAAAAAGTTCTGAACAACAAAATAGCATCACTGACATCAAACCTAACGCAATACATCTACGCATTGATGAAACGTAAGAAATTCTTTTTGTTCTTTTGTCAAATTAAAAGATTTCTTTCAAAATGATGTAAATTGTACATAAGAATTGTTTTACAAACTATTTAGAAGAAATTCTGAAATTATAGAAGAAATGAGCCTCACAAGTGTGAATAAGCTACAGTGGAAGGCATTTTCTGTCTCACGAAAAGCTATCAAATGCCTCCAGAAGAGTCATATGGATTAATTTTATGGTGCTTTTATGTTATTTTTGGAGGTTGAAAGCAGCACCCTTTCATGTATAGAAAGTGAGAAGCCAGGACATTCTACAAAACATCTTCATTTGTTTTTTACTAAATAAAGACATGGGTTTAGAAAGACATGAGGTTGAGTATATAATGACATAATTATTTTTTTGCTATCCCTTTAACATCAGTTATTCCTAAATTTATTGCCCCGTTTTTTAACAACGTAATGGGTGGTCAGACTACAACTAGAGCCCATGGCACACAACAGTGTTTGCTGTAGTGAAAGCCAAGCAGGTTTTAATTGGTTTAAAGTGCACTCCACCTACCCAGACATGCACATGCAGAACAATTTGAGGTTTTCCCATCTCTAGGCTTAGCTTTTATCTAATTTCCTCTCCGCTCTAAGAGACTACACTAATGAATTGGGTAATCACAGATATCTGGCCCATTCAAGTGCTTTGTAAAGTAAATCAATATGGTCTGGCGACGGGCCAGTTGTCCACTTTGACGGACAGTAGAAATCTATTTGTGGAACCGTGGCCAAAAAAATGCTTTTACTCTCTCTCTCTCTATCACATTATCTATTCCTGCGCCCTCCCCTCTTCATCCTCATGACCTCATTGTTTTCCATGCTAAAGGTGGGTTATAATTTTATGTAAAGAGCTTATGGAACTTTGTTTCATTTCCGCAGTAGTGGATCAATAAGGCTAACATGATTGGCAGGAATTTCTATGAATTTCAAACACTTTCCCCGCAGTGATTATGTGAGCCGGCCGCTCTGGTTGAATATCGATATGCTGATGACTAGCCACGCTATGCTAATGCTCTGGGCTTCAACCAAACCTCAGTGAACATCACAGCCCTGCTAATACGAAATGGATGTTTCGTTGTCATTACAGAGGTTTTCCTTTTCTAAACATGCTGGAACGAGGTCCCGCAAGGACATCTGTTAGCAATGAGTGCAACTCTAATCTTTAGAATGCTTTAGTGGGAAGACTTTGAGATGGGAGCACAGATCTTCTCTTATGTGGTTTACCAGCTCTGATCACATTGTCAAACGTTAGTGGAAACCGCCACCCAAATCGCTAGTTCACACGATTACATTTAGACCTCAAGTGCCAGAGAGAAAGTCTGGATTACAGCAACTTTAAAGCTTTGTATTCAGTCAAAAAAAAACACTTGAAGAACGTGTAGTATAATACAGCAGGCGTGACAGATTACCAAAATGGAGGTGCTGTGCGTTACCCGATATTAACCGAAGTACGTAGCGCTGTCAAAAGCAATTAGATGCAATCTGTATTTGATGAAACAGCACCAGTTTCACTTCAGGAAGGGGCTATGATAATATCACCAACAAAAACAATTATTTTCAGCCCAATTTGCCATATTACCTCACACATTTACATGCTTTATCCAAAGCAACTTACTTAATGCATGAACTCCCTGGGAATTGAACCCACAAACTTGGCGTTGAGTTTCTCTAGAAAAAGCTGACAGATAACTACTTTGTTGTGAAAGGGGTTGTGGGCAATACTTTGAAAAAGCAAAAAAACAACTCAAAAAGCATAATCCAGGCATCTTTGGCTTACTAATTGTCAATATACTATGACCTGGGATGCACAAAGGCAAATCTTGTATGCTATTTAGGACAGAAAGCATGTGAAGTGGTATGCAAAGTCTGATGTATTCTAAATTTATTCTACACACGTTCCTTCAAACTGTCCTCCTCTTACACATGTCTCAGGAAACAGAGCTTATAACATGGACCGCATCTTGAATTTAGTCAAGAGGGAAATAAAACGGCAAGAACCGTGGATGCAGGTCTCTGGTGAGGACTGACACTAATCACAAGGTTAATTCACCAACCTCATGATGTTAAGACCAATTATGGCTGGCAGTCAACAGGGTAATGTGCCGCTCTCCTGAAAAGCGATACGAAGTATATTAAATGAAGAGGCAGAAGTTTATAGTAAGGAGATTAATAAAGTAGAAGGGCAGGAATAAACAGATGCTGTGCAAGAGTGCAGCACATGGGATCCTGAGAGAGCGCATTAGCATCAACTACCTAATCAACTCTCCTGATCTGAATGCAATCAGTCTACAAAACGAGACAATGGCTATGTTTAGAATTGCATACTGACATAAAACTTCCATGATTTCCATGAAATGTGCTGGTCAGTCTTTTCCATGCTATTACCCTGAAAGGCAACAGAAGCATTAAAGCTTCAAAAAGGATACAAATGCATGATGAAAGTATCACAAAAGTGGTCCACATAAGTATACTATATTCTATAATATATACAAGTATATACTATATATACAAGTCTTCAGATCAAAAATTCATTCATTATTAATTGATACTTATTCTCCTCCAGTGAGCTAAGTGAGCTGAACTCAAGAACCAGTTGAACTAAAGAATCAAATGAGTCTGATTCATGAACAAATCATCCAAATTGGTTTGGTGATCTGGATCAACTGGTTCATTGAAAAGATTTGACTCATTTCATTCAAAAACTGAACATTGCCACTTCTCTTATAAACATCAGTCCAGATTTTCAATAAATAACTTTTTCAATCTGTTTCTCATACAAAACTTCAAAAGGACTACTTTTTAGCATACTTTTATGTTCTTTTCTCAGCTTAAAAGCCTTCATTTATTGTAATTCAATGGAAAAAAGCGACCAGTACAATTCTTTAAAATCCCCCATTTAAGTTCTATGGATGAAAGAAAGTCATAAGGGTTTGAAACAACACAAAGGTGAGCAAATGATGACAGTATTTCATTTTTGAGAAAAATATTACTTTAGGAGAGCATCCATAGAGATTTTAAAATGCCTCTTTAACAGCACAAAGTACAAAAACATGGTTTGAAAACAAACTTAAAGCAGTGACAAAAAGAGCGAATAGTGAAACAAAGAACAGAGCGACTACAAAAGAGCGATAATTCACAGAGAAAAAAGCAGAATCTCACGAAAAAGAGCGAGGGAGAGAAACGAAAGATGGCTAAGAAGAAAAAGAGAGTGGAAAAGGAGAGAGAGTGTGAGTAAGTGTGTGTGTGTGTGTTTGTGTGTGTGTGTGTGTGTGTGTGTGTGTGTGTGTGTGTGTGTATGTGTGTCAGTAATGAGATCACTGCAGGGTGGGCTGTCTAATGGTAATGTAATGGACTAGCTAGAAAGACAGTGTGAGAGAGACAAAAACACAGAGACGCAGAAAAGAGAAGACGAAGCATTGAGCTCACAGAGGCACAAAAAGTGAAAGGAAGACAGCTGGCCAGTACTCAACTCTCACACACATAAGGCTCGGACACACGACTGTATGCAGACAGAAGGCCGACTGAAGACCGTGCCAAGAAGATAAGTGGAAGAGGTCTGGGGGCAGAAGTGTGTGTGTGTGTGTCTTTGTGTGGACGTGTGTTTGATGAGTGAAAGGAACAGCAGGGTCCCTCTATCTCTCAGCCTTTGGCTCTTTAGCTGCGCTTCAGTCCTGAGCCAGCCCAGGAAAGCTTGAGATCCCTCCTAAAGAACTGTGAGGCTCGGTCTGAATAGCAGAATGAAGTCACTTGCTCTCTTTTTGTCTTCACTGCTTTAGTTGGATGGGTCAACCTGGGGTCAAGGCACCAAAAAAGTGTCTAAAGATGGTCAAAGAGCAGTGCTAACCAAACAAACATATATCAAGCATCACCACTATCATGATTTGAGACTACACTCATTCTAAAAGGTGATTTTACCATTGCAGTATTTGAAACGCCAACCTTGACTGCCTATAAAGGGGTTGCAACTACTTGAAGAACAGGGTTTTTCCTTGTCTAATCCAAGAATAGACTCCCATTGGAAAATCAGGGCAAGCCAATCTTCAATATGTGCTCTCGCAGCTCCTAATTTCAATCAGAGACTCCCACTATTGGTAGGAGGCAAATTGAAGTTGAATTGCCCAGTGTACAGTAACATGATTAGGAAGATTGCTCGCAATCTCGCTGAGAGCCAGCAAGGTGGCACTGAGGGTGCAACACCATCTGCAATCACAGCAGACAATAATGATTACTGTAATCACCTGATCATGCTATCGGGACACATCTGCTGATAAAACTGCTTTCACTACTACAAAATGTCTTAAAATAGTACACTTTTACTCAGACCATACATGTCTAAAATGTGATGTAACAGCCACTTTCACAAATGTGACCCTGGACCATAAAACCAGTCATAAGGGTCAATTTTATTTTATTTATTTATTTTTTAAAATTGATCATTTGAAAGCTGAATAAATAACCTTTCTATTGATGTATGCTTTGTTATGATAGGACAATATTTGGTTGAGATACAACTATGTGAAAATCTGGAATCTGAGGGTGCAAAAAAATCTAAATATTGAGAAAATCGTTTTTAAAGTTGTCCAGATGAAGTTCTTAGCAATGCATAATACTAATCAAAAATTAAGTTTTGATATATTTACAGTAGGAAATTTACAAAATATCTTCATGGAACATGATCTTTATTTAATATCTTAATGATTTTTGGCATAAAAGAAAAATCGATAATTTTGACCCATACAATGAATTGTTGGCTATTTCTACAAATACAGGTGCATCTCAATAAATTAGAATGCCGTGTAAAAGCTCATTTATTTCAGTAATTCAACTCAAATTGTGAAACTCGTGTATTAAATAAATTCAATGCACACAGACTGAAGTAGTTTAAGTCTTTGGTTCTTTTAATTGTGATGATTTTGGCTCACATTTAACAAAAACCCACCAATTCACTATCTCAACAAATTAGAATACTTCATCAGACCAATAAAAAAAAAAAAAACATTTTTAGTGCATTGTTGGATAAAAATTTACTGTATATGTACTCAATACTTGGTAGGGGCTCCTTTTGCTTTAATTACTGCCTCAATTCGGCGTGGCATGGAGGTGATCATTTTGTGGCACTGCTGAGGTGGTATGGAAGCCCAGGTTTCTTTGACAGTGGCCTTCAGCTCATCTGCATTTTTTGGTCTCTTGTTTCTCATTTTCCTCTTGACAATACCCCATAGATTCTCTATGGGGTTCAGGTCTGGTGAGTTTGCTGGCACACCAACACCATGGTCATTTAATCAACTTTTGGTGCTTTTGGCAGTGTGGGCAGGTGCCAAATCCTGCTGGAAAATGAAATCAGCATCTTTAAAAAGCTGGTCAGCAGAAGAAAGCGTGAAGTGCTCCAAAATTTCTTGGTAAACGGGTGCAGTGACTTTGGTTTTCAAAAAACACAATGGACCAACACCAGCAGATGACATTGCACCCAAAATCATCTCAGACTGTGGAAACTTAACACTGGACTTCAAGCAACTTGGGCTATGAGCTTCTCCACCCTTCCTCCAGACTCTAGGACCTTGGTTTCCAAACGAAATACAAAACTTGCTCTCATCTGAAAAGAGGACTTTGGACCACTGGGCAACAGTCCAGTTCTTCTTCTCCTTAGCCCAGGTAAGACGCCTCTGACGTTGTCTGTGGTTCAGGAGTGGCTTAACAAGAGGAATACGACAACTGTAGCCAAATTCCTTGACACGTCTGTGTGTGGTGGCTCTTGATGCCTTGACCCCAGCCTCAGTCCATTCCTTGTGAAGTTCACCCAAATTCTTGAATCGATTTTGCTAGACAATCCTCATAAGGCTGCGGTTCTCTCGGTTGGTTGTGCATCTTTTTCTTCCACACTTTTTCCTTCCACTCAACTTTCTGTTAACATGCTTGGATACAGCACTCTGTGAACAGCCAGCTTCTTTGGCTATGAATGTTTGTGGCTTACCCTCCTTGTGAAGGGTGTCAATGATTGTCTTCTGGACAACTGTCAGATCAGCAGTCTTCCCCATGATTGTGTAGCCTAGTGAACCAAACTGAGAGATCATTTTGAAGGCTCAGGAAACTTTTGCAGGTGTTTTGAGTTGATTAGCTGATTGGCATGTCACCATATTCTAATTTGTTGAGATAGTGAATTGGTGGGTTTTTGTTAAATGTGAGCCAAAATCATCACAATTAAAAGAACCAAAGACTTAAACTACTTCAGTCTGTGTGCACTGAATTTAATACAAGAGTTTCATAATTTGAGTTGAATTACTGAAATAAATGAACTTTTCCACGACATTCTAATTTATTGAGATGCACCTCTATACCTGTGATATAAGACTGGTTTTATGGTCCAGAGTCACAAACAGGCTACAAAACTGGGCTTCAGAGTCTCAATAAATGTAAAATATAATAAATTATAAATATAAATATATATATATATATATATATATATATATATATATATATATACATATATAAATAAATAAATAAATATATATATATATATATATATATATATATATATATATATATATATATATATATATACATACATACATACATACATACATACATACGGGTATATATACATATATACAGTATACACACACACACACACACACACACACACACATATATATATATATATATATAATTCTAAAAACTATGTTTTCATAACATACATACATACATACATACGGGTATATATACATATATACAGTATACACACACACACACATATATATATATATATAATTCTAAAAACTATGTTTTCATAATTTTTGGAAAACATAACACTTTTCAAATTCATGATATTTGTGGAAAGTGGCTACAGTGACATGAGACAGATGAAAAAGACAAAGCATTCAATTTACAGGCAGATTGATGCTAATTTAACATGAAATTGAAGGAGGAGTGAGAAATTGTTATGATGATTGAAATGCATGTTCTATTGTTTTGCTCATTTGTGTTCAATATAATTGAAGCTTCCTTACAACACTGAAACCAAGAGGAACATTTAAACAAATGCATTTCTTGACTGCCTGTACCTGGCAGCAGATGCTGTATTATCCTCAATGGCTGACACTTTTTTCCCCCCCTAAAATACTCTGGAACTAGAAAAGCAAGGATAATAACAGACCACACTAAATATGGAATTAAAACAAGAAAAGCTTGGCTTTTACAAAAAGCACTCAATTCAAGTAATTATGAAACTGCAGGAGAAAAGTATAACCTCAGCCAACAACATTGCAGATACACCAATTTGTTTTGCCGCACAACAGCAGAATTTGTTGTAGTGTTGCAATATGTCGGGAAAATGCCACCACTATGAAAACCGATGTGCCGGATGCTCCCCTGACCTTGAAAAAACAAATTAACACATAACTGCTGGGCAAGTTTAGCAGGGCAAACTCTAGTGAGGGTTTTTGCCGCTGACAGCCCGTTTCTAAATGACTCATTAAGTTTCTGCTAAAGTAAAAATAATCTCTGCCGATCTCTCTGATGAGGAGAGAGCGGTACAGACATCTGGAGAGAGCAAAGGCTCTAAAATAAGATTTATGTGGTTTTATGAGAGTTGTGTGGCTTTTAGTCCATTTTTGTTAAGATAAAGTCACAATGGCAAATTTCAGCAAAATTTTGTGGGGAAAAAGGTCCGTTGCCAGTAGTGTAGAGTCATAGTGTTGGTCAGCGTGACAAATCTGTGTGACCAACCTGAACCCAACAGTAAATGCGACTGCATCTTTAGTTTTGAGAAATCTATATGCTAACGTAATCCAAATATCATCTTTAAACAGATATGCAATTCAAAGCAATAGGAAGTAGTAAGTCTAAAGATTTTAGCTATGAAAAAATGAAATATGTCAGCATAGAAAAGAAAACTGTGTCAAGCCATTTCATGGGATCTTTAAAAATGCATACCGCTACATTTCAGTGAGCATACTGTATGTGCTGGTTTTGTGTGTATTCTCATGAGACAGAGATGGTTTTATTCTGAAGTTCCCGTAAAGCTAAGCCACAGAAGTGCTGGAGAACATGTTACATGTTCAAGCATTTCTTCTCCCCCTTCTCCATTTCCAACTCTCTTTCCTGCTGTGCAGCCCAGACAATAAAGCATGTCTTCAGCCACGGCTCATTATGGACCGTGGTGGTCCATACGCTACAGACTGGGAAAGCTAAACATGCTAAGCCCAGCTGTTTCCCAGCTCATCAAAGACTTCAGCAACTAGCACATCAGACCCCATCTTCCACCACAAGGGATGCTTGGAACAAAATAAAGGTGTTTCTGGACAGAAGCAATGGAGGTTGAGCTAACTAGCGGACACAGCTGCGTGTCGGGCCACTAAACTGCCGTCGCTTTCATGTGTGGCAGTCAGCTGCAGATCACCGCTGCATCTCTGCTCCAGTCCTGAACACATCCACCATGTCAGCGATGATGTCAGTGTCGAGGAGAGTGGGATGGGTGCCCAGAAACTCACTTAACCAGTTCAATGAGACATTTGTCCAATTAGGGCCTCAATTGCCTGCCAGAAGGAAGCCACCTGAACCGTTCTTCCAAGCCCTGTCGGAACACAGTCCAAACCAAATACTGATTAACTAACGAAGCAACATGACAGAAATCGGTTTGGTCACGCATGGCCACTGCGCTGTTTATGAGATGTTTCTGCCAGCATAAACAACAACGCACAAAAACAGTGTTTGGGAGAAGCTTCCACAAAAATATTAAGCAGTATAACTGTTTTCAACAGTCATAAAGATAAGAAATATTTCTTGAGCAGCAAATCAGCATAATTTCTGAAGGATCATGTGACTCTAAAGACTGGAGTAATGATGCTGAAAATTCAGCTTTACCATCAAGGGAATAGATTACATTTTAAATTACATTAAAATAAAAAATGGTTATTTAAAACCGTAATATTATTTCACAGCGTGAGCATTTATACTGTGTTTTCGTAAAATAAATGCAGCCTTGGTGAGTATAAGAAACTCCTTATAAAATATTTTTAAAAAATCTCACTGAGCCCACATTTTTGTGGTGTATGTAGTTGCTGTTGATTAATACTATCTGTCACTTATAGGTGTTTTCTAGTTAGTGCATTTACTGAAATTCCTCATATTGTTGTGCCAGATAAATCCTGCTCTGATTGTAAAAATAAATCACATAATCAGATATTTAGTTAAATACTTAGCTTTATCTTATTTATCTTTGTTTATCTATTTTAAAGCATCAATGTAGCTTGGAAAACTAAGTTTTAAAGCAGCTTCCCCAACGCTACATAATGCAGACGTAGAATAGTTTTCCTTTGGGGGCTTTTACATGAGTGGAAATACCATGTAGGTCATACAAACTACTCCTCACATCACAGTACTTATTTTACTACCAATTAGAAATAGAAGGATGTCTAATGGGGGCACGTATAATTAGCCCAGGTGCTCTTTTCAATTGACTTTTTTTTTTAGTAAACCTGAGTCACACCATTTCCTGCAGTCCCACAGTTCACGATGCCTGCGCTCTGATTGGATTAATGTAGTACAGATCGTGTGACCATCTCAAATCAGCGCTAATCTCCCAGTGGGATAACTTTAAAGATCTAATTTTAGCATGCGGTCTTTTCCTCTCTAACAATATCAAAGAGAAAAGCAACCCTCTGGGGCCGATCGCTCCTAACGTATTCCCCCTCCTCTCAGGAAGCCCACACTCTCCCCTGAGATTTGCACTTAAAGCACAATATAAACTTAACTTCACGCCCTATAATTAATCTGAGGCAATACTGCTAACAGAGGCTGATATTTTCAATAGCAAATATGGCCCATCTTGTTCTGCTTACACATAAGCTGTAATTTTAATATAAATGTTAAGTATTAGAATGGTAGAACTGCATGTTTTTCCTCTTGAATGTAAATTCACACGCTTACTAAAATCAGATGCAAAATGGAAACAAAATGGCTGAATGGGATGTTAAATGCCACAGATTTTTTTATTCTGCTGTCCTTGCCACCCTTATCTGCCAAAATCCTGCTGAGGTGAACAGTATCAGTGCTCTGCCACCCATCAGCTCAGAGGGCAATGCCACCGGGGGAAGGTCAGGAGCCTATTACACACACAACGCTCTTACATTTTCTGACATTAAAAAAGAAGAACAACACAATATAGCATATATACAACATCATAAAATAAAATAAAATTTTATTGCCATAATACATGTCCAAATGAAATAAAATTAAAATACGACAGTATAGCAATGGTATCACACAGTAAAGTCTATCACATATGAATCATTTCCATATTCATATCAATGTACATTGAAATATAATAATAATAATAATAATAATAATAATAATAATTATTATTATTATTATTATATATCCAAAAAATACATTAGAAAAAATAATAAATAAATAAAAGCCAATAAAAAAAAATTGTTTTACCGTAATACCGCTTACAAAAAAATACGGCAATACCATATTTTTTGGTAGTAATTTGGTTTCCAATTTGGCCAACACTTTAAGCCATATTTCAAAAGGACAAATCTTTTATTTTTGTTTTTCTACATTACATTATATCATTTTGATGCTCAATTTCACTTCAAGCATGTACAAGTTTAAGTTAAGTGCTTTAGTATGAATGCAAATCAGTGTACATTTACAATATTGACCATCATACTTTATCATTCATCATTCATTTCATTTAAATATTCATTGTTATCTGTATTGACCAAAATGTATATTCTTAATACAAATGATTATGGTGTTTTCAGAATCCTGCATGCTATTAATCAATCTCAGAGTCCAGTGGATGGCTGTTAATGTTGCTTACATTCAACACTCTCCAATATTTCATTCACCCTAAAACGGTTACAAAAAAGGAGTGTGAAAATGACTAATGCTAGAACTGTTTAACCTACAGCAGTCTAATGGAATCTGGACAACAGCACCCCGGGTCTGCTTTCATTAATTCATTCAAAGGGCTTGTTCCTCAACTTGTGTGTCCAGCTACAAGAGCCAATGCTGTAAGAGTCGCCTGTATCTGCTTTACCAGGATAGAGAGAGAGAGAGAGAGAGAGAGAGAGAGAGAGAGAGAGAGAGAGAAAGAGAGCTCAACCAGCATGGAGCTTCTGCTTGGAGCAAGGGAGGGTATGTCAGGGGACTGTGTCGATTGAATGGGGAATTGCAAGAGGGAGGGAGAGAAAAGAGAAAGTGGCAATAGAGAGTGGTGGGTTTGCTCTTTGGGAAAGGAGCCAATCCAATTACAGGCAGCAGTGCAAGCCCGGTTTCTTCAGCTGAGCTAAATTTCACATTTCATCAGTCTCTTCCCTTCTCTCGCTGCTGCTGCTGTGCAACACTCTCTCCCTCTTTCTCCCGTTCCCTCCCCCTCCTGTTGCAGGTGGAGGGCAGGAATAGGCAGATCATGCAACCGACTCCATTCTTCAAAAGATGAGGTGCAACCACTCACCCCCGTACAACAGTATATCGCCTATAGAGCATCAAAATCATGTAACATCAACATAGCCAACATCCACAAAATCCTGTAACATCCACTAGGGCTAGGTCATGTAGCTAAAAGCAGAAATTGTACTTTTAAAATTAATTTAAAAATTTATATATTGATATTAGTGATGTCAAATCGCTTAATCACGATTAATCACATCCAAAATATTAATAATAATAACAATTTTTATATATATGAAAACATACAGTAAAAATCTAGCATACAGTAAAAATCTGTATTTATAAAAAATACATATTTCTTCTTCGTATTCTTCTTCTTATTATAGTTTTAAATAATATTATAGAAATATAAGAATGATATATAAGAATGTCGTGATTTTAGTCCACAAGTAAAATACAGTAAAAATACAGAAAAAAAATTCCACTTTTTCACTACATTAACTAAATAATATTTTTAAAATTAATTGAAAAAAAAAATTATATTGATATTAGTGCTGTCAAATCGATTAATCATGTAATAATGTACTATGTATATTTTTATGCATAAATAAATACACACACATACATGTATATATTTAAGAAATATTTATGTGTGTGTGTGTGTGTGTGTGTGTGTGTGTTTATATATATATATATATATATATATATATATATATATTCATATTTATATATGATTTATATTATACATAAATATAAACATAAAATTACAAATATAACTTATATATATATATATATATATATATATATATATATATATATATATATGTATGTGTGTGTATTTATATATACATATAAATATACACAGTACACACACATATATTTTGTAAAAAGTATACGTATCGCTTTTCATTTATTCTCTTTCCTATTACTTGTTTCACTTTTCTTTCAGTTTTTATAACCATTTCTTACTTGCATGTTTGGCACAGTTATTTTTTAAGGATTACTGTTAAACTAATGCAGATTGATTTGTATATGTTATCTATTTTAATTTTAGTTACAGTTGTAGTAATTGTAATTTTATTCGTTTCTTTCTATTATGTCTGTATAAGTTATTTATTAAGTTTTAGTTTTATTTAATTTGAGTTATTTTAGTACTTCAACAAACTACATGGAAATGAAATAATATTGAATCTATGGATATGTGTGTGTGTGTGCATATATGTCTGTGTGTGTGTGTACATACACGTAGTTGTTTTTGGTGTTTGGCTTAGTTTTATGTTAGAATCATTATTACACTCATACCTTTTGTTCTCTTAATATTTTGAATTGTTTGTAGCTTTATTTTGTTTTCATTTAAAAGTTAAGTTTAGAAATTTTGTCATATGCATTTTTCATTTTTATTTAATTAATTTTTTTAATGTGTGTATATATACTATTTATAAAGTTTTAGCTTTTAGTTTTGGATCAGTTTTAGTTGTTTTAATACAATTGATTGTTTCTGTTGTCCTCATTTGTAAGTCGCTGTGGATAAAAGCGTCTGCTAAATGACTAAAAATAAAAGTAAAAAAAAAAAATTTATTCTGGATGCGATTAATCGATTTGACAGCACTAATTCATATTAAAATGTTTGTTGTTATTGTTATTATTAACTTGTTATATATACAGTAAAAACTATATTTAAAAAAATACATTGTTATTATTATTATCATTATTATTATATTTATAAATTCTATATAAATAATGTCCTGATTGTAGTACACAAGTAAAATGTTGTAAAAACCTTGTTAAAAATAAAAATGTTTTCCACTCTTTTTCACTACACGAACTAAATTATATTTTAAAAAGTTTTTATAATATATTGTGTATTTAAATATATTTTTAGATATTTTTTATTATTATTTTTAAATATTTAAACATTCTATATGCACCAGTACAATAACACATAGTAATTAGAAGTTTCAATATTTACTTACATTAGATTAATATTTACCTACATATATTTTACTTAAACATTTAATATGCAAAAAATACCACAAGCAGACGCAAGCGAATCTTTGAATCAGTGGACATCAGTGGAAATGGACAGTTGATTTATTGAAATGAACTGAAAGCTCCAGTGTGCCAGTTTTGCTTCTGAAATCAGTGTATTAAAATATCTTTTTAAACATTTTCATACTGGCCAATCTCAAGACAAGAGATGAGACGATCACAAAACTACACGGTCATTAAAAAACTTCATGGCCAAATAAAAAGTGCATTTAAATCATCGCAATATCCATGATATCCATCCAATAAATGTCCAAATTATCATCCAGCCCTAGCTGGAACACCAAAGCCAAATTCTCAGAGTTGCACAGCAGGGAAAAAGGCTCACGGACACAAAACAAAGCATCTCACAAATCCCAGCTTCCTAAGCTCTCTAGGCTCGTCTGTGTATTCTCCAAGAGACACACTTTTTGGGGCTGCGATAGGAACCTAACCTTTCCAAAACACACAAGCTCTCATAAGGCCGTCTCATCCTCTTCCTCAACACTGTTACGCCTTGTGCAGATGTGACCGAATTCTCAGGGTTTGCAGAGACACTGAGTATTTCCATCTAGGGTAATACCTCCCTAATTCCACCAAATCACTATGTTTCATTCTCCTTTCTGGCCACTAGGGCGGCGATATGCACCAGCTGAGAATCCAAGCAAGCTTGAGGCAAGACAAACCTGCGACAGCAGCACTTCTGTGAGCACGGCGCTGTTGGCCTAATTTAATTTCACCAACCGCGAGGAGAAAAAATAACATTAATTAATAAGCCACTAAAACAAGAGGATTAAAGAGAGCGAATGTCTCCGATGCCACTTCCTGATTGCGGTGCCGATTCAATTCTAAATTAATTAATCAAGACGCAAAACACAATTTGGACGTTGCTGTGCTACCGGCATGAAACAAACACTCGGTCTGACACTTTGACATTGTCCGTTCTCCCTTGCGTCTGGGAAGGCAGCTGTTATTTGTGTGTTTGTAGAGGGGCAGGTGGGAACGAGGGACAAAACCAACGTTTATAAAGCAGGTCTCTCTCTGTCTTCATCCCTTTGGTGTCTCCTGCAGCTGTTGTGGGGTGACGACATGCCTGTTCCTGCTCGTCTAGCAGGGCCTGGCCTGTCACTCAACGCTGTCGTGCCCCAAAGGGGGTACGAGTCCCAAAAGCAGCTGACGGACCACTTGTCATTTTCATAATTGCCTACTGCAGGTAGTCTCATCTTGCTACGAACCACAGCAGTTCCATTAGCCACATGCTAACATGTCAACACTTACTGAACTGGCTGCTCAATAAAGGGCAAACATTTGGAACCACACAAATAGATCTGTAAAGTCAACATGAAAGCAAAATAGAGGCCAATTATTTTCTCAAAACACTTAATGGATTAATCGTGCACATTTCAGTTCATGTTTATGTCAGTATTGATATTGTTAACTAAAATGATTAAAAATCAGTTTCAGTCAATGAAATAAAGCTAAAATAAAATTAAAAATTTTATGAAAGTGAAAATGAGAAATGTTTTGGCAAAAAAAAAAAAAAGAAAAAAAAGGAAATTGAAATTAGTAAGTTTATTTGCTAAAATTACTAAAACTAAAACTTAAATAAATATAAAGTTTTTTAGAAATATATAAAAATAAAAATGCCAAAACATAAAATTGCTAAAACTTAAATTAAAATATAAAAATAAAAGATAAAAGATATTAATAAATACCATAATAATATAAAAATAATACTAAATTAAAACTGGTTTATGTAGAAAAAACTATTTGTTTTCATAATCCTTAATCAAAAAGACCAAACTATCTCTGGATCAGAAACTATTTGTTTTTTGAGCAGAAATAAATCTATCCAATTAGCTAAAAAGTTATTTAGTTATTGTTTTAGGCTTATGTTGTACTGTAGGTAACAAAATTGTGTCAATAGTTAGCACAATGAAGATCAATTTTAAATAAATGTTGCTTCATGTTGACTTAAGTAATAGAAGTTTTTCTTGTCTATTGGTGCTATTACCAACCAAAAAGGTGCGTTTAACACCACATTTTCTCTTTATGCCCTTTATCTGAAAGAGATTATAATTACGCATATGATAACCCTAACGGTGTCTGGCTTTTGTGTCTTACATCCTTTCCTTGGGTTTGGCTGAGAACACATTCTATTAAAATTAATAGACTAGGGAGGCAGACAGGAACTCCTGAGGTCGCTTTAAGCTGCCCATTATGGTCAGGAAAGTGAACAGAACCAGAAGAATCCTACAAAAAGGTATTAAATATTTAGTCGAAAAGTTTCTGGTTACCTCTTTTCCATCCATACTTTTAAATGAGGCCAGTAGAGCAGTTCAAAGCAGTGCTCCAGAAGACACCATTAATAACTAACATGACACACTGTTTGCGAACAAAAACGTTTGCCTGTATCTGAGGTGAAAGGTCTACAACTTCTACACTTAACTCAAACGTCCAATTCTATACACATCTCAGCTTCTCAGGGCCACAAAAAAAAAAACAAAAAAAAAACACCTGCGATGAAGACTCACCTTTTTCAGTCGTCCACTCTTGGTGCCGACGAAAGCCACACAGTAGCCATTATAGACATAGGAGGTCACCGAGGTCATGCGGTCACGAGTTTCCGTATAAAGCGTGTGTCCGGTCACCAGCTGAGAGCCGCCAAGGGGCTGGTTGATGTCCAAACCACAGAAGGAGTCATCAATAGGGACAGGCTACAGGAGGAGAAAGGTCGACCGAGAGTCAGCATTTTGCTTTGAATCAAAAAGTCAAGGTCAGTTTGGTTGTTCATACAGACATCAGTAGGAGGGTGAAAAGGTTGCACTGATTTTAATACAGGGAAGGACTTTGTAAGCAAATCGCATTAACCGATCCAATGTCAGCTGGATGTTTTGTTGTCAAGAGAAGGTAAGAAATGGATCAGGGAACACTAAAGGTCGATTTGCACCATTTTTAGTACAAAAAAAGTAAATTTTTACAAACTCTATCATACCAAAATACTAAAATTTTGTACTGTAAAGATTTGTAATTTTTTTTTTTTTTTTACTGTCTACAAAAATAAAATAAAATAAAATAAAATAAAATAAAATAAAAATATACGTATTCGGGGTTACTGCGAAATTATTATTTTATATATATTTTTTAAATATAATTTAAATAAATTTTTATAAAGATCAAACCTACAGTATATACACACGTGCTTAAAAGGTTACTTTTTTCAGCAAGGATGCATTTCTGTCAGACGATTTCTTAAGGATCATTTGACACTGAAGACTGGAGTAATGGCCACTGAAAATTCAGCTTTTCCATCACAGGAATAAATTACACTTTAAGACATTAAAATAGAAAAAGTTACAGTAAATTGTAATAATCTTTTATTATAATATTTTTAACTGTATTTTTAATCAAATAATTGCAGCCTTAGTGAGCGTAAGAGACTTCTTTCAAAAGCATTTTAAAAATCTTACCGACCCCAAACTTTACATTTACTATGAATTTTTCCAAGACTTTTTAAAGCATGGAAGTCATTATTTATAAATTCTCTGACATTTACGGGTTTTCGGTTAGTGTGGGATTCAGTTTTACTAGTGTATCACACTATCAAGTGATGCCCAACCAGCTGGTAGTTTGGGTTTGCAGTGAAGGCTAGAGAATACTGACTCTAGTTCAGTTTCTGAGGGGAGACAGTAACCGGACCATTGAGTGTGGTTTCCCCAGCCAGACGCTTGGTTTTCTGTTCAGCTGGGCAGACATGTTCCCGCTCTGCTCTGGTGAGTCCTGCTGGGCTCCCTGACTGCCTCATTACCTTGTGCTATGAGAATAGTGTAGCTCACCCCAACTGGGGACGAAAGCACATTCACACACACTTACACACCATACCAGCCGAAAACAACACCTATACAGATGATTTAAATGATCAGGGACAAAGTTCAGGCACTTTTATATTGTAGGGGTTGATTTTTATTAATACTTGCAAACTGTAACTTTTTTCTTTTTTTTTCTTTTTCTTTTTTTTTTAAATATATAGTTTAAGAAACTTTTTTACCATGATGCCTTTATTTCTGCTAATTTTCAAATGTGTTAATGTGTGTGTATGTTTTTTTTTTTAATTGTGCCATTTCCAGTTGTTGTGTGATTAGTGGTGTACTTGGTTACACTAACAAATCAATATAAACATGATTATCGTAATATTTTTTAGAGTGCAATTTCAATTAAGTTATAATTTTGTCAAATTAAGCAACAAGTAAAAAATATTATTTATTGGTTGTATTTGTGACATACTGTATAATGCTAGCTATTAATCTTAGCAAGACAAAGACAGTCAAAAAAATGTATCCCAAATTTGGAAATGACACTATTGGAAATGACTTTTACAGAAAAATGTACAGAATCCTCCAGTTCTCCATGTATATCCATTTTTGGACACCGTTAGTAGACAAATAAACTAGTCAGAGTGTAAAATGTGTGTTCACAGGGCCAAAAGAAACCATATTTTTCCCTTGTTCAATCTCTATTGCTCTCCCCTGCATCTCCTCCTCTCTCTCAGACACACACATAGACACCAACTTAGACCAAAGAGATTGAAGCTTGTAAACATTTACAATGTAATGGGAGGGTCTATGGCCCATTTTTCATGTCACATGCATGCATGGGCCACTATCAATCCCCATTTGAGTTTGGGAGGCAAGTTACAACACTCGGCGGCGTTTAGATTCAGGTCATCTGAGTTTGTGACTGACACTGGCCTCAAAGTGCCATGTAGAGTAAGAGGGATGGATACTGTGCGCTCGGTCATGATGCTGAACGTAGCACTGCTCGTCCCCAACACTCCGCAGCCCTTTAATATCAGCCTGCTCGACTACAGGTTCAAGCTATAAAATCTTTACTGCCCCCAGCCCTTCACAAGCTGGGGGATAGCAATAAAGCAGGGATGTAAATGCCTCGTACTTGGCAGATCTCGTTCCAGCCTTTCTTCATTGTGTTTTCCTTTATTTTCCAGTCTAAAAATAACTGCCTTAGAGACTTTCAGATCTGTTCCTCAAAAACAGTTGGCCTTTGACTACATTATTTAAATATGTTTGTATGCAAAGTCCTTTTTAAAGAAAGTCATTCCACTCGGCATTCATCTTGGTAATGCCCTAGGGCAGTTATGTTCTAGTCTTGCAAGTTTTATGCTAATTTACAGAAAATGATTCATTCTACATCTTACATACTTCAATGGGGAAAGTCCAAAATTTCAAAAATTGTTTGCCAGTCATTATATTTCAACAGCATCAATCATGAATGAAATCTAGCAAACATGGCATCATAAATTTTTCTACTTTAAATATATCAGTTTAATTTGAGCTAATGTAGCAAAAGTTATATTTCTACATGCAAAGAATTTAATAACCAATCAATATGATAAATATGATTATTTTTTATCTATTGCTACATTCTATAAATGTTGTTCAGTCACGGAGGGAAGACAGTAATTGGATCATGTAAAAATGTGTAAAACAAAACAAAACAAAACAAAAAACAAAACATAACAAAAACACAAAACACTAAACACAAAACAAAACCCACAAACAACAACAACAAAAAAACACAACAAAACAAAAACAAAAACCCACAAAAAAAACTTGCTTTTGAATATTCAGCATCAAGTTTTGTATGTGCCCTTTGTTTTGGAACCTATCTAAACTGCCTGATTCAATATTCCACATGGCAACCCTTGTGCACATCATTGGAACACATTTCCCATGACTGCTGTTTCAGGTAGGGGGTTATTGTCCCATACACAAATCAGGACATGGGTCGTCTCTTTGGAAGCCACCTGATCAATAGAGTGTCCTCCTTAGATCTCTGCCGAAACTGGCACTGCGATAGGCTTGATCAGGCAGCCTGATGAAACATAACACCGGCTGAATGAGTGAATAGCATCAAAGGGCTGGATGTGAAGCAGCGAGCAGGTTGGCCAGGCAGGAAGACAGTTGCAAGCTGGGCTTTGTGATAAATCTTTCATTCGGCCTTCTCGGCTTATGACTTCTCTTCCTCCTTCTATGTGTCTCATAGTTTCACTTTCTCTGTGATTCAGCAGAGACACTGGAGCCGAAGGAACTAGACTGAAGTCTGCGCAGAGGCCATGTTTCCAGTGATCAAAAATAGCTTGAAATAACTGACAGGAAATTAAACAAAAACATCACGGCAGGGGATTTCTAGCAGTATTTTTTAGGTAAAACGAGCTTGAATAGCAAACAAAAATGTCTGAGGAAGATTATTTCACTGTAAAAATATTTTCATACTTCTACTGGTCATGAAAAGGGAGTAAAAAAAAAGCTTGGTGGCTGGTGAGTTGTGGCATATGATTTGTGTGGTCTCACAGACTTCACTATGCTAAGCGCTAAAGATCTACCTGCATAATTCCATGGATTTACTGAACGGCATCGACTGAGGAGTTTTTACAGAACATTTATCGTCATGTTTTTATATCTCAGACCTCCTCTTCAGTCAATCCTGACATTCCTCTAGTACCAGGAGAGAAGATGCAGGAGGTTTTTAGTGCAATGTTTTTAATGAGGCCTAGAAAAACATGGAGGAGGGCTGGCTGACATCATAAGCCACTGACGGCCCCCCTGGGGTCAGACAGGGGATCCTCTAGAGTCCTTAATGGGGCCAGAGTGGAGTCTGCTACTATGAAGACCACCCTGCTCAGACACTCAATAATGTTTTCCTCAGAGTGACAATCACCTCTGACATCATGATAATGGCGAATTTACTGAAGCTAATAAAGGATGCCCAGGAGGAAACCATGTAGCAATAGTTTGTCATTAAGACTCTCTCTTAAACTTCATGCACACAGATGCAAAACAATCACTGACAGCCATAAAAACATTCACACATTCATATATGTATTTATATAAGCATCAACACACCACTTGTCAGTGTGGTAACTTGTAAATAAACATACGCAATGAGAATTATTAGTGGTCTTTTGGGAGCAAGACTAGTAAAGAACAAAGAAAACGCTAGAGTAATTTAATGTAGTCTTTTGTGTGACTTCCTGTCACTTCCTGCCTTATTTGGAAGAGTTTAGGGATGTGTAAAACTACATATTTTCAAAACTGACTGATTAAAAAGCCTTAACCTGGTTTCAGACATACTTTTCAGCAGTGTTTTTAAGGGGTGTCTACATAGGACGAGAAAAAATACATATATTAGAGAAAAAACTAGCCATCTTCACTGCCTGACTAGTCCTCTTATTTGCTGAAGACGGCTATAGTGACCTATAATTATTTAATTAGCTCTGGAAAGGAACATTACCACTTTGAAATGTCTCCTATTTACATAAACTTTAATAAAACCACTCATACTATCAGCGCTAAACAATTACCCATAGTTACAGATAGATAAAGAATATTTTGAAAAACAATTTACAATTACAAAAACAAGTTGAATGGATTAGTCTAGAATTCATTTCATGGGATTTGTTGTGGTGTGCTTTCATGCTTAGACAAACCATAACCATGTCTGACATTCAATCCTGTAAGTTACAGGATCAACAGGATTGCTTGGATAGTATCCTGTTACACTCTTAAAAATGAAATATGGATATGCAAGAACACCAACCATCAACATAAACATTATGATGCAGATCTTCATTTCAAAGAAAACATAAAATTAGTAACAATTCCCCATCTGACTCTTTTGATCAACTGAGGTTTTCTAGAGAGCAGAAGCAGGCATGGGAACTGTCAGTTTCTTAGAGTGCAAAAATGTATAGAACAGCATTCAAAAGCAGAGAACTCAAAATAAAGATCTTGCACACAACAAGCTCAATTAAAATAGAACAATTTGGAAAGAGCTTCCATGATTAGAGTTTCAGATACTACACCTAAAAACGCTTCACTTTCAAAGCTGGTTTAACAAGCTAATTAGTAAGATAGCTGCTGTGGCTAGTAATAACAAAAAGGTTTCTTACCGCTTTGGTACAAGGTACATCCTTTCCCAAAAGCCAATTGAGTTCCAAGTTCCCCTCTCCCTGATAGCAGGATTGCATACGCTCCTTGATCCGTGCATTGATGTCCCGGATACTGAAGACGCAGAGGGCCGAATCATCAGGTGGATGGTGGTACTGTTTTTGACCTTTGGAAAAGACAGCAAAGAGCACATCGTCTTGTGCGCTAATGTTGAGGGATGCCGCAAGCACTCGTCCAGGTTTGCCCAGATAGGCCGCTTGTAGAAGGCGGTACTCAATTCTGTTTCGGACACAGCCAATAGGCAATGAGACATAGGAGTGGAATTTGTGGTCATCTTTGCAGAGTCGGACGATTCGAGAGGTGTAAAACAGGTCATTTGAGGGCCCACTGGAAGACATGCTGTTCTCAGGGGTCTCCGGTTGCACGGTCAAAAAGTAGACGAAATTGCCGCTGGCAAAGCCATAGATGTAGTAGATGTCGAAATGAGAGACCAATGCCAGGGTGTCAGAGGGAATCTTGATGAGTGATGAAACAAAGTCAGTGTGTAGCTCGTAGTCCAGCATAGCTGAAGACTCCGGGTCACGAGGAAGCTTCCGGCTGGAGATGGTTGGAAAGTAGTCTTGCTTCCCATCCACAGCTGTACCAATGAAGAGGGTCCCATCCTTGCCCTGTGAGGGCACAATGACTCCATACATGGTGCCTGTCTGGTTGACACTAGAGAGGTAGTGCTCCTTTTTGTGAGAGGGTTCCACCAGGATGAAGAGGTCGTCTAACCGCAGCAGTTTGCAGACACCTTGGTAGAGGCTTCCGCAGGCAAGTAGTCGGTTCTGAGAGTAGTCGATGAGTAAGAGTTTGTTGATGTTGTTGGTAGAAACCAGTGGTTCATTGCAAGGCTGAACGATAAGTGGAGGGTAGCAGGCCTTGTTGTCATCTTCCGGACCAGTATCATGGGATACTAGGAGCGTCAGGTTGCCCGATAACTTGTAGATGCGGTTGACAGCACCAATGTAGAGTGCTCCTGTCGTCTTGTGAACCGTCATGTGGTTGAAGGCCCATTCTCGTCGCTCAGGGAGAAACGTTGTAAAGGACTGTTCACAGTACACTACAGGCAAGATTAAGACTAACAACCAGCATGTAAATGACAATTTGGAACCACGTCCAGGGCTTTGTTTCAAAGTCCTCTTTGAATCCTGCAGTCCCTCCATGGTCCAAGGGACCCGACAGGTTAGAAAATGAAGAGTTTAAAGAAGTATCAGAAGGCTCAACCTTCGTCCTCGTAGTCTAAAGGCTAACTCTTTGGTCCAGCGCTTCACCAGGGTCTTCACATGTTTCTGAAAGAGAGAAGAGCAAGAGTAATGACTACATAAATCAGCATCAGAACATCTAGACTCGCAAAAGGAAACAGACAATGGAAATTGCACCTCATTCACTAAACCAAGGCCCTTTGCTTCCTTTGAAGGAATGTGTCTACTAACCCAAGAGGGGGGCGGCTTCTCTAAGGGACAATGGCAGGAAAGGTTTATCTTCACATTCCAAAGGAGTTGTTGGGCAGGATTACACAATGCAGGAAGGTGAAGCACATCATAGCAACGAAATTAGCATGACCTGAGTCACGCTATTTGCTGGTTCTCTGAGACAGCAGTTTCTAAGAACGGCATTCAGTCAGAGCTCTCCAGAGTAGCACCTGTTTTGTCAATTACGAGATCTAACATCAAAAAAAAAGAAAAAAAGAAAGGAACTATAGAAAGAGCATGTCTGAATAGGTCTGACAAATCTTTTTAAAAGTATTCTTCTTTTAGCTGCGGAACCATTTCATTTTTTGAGTAATGCATTTATGTCAAGAAAAGTGCGCTTAAGACCTTTCCTTTATGACAAATATTAACATCACCCTCTCGTTTCTTGACATTTGCTTCGTTCTTATTATCTACACTTCCCAACCTAGTTTGTCAGTGAGAAAAGTACATTGAGGAAAAAAGCAATTTATGTAATAGCAGTTTGCAAAGGCCGGTAGAACACCATCTCCCCATATGATAAATCAAAAGGGGGGCCCCCTTTCTTCTGCATTTATCCCAGGGAGTTAATTATCCAGTCCACTGCACGAGGAAGGCCTGGATCTTATTACTACAACAAAGTGTGAACAAATTGGGTGCTGGTTCCATGCACCCTGTTTTTACTATCTGCTCTGTAAGGGGGCTGTTTAACAGGATCTGAATCCATTAATTACGCTTTACAATTCTGTTTGTCTTTTTTTTTCTCTTTCCTTTTTTGTATCCCTTTGACACCAATAAGTCCAGGAGGGATTAATCATTGGCACCAGAGCAATCATCCCTAAACGAATAAGGCACCCATTAGAGATATACAATCTACACTGTCCGAACACAATCACCATATTTCTGCTCCTATTTTTTCCTTTCATTTGATTTGCATGCATTATCAGTGCTAGGTGGTCCAAGAGGGCTAACAAATGTAGGCAATGCCTGCACATCAGAGAATCACATATGATTAAGCGAAGCAGTCCAACGATTGTAATTAGCCGAAACATGATAATGAGTTTAAGTGAACAGGCCTCGAACATGTCAAGATATAGAAGCTATTGTTTGTTGCTTTGTGATTTGCATGTAGAGGCTAAAGGGACAAAGTGATCAAAGGTAAACGACATGTGCAGAATTATAAACAGCACTTTCCTTACATATAACAGAGTGCTAATATCCTAGTTTAGCTGTCCTCCTAGCTCAGTTCTGAGGTGAAGTATATTAGCATGGAGTTGTAAAACCCAATCCCAGGGTTGGTTTTGTCCTTCACGCTGCTCTTTTGTGTGACTTCACACATACTGGAGGTGCAAAGCACATTCCCCTGGAGGTGTTATCTGGCATCTGCAGAGCAAGCAACTTTCTGCAGCCTTCTGGCTTTTAGGCCTCACCTTCACGTGCACAATCACCTCTTCTCTTCAACTGTAAACTATCACTGGTTTTATCTTGTGTGATTTTGCGTGCTTAACTACCACCGCCCCTCTCTTTTCTTTCATTTCCCTAGCCCTTTTTTCCCCTGTTCCCTGCTGACTGCTGGCTCGGAGCGAGTGCACTTCTCTCTTTTTATGTCGTAGCGACAGCTGCACTGAAGTGGGGACCGAATGGTGTAAATAACGTCTGTTCAAAGTTTAGCAGCAGTGCTGTCAGGAACAGAAGCAATAGGGGCTTTGTTTATTATGCTTTGTGTTTTTTCCCCTCTTTTCTGCAATCTCTGACAGGACTCTGCTTATTATGCAGCCTGGCCAAAGAATTGAATAGATGAGACTGATTCGCCTCTTAGCTTCCTTTTATTGTTTGAAGTCAGTCCTTTACACTTGGCTCTCGGAAGAGATTACCATGTCAATGTTTGCACCTGTTAATCATGGGTTTGTCACACCAGAGCCTATAGCGATAATGGTGCGATTTAGGCAGGTTTGTCAGAACAGGCATCTGTATTTGTGGAGACAACAGCACGGGCATTTTGGCAAGAACTGTATTTCACTATGACAGTGATTCACAACCGTACAGTGCACCAATGGAAAGGTAGCAGTTGCCTCATTAGCATATCCATTATGACCTCACAACCACAAGAGACTGAGCTTTTATTCCAATGTCCTGCCACTGGCTCTGGTTTGATTTGTAGCAGAGCTGCACCTGTATTAGTAAGTCCCATAAAAAGACAGTTACTACACTCTAGGGAAAACCATTTTAAGAAAACATTAAAAACAAAATATAAATTACATTAAATGCAATAATTTTATAACATTAATTTTTTTTTACATTTTACCATGATTTGGCAGATTTTGCCCCAAAAACCAGCACAGAACTTACTATTGGAAATAGTATGTATACTTTATCCCAGGTACAATTAATGCACTGTAACCACTGGCACTTTGGATTTAAAGCACTTGCTTTCTAACAAAGAAACCAATAAATAGTACTCCACTGAGCCCCTGACTGTTATTTCAGTTCCATCTGACTGAGCATTAGCACATGGTTCCACCGAGTGTCATTTTATCATGTGAAAATCCATCCCTGGGTTATAATCCTCTCATCACATTTACATTAAACTGACCTCCGGGATACAATGCTGTTCAGACGGGCCAAATTTAGCCCCACTAATCTCTCGTGAACCATGGCGAATTCGAGGCTGTGCTTCTAAAAGATTCCTCTGCTGAAATGTGCACAGGCACAGAGCTGATTTTTCAGGCCACATTGGTATCTTTTACACTGCGGTATCCGACTGAATAAAGCTCCAAAAATTTGAATTTTCTAGAATTTTCTAGCGCGTTATATCCGAATACACGGCCTTGAATTTCAATGCTAGGCTAAATGTGAGCGCACAGACTGAACGAACAGGAAAACTGCTGCATTCCAGTCAGCGCTGAGGCTGTGATTATTGTACAGGAAAACTGTTGTTTTCCTTAATGAACACTAAGGCAAAACAAACCACATGTTAGTGCTGTATAAATACACAGTGGCCTTGACTAACTGTGCAGTTTTCTCATCTATAGAGTATGTGCTAATATAATGATCAGATTCCTGCCAGGGACATTGCGGTGGCTGCCTAATCTCTGGAAGTACGAGCCATACTTTATATTAGCGTTGGCATAGGGACATTAGAATTGGTTTAGGGATGAAAGAGTAATGCTATGTTGTGATTCACTGCAGACTCTACCCACAATTCAAAGCACAGGCGAACTGTTTCAATGGACAGAAGGGTAAGTTTAAGCTCCGAGGGCTGATCTCTGTATAGAGAGCCCGGCTCAAGGGCTCAAGCTATGGATACGAGTGCAAAGCGAACCCCCTCCCGCCTCCCCGTGTACCGTGACATATTTTCCCTCCTTTTATAAGCTACTTAAGAATAGAACCAAAGTTGTTTGATCTTTTAAATTCATATTTACAGCTATTGTACTGCTTCAGATAAAGAACCTAAGCCACAATCCCGTTATGGTGGAAAATCCTATTAATTGTTGTGCAATGGGAAAAAAATGACACTTTGGAATTTCATGCCTGGGATTAATCCATCATTTATAATAACGACTAATCTTTGAGCATGTAATCTAAATGGTTAAATAAATACTAGTAGTCATACCGGCACAGAAAAGAAACTTATTTAAGCAGACAAAATCAAGAAGCAAGGAAAAAGAAACCGAAGTTTGAAAAGTTGCTGCATTTGAAAAGGCAGATCACTTGGCAGCGAAGAGTATTATCTCTGTTGCCATTTTTTTAGCAGGTTAAAAACAGAAAGTCTAATTTTCCTTGAGGGAAGCAGCACTTTGTGGGAGTGCGTCTAAAAAAACGATTAGTAGCAGAGGTTAGTCCATTAGTCTTTATTTCTTCCCTGACATTCTCTGGTGGTGATAATGAGAGGCTTTGTGAGAGCAGGGTGTCGTGGCAGTGTAGTGATATTTATAATTTCTTTTGTCTCTGCGGGAGCTCCGGCTGCGCCAGTAATGACTGCTTCTCTCTCTGTGCCAGCTCCTACTGCCGAGTGCATCCATTCCCCCATAGGGAAATGACACAGTGTGAAGAAGGGACAGATTACACTCTCACTGACCACATGGCTTCCTGTTGGTCTTCTCTCGCCTACTCAGGCACTTTTGTACTCTTCTTCAGGGAACTATTGTACGGGTACTGAAAAAACAAGACTTTGAGTGCAAATTGCAAAATTACTAGCAAAAAAAAGCAAACAGCAAATGTGTTTATTTACTTTTACTCAAAATCAACCTGAAATCAAAATAGGCCCTATTTATTTTTAAATACATGTTTCTGGTCTTATTGTGAACGATTTGTTGGTGTATGTTATTATGAAAAAAAAAAGTTGTTTTTGCAATCTTTTATCCAAATGTAAATATTTGTTTTGCCTCTGAAGCAACTCTCCTTTTTGGCTGTCCCCTTCAACTATCAAACAAAACAAAACAAAAAATAAAACAATAAACAAAACTAAACTAAATAAAACACCACAAAATGAAATAAAACAAAACACAAAACACAACAAAACAAACCAATACACAAAACAAAAAATAAAAAGAAATGTATTTATTTATTTTAAAAACTTTTAAAAGAAAATGAACAAAAAAGCAACAGAGACCACTTTTGACTATGAAATCCATTCCTTGTGGATTAAAGTAGTTTTTTTCCCCCTCTGACTAATGGCGTGTGCACACCAAACGCAAAGCCAATATTTGCATCATGTTATCGTTCTAGATTACTCGCGGGATGTTTTTCGTGTCACTCGCGTGAATAAAAACATTGCGTAATGCTCTCCTCCATTTTCTGATACAACCAGACACGTAAGCTCTTCGCTGATTGGCTTGCGCAACAATGCGTCATGAGAATTTTCTACTCGAGTTGAAATTTTTCAACTTACGCGGAAGATGCAATTGAGGCGTATATCACGCATTCGCGGTAATCACGTCGCCCAATTTGCATCATTTGTGTCACCTGGCGTGAATTCGCATCTATTTGCATTGACTAATCTACTCACATGAATAATTACGTTTGCTTTTGGTGTGCACACCATAATTATCTTGTTTAATAGGAAACATATCATATCCGTCTTTCGGATGAGACGTTAAACCGAGGTCCTGACTCTCTGTGGTCATTAAAAATCCCATGGCACTTCTCGTAAAGAGTAGGGGTGTAACCCCGGTGTCCTGGCCAAATTCCCACCACTGGCCCTTGTCAATCATGGCCTCCTAATAATCCCCATCCACTTGACTGGCTCTATCTCTCTCTCTCCTCTCTACCTGTAGCTGGTGTGTGGTGAGCGCACTGGCGCCATTGTCCTGTGGCTGCCGTCGCATCATCCAGGTGGATGCTGCACACTGGTGGTGGTTGAGGAGAGACCCCCCCACATGATTGTAAAGCGCTTTGGGTGTACAGCAATACACATAAAAGCGCTATATAAATGCATCATTCATTCATTCATTCATATTATTGAAGCAAAATTGGTTTTAAATCCCGTATCATGTTGACTTTATGAGCCTAAAAGGCCTTAAACCGACGATGTCACATTTACCTGGCCAATCAGGTAGCTTCTTATTACCATATCAACTCAAAAAGTAGAGGAAGCCTATGCCTCATTCTAACTGTCAGTATTTAAAAACCACCAGGTCAATTTTAAGGGAGGAATTGCATCAGGATGCCCATTAGTAAACTGTGTATTCATTATGCAAATGTTAAAACCATTAAAAGGCACAGTCCTAATTAGCACGACTCTAGCGTTGAACTTTTGTACTGTGCGGTCAGCTTCACATTGTGCATGCTAGACAATTTGATCCTAAGGCAACTTTTTAGAGACCAGTTTCCCGCTATTATCTCGGTCTGTCTCTCACCAGGACACTGAGTGATATAGTCTGACTGAAGCATATCAAAGTCTATTAAATCCCTCACACATTGTGATTTCCCACAGAAAAAGCCATGTCAACATGACATCAGAATTAGCAGCCGTCAGCAGGCGCTCTTATCCCCGAATGCAAACAAGGGTGTGCGGATCTAATCTCTGCCTTTCACCCGCAACCTGCTGCGACATCCCCGCATCCTCCACACTTCCACTCTGAGAAAATAAACTCCCTCTTTTGCTCCCGACACAGTCCTGCGACTCCGCTGAGGGGAGATTATAATATTATTGTTATTCTAATGCATTTTGTTCTCCCTCCCACAGTTGCCACCTCCTCAGCTAACAAACACAAACGTGCACACAAACAGAAGCTTGTTCGAAATCACACACTTCTTTACACACACTCCAACAGTGTCTCGGCTTCACACCTATTACCACGACTGGCAATCTGCTTAAAAATTTACACACACACATACAGGAAGTACTTCTCATCAGAGCTGTCTGTCAAACTTGGCACAGGTTTCTATTAAGGCTTATTTCCATAAATCTGAATTGTAAAGGGTGGCAGTGGGAGACGGGGAGCCCTCGGAAAGGCACGAGACACAAACGGAAAATGTCACCAGAGGCCACGGGATTCAGATCTACCTCCCTCGGCTCTGCGGTTTTGAATTTAATTAAGCACTTTGATTGACGCAATGCTCGTTTATCAATCAGGAAGCTCAGAGAACACTTTTCAGTATGCGAGTTTTGAAAGTCAACATTACGGTGAAGAGCTACACATGAAAGAGCGAGTGAAATCTGCTGCTGTCTGTTCAGAATTTTCTTCTTTCAGCTCAATTGTTTCCTTCAGAAGTTATTTATTTGCAGGATGGTTGAAGCGAGTTTTTTAAAACTGTTACCAGATTTATTCAAGATGTGACTGACACCAGATCCTAAAAAAAATCCACAAAAAAAGAAATATGTCCCACATTAATCAGCCATGAATGCAACACGCAGTGAAAAGTTTCAAGGTCACATGGTTTCTATTTGTGTCGTGTCATGTTCAATTGTCCCGCCCACAGTGAAAACTCATTGGTCCAAAATCATGGATCAAATATTTCTAGGCTGTGAGATTTCACTGCACAGCATTTTTGTTTTAGAAGGGGAAAAAACATGGGCTACATTACAGTTACAGTCTACAAAACTGAAGACAACACAACAAAAACAGTCCATGAAACAAAAGTTCACGAGCCCTGGTTAACTCCAATAAATAAATAAATAAACAAATAAATAAATTAAATAATTAATTAATTAATATGAATAAATTATCAAATTAAAAACAGAATTTAAAATATTTATTAAAATTTAATTAAAATAAATATAAATATAAATACTAAATCAAAAAATAAATACTGTATAATTAAATATAAAAGTAATAAATAAAAAATATAATATCAAAAAAGAAAAAAGTTAAATACAAAGAATAAAAAATACAAAGAATTAAAAAGAAATAATTCAAGAAAAAATTATTAAATATAAATTCTAAAACAAACTAATAAATAAATAAAAATGAACTTTCAGCTTTAACATCCCTTAATGGAGGAAGTGTCATTGCTGATTCAACATTACATTGTATTAATAATGAACAAAGCATCATGGTGGTTTAGTACACTACAATCAAAGTCTATCTATCCAACTGTTATTTGCCCTTTCTTATCCATCTCTCAAGTTCCAGTGTCAAGTGGCGGATGTTAAGACAGAGCGAGAGCAGTATTAGGTGTCCTCCAGCAGAAAGGAGGACGGGAGAGATTTGCCGGGTGCTGGATTATGTAAACAGCAGTGCTCCCAGCTGTGAGAAGGGAACGTTAAGCTCTCTCAGGCCCACATCCTAACACCCCAGACTGGGGTCAGTGTTAAACCAAAGCCTTACACTGCCAAAAGTCAGCCACTGATTTAACCAATGAGCTAAATCGCATCTCAGCCTACAGCCAATCAGATCGCGGCACAGCGAAACAGAGCCTCTATCTAATAATCAGCCCGAATCATTCTCAAACGCCACTGAAGCTGGCTGCTTAACACAAATACACCCCTACTTATCTCCTATTTAGAAAACACAATGAAATCTGATCAAATCCTCAGAACAGACTCAAAGAAGTTGAAGAATGAATTTAACCTTCATGTGGATTATGCCACGGAGTGGATTTCTTCCAAAGGAGTTCCTCAGCTTTGGATCAGTTTAGAAATGCGTGTGTGTGTGTGTCCGGGTTTTGGCTGGCAGGGAGATGGGGCCGTATGAGGCTCTGGCACCCAAGAGAGAGGAAGAGGCAGCAGAGGCCCATCTATTCATTACTCCAGCTGGGCAACAACCCGTTACAACAGCAGTCACAACTCCAAAAACTGGCACCCACACATAGACTATTATCTGGGGCAGATTTACACAGCCTGGCACGGAAAACTGAAAAAAAGAAAGTCAGTAAGATAGAGCAAGAGGAAGCGAGGACGATTTACAATGTTTGTGGAAAAAGACGGCATAAATAGACGGAAAGCAATGTTACTGCATAATATTACTTCAATCTGACGCCGTGATACGTGGCTCTCAAATCCGATGCATTACATAAGATATTCAGGGAAATGAGAGGGCACCTGTCAGAATAATCCACTCCATTCTGCTCCCACTGTTTCAAATAAGAGCTCGCCAACGGGATCCAGCGTGCTAATCACACAGCGACTGTATGCACAGCCACTCAGAGCTACCACCTGGCTACTCCACACACAGCGGGAGGCACAGCTAGCGCCGGCGAGGTTTAAACACACACTCATCCCACAGTGACGGCGAGGCGACAGGGACGCCACACACAGAAAATGGCACTTGTGTGTGTGTGTGTGTGTGTGTGTGTGTGTGTGTGCAATTCAAGCAAATGTGACAGTCTTCAGTAAGCAGCAGTCAACTGATGACATTATCCAGCTTATTAGTAACTATTCAACAAAAAAATTAATGGGCATGAATTAACTGGTAGAGCGCCAAGTAATAATAATAATAATAATAATAACAATTATTATTAGTAGTAGTAGTAGTATTGTCACATTTATTTATTTATTTATTTATTAAATATGCCTTTATAAATAATAATAATAATAATAATAATAATAATAATAATAATAATAATAAATTAATAATATTTATTTACTATTCTCCCATAAAATTCATAATAATGATTATTATTTATTTATTCATTTACTTATTCGCTTAAAATTAATTAAACACAATAGACTATCTATCTATCTATCTATCTATCTATCTATCTATCTATCTATCTATCTATCTATCTATCTATCTATCTATCTATCTATCTATCTACTCCAGCCTAGATTCAAACCACTGTTCAACCCACAAGCCTGGAATTGAAGGTTCAGCATAATCAACAGAGATACAAGAAGAGGTTTCAGTTATGGACTCCAATGGCAGGTAGTAGACAGTGTCCATTTTACCTACTCTGCTTCACTCACTATTGTCTAATCAATCAGATGCCAATCCAATTAATGCAGTTGCTGTGCAGTAGAGCATCCCATAATGGCCAGTAGTAAAGGGGGCCACAATGTTCCAGGTTAATCTGCGACAGCAGAGCTAAAGTATACTCCTTCATAATCCTTTTTGTGATAACTCACTGCCACGTAGCTTAACAAACAATAAGGACAGCAGACGGCCTTTAAAATGTCATTCAGAAATATTACAGACTCTTCCAGTCTATGCAAAACCACAATGTACTTCCTGACCACTAATACATGCGTGGGACCATTAACTACAGAAGTTTACGCTACAGACAGGGACAGATTTGCAGCAGTTGATGTATTTTACGCCATCATTGTTGTCGAGCACTTGAATAAATCATGTAAATGCTGCTGAAATAACTGCTTTGGTGTCGTAAATCTGTCTGTTAATTATAGTCTTATGGGACCGTAACTGTGTATTGCTTTCTGCGCTCAGGCATGGAATGTTAGGAAGCCACATTGAAATGCTTTACTGTCTACACAGGGAATGACAACTGTATGCAGTGTCACAGCAGTCTGTACAGGCCGGATCATCCGTCACGCTCTCCCCAGGTGTATAGGACATCCTCTCTGTTGAGTATATATTTGGGGGGGGCTATCTCTTACCAATGCTCTGGTTCCAGCGGCCCACTCATGTCTCTCAGTCAATGTCCATCCAACCCAGCCGCACCCAGGGGATATCAGCTGATTTATCGCACAGGAAGCACAGGCATGGAGATATGCCAATGAATAGATAGTGATAGTCGCTTCTTATCCAGGCTCAGTAAGTCAGGGACGCTCTTTAAATCACACAAGTCAATCGACGAACCAGTGTGTGGGTCATGGGAAGGTTTGAATGCACAAAAAACAAGGTTGTGAACAATGCAAGGCATGGCTTTATAGTCGAATCTCATCAAAAACATGTCCAGGCTATATTTCAACCCAAAATCAAAAGAGTAATATTGCTCCGGTTCTAAAAATGTGCTTCATTTTCTTTAAGACCAAAATCTCATTCTCATGGCAGATATAAACTCGCAGTTCTGACTTTTTTTCTCAGAATTGCATGATATAAACATGCAACTGCGAGAAATAAAGTCAGAATTGCGAAAAATTTTAATTTCTCAGAATTGCGACTTTATTTCTCAGAACTGCAAATTTATATCTCGCAATTCTGACTTTTTTCTCACAATTGCTAGTTTATATCATGCAATACTGACTTTATAACTCGCAACTACAAGTTTATATCATGCAATTCTGAGAAAAAAAACTCAGAACTGTGAGTATATCTCACAATTCTGACTTTATAACATAATTGCGAGTTTATCTCAAAATTCTGACTTCATTTCTCAGAGTTGCAAGTTTATATCTCACAATTCAGATTTTATAACTCACAATGGTGAGTTTATATCACGCAATTCTGAGAAAAAGTCATAATTGCGAGATGTAAACTCGCAATTGCGAGAAAAAAGTCAGAATTGTGAGATTAAAAGTCGCACTTGCCTTTTTTTATTCTGTGGCAGAAACGGGCTTCCATACATTCTTGTTACTGTAATGAGAAAAAACGAAAATATTATATATATATATATATATATATATATATATATATATATATATATATATATATATATTTATAAATATATATATATATATATATATATATATATATATATATATATATTTATATATATATATATATTTATAAATTTTATTAGCATAATCATCATAAAAATATCACAATGCCAAAATATGCTAATGATCCTAAAACATTCTTTTTTCCATCATTTTTTTTCTCTTTTGGAGTTAAATAAGACCTGGTAATGTTTTCTTAAGATTGGCTCTTAAACATATTTGTAACAACGATGGCTGAGGGAAAGAAGATCTTATCACAATGCATAAAATCTAGTTTTTCCTGTGCCAAAGATTGCAAACTACAGCACTCAGGGGTGCAAGATTAAAAATAAATGTGATCAAGCTTACAGATTACAGCCTCAGTATTTATTTTTATAGGCGATGTTTGAACTTATGCCCATTCAGCTCTTATTTGTTCACATTTACATGTAATTAAGAGTTTCTGCATGACAACTACATCTGTGAAACAGGCACAAAATACATAATAAACACATTGCTGAGCTATTCATCACTAAACAGGGCTCAAATCTATATTGATCAAAACTAAGGCATTATTAGCCCCGCTGAGAGAGCACTGTAGTACAGAGTCACTCCATAAGAGTCCAGCTGCTTGTTTTTTATTTGTTTATGCATTTATATGGATTTAATGCTGCAGACTGTTCCAGGCCCTCTCTACACGCTCACTCGCTGTGTTACGCCGAGAAAGGAAGCTGCGGTGATTTAAGAGCTGATCTCTCCCAGAGCTCATAGAGTGAGTTAACGCTACCGCAAATGCAATCAAACATAAGTGAAAAGCCTTTCGTGCCGCGAGCTACAATAAGCACGTAACTTTGAGGCAGAAAGATTGAGAGGCTTTGCAATGAGTGGACAGATACCTTTTCCCTCTGCCATCTCATCCACTTTATCTTGATACACACCGAATAAGTGTTAAATGCGTCCTAGATTCTATTTCTCTCCTTTACGGTTACCATCCAGCACACAGACACCTTAAAATCTCATTTAGCACATACAGGACCCGTTTCTTCAGTCTATTACATTAGACAAGGCCTGAGCTTCTCCAAAGTGCTATTTCTCTCTCTCCGTCATCCTCTTGTACTCTTTCCAGCAACCAGAGTTTCCACAACAAAGGCCATAATTTCATCAGGGGTGATAAAAACTGAGCGAATCAAGTCGGTGGCTTGTTACTTAGCTTAATATCTGCCTGCATCGTGGCAATAAGAGAACAGCACTGCCTGCATTAGCTAGTGAAGACTTACTAGCACTGGGAGTGTCTGGCTTGGCTTTATCTCTCTAAATATATCTTCTTTTCCTCTTGCCCTTCAGACAGACATCCTTTCTGAGGATGTACACCGTGAAGCCCAGCCTGACGTGATCGCTTTCAGGTTGGCTGCAGAGAAGACACGCTGCTGCTCCGAATGAATTCATTCAGATGACAGGCAGATGACTGGGACAGCTAAACTTCACATGGGTATGAATAAATGAAAGCAATTAGTGGATTGGTTAAGTACCACACGGCGACAGAAGTAGGTCAAAAGCTACCGGATCGGAAGGAAAATGCGGTGTATGAGCGACCATCGGGTTGTATATGGATCTTACTCGTTGCATTTAACAGCTATTGTTATTTTCATCCAGGTGGGTTTTCACATATTCACAGATTTTAAAATAGATGCATATGCAAAGCTCAGTCCACCAAAACTCTTAATATCAACTAAGCTTCAAAAACGTGTCATTTGGAAATTACATAGTGTTAAGGTCCTTAGCATGTCTGCCCACATTTATATAATCAACGCTGTTACAGTTTTAAACTACTTGTTATTCATTTCAAATGCAAAGAGGTTACATATAAATATATAAAAATAAGACTTCTAAATTAATTTTAAAAATGTTATATACACACACACACACACATATATATATATATATATATATATATATATATACTCACCGGCCACTTTATTAGGTACACCTGTTCAATTGCTTGGTAACACAAATTGCTAATCAGCCAATCACATGGCAGCAACTCAATGCATTTAGGCATCTAGATGTGGTGAAGACGACTTGCTGAAGTTCAAACCGAGCATCAGAATGGGCAAGAAAGGGGATTTAAGTGACTTTGAACGTGGAATGGTTGTTGGTGCCAGACGGGCTGGTCTGAGTATTTCAAAAACTGCTGATCTACTGGGATTTTCACGCACAACCATCTCTAGGGTTTACAGAGATTGGTCCGAAAAAGAGAAAATATCCAGTGAGCGGCAGTTGTGTGGACGAAAATGCCTTGTTGATGTCAGAGGTCAGAGGAGAATGGGCAGACTGGTTAGAGATGATAGAAAGGCAACAGTAACTCAAATAACCACTCGTTACAACCAAGGTATGCAGAATACCATATCTGAATGCACAACACATCAAACCCTGAAGCAGATGGGCTACAGCAGCAGAAGACCACACCGGGTGCCGCTCCTGTCAGCTAAGAACAGGAAACAGAGGCTACAATTCGCACAGGCTCACCAAAATTGGAAAACAGAAGATTGGAAAAACGTTGCCTGGTCTCGATTTCTGCTGCGACATTCAGATGGTAGGGTCAGAATTTGGCATAAAGAACATGAAAGCATGGATCCATCCTGCCTTGTCTCAACGGTTCAGGCTGGTGGTGGTGGTGTAATGTGTGGGGGATATTTTCTTGGCACACTTTGGGCCCCTTAGTACCAATTGAGCATCGTTTAAACGCCACAGCCTACCTGAGTATTATTGCTGACCATGTCCATCCCTTTATGACTACAGTGTACCCATCTTCTGATGGCTACTTCCAGCAGGATAATGCACCATGTCACAAAGCTCAAATCATCTCAGAGTGGTTTCTTGAGCATGACAATGAGTTCACTTTACTCAAACGGCCTCCAAAGTCACCAGATCTCAATACAATAGAGCACCTTTGGGATGTGGTGGAACGGGAGATTCGCATCATGGATGTGCAGCCGACAAATCTGCAGCAACTGCGTGATGCTATCATGTCAATATGGACCAAAATCTCTGAGGAATGTTTCCAACACCTTGTTGAATCTATGCCACGAAGAATTAAGGCTGTTCTGAAGGCAAAAGGGGGTCCAACCTGGTACTAGCAAGGTGTACCTAATAAAGTGGCCCGTGAGTGTGTATATATATATATATATATATATATATATATATATATATATATATTAATTTAGAACTCCTATTTTATTAGATTTTTTTATTATTATTATTATTATTATTATTAATCCTAAATAAAAAAATAAAAATAAAAATAAAAAAAGTAAAAATATTTATTTAATTTTTTTGGATTTTCGAATTTTGGTTTTAAAAAATTAGACACACACACACACACACACACACACACACACACATACATATATATATATATATATTAGGGCTGTCAATCGATTAAAATATTTAATCGCATGATTGTCATGAGTTAACTCATGATTAATCGCAATTTAATTGCACATTTTTATCTGTTCTAAATGTACCTTAAATTAATACTTTTCATGTTTTAAATACTCTAATCAACAAGGGCAATGATAAATATGGATTCTTTATGCAATATATGTTTATTATTAGTGAAACCATAGTTAACAGAGCCTGAAGACTAGACATGTTTTAAAGATCATAGATGTGTTTCAAAGAACTTGCTCATGTCTATTAGACACATGAAAAAATAAATACTAGGTTCCCATTACTTCTCTTTTTTTATTTTTTTTATTTTTTTTGCACTGAGCAATTTACTTACACAAACCTGTTTACATTTCCGCATGACAGGGCATCTCACTTCTTCTGAACATGCAAAATGTACATTTATTATTTATTACATTTGTTTGCCTCTTTGTGCCCACATACTGTATTTTGATGCAGCTAAATTCTCAATAAAACTGTTTTCATTTATATATTTTACTGTTTCTGTTGTCAGACAACGGAATGAATATGAAATAGTGACTGAAACGCGACCCATAGGACTAAATAACCAGCTCTCCCTTCCAAGATGTTAATCTGCACAAAAATCCTGATTTATAATCCAGCCATCGTCTGATCAAATCAAATAGGCTATACATAAGATAAAGACAATAGCTGTGCTGTGATTTCGGCTATACTTGCATGTTAAATTAGAGAAGCAACATGATATCTATTTTAACTGAAAGCGCTGTTCCTCTCATCCGCGCGCTGAACAGAGCAGACGCGGAGGGAGAAAGAGAGAGAGAGAGAGGTGTGTGTGCAGCGGGAAAGAGAGACCTCGCGCTCGCACGGCAGTACCAGCATAAGGTTTGGGCCCTATAAAGATTGGTTGCTATAGACATATAGATATAGATATATATACACTCACTGCCCACTTTATTAGGTACACCTTGCTAGTACTGGGTTGGACCCCCTTTTGCCTTCATATATATATATATATATATATATATATATATATATATTTTTTTTTTTTTTTTTTTTTTAATTAATTTAGAACTCCTAGTAAATAGGGAAGTTATTAGTGAACAACCAAATCAAATTCTAATGCTTGACAGCTTCATAGCTGGTGAGGCAAGAAGTGGTCAGCACAAGGAGCATGTCCATCTTCCAGCCTAAGAGAAAGAGAAAGGTCAGTAATATTTTGAGCGCTTGGAAGTGCCAACTTATTCATCCTGAACCCTGACAACCATGGTATCTAGCCAGCGGAAATGCTGAGTCACTGCTCTCCAAACCGCTCAGAGTTCAACGCCCAGAGGAAGGAGTGTGAAGTGGAAAATAAGAAACCTGCTTCCTGTAGGCCAAACACCTCGTGAGCTCTGGCATCATGTGACCCTTGATCTTTGACGAGGTCACTTCCTTTTGCACAGACTACCAGCAAGACCCATTCAATGTCACAGAGTTTCAAGACAAATTAACATTTAATATGTAGACTGCAACTTTCATAGGAGACTAAATCCCAAAAAGACGAATTTTACATGTTAAGAAAATACAAGTCAATTCTCTCAGCCGTTTTTTGGTGTGCTCACCAAGGGCAGCGGAGAACCATGCTGATATTCCATTCTTCACAAATGTGAAACTGAAAATCGAGCTGCGGAGAGTAGTGTTAGTGAATGTCACACTGACCTACAACAACGGATGAAGAATTTTGTGTCACGATACTAACACCAAAGCACTTTTTCCACTGAGGCATGAATCTAGCACACCAGGCCAGGTGTGAGAGATCAGGCCTTATAACAAATGCACCAGATGAAACATGAATAGGCACGGCACTGAACGATGGAAGAGAGGAAGGCAGTACTGATGCCCAGAAAAGAGCAGGCAGAGATGCTAAATGGCTAAAGCCATGGAACTTTGATTTCATGCCCTTAGTTTCAAAGGCACTGCCCATCATGCTAAGTGCCAAAAAGGAGTTTCTAGCTTCCATCTCATCCACTCTCTCTCATCTTTTATTAGCAATTCCTCTCTTCCAGAGTGATGAGTGACTCGTGGTTGGGGGTTGGGGGAATTTTACAGTATCAGTCCATGCATTCCCTGAGAATCAAGCCCATGACCTTGATGCTGCTAGCTCAATCCTTTACTGTTTGAAGAACTACATGAATGCTATTATATTGTACTTTTACATTACATTTAGTCATTTAACAGATGCTTCTATCACCACATAGTACCACCTAGTTTCATTATTATGAACAAATAAATAAAACAAAAACATAACTGGAATAATAATAAAATTGAACAACTGAGAAAAACTGCAACTGAACTAAAACTAAAATATTTTCATGAAATAAATTAAAGTAATGAAATTAAATTTAGCTTTAGTTTTTGATGCATGATTCATTATAAAATGTAAAACTATAATCTAAAGCTTTTCAAATCAAATCCATTAAAACTTTAATTGATACCAGTTACCTGATCCCTGCATTAACTTTGGCAGCTCTAAAATAACTAAATAAAGCTTTAATAATAAATAAACTAAATAAATAGTTAAATGATAAACAGATATAAATAAATTAAAATAAATAAATTAACAAGAAAACTCAAAATCTACAACTAAACTAAATCTAGTTATCATAATGTGCAAACAAAACAAATATATAAATAAACAAATGAATAAGTAAATGTACAGAAAAACAAGTGTATGCATAAATAGGATAAACAAACAGCTTAGATTTTTATTTATTTAAAGGTAATTTACACAACATAAAAGGTTAAATAAATAAAAAAACTAAAATAGTTTGAAAAATCTAAAACTGAACTAAAACCAGTAATCATAACGTGAAAACAAAACAAGTATATACAGCAAATAAACAAATGCATAAATACATGTATACATAAACAATATAGAGTATTTAATTATTTTAGGTAATTTATACAACCTAAAATGTTAAGCAATTATTTAAAAAAACAAAAAAAACAAAAAAAAAAAACTAGAATAGTCTGAAAAAAAAAATCACTCAAAAAAAATAAAATAAAATAAAAAAAGACTAAATTAACATACTAGCAGCCACCCTAGCAACTGTGGCAATGCCCCGGCAACCACCCAAAACACATTTGCATGGTAAGGAACCATTTGTGTTTTCTTGAGAAAAATTTAGATATTTTATCTTTTCCTATTTTGCTTTATAGGAATAACCCTGCCATAGCCCAACATGAATGAACACGTTAATGAAACATACATACTGACAGCATCACATGCTCATACACAGGCACACATCAGTAGAAGAAATTGAAATTCAGAGCAGCGACTTATTAGACCCAGCCCCACATGTGAACAGAATAGTAACAGGATTATACTACTGACTAAGTAGACCATATGCAACACACAACACACAGATCCTTTGGGACTAGCATTGAGGTGTGAGCCTCAGGGTCATGCTGTTTGTAAGCGGTTCAGGCACCATTTCTGGACAATCCGCATTGGTCATGGTCTCAAACCTGAATGGCTACAGCCATCTAAAATGCTTCTTTCGCTCATCTGCGCCTCTGACTCTTTCCCTCGCAGAGTCGATTCGGAACAGATGAAAGGGTGTTTTTTTTTCTCCTCTCAAATGCAACAGACGCTCCTTGGGCATTAAGTTTGATCAAAGACTAATCTGTGTGTGAATGATGATTCAAATTAGCATCTGTTTCAGCTGGGCAAGAGGGAGCGGCTGAACCCAAAGCTATTTGAGGAAATAAGAGAAAAGAGTGAGAGAGAGAAATACAGAAAGAGATGGAAATAGAGAAGGATCTAACACTAAATGGGATCAGAAACTTTTGCAAATATATAATGATTTATGATGTGCCATCTCTGCCAATCACACCAAGTTCAATCAGAGATACTGCAGACTAGGGATGTGCATCTCCATAACTGAGGCCGATGTGATACGCATCTCGATGCATAGCCAACGATACGATACATTGAAGATACATATGAAGCAGCTAGCGATCCGATATGATTCACCCCTATTACGATGCAGTGCGATTCGATTTCGATTCGATTCAACACATTGCGATTCGATGCAATAGGATGCAATTGAAAAAATATGATCACTTTTATTTCTTTGGTTCAGACAGACAGCAAATCATAAATTAACTTATGTGTCTCGAGTAGGGCCGCAACAAACGATTATTTTGATAATCGATTAATCTAACGATTATTAGACCGATTAATCAACTAATCTGCGATTATTCCACTGGTTACTCAGTAGACTTTAATTGATTATTCAGCTGAAAGTGAAAAGTGAAAGTCGTGACGTATTGTCAAGTATGGTGACCCATACTCGAAATTGGTGCTCTGCATTTAACCCATCCAAGTGCACACACACAGCAGTGAATAGTGAACAAACACACACACAGTGAACACACACCCGGAGCAGTGGGCAACCATTGCTCCAGCGCCCGGGGAGCAATTGGGGGTTCGGTGCCTTGCTCAAGGGCACCTCAGTCATGGTATCGAAGGCAGAGAGAATGCTGTTCATTCACAATCCCCACCTTCAATTCCTGCCGGTGCGAGAATCGAACCTGCGACCTTCAGGTTACAAGCCCAACTCCCTAACCATTAGGCCACGACTTCCCACTAGCTTTTGCAAAATAGCTTTTGCAATTAGTTAAAATATTATGTTAAACATATTCTAACAAATAAATAAAGGTAATCACTTCAGCTTTTGAAAATCATATGTGACCCTGGACCACAAAACCAGTCATAAGGGTCAATTTTTTGAAATTGAGATTTATACACCATCTGAATGCTGAATAAATAATATTTCCATTGATGTATTGTTTGTTAGGATAGGACAAGATTTGGCTGATATACAACTATTTGAAAATCTGGAATCTAAGGGTGCAAAAAAATCTAAATATTAAGAAAATTGTCTTTAAAGTTGTCCAAATGAAGTTCTTAGCAATGCATATTACTAATCAAAAATTAAGTTTTGATGGAACATGGAACATGAACATGATCTTTACTTAGTATCCAATGATTTTTGCCATAAAATAAATATTTATAATTTTGACCCATACAATGTATTTTTGGCTATTGCTACTTAAGACTGGTTTTGTGCTCCAGTGTCACATATGTAATTAATTACAATTATTACACAATAAATTGGTAACACTTTAAAATATAGTTTCATTAGTTAACATTAGTTGACTACATTAGTTAACATGATCTAATAATGAACAATACTTCTACAGCATTTATTAATCTTAGTTAATGTTAATTTCAGCATTTACTAATGCATTATTAAAATCACAAGTTGTGTTTGTTAACATTAGTTAATGCACTGTGAATTACCGGTGACATGAACTAACAATGAACGACTGTATTTTTATTAAATAACATTAACAAAGATTAATTGTGTAATAAATGTATTGTTCATTCATGTTAGGTAATACATTATAACAACTTACTGTAAAAGCGTTACCAATTAATTTATACAAATAGATATATTTGGCACACAAAATGAGATGACAGACAGAGAAACTCTCTTAATCACCTTTAATTAGCTATATGAAAAAATAACTGAATGACACATTCTGCCTAACATCTCCTTTTGTAAGTCGTATGGCTAAGAAACATAATAAAGGTAAGTGATAAGACGCTGTATTTTTGGTTAAAACTATTTTATCCACAACATATAGTAAAATAATCTCCAAAGCCACTAGAAGGCAAGCCTGCAACCATTAGCCGAAAAAGCGTAACGGCTAAAGCTAAAGCTTCCGGTCTGGCAGTACATGGGAAAGGAGACCAGAGGCCATTTTTTTGACTGGATGTCAATGGAGGAGAGGCTTCTCTACGCTGAATAAACAGCTTTTTAGAGGAAACGGCTTATATTTTAAAGAATCGACAGCCTATCTGCTAATCTTCAACATGTTTTACACTAAACAATACTTTTGGATTCAACTATTTTTAGAGTTAACCATGAAAAAAATGCTGTTTTATAAGAGAAGTCACTGACTTTTTGCGACTGTTGGGATTCAGCTTACGGCACTTTCCATTCATTCCTATGGTATCCGTAAACGGCGATTGAGTGTCGCACAACTCTGACTGAAATTCTATGACGTCAAGGCTGTAATGTGATTGGTTATTAAGGGACACGTGATCCAAGTTAGCCATTACGCTTTCTCCAATAGTAAGTAATACAGACCCTCTCATCTCCCTATATTAAGAAAATCTCTGATAATCTCTGCCTTAACCGCTCTAGCACTGTGTGTCTCTTCTTCTCTTGAACTGCATCAGAATTACAGTCTTGCGCTACAGCGCCACACTGGTCCAACCGCATTATTGTAGGCTCTTACATTAGGTCATATGAAATCAAACGACTACTCGACAACAGAAATATTTGTCGACATTTTTTTATTGTCGATGTTGTCGATAATGTCGACTAATCGTTTCAGCCCTAGTCTCGAGGTCTGTTTCATAAAACAAGTTTACAAAATAGGCCAGGCTTATTTCAGTTAGTCTGACTCACTGTCAAATGATTAGGTTCCATAAAGCAAATTTAACAAAGATCAACCTCAGTCACTGTGACAACTTAGGCTGGAAAGCTAACCTGGTCCAGGGCAGGCAAACAGTCAGGCTAAGCTGAGCTCACTGACCAATAGGAATGCAATGATATTACCACTGACTCTCTCACATAGCCTTTCTCTCTGGTTTTATAACAGCTGTAACTTTTATAGTTAGAACAGATTGCATTAGAACATTACAATCTAACATTGCTCTTTAAAGTATTAACAATCACTAAACTAAAAGTTTTTTTTTTTATTTTAACTGCTATAAGAAACACACATTAACTCATCTGAGCTTAGTAATTAGGACTGTATTAGCTTACATTTTATTTACCCATTACAATAGTCCCTTTACAGTTACTGCTATCATAAAATGCATATTTGACTCAGAATTATTGCGCTCCGTCTGTTCAGAGCACATGCAAGCAGCAGTGCTCGTCCACTTGCGTAAGCCCACTCCTGACAGCAAAATGGATATATTTGCATGAATTTCAAACATTTACAGATGAAAAATATACTCGTGAGGAAACTGAGGAAAGCAAAACGTCTCAAATGCATTAAACAGCACATATATATTCGCTGTTTGCCATGGTGGATCGATTTGATCCATGATCGACATTAAAGGCTGCTTAAGAATAAGTGTGCACAAATTAGTGAGATTGTGTGAACTTACATTGTCGTTTATAACTGTCGCGTGTATGTTCGTGTTCAGTTCCTGTTTTTCCTTATTTGGTAGTTCCTGTTTGTAGTTAATCATTGTTCATTCAGTTCTCCTGTGTTTAATTAATCATCTCGTTTGCTCCTTTGTTTCCATGTCTTTATAAGCCTTCAGTTCCTAGAGTTCTTTGTCCTGTCTAAACGTCATTTAAGTGGTTGTGTTCTCCTGATTTTCCTAAGTGGATTTATTAAAAGACTCAGTTTGTTTGATATCTGCCTCCTTTGTGCTCCTCGCCTTGGCAACCCGTGACAGAAGACAGGACCTAACAGAAATATGGAGATCGCTGCGCTGTTCTCCGCCTTAGCACGCCGTGATATTCCGTTCGTTGAGTTTGCCCGGGAATTCTGCGGACTCGACGCGGCGACGACGCTGGATGACGCCACGATCAACTCCCTGTTCCGGATCGGGGCTAAGAATCCTCCGGTGTCTGGAGAGTGTCCAGCCCCGATCCAGAACCAGCCTGCCGTCCAGTCTGTCCGCCATTCCCCAGTCAAGCCTGTCAGCCGCCGCTGACTCAAGCCCGCCGCCGTTCACGGCTCCCTCAATCCCGCCGTCCGCAGCTCACTCAAGCCTGCCGCCGTCCGCGGCTCACTCAAGCCCGCCGCTGCTCGTGGCTCACTCAAGCATGCCGCCGTCCGCGGCTCACTCAAGCCCACCTTCCACCTCACATGTGCCCCTAGGATTGCTGGTGGAGTATGAGTGGATGTCGTGGGCTCCAGCTCCAGAGCACCCTCCAGTGCCAGCTCCTCGCAAGCGCACTCCAGAGCCCGCTCCTCGCAAGCGCCCTCTAGTGCCCGCTCTGCCAGAGCGCCCTCCAGTACCCGCTCCTCCAGAGCGCCCTCCAGTGCCCGCTCCATGGCCGCCGGAGTCCCCTGACCCGCCATGGCCCCCGGAGTCCCCTGACTCGCCATGGCCCCCGGAGTCCCCTGATCCGCCATGGCTCCCTGATTCGCCCTGGAGGCTCTCCTTCTCTCCGCCCTGGTCCAGTCCTGCACCAGCCTCCAGGGCGCCCGCCCCCCCTCCCCGATGGAACTGTTACGGTGCAAGACGCGCCGTCCAGGAGAGGGGCGATCTGTCATTAGTATGTTCATGTTCAGTTCCTGTTTTTCCTTATTTGGTAGTTCCTGTTCGTAGTTAATCATTGTTCATTCAGTTCTCCTGTGTTTAATTAATCATCTCCTTTGCTCCTTTGTTTCCATGTCTTTATAAGCCTTCAGTTCCTAGAGTTCTTTGTCCTGTCTAAACTAGGGCTGGACCAGAATATTCGATTATTAGAATATTCGTTCGGTGGGTTGGCATTCGATTTTCAATTTTGAGATTCAAATATCCCTTTTTTTCCTCTCTCTCTCTCTCTCTCTCTCGAACACCTGGCATCCCCCACGAAATGGTTCTCAACTTGTCCGCCTGGTTGAACATCTGCACCAGCAACAGACCGTTCGCCAATGTAAGACGTTCGTGCTGACCTATAGCATGCATATATTTCATGAAAAATCTTCTGTTATGAGCGCGCTTGCTGCACATTTACATTTGAAGTAACGAACTTCAGCGGGCAAAAGATGCGACATGTGAACGGACCCTCTGCTATCACAAGACTGAATGCGATGCATGAGTTTTCTTTCTGTCAACTGTCCCAAGATGCGAGCGAAAGTCTTGGATCAGCGTGCAGTAGCTCTTGTAGTGCAGACGAGATGCGCCGATGTGAAGCCGCTTTGAGAGAGTGAAAGAGAGAAGACGCGGTACAGCTGAATCACTCACGCTGTTTTCAAATGACTGATTTAATCTGATATTTTGTGTGGATTTATTTACTCATCTAACCTACATGCTATATTCAATAAATGTTTGCAGGAATTTCCCTCATTATAAACCTGAAAGCTGCGGGAATGAGTAAAACTATGCGATATGCGCACAAATTCAGGACCTGATTAAATATAACTCTATTATACAGAGATTTGTGAAATAAAATTCCATGACTTTTACAAAACTTTTCCAGGCCTGGAAATTGCTGTTTTAAAATTTCATAGCTTTTCCAGGTTTTTCATGACCGTATAAACCCTATAAAAGCAACTGATGCATGCTTTCAATCACTAAAGATTGGTCCTCTCCCTCCTCTAATCACATGCCGGATCCATTACCCCGCTGTATTCCGAGACCTCGCAATTTACTAATTAAGCACTGAGCTACCTTATTAAAAGTATTGCTCTTAACAGACCTGTGTGTTTTGTATCACTAGTGCAGTGTCCGTTCTCGGAGCATATAAGTATATTACATATTAGGGGAAAGGGGGGGGGGAAGTGGTTTGTGGCCAAGTATGGTGACCCATACTCAGAATTTAACCCATCCAAGTGCACACACACAGTAGTGAACATACACCTGGAGCAGTGGGCAGCCAATGCTGCGGCGCCCGGGGAGCAAGGGTTTGGTGTCTTGCTCAAGGGTCTCACCTCAGTCGTGGTATTGAGGGTGGAGAAAGTGCTGGTTATTCACTCCTCCCACCTACAATCCCTGCCGGACCTGAGACTCGAACCCATGACCTTCGGGTTACAAGTCTGACTCTCTATCCATTAGGCCATGACTGCCCCCAGTTAGCATATTACTACCGAAGCTTCGAAGCTCAAAAAATGGTATTCGGACCAGCCCTAGTCTAAACGTCATTTAAGTGGTTGTGTTCTCCTGATTTTCCTAAGTGGATTTATTAAAAGACTCAGTTTGTTTGATATCTACCTCCTTCCTGCTCCTTCGTGCTCCTCGCCTTGGCAACCCGTGACAATAACCACTTTATGCCTGATTGATTAGGTTATTTCAAGTCAGGTTTTGGACTTTAAACCCTGCTTTTCCTCAGGTCTCCGTAGTGTTGTTGTGATACGTCATATTCACGCAGCAGTGGTGATGAGAGAACGCGCTTGAGAAACAGTTTTGAGAGGAGAAATCAATCTACATATAAAATATTGGTCACAGATTATTGGTCACTTTCTAAACAATAAAAGTATAGCGCATCCACTAGTAATTATATCTAAATAAATCTATCTATCCATCTATCTATCATCCCTCCCTCTCTCCATCCATCCATGTTTATATCCATCCATATCTCGCTACCCATTCATACATCCATCCATATGTCCATCTCTCTTTCTCTCACTCTCTCTATCCATCCATCCATCCATCCATCCACTTATCCATCCATTTCTCTCTCTGTCTATCAATCCACCCATATAAATACATCCATCCATCCACATATCCATCCATCTATCCATCTATCTATTTATCCATCATCCCTCTCTGTCTTGATCCATCCATCTATATATCCATTCATATCTCACTACCCATCCACGTACCCATCCATCCATCTCTCTTTCTGTCACTCTCTCCATCCATCCCTCTCTCTGTCTTTCCACTCATCCATTCATATATATCCATCCATCCACGTATCCATCTATCTATCCATCCATCCAGGCATCTATCAACTATCTATCATCCATCTATCTATCCATCCTTCTCTCTTCCCTATCTATCCACCCATCCTTCTCTCTTCATCCATCCATCTTAATATCCATCCATATCTCTCTACTCATCCACATTTCCATCCATTTCTCTCAGTCTTTCCATCCATCCATATATATATATTTACAGTATATATACCCATCCATTCATCCGTCCATCTTTCTCTCACTCTCTCTCTATCCATCCATCCATCCATCCATCTCAATCTCTATCCATTAATCTATCCATCCATCCATCCATCCATCCATCCATCCATCCACATATCCATCTATCTATCCATTCTTCCATCTATCTGTAACTTTTTTGGCTTTGTCAAGCCAATATTCAAAGATTGTATTGATAAACTTTTATTGTTAAAAGTTAACAGTTACAGTAATTTCTTTGAATTTCACTCATTTTAATTAAACCTTGCTACCTCAATTTAAATTCAATTCAATTCAGATTGGAACTTAAAAGACATTCTCAACTCCTCAATGGAGATTATGAATGGACTTCTTCCTTGAAACCTACACTGTTGCAGGCTATGTGAGTCAGCAGACAGCTAATACATCCAACCAAGATCTAACAAATTACTTCATGGAGACAAGAGGCTTACTGACTTGTGAGTCATTAGCAAGAAACAGAGCAGGAACTTCACCCATGGAATCTAGCTTTTGATGTTCAGTAGAGGGTGGAGGTAAAGGTAGATGATGTTTGAAACTACATCAGGCAAAACAAAACAGGTCAATGTCAGAGCATGAGCAATGCATTTATAAACCAAGGATGTGATTGCTAACATCAAGCTACATTAATCAGGGAGGGAGGGAAGGAAGCAAAATCGCTGATCCTTGCTTTTTTATACCAGGTGTTGACAGAAATAATTTGGGTGGAGAATCGGAAATGACTTTTAGTGCAAGAATATACTTGAGTTTCTGACTAGGCGTCTCTCCAGATAGGGTGACTTATCTTGCCTGACCTTAGCATGGCAGCGTGCCAGTCATCCTCGGTGACCGGCATGTGAAACAGTAAGCAACTTCCGTCCTGTGAGAACGGTCACACCAATGCCGTGCCCCGTCCATCAAACATTCCCTGAGCGCGACTAATATAATGCCCATTTCCTTTTTGCTCCCTTCCTCTTCCCGTCTGACTCACTTTCGCCAGGAACAATCAGAGAGATCGTATTCACATTCCTTCTTTCTTGTTTACCTATTCAAGTCATATTCTGTACTGCCAACGGATACTGTCAGTCACAGAGTCGCCACTGATTTTTAAAACATAAAAGGTAAGTAGAACCCAGCAACTGTAAGTATCATTTATCACCATGTGACCAGGGCTAAGGAATTTGTTTGCACAACTTTCACATGTCGTCACTATAAACCACACCAAGAATTTATTACAGGGACAATTCCCCTGGAGCAACGTGGGATTAGGTGGCTTGCTAAATGACACAATAGTGAAGATAGCTCGTTCTTGAGGAAACTAGACCAGCAAACTTATAGTTATCAGTTCTGAGTTTTAATATCCAAAATAATGATATCTACATGAGTAACACAGATGAGGTTGTGTAGAAAATTGAAAAAATGACATGCGAGTCTTGAAAGCATCTGTAAAAATCCAGAGAAAACTACAGTCAGGAATTGTTTACGATTGCATGCCATAATTTTCCAGCAAAACTGCTTAAGATTATATGGATATATTTACTTATAATGGAAAAAAATCAGTTTGTTGCTTAATTTTAGTAAACAAAAAATGTAGTTAAAAATAACATTAAGTGGATCAGTAGGACTTTTTAATGTTTTTGAAAGAAGTCTCATATGCTCACCAAAGTTGCATTTATTTGATAAAAAATAGTAAAAATAGTACTACTGTGAAATATTACTACAAATTAAAATAACTAATTTTATTTTAATATATTTTAAAATGTAATTCATGTATGTGATGGCAAAGCTGAATTTTAGCAGCCATTACTTCAGTCTTCAGTGTCACATGATCCTTCAGAAATCATTCTAATATGCTAATTTTGGTGCTCAAGCAACATTTCTTATTTTTGATCAATTTAACATGTCCTTGCCTAATAAAAGTATCAATTGCTTTCAAAATGCATATACACATTCATATATACACACTATTAACAAATACATGCAATACATATACATTTTTTTAAAAAATGCATTGCTAAAAAAAGCAAATAAATCTTTCTGGAGGGTCAGGGGGAAAAAATCCTTGTAGTATTCAATCCACATTGTTGCTTCACAGTCATTTTCGTCCTACATAAGATGAGACACAAAGACCTCACAATGAAGCACTGATTCAGAGGAAGATCTCCCACTCTGCACTGAAAAAGTACGCAAGAAAGTGCAAAAACAAATCAAGACTTTTAGCTGATGAAAAATGTCACTGTCACATGTAGGAGAACAAGAAAGCGTGAGAGAAGGATTTGAATGTGGAGCGACATGTTGAAGACACGAGGGGGATTGATAGACTGTGACCCGCAGTATGTCGGACAGCGTACATCACCGCCGAGCTTACCATGATCTCTGCATTCATTTAATTCATCCACTTATCACAGCGTGCAACAGCGATGATGGACACAAACATGATCTGTAGAATCCCCTTAACCATTATAACATCAAGGAGATTGAGGCTGATAGCAGGTCACGGTATACTGATGAGGTCATCGGATGGAGTTATGCCATATCCTGAGGTGTTTCTGCAAGGATCTTATCTAGGTGAAGATCTTTTGTTCTGAGAGTGAGCAAAGCAGAGTAGTCGCATGATTTGAAGCGTATTGACTCGGTGTGGAAAGCCTGAGGCCAGCTGGCTAGACAGAAAAATGAATTCACAAGAACCCAGTCACGGCCGCACACTTGGACACCTTGGGCTTCGTTTTACTGATCCAACATCAATGGAAAGACAATCAGAGACCTGCTTTTCATTCTAAGAAGGACAGGTGTGTGTGTCTCTGGTCATTAATGCAGACACTCTGGGCATCTGCCAAAGTCTTACAAAGATCATTAGGTGATGCAACAACCCAGATAAAGCTTGACAGAAGAGGGCATGGTTGTATCGACACCGCAGCACCAACATCCACGCGCAACTCCACCCAACAACATGTACGCATGCACACATATGCTTGCTTGCAGCCACAAACACTTCTTTCCTCCACCCCACTGAGCAAACAAAAGGAAGAACAGAGGAACGAAGGAGGGACAGTGTTTAGGAGGGGTGGAAATCTGTCTGCTACAAGCTGTTAATTGTCAGGCAGAAACTAAATGAGTAAACAAACAAACAATATAAAGCACATTAATTTTTAATTCGGGCTCTCACAAACAGCATGCTTGCATTCGACAAAATTCTTCAACAAAGCCTTTAATTGACAGATTGGTTCTGATGCATAATAATGACAGGCAGAGATAATGAATTATTTATCGCCTCCAGGAACAGCAGCTCTGCCTTTTTCGAGTCCGTTACATAACTGGAGTATTTCTAAAACAGTTGATGTGGGACCAATGCAATGAGCATGTGAGGTGGGTGGTTGAGCTCAGTTCACCTCTGAACTCTTGCCCGTGGCAATGAGCGCCGTCTTCAACTCAGCTGAAGGTTAGAAACTTCATCTCGAATGTGTTCGCAAGCAGTTAAGATGCCTCGGGTTACTGCCAAAAACTCACTAAACAATTCAACCTAAAAGCCTCTAAAACGCTTGTGGTAATGAGAATGTTTCTGCAAAGTTGTGTTTTCAGAGTTCATCAGACTGTTTTATCTGAAACTTTCATGGAAAATATGATTCTTCACAAGATGACCACCAGGGTTGTGCGCCCTGGTGAAAACATAAATTCTAAATTTGAACTTAATTTGAATTAACATCAGCAAAACAGCATGATTCAACTTTGAATGCACAGAAGTAGAACAGAAATGAATTGAAGAAATTTGAATAGCACTAATCTATGGTGCCAATTTTCAGTGCTGCATTTTACCAACCCTGGCATCTGCCTATCAACTAATCGAACAGCAACCACAAAATCAACATGAAATGGCACTCAACCCATTATACTTCACCGATGCATACAAAATGACATAGTACAGTATACAGCGCAATGAAACAGGATAACCAATGAGAAAAAAAATGACAGAATTTGATTTTATTCATCAAGTTTATCTATCAGGAATTTTTACAAAAACAGACAGTAAAAACCAATCATTGCATAATTGTACTGTAAAATACTGTAAAATCTATGTTTTTGAAATGCAAACTAGGAATTACCATATAATTTATGGAGAAAAAAGGTCAAAAGGACATTCATAAAATTATATTTTATATAAATGATTTTTGTTTCTTCTCATTTTTGTTATTAGTAATGTACTTTAGGGTTTTGTATGTAAAATTTTGTTCATGTTCATTGCATTATTTTAGAGACGTGCGTCTCTACATGAGTATTGACCCTGCCGCTTGGTATATAATAAAATTATATGTCTTTTTAAGTTGTAAAATATACAGGAACCAACATGCCATCCTGTAATAATATATTATGAACAATATATTATAATTTTTACAGTGTAATTTCAGAGGCAGAGCAAATTTCCTTGGAATAACATGTGCCAATTAATGGACAATCAGATCAGGAATGTGTATTAAGAAAGTAAATTGCGTCCATTTTGGTTCATGTCGACTTCAAAGTTGAGGAAGGCCCCAGGAAATGGCCGACCGCTAGATAACCTGTGATCTGCTGAGCTTACACAAGTCCTGATATGAACTGTTCATAAAAGCTGGACTCAGATCAGTGCAAGAGCACCGCGCTGAGTAAACAACCAGCTGACACCATTACATCACAGTGACAGAGTGTCACAGATTCCACGCTTTCACTTCTTGTGTGGCAGGCATTAAACAGCATTAACCCATAATCCTAAACTGCTACAGATGCAGACTTGAGCCGCTATTCATTCACAGCAGAGAACCTGCCCAAACCCCCCTTCCGTTATCCTTCCCTCTCTCTCTCTCTTGCCCCGTCCCTCCCCAACCCCCATCGGCAGGCAGTAGCTTCAGCACAGTCATATTTAATCATCATCTCGGCGGACAACACAGGGATCTGCCGTCCTCTGTTGAGACTCTCTGTGCTGTCACACTTGGGATAATTGTCTTAGATACCCTAATTCGACAGTCGCTCTCCTTAAATGCTCAAGAAAAGAAGCGTGGTTGACCTACATTGCTGTTGATCTGTGAATTATACATGCTGTCAACATTTGATTATTTATTTCCTGTAGTGTAATTCAAAAGGCTTACGTTCATAATTGTGCTACCTCAAACATGGAAAGCTAAAATGTTGTTAAGGTTTGACACGGCAGGAATCACGCCATTCATGACATCTCTGTTGTTCGTTAACAGGCCAAAAAAGATACGGAAACTGTTAGAAAACATGCTACAAGAATTTTTATGTACGACACACAAACAAATGATTCATTTGATAGGAGAGCTGACAAGCTGAGAAAGGAAAACAGTGATTGTTCATTGTTATCATGATTCCGGACAGATTTGTACATGCTCAAACAATCACGCTTCCCCCAAAGGTCAGATTTGTGGTCTAATCAATTGCTAGTGCACCCAGTGACCTTGATGTTTTGAAATGACGATATTTTCCAGTTTCATTGTGACTGTAGCCTTTGAAGGACAAGCTATCAAACAACAAGATAACTAACTGCTAAAGAAAGGTAACCCGTAAGCATCCATCAAATAGTCAAAATAGAGAAAAAAAAATAAAGTTGAGGAACAAATGGAACACTGGGCATGATGGGCGTTCCAATTCTGTGGAAATCTGAAGTGCTTTCTGTGTGGGCCTTATCAATGTTTCTTCTCTATGTGAAGTATACATTTGAAGTAATTAGCAAGAACTCAAGGAACCTTTGAATTCAATGTGGCTGCTAGTGCTACCCAAGCCAAAGATTTCAAACAGAATGCTGAGCATAAGGGAGAAGTTCTCAGTCCAGAATACTTTTCCCACTCCGAGTCGCTCTTTCGGTATGACCCTCTGTTCTCGTTCTAAGTATGGATACTTCTTGTTTTCAAAGGAGCGTGTCCAATACTCCTGGCACCAGCCGGGCCTTCTGTGAATGTGCTTGCACAAACCAGTTCTGATCATGGGTACACAAAGATGGCATGTGTCATATTTATAACTTTGGAAGTTGAGAGTTTCATCAACTTTCATCATCACTTTCAGTTTGTTTTGCTCTGTGCTGTGGAAAGTGTTTATCTTCTTGAGTTCCCTTCTCTCCTGCCCCTGTCTCTCTCTCTCTTTTCCGAGGAGCCCTGTTTGCTATCAGGCTCAGGAATGAATTTGGGAGGCTTATCGGAGCTCTTTTCCCAGCTGAGGCAGAGAGGATGTGTTAAGGCGTCTGCCTCCTGACAGGAAAGAGGAGCTATCTCTCCTGATAAGGCCATGGCTGACTTGAGAATTGTAACAAAGCAGACAGCATGGATGCAGGTGGGTACACGTCAGCGTACGTGCATAAGCCTGCAGCCAAAAATCCCAGACAGGTAAAAGGCGGTTAAAAGCAATTATATTCCCACAACAAAGGAATTATTCCCACCAGTGCACCACTGAGAGTCTGGAAAAGGTGTGATTTGAATGCGCACTGCTCTTGAATCAAGCAGAAAAAAAAGAGAATTATAAAGATAGTCAATGCAACACTGAAAATGGCAACTTCAGAGTAAATGACAAAACCAAGGACTACAGCCTCCAGTCAACATGGGGCAGTGTGCATATCCACAGCACATGAACCTTGGGTAACCCTTGTCTACCTGCCTATGGCCTTTCTTTTATCTGAGGAACACAAAAAATGTCTTAGCATTTTATTTTGTCCATACAATAAAACAAATTGGTTTGGACCTCATTGACTTTCATTCTATATACAAAAAACGTTCTGCAAGGGAAAGAACGTCACAACAAAAAAATTTTATTATTATTACATTGTCAGTTAACAGACACTTGTCAATCAAAAGGATTCACTGTATGGTAATTGCACGGCCAGTGACCATTCCAATAAACTAGACAAGTAAGCAATTACTCCAACACTGATAGGATATAGTTCTATCACACACAAATTACGGATTGTAAAAAACCCAACCTGTTTAGCACATCATTCTTTTTGTCTCGCATGTCTGTGGTGGAATCTCAAGTACGGGTTTAGCAAACACAACATGAGGGGCTGTGGTTAAGGGAGGGAAATCATTAGCGGTTTGTGGAAGGCACAAAAGGCTTGCGTAAGCATACCGTGCCTCTTTTAGACGCCGTGTAGAAAATCAGCATTAGCATTTTCAAGGTTTAACATACTGATTTGATGTTACCATACAATCAGCCTTCAATTCACAAACAAACAAGAAGCACGACAGTCCATAGATTATTACTGTTATCGCTGAAATGGGCGCTTCGCATACTGTGAAATATGGCATGCATGTGGCGGGAAGGATTATATACATGGAAGAATTATAGAGACTTAGAGTAGTACCACAAAGAGCGAACCTCGAATGCGCAAGGAACCTGATGTGCGTAAGCCGCTAATGTGTTCCGTGCAGAAGACAGATTGAGGCATAGAAGAACGGCTGTCCTATAGAAGTGTGTCATGAAGGCAATTTCATTAACATCTTAATAAAAGCAGCCCGGGCCCAAGAGAGCCTGGAGGCTCTGACTAACGCTTTCAGTCAATGGCTTGGGATGAAAAAGTAACAGAGGGCCACACAGTGCAGGAACTTCGTGGCAGCATTTTTCAGGGACCGTTACTCTTCCCAAAGGACCGGCCTCTGAGTTTGTATGCTCCCCATCATGGTCCACTTGCTCCATTCCCTTTGCCGTTTTCATTTACTGTCCTTCTTCCCATCTGCTGGATTGAAGATCTAAACAAAAGCTTTTGTTTTCCGCAAGCTGGCGGCGGCTACAGGGGGAGAGAAGGAGAAGGGGAGTGCGGGGTTTAACTGGAGAACTCTTGCCTCTTATGACCAGGCACACGGCAACATGTGTCTTGCTCTCTCGATCGTGCTCTCTCCCACTCCACACACACACACACAATGTCTTTTCTCTGTCTTCCTCAAGTACTTTCTTTCTGGCCAAAGTCTCAAGAGGCAAAACTCCATCATGAAAACCAGATAAAATTTAGCACAGACACAGCCCAAACATCCAAAAAGCCCCAGCCATCCCAAACCAAAGCATCTCACATAATAACAACTTGCCATAAAACCACCCTCACCCCGTTAGCCTCAAAAAGTTCTCTCTCCAAACAGCATGCATTATCGGCCCACTCATTAAAACGCAGCGGAGGGTCTGAGTTTGTATTGGAGAAATGGGAGGCAATTGATTTTTGTTTCTGTGTTTTGAGTTGCTCATACGAAAGCACTATTTCAGATAGTCAAAAGCAAAAATTGTCTCAAAAAGCTACTAGTAGCAATACCAGTATTTCAGATGATCAAAGTGCAAAAAAAAGAAAGTACAACAAGTTCTTTAAGTATAGTTCTGTCATCATTTATTCGCCCTTATGTTGTTCCAATTCTGTGGAAAACAAAAGCTGTTATTTCAGAATAATATCCCAGCGCTTGTATTGTATTTTTATTACATGAAAGTTAAGAGTCCCCATTGTTTTAGTCTCCACAGAAACAAAGTTAATACAGGTTTGGAATGACTCAAGGATGAATCATTTTGGAGTGAAAACACCACTTTTTGCTTAGTAAGAGTGCCATAGACAACAGATCTTATGGAGAACATATGTTTCCATTCTTAATAAAATGATGCATAAAACTGGCAGCATTCTCAGAATGTCCGGCACCTGCACGTGATTGACTCGTCCGATTCTCTTGCCCACACTATGAAGCTGTAAATGCGTCAACACCCACAATTCTCTGTGACCAATCTGAACACTGGCACCTTCCAAGCGAGAGTCTGTCCACCAACTGTTCAAGGGTAATTAGCTGCAGCAGAAAACACAGGCCTAATTACAGTGTAGCCGAATGTCAGGTCACCGTATCAACCCCATGCCTAATCCACCAATGCTGAAGACAAATTATCTCACCAGGTTGTTTACATCCTGATAAAGGATGTACGGAGATAGACAGAGAAGCCGGGCAGACGGAACTACTATTTGGTAGACTAGTGCACAGCATTTTCTACGTACAGTGTATCTGCATCCTGCTTCCAAATGTCAATGTCACACGATAATTGTAATTGGCTCCACTTTGTACACCTAAAACACGCTTTAAGCAAGCAAGAAGGGTCAAGAGTGATAGCGATATTTGTTGTGACAGTTGGACGGTAGAGAGCCCTAGGATAAACAGCCGAGCGGCAACGCTGCAAAAGAGAATGCAAGATCAATGCGTGAAGGCAAACAATCTTTGAATATACACACTAATACATGAGACTAGCATAGAGGAAGCAGATGAACTCCCTCGACAAGAGCCCATCCTGCAGGGAATAAGCGTGCAAGAGTCTGTCTGTGTGCATGAGCGGTGGGGGGACGGTGAAATGGCTTGCATTGCAAACACAGCCCTCTGAATGCATTTGTACTGTTCACTCATTAAGAAATAGGTCAAGGATTCCGCCTGCATGCATCGCGACTTGTCAAAATCTCTTAAGCTAAACGGGGCAAGCCCGTATGCCACCATGAGAGAAGAAAAGAGGGGGTTCTCTCGAGGTGTAGTGCACGCTGGTGACACAGCATGCAACTAAAACGAGCACAGGCTTATGTATGACCCACCAACCTCAAATGCCCCTCTGCCTGTGGGTAAACCACTCTGGAACCCTGGATAAGTGGACATTGTGTTTTGTTGCTGCAATGTATGCATCAATAGGTGGTGCTACTGAGCTACATGGTCCTACTCGAAGGTTGCTGGGGGGTTTGTTTGCAACTATCAAGCATTCATCCCAACATTCAGTCAAAGCCAGAGACAGAGGAGCTCTTCTGCAAACAGTAGATGCCTAGTGGACAATGGGAGAGATGAGTGATGAGATAGCACATACTTTAGGATCTTTACATTGCCGTTTTCACAGCTGCAGAGTCTCCTCTGAACGGACTGATAAGGTAATCTCACTGACTTCAAAATCCGAGCCAAGAAGATACAAGCATGTATCCAAATTGGCCCCTAAACTAACACACTCGAGCATAGCATTTAACTGGGGCAAGAAGGATAAGCACTCAGCATGGGTCTCTTGTGGCCACCCCATTCAGATTCGACCCTCAGCTTTCCCTCAAACGTATACATCTATCTGAATGCCAACGGCAAAAGAGAGAGGAACAAACCCCCTTTAAGCACATAATACCTTCCAATTACCCTTCAGGAAATGCTTAATGCATCTGACTGACATAATCAAATCAATAGCATGCAACCCTACGTAAGAATGCTAGAGGATTTTTGACAATCAGGACGAACATGCAAATCCAACTTAGGAAGCTCACGCTGTGAGGAAAGGAAAAGATGGCCCTTTATTCACTTTACGACTCCGATCAAACCGCATGGAGCTGGCGAGGTAAGGGAAATGAGGCAGCAGGTAAAGTTGATGGGTGTGCACCCAGTGGAGACTTGTCCTCTCGGCTTTGTGTAGTTAACCTTATTGATTAAAGAGCCTGTGATCTAGAGATGCTCTACAGCTTTCTCTGTCTCTCAGTGCCTCATCAAAGAGAACAAACTACAAAGCCACAAAGTGAGCAGAATGCAATGTACAGCATGTAATCATACTCTGCATACATAGGGGAGTCAAACATATATAAGTGACACTTAATGCTTTCCGATGAACAGTGTTTAAACCATTGGCGTATGGGACACTATGTGGGGGGCCCTTCATGGCAGTATGAACCAATTATACTAAGGTTAAATTTGCCAGTAAAAACTTTTTAAAACTGCACAGAGTCAGCATAAATTACACTGAAATCATAATCACAGGAAAAATTTATCAAAACTTAGTTACTATTATAAATTAACATTGGATACTGGACCAAATACACAATGCATGCTGATTAGCATGAAGGAGCAGCACTGAAAAAGTTGAAAATGTACATTGTTTTTGAAAAAAATGACTAAATTGGCAAAAATAACATAATTTATGCATGACATCACCACAAGAACCTAAGGCTTGAGGAAAGCCACTGGATTAAATGTGAAATATGAAGTGAGATATAATGCCTTTATGGGGTTACAACTGAACTGGACAATCAGGCAGCCAAATATACAGTCTCAATGAAAGGGTCATAAAACAAAAGCTGAGTGAAGAGTGATTTACTTACACTACATATAAAACACAGAAACGTTTTTACTAATACCATATAAATGCATAGCCATAGACAATTAATATTCATCATCGTTCGCTTTGCAGGTGTCTCATGACAACTTTTCAGGGAAAACAGACAAAAAAAAAAGTGTTATTTGAGGAAATTTAAAAGGTTGCACGCCAATAATTTGACAAATTCAGCTTTTTACAGCTGATTTTCTGTCAGTAATATTTTGGTATAGTTATCCAACAACACTTTTGTAATTATATTCGTGATATGTAAATCTATAATGTGTTGATAATGATAATTCTACTTATGTTTAGTCGATGTACCGTCCGATACTGATCTTAAAAGAGCGCTCTCGAGCAGCCTACTGTTGCTATGGTTACATCCTCCGGCGAACGCAATTTCTGTGAGCGTCTATTTAACGCACTGACGAACTTGTAACCTAACTTTTGGGGTTACTAAAAGGTTACTTGCAAACGCAGTCGAAACGTACAAAAACACAAACTTTTAAGACTTCCTTTGGGGTTTATTTGCTTCATTTTTCATCTCAAATGAAATGTGGATCTAATTTCCTTCTAAACTTTGTTAAATTTCGTTTTTTTCCGCTAGCAAAGCGCTCTTTCAGTTCGTGAACGAACCGTTTTCACCCTTCCGCCGTCTCAGGTCAAACCGCTGTTTCAGTTCAAGACGGAGATAAAAACGATGATGTGCAGAGGTTACGCTCGAGATGAATTCACCTCATCTTCCTCACTGAAAGCGCCGTTTGATTGTGTTAGATCGATTAATATCATCCCTGTCCTTCATAGCAGATGCCAGTGATTCTCATGCAAATGCTGGCCGATTTTCTACTTAAAGAAACATTTATTTTCTTTAGAGCCGATGTCAGAGGCGTGTGTGAGGGGGAATGAAGATTTGTGAGTGCATCTGCTGTAGTCCAGATGAACGGAGCCGAGTTTGAGGTAGAAGAGCTGAATTATGACCACTCGACAACAACCGGGTTCACATTCTGAACGTGTATCAATTTCTTTCCCACAAAACTGAATATATGACGGGGTTAGTCGTATATTGAAGTCGGACATCGAGAATTCAAGCAGATGAGATCGCAAGGAGAGCGCAAAGTGAAGAGCATGAGGCATAAACTTTAAATTAGCGTAAATTAAATCGATAAAATAAGGTTAATGGATTATGAACGCGCGGAATATTCATGACCAACATTCCTGTTTTCTCGCTTACACGAGAATAATTTACAAACATTTTAATTCTATTTCTTATTCTGATCTCTTATCTTACTTAAAATACAATGAATGCAAAATTAAAATTATAGTATAGATGCACAATCATTAGCCTACCACTTACAGCTTGGATATGAGTCTAAATTTAAAGAAAAAATTTAAAACGTGACATTGAGGATAAGGTTATCTGTTTTTAAAGTGAATACGATATTTGGACTAGCCAGCATCATCAGCAGCAAATATTTCTATATAAAGCAAAACCACTTAATTAAATCCCATTATCCTAATCAAACTGCTCGTAAAGCACAACTTCTTTGCGATTCGTGAGCAATTTCATCCCGAAAACATGAATGATCTGATTTGTCTATGCTTTGCTCTAACACACCGCACGGAACACATTAGTATTCGTGGCCACATCTCGCATGTAAAGCATCTCTGGGCTGAAACGAATTCATGAAGCACGTTTGTCCACTCACCTACAATCCAGAAGAAACAGAGGATGGTGTCTAATGTTCAGTTAAAAGATGTCTCTGCGTTCAGCTCAGTTTTGACAGATAGATCCACATCCGAACGAACGCCGAAGCCTCAAAGACAGCACCTTCAAAAAAAAATTCTCACAATTCCTCGAAGATTTCTTGCATGCAAGACGATGAATGAAGGGTCGCCGCGCGGCTTCAGGTAACTGATCTATGCAGCAAAATTCAACGCTTCATCTGTCGATGCCGGAGGATGGTCATTCACAAGCGCATATGCCAAGTGCACGGCACATTCCCCCAGTCCTCTGACACTGACAGCGGCTTGACATCACGCCTTTTCATTAGCAGCTCTCCGTTAGACCGTCATGCACGCGCTCATTGCTCTTCTGTGAAGGTTTTACGCGAGACTGGCACAGGCAGCGAAGCCCAGCAGCGCTACTGTAGCAGCGCGTTTAAACCCAGCCCCCTGTGCTAGCACTCACTTACTGCCGGCTCTATTTGCATGTCGCATGTTTTAACTGTTTCATGCACTCAACGATGGTCATTTTACAAATGCACGATTTAAAAATGTGCATTTGCATATTTAGGTTTATAATTAAATAGCTGTGCAATACTTATCTCACCATCTACTGTGCTCGCTGTATAGTGCAATGCAGGTCTCAAGAGACTGTATGCTTTAGGGTATTGTGTAGACAATATCTGACACTACAATCTCTTTAATCTAATCTTTAATCTATCAAGATGCAACTTCACTGATGAGATTAATTATTTAAAAAAGTTGTTCATGATAAACATTTGCATTCGTGTACAGCAAAAAAAAAAAAAAAGTGCAAAAGTCAAAGAATTCTGGCTCAATTACCTAAAAATAACATGCGGGTAGATTTTCATAATAAAACCTTAAAGCATGTTCAAAAGCAAAATGGATAATAATCTTGGGATATGATGTTTTTTGAAGTTCTTGTGATTAGCTATGACATTTCTGTGCAAATAATTAGCTTTTTTGCAGTGAATACAAAACTCCCTCACAATATGTAAAATCCATTTACAAGTAAATCTGTTTTTATTGTCCCTTTTTTTTTTTACAACCAGATGCAAGCGTGAGGGAAGTGCTAGTCCTGTAGTAATTTTGCTAGACAGTGCCATCTTTGGACAGAAGTATGCAATTACCTCATCTAAATCTAATCAACAGGGACATTGTAGCCTTTCAAAGAGGGTATAATTTCATTTTATTGGAACAATTATAGGCCCACAAAATATTACTACCTTTCAAAATAATGAAAAAAATATTAAATATGCTTAGTATTAAATAAACAAATATTTAAAAAGGTAAGATTACAAAATATTGAATTGCTTATTAAAATAACACATTAAATGTATTAAATCTCTTAACGAAATTTAAAGTAAACAGTCAGAATCTGATCTGCATTTTTCTTCATAGAATGAAAAGCTTAACATTATATAAACTTGCACACAACTTATCTTGCACACAACTAATCTTTAAAAAAAAAACTGATAGGTACAGTAATAATCTTTGATAGTAAGGCCTTTTGCAGTTTTGCACAAAAAGAATATTGCCATGGTTAATTTTACATGGATAAGTTTGTTTAGTCACAATAATAATGCTCGTTCTGTATTTTGTGGATTATTTGAACAGAATGCTATAATTCAAAATAAATTTCTATGTAAAAGAACTGCATCGTCACAAATCACTGTTAGCTATTCCTGTCTGTGCTGATGCTCATTTCAGATACAGTGTGAATGAGGAGAACGTTTCATTCAAATAGGCGCTCTATGAGCCAAACTTTGCTTCATAATGATCGGTGCTGCTGCTGCTTTCCATAAAGAAACCTGCATCTATATATAATCACAAGAGTTTTCCTTCAGCATTTCCTTCCAGAGGAATTTAAGGCTGAAACTTGTGTTTCATCGAATATGAAATATTTTCCAGCATTACAGAGTCATATAAACCCAACAAATTATATTTGGCTGTCAGAGAGGATTAGTGGGCCATTAGTAGTCTCTTTCTACAGTAAACAAGATATTGCATCATCAATTCCTTTTTACAGGCTACATCAATCTTTTCCTCATTCTTTTTAGTTTATCGAGGGAAAAAAATATTCTCAGATCTGACAGCAGGGAAAGTTGCTGGAGGTAATAGAATAACCACAGCGAGACGCTGTAGAATTTTGTCACATCTCCCAGCTGCACATCTGTCACCGAATCTTTTAAAGTGGCATTCTACAATCGATAGTTTGATCGGTTAGCTCAAACAGAAATGGATTACACATTGGCCTGTCTTCTGCATCTTTGTGCTTAAAAGGGGACATTGCAGGAGCACTTATTCCATGATCCATCAATAATTTAGAGTGGGAAAAGAACCGGTGGCAGCCATCAAAAGTATTGCAAAACTTCCAGAGGAGAAGAGCGCATCTACCAAGTCGTGTGTAAGTATAGCCTACTAAAAGCTGTGTGTACTTTTAAGAGACGTAGGGTCAATATCTGGAGGGCGTCCATATTGAAGTTCCCCTACACTAACTCTCAAATGCATCTTAGTCATCCACTGGTAATCAAATATAATTTTTTTTCAATACATTATTCACTGTGCTGTTGAGAATAAGTAGTACGTTTAAATAAAAGGGAATTGGATTTGAATTGCAAAGATAAAGCTCAATCCAGTTAGGCTGAGCTGAACTCTCATCTGCATAAAATGAGAAAAACATTGTTTTATCTGTATGCCATTAGTGGTGCCAAAAAGTTCTGTAGAAACTTTACCATACAAATCTTTTATTTATCAATGCATTTATCTGCCGGAGCCATTGTTTAATGGTTAGTGCACAATCTCTCTCTCTCTCGGCATAATTATATGGATTCTCTCAACTATACTGTCTTATTAAAGACAAATAAATAAATAATTGTGTTTTTATGGGTCTGTAAACATGGTATTTAAACATGCACCAGCGTCAGGCCAGATTCTCTCACATTCTTGAGGCTGCAATTACTCAAGCTCAAGCCGATGAAAAGGAAACATTTGACTTTGGCCATTTGAAGTCAGCAGTGACAGATGTGTGTGAATGGAGACTGCAGCTGTGTACTGGAGAACACATGTCCCGTGTTAAAACCACTGTGCCGCTTGAATCAAGGTTGAGCTCAAGTGCCAGCCTTGGAACGAATGCTATAATTGGTACAATCCATGAAACATTATCCCTGTCTGACCTTGGCCGTGGTTGTACAATCTGAGCCTAATTACTGATGATTTCTGGACTCCGAGGGGCAGTGAACGCGCCCAAACTGGGTCCAACTTCCAGATGGTGAAAAAGTGAAATGGATCTGAAACATTACAGAAGACTCACTTCAAATATGTCAATTATTTTTGATAGAGATCATTAGGGGAATGACAAGTGGAAGTACTTCAAAAAAGATAAATGCTTATTATTAATATCAGTCAATTCTCATTTCATCTGATGTGTAACAAAATCATCTGATCATAAAAAACATATATATTACCAGTTTCTCACTAAATGCAGAGATTCACACTCTATATACACATCACCTTAAAAGTTCAGGGTCAGTAAGATGTTTTTTTTTTTTTAAAGAAATTAATACTTTTATTTCACATGAATGCATTAAATTGATCAAATGTGATAGTACAGACAACTGTAATGTTGCAAAAGATTTCTATTTCACATAAATGCTGTTCAATTGAACTTTCTATTCCTCAAATAATCTGGAAACAGATCGTTTTTTTAAGCAGCACAACTGTTTTCAATATTGATAATAAGAAAAATTGTTTCTTAAGCACCAAAGCGTTATATTAGAATGATTTCTGAATGATAATGTGGCACTGAAGACTGAAAATTCAGTCTTTGCATCACAGAAATAAACTACTACATTTTAAAAATTTATTAAGATACAATAGAACAATTATTTTAAATTCTAATAATATTTCACAATAACTGATCATATAAATGCAGCCTTGATGAGATAACAGACTTCTTCCAAAAACATTATTTTAAAAAAAAACATGTTCAAGCTAAAATATTAACATTTATCTTTTAATAGTAGTACAGTATAAAAATTGAGTAATTATCACAAATTATTGAAATCAAAACACACAATTAAATTATCCAATACCAATCAATACCCATAAATTTAGAAATGCCAATATCAATATATAACCAATATGCTACAAAAATATTGTACCTCTTTAATATCACATCATATCAAAGAAAGTGGCTTAAGGTTAAAAAAAATTCAAATATTTCTGTTCCTTCTTCGAATTATGAAGAAACAAATTTACACAAAAGCTCTATTTCTCATTGTGGGTTTCTGTACTGATGGATGGTGTTTCCTGCTCTTGATTTTCTAAATGCTGCTCCTCTACAGCAATGTCCACCAAACCCTCCTTCTATCCTCCCTCTCCTCTTTATCCTCTCTGGCCATATAATCCTATGCGGTGGATGTAAATCGATTAGCCCATAACTCACACACACCTCTCCCATCAAGGATCTCCATTAAACCCCAGGGATTCTGCCACATGTGTTTGAGTTTGTATATGTACAGGCACAAGGCGTCACGCCAGCTGCCCGGCTCGACATGCTCAGCACCACATCGAACAGGCAAACAAAAGTGTGAGTCATTGCTCACTCTGGTGACAGCTTTCCACTGCCATGATGTGCCGCCGCGTCTCGCCAGCCAAGGAGAAGCTGACAGACAGCACCCAAAATGAGCCGCCCTGCACCTTAATGTCAGTCTGTGCAACGTATTTGCAATCCAAATTTATTTTGAGGCCAAGGTGAAGGAACTAACTGAAGTATGGCGTAAGGCGACTATTGTAATGTTTATCCGTCAAAGAGGATGTGGTAAGACAAGAGCATGGGTTTTGGGGGTTAAATTGCATTGTATTATGGAACACTGCAATTCCATGCCATGCGCTGAGCCGATTTCGATTTGTCGGGTGATCAGCTCAGTGGGCGAGTCAGACGCAGGGGCGAGAGGGAAGCGTGCTGAGAGTAATGTAGGGCGATGGCCCGCTGCAAGACCGCTGCTCATCCGTTTGCGGATCAAAGTGCTTACATGCCGTAATTTTGTAACGAGCTGAAAGGTTTCAAAGCTGCTCTAGCTTTGACGCTCCATGGCGTCTCATCTCCCCCTTCTCTTGAGCCGTCTGAAAGCGTCACAAGGGCAAGCGTGACTCCGTCGGCTCAGCGGGAGACCCATTCCACCTCTCAGCTCAGCCGTGGCACTAAGCTCACACATCACACACCAGCCATAACAACAGCTGATTCTTATACACACATAGGGCACTTTAGAACATTGGCTCAATCTGTGATTATGACTGCGTGCTATTGATGTGAAAAGTAGTGCTGAGTTTCTAGATTATTTTGGAGTAAACACGCACTCGGTCAACACACTTCAGGAGATACTGAGCATTTTCACTGAGCATTTTCACCTGCATGACATAACAAACAGTTCAACTGCAACTCTCATGGGTTTAGGAAATTCTTATGACAAAATGAAGCAATAAGCAAGAATCTCAGAGTTTAAACCTCTAAAACTGTGTTAAAATCACTGTGATGCACATTCAATTTACTTATTGGTTTAATACAAAAGTGCCAGCAGCACCATGGTGTTTAATTTACAGTGAAATTAATATGAATTAAGCATAAACCAACTAATTAAGCATCCGCCAACTAATATTGTTCGACATCCCAAATGGCAAAATAGCAGAATGGTGCATTAAAGGGATAGCTCACCCAGAAATGAAAATTGTGTCATCATTTACTCACCCTCAAGTAGTTCCAAACCTGTATGAATTTCTTTGTTCTGCTGAACACAAAGGAAGATATTCTGAAGAATGTGGAAAACAGAGCAGTTCTGGGGCACCATTGACTTCCATAGTATTTTTTTTTTCCTACTATGGAAATCAATGGTGCCCCAAAACAGCCTGGTTACAAACTTTCTTCAAAATATCTTCCTTTGTGTTCGGCAGAACAAAGAAATTCATACAGGTTTGGAACTACTTGAGGGTGAGTAAATGATGACACAATTTTCATTTTTGGGTGAACTGTCCCTTTAATATAGAATGTGGCATCAGTTTATGTTTAAATAGTAATTTTACACCAGTTTCAAACACAGCTTGTCCAATGAGAATGAATTGGAGTAATTAGCCTCAATAAAACAAGAACATATACATAACGGTTCAAAAGTTTGCAGTCATTAAGATTTTTAAAAAAGAATTTAGCACATATTCAGCAAGGACGCATTAAACTGATAAAAATGCTACAAAATATTTTTTATATTGATAGAAACTGAGAAGAAATGTTTCTTCAGCACCATTTGAGCATTTTAGAGCATAAGAGACACCAAAGCTTTCAACTGTAGTGTTCATATAACTAAACTGAATAGTTCACCTCAAAATTAAAAAAATTCAATTATCATTTACTCACGTTATGTGGTTCCAAACCCATACAACTTCATTTCTTTTGTGCTCTCAAATATTTACACTTGGCTCATCAAGATTGGTCATCCAGGAACCAATGGCCTTCCCTGTCACTTATTTGAGATTTAAAAGCTTCAGTGACTTTCGGTCTGATCCTTACACAAAGCTATTCTGAAGACACCAGTCATATAGACTACTTTTATAGTGACTGTATCGTCATTTTTTCCTTTAGTCACACTCAAAACATGCCTGTGTTTCTACAGATTTTCTTGTTTTGTGTTCTATGGAAGAAATAAAGTCATGCAGGTTTGGAATGACATGAGAGTAAATGACCGAATTTTTCATTTTGGGTTGAACCATCCCTTCATAGATCAGGATTTTCTTTAATTCTGTATGTCATTGTGTCTGTGTGGTATTGAGTTTCTCGATTACACTGTCTCTTTTGACAGAGAAGGCAACTGCTGTGTCCCAACACATGCACGCACAGACTATGATCTGTGTGTGTGGTAAAGTGGCTGGGGCAGAACCTCTGCTCACTGAATGGATCATCTTTGTGTAGCGACAGTTGTTTTTTGTGGTAGCATGGATGCATGGACACACACAGGCCTGTCAGAGCAGTCACTGGCTGCAGGGCTGGCATGCATTTACTACAAACCTCTCCACACAAACACACACACACACACACAAGTGTTTGTCCCCCTCTAATGACCCACTCAAGGAGGAAGCCTGTGGGTAGCTTCATCATACACTACACTAACAACTAGCTTTCTGTTAGTCTTGTCAGTCCACACAGGTAGAGAGAAAGAATGGGTCTATTTAAACAATATCTAAAGACATCTATCTATATAAAATTCATTTTTTTAATTTGATGGTTAAAAGTGGGTTTGGGTTTTTAAAGTGCAGTGCATTTGATAGATTGTATAGTCTGAAGGTCCTATGACACATCTACATTTCTTAATCCATGTTTTTTTTTTTTTAATTATGAAAACAAGCATTGCATTTTCCATCAGCTGGACAATCAAAACAAGGCCAATGCACCAACAGTAAAATCTACTGAATAGATTATACTTCTATCTCTTGCAAACGTATTTTAATTTCCCTTAAGTAAAATATTGCGTCAAACCTAACAAAAGTCTTTATTCTATTAAATACCCAAGAATGAAAATTCTGCAATCAATAAATCACCCTCATTTCCTTCTAAACTTGCATGACTGACTTTCTTCAGAGGAACACAAAAGATGATATAGGTAGCTATTTTGAAGAAAGCTGGAAACTAAACAACATTAGAGCCCACTGATTTCTATTGCATAGAGAAAAAACAAACACTGAGGCACTTCTTGAAATATGTTTTAGTGTTTCATAGACGAAAGTCAGTCATACAGGTTTGGAACTACATTGGTAAATTATGACAGAATTTTCATTTTTAGGTGAACTGTGCCTTTAAGAGGTGGGAGGAGTTTGAGCTTCAAGGATCCTGGTCACTTCTGCTAGAAAAAAGCACCTTGAACGCTCTTCAGAATTTCTCTGCCTGTATCAATGAAAGAAAGCCACATGTATGTGCAACATGATGGTGAGTAACAGCATGTCAGTAACAGCCTTTATATGTGGACATTTAGCATCGATCAATATGTTTTTTAAGAAACCCTTACGTCTGCTCAGTCTCCATTCTGCAATTGTCAGGGGCCCGTCTGAACCGCTCACCTCTGCTTCATCATTTCTGAGCCTCTAACTTGTTTCCATGGCTAAATCATCTTTCTGTACCCATCTGATCAGGAATGAAAGACCCTCACGCTCAACAGAGAACAAACATCATGAAAACACTTCGATGTGATGCCCTCTGGAGACCTTCAGTTACTTCTACAGAAAACAAAATGCAGTTCTCCGTCTCTGTTGTACTCTCACGAACACAAGAGAGTCTGTAATTGCCAGCAGGGTGTGAGTTTGTGCGCGCCTTTGCTTGTGTACATCGTGATACATATCACACTGAAGTGTTTATTATTGTTTTTGCCCTAGCTTGAAGGCGTCTGACTGACAGGGGGCGGAGGGAACTCACAGCAGTGCCGCGTTCTTGCACATCCAGTGCGTGGGAGAGAGTGGCGGGCCTCATCAGCTAGTGGTGTTAGAAGAAACAACGACGACAACGGAGAGACTGAACCACACAGATGGCCGGGCCTTCAACACAGCGCTGCCATCCATATCACATAAACATCATCCGCACTCCTACCAGAGAAGATCATGATGGAAAAAACAATTAAGCACGCCACTTTCGCAGCAGAGTCATTTACACATTTCAGTGTTTGCGATGACTCATTTTCACAAAAGATTCCTAGGGCTCCAGACAAAAATGAAACATTTAGGAGTGAATTGACTGTTTTAGTTGACAAATTATAGAATCGCTCAAAGCTAACTGTTCAGAAGTGCTATAGCCTAGTTCATCCATTACATAGCTTATTACTTTAGCTTTTAGTCAAACAAACAACTAGCCAGTAAATAGACTAATATAGGTATATGACAAACCTAAAATGTATGTCACAATAATAGCTGCCAGTTCATTTTGAATCGCAAATAACTGATCAAGGACTGGGGGTTCACTAAAGCCTGTTGTACTTTTCGCGTGCGCGAGTCCGCTAGGGTCCGCGTGACGTAAAAATCGTCATCGGAGAGTGTGCGCGGAGGCTCTGCGCGGACATCCGCGTACCTCTCAATTTTTGTGACCGCGAGGACAAGTACGCGCGGTCAGTAGGCTACAAAAGCACGAACTGCGCATGCGCAGGCTGTGTGAAGATGCCTGTTGCTACCCGAACCTGTACAATCCGTCGATAAAACAATATAAAGACAGCCAGATGTGCAATAACTCTTTCGGTAGTATAAATACAAGTAGTCCGCGTCCGCGCTGTCCATGTACGCGTCCGGATTGCCCATGCGGAAAGTATAACACAGGCTTAAGAAAATCAGTTGTGAACTCATTACTCAATTTTGTTTTATGTATACTGTGTATAAGTTTTTGTCTATATTGTGTCACGCTGGTAATATTAAATGTTGAATTATTGCAAGACCTGTAAAGAAATGCAATTTCACCCTCTTACACTGAAAAAAAAAAAAAAAAAAAAATGTTGTAGAAACCGTTTTCATTGCTAGTAAATTTTACGCAAAAACAGCAAGTAATGCATTAAAATAAACATGGAATTTAAAAAGCAGAAAGACTGAAATAGTAATGTCAAACCACTCTAAAACCACTCTAAAAACCAAATTTTTCTGTCTGGGTTGAACTTGAATTTGTGTTGTGAACTCATTCATGATTTAATGATTCATTCAAATCGATTAAAAAAGGTGAATCTTTTTCAGTGACTCTCGGTGCGTTCCAAACGGGATATATTGCCCTCCGAAGGGCACTTCGGAGTGAAAACAATAATGGCCGCCATATTAAAGGGTCGTTCCAAACCGAAGTGCTCAAAACTAGCCACTTCAAAGGGCCCTTTGGAATGAAGGATTTCGAAGGGTACAACTGATGGACATTTCGGGCTCCCATGATCCTTTGCACAGATTCTTTGCATGATGACGGCGCTTCCGTTTGATGACGCAGAAGGGCACTTCAAGAAATAGTTGTTTGGTCCCGTACACCCTTCAACCCTTCGAAGCTCTCACTCCAGAGGGTAAACCCCTTTGAAGGGATTAGGGCATAGGGATGAGCCCTTCCGAATGGAACGCAGGGACTGTTCAAAAGAGTAATTTTTTATCAGATTGAATCATGACTCTTGCTGCGTTCAGTGTTTACAGCATGAAACCATGGCACACACAGGACAATATTTGACAAAACCGCATATGAGTGCACAAAAATCTTTGAATAACTAGACTGTCGCGCATTTTTATTTTTTGTTGCGTTTTAGTTTAAGTCTGTGTCCTGCAACGGCACACAAACATGCCTACATACACACAGTCATATATTCAAAGATATGATCTCTAAAGACAATAGATAAACTTGCCTCACCAAGTTTGATAAACACGCAAAACAAGCACGTGCAAAAATTACACGCACAATAAATTGGCCTCCATTTTATTGGAGATGCTTAACGTGATTCTCTGGGAAATGACTATGTGTTTGCCTGGCTCTCTCATTGTCGTGCATTTTGATAATGTATTTGATTTTAATTAGATGTATTTCCACACCCTGCTATGCCAAACACCTCTCAATGTAGCGTCTACCGTAGCGGGCGGAAACAGGCGTGGGCACGTTCCAGCGATTCTGCACGGCTCCGGCCAAATCAGACGCACGGCTATTAAGCAGAACCACACTGCTTAATAGGGTAATCTCCTGTTGATTTTGTCATTATGTCCCCCACAATCAGTAATGAGGCGTAGTGTGCATACTAATAAACTACTTTGCATATTAGCGAGGAGTTGTGAATTTCTGCCCTGTTCAAAAGGCTCTTTTTAAAATATATTCCTCTATAAAAAGAACTTCACATCAGTGACACACAGGTTACATCTGAAACATCTCTAGAAGGGCACAAAGTCATGCCTTGACTGGTACTTTTTCTGCTAAGTCACTTAAAAAGCATCTGCAGACAACATGAATGTAAATGTACATGACATCCAGGCCTTCCTCTACAAACATTGCCATCTTGTTGTTTTGCCCGGGGCTCAGTTGTTGATTTCCATTTCCCAGATGGACTAACTGAAGAACAAAATTTGTTTTCTTGGAAGTTTAAAAGAAAGAAGAAAACATACAGAGCATGCAGACACAATCTTGACATCTCTCTGTTCTATAGATATAAAGAAGTGGGGGGAAAAAAACACTCTTTCAGGGATAATTCACCGAAAGAAATTAAGCTTTTGTCATCACTCATCCTCATTTTGTTTAAAACCTTATACTACCATTCAAAATTGGGTATGATTTTTTAATGTTCTCGAAAGCAGTCTCTTATATTTACCAAGGCTGCATTTATTTGATTAAAAATGCATAAAATAATATTATTTTAATATCATGAAATATTCTTGTTAGTTTTCTATTTTAACATATTTTAAAATGTAATTTATTCCTGTGATAGCAAAGCTAAAATTTGTTATTATCAATGTTGAAAACAATTGTTGCTTAATATTTTTGTTGCAACATAATACATGCTTTTGCAAAATTCTTTGATGAATAGAAAGTTCAAAAGAACATAATTTATTTGAAATGTAAATCTTATGTAATATTATTAATTTCTGTACTTTCACAGAATGTAATCTTCAGTGAATCTCAAAATGAATATCCATTTTTATAGTTCTGACACAAGCTCCAGCATCAATTGGTTTGATATTTTGTTATCTAATGCAAAGACATTCATACAATTTAAGTGTTTAGATACTTAAATTGGCCAAATATGCAAGAAATAAAAATGCACATTATAATGTTTTGATGCCTAAACTCACTTGTAGCATTCAAAATGTAGCAACTGATTTTGGTTTTATTTAATTTGACAAAATTGGTACAATTCAACCAGAATCATTTCTACACAAGTCATATGGTAATTAAGTGTTAGAACCATAACCAAGCAGTTAACTATACAATATATTAAGCCATGGTGCTCATGCAGGCAAGACAAGTTCAAACCCCATCATCTTCCCATCATTTCCTGTCTGTATACCATCTACTATCAATAAAGTAGCAAAAAAAAAAAAAAAAACTGACAGGTTATATTTCATCTTTTCCCCCATCAGACAATGATTGTCAGTTTTTAATTAAGCATGTCAATGTTTGCAGTGCCCTCCACAACCCAAGTGACACTGAGCTCAATTAATCTTAAATAATTCCATCTCTCATGAGCGGAGCCAAAGGACACCAGACACGCCCCATCACAAATTCATCCCATTACCTTTTCGTTAAACCCCCAAAAATGCCAACAGACATGAATTACTCATTTCATCTGGCTAATATCCCCCACCAAGGGATGCGGAACGCACAAAGGACGAGACAATTGTGTTCAGCATTACGTGTCACTGCTCTCCATCGCCAAGGGAACAGATGGAGTGATGCGGAGAACGAGAGTGAGACTGATGAAGGTTTACTCGCTCACGCCGTCTCCCAAGACGGGGATTTAGACCTCTCGTCCGCCTGTCCCGAAGACACCACAGACAGCTGCTGATACTTTAATCCCACCTGGCCTTTCACTCCCGACCCGGACCAAAGCCTATGCAGATAGGAGGATGTAAATGGAGGGTGGAGGGATAAAGAAAGGAAGGACGGCGAGGATCAGGACGTGACAGAGTCATTAGAGCTGGCCTCATCCGTCACGGTGCCGGAGAGGTAGATGATAACGACATGGGTCACGGTTAGACATGTGACAGGAAGAATGTCAGAGGGCCTTGCAGGAATCTAAACAGCAAGGAAATTGTGACCTCTTGGCGACATAATGGGATTTAGTTGGAAAAAAAAAACAATATTTCCATAGTATTACTAGTACTGCTGATTGAAAGTTTGAAACATTAAACCAAGACTGTGAAATAATATTATGGCTTCATAATTTGAATTTACAGTGTCACACTTAACAGTGCATGAAAATCCTTGCAATATATAACAAAACTTAACTGATGAAATTTGAATGCACACTATTCAGGAATTTCACAAAAAGACATTTAATAGGTTTTTAAGTGATTAAAAAATAGATAGGCTTAGTAAAAAAAATAGTACTGTTCAAAATAGACACTTTCTGGTTGTCAAACTAAAAGTGTTGTCACTTTCATTCACTGGAACTATTTTCATCCACATGCTTGCAAACACAAACTGTATGACATTCAAACAATTTCAAGTGTTTAAATAATTTTTTGAGGCCAGTCCGTGATGTGTTATATTGATTGTTTAAAGGGATAGTTCACCCAAAAATGAAAATTCTGTCATTAATTACTCACCCTCATGTTGTTCCAAACCCGTAAGACCTTTGTTCACCTTCGGAACACAAATGAAGATATTTTTGATGAAATCCGAGAACTTTCTGACCCTCCATAGAAAGCAATGCAACTGACACATTCAAGGCATCAGAACACCGGCTTCTACGTAAGCTGCACCACACGCATGCGTTGTGGTACTCTCGTGAACGCACGGCAGAGACTGACATGCAAGAGAAGAAATTGATGAATAAAGTCATTAGTTTTGTTTTCTTTGCACACAAAAATATTCTTGTAGCTTCATAAAATTAAGGTTGAACCACTGATGTCAAATGGACTATTTTAACAATATCCTTACTACCTTTCTGCTCCTTAAAAGTGTCAGTTGCATTGCTGTCTATGCAGGGTCAGAAAGCTTTTGGGTTTCATCAAAAATATCTTCATTTGTGTTCCAAAGATGAATGAAGGTCTTACAGGTTTGGAACAACATGAGGGAGAGTAATGGATGACAGCATTTTCATTTTTTGGTGAACTATACCTTTAATATATTATCTTAGAGAAACCAAAGTTAAAGTGCACAGTAACTACAAATAAACAAACAACAACAAAAAAAAACCTTTTGATCACTGTAGATTCAGAGACCACATTACTTTAAGATCCACCTTCATGAATCACAGGAATGTGTGGTGTGAGGGAGGTAACAGCAAAATACAGGGCGAAAAGTCTGATTACACCCTGCCTATGATGTTCTCAACTGAATGACTCATGCATTTGTTCATTCTGATGGAATGATCATGCATCAGAATGAACAAACTAACAAACAAACTTTTGGTCACATCAAGAAGCAAAATAAAGATTTTATATATATATATATATATATATATATATATATATATATATATATATATATATATATATATATATATATATATTCCCTGGACATTAGATTATATTTGTATAATATATATATAATATATATATTCCCTGGAAACACACACACACACACACACACACACACATATATATATATATATATATATATATATATATAGTAAATATAGCTTAAATAGAAACCATTTAAACATCAAATAAAACTAAAAAACAAATTTATATTGGATTTAAAAACATACACAAAAAAAAAAAAAAAAAAAAGAGAGAGGACCATGACATGCCACTGATGTGCTTTTCTGCTGTGTTCGTCCTCCTCTGGGTCTCTCTATAAAAGTCATCCTGCAGCACATTTAAATTTAAATTAGATTCATTCCAAGTTTCATTTTTAATCATGCATTATTCAAAATAAAATAATTCCAAAGCACCACTAATGTATCCTGTAGGATGGCTTTCTGGACTATCATTATCTATAAAAACAACATTAAAAATGTACGCCACGCCTTAGGACTAGCTCCCAAATCTCTCTTATCCTGATCATAAGAGAGCAAATAGGATTTAACACTTTTATCATCTCAAAGTTCTCACGAGCAAAACTATAATACTCCTTTGGGGAAACAAATCAAAGTTTCCAGATCTGCTGTTTCTTCAATGATAAATGGCATTAGTGCTAAGATCACAGTATTTATGCTCAATTTCAGTTGACAAATAGTAGTATAAGGGCTCATAAATGCAGAAAGACTGTGTTTAAAACATAAAGACTTCTGAGGTGACAAATATTGAATAGACAAAGCACTAAGAAAAGGATTTAATAAGGGAAGACAAGAAAGCAAGCAAGCAGAAAAAAGAAAACAGCCAGAGCCAACAACACTATCATTTTTGATCACTCAGCCTTTGCTGAAACCCTGTACGTCATACAATACCACTAAAATATCTCGTGATGTCCAGAGACAAGACTTAGATGGTTTTGATGGCTCTCCTCACCCATCAAAGCATTTTAAGCGCCTACAACGTCAGCACTCCTCCGTACACTTCTAACATGCCCTCGCGGGTCGCTGTGGTCACAGGATATGTCAGGTAAGATATATTTAAAACTCTGAAGTTGAGTCTTTTCCAAAGTAAACACTAAAGTCCACAGAAAGTTAGGATCTGGAGGTTTCTCAGAGCAGGACTGTTATGTCTGATTTTCTCTCTACTTGTGGGAGGACTGAGAACGTGTGTCACAAAATAACTGCACTTTTATATCTGCCTACCTCATTGTTTCCTCTCTGAACCTCAACACTCTTGTATAATAGAAACAAAATATGGGATCTGTATATGATGTAATAAAAATATACTGGTAATTTTCTACCAGGACATTATCCATTAATTTTACAGACTAGTTTTAACTGATTTAGTTTTAAATGTAAAACACAATGCAATAATGTGCTAAACTCAAAATACATGTAAAACACCTGACTTAAGGAAAGTTCAAACGAACAGCATTTATTTGAAATATAATGTTTTGTAACAATGTAAAAGTCTTTTCTGTCACTTTTGATCAATTTAATGCATCCTCGCAATTTAATGCAAAAAATCTAATCAAAATGATTCAAATAAAATTATGCTTTATGTTTGTGCATTAAATGATTTTTATCATCCACTCATCTAACTGTCCATACACAGTATGTCAGTCAGTCTATTCACTGCACATGAAACAAACTAATATAAAATGGATGTTCACTTTACTTATGCTGATCAATGCAATCTCATTTTCTCATTGCTGTTGCCAATTCAGAAAGGCAGGTTATACTAGCCTACAAATACTTAGGATTTTGAAGTACAGTCTATATGTTACATAAATAGCGTTATATAGGTAAAAACTAGAAATGCATCAAAAAGGTTGAAAAATATGTCAATAAAAATCTGAGGGAGAAACAGTCAGGAAGACTCATCAAGAATAAACTGAGTTTTGCTGCTGAAGCCAGCTATTCATTCCTTTTATTTCTTTACAAAACACCAGAGCATCATTCTAAAGGGCTAATGCATGTAGACGTGTGAGGCCGAGTAATGCGAAACAGTGAGAAAGGTGAAAGGAAAAATTATGAATCCCCTGTACCACAGCATGGTAAAGTAACATTCAGTTCTGTTCATTGAACTCACAGCATCTGCCAATATGAGGAATGGACCAGAGGACCCAAAACCTAAATCACCAGCACCAATGTGATCACCATTACTGCACTGAGATCTGAAAGCACTAATGATCTTCACCAAAGGTGCATTACACCAGATTAGCTTCCTTGGACCATAAAGTTGTCATAAAATACCTAAAAAGCTTATTTGCGTCCATACATGCACACACAAAACTTCAATCTTTTTTTCTAATCTCTAGTTTAGAAGTTCGTGTTGGTTTGAGGGGATGGTTCTAAGTTGGTTTAACCCTCTGGTGCTCTTCGGTCACTTTTGACCAAAATATTTTCTGTTTTGAATTTTTAAAAATCACAGCTTCATCGGAATGTTATGAAACTTGGTGACTTTTATGGCATTTGGAATGTGAACACACAAAAAAATGAGGGCATGATTCGAGCAGGCTAAGTGGTCGTAAAAAAAAAAATAGTCACACTTGCTGTCTTCGGTCAAAAATTACCAACCATAGGAAATGAATGGGAAATCGACAAAAACACAAAAATTCTGAGAATTTTTGTGTACAATCTACAAATCTGCCACAATGCAGAAAAAAAGTACACAGCAATGATGGGGTGAAACTCTAAAACATCAAGAGTGCAAAACCAACACATCCATTCACACACACAAGCGTACACACACACTTATACATACACACCTATGAACTGGTGTGACTGTAAAATAAATATGTAAAATAAAAACAATAATTCAACTACAATGCAGTAAAAAAAAAATGGACAGCAAGGAAGGGGTTACACACTAAAACATCAAGACTGCAAAACAGACACATCCACTCACACACACACACACACACACACATACACAATTATACACACTCAAATGAATTGGTATGGCTATAATCATATAGCCAAAACAAGTCAGAAAACTGAAATAAGAGGTTGAAATCAGATCAGACTCAGATGGATTAAGCTCTGATAAAACATTCCTGTTAATTTTTGTTACATTTTTATAGAATTTTAATGTTTTGTGTTACAAAATGCTTTCTCTGTGTTCAGGTTTGAATGTAGTAATAATTCAAAAACTGACGCTTCAAATCAACATTTCAAACCAAAAAATAAAAATAAAAATAAAATCTAAACCTTTATAAAAAGTTGTCTTTGAGAATGTCTAACCATATATCCAAACCCACAACTTAATAAAAATAAGTATTTATGTCTAAAAACTATTAGAGAATTTATAGGCCTTTTATATAGAGCTATATAGGAATCTAGTGGCTAAACCATAGAATTGCAGATGTTTTTCTTATTTTACTCCCACCAGATTGCACAAATTTAGCTTCAAAAAATTGGATTTTAAAGGCATTGACTATTTTAACGAATTTTATTTAAATAATGCATTAATTGAAAAGTAATATAAAACACACACACACACATATATATATATATATATATATATATATATATATATATATATATATATATATATATATATATATATATATATATATATATATGTTTAAATTTGTATTATTTTCAATGGGAAGAAATTGATCATAATTATTGTATAAATATTAATTGAAATTTAAATTAATTGAAATATTACCATGAAATTATCTCAAAATAAAAAAATAAAAATATTATTGAACAAAAATGTTACATTGATTAAATTAAAATTTACCTAAAATTAAAATTTTAGGTAAATTTGAGGTAAATTTAAGCATTTTAGTGTGACTCCCAAATAAGGAGCACCAGAGGGGTAAATCTTTCTTAACTATCAGTAAATTTTCAGTCAAAATAAGAAATGCACCTCTTCTATAAAAATCTGGTTCGCAGAGTGCCTCAGGGTTCTATTTTAGCACCTGTTCGCTTTTCATATGTATAGGCTTCCCCTGAGTTCCATGGTGTTTTCTTCCATTGCTACGCTGATGATACGCATTAAATTCTCTGCTAGTGTGTTTGGATGAGGCTAAATTTTGGCTTTCTTAAAAACTTTATCTTTTTCAATGTGGATAAGACAGAAGTTATTGACTTTGGCCCATCAGATTCTCCGGAGAGGAAAAAAAAAAAATTCATCTTGAATATCTGAATCCTTTTGTTTTTCCTTGTGTGCAGAATTTGGGTGTAGAGTTTGACAGTTGTCTAAAATTTGACAAAGTAACTTTATAATAGGTTCTAATTTTTTCATCTTCATTTACTTGCTTAAATTAAACCATTCCTCGTTGAGAATTCTTTGGAGGTTACAATCTCATCATTTTGGCTGGATTACTGCAACTCACTTTATTAAGGTATAGCTAGGGTAAACGTACCTGTTAAGCTCACCAAAATCTACACTGAGACATTTTTAGTGCACAAGATATTTGTTTTGGTACAAGAAGCTATGTTAAAATAAAATATTAATCTCTCACACAAAAATATTACATTTTATTTTAAATGACAAAAGCATTTTATTAAGATATACATCATTAAATGCAAAAAGTCTGGCTGTGCTTAATGGGTACATTTCTGTACCCTTTAAGCACACCCCTGTTCCCATTAAGCTCACATCATGTTTTATTAAAAATTCTTGTTTATTTTAAACAACCTTTGGTAACGCTTTAGATTACAACCTGCAACGTACTGCATAAGTAAACAGAATTTACAGTGTAACCATTTAAACATGTTAATTACACAAATAAAATGTTTAGCGTAGCCTAACTCTGGACAAAATCAGCAGTGTTTGATTAGCCTATATTTATTTTATTTATTTTAGACGTTATTTCTAAGTGAATCAACATTTGCTGAAATGTCCACAAGAGCAGCGCACGGTCATCTGTCGATCATTTGTGCTGAGTTTGGTCTTTTAAAAACACTCTCAATTAACACATTAAGCCAGGTTAAGCGTTTTAGAATGTCCATTGCTGCGTCCCAATTCGCATACTATCCGTCCTAGATAGTATTCGAAAATAGAATTAGTATGTCCCAAATCATAGTATGTTTAAAAAAGTATGACAAAGATTCCCGGATGGTCTACTACTTCCGGTTAGAATTCGAAGTGCAGATCGATGCATACTCTCGGTGCGTTCCAAACGGGATATATCGCCCTCCGAAGAGCACTTCGGAGTGAAAACAATCATGGCCGCCATATTGAAGGGTCGTTCCAAACCGAAGTGCTCAAAACTAGCCACTTCAAAGGGCCCTTCGGAATGAAGGATTTCGAAGGGTACAACTGATGGACACTTCGGGCTCCCATGATCCTTTGCACAGATTCTTTGCATGATGACGGCGCTTCCGTATGATGACGCAGAAGGGCACTTCAAGAAACAGTTGTTTGGTCCCCTACACCTTTCAACCCTTCGAAGCTATCACTCCGGAGTGTAAACCCCTTTGAAGCGATTAGGGCATAGGGATGAGCCCTTCCGAATGGAACGCAGGGTCTAACGACTAACATAGGCCTTTATCACACTTCCGCCTTCGAAAAGCGGAAGATTCAAATAGTAGCGTAAAAGAACTTCCGCTGCAGCCTCTATCAATGGCTGTGCCCATAGCACGGCATTGTTGTGGATTATTTATGTAGAATTCAGCACATATACGTCTTCTAAAGACACCAATCTCAGGTTACAACAATTAATTGAGTATTATGAAATGAAAGAATATGTTGTCACGATATCCCGATGCGTATTTCGTGACTTACACAGAAGCGCGTGAGCCATACTGTACGTGTATAGGCAATTCTTCACAGTCTGATCACCGTATTTCATTACAGAACAGTGAGAAAACTATACAAACAACACATCACATTAATAAGCATTAGAATTAGCCAAAGCTTAAAACATTAATTATGACTAAAGGCTGTATAGAAGGATTAAATTAAAGGTTAATTAAAGGCAAACTTCTTGTATTAAACATAATGCTCACATTTTTTTCATGTGCTGACTTTATGATGCAATCCTCTATAATTGCATCAATTTGAAGTTGTTCAAATAAAGAAACATTTCCAGCCCATAGATGATAATTAAAAATAAGTTTGATCATCTTAATCGAGTTATTCTCCGTGATTGCGTGCAACGATTGCATATCATTATACTGTGAACAAGAACAGGAGGTTAAACACAATAAATATAATGTAAAAAACAAACAAAAAAATTATAATAATATTAAAAATGAAATTAAATCAGTGTACTGGCAGTAATTTGAGCTGTGTGCTCTTCATTGATCTGACTGGCAACACCGGTAGTGCTGACAGTCGCGTCGCTCAGATAGGCTAATATTACACATTAAAATGAAGGATGACATGATACATGGTATGGAATCGGTATAAATATGCAGTTTTAACATTGACGTTTATTGCGTCAGTGTTTAACTAAACTAAATTAGTTTAATTTTCTTCACAAAACTGGAGTCTGTCCATTGACAATAAAGCAAGCGGAAATTCCTTGACGCTACTAATCGGAGCCGGATGTGACGACACGCGGACTGTGATAAAGGCCTATTGCCCACAACACATTGCGCTGTGGACAAGGTTTCGATTAGAACTACAAACACGCATAAAAAGTGTTTAAAAAACTACAAACATGGCAGAAATGCACGACCGACGGACAGGTAGAGAAAGGGATTCGAGTGATAAATAACAAAGTCCCTTAGTCTTTGTAAATAATCAATGTCTAACCTGATGAAAAAATATTTATTTACATTTTATCCACTTTATATTTCATCTGCAGCAACACTGTGAACTTTTATAATGATACGTTTGGTCATTAACTTTGAAATGCATCATGCAAACACATGAGCAGAGTTCTCGGCATGAAAGACCCGTGATGTGCTTCTTTATTTCTCACCAATACGGTAGAAAATCAAATTAAACGAAATGTGGATAATGTTAACTGTGACAAGATGATTGACAGGGCAGTTTAAACAGTTACAGGATGCACGTAACTAAGCAACAGAGCGTCCGTTAAAGAAGCAGCTATGATGAAGTACTATGTCCCAAAGCTTGCCTACTATTCTGCTACATACTCAAAAGTATGTACTTTTTCTTCACAAAAAGAGTACATACTTTTAGGGCATAGTATAAGTAGGCGAATTGGGATGCAGCACCTGTCAAGGTTGCATTTGTTACTATAGCAACAGTAGACTAAATTAAGTCATGATCACGAGAAAACAAGAAAGAAAAAAATGTAATATGCATGGCTGCTTAGAAATTCCATTCTCACTTGCATCAATCAGAGTGAGAGAAACAGTGAGAGATGTTGAGACAGGTGAAAAGCGTTTGAGTAATAGTGAATTTTGTCCTATTGTGCGTACCGTTGCTGCTCCCGCTGTTATCAGGGGATAATCGCTGCATTTGGGGTAAAAAGGATAGAATTATGTATTGTGCCAAGAAGGTTGCACTGTCTGTTCGTTAACACAGGCACAAACTGATTGGCAGCTGCCTTTAGCGGAGGCTTTACCGATTACCTCCATTGATCAAAGCATTCGGCACGGTCGTCTGTGAGTGACGTCACCTCCCAAAACAAACACACCCCCTAGTTTAGTCCCGCCCCCTCACATTGATTGACAGCTTTCAGTGTAGACATCGGAAATTCAAATGCAAAATTTTTTTCTGCGAACAGCTGGAAAGAGGTTAGCTTGATTTAAGCTGCACTGAACCTTGATGGTATATCATGCAAAGTTATTTGGTGATAGTGGTGTTGGGAAGTTGCTGGTGTGACTCGATCGACGAATAAGCTTTCATAAGGTAAGCTGACTTGTGAATTATAAATCATAGCAGAAACTCATTAACTCATTTCACTAGATGTCCAGTTTTGTTCTTCAGTAATCATCATGTTTCCTTTAATAATAGAATGGTTAAAAATACCTAGGCCTATAATAAAATACCAGTATAAAAATTATACAAAGAATATTGTCTTTCTAAATCACTCCTAAACATAAGATTATTGTTTAGGCCATACCACGTAATATTAGAATAGGTACCCCTTAGTTTCAAAATACTTACAGTATAAATGATTTGTAATTTTACAGGTTGTTACCCCTTTATTCCCCAAACATTGCATATTATTCCCCTATACCTACACTATAATTATAAAAACGTTATGCTGCAACTTCAGTTTACTTGAAAAATGATTTGATTGAAAAATGTTTTATTTGAAGGTACAAAGTCAATCACAAAAACACAGAACACTAAAATCAAGCAACAAGGCACTCAATTTGATCATATTCATAGTGAAGTGTCATTTAAGCACATTGCAACATTTAGGCCCGGTTTCATAGACAGGGCTTAGTCTAAACCAGGATTAGACAGTTGGGGGTGCGAAGAAGGGGGAGAAGTGTAAGGGATGTAAGAAATTTGCTCATGTCACTACCCTTCTGAAATACTTACACTGGCTGCCAGTTCATTACAGAATTTAATTAAAAATTGTCCGGGTTGTATACAAATCATTAAATAATTGAGCACCTAGCTACCTGGCTAACTTACTCAAACTCTATAATCCCTCGAGATATATACTTCCTCAGAACTCCAAATTCCTACTACTCATTTAAAAAGCCGAGGAAATCAAGCTTTTGCAGAGGCAGACTGCACATTATTGAACAGCCTGCCAAACTACATTAGGGTAGTTCCTGCATATATATACACATTTGAAAAATTTATATATATTTGCCCCTTGAATTACTTGAATTTGCTCCAATACTGTGGTAAATGCTTCATCTCATGTCTAAAAACATCCCTTACCCATCATAAAAACATCCAGAAGGGAGGCCTGCTGAATAACAAATTGAGCAACAATCCAAAATAGTAGTCCAGCAACACTAATCTTACTGTCATCAAATTTGTCCCACTATTACTGTAGATTTATTGGCCATTGCTGCTATAACACAGGTTCAGTCCTATTCCCAAGACCCTCATCTATTTCTGTCGGTACAGAAAGTGTGTCCCATCTGAACCTAGTTCAACTTTACTGACCTGTTAAACATTTATGGAGCTGTCAGGCACAAAAAGGGCAAACTAGAGGAAAGCCAGGCTCAGCTGGGTGTCGAGGAGGACATACACCTCCAAAGCATCTCTAGCAGTTATCGCTTCACAGCCATTAACAGGAAACAGGGGAAAATGGCCTTTAATTGGCCAGTTAATTGCAGCATAAATTTCAGTGGTGAGAGGCCCAATCAGACGGCAATTGTACCCTCCAATGGAGCTTCTCAGCTGGGTCGGCATAGCCTGCAGTTATCTGCAGATGGACATCAACTGGACCAAACACACAATTAAAATGACAACAAGTGCTCAAACAACAACAAAGGGCTAAACTCAACACCATTTAAAAACTTAATAAAACTTTGCCACACATATGCACAAAAACAGCCAATAAACACATACAAAACATTAATATACATATCACAATTCAATGACTATAGCAAGTTTATTGCCCTGACTGTTAAACTATCCAGAAAGACTAATTAACATCTTAAAGCACTCATATTAAAACAATACAGATGTCAACAAAGTACTTTAAACGATTGCCATATTTACGGTATTTACCTTGTACTTCAAAGAAATCTTCTATCATGGTACATACAATATGTTTAGATCATGATACCTTTTGGTACTTCAGTGGTTTGTTTACTGTTTTGATACTGCCTTGTTTAGAAAACTTTTACCTACAGTTGAGTCGTGAGTTGCCACGTGCAGGTGTTGATCCTACTATTTTGTTCTTTATATTCCAAAATATAGCGTTACTGTATCACGGAGTGAGAATGCGCTCCAAACAATTCGGTGAACTGTTCGAACCATTTACAAATCACAGAAAAGAACCGCTTCAAAAGAGTCATTCATTAACGAAGTATACATCTATTCGCTAATTCTGATTCTAAACAAATGACGGATGTAGCGTACTCTTCCATTAATCTTAAATTTTAAGATAAGGTTTTACCCGAACCACCTGCCAATTCATAAACATGAAGTGGCGTGAAAGAATTATTTATTTATTTGTTTGTTTGTTTGTGCTTAAGTTTTCAGTTGTTTCACATAGTTATTTTTTGTAATATGATGTACTACAACTTTAACTAAAACTACTAAATAATACTAAAATGTCACTGGCTATAAAACAGATGAAATCCCATAGACTTATGTTGAAGAAGTCATATCTAGGAACCAGAATATCATAGAAACTTGTCTGTTTGGACTTGTGCCAGCCAGCAATAAAGCAGAACACCCTAGCAACAAGCTGACAACCACTCAAAACACTGCAAAGGAACGCCCTAGTTGACAAAGCAGTGAATTTGCAAGCACCAGTTACAAGTTTGCCTTTCTTGTACTTTTTAATTTTTTTTTAATTTTCCATCAGTACTCATTCTTGCCCAGCTGTGATTGCACTATGAGAAAATCTAAGTTGGACACAGCTGAACTGGCTGGGTTTACTCTCTGAGTAATAGTAAAATTGCTCAGCATTACTGAATACCCATTAGCAAGGCCTTACGCTTGCAACCCCACCTCCATTAAGTGGAAAGTCACTCAGCCTAGTTAACAAGATTCTATGGGCAATTACTCTAAAAGTGTGGAGTTTGCGTTTTTAAAACACACCAACCAATCCTGTTTAGGTGGAGAGGGGGTTGTAATTCAGTTACAACCGAGCGGCTCTGTAAACGGCGACACCGATCTTTCCCAATCCACCCCCTGAAATAAAAAAAAAAAAAACCTTTCCCTCAAAGGAAAGCATGGAAGAGAGAACCCATCTAATGTAAATATGAAGACAAACACATCCCCATCCCATCACTCATGCATTTTCAACAGCTGACATTTCGCTGACATTTCAGGCCCGGGACAAACTAAACAAAATGGTTGCCACACACCACGTTAAATGGTGGAAAAGACTAAACCATGGCAGTATGTACGGCTGCGTTCCTCTTATATGTCTCTGTCTTTTCGGGTGAGCATATAAACAGCGAACACCTGGAAATGTCAGATTTTCCGCTTTGGAAGGCGACTGGATAAATGGAAGGCGTTCATTGCGTTTTGCTCTCTGGGGGCTGCGTATTTAGGGCTTGAAGGCTTGTTGTCTCAGACAGTTTGATCAAAGAGATCTCGATTTAAAACATGGTTTTATGTAAATTCAGCATGGAATAAACTTCACTTTTGTGCCAAAATGATTTTACGCAGGAATCAGTTCCCAGCAGGAGTGCTTTGCCCATGTTTGCTCACTGCTTAACTCCTATGTTGATTGTTGATTCAGCTTGCATTAAAGCAAATTCAAGAGTATTAAACTCAATGTGTTGTCTAAGTCCTTATTTATGTGGTTTATTGTGTTAGGCTTTACAGTCAAGGTTTAAGAGGCTTTTTGAGAGTAAAAACAGCTCTCCAGATGTACAATTCCCATCTCTGAGAGCAAATTTCTGTGTGAGTGTGTTTCAGTCTGTCAGTAACCTGCAGATTTGACACATTTATTTATTTGTCCTGGTCTGTGACTGTCATTTTGGTGACACCAGCTCCTCTAAAGCTAATGTGGTGTGAAACTAAATCCCATAATTATTCCAGTGAGTGACCCCCCCCCTCCCTCCCTCCCTTTTTTTTTTTTTTTTTTTTTTTTTTTTGCCATTAAACCAATTATAGTATTACCTCCTCAGGGGTCTCTGACCCGCTAATGGGGGTGAGCAGCCAGAACCCTGAATCTGCGGTTGGGGTTTCACAACATGATCCTGTACACAGGACACAGGGGAGTCTAATACACACACACACTTACAAACCGAATGCAATCCAAAGAAAGCACAGTCCAAGGGCCCAGACTGTCATTTAACATTAATTTTCACCTTTCGCCTTCTCATATTGTTAATAACTGCAAATAGACAGCATAGGCCATTTCAGAATGCTAATTATTAACACAGGAAATAGAACTGTGTCATAAGAGGAATCTAAAATTAACACTGGACATGAGCCATATCTAGGGAGGAGATATCATGTAAACTTGAGGATGGGCTGTTTTGACTTTCCGCAGCAACAGCCTAGCAACCAGCATCGTGGAGGTAAGTTTTATACTGGAAATATAAATTTATACCACTTACATTAAAAAAAAAAAAAAAGAAAAAATTACTTAGAATAATTAAGGATGTATTTATTTGATAATAACAATTAATAATAATAATAATAATAATAATAATAATGTGAAATATTATTACATTTAAAAGAATTATTTTCTATTATAATATATTTTTAAATGTAATATATTCCTGTGATGGCAAAGCTGAATTTTCATTACTCCAGTCTTCAGTCACATGATCCTTCAGAAACCATTCTAACATTTCTTATGATCAATGTTGAAAATATTTTCTGTGTAATATTTTTGTGAAAAGCGTTATAATTAACATAATAATATTATTTCACAATATTTCTATTTTCACTGTGTTCTTGATTAAATGAATGTAGCCTTCACTCTTAAAAATGCCATAGAAGAACTTTTTTTGTCTAAATGGTTCCATAAAGAACCTTTAACATCTGAAGAACCTTTCTGTTTCACAAAAGGTTCTTTGTAGCGAAAGAAGGTTCTTCAGATTATAAAAAGGTAAGAAACAGATGGTTCTTTAATGAACCTTTGACTGAATGGTTCTTTGTGGAACCAAAAATGGTTCTTCTATGGCATATCACCTTTATTTTTAAGAGTGTTGGTGAGCATAAAAAACTTATTTAAAAACATTACAAAATCTTAATTATTCCACATTTCTGACTGGGAGTGTAGTTTATTTTACTATTTTCATCTTGAGACTGCCATTAAAGCAGGAATGAGATTTCTGCTATGTGGGCACATGGTCAGCTGTGACACCCATTTTACAACCCCCGGAATAGTCTCACCACACTTCTCCTCTCCACCCGACAGAAAATGTAAGACATGTAAGAACTCAGAAGCACTTGCGCCCTTGAACAAGCAAAAAGAAAAACTCCCAGTTTGGTTCATGAGACACAACTCATGCTTGCTGGTGAACGCTTAAGGCATTCTGTGTGGTCCACTGCCCTTGAGTTTCCATGTCGTGGTTTCTTGAAGCTGTCTGTCAGCACGCTTGGTGGGTTAAAAGCCCACCTGTGTTTCAGAGCACTAAAGGATTTCTCAATTTGCCATGTTCTTTGTTCTCTCTTGACCTTAAAAGCGAATTACATATATATATATATATATATATATATATATATATATATATACACACACACACACACACACACACACACACACACACATATATATGTATTATTTTATATTTTTTTAATATATATTTTTATATTTATATTTATTAATTTTATAAAATGAAATATGTATTATTTTGTCATATTGGTAAAAACTAATTTACCCATTTGTTCCTTAAAAAAATAAGATTTTGTTGATTTTGGAAATTGTAGATATTCCTTTTAAAGGCACAACCATTTCCAAAAAAAAAAATCTAAAAATCACACCCACACAAAATGACAACTAAAGTGCTTGCAGCTCAGAAACCCTTTTAGAGAGAAAACATATAGAGGAAAAGAGAGAAAAGAGAGAAGAAAATATAGACAAAAATAAATTTGAGCGCTCTCTCTCTTTCCTTCTCTTTCTATCACAAAGAGTGATTGAATTGAATACTGTGGCGCAGTGGATGTGTATGAGGCAGAGAAAAGATGCAGTGCAGGCATGTGGAGGGTCCTGGGGTCCAAAGGGCACACCAAGGAGAAGTGTGCCGCCTGGCAGTGCTAATAAGCACCCACCCTGGCCAAAGTCTTCTGAAAGGCTCATTTAACCCCGCTCCAGCCTCCAGAGAACGGCAATTTGATTTGCTCGCTGGGTAATGTACTAGAGGAGCCCTTAATGAAATTTGCGGGAGCACGTCAGAAAGAAAGCAGGAGAGAGATGGAAGGACGAAGTGCAACGAGCCAACGGAAATTGCTATTTTGCACCGAAACCCCTGAGGAGAATGGGGTATTCAATTTAGGTGACTGGGGCATCTGGGGGGCTATCAGAAAGAGCCTGAGATGGAAGTCTAACAAAAGGCAACGCTCTTGGCCTTTATCTGGCCGGGCAGGAGGAGTTTGTTAGCGGCTCTATTATAAAGTGAATGGTGGACAAACTGCCGGGTCCTAATTGAATCGCCTCCACCAGTGACTCATCTTCTGACCCGCTTTCATTGTTAGGTTACAGGTCCCATCAGTTCCTCCAGCACACCATGTACTTAATAACCTGATAAAGCCTGCGCTCTGCTTTTCACAGGGACAGAGAGAAGGAGAGATTTGCTAAAGAGTGAAAACATGGTGGGGATGAATAAGAGAGGGAACAGGAAGGAAACAAGGGAAATAAGGTGAGACTATGGCTGTCAGGAACAGACTGTCATTTACAGACTGCAGAAAGACAGACAAAGGTAAGCTGACAGATGGTCCAGGTGAGGCAATGAGGCAGGGAGAAAGAGAGAAATAGGAAGATAATGAGTGAGAGAGAGAGAGTGTTTTTTCTCTTAAAAAAATAGCTTTAGAGACTTCTAATGCAGTGAATGAGGTTATGTATACATAGAATCTGGATACATTTCAAACACATCTTTTTCTTTCGTTTTAGCCCTCCGTCCACACTGAGACAGCCTTTTTGTCCTGCAAAAATTTAGCTTTTTGAAGACATCCCCATTGTCAGCGACAATATTCAAAGGCCTCATGATTCTTCTAGCTGTTCATAATGTACTGAATAAGGATTTTAAAGAATATTTGTACTCAAAATTACTTCATAAAATATTTTAGAACTTGGTATAACTAGAAATATATATATTTGTAACAAAAAAGCCTATGGAGTTTTACAGTTGTATTAACATGACTGTTTCAGGTCTAGAAATCATACTTTTAAAATTAGGCTTCCTCAAATATACAGATTTTTTGAGAGTTTTGTTGAAGTATCTTGATTTTTAGTTATTTCATACCTTAGTTTAATGGTTGTTTTGACTTATTTTAGATTATTTTAGGCCCTCTTGGATGTTTGCTGAGGCCCTGGTTGAGAACCACTGATCTGTCATTATACAGATCAGTGGTTCTCCTCTCCAGCCATCCTACAACATGTCCTCTAGACCCAATCCCCTCACACCTTCTCCAAGCAATCTCTCCCACACTCTTACCAGCACTCACACACATCATCAACACATCCCTCCTCACAGGCATTTTCCCCACTGCATTCAAGCAGGCTTGGGTAACCCCACTGCTCAAAAAACCTACATTAAACACTTCTCTTATAGAAAACTACAGACCTGTCTCTCTACTTCCATTCACAGCGAAAACACTCGAACGAGTTGTCTTCAACCAGGTCTCATTGTTTCTTTGACAGAACAAAAAACTGGATGCTAAACAGTCAGGTTTCAGGAGTGGCCATTCAACTGAGACTGCGCTACTCTCGGTCATTGAAGCCCTGCGAATTGCAAAAGCAGACTCCAAATCATCAGTCCTCATTCTGCTGGATCTATCTGCCACTTTTGACACTGTTAATCATCAGATCCTCCTGTCTACCCTCTCATCTCTGGGCATCACTGGGATTCCACTTCGTTGGTTTGAATCCTATCTCACTGGTAGGTCTTTCAGGGTGTCCTGGGGAGGGGAGGTATCCAAAACACATCAACGGGTCACTGGGGTTCCTCAGGGATCGGTTCTTGGACCCCTCCTCTTCTCCACATACACTACATCACTGGGTCCCATCATACAGGCACATGGCTTCTCCTACCATTGCTACGCTGATGACACAAAGCTCTATCTCTCTTTTCAACCAGATGATCCAATGATAGCTGCACGGATCTCAGGCTGCCTGGTGGGCATCTCGGCATGGATGAAAGAACATCACCTACAGCTCAACTTGGCAAAGACTGAGCTTCTTGTCTTTGCCACTCCACCTCTACAGCATGACTTCACGATTCAGTTAGGTTCATCAAGAATTACCCCATCAACTTCGGTCAGAAATCTTGGTGTAATCTTTGATGACCAGTTGACCTTCAAAGAGCACATTGCAAAGACTGCTCGATCTTGCAGGTTTGCACTACACAACATCAGAATGATCAGGCCCTTTCTGACAGAGCATGCTGCACAACTTCTTGTCCAGGCCCTTGTCATTTCTAGGCTGGACTATTGCAATGCTCTTCTGGCTGGACTTCCATCAAACACAATCAAGCTTCTGCAAATGATTCAGAATGCAGCGGCACGACTGGTCTTCAATGAGCCCAAAAGAGCCCATGTTACACCTCTCTTTATCTCCTTGCACTGGTTACCAGTTGCAGCTCGCATCAAGTTCAAGACACTGATGCTTGCATATAGAACAACCACAGGCTCAGCACCCGCCTACTTCCACTCACTATTACGAATCTACACCCCCTCCAGAAGTCTGAGATCTGCTAGTGAGCGACGCCTCGTGGTACCATCACAGAGAGGCTCAAAATCACTCTCCAGAACATTCTCATTCAACATTCATGGCTGGTGGAATGATCTTCCCACCCCTATCCGGAATGCTGGATTCCTATCAATATTCAAGCAACAACTGAAAACTCATCTTTTTCAGCACTACTTGACTTCATCCTAAACTTTATTAAAAAAAATAAATTCTCTTTATTTATTCCTTCCCTTTCTAGCTTGTACTTATTTGAACAATGCCTGAGACTTGTTGTTACGAGCACTTCCTGTCTGATTGCCTCTTCAAGATGAATCGCTTTATGTATTCCCCAAATGTAAGTCGCTTTGGATAAAAGCGTCTGCAAAATGACTAAATGTAAATGTAATGTAAATGTATACAGACATTATTCTGCTTGCTATTCATTTTCATAGTGTTGTTAAAAATAAATGTTTCTTTGTACAGTCTTCATATTACATTCCTTCAAATGATGACAGAAAATTCACTCAGAAATGACATCCTGCAAAGATGACAGAAAATTGCTGTCCTGCATCAAAACATGAGGGCAATTGCGTTTTAGATCATAAATGGAATTTCGTTTTTGAGTGCAACCTGGACGCATAAGTAAATGGTGGGATATATTGTTCCAGAACTTTATTATGTCTGGTCTGTCTGTATCATTTCAGTGAGTTTTTATGACAGTTTATGCATGGAAACCACTTGAAAATGATAGTGTGGACAGAGAGTGTATTCAAATGTATCTGGATTAATGTAGATTTAGCCTGAGACAGATACTGTAGACCACTTTTATGGTGATTTTATGATGGTTTTTTTTTAGGAGTTTGACAGCCAATTCACTCTGCTAAATTTCGTATATGTTCTTATGTGTGTGACCTCCTGAAACCTCAGAATTGATTCTTCACAAATGCTGCACTCATGACCTTTCTGCCTAAAGACTAAAATCATACATATGTGCTGTGTGTGTGTGTGTGTGTGTGTGTGTGTGTGTGTGTGTGTGTATGTTTTAGCATACATAGAAGCTCACGCTAAGATTGGGGCTCGACCTTCGCCGAGTCAAGTTCACACTCCCCAGCACAGCTGGTGTGGGAGGAAGACATTTGCCTCTGGACTTAATGGTATGAATCAAGGTCACATGAATGCTGATTGTGCTGCTTGCAGCATGCAGAATTTCTCCAAATTAAAAAATAACTTTCATGCAAATTTACATATGAGTTTTATGGCTTGAAAACACAAGAAATCGCCTTCTTAGATGTCAATTTACTCAGCTACAAACAATTTATTTAAAAATAAAAAGGTAATGGTGACTTTACATATCTCAGTATGACTTGAGGCCTCACAGTATGATATTTTTGTCTCAGATTATGACTGTATTTTCTTATTTTAAACTTTATCTCACAATTACATATCAATATTTTACTCTGAGGCAGAAACAGGCTTCCATACAGGTCAATGAAACTGAAAGTTGTTGATAGCTGTCTCTGCTCTCAATCTACTTTCATTGTGAAAGCATGAAGGTGCATAAATGATGACAGAATTTTATTTTGGAGTAAACTATCCCTTTAACATCATTTAATCAGCCCGTCAGCTCAATGCTTTGAGAAATGCAGTGAATGCTTTGAATGACATGCCCCCTACCTCACAAAAATCTTTGTTTCTCTCTTGGTTACCAACCCTGGCAATCAACAAAGACCAAGAATATGAGATGTAAAGGGTATTATCCTGCTCTAACATGCTTATCAATATCACAGAGCAAAACTGAGAGACAAAAAGAGAAGCACTGCCACAAGGATATCATCCAAACTCAGCTGGCATTGTGTTTCGACAGCGAAACATGCCAGGGCAACATTATCACACACTCTCACACATCAAAAGTAAACTTTCAGTTTCACCCCACATAAGGATATTAAAGGAGAATTTCTTTCCCATCTGTAGTCTTATTATTGTACAAAAATAATACAAAAACAAACCAAAAGGAACAGTTCACTAACACTATTCTTATTCTGCTTAGGTCTTTGAAACATAGAGGTCGACACACTGCCCCCTTGAGGTGAATTTAATGATTAAAGATTTATTTAAAAGATTTATTTGATGTATGTGTAAATTGTTTTGGGGATTTGAGTGGTGAAGAATGTAGATAAAGATACAGACAGAGCAACTCAGATTTCACTGACAGTCAGACTGCACTGATATAGTCATTGAATTTGAATATAACCATGGAAAGCAAAAATGGTGAAAAAGAAAGAAGTTTACTGTGCTGAGACTAATATAAACAGTCAGTTTATGCTTTCGTTGCTTTCACAGCCATTTTTATGTGTCTCAACTGGGTATCTTGTCTGTTTACTAGACTTTACTTAGATTTTAATTGTTTAGCAGTATCAAGCCATGATTTTGAGAGAAATGTTGTTTCTCAAAACGAATCATCCATTAACCATTCAACTCTGTGGGGAAACATTGATGTCTTTGATTGGATCTGCTGCATATCATCCATGCAATTGAAAAAACAAGGCCATGTCTTTCTCATGAAGACAAATACCAACCAATTAGCTTCATTCAGAGTTAAAACTGGAAGGCGATGGCGTAGAATAAACCTCCAACAAGACCACAGAACCCAGAGAACAGGCAAAAACGATGCATCCGATTCAATGAACACTAAACCATCAGCCGAGCAAGAACATCATGTGTGTGTGTGAGAGAAGTAAAAATCTATTTATTAGACTGAGAAAAATAGTGAATAGTGAAGGAAAAGCATTCTGTTTGTAACTAACAGAGGGCAAAATCACATACACAGACCATGGCTTTTTTTAGCTAGAATAAAATCATAAGAATAATGAAGTGGACATCGAGAGAAAGAAATGGAGAGAAAGCAGAGAATGAGAAAAGAAAATGAGACATAGAGGTTGTCTTTTTGGTTGCTAGGTGTTTGCTTTCTGGTCTATGTAAAAGAGGGATTTTTGGCCCATTTTATTGTTCACTATGCTGAAAAGGGATCTTAAAGGGATAATTCACCCCAAAATTTAAATTTTGTCATAAATTACAAACCTGTATGGCTGACTTTCTTCTTTAATAGAATGAAAAACAATATTGTACAACACTGTGTAGACAAAAACAGCTGAAACAATCTTCAAAATATTTTTGTATATTTTCAAAATTTATTTTTTCTTTTGTGTTTTACAAAATGAAATGATACAGAAGAAAAGAAAAGCATAAAGTGAAGAGAAACATGAGATCATCTGATTATCCTTATTATTCTGAGGATGCATCCAGGGATGTTATAATCAACATTAGATGACTCCATCCAGCATGACTTCAACCCACACATCTGGGACAACATCTCAGGGGAAAATCAGAAAATCACCCCATCAATCTCTCATTTACACTATACACAGGTGTATATGGGCCTGTAATGGCAGACAGCACTTCTGTGTCTGTCCTATCTGTGTTCATGTGGCATAAGACGTTGCACTGATGTCATGTGTTTAGTTCCGCCACAAAATTGTAACTAATAAGTGTAACTTTATTACGTAAGTAGAACTTTTTTTGCATTACCATTACCATTTTTAATTAAAATGAACTCAAAGTGATTTGAAACCTGCAGTGTTTACTGAGGATTTGAAATCAACTATGTCTCTAATGGACAACCACCTGACATTAAACTCTCTACGACTCTATTAATAGTTGAGATGTACAACACATACTAGAGTTAATAACTCATGCTTAGTCTATTAGCAAAGAAACTTCCTTTGTTTCATCAAGTCAACTAATGCTTCATTTTTGCTGCAGGGGAGTTTTAATGGCCCTTAATTTAAGGGACAGTCTCACTTGTGACCTCAATCTTCTCCCACTACGACGGAGACATACCATAATGCGCCCTAATGCACGCTTTTGTCGTGGTGCAGGCGATGCTCAAAGCATGCAAACTACCCACAGGAGCACGGAACAATGTGTTTGAGAAAATGACTCTAATTGCAGCATATGCCTCTGACGTGACAGATAAATTAGCCACTGTCAGCATGCTGAGTTGAGAAGCCTTCCTTTTTCAGTTCTGCTGCACGCCAAACACTCTCCTTTTGGCACTTTACGCACATGGAAAATCCATGTCATGCGTGCATATAGGTGTCAGCCGAAACCGTAAGCCTTTTCATTTCAAATGGGCATATTTTCTCCTCTTTCATGAATGATCAAGGCTAAAAGTTGCGTATTTGGAGAGATACAATGTTTACTTCCACAATGTTTTAGCGTGACATTCCAGAGAACGCACGTTCCAGCTTTCACTCAAAGGCACAATGACGTCTGGAAATGCCTTAGTCTTCTTTTGTTTTCTGCACAAACAGATGGCCATAAATATGTATATGTGACTCACTCTCAAACAGCTGGGTTCAAACTGTCTTCTCACAGCCAAGGAGGAAATAAACAAAACAAAGGATCCCCATCTTTCGCCAGCCATGTTGAAAAAGGCACAGCTGGGTTCTGTGCTGGTTATGGCACCTTTGGATCTCCTGGAGGTGCTTGAAGAGCCAAGGCCGCTCCTATTGTTTTATATGCATGTAAATTAGGAGCCAAAAGAGAAGCTATCATTGAGAGAAGCGTTCACAGTTAACTATAGGCCAGAACAGTTTTGTCTGTTTTAACATGTTTGGCTTTCAACAGTTGTTTACTTTCCTAATGAATTAGCGTTGATTGAATGAATGATTCAATGACTCGCTTATGAGGACAGTCACCTGTTTCCTTCCTCAACGAATCAGAATCGGCTGAATAACACAGTGATTCGCAAAGAAAACAGTCATTTTTTTCGTTAATGAATACATTAGCATTTTGAACGAATCGGTTGAATGAATGATTCACTGACTCACTCAAAGACAGTAACATGTTTAATTCCTGAATGAATCAGATTTTTTTAATGAATCAGTTGAATTAATAATTAAATGACTTGAACCTGTTTCAATGAATGAATCACTGTTTTTTATTTGATAATTCGCTTATTAAGACATGCTGCCCCTACTGATGTTACCTGCAGAAAGAGTCACTCAAAAATGGCTAGGATAGGTTAGCATATTTTGACACTGAAAAACATACACAAACAATAAGGTTGTGAATGACTCAGTTTGCAAACAATATGTGAATAAAAACGTTTACTTATATCAAAAAGGAGGGGTAAATTACTTAGATGGTCAAGGGCTTGGGCCATTGTAACCAGCCCATGCTGAATGCCTGGGTATGTAAATATACTAATAACACCAGAGCGAACCCAAAATAGAGCTGACTGATGAGTCCGGCAATTAAGACTGCAATTCGACAAAGACCCTTACTTTGCCTGCTCTTTGGAAAACGCTTCACAGTTGGAACGGTCCCCATAAGCGCCATTATGGATGTGCGCCTGGCTCTTCTTAATGGGGTTTGCGGTAATTATGGGATGTCAGGAGCAGGTAGTGGGTAATCATTTTCAACTGATTGAAAAAGAATATTTGCATTTGAACAAGAGTCAGACTGAGGAGAGGCTGATGTGCTTGTAATTCTGACAAGTTTAGACACATTAAATAGTTGTTGTTGTTCAATGCAATGAAATTTCTTCACTTATACATGTAAGCATTGCTAAAATATGTATAGTCTATTTAAAATTCACCTGAAATAGTATTAGCGCTGTAAAAATATACATCTTTTTTAATTTTAGAAATTAAAATTGTGAATTTTGTGTCTTGTGTTAGTCCATACTGTTGATGTAAGTCTTATGCTAACATAGCCTTTAGGCAAAATTAACATTAAAATTCATATAATGTTAATGATATATTAACAGGAAAATTAACGTATATTTATAGCACTTGCTCATTCTGTCCAATCAAATGCTCTCTAGAATGACAATGTCCTGCCCCGCTAAAGCCACATACTTCTAATACAAACTTTTTTTTTGTTTTTGCTTAATTCTATGTTGTTTATGTATTTTATTTAATAATAATATAATAATAATAATTGTTGCACTTAAAGGTGCTAATGAATAAAATTATTATTATTATTATTATTATTACTCGCAATAGAAACTAGCAAATCATGTTTATGGCTATGGCGTAAACAAAAAGCTATTAACCACTGGCATTCTGATTCTGTATGTCCCGCTCCAGCTTCCTGTTTCTACATGAAATCCATCAACACAGTAATTTTATCGAGTTTTTAACATTACCTTTGTTGCTAATGTTGTTTTCATGCCCCTAAGGACGCATTTAAGTGCTTAGACATGATATCAGAAGTACACATGTATTATCTTGTCAATCTCAAGGGTAGTTCAGCGATCCATGGCTAATTTTTTGCAAACTTTTTCCATGAATGAACGTGATGAATGCGTGTAATTTGTAAAACTGATGGATCAACTTTTTCTAAGCTTGCAGAAATCCAAATGAAATGCTAGGTGGAGATAGATGGGGAGATATTTAAGCGATGAGACGAGGATTAATATAGAATGGGATTATTTAGGGAATTAATGCAGAGGTGCTAGACTAATCACGGAAATCTGAATTTCTAATGAATTTCGAGCATCAACATGATGCAGGTGCTAATCAGCCTCTTTCAGAATGACTCTTGTAACTATAAATGTCTCTGCACCTAGCTAATCAGAAAATGTACAACAAAAATGCATAAATACTGTCTTGTAAATTTATTTTAATTCACACTGGAGAAGACAGTTATGAAACAGTTTGGCTAACACACTTCGACTATGTACACAAATCCATTGAATAAAGTGACCAGACTGTTCTCTTTTCAGAACAAAATCAATTGCATACAAATTTGCAAGAATATAAACTTGCTATTTTCTGGAGTGAAGTGTGAACGTAATAAAATGCACATCATTCATTGTTGTTGATTTCCAGGAGCGGCATATGTAATGCTCAGTGCAGCTCTATTTATAGTTTATATGCTTACCTTGAGTGCTGTATACAGTCAATCATGAAGCATTTGAAGTCATAAAGCCATTTCATCACAGCGCCTACATGAGGTCAGCAGCAGCGTAGCAATGATAGGAGAATATGAGCTCAGATAAAGGTCACAAGATCATGTTTCCAGAGAGTGTAAAGACTTCTGCTGTCTGATTGCTGAGCATGAGGTCAGTACATGATACTATGAATTTGTTATGAAGTCGTAGGGATTACTTTACATTGCTCAGAGAGGAAAATGGAAAGCCATGCCAAATTTGATTGTAATTGAAGCTTGTGTTTAATGATGTTAACCTAATGTTAAGCTGCTTGAGTTTCCCTTAGAGTTTGGATTGGAAATGGAGATAAAACTATGCTTACAAGCTCTGAATTGGAATGACAGGAAGAGGAATTTTCTCAATTCCAATCTAAAAAGCAATGTATTCTGGGAAATGAAGTTTTCATCCACCCTGATCCAAAAATAATTTATTAAATCTGTTGAATAATATAAACTAAATACTAAATACAAATCTATCCATTCATCCATTGATTTATCCACCCACCTACCCATCCATCCATCCATCCATCCATCCATCCATCAATCCATCCATTGCTCCATCAATTGTTTCATTCATTCATACACCCATCCATCCATTTATCCATCCTCCATTCATTTATTCATCCATCCATCCACCCATCCACATATCTATCAATCCATCCATTGATCCTTTGATCGATTCATTCATTCATCCACCCATCCATCCATCCATCCATCCATCCATCCATTCATTCATCCATCCATCCATAGAGAAGAGCAGGCTACTTTTGGTATGAAACAAAGTCTCAGCTTTCAAATTTTGTCATTTTTTTTTATAGAAATTCAAATAAAAAATACCATTTTGTGGCTCTTTAATGTGTTGTGACAGCAGCTCAGTTCAAACGGCACGTGAACCGATCATCTCTTCTTCTTTACTATAGTTATGGCACAAAATAAACATGAATGAATATCAGAAGGTATCTTGTTTTAACATTTTTCAAGTTCAAGTCCATCGACATTAATCTTCTCTCCTGTCTGGTTTATTTTTCGGACAAAATGGCAGATTCTACGTTATGATTGGTCGGATCCCCTGTCAATCAAGCTACCAAGTAAGGGTCCATTAGAATTTAAAAATTATTCAGTTCTTGACAAAAACAAAAGACAAATCACACTTCTGTTGTCTATGCATTTACAAAATATGTAAACTTCTCAATGTTAATAATTTTGCAAATTGCTGAGCCTATGCAGTTCATGGAAATTGTATTCAAATCTCAATGTCAAATTTTAGTTTACTTTTGTGTGATAAACAGTTGTGATACTAGATCTGTAATGTTCTGTCTGGCATGACACTGGGCCTGTTCAGGAGCAGTTGAGAGTATGTAGGTGGGTTGGTTGTTGCAGACCGAACGGAGGTGTTATATGGATGGGGGTGAACAATGTCATTTGCGGTGGCTGGTCTCATCCAGCGACAGCTCCATCTCTGCATTAGCCCCATGCTGAGAGCTGCAGCGGTGACACCAGGAGTCTATTACTGATGAGGAGAAAGCCACAAGGACCCAAAGAGAAAGAGACAGGAGAGCAAGAAAGAGCGCAAACGAGGACTCTCACACTGAATATTTTAAAGGCTCTATCGGAGGGAAACAGAATATTCCCTCATCATTCCCTAACGGCCTCTGGGGAGCATGTCATCAGGAGGCATATGCTCTGGGGCAGACCTCTCCCCGCTGCTACTCTTGTTTTCCTCTAGGTGAATGATTGTGGGGATTTACACAGAAATTAGTACAATATGATCATGTATTAATGAGAAAACTGCCTAGTGCATAAAGAACAATGCCTTTTTAGATTACAGAGATTAACTGTTTTTATTTTCAGTTTGGAGACTTGTTTTTTTTTTTTTTCATTGGTTTTGTTGATTGAAAAAAAGCATAGTTGTTTTTCTACCATCTGCTATGGTGTAGTGATGTTGAAAACAGCTAGAAATCAGCCTCATGTCTACTGCTTACATAGAATATTACTAATACTCAAATAACAGTCTTATTTTAGTATTATTTGTATAGCCTACTATTATAGTTTTTGTTGATATTTTGTTAATATGAATTTTCTGTTTTTTCTGTTTTTATTTCAATTTTAGTTAAAAATTTTATTATTTTTTTATAATATGTATATATAGTTTTTTATTATTAGTTTTAATTTATTTAGTTTTAGTTATTTTAGTACTTCAAGTTAAACTAAATGAAAATGAGAAATGGTGCTGAAGCTTAAGTGTTTTGTTTTTTGATCAACATTTGCTAATATCTATGCTTTTAGACATATATAATAATAATAATAATAATAATAATAATAATAATAATATAAAAGGGCATATCATAACCCTGCCGCAAAAATAACTGATATGGAATGTTCAATTAAAATGACTATTTCAAATAATTTTAAATATTTTTATTTTATATTTCTTTCATTTATTATTATATTTATAATTCATTTTGCATACTTTGTTTGGTGTTATTTTATTTTATTTATTTATTATTATTATTATTTTTTTTTTTACACTGAGTTCTGCATTCTGGGAATGTTATATGTAATGCAAATTTGTCTGTCAAACAAATATCTTAGGAGGCATAATTTAGATATTTTAGACCAGGCTTCACATATGTGATGCCTTATGCTACTGCATCCATAGGCAGCTCTCTAAGATCTAATATGCAACTAAACAAAAAAGACAGAAGGAAAGGGGGATTACAGGAAGACAGCGAGGAGGAAAATGGAAGGAGACAAGGGAAGGGAAGAAAAAGCATTTTTAATGAAGAGAGCATGGAAAATTGCTTTCATGTCAGTCTTCATTCTCCACTGAATCTCTAAAATCAAGCCTGCCATGCATCTTGAACATAATTAAAAACAGATTGGAGCATGCTGCAATCTGTCATTTTCAGCAGTCTGAGGTGATTTGCAGATATTTGTGAGAAATTGACAACATGTAACAACTGTAATCAGTTTATCATTCCCTGTATCGGTGTATTAAACACATTCTGCTCTCGTACACCTGCGGTGCTTTGTAAAATCCAGCTTTAATGGTGGGAATCTTTAGACACTTCCTGTGTAATGTAAGCAAAGGCACACTTGAAGCTCCAGGCAGTGTCTTTGGTCTCACAGTGTAAAGTTTTTCCAGCGTTCTTTGGAGAGAAAGACCTTCAAGCCCATAAAATCAATCCCACCTGACATCGGGAGAGGAAATGGGAGTCTTGCGATGTCACACTTTGATTGCTATCTGCAGAGAGCCACGCTCCTTCCCAGGAATGATCGATAGAGATCTATAAAAAATGAGCATTCAAATGCACTTACACGCTCCTTCAACAAGACAAATACAGCATGCAGGAAGGAAAGTACTCTAAAACTTCAGCATTCACTGATGAATGCCTGACATTATGTGCTGTTTTTTGACCCAAATTGAAAATTGTTTTCCTAATGTTGTTTCTATACAACAAGTGAGCTATGATGCTAATGAGCTATGATGCAATTCCAATTTTATATAAACCATGCCATTCTAGATAATAATTAGCTATATAAAATTGTCTTATTCAATAAACACACATGATCTAACACAGTGGTTCTCATGCTTTGACTCTAGAAATTTAAGATAGAAAAAAAAAGTATTTATATGTTTTGTTTTCATTTAGTTTTATTTCATGTAATTATTAATATCATTCCTGTACTATTTTATATATTTGATTAATAGTAATCATAAAAATAATATTAGTCATATAATAGTATTAGTTGTTTTGGGTTTTTATTTTTTTATTTCTGATCTTTAGCCTATATAATTTTAACATAATGAATTATTGTTTCTGAGCAAACTTTTTAAATTAACAAAATGTTCTAGTTCACTTCCATGACTAGTATTTTCCATTCAATCGCTCCCTTTTGAAGCATGTGATTGTCCACTGGCCTTTAAAGATTGACTATAACCCTGAACCAATAGCATTCGAGTTTGATTGTGAAGGTGCATTTCATTGGCTGGAACTGAATGAATACGCCTCCTCACGAAATGTGTGGCAAGTCTTTACAAGAAACATTTTATGCATAATCTGCATCAAGCATATTACACAAACTGGTGAATGAATTTGAACAAATGTTTTTGGTGAACAGAATCAAAAGGTTTGATTCTCTGAGAGTAATCAAAAGACACTATTAAATCGAAAATTACATACATACAGTGCACAGCATAAATGAGTACACCCCCTCTGAATAAATATAAAAGATGTATTTTCTTAATGATCACTAATATCATTCATGGAAAGATGGCAAAATTGAAATGTATTAAACATATACTTAATAAAAACAACAAAATATATGCCAATATTTTCTGTAAGATAAGTAAATTAGCCAATTTTGTTTAAATGAAGGATTGCAGAAATGAGTAAACCCTAGATTTAATTCAGCAAATGTATAATATTCTAGTACTTAGTATGTCCTCCAGAACTTTAAGTATACTGCTCTGACCCTTCTTGGCACTGAGTGTACAAACTCATGACAAATTTTCACATCTGTCCTGTTTAACTCCTGGAGGACGACCTCCTTAAATGCTCTGGTCTTTAATGGGGAGTTTTGCTCAGCTCGTCTCTACAGAATCCCCCACAGCTGCTCAAGAGCGTTAAGATTGAGTGAAATACATGTCCACTGAAGGATTTTCACCTCGGAAGAATGAATATCTTCATTGTCATGCTGAAAAAATGCCCAATAACGCAGGGAATGAGGGGAGGGTAGCATCTTCTGTTTCAAGTATTTGTATTACATCACACAGTAGTGTGTGAATTCATGACAGCATTGATAAAGCACAACTCCCTCACACCTTCAGCACTCATTCATCTCTATATAAGAGCTTTACTACCACTGAACGTCACTGTGGGTACCAAGCACTTCTCACTGTACTCCTCCTCTAGAAACACCAGAACATTTTGGATGCTTTTGGATCCGAAATGATTGACTCGGTCTCTTGAGACCAGAGTATGGATTCCCAGAAGTCTCTATTTTGTAAATATGGGCCTTGAAAGAGGTTAAATGAGTTTATTTTGCTTTGGCTACAGTAGGTAATTCTAGTGGTGACAACAACCAAACATGTCACTTCTGCAGGCTGCGTCATACTCTGTGAGATAAAGTGTCACTCTTTTCATAGCTTTTGCCAGCTCTGAGACGCTTGCATGTTATTTCTCCTGCTCTTTTTCTAGCAAAAATTCACTCATCACTAAATGAAAACTTAAAGTGAAGACCTGATTATTTCAGGAACCTTGTCACAAGTCCATAGTTTTTGAATTGTCTTTTTGTCTTTTAATTGTCAGGAAATCACTTGTCTTTAAAAGTTTTGATTCAATATATTTAACTGTTGATCAAAAATAGCCTTAAACTTATACCTTTTTTTTTTTTTTTAGTTTTATTTAGTAACTTTCAGGAGGGTGTACTCATTTTTGCAACACAACATTTTATCACTTTGATAAGAAAATACTATTTTGCTGAATAATTATGACATTCTTCTTTGGTAATTGATCAAGCAGGCTTGTTGGAACATTACATCTCCAAAGAACCCTAACGTCATCTAAGTAAAGAGTAATTGCTGAATTTGTTAAGTTTTAGAGGGGGTGTACTCATGTATGCTGTGCACTGTACATATATACATACATATTTATTTTAAAGTGTTTATTATAAACGATTTATCTGTGCATCTCTTTTTATTAATTCATGTGCCTTCGTAATCTCAATGACTGATTCTAATAAGGTGAATGGCTTCTGTTTCTTCCCCACTCTTCCTCCACAAACGTCTGTTCTGGGCATATGTAAGTTTTGTAAGCGGGTATGAAATTCCGCAAAAAGGGCGGATTGCTTTATGGCAGCAACAAATGTACATGTACAGCTACAACGGTGATGTATTTACAACAGTGTATTCCACACAATTAACTGCAGGGGGCTCCAAATTTGCAAAAAGACACAAAACTACACACAGTTGCATTAACTTCCCCTCTCCCTCACATCTACAATCCATTCCCGATGAACAAAATCAAGTCCTGTTACCAACACACTGAGATGCTGTTTTACTCGTTTATACACAACAACAGGGAAGAAAAAAACAATCACAATTTCAGTTTCATGCCTACTTTCAGGTGCGTGAAAAAAATGTCTTAGTATTAGACAGGATGGCTTCTGTCTTTTGTGATGAGACCCTTTCTCCATTAACTGTCCTCCACAGAAGCTGAGATGAAACGAGACGGAGGGGAGGTTTACTGCCAGTGAGGTTAATGAGGGAGGAGAGCAGATAGAGGAAAGTGTTGGCCTGACAGAGAACTGCATCATTATGTCACATCTGCTTCACATATTCTGATGGATCCAGGTGTTCATTTAAAAGAGCAGATTATTATGATGACGGACGTGTGATAGGAAAGGGAACAAAGAAAGAAAAGAGGAAGGCAACATGACACATCCAGCTCTAATCATGAGAAATTGTATTCAGACTTTAACAGGGTAATTTCATACTTTTTAAAATGATTTTTAAAAATAAATTTTCCATTTATAATATAAAACATTCTTGCACCAGAAGACGATTATAAAACAAATACTGTATAATGTATACACTACCTTAGAAATACTTTAAGCAATGACACATTAAATTGATCAAAACTGACAGTAAAAATATTTATAATGTTACAAAAGATTTATATTTCAAATAAATGCTGTTCTTTTGAACTTTTTATTCATAAAAAACTACAGAATTTTAAGAAGCACAGATGTTTTCAAAATGTACAATAATAAATGTTTCTTTAGCACCAAATCAGCATATTAGAATAATTAATTTCTAAAGGATCATGTGACACTGAAGACTGGAGTAATGACTGCTGAAAATTCAGCTTTACCATCACAGGAATAAATTACATTTGAATATTATTTATTATTTTAAATTGTATTAATATTTCAATACAACTGAAATATTCTGAATATTTGAAACTATAACAAAACCAAAATAATTTATTTTCACTTTTCTCTACCTTCTCTGATGCAATTAAAAAAAAAATTCTTGCCGCTGTGCCTTTAAGAAACACCCCCTTCCACATGAAATGAGCAACAACACTTTATTCCCTTTTTTCAATAAGACCAAAAACATATATTAAGTAAATGGGGTCCATTTTAATTTCATGTTTTAAAAGGACAAGAAAAGTAGAGAGTAGAAAAAGACAGAGGGAACTAAAGCGTGAGAGAGTTAGAAGAAAGACTATGGAGCATGTTTGCTGAGGTGTGTTCTGTTGACTCTGAGTTTTATTTACATTCACTCATTCAATAGATTTACTTACTGCTTATGGCATGTTGTGCTGTGGTTCTCGTTTGGACATAGTGGCTTCAAACTTGCCTCCTTTCCACTATCTCAAATACTGTACCTCAAACTGCCATATATACAGCAAATAAGGAAACAATGTACTGAAAATAATCGACAGAGCTGTCAGTGACCTTTTGACCCACATACACTTTGCTGAATACGCTTCATTTAGCTTGTAGTTGATAACATCAGCTCTAGGAATTAGCATGATTAATGGAAAGTCAATATAGTGGAATGGATGGATACACGGTTAGCGACAGAAACGCAAGTGCAGTGGTGATTCAGGAACACCTGGTGGATTTATGTTTTTTCCTTGAAGTTCAGTCTCTTAGAATGTCTCACACAGCATTTCCTCTAATGCAAAATTCCCTCGGTGAGAGATTAGGGGAAGATTAATCACAACGCAACTCTTCATCAGCAGTTTTCCAGGACAAACAAAGGTCACAGGATAAGTCATTTGTTTTTTTTTTTTCAACAGCCCGGATTGAAGTTGTAGGAATTTAGTAGCTATGCTATTTACAGCTAACTGTATTGTAAGGCAGTGCTTGTTTTAAGTATCCAATTGAAATGTTCTCTATAGTACTGTTTATTGCTAAAACTATTGTAAAGACTCAAAAATGAAACCCAAAACTGAGGTTTTGCTGTTGTCTTTTTCCATGGCTATTAGCTTTGAGGCCACTTCTATGCTACTTCTCCTCAAAAGATGAGACACGTATTGACCAAAATTATTGATTTATTTTTGTACTCATGCAAACTTTTTATGTAATGAAATCCCTAGAATAAAAATGTCTCTTCTCACAATACCAGCAATTGACAAGCATTAGCAAGTATCATGGCTTTGCCTGGCTGGGATGTAAAACTAAAACTTCGGACAATTTTTTCAAAGGATAACAATTTCAATGTCTTTTCACAAACTATTTTATGCCAGTGCATGGATAACCTTTAAACCAGAGGCACTTTTTAAACCTGGAACAACAACAGAAAAACATGTCAGTGAAGGTTTCATTCATTCAGGCTGCAGTGTTGTTGTTGTTGTTGTTAACTAAAACTATAAAAAATAAATTTACATTAACTGAAATAAAGCTGACAAAATATTAAGCTTGGCAAGTAAAACAAGTTTCAACTAAAGTAATGAAATGAAACATGAACTGAAGTACTAAATAGAAATAATAATAATAAAAAAAACAATAACAAAATTAAACAAAAATGAAAGCTAATTTAAAATAAAATTAATATAAAATATATAAATAATAATAAAATAACAATGGCTGTTGTAAAGTATTTAGTGAAATTTAATCAAAGCCTGAATTTGGTTTATCTATAATTCAAAATGGTGGTTGAGCCAGTTGGAACTCAACAAGAACTATTGAGACTAAACTCTACCAGACAGAACAGGAAGTACAGAAATGTATCCAGTCACCCAAACGCACACTGTGCACTCACTAAAAGAACATGCCCTTCCCAGAGAGCCACAGGAAGTGGGACAAGCACTGAGAGACGGAGGAAATGAAGACTGCAAATGAGTCCAATGACACAAACACGCTTTTGTGTCACCTTTAATAGCATTCTCTGAATAGCTTGCGAAAAAGGCAACAGTCGGAATGACCTCCTCTCTGCCCCTCTGCCCTACGGCCAGCAACTAATAGAACAACGGCAAGAGCGTGAGATGTAAAACACAGAAGGAAAGAAGCCGTCAAACCTTGGGGCGACACTCTCTTCCTCCATCAGGAGTAGTGACCTGAGGAAGATGAGGACGAAGAGAATGAAAGAGCACAACAAAAGTGGGAGGAAAAAAGAGCAGCCAGGGGAAGTCAAGATCCATGCCAATGAGGCCAGCACTTTGTGGTGGTAAGTGCTGAGGGTTTGCACAGTACTGTGGGAATGACAGTCCTCAAGGGCAGGCTGAAAACACATGCAAGAGAGAAGAAAACAGACCTATATGAGTAGTAGACCACAGAGAACAGACCCATGCACACACACATATACATATATATATATATATATATATATATATATATATATATATATATACACATATACACATACACACACACAGCCTGGTCAAAAATAGTCAGCGTCTGGATTTAAATAAGGAAATACTTCAGATTTTTAAGACCAACAACCATGTCAGTAGATGTACCCATGCCCATATTCCAAGATGACAATGCCAAGATTCATCAGATTCAAATTGTGAGAGACTGGCCACCAGAGTCCTGACCTTATCCCCATTGAAAGTCTTTGGGTTGTGCTAGAGTTGATTTTACACTGCCTGTCCAAAAAAAGGCTGCAAACTAACATGTTGTTGGAATGCCTTTGATAACGTGCTTTCATTGTGGCATTGTTTTGACGATGTTATGCAAAATCACAACATTTATTTCCATCAAGAGTTGCATTAATGTGTGGCCAAGATCTTGTATTGACAATTAGAGAGTTGAACCACTCTGCAAATATGTTGAATAATGTTTTTCAACAGCTCTGGATGAGAAGCTGAAGTGCAAGGTGATGTCATCAAAACCATAGATCCATATTGGCAGAAGTGAGAGACTGTAAGTTTTGAGTGCTTATATCTTCTAAATGTGAATTTTGTCATTGTTTTGGAGCTCACTAGCTTAAGGCTAACACATTCAAACTAAAAGCCAAAAAAACTTAAGTTTTGATTTCATGGGGACTTTAATGATCCTAAAAAGGCTTTATTTTCTCTAGATTCTTAATACTGTCTTTTGATTATTTTATGATATCCAGGCACTTGGGGCATGCTATTTTCAGCATGCTGTGATTCAGGAAGCACTAAACCTAATCTGACACACTGTTTATGATGAAAAGTGTAATAATGCGGATTGGGATGCAGCCAATAATTCTATGGCCAGACTTACTGATATCATCAAAATGATGCAAATAAATGCTTAGTATTATTCTCATTAGGTGGTATTATAATTTATCCCATAAGGCCGTTTCTGTTTGTAATGTTCAGTGCCTTAGTAGACACTATCTGAATGATCACACACTATCATAAACACAACACATTAGTGTTTCCATAATTGTGATTCCATAGTCTGCAAGAGAAGAGAGAAAGTGTAAAAGCATATTAACATATGCTGCTCATCTAACACTGTTTATTTCTAGAATGTGTGGTGTCAAAAAAGCAGAGCAATATGTCTTGACAGTTTTTTTAATAGCTTCACTAACACGCTATTGATTATATATGTCAAATAATTTTGATAATGTACGGTATTATAAAATTATATATTATAATTTTAAATACAATTGTTTTAAAAATGCATTTTATTATTTTTACATTTTATGTATAATACAGTACATTGTGTTATACATATCACAGCCATTCAAAGTAAATATGCACACTGTGAGAGATATTTGGTGAAAAACTAAAATTCTGTGCACACATTAGGAAAGATGTAGTCTGGTGTTTGCTTTCAGTGACCTATGTTCTGTTTCTGCTCTACCTTAGATTTGCATGATTAGATTTCTGAGTGCCACATATTTGTGCCCTCAACTCAGCAGAGTACCAGTAAACACAGAGATTAGATTGACCCACTTTTATAAACCATTCAAGGTCTTCTGCCAATTGAATTTGTGGAATTCTGCTGGATACAAGTCCAAAGACAGCAGCTGATGCAAGATTATCGTCCCTCCAATCATTATTAAACAGGCTTCTGCTTTCAGTCAGGTCAGACAAACAGGTAGCGAATCCATTTTGTTCATAAAAATAATACAAACACAGAAATAGAAATTAGTTCAGCCAGAAATGAAAGCGTAGCGCAAGTTCTCCCGGAAAGACTCAAATTTCACGTCATACGTCATTAATTTAGTTGAGCCAATCACCGCTCTGCTTGAATTATAAAAGTCTCATCTTACCTTCCTTTCTGCCTCTCGCAGGTGTTCATCGAAGTTCCCCTCTTTCCTCCCCACCACCACCAGGTTGGTCCCTATCTACTTGTCTGGGGGTAGGTTCAGGCCATGCCTACATCTTCCAGCACAACCTGCCGGTTAACCCCGAGACCTGGACGAGAGATGGGGCCTATGCCAAGATACTTAAAGAGATCTATTCGCTGGTTTTGCTTTTATTACGGAATAAACTTCCCTCAAATGACTATCCGCCTATTGAGTCTTTTTTGGTAGAACTAAACTGAAGCCCTACAGGTATTATTTCTTTTTCTTTTCGCTTTTTTTTTTTTTTTTTTTGTGCATTTATAATAAATTTGTATATAGATAGATGCATACAGACAGAATTAAATGAATATGCAATTATTTTAAAATATGCAAATAAAATAAATTGTTGCAGTTATTAAAAAAAAACGTCAAAATATGTAAGTGCACACAGCAAAAATGTCCATATATATATATATATATGAATTATTAAAGTATTATTTTATTGTATAAACACATATACAGTGGGTACGGAAAGTATTCAGACCCCCTTAAATTTTTCACTCTGTTATATTGCAGCCATTTGCTAAAATCATTTAAGTTCATTTTTTTTTTTCCCCTCAATGTACACACAGCACCCCATATTGACAGAAAAACACAGAATTGTTGACATTTTTGCAGATCTATTAAAAAAGAAAAAAACTGAAATATCACATGGTCCTAAGTATTCAGACCCTTTGCTCAGCATTTAGTAGAAGCACCCTTTTGATCTAATACAGCCATGAGTCTTTTTGGGAAAGATGCAACAAGTTTTTCACACCTGGATTTGGGGATCCTCTGCCATTCCTCCTTGCAGATCCTCTCCAGTTCGGTCAGGTTGGATGGTAAACGTTGGTGGACAGCCATTTTTAGGTCTCTCCAGAGATGCTCAATTGGGTTTAAGTCAGGGCTCTGGCTGGGCCATTCAAGAACAGTCACGGAGTTGTTGTGAAGCCACTCCTTCGTTATTTTAGCTGTGTGCTTAGGGTCATTGTCTTGTTGGAAGGTAAACCTTCGGCCCAGTCTGAGGTCCTGAGCACTCTGGAGAAGGTTTTCGTCCAGGATATCCCTGTACTTGGCTGCATTCATCTTTCCCTCTATTGCAACCAGTCGTACTGTCCCTGCAGCTGAAAAACACCCCCACAGCATGAAGCTGCCACCACCATGCTTCACTGTTGGGACTGTATTGGACAGGTGATGAGCAGTGCCTGGTTTTCTTCACACATACCGCTTAGAATTAAGGCCAAAAAGTTCTATCTTGGTCCCATCAGACCAGAGAATCTTATTTCTCACCATCTTGGAGTCCTTCATGCGGGCTTTCATGTGTCTTGCACTGAGGAGAGGCTTCCGTCGGGCCACTCTGCCATAAAGCCCCGACTGGTGGAGGGCTGCAGTGATTGTTGACTTTCTACAACTTTCTCCCATCTCCCGACTGCATCTCTGGAGCTCAGCCACAGTGATCTTTGGGTTCTTCTTTACCTCTCTCTCCAAGGCTCTTCTCCCCCGATAGCTCAGTTTGGCCAGACGGCCAGCTCTAGGAAAGGTTCTGGTCGTCCCAAACATCTTCCATTTAAGGATTATGGAGGCCACTGTGCTCTTAGGAACCTTAAGTGCAGCAGAAATTTTTTTTTAACCTTGGCCAGATCTGTGCCTTGCCACAATTCTGTTTCTGAGCTCTTCAGGCAGTTCCTTTGACCTCATGATTCTCATTTGCTCTGACATGCACTGTGAGCTGTTAGGTCTTATATAGACAGGTGTGTGGCTTTCCTAATCAAGTCCAATCAGTATAATCAAACACAGCTGGACTCAAATGAAGGTGTAGAACCATCTCAAGGATGATCAGAAGAAATGGACAGCACCTGAGTTAAATATATGAGTGTCACAGCAAAGGGTCTGAATACTTAGGACCATGTGATATTTCAGTTTTTCTTTTTTAATAAATCTGCAAAAATGTCAACAATTCTGTGTTTTTCTGTCAATATGGGGTGCTGTGTGTACATTAATGAGGAAAAAAAATGAACAAATGATTTTAGCAAATGGCTGCAATATAACAAAGAGTGAAAAATTTAAGGGGGTCTGAATACTTTCCATACCCACTGTATATATAGCATAACAAATTATAAATTATTATATAAACTATGTAGTAATCATTAAATCATTATATTTTATAATAATTAAACTATATATATATATATATATATATATATATATATATATATATATATATATATCTGTGTGTGTGTGTGTGTGTGTGTGTGTGTAACAGAGTATTGATATGGCTATGAACCCACACATGACTGGGCTCTTCATTTCTGAGTCTTTACAATAGTTTTAGCAATAAACAGTACTATAGAGAACATTTCAATGGGATACTTAAAACAAACACTGCCTTACAATACAGTTAGCTGTAATGTTTCTTAATTAGTGTATCGTCTCTTCTGGCCTTTGCTGGTATTACAGAGTACCAGAGTGTGACAGTCACAGCTGTAACCGCAGAATTAGACTTGTGTGTGTGTGTGTGAGTGTGTGTGTGTGAGTGAGTGTTTGTGTGAGTGTGAGAGTGTGTGAGTGAGTGTGTGAGAGTGTGTGTGTGTGAGTGTGAGAGAGAGAGAGAGAGAGTGTGTGTGTGTGTGTGTGTGTGTGTGTGTGTGTGTGTGTGTGTGTGTGTGTGAGAGAGAGAGAGTGTGTGTGTGTGTGTGTGTGTGTGTGTGTGTGTGTGTGTGTGTGTGTGTGTGTGTGTGTGTGTGTTAGCAGAGCGGCTGACACCCTCCAGCTCTCATCCGCTCTGATTAATGATTCTGGTCAGGTAGCGGACGTTGCCATTCACACCAATTAAGACGTTAGTTCATACACATGGCTCCCTGCTCATACACAAACAGCACGGCTGATGGCTGCTTTTTTCTCTCTGTCTGGCTCATATGCTACATCCACACATTTCTAATTTACATTTATTATAGATCGTTCCACCTAATTTCTTCCCATTTGTCTTTCTCTTATTTTTGTTTGAACTTATTCTCGCTAGATCTACAACATGTATTTCTCAAATGCTGCTCTTTTCTAGCTTAAGAGATTGGAAGCTAAAGTTATTCTTTGCAATAAATCTGAATTTGAATGTAGTTATATTTAAATCTCTGATTCTGAATTTCATGGAAAATCTGAGCACTGATCTAGATACAGTACATGTGAAATAATGGAGGTCTTTTTGACAGAGGGAAATCTAAAAAGCAGAGAACTAAAGCAAAAATCTCCCTTGCTGTCTAAACAGTTATTAAAGATGAAAATTATTGGTGATATTTCTGTCCCTCTACCTTCTTATCAACTATACTGAGTCATTCAGAATTTAGTTAAGTTCCTCTCTTTATCATGACACCTATCTTGAACATAAAGACATACATTCTGTCACCTTTAAATACCTTAATCACATGAACAATAAAAGGGTACAGTAGATCTGAGCTCAGAAAAGACAGTTTAATTAGTTAAGATGAACCTGCACGTTTAACAAGGACCCATAAACACTGATTAACAATGACCCTGTAGACGCTACATGGGTCATTTACAAGCAGGGTTAAAGACTTAATGATGCTACTGAGATGGCTGAATATAATTAAAGCAGATAAAAAAGGAATTTAAATGAGGTCCTGTAAGAATAAATATATCTGAAGGTATAATTCACCACTACATTTAAGCCAATAATGTAGATAAAAGAGAACATTTAAAGAGCAACAATACTCTTACCAAAAAAAAAGAAGAAAAATTTAATTAAATATATAAGAAGTGATTCTTAAATTATTTCAGAATCATAAAATGAAAAATATATACACATTTTTTTATTTAAAAAATAATTTAAAGGGAATATTAATTTTGCAATTAAATACCTTTTTTATTAAATATGATTTTACTAACTGCATGTCCAGGATGAATACATACAACACATAGCACACACACAAAAAGTAAAGTTTTTGGCATTTAATTATTATAATAAAATATAATGATTGCTACATATTTTATATAATAATTTATCATGTATTATTTGTTATGCATGCACATGCCTAGGTATCTAATTAAGTTGCAGAAACGTCTCGGGTTACTTGACTGTAACCCTGTTCCCTGAAAAAGCGGGAATGCTGCGTTTCAATAACGCTGATGAGAACATTCTTTGTTCGACCAGTTGTGAAGCACGTGTGTCAAACATGCTAAGAATTGGCTTAACCTCGGTGGGTGACGTCATTTATCACGTACACCTGCAGGTTATAAATAGACGTGAGACGTACACATCTTCAGGTTAAACCTTTGTCTTAAGAGACGTCCAGGCACGCCTACAGTGCGGCATTGAGGCGCAGCATCTCGTTCCCGCTTTTTCAGGGAACAGGGTTACAGTCAAGTAACCCGAGACGTTCCCTATCAAAAGCTACTCTTGATGCTGCATTTCAATAACGCTGATGGGAACGAGAATACCAACGCCACCGCACTGGAAATGTCCGGACCCCCCAAGGTTGTGTAGTGTGTACGCACAAACATTGAAGAGGTCTCAGACATGACTCTAGGATGTTGACTCAAGGACATGCGAACCCGGAGTAGCATGGACATCCAAACTATCGAGTCTGACAAATGTGTGCGGAGAGGACCAGCCTGCCGCACCTCACACTTGATGCAAGGGGACACCTCTTGCCAGAGCCTTAGCATAGGATGCAACCCACCTGGTTGAATGGGCCCTAACCCCTAGAGGTGTAGCTTGACCGCGCACCTCATAGGCTAGGGCAATAGCATCCCTCACCCAATGTGACATTGTTTGTCTAGTGGCAGTCATAGCACATGAAAAGCTGCTCTGATTTAAGCCACTGGCTAATGTGGTGGATATAAATCTGAAGAGCATGTACTGGACACAGTAAATGAAGTCCTTCTTGCTGCGGTGTCATGAACGGCGGAGGTCAGAAAGCTTCAAGAATGACCACAAAATAATAGGGTGAGGATGCAAAATAGCTTGACCAGCCCAGGGGCAAAGTCTACGCAGGATGACGAGATTGACAGAGCCTGCAAATCCCCAATTCTCCTCAGAGAAATAATAGCCACGAGAAAAACCATCTTTAGAGTCAGAAACCTGACAGGCGCTGACTCTAGTGGTTCAAAATTGAGCCCCAACGAGACCCTTTGGGCACTAAGGCCAAGTCCGATGGGCGGCCTCAACCGCTGAGCTCCATGAATGAAGCGAGAAACTAGAGGGTGCTTTCCCACAGAAACACCATCAATCAGAACACGGCAAGCCGAAATGGCGGCCACATAGACTGTAAAAGTACCAGGACGTGTGCCTGAGGATAATTTCTCTTGCAGAAACTCCAGCACTGAAACAACCTGGCAGTGAACTGGGTCTGCATGGTGTGTCATACACCAACTTTCGAAAAAGCACCATCTGAGGGCATAACTTCTAGTGGAAGGAGAAGTTATGCCCTCAGATGGTGGGCATAACTTCTAACAATCAGAATAGTCTGTAGTACATCTGCTGGAAACCCAGCATCTCTTGCGGTTCCCCTCAGGAGCCAGAGATGAAAGATTCCAGAACTCAGGCCAGGGATGAAAAACTGTCCCCTGTGCCTGAGATAGAAGAACTCTCCTGACTGGAATCGCCCACAGTGAGCCGTCAAGGAGGTATATTAGATCTGAGAGCCACACTCTGGTCGTTCAACGGGGCACTATCAGTCAGTGGTTGACATACCTCGTTGATACACCTTGGCCAGGACTCCTGGGAGCAGAGCGATCGGGAAGAATGTGAGAGAGACGGGTGGTTCGCACGCCCCTCGTCTCTCAGCCAGCTCGACATGCGAGCCTCACAATCGCAACGAGGACACAGAGGATCGTCCCTTCCTGAAAGAAAGCGAGCCTCGAGTGGAGCACTCCGATCGAAATGATTACAGTGCTTGCACTCAGCGTCCTCGAGGGCAGCAACAGCTTGCTCCAAAATTCGGACCGTGAAACTGCTCCCACATTCATATGCCCCAGAATGTAAATCGCCTTGATGGACTAGAACTTGTCCCACATACAAAGTAGAACCTGTTGTGCTAGCCTGTTCCGGCAGCACGGATGCAGTCTGCCCTGGCGACCTATGTAAGTGACTACCACAGTCTTTTCCCCCACACTAGGACATGGTAGCCCCTGCTGGAGGATGTATTTCAGGGCCCAAAATACAGCCATCATCCCGAGGCAATTGATGTGCCAATCGAGAAGATGACCTCTCCAGATCGTTTGGGCTGGACGGTCACCCAAGACTGCACCCCAGCCCATGAGGGAAGCGTCTGTCGTTAGCATCTTGCGACGACAACACATGCCTAGAGTGGGACCCAAAGTCAAAAACCGGGGTCTGAACCACATAGAAAGGGTACGAGGCCCTAGCGAGTAACCCTTATATGCCTCTGGAGATTGGCCCTTAGATTAAATCCCCTGGCTCTGAGCCACAACTGTAATGGTCTCATGTGCAAGACGTCCAAAGGTTTCACGTGGATGCAGTCACCATGAGACCTAGAACTTTCTGAAAGTAACTTTCTGGCCTAGCCTGAAATCCTTCAGGGTGTTCAGAATGGATTCGATACGTGTAGGAGACAGCTGTGCCCACATTATGATAGAATCCTGTTAACCCCTAAATACATTGTCCCTTGGGCAAGAGAGAAAACGCTTTCCTTGGCATTGAGTCTCAATCCCAGATAGTTAAGATGAGCGAGGACGACATCCCGATGTCGAAACGCATGCTCTTAAGACTGGGCCAAATCAGCCAGTCGCTGATGCTAAAGCTGCATCGATGCATTTTGCATATGTGCGGGGTGATAAGGCTAGGCCAAATGGAAGAACCCGATACTGGTAAGCTTTACCCCCAAAAGCAAACCTCAGGAACTTCCTGCGTTGTGGCAAAATTTCTAAATGAAAGTATGCGTCCTTGAGATCATTGTTGAAAACCAATCCCCTGATTGGATCTGAGAAAACAATCATAGACTGCCAGCACTTTGAACTTGTACATTCTTAGAAAGTGGTTCAGCCCACAAACATCTAGACTGGACGCAACCCCCCATCATTTCTGGGAACCAGAAAATATTGGCTATAGCAGCTCAACTCTCTGTCTAGGAGGGGAGATGTTCTACGACCTCCTTGTCCAGCAGCGCTTGCATTTCCTCTGTCAATGAATACGCTTGTTCTGGTTATATGGTAGTGGAGACCACGCCGTTGAAACACAAAGGATGATACGCAAACCATATCCTGTAGCCCTCTTATGGAGTCCTTACGACCCAAGGAGAGATTATTTGGCAGTAGCTTCCACGCTGCCAAAATCTCTGAAAGGGGTGACACTTTGTTTTGCTGGGGGGAATGTTACATATTTGGTGTCCTGAAACACGGCAGGAAACAACCAAACATGTAACATATCACTGGAGATTGCTGACCCCCGAAACACCAGTGGTGGCGGAAGTTGTACAGCGATCCCCTAAGGGTGCCAGGAAGGAGCCCTTACTCTCCTCATTGGAGTTTTCCGTGCCCCTCCCCGAGGGGACACACCCATTGTCCTGGGCACAGCGTCAGGACTTCCTTCTGGTCATAAAGACCATTTTTAGGTCTGGCTCCCTCTTGGCTGTTGAGTGCTACGAGCTTTTCCCCAGTCTTTATGAGGGGGTGCATGGCTCGCGCACTCTCTTTTGGGCTTCTCACCTCAGAGGAGATGAGCCGTGTTGGGACTGTGTAGCCGACAGCCCCGACACTAGAGCATGGTGGGGGAGAAACTTGTTGAAAGCTTTCTCGAGCTTCCTTGCCTCCCTGCGCTCAGATCTTTATGAACGTCAGTCTGATATGCCTGCAGAACCGCTGTGGTGTGCAGGGCAGCACCAGCATGACCTGCTGCATGAAACGCCCTCCCTACAAATGTTGCTCTACATGGCTTGGTAGGGAGCATTGACATTTCAAGTGATGATGCACCCCCAGGGGAGAGATAGCACGCTAGCGTCTCTTCCACCTGGGGTGTCATCATGTAGCCCTGTGCCTTTGAATCCACAATGATCGAAAAATTCAAGGTTGAAGCACAAAAAAAACACAGGACAAATATGGCGTACTCCATGAATAAGTTCTCTCATCATGGAGATCACCAAAGAAGGGGAGAGACCATGGCTGAGGTCCCTCCCCCAGACCACCTGACAGAAAACTAGTCATCTAGTTTGGAGCGTCTAGGGGTCTACTGCTCTTGTGCCCAATCCAGCTTTAATCTCTTCACACTGCACGAATCATCACCTCGAGTAACTCCTCATTCGTTACAATCGCGGGAGGAGCGCTCATGAGGCGCCGCTCTCAATTTCCATAACTACAGAATCAAAGCTGCAGCATTCGCTGCCCGATCCGAAGAAATGCCAGGGCACGCTTTGGAAGCGGGCGCGAAAACCCCCCCCCGATCTGGCGAGAGCACGAGAGAAAGGGAAGGACCTGCCTCTCGAGCCTCAGCTAGATAAATGTGCGATCTTAACGAGGACGCAGCGGCTCGTTCTTTGTAAAAGAAGGCCAGCCGAACACAAAGCACGCGGATAGGAAGTGAATCGCAGTGCTCACGGTCGCTGCCCTCGAACGCAAGAGCAGCATGCTCTTACCCCAAACACTCAAAACAAAACTCATGCGAGTCATCTTCAGAGATGAGCCGTAATAAAGAGGCACGCATCTCTTGCGGATTGACTCGACAAGCTTTAACTTTCACTTTACAATGATACTGCTTTCAGCGTGACACACACACACACACACACACACACACACACACACACAAACAATGCGGTCTCTGAAGACAAAGAAACCTGAAGATGTGTACGTCTCACATCTATTTATAACCTGCAGGTGTACGTGATCAATGACGTCACCCACCGAGATTATTTAAACCAATTCTTGGCGTGTTTGACACACGTGCTTCACAACCGGTCGAACAAAGAATGTTCTCATCAGCGTTATTGAAACGCACATCGAGAGTAGCTTTTGATAGGGAACATGGATGTTACCTGATGTTACACATACAGTGGGTTCGGATGTGTCTCAGTGTCTTCCTACCTTCATATATGTCTTAGTATTGCACTCAGCCAGAGTTTAACATCACTACTGAAGAAAACAGAAAACATTAGTTGCCACACATGCCAAAGCGAACCGTTTTTAACGACTCATAATGATGAAGCAGTGTGGATGTACACTTATAACAGTCCCTGACAGAGCTGCAGAGACTCGAGTCACTCACACTAACGATTTGAGCTATGGAGACGACAGCTAATCATGGTCAGTGATTAGGGGTTTATATGCGCGTGTCAGGGGTGGAAACTTACGCCTCTGCTTTTCTGCTCTCGATGTCGCCTCATCGCTGCCTTCACCTCCTGTTAGCGGGACTGTCAATCAACTCGACAGGCTATCTCTCATCAAGTCGCTTTGCATGATTGCCAGCACAAGTGTGTGTAGGACTTCATACCTCCCCGGAGTGTGTATTGTGTGTGTGTGTGTGTGTGAGGGACCTCATCTGTCACCTGCTCTGGTCTCATGATGGGCCCTGACAGATGCGCTCAACAACACATGGGTGACCACGCATCTCTTTACACGCGTGTTTGCATGGATGAATGTGTTTAGATGAGACCACAAGCAGACATGTAGGTGTATTGAATTAGACATCTCAGACTGGATTCATTTACAAAGGTGAAACTGCAGAATGAAAGCACCTTTCATTCTCAGCTCCTTTATAGGGTCCTATGATTTCCGTGATGTGGAAAACGCGGACAGAATCGCGAAATCCAGTCATAAAAATGGAAATTAATGTATAACACAGAATATCACGGAATTTGCCAAATTTTGGATGGATACATCAAAAGTAGGTCAGTACACTTAAATCAAAACACAATATGGACTAGTGTCTGTGAATATTAAGCTGCAAAAATACAGTTTAAATATGAATCCTGCATGTTCTGCATTTCTCTATGTGAATGAATGGCACAGATACGCGGTTTCGTTTAACACACACATACTGAAGCGTTTTCAGCCTCTGCTGCCTCAATTTATGAGTACATTTTTTGTTTTTGTTTTTTTAGTAAAACTATCATCATATCCAACCTGGTCTTATTAAAAAAACACACCTCTGGGAACTTTTTCGCAAGACACAAAATACATACCGCCATGTACGTTTCGTGACATACTCGATGTGAAATGTCCACCGAGTGGCGCTAAAAGTGTGTTCGTTTTTTTCCCCCGGAACAGATGAACATACATATGGTTCATTTTATGTGACATTGGTTTTGTAGGTGTCACCGCAGTTCTGACCTGAAATGTCCGTTGAGTGGCGCTATAAGTCTAATGCTCTGTGACGTTTTAAAATAACCTACCATCTGCACTACACCTAAACCTACCTGATAGTATGAACAAAAGCGAATGTGACGTAAAAATGCAATTGCAAGCATGCCCTTTTAGCTTGTTTTTTATTTTCTCATCTTTCAGCTCTTTCATCATGAGTCATGTTTTTCACAGGACTCGTACCCAAGGATTCCACATCCTAAGTCCAATTCTGTGCCGGCTGAGCTACCGAGCAAGCTTATTATGTTCGGAAAGCGAAACATATGGAGCTGTAATCATAACTGTGTATGAAAATGATTACAAGTGCTTGCCGTTTTACCGCTTCTAATGTTCATTTCTGTTGGAAACTGTAGTGATATGTATTTATTTGTACATATTTCGTGTCTTGTGAAAAAGTTCCCAGAGGTAAGTTTTCGTCATGAGACCAGGTAGGTCATATCATATACAAACAGAAACCTATCATATACAAACAGAAGGTCTTCACAGCAACCGTCAAAATAAAAGTTCGGTTTAACTTGAAGAAATCATGACAGAAATAGTACTTAACGTAATGACGGTACTAATACTAATAATAAAATTACTGTTAAAACATTACTTTTAAAGGAATATTTACCACAAAAATTATTTTCCAGAATTTATTAACCAGAAAAATGTAAATACACAACACAGTCTTTCCGGGAAAGAAAGAAAGAAAGAAAGAAAGAAAGAAAGAAAGAAAGAAAGAAAGAAAGAAAGAAAGAAAATTATATATTATTTTTAAAAATAAAATCAATTAATTAGAGATGCTTCTGATTATTAATATTTAATGAAACCATTAAAATGGAATCCAGAAAATTATTGGAAAATAGAATTTTGTAAAAATAAAAATTGAATTTGAAAAAAATAAATAAATTGCTGTTTAATATTGTAAGTTTCATGATTTCAATTAATTAGACATGCTTTTTGATGAATAAAATTAAATTTAACCATTAAACTAGATTCTAGAAAAATTAAAATGGGAAAAAACGGAATCCAGAAAAATTAAAATGGAATTTGAAAAAAATTAAACGGAATTTGGGGGTGGGGGGTGGAGGTAGATTTTACAGGTCCCTCCTCTAGATCTAAAAGAAACAATAAAGATCAGAGAAATAGAGGAAGCTAATTCAATACATTGTAGTTTTACTGAATAAAGTTGGCTAGATAAACTGTATTTTAAATGTAATGTGGGTCTGCATATCAACATATAATAAATTGTCTTGACATGACTAAATTTAGACACATAAATATATAAATTATAGCATACAAATATTTTTATTATATTAATATTAATAGTAATTACATATTACATTTTTTTTTTTTATTATACCCTTAACCATAAGTATTAAACTTCAACATTTGAGGTAATGGGCTGTTTTGACATGTGTCAATAAAAACCACCCAGAACAGCCTAGCACTCTCATAGCAACGTGAAAATCCACTCAGAATACCTTAGCAACCACATCGCAATACCTTGGTAACCACCTAGAACAACCTAGCATCGAGTCAGTAACTTTTTCAAGCACAAGTGCCTCACATTATAAAAATCTATATATAAATAAGGTACAAATGATTAAATCGTTTAAAAAGGTTCAGAACTGACACATAAAAAGCCTTTTTTTTATAGAAAAGCTTTGAAATTACATTGAAGATATTAATACTTTATGAAGTATAATTAAAACTGAACAACACATATTGTAGTCATTGAATGTCTTGACGTAAAGCTTAACATGTTCTTTTTTAAGGTTTTATTCTCAGAAGCTCAGACGTATCAATGAAATGCAAATGTATTCAAGAACCGGAATGGTTTTCTCCCAACGGAGACCGGCCCACCATTTAATGGACCATCACAGTGAAAACATGATGACTGAAAGGTTTTATTACTATTTTTTTATTGCTGACATTTTTCAAAAAATGCAATATTAAAGTCAAGAGTGAATCAGAATCAGTCGTACCTTTTCTTTCCTTATTTGACTCCAGCACATCCTGCCATTTCTCCCTCACCCTCTCTCATACACACAGGAGGCATTGTCAGAGGCTGACTGGAGAGAGAAGCAGACAGATTTCATCTGATTAATCGCCAGTGTGTGGCCTTGTGGAGTGAAAGAGAGAGAAAAGTCAGGTGAAGGTGAGGGATGAGGATATTTGATGGACTACTAGACTCTACTGCTTTATTTAAGCTGCACTGACATGTTTCTCTCCACAAGGAGCACTTTAAAGGACTATTTCACCCAAAAATGATGCCATAATTTACTCACCCTCAAGTCATCTTAGATGTATATGTCTTTCTTCTTTCAGACAAACACAATCAGAGTTATATTAAATAATATTCTGGCTCTTCCCAGCTTTGTAATGGCAGTGAATGGTGCCTAATAGCAGTTTTTAAAGCTCCAAAAAGCACATCCATCCATCATAAATTACTGACTCCAGTGAGTTAATAAATGCCTTCTGAGGTGAAGAGATGAGTTTTTGTAAGAAAAAAAAATCCATATTTATAACTTAATAAACTACACAGAGAAACTATTTTTTATAAAAGTTTTGTTGGTCTCACTTAATTTTATGGTCCAATTTTCACTATTAACAAACCTTTAACTATGCATTTTCATCAATAAACTCCTAATTTCCTGCTTATTTACTGCTTATACTTTACTAGTTAGTAAAGTAGTTGTTAGGTTTAGATATTGGGTAGGATTAGGGATGTAGAATATGGTCATGCAGAATATGTGCTTAATAAGTATTAATAAACAGCCAATATGTTATTCATAGGCATGATAATAAGCAACTAATTAATAGTGAGAATTGGTCCCTATACTAAAGTGTTACCATTTTTTTTTTTTTTTTTTTTTTTTTGGCTTTTATTTTTTAATGTTTCTTTATTAAGTCTGACATGCTGAATACGAAAATCACATTTTTTAGTTTTTTTTATCATTAACGGTGTTCATGAAAAAAAGAAAAAGTGTTGACAACATACACAAGATAATCTGTTATTAATCATGCATAAAAATTACACGGTACTTGCATAATACTGAGCTAACAACAGTTTAACATAAACATTTACCAAAAGTGAGTCATCCAAAACTTCAGAAGAGTATCAAACCATCAAAAAAATCAGAGAAACAAATGTTTTTTTTTTTGTTTTTTGTTTTTTTTTACATTGTGCTATTTTTAATGGCTTCTGGCAATGAGTCGAGTTACATGTGACCAAAACAACTTCAAAAATTTGTTCAAATTCATTACAAAACATTATTTAATATAACTCTAACTGTGTTCATCTGAAAGAAAAATTGCATATACATTTAGGCTGGCTTGAGGGTGAGTAAATTATGGGACACTTTTCATTGTTGAGTAAACTATTCCTTTAAACAAAAGCAATACAAACTCAAGCTTATTAAAAAATTACGAAATGTCCATTGTTAATATTTTTAATCAGGTGGAAAAAAAATAATTTGGCTTTAGAAGGATTTAGATGTGCAGGTTCAACTCATGCATGTGTTGGATTGGAGGGTGATGCCCTACTGGGGGGCCTGAAAAGACCCCTGGTGAAAATTCTGCCATGGGAAGATTAAAAATAAAAAAGTGCTGGCTCAAATCTTTCAAAGCTGCCATAGCAGCCAAACCAGCGGAACGATATTGTCATGTTTGTAAATTAGCGCATGAATACAGAAATGCATGGGAGTAATCCTCTAATCATGTTCATTTTAGAGCACTGCAAGGCACTGAGTTTGCCATTGCCCACCACTGCGGATTACTGGAGCTCATTAAACACACAGATGAATTATTGAAATGGTCCGGGGGCCTTTTGCTTCTATCCAAATTGAAGACAAAAGGGACTGGGAAATGAATGCTTTATCAGGACCGGACAGCTCTCCCACATGCTGCAACTCCTGGGCACGACATCGGTGCGATCGACCCCTCCAAAGCTCCAAGATTAAATGCTTTATTGACTGTTGGAGGGGCATCAAAGCGATCGGGCTCGCACATGAACTCACCTTCACATGTCGCTGTCACTGTCCTAGTCTGCACGCTATTGATGGGAGGTCCTGTATTTGTTTGTGGCTTTGTGGATTTTAAATTCAGGTTTTGTAGGATTTAAAAAAAAGCCAATGAAAAGGTAATGCCAAAGGATGCTAGACTTATAGAACTCAGCTGTCTTTCTTTTTTAGCAGCCACATAGCAACACCTTGCAAAAACCTCAATTTTTGACACAATCCTCAACAACTGTGCCAATCAAAAATCAATCAATCAATCAAAAAAAGAAATCTATCATGACAACTCTTGGAAGATTTTAGAATGTTAATGGATATGACAATGTTAATGTATTTGGTCTTGGCGGAATAGATCTCCTATGCTGCTGAATTGCTGCTGCTGTTGGTTATTGCTAGTATTACCTATAGCAGATCTAAACAGATGGGAGGATTTCAGGGGAACTCTGAAAGCGTGCTGCGAAATGCTCTAGTGAATGCTAACTAGCCATTTAAATGTAAAGTAGCAAGCTCATTGGCTGCGTATGCAACATGAACCAATCAGCTTGTGCCAAGTAGTTTAGCACTATGAATATCATCAATTTGCATTAACGACCCATCAGCCTGCGTCATCTAGAGTTTCATGACAGAACTTGGCATTTATTAACATCACTTAGAAAATAACTACCATTAAAGGTGCTGTTTGGAATTTTTTGACTGTGCTAAAGCATAAAAATACCATATGTTTGCAGATATTTAGGAAACATGCTAAGTTTACACACTTGTTTCTCCGGAAAAAACAAACAAAAAAAAACAATGCTACAGCCAGTTATTCTGCTGTAGCATTACAATACAACGTACTGCAGCCAGCAAATGAACTGTGTGAGAGATTGCAGACTGCAGATTATATCCAACCTAAAAAGCCTCGGCATCCATCTAAAAAGCTCTATGACCAGAGGCATATTATAACTCGGATAAATTAACTCATCAACTCACAGTGTAAGGCTTGTCGCCTTCCATTGTCAATTCACTTGTTCCTGTTGTGTGTCCTCAATCTGGCAACCCATGTGAGTGTTAAATCTGACATGAAGGGGCTGGGGGGGATACACTACCTCCAATATTTAGAATTTAGACTGCAGTACCTATTTCAACCACTAGCTGTCAATATTACATACAGCACTTTTAATAACAAAATCAACATCAATATAGAGTTAGCAAACAGCAAAACAACACTATAACAACTGCACAGCATAGGATTTGAAATTTAAAAACCACTAATGAACAGTTCACACAAAAATACGCTAGTCTTGAACATCAGTAGGTAGTTGTGTCTTTCTCTGCGTGGGTGCAAAGCAGTCTTGTAGGCATGCGGTAAAGGGCAGAGTCTGATTGAGCTGAAGCGGAGGCAAAGGCCAGGCCATCTAAAGAGCGATTACAGGTGGGCATATTGGCTTTTCCAAATCACTGGTATTAATTTGTGGAGTTGAAGTCCTCTACACTTTATAAGAGGCCAGACACTTTCAATATTTTCGAATGAGCCAGAGGTATTCATGCTCAGAGAGACTGGATTTTCACTTACTGTTTATCTGGTACTTGCACCTGGGGGCTGCCGTCCCACCGCCCTCTCCTTCTGAGGTACATTCAAGCCCTCGTCAACATTCCTGGTCCACATTGCCCGTGACATTAAATTAAATAGGTTATTGACTGACCAATAAGTTGGCAATGAGTCTGCTTGAATTCACGCTCACTGCCTCACTGACCCAACAGGCTCTGGGTCACCGCACCAGAAATCAAAGCATAATGGATGCTGATGTCCTGAACTACTTCCATGTACAAATATTATTTGTTTTTAATTTGTATTGATGGTAACCCCATTGCTTTTGACGGATAGCCTGGCAGGTACAAAAACAACCTGCAAACAACATAATCCCTCTTGCTGTCTGTGGATCCCTCACATTTAGTGTTAAGAGTGTTTCTCTTATTTCAATGCTTTTGCATTCTTGGTTTACCCAGTATCTTACAATAATGAATGCAAATCATGTAAGATATCTAAAAATGTAAATCATGATTTACTCACCCTCATGTCATTCCAAAGCTGTAAACATTTTCTTCTGTGGAAAACAAAGACATGTAGAATTTTTTTGTTGCTCCACACAACTAAAGTCAATGGGGTCAAGTTTTGTTTCAAATCATGACATGAGGGTGAGTAAATATGACAGAATTTTAATTTTTGGCAAATTATCGTATGATGAACATCAATACATTTTGTTTTTTAAATCTCAAATTAAGACAATACATTCTTGTCAAGGCAACCGCACATTTTTATTTAAACAAAATCCTCGACTACAAAATTTAATGCAGCATTTTTGTAAACTTATTACTAAACAGTTTTGTGGAAAACACCATATAAACCTCAGAAGGAGAAAATGTCTTGCAAATCAAAGATACATAGGTAATATTTTTATATGGTAATCTGTAATAATCAATAATCTGTAATAATTGTCAGGATTGCCAGGTCTGCAAAACAATTGCTATTCAGAATTAGCATAAAACTAGCCCAGTCACATTTTTCCACTGTTTTTCCCTCCATCAAAATAGTATTTCAGGTTAGTCGCGTCAACCCACGGCCTAAAAACAACCTGCGGCAACAGTGTAAAAGTAGACCAAATCCGCAGAAAAACCTCAGACTTGGCAACAATAGGTGTGTTCAACATGAAGCGGTGCCACACACAATGATTGGTGTCGTTGGTACCTCAAAGTACCCCGAGACCGTTTTTCGAAAGTATACATAGCGCCCCTTCAAGTTGAACACACCTAATGTGCTGCAATGCATGCTGGGAACTTACAAACCTTTATATTTAATTAAAAATAAATTAAAACAATTGTGGCTTCATTTGGACTGGAAAATCGTGAACACTTCTGAACGTTGGAAAGCATAAAGTAACAGTTTGCTATATTTTTCCCATTAAATAGGGTGTTGTAATTTGAGCCCACTTCCACCTATCCCATCATGCACACTCTACACCTTAAAAGTGTTGATGTAAAGCCACGGCACCTCCATGATCAATTGCACCTGCAGGGTGATGCAAGTCAGCTGCAGCAGGAGCTCCTCTTGCTGAATCTCCAGTTGTGGGGTGAAGAGCTGAGTATAAAAGGAAGGTTTTTCTGTTGTAAAACGTGTGAATAAAAAACTCAGTGTGATGAGTAGAATGGAGAAAAATAAATAAATAAATAAATGCTTGAATTACTGAACACCAGGGAGTTGTGATTGATGCGATACCACCTGCCATGATTTAAGGTATGCTGAGATACCAGAGAAGATGACAATAAATTCCTTTGTGTTGTTCCATCAAACAGAATCGTGTAAGGGCATCCAGCGGGCAAAAGAAGCTCTGCAGACATCATTATTCTGAACACCTGCTACAATGACCCAAACAAAAGATGTCAATAAATATGTCAGGGGATTATGCCAACAAAAACTAACAACCATTTTAGATGACCTCATTTACTGTTCAGATGAACCAGGGAATTATATACAAATTTGAACTCAATATGCTCATGCTTTTTTTTTTCTTTAATAAATGCTGTTCTTTCAAACCTATCCATCATAGAATCCTGAAAAGTATCACAGTTTCCACAAAAGTATCAAGTTGCATAACTGTATTCAACATTGATAAAAAAATAATAAAAATGTTTCTTGAATACCAAATCAGCATATTAGAATGATTTCTGAAGGATCATGTGACACTAAAAACTGGAGTAATGACTGCTGAAAATTCAATTTTGCCATCATATGAATAAATTACATTTTACGATATGTTAAATTTACATGATATTAAATTGAAAACAGTTTTCAAAATCTTGTTTTAATGTATATTTTATTAAATAAATGCAGACTTGGTGAGCATAAAAGACTTTCAAAAACTAAATAATCTTTTGAATATGTACACATTATATGCAGGTGATTGTTTAGCTGTCAACTATCCTCTGAAATTTTTATATTTTGTAATAATATAATATGTATTACAGTATTAAACTATACTGAAACGTACCCAAATATTGTTAAGATTAAATTAAGCATTGATCAGTATTAATTTAGTAAATGAAGAATAAAAGTTTTTTTTTTTTTTTTTTAATTATAATGCATACATGCACATTTATTAATCTAATAAGGATCATTTTACAGATTAAGACTAAAACCATATAAAAAGTTTCAGCATTATAGAGAGCTGGACAGCATAAAGATAATTTCTTATAAGGAGCGTGAGAATGTGTTCAGTTTTGGGATACACTGAAGGTCACTTCTACTTCCTCCAACTTTGATTCTCTTTACTTTTCAATCCCTCCATTTCGTTCAACCTTCAAACAAACAATGTTCAGTCAGAGAGTGGCAAGCAGCATCCAATGGCTTTCTGAACGTTTTAGTGTTCTTCTCTCGGCGGCGGTTTTGTATTTGCTTTTAATTTGTATCGATCTCTCTCACGGGCTTCCATTTTACTGATGTCAAAGGGCTGAGAGAGCATTACAATATACAATGTTTTCTCTCCGCTCTTATCGGGCGGGAAATGAAAAGCAAATGGCACCTTTGTGCCGGGACGTGCGGCTGCCTGGTTGGACAGGGCTTTGAAGTGAAGGCCGAAATTGAAAAGGTCACAAGTTCACCTCCCTGGACAATGACAAGCGTCCCCTTCCTCCTCTGGCCAAGCCCGTGAGGAGATTCAACGTATCAGCGAGATAAGCCAAGGAATCAGCTGCCATGGTTTTCAGTGGCAGCAGACTGCCTGATCGAAAGAGGCAGAAGAGCTGGTGTTTGCCAAAAAGACTGACACAGGGCTTGGGAAGGACCGAATCACTCACTGCTGACCTTGAAAGGATCTTTACCCACCAGACACTTTCGTCTCTTGTTTTGAGGGAGGGAGTCCTGCAGCAGACAAAACAAATCAATAGCGGAGCAACAAAAGGATCAGTCAATTTGATTAGCCGCGATATGATAACAGACTTCACTTTCCAATGAACTAGTTTTCTCCTCAGATTGAGTTCCAGTTTGCATCCAAGTAATGAAAGCAGTAGCCAGTTGGAAAATCATTTGGGCTTTAAAGTAAAAGTAGCATTACAGTAGATAAGTAACAGATCATTTTTCTCCAAATTATGAGTTTAGACTACACAGCTTTTGCCTAGATCTTTGCTCCGATTTGCAGTCTGGACAAGTTGACACTATTTGAGTCCATCTACAAGAAACAGCTAAAAACACATCTCTTCCATCTTCATTTTGCCCTCTAGAGTTGCCCTCAACTCTAGCACTCTCTATTCTAATTCTATTTGATCTACTTGTTTTCTTTTTATTTATTATTTGCTACCTGTATTACATTACGTTAACCGAGACTTGTCACAGCACTTACATAATATTGCTCTTTTGTTGGTTTTGATTGCTTCTATTGTCCTCATTTGTAAGTCGCTTTGGATAAAAGCATCTGCTAAATAACTAAACGTAAATGTATTTTTTTCTGAAACTCAGAGCCAATCTGCAGATTTGCGCTGACAGATTTTATAGAAAATCGTGTAGTGTATGATGGTCACAGAATCTGATTTTCAACTCCAGATTATGATTCCTTCCAGTCAGAGGATATCAGACATGTTTGATATTTTGAGATGACTTTAGAACACGTGTTGTTTTCATTTGTAAATTAAAAAAGCACTTTGGAACTAGTCCCTAGAACAAACCGTACTAAAAATGACATAAAATGACAGCAAGCTAACAAGCTAAACCAGCATATGACTGGTTTAAGTCATTTTTGCAACGCGAGCTTGGAGTCAATTATATGAAAGAAGCGGGGTTTATGTGACTGAAATGGCTGGAGAAGTCCGGCATATGTCAACAGAGAAAAGTGTGGCACCTAACCAGAAGATTAAGGGATGATATTTGATTAAATATTACAAGCTCAAAAAAATGCAATTCATGAATGATTCACAATAGGATCAATAAGACGCATTTAAAAAATAGAAGCAATTGAAAAATAGGTACATTTTAGATTTTAGGTTCTAAATAGATTAGATTCAAGCATAGCACTAGCAACGCCAAGATCATTGGTTTGAACAGATCAAATATCCACCTTTAATGCACTGTGGATAAAAGTGTTAACCCAATTCATTAATGTAAATGCAGTAATTATCAGTTGGTATATGATCAAAAAGAAAATAATAATAATAAAAAATATATATATATATATATATATATATATATATATATATATATATATATATAATGGTATATTAATGATATATTAAATCTGACAAACACCATATTAAAGAATACACAGTAAACAAAGCCCTGCCTGAAAAAACAGCAGCAGCTGCAGCATTAACCTCTTATCTGCAAACTAAATTCTATCTCATATCTGATTAATATTTGACATTTTAAATATTCATGAGAAAACAAAATAGTTGGAGCATTGTTATTCATAAACCATCAAATTCCACAACCGCAAAGTTGTTAATCTTGTCCCTGGGTTTTCAATTACGTCTTTTGAAAAGGATTTTAATATATTTCCCAGAAATGAAGGTGATGTCCACATGTGTACAGAACCTGGCTAAGCTTCAATCATACAGGTTATTATTTATTAAAGACTCTGTCTGCTTAAACTCCCACATGATATCAACCTTCATTATTGACCTCATCTCTTCACACACACACAAACACACACACATTTCGTGCTGTGCAGGGCAGACAGATCCAGACTGGCGCTACCAGACAGACCTGCACAGATGGAGAAACCAGGCACACAAAGCTTCTCACACCGCGAGGGGCAGCTGAATCCACACACACGATATGAAACATGCGCAACCACCTCAGGAGAGATGCCCGCGTTTAAACCCAAAGCGATGGCTGGAAAGTGAAAGTAGAGGAACATGAAAAAGAGAAAACAAATCCCTCAGCATTTAGATCCCTCACAAAAGAATTTTTAACAAATTCAACCCCCGTCGAGTTCCATAGCGGCCTGTGCCGACGGGTCTGTCAGCCGCCAAGTCCTCTGGCCCTTTTCTGCCCCCCTGATGCTAGAATTAGCCAGTTCAAATGACAGGGCTGCCTCGAAGGCCTGCAGAAGGCGGCCCGGCGCTCCTGAGGTTTCAAAGGGCCGTCGAACGGCCAGCCAGTCGCTGTCAGGGGGAGACGTGGGTGTGCGGTGAGGAGATAACCTGCTCTGGACGGGCTCTCCCTGGCCTCTCTGACAGGCTTATTAACGGGAACCTGCTGAGGGAGAGCTCTCTATCACCAGAAGAGATCTAAAGGAAGGAGAGAGAGCGAAAAAAAAAACAACCTTATCACCGGGACACTGGGGATTAGAGTCTGGTCTCCTCTGATAAATTAATTATTCCCTCTTATCTGTCACTCTCCAAGGCTGTCAGACGAAGCTACCTAAAGCCAAAGCAACAGAGCCCAGGTTGAGGCACGAATGATGGAAGGACATATGTAGAATGTATCTGTGTGACCTTTTAAACACACTGCCGGTTTATTCACTTGTCATTTCTGACGCTCTGATGCTAAACTGGCACTCTGATTTGGGGGGATCTGTGGGTATTTGGACCGCGCTGTGATCTCAAGGCAAATGAGAGCTGTTTTTCTCTTTATAAGCCAAAGCCACAAAGGCTGTGTCTGAAACTTGAAAAAAGGTTTCAGTTTTTAATTCTTAAGTAATAAGGAATAAAAAAGGAGTAAGGGTAAATATTTATTTCTTTTTTAAAGCCGTTTCATTGCCAATGACATAAATTTTAAATTAGCAAACGATACTTTGTCTTTTCACAGTCTTATTAAACAACAGTAACGTACAAACTAATGTGATAAATATTTAATTTTTTTTTTATAAAATAGGCCTACTACTGGCAGAATGTGCCTATCTTTTTTTTGTTAACAACTTTTTATTAAATTTTCCTCTGGGAACAGCAGCAAAAAACAAAAAGCAACTGTGCAAATTCAGAATCCACCCCAACCCATCCCACCCCCCGGTAGACTCAAAAAAATTTAAAAATAAAATAAAATGAATGAATGAATGAATGAATGAATGAATGAATGAATGAATAAATATTAATAGATAAATAAATAATAAAATATTTTTTTACAAAGATTTTAGAAAAGATGACACAAAATTAAAGGCTGAATGCCATAAATTTATAGTTTTCACATTAGATCCATGTATACGAGAAGTTGAAAGTTCCATCAAGATGTCCAACAAATACACAGTCCAGGTTCGTCTGTCCATTGTGTGAGGAGGATTCCAATGGTTGACTAGCAAATTTTTTTGCTGCTGTGAGAGCAGCTAACAGTAAACATCTTTGTTGGACAGACAAGGTGAAGTCCCAAAAGTCATTCATGAAAAAATGGCGCGGAGTCAAACATATCTCAGTACCCAACAAATATGATAGGTCTTGTGAGAGCTGAGTCCAAAAAGGTGAGAGAGAGGGGCACTCCCAAAAAAAATGCAAAACCGTGCCTAAAGATCCTTGCAAACAGAGATTAGACGACAGATTCATATAAAAACGTTTCATTGGAGTCAAGTAAACCCTATGCAGCAATTTCTAATGAATCATTTGGTGATTAGGGTTTTTAGAAGAAATTTAAACGCACCCCATACCTGATCCGATAATAAAACATGCACATCCTCATTAAGATCCTTAGCCCAAACAGTTGTAATAGATAAAGGTTTGTATGAATGCTCAAGAAGAAAGAGATAGATGACTAAAGAGAATGTACCTATATTTAACTACATGTTGTCATATGAATCAGTCAGTCTTGAAGTCTCATAGTTGGATTTAAGCTATATTTGATTCTCTAAAAAGAACCAGGAATTAGGAATTTGGAATCAGACTACACTAGTTGCACTGTATGTGTTTGATTCATTACAAGAATCATCTCATAAGAGTCATTTGTTAGGAAGTCTGGCTACACTTGTTGTGCTGTGTTTGATTCACTAAAAAGACCCATTTCAAGAGAGTCATTCATTCAGGAATCAAACTACATTGCTTAAGCTGTATGTTTTAGATTCAATAAAAATAACTGACTCAAGAGAGTCATTCGTTTAGGATTTGGACAACACTGGTTGCGCTGAATATTTTTGACTCACTAAAAAGAACCAGTTCAAAAGTGTCACCCGTTTATAAAGCATACTACAGTGGTTGTGCTGTATGTGTTTGAGTCACAAAAAAGAACTGGTTCAAATGAGTCATTTGTTTAGAAATTGTACTACACTGGTTGCACGTATGTGTTTAATTAACAAAAAAAGAACAGGTTCAAGAGTCATTTGTTTGGGAATCGGTCAACACTGCTTGCTCTGTAAGTTTTAGTTTGACTAAAAAGAACAAGAAAAAATAGTTGAGAAATAATTGCTGTCATCACCAAATTTGTCATCAAATAATTTTTTTGATTTTTAAACGTACATTAACGTTATGGTATTATAGTCTTGGAAATCTGAACTTTCCTTCAGGAGTTTGTTCTGAAGCAATCCCGATCCCACAAAAAAAAAAAAAAAAAAAAAGAAGAAATTATATTATAAAGTCGCAATTTCATGTAAAATTTAAGTTTCAGACACAGCCAGTCGGTACTTACATTACACCAAGCCCACAGGAAGTGACAGTGTCAGGAAACTCATTTTAGATGGTTCATCTTGCTGCTGAATACTTTAGATGCTTGGTGCAAGCATTTTCATCTGAGAAGTCTGAACTTGGCAGTAAACAAGCACAACAGGAGGTAAAAAAATAAATTCAAATTGCCTCACTCCAATGAAGACTCAATCACAAAAAGCCAGAAATGTTCGTGTGATCCCCAGAGCTTCGCCAGTGTATGCTGAGCGAGAGGCGGTGAGCCATTCACTCCCGCGAACAATAACTCTTCAGATAGAGCCAAGATAGCCCTCTGTTTAATTCACACAAACGGCAATTTGAATTATTAAACAGACCCTTTCATTTGGGCAATTAATTGTGTGCTATTGACTATTGCAATGACTGAAGATAATGTTCCCAGCTGGATTGTACTAAGAGAATCAAACCCCAGAGATCCCGTCAGCATAATTGCAGTGTATTTTACAATATAAGACTTATTTTCCATCATTATGTTGTTTTTTTGCATTGTATAATGCAGCTCTTCTTAATTACCCATTTTCCAAGATATTTCCAAGTCCAATGTGAAATGTTTTTTCCTCCATCAAAGCAAAATAAAAAGGTAATTAAAATAAAAAAATGGAGGACATGTCTCTTTCCTTGAGGTCAATATACAAATTACCTGGCGCTTCAGACACTTATAATTGCACCTTGAAAAAAAATGTCCCAGCTAGACTACAATACAACCTTAAAAATATCAAAATGCACAATATTGGGGAGAGTAGGTATATTACAATTAACAAAGCACAAAGCAATAATCTACATTTTAAAGGGATAGTTCACCCCCAAATTAAAATGTATTCACACATATGTTATTGCAAATCTGCAAAACACAAAAGATTTTTTTTTTTTTTTTGGTTTTTAACTCCATTGATTTACATTGTATTGTTACATTGTATCCTAAACTCTTATTTAGGATTCATTGCACATGCATATCACAGAAAAGTACTTAAAGGTGACATAACATGAAAATCGGACTTTTCCAGGTTTTAAGTGCTATAATCAGGTCCCCGGTGCTTCTACCAACCAAGGAAACATGAAAAAGATTAGCCCAGTAACTTTGTTTTGGTAAGCCTTTTTCTAAAAGCGTTTGAAAAAACGAGCGCGTCTGATCTCGCTCCCCTAGTGACGTTGCAAAGGGATCTCATTATAACATTACAGCCCCTTAATCTGTAAATTTCCCCCAACGGCGCCGTCATTTTGATTTCGCAAGCGACAACGGTGTACCAGTTCTAATGCCATGGTGAAAGTTTGAGAAAAGCATGCTAACTGTTCTGTCTTTGGCTGCACAGACGAGCACAGAACACTGTTTACAGTCACAGCCTCAGAGGAGACAACAGAGCAGTGGATTTATTGATTTATTTACTGTATATTGCTGCTGCCACACAGATCGTCTCGGTTACGTATGTAACCCTCGTTCCCTGAAGGAGGGAACGGAGACGTCACGTCGGATGACCGACGAAATTGGGATCTCTCCAGAGAGACCAATCCACTTCGAGTGTAACTAAATGAGCCAATGGACATTGGCATGCAATTACTGCATCCAGCTGCCGCTGATCACAGCGTGAGCATAAGAGGCAGCTGGTGCACCGAATTAATTCATGCTTTCACTGAGGAGCCGAGCCGGTGACCCGGCAGCTCAGCGGTGGTACAGCGACTGTGGCAACGGGACGTGATGTCTCCATTCCCTCCTTCAGGGAACGAGGGTTACATACGTAACCGAGACGTTCCCTTTTCAGTCGGTCACTCCGAGTCACGTCGGATGACCGACGAAATTGGGATCCCTACCAAAGCGCCACAGGAGCTGCCCCTTCCAGTGCCCTGTGTAGGCCTCCTGATCCTTCCTATAAGGCAGACGATAGGACCAGCTCTACACAGAGAAGATCAACTACTGTTGTTCCTTAAGCAACCCAAACAGTAGGACTAGGATAACACTGGGAAGCATGTCCTTCCACTTGGAAGAGGCACACTGCAGAGTCACTTCCTCCCAGAGGGGGTTAAGTGACATTCAGACATGTGAAGTAACCCTGTAGGGCCCTATTGCACATGGAAGTCTCTGAAATGGCTTAGGCTGCATCATTAGAGATGGCAGAACGTGGTCTGCCAGGGGAAACACGGCTCTAATAAGCATACCGTGGAATACACATATGGGATCCCGGCAGGGTCTCTCATATGGGCACTAGCCTCGCACCAGATTTCAAGAATTCATTGGCTGAAAGGCCTGGCACCGGACGCTCCGCCACGTCCGGACGCCGGAGTGCTGGAGGACTTGACAGGGTTTGCCTGGTTAAGGAACTCTCTGGAGAATTAGGCGTAAGGACGCCGCAAGCCGACTCTGAGCCGGCCCTCTCAGTGCCACTACCCGTTTGAGGTGAGAACACAGGAGGAAACCGGTTCGACACGTAGGCTATAAAACCTAGCGAACGTGTTGGGAGTCGCCCAACCCGCAGCTCTACAGATTTCTGCTAGCGAGGCACCACGAGCCACGCCCAGGACGATGCGACACCCCTAGTGGAGTGAGCATGCAACCTGAGTGGGCAGGGCACACCTTGTGCTTCGTAGGCCAAGGTGATGGCATCCACTATCCAGTGGGCCATCCTCTGCTTGGAGACAGCCTTCCCCTTCTGCTGTCCTCCGTAACAGACAAAGAGCTGTTCTGAGCTCCTGAAGCTCTGAGTTCTATCCACGTACTGACGCAGTGCGCGCACAGGACAGAGCAAAGCTAGGGCTGGGTCTGCCTCCTCCAGGGGCAGCACTTGCAGGTTCACTACCTGATCCCTGAAGGGAGTGGTAGGAACCTTGGGCACATAGCCGGGCCAGGGCCTCAGTGTTGCACTGGAGTCAGCCGGCCCAAACTCAAGGCACGACTCGTCGACCGAAAATGCCTGCAAGTCCCCCACCCTCTTGATTGAGGCCAAAGCAGTCAGGAGTAGGGTTTATATAGAGAGAAAATACAACTCGACTGACTACAATGGCTCAAAGGGGGCAGTTTGTAGGGCTCTTAGCACCAATGCCAAATCCCAAGAGGGTAGGGAAGAAGGCCTAGGAGGATTTAACCTCCTGGCCCCCCTAAGAAACCTGACGACCAGATCGTGCTTCCCCACCGACCTCCCCTCTATGGGGTCATGGTGGGCAGAAATAACAGCAACGTACACCTTAAGGGTGGAAGGGGACAGCCTACGCTCCAACCCTTGTTGCAAAAAGGAAAGCACGGCTCTGATCGAACATCTCCGGGGGTCCTCATGGTAAGAGGAACACCATTCGATGAACAGGTTCCACTTCAGCGCATAGGTCCGTCTTGTGGACGGTGCTCGTGCTGAAGCGATAGTGAGAGCTACCTCCTGGGCCAGGTCACCTAGAACCTCCGCGTCCCGTCCAGGGACCACACATGGAGTTTCCACAAGTCTGGACGCGGGTGCCAGAGGGTCCTTCCTCAGAGGAATCGGCCAGGGAGGGGCTGTCGCGAGGAGCATGAGTTCCGGGAACCAGGTCCTGTTGGGCCAAAATGGAGCCACTAACAGGACCTGCTCCTCGTCCTCCCTGATCTTGCACAGTGTCTGTGCTAGCAGGCTCACTGGGGGAAAAGCATATTTGCGCAGGCCCTGGGGCCAGCTGTGTGCCAGTGCATCCATGCCGAGCGTTGCCTCGGATAGGGAGTAGAACCACTGGCAGTGGGCCGTTTCCGGAGATGCAAACAGGTCTACCTGAGCAACTCCGAACCAACTCCAAATCAGCTGAACCACCTGGGGATGGAGTCTCCACTCCCCAGAAAGTGCCACTCGAGACAGCTCGTCAGCCACCTGATTGAACACTCCTGGGATGTGGATGGCACGAAGGGACCTCAGATGCTTCTGACTCCAGAGGAGGAGGTGACGGGCGAGTTGCGACATGCGACGGGAGCGTAAACCGCCTTGCCGGTTGATATATGCAACGGTCGCAGTGTTGTCCGTACGGACCAGAACGTCCCTGCCCCGAAGGCACCCTCTGAGGTGGCTCAGGGCAAGGCGTACTGCCAGCAACTCAAGGCATTTGATATGCCAGCGCAGTTGGGGATCCATCCAAACCCCTGACACTGCATGCCCGTTGTACGTGGCGCCACAGCCGGTGGCCGAGGCATCCGTGAATACCACAGCATGCCTGGATACCTGCTCCAGGGGCACTCCTGCCTGAAGGAATGAAGGATCTGACCACGGGCTGAAGATTTTGCGGCAGGCCGGTGTAATCTGAACCCGGTGAGTACCGCTTTTCCACGCCCACCTCGGGATTCGGCCATGGAGCCAGTGCTGAAGCGGTCTCATATGGACCAGACCGAGTGGAACTATGGCCGCAGCTGCAGCCATATGCCCCAGGAGCCTCTGAAAGAGTTTCAGTGGGACCGCTGTCCTGCCTGATAAAGTCTTGAGGCAGTTCAGCACCGACTGAGCACGTTCCTGGGTGAGGCGTGCTGTCTGGTTGACCGAATCCAACTCCATGCCGAGAAAAGAGATCCTCTGCGTTGGCACGAGTTTGCTCTTTTCCCAATTGACCCGAAGGCCCAACTGGCAGAGGTGCCTGAGCACCAGGTCGCTGTGTGCGCACAACTGCTCTCGAGACTTTGCGAGTACGAGCCAGTCTTCGAGGTAGTTGAGGATGCGTACGCCCCGTTCTCTCAGGGGAACAAGGGCTGCCTCTGCGACTTTGGTGAAGACGCGAGGCGAAAGGGACAGCCCGAAGGGCAGGACCTTGTACTGATATGCCCTACCATCGAACGCGAATCGCAGGAAAGGCCTGTGTAGCGGGAGAATCGAGACATGAAAGTACGCGTCCTTCAGGTCGATCGGTGCAAACCAATCTAGGGGACGGACGCACCCAAAAATGCGTTTCTGCGACAACATCTTGAAAGGCATCTTGTGAAGTGCACGGTTCAAAACTCGCAGATCCAAGATCGGTCATAACCCACCGTTCTTCTTGGGCACAATGAAGTAAGGGCTTTAAAACCCCGACCTCATATCGGCTGGAGGGACCGGCTCTATCGCGTCCTTCGCCAGTAGCACTGCAATTTCCGCGTGCAAGACAGGGGCATCGACGGCCTTGACTGAAGTGAACCGGATGCCCCTGAACTTGGGGGGACGCCGGGCGAACTTAATCACATAGCTGAGTCTGATGGTCCGCAGGAGCCAAGAGAGGAGGAGGAAAGCGATCCCGTGATGCACGGATCACCACTCTCCTCCTCTTGAGACCCAGAGATTGAGGAGACCGCTCTTTAGTGATGTTTTGGGTACCGCTGGCTGCTGGGCCAGCGGCGGAACAAAATGAAACAAAAGATTCTCCACCCGGCCGTCCTCCGGGGGAGGGAGTGGTGCAGTCACCATCTCCTGACGAGCAGTCTCCTCCATCTCTGGGTCACCCGTCCCAGGGCCTCTTGCACTTGCACTTGCCGCCAGGTTTGGCGGGGGCCTGGACGGGCTGGACGGGCTGCGGCCGGAGTGGAAGCAGCAGGTTTCCTCCGGCGCATGATGTGTTTGATCGCCTCAGTCTGCTTTCTGGGCTGCCGAGAACTGCTGGGCAAAGCTCTCGACAGCGTCGCCGAAAAGGCCGGTCTGCGACACGGGAGCATTCAGGAACTGTACCTTCTCCTGCTCCTTCATGTCAGTGAGAGACAGCCAGAGATGGCGCTCCTGGACCACTAGCGTGGACATCGCACGACCCAGAGACTGTGCGGTCACCTTCATCGCTCGAAGCGCGAGGTCCGTCGCAGCATGCAGCTCATGTAGAACCGCCAGGTCGTGACCACCCTCGTGCAGGTCTTTCAGGGCTTTGGCCTGGTGGACCTGCAGTAACGCCATGGCGTGGAGAGCAGAAGCCGCCTCCCCACAGGCTCTATAAGCACTGCCAGTTAGACCTGACGAATACTTACAGGTCCGTGAGGGGAGACACACAGGTCAACCCGCAGAGTGGTAGCGGCTGTTGGACACAGTTGCATGGCCACAGACCGCTCCACCGAGGGGATGCCCGTATACCCCAAAGCGGCCCCACCATCGAGGGTGGTGAGAGTGGAGGAGCCAAAAGATTTGTTTTGGGTAGTGAAGGGTGCCTTCCATGATCTTGTAAGCTCCTCATGCACTTCCGGAAAGAATGGCACCGGGGGGGGGGAGAACCAGCGCGAACCAGCGCGACCACCACCGAGAAACCACTCATCCAGCCTCGAAGGATCGAGACGCGGTGGAGGATTCCACACGAGCCTGACATTCTCGGTGCCCCGGGAAAGCATAGTCGTCATCTCTGGGTCTGGCTTGGACAATGCTATCACACCCAAGAGGGCAACGCAGCCGTGTCGTCATCCACGGAGAAAGAGGGCATGCCCTCCGATGCAGTGACTGACATCTGGTCGTCAGAGGGGGCACCGAAGGAAACGCGTGGTGCACCCCGTTCAGCAGAGGGTCCAGCGCGCTCCTCCGGCCGCTCCACCGGCTGCGGAGTCTTTGAGGGGTGAGGAGCTCCACTTGGGGAAGCCCTCACCGTAATCCTCAAATCACCTCTGACTCCCCCGGATCCAGCAGCGCGCACACCGGACCGCGGCAGAGGCAGAGGGACTCCGCCATGTTTGACATAACACAGGGGACTGGCCACAGCACACTCCTAGTGTGGCTGTCAGCAGGAAGACGATCTTTCTCTCCCGGACACCGTGATCACCGCTGCTGCGCCGTGTCGCCCGTACTCGTCTAGCAGAACACTCTCTAGGAAAGGGAGAGCAGTAGCTTCAACCACTACCGCTCGGCTCCAAAGCGAAAGGATGAATTAATGCGGTGCACCAGCTGCCTCTTATGCTCACGCTGTGATCAGCGGCAGCTGGATGCAATAATCGCATGCCTATGTCCATTGGCTCGTTTAGTTACACTTGAAGTGGATTGGTCTCTCTGGCGAGATCCCAATTTCGTCGGTCATCCGATGTGACTCAGAGTGACTGACTGAAAGGGGAACTAAAATAAACATGCACTTTATTTCCCAGCTGTTTACCTTCACAGACAAAACTGACTGTTTTTGTAACTTATGTGTGTTTTTAATGTAAACGTTTGTGAAAGAGAACAGTACTCACATGCTGGGACAGCCGCTTTCTGTCCGTGTGCTTCGGATGTGTGCTCTCAGAAAACTGTATATCACAAGTTTAAACTAATATGGTATTAAAACGCATGATTTCAGTGCAATAAACATGATAATCAGAACCAAAACAGATGTTTTTAGCAGGTACGAGCTGTAATGACACAGCTCTCTTCTGGAAAAGGGGGCGGGGAGCAGCAGCTCATTTGCATTTAAAGACACATGCTCTAATATAGAGTGTTTCTGCTTCCACTCAAAATAGGCATTTTCAAAATGATATAAGAAATGATCTGTGGGGTATTTTGAGCTGAAACTTTACAGTTACATTCTGGGGACCCCTGAGACTTATATTACATATTGTAAAAAGGGACATAATATGTCACCTTTAAGATCACAACCCTTGGCACTTGCTAATGAATATGTCAATATCCAGAAAAAAAAGTCTATTTGCATCGAAAGCAAGCGACGATTCCTATGTGGACACTTTGTTCGCTCAGATGTGAGTTTATATGTTGATGAGCTACAGAGGTCTTATGTGGAAGGAGATCTTGTTCCTGTTCCCTCCAATTCCCAGCCCACTGCTGAAGCATTTGGCACTGGAACATCTGAGGGATGGCAGGAGAGGACAGATGCCACATTGGACCTGCTGTAGAGGGAAGTATGAGGTGAATACTAATGTTCCTCATGTTTTATTAACCCTCCATCCATCCGGTCTCAATCTAGATGCTCATGAAACAAAATCATCAATCCCTGAGCTGTAATGAGAGGGAGATGCCGATCAGGGCCGGAGGGAGGGGAGGCTGTTGGAGTTGGGGTTAGGTGTTCGGGAAAACTAATATTTGACAGCGTTCCTCTGAGACCACATTATTAAAATGCTCAGCTGGAGGGCGGGTGAGGGGCACGAGTGCTGCGCTGTCACTGTGCCAACTCTGAATCTGTTTGAGGCTGTTTGTTTGATACCCCTTCACTTTGCATGTTTTTGAGAGGCGGAAGCATCGCTTCTCATCACCTGCCATGGTTTGTGAAGAGCTACGACACTCGGAGTAAAAGACATTAGGCTGCATAAGCACTGACATCGTAAAATTGTGATTGTTTGGTAAAGAAAACGCAAGGTCAATGTTCAACCAACGAAAGCACTTTCATTTGCATCTTCCTCATGTTGTTATGCTTTCAGTTTTGACCCATTCTTTGAAAACAACTTTTCAAAGCTTCCTGACAAACACAATTCCTCTGCTTTACCAGCGTTTCACAACCACTATCGTCTTACGTACCCACATCGGCCCATCAGTAAGAATCAAATATCGAAATAATACGCTTTATCGACATCTCATGGCAAACTGGATATCATTTAGTACCAACAGCAATATTGTTCAAGTACCCAAAAAAAGATACTATGGGTGAAAAACAAACTCACAAAGTAGCACAACTGGTACTTTTCATGAATACAGTGCAAAAATAGGGCCTGAAATTAAAAAAAAAACATATTAATTGACCAGTGAATAGCAGTGCTTAACATTCTGAAAATGTTATTTTATTTATTTATTTATTTTACCTTACGAGGTCAAGCTAAATGATGAAGCTTTATTTTCTATTCATTTTTAAGGGATTTGTAATTTTCTAGCAATTAACATTAAAACTAAACAGACCAAATAAAAAAGAAAATTAAATTAAAAGCATTACAAGTCTAGCCTGTCACTAGTGGCTGGCTACTACAGTATGGCACTAGAAGTTGATTTGTTAGGGTTAGGGTTCATTGCTAATGTGCAAAATGTTGGACACAAATTAAAATGAAGACTAAAGAGACTTATTTAAAAAAAAAAAAACTAGATATTAAATGTAACTATAAAATATAATTAAATATGTTGATATAAATAAAAAAAATATATATATAATTAAATGTACTTAAAATATCCTTTATGGCAATGGACTGAATTTCTGTTTAACAGACTGTCAAAATTACAATAATGTTGTATGATTGTGATTGTTGGATACAGTCAAGAATGTCAAGGCTTTGAGATGGAACAGGCCAAAAATCACAATTTGAAGAAAGATCCAGACATTTGATGCATTAAAAATAGCTATTTTTTATGCTATGTTAATTGAAATCACATTTAATAGTTCTGACGACAAAAACATAGGACTTGTGTCTGTAATGCTAAAGTAAAATGTCATGGGCCACCAAACTGTACTGTATTTGTTTTTGGGTTTTTTTCAATTTGCCATTTTTTTTTTTTTTTTTACTAGTAACTGAAAAAAAAAAAAAAAAAACATGATTATTCACAATATTTTAAGCAAACAGATATATAAATCTGACTTTTTGATCAAATAGGCTGCCACATTACATTTTGCTGATTGCTTTCCATTTTGGTGGCATCTATGCCACTCCACATAATTGTATTTTAATTAAAATACTTTCCGATTGGATAGGCTTCATACCATTTCTGTTTTCTGTGTGGACAGAGAAATGATTAACTAAATCATTAGAAACTTGTCACATCATGCCCGGTTAGGTTTCATTTTCCCATTGTAATCATGACTTGCGATTATGACATGGCACTACAGTGGCTCCCTGCTCAGTCAGTGTAAAAAGACTGAAATAAACAAGGGACATGAATTTGGCTCTCAGGGATGCTGATTACTCTTCTATAAAACAACTGTAACCCTCCCATGTCATTGCGGTTAGATTTTATGACACTTCCAAAACCGGCTGTTCTTTGAAACCTAATTGGTCACACCGGAAACACACTCTTGTAACATGTCGTTTTATTAGTATCACCAGATCAGTAAATAGGATCAGTGACATGCATAGCAAGAGTTAGATGCTTGTTTTGCTGATATTTCTTAATCCCCCACTTTTCTCCCTAACAGCTGTGAAACTGCTTACACTTTAAGATTTATTCCCATCTTAATGACTTTTTAGTGCCTACCTCACCATGCTCGTAAAAGCTCAAGGTGTTCTTTGCGAGGAAACATTTTGACAGAGTTCTCCTTGGTCCCCCCCTTAAATCTGCAGATGGGATCCACCCCGGTGTGCAGTTTGACAGAGCAACAGTCTGAAGGCCTTTTCCTCAGATAAGGTTCCCACCCCCCACTGCACCGCCTGGCCGGAGAGACATGATTTAAATAAATTTAATGAGTGCTGGAATCCATTAATGTCAGGGACCTGACCTGGACCAGATGGAGGTCTGGGCATTAGGAGCTCTATTACATTTAACAAGTCCTGAACCACGAGCTGGAAAGGCCACGTCTGGCAGAGCAGCCAGACGCTTGAAGAAGAGAGTTGAGTATGGAAGATGGCCTTCTTGCAGCCTAGCCGTAATTCTTCTAAAGGTCAGGGTGATACGCGTATTGAAGCGCTGTTCCATGTTAACCAAAGTCTCTGGCGGAAACACATCCACCGGCTAATTTGATTCTGCGGGCTGCACTTCGCCCTCCCTGCCGCTGCTGTCACTTTAAAACAAGACTACATGGGAGATCTGTTCAAAAATCTAGTGAGCTGCATGCTGCCTACAAAGTCAGCTGCCTTCTGAGACAACATCCCAACTGTCATGCCACTCAATAAGTGAGAGATCTGGAATTGAATCACAATTGTTTCCAATAGATTTATTTTTTCCAGGGAAACTGATTTGTAAAGATAACTTTTAAAGACAGACCTGTTGTGAGCTCTGATGTAGTTAATCGATGGAATATGCTTTTGTTGAACCCATTATTTCAACTTATTTTTAATATAATATAATGAGGTGACAAGTAACCCATGATGCAGTGCAGAAAATTCCACCAATCACAGAATAGCACCATGAATGACATAATCGAGCCATTCTCCCTACAATCTCAAAATACCTAAATATATACCAAAATAAATATTTGTAATGTTGATTCACCTTGTAGCTGTTTTGCTTGGTTCATGGCTTAAAATGCTTTAACAAACAACACCGACAGCGGGTTACAACATCAATACACAACAAGAGACAATGGCAACATGATGGCTACTTATAGCAACAATACAGGTCACATGACAAGAACCAACCAATGAGAGACAGGACATATGAATAAGACAACCAATGAGCAAACAGAACTGAGAGTAGCATGACAGAACAATAACCAATCAGAACATGACACAATGAACAAAGGAACCAATAGCAGGAGTACATGAAGGCAAGGGAAGCATGACACAAACAGGGACCATGACTAAACTTCAAAATAAAAGACATGAAAACATGAACATAAAACAAAACCCAAAACCCCGTTACAGCAAATTAGTGGATTAGTTTAATTAGATAATGCCTCATTTGCATATTTAAACATAACATTATTATAATGCAAAATTTGTTGTTTTACTGTGTCTGTTTTTACCCTATTCACCTGAGTGCATTAGTGCCTAGTGATGGAGAAGTGAAGCGTTCTGAACCAATGAGGCTTTCAACCCAATTGTATCGGAAAAAGGTTCATTACTCGAAGCTTTTTAAAACGGTTCATGCTGTGGCAATCTTGTGGTTATAAAAATGAATAACACCTTCCAAAGATGTGATTCATTACAGCTGCTGGTTTCACATCTGGTTCAACTACTGATTCCTTGTTTTAATTTACTGTATAAACATAATGGCCATTGTCAAAGTCATTCATTTGTGTCGGTGTACTGCCACTAAAATAATTCAAATAAATCAAACAAACTCATGAATTAAATCTGTGTTCTGTCAGTGTTAAATCTGCCTCAGTCCTTAGACTGTTATTTCATGGGCAAAGTTCATTTGACCTTAATATATAAATTAGGATAAAAAGAAAACAATGCCAACGCATTATAATGTAATATAATATAAAGGAAACGGCGCTGAGGTTCGCTTTGTTTGAACCTGATACTGAAGCAGTCACGTGGTTTTCAGGCGAATGAAGCTTCGGACGTCATAGATCATGTGCTTTTGGCAAAACGAATCAAACTCCGATACAGTGCTTCAATTTGAGATGTTTCGTTTTTTTGATACAAGCTTCGAAGCCTTGGTGTCGAACGTCACATCACTAGATTTTGGATTACACTTTGTTTAATAAAACTGCACTTGGGTCGTTAAACTTGCCGTTCAATGGACTATTGTTACATTTGCATACATTTCCCAAACAGAAATCTGAACAGTGGATAAAGCAAAGTTCAAAAATGTTCATTTTTCATTTTGTTGAACACCCACTGCACAAACCTTCAGAATATAGATAGGAACTAGATAAAACTGGAAAATTTGGTGTATGTAAGCGTGTAAGCGCTACTGTGAAGATTTCTAGTTAACTGCATGAGAAAAAGCTCATTTTGAGTAAATGACCTTTACAGATTTGGATTATAATTTAAATCTATACAGATGCAAGTACTGTAGATAAAGAGTAATAAAATAAACACTTTAATGTGTGTTATGGATGTGAATTCATGAAAGTTATATATGTGAATTACATTCGCTAATGTCATAGAATAACACAGCTGAGCACGTTGTAACACCTGCGCAACAGATTGCAGATTAAAATAATAGCAATTTTTCTCAATTTAAATAAACACTGAAAACTGAGAAGAAAATTTAAATTTACTTTTGCTAGGGTTAAATGTTCAGTGATATCTTCCATCTTTTTTGGCGCAATATTTTCTCTATATAGTGTTGATATGGCAGCTAGTAAAATAAAAAAATAAAAAAATCGAAACAGCTGTAAAAACGGAAAGAGCAATCTATGTTGTACTTATTATATCACTCTATATGATGCATAGACATTACTCAGTCCACAAAAAGACAAATGTATTATTGAAAATACATACTCTTCCAGCCAGTCATCATGTACATTAACAACGATGAGACAAATATAATGCACTTCTCGCGCAGTGTGCGACCTCCTATGAACTTATTCTTCTGTATCTTGCAACCAACATTAATATTCTGTTAATATTTAATGTTTATAAATTAACAATGTGGAGTGCATGTCAAAACACTTTCTCAAGAGGTGGAATGAGTCGGCACCAATAGCCTCGTGGTTAGTGTGTCGACATAAACTCATTGACCTGAGTTCGATTCCTGTCTGGAAGTCCTTTCCTGGTCCCACTCCCCTCTCTTCATCTAATGCTTTCCTGTCTACTATACTGTCTAAAAAAAAGGCCCATAAAAATGACTTTAAAAAAAAAAAGTCTAATTGGTTAAAAAGTGGTGGAATGAAATGTCAATTATCAACCTGCAAGCAGCGAATGAAAATTTGGGGTGGCACCTGGGGTGGCCAATCAGACGTCAAGTGCCACCCTGGATACACATCTGGCTCTGCCATTGAATGTTATGGAAGCAAAAACTGACCAGTTTATGAAAATAAATGTTTTTTTTTTTTCCAAAAAAATTGTTTCTTGATACTTCTCAAATGACACAACTGGATGCATGTATTACCCAAAGGTGAGGTATTTTAGAAGGCACAGTTTATCCAAAAATTAACATTCTGTCATCATTTACATAATTATTATAAAAAAATCCAGCGTAACTGCATTAAATTAACCTTAAAGGTAGCGACAGTGCAGGACAGTTCAAGATGGAACAGTCTGTAGGTGTAATCCATTGCTTTTGACTAGCAGCTAACCAGCTTTTAGTGTCATCAGCTGTCCCTTGCAGTTGAATAAGACATTGTCCATATATCAATACAAAATTATACCCCAATTTCTAATCAGACTGCCAGTATTCAGGAACAGATGAAAAAAAAAGAAAAATTTTTTAAAAAAAGATACGCACTCGAGGGAAAAGGGCAAGCCACCTTATTCTGATATATTCTGGAAGAAGACTGAGACTCACTCCACACTGAGGAATAGGTCAAAGGGGCTAAACTACACGGTGAATAATTTAAGATTCTATTAACATTTAAATTTGACATTGATTTGACATGGCTGCGCTGGAGAGAAGTGATGGGGAGCATGGAGGTGGCAAGTGAGAGGATGTGCTATGCTAATTGTGCAGATGGCTGCTTATGTTGAATGTCATATTGCATCATGCAGCCAAAGAATAATGCACTTGTTTTCAGGATTCAGATAGTGTACATTTACAAGCGTTTGTTGAACTACAGGCACTTTTATGTCGCAGGACTTGTTTTGTCAACGTTTTTTGCTTGTTATATGAAGGGTTCTGTTCTGTGTGAACAGAGCGCGCACAGACAGCCGCCGGAACGGGAAAAATACATACAAAAGCAGGGTTTAAATTGGGCAGGGGCCAGGGCCGTCCGGGGTTTGAGCCCCGGCACATAGACTCCAGGGCTCGAAATTTTCGCTTCATTAACGCCAGACAACCAACATGATTAAAACATCAATAACCAAAAATAACTAGGCAATCACCAAAACGGTTAGTGGGAAAATGCCCTCTATAAAAAGGCATTAATCACAAAAAGATCACTAATCAAAAAAAGATTAGTGGGAAAATGCCCTCTATAAAGTTAAAAAAAAAAAAAAAAAAAAAAAAAAAAAAAAAAAAAAAACCATGCCCATGGATTAAATATAAAAAAACATGCAGATTTATATATCACAGCTGACAGAAAACTGATGAGAATATCCACGTCCTAGCAAGTAACTTTAACAATGATTAATCCATATTGAATTTATGTACTGCACCTATAGACCGGACATTTTTTGTTTTATTTTAGAGCATCTTCTGTTCCGTGCTTGCACACAAACTGCACTGCAATCATTTTCCCAAATGCCATATGTGTGGAAATATTAACAGAGGCCAGAGACGATGAAGACAGACACAAAGAGGAGAAAACACTGTAGCACTAGCAGGCAGAACAAGATCACTGTTTACGATGCGCGAAATATAGGAAGAAAATCCAAATACTGAATTTTAAATGAATGTGTTTCTGAGGGGAACTGGCTGTTTTCAGAAAGTGGCGTTTTCTTTTCATCTTGTCTCCGTATAACGCATTTAAATTGGTGTTAATATGCGCAGCGCTGCTGTGTTTACAGTGGTAACCAAGGAAACGCTGTATCACTGTTCCAAGAGCGCCGCCTGCTGTCAGAGAGTGAAATAGCATCTCATTCAGCCCGTCTGCTGTTTCGGTTTCGTGCCGATGTTTTATGTAACGTTAGCATAATTTCACTAAGCTTAAGTCGGGTCATTCTGTTTTTGCTTCAGATTTTGAAATTATACAGTCTAATATAAATCAAACATTGCACTTTTTTTTTTTTGTGGATTAATCCATGATTAAATTTTCAAATGGCTATGAAAAAAATCAAGGTGCAACACAGAGTGAAGAATATTCAAATGTTATTTTTCAATTTCTGTACCTGAACATCTACAAAACATAAAAACCTAAAGCATCATTTCATTTCTATCTTTGTGCTATAGGCCTATGTTTATTTGTGCTAATACTTAGTTATTGGCTGTCACTTGTCTTTAATAATGTTTAAACTTTATATTTAGGTTTATTTTTGGCTAGTGATTTTTGCTGTGGTATTGAAATTGAAATAGAGAATTGTAAAATTTAATTGATATCTAAAATATTGGTGTCATAAGCTTATTTATTAGAATACAAGATAACATAGATCAAAAACAATGATAACAGCAATTATTTTATTTTTTTGTGGGAGGGCCAGTGAAAATGTTGGCAGGGCAAGTAAAAATTTGTACCACTGGCCCTTAGCGTTAATCCCTGAAAATGGTCTCTCAGTTTGGTTCACTAGGCTACACAATAATGGGGAAGACTGCTGATCTGACAGTTGTCCAGAAGACAATCATTGACACCCTTCACAAGGAGGGTAAGCCACAAACATTCATTGCCAAAGAAGCTGTCTGTTCACAGAGTGCTGTATCCAAGCATGTTAACAGAAAGTTGAGTGCAAGGAAAAAGTGTGGAAGAAAAAGATGCACAACCAACCGAGAGAACCGCAGCCTTATGAGGATTGTCAAGCAAAATCGATTCAAGAATTTGGGTGAACTTCACAAGGAATGGACTGAGGCTGGGGTCAAGGCATCAAGAGCCACCACACACAGACGTGTCAAGGAATTTGGCTACAGTTGTCGTATTCCTCTTGTTAATCCACTCCTGAACCACAGACAATGTCAGAGGCGTTTTACCTGGGCTAAGGAGAAGAAGAACTGGACTCTTGCCCAGTGGTCCAAAGTCCTCTTTTCAGATGAGAGCAAGTTTTGTATTTCATTTGGAAACCAAGGTCCTAGAGTCTGGAGGAAGGGTGGAGAAGCTCATAGCCCAAGTTGCTTGAAGTCCAGTGTTAAGTTTCCACAGTCTGTGATGATTTGGGGTGCAATGTCATCTGCTGGTGTTGGTCCATTGTGTTTTTTGAAAACCAAAGTCACTGTAACCCATTTACCAAGAAATTTTGGAGCACTTCATGCATCCTTCTGCTGACCAGATTTTTAAAGATGCTGATTTCATTTTCCAGCAGGATTTGGCACCTGCCCACACTGCCAAAAGCACCAAAAGTTGGTTAAATGACCATGGTGTTGGGGTGCTTGACTGGCCAGCAAACTCACCAGACCTGAACCCCATAGAGAATCTATGGGGTATTGTCAAGAGGAAAATGAGAAACAAGAGACCAAAAAATGCAGATGAGCTGAAGGCCACTGTCAAAGAAACCTGGGCTTCCATACCACCTCAGCAGTGCCACAAACTGATCACCTCCATGCCACGCCGAATTGAGGCGTAATTAAAGCAAAAGGAGCCCCTACCAAGTATTGAGTACATATACAGTAAATGAACATACTTTCCAGAAGGCCAACAACTCACTAAAAGTGTTTTTTTTTTTTGTTTTTTTGTTTTTTTAAATTGGTCTTATGAAGTATTCTAATTTGTTGAGATAGTGAATTGGTGGGTTTTTGTTAAATGTGAGCCAAAATCATCACAATTAAAAGAACCAAAGACTTAAACTACTTCAGTCTGTGTGCATTGAATTTATTTAATACACGAGTTTCACAATTTGAGTTGAATTACTGAAATAAATGAACTTTTCCATGACATTCTAGTTTATTGAGATGCACCTGTATATAGTTACGAACTACAAATTAAATCTCTACTCAAAGAGAAAATAAATTGGTCCGTAACAATTAACAGGGATCCATCTAAGAAAGATCCCTGGGGTCCCCGCTCTCAACGTTTCTCAACCACAAGACACTTATTTAAGTGCAAGTAAAAGTAAGTTTATTAAATAAGGATAAACAAAGGAGCATCATAAACTTGGGGAGGGGCAAATTGCCAAAGTAAATTACAATAAACAAAACTACTACTGTACACAAACCTAGAAATCAGAGAACAAATAAAATACAAGTTCTTACCTCCCTGCTAACATAAACAGGAGAAAACGAACAAAACAAACAGGCACCCACCTCTCTACTAAGCTCCACTTAAACAAGGTCCAGCAAGTAAGCGACCAAAGTAACAGACAAAGTAAAACTAAACTGTTACTTAATTCAATGGTTGACAACAAATGTCTAAGTTAGCAATCCTTTCACCAACACACGTTACACAACAGTGTTAACAACAAAGAGAGGGGGGAGCCAACAATTCCTTCCACCGAATGGCTTAAGTACTGCGGCGATCCTTCCTGTCACCAACCAGCTCAGTCCTCCTAATCAGCTCCACCTGTAATCAATTAGAGTGAAAGAGGAAGAGACAGAGAAAAACACAGAAAAAGACCTACGCACACGAATGAATGATATGCCGTTTCCCTAGCAACACATGAATCTATTTGTAACAATATATATATATATATATATATATATATATATATATATATATATATATATATATATATATATATATATATATATAATAAATGTGTATATATATATATATATATATATATATATATATATATATATACTGTTGAGGTCAAAAGTTTACATCTCCCTTTCAGAATCTGCAAAATGTTAATTTTACCAAAATAAGAGGGATCATACAAAATGCATGTTATTGTTTATTTAGTACTGACCTGAATAAGATATTTCACATAAAAGATGTTGACATATAGTCCACAAGAGAAAATAATAGTTGAATTTATAAAAATGACCTCGTTCAAAAGCTTACATCCCCTTGATTCTTAATACTGTGTTGTTACCTGAATGATCCACAGCTGTGTTTTTTTGTTTAGTGATAGTTGTTCATGAGTCCCTTGTTTGTCCTGAACAGTTAGGCCAGGATGTGTGTGTGTGTGTGTGTGTGTGTGTGTGTATATATTAGGGCTGCACGATATTTATCGGCCGATTTTTGATTAATTTAGAGCCATCGGCATAACGGAAATAGTATGAAAAGGGCCAATACCGATGGTTTATTAATTAACTGCATGGAGACAATGAGTTGCATGTCTGTTGCAAAATCCAACGGTTTTCTCTGGGCAGCATGGGCGAAATTAGGGGGGGGGGGGGGGGCAAGGGGGGCAGTTGCCCCCCTGATATCGTCAGTCATGGACTCTCTGATATCAGCCTAGGCCTGGTTGTACGGGGTACTAGACGGCACTAAATACCCTCAAATGAAAGCAAACACAATTAAAAGATCTGGAAAACTATTCAACGTGTTTTTTGCAGCGTTGAGCGATGTATCCAATCAAAGACATATCTGTTGATTTCTTCAACGCAATGGCCAATCAGAAACGTTGTCGTTTTTCAGAATTCACTCACAGCTGAAAGCGCCGGAGTTTTGCACGCTCGGCTCGTGAATCATCTCATGACTAACTAAGTGCAGATGCGATGTAACTTCATTATAGATTCATTGTGTAGTTTAGAGAGCTTGATTATAGAACTTTGTGAGATCGCGATGAACTTTGATGAGTGACGCTTTTAGTGATAATAATGGGAGCGCGTTTTGTGTGTTTTCTAGGCTATAATCCGTTCAAAATTTGAATTAAACTTTCGTTTTTCGGACATACATGCTGCAAAGTTTCGGGAATGATGCTGGATTCATGCTAGAAATATCAGTGATAAGCAATGGATGGGACAAAAATGCCTCAGTGATTTAATTCTGGAACCAGTCCTGGCCAAATTTCCACAGACAGCGCGCGTCCTGAGCGAGATCCAGTTCACAGACTAAAAGTGTGTGTAAACTTTATTGAGATCGGGAAGCAGTAATTTTGTTTCCAGTAACGGACGATAGAAAGTTCAGAAATGACTACTGATCGTTTATTTTTTCCTCGTGTCTCACCACAGTGATTCAAAACGGACGCATTTCAAGTGACACGGGAAAAAGACACGGAAAACTTGAACATCAGAAAATCAGCGCGCTGCACGCTCATTTGTGCTTCAAGATGAAGGGCCATCAACTGATACTTAAAACGGGAAGCATTGCCCTTCAAATCAGCAGCAAGAGTCAAAGCTCCACAGTTTAGTAAATGCAGGCAACCTCTTTAAGTTATTCTTCACTGCGCTGTATTGACACAATGTGTTGCAATATGGTAGCACATTGCTTTGATGCATACATTCGAAAAAAAAAAATATTTTTCTTTTCTTTTTTTGCCCCTTTTTCTTTTCTTTTTATATATGATTGACTGCGCTCAGCTGTAGCTATATCAGTAATAATAATAATAATAATAATAATAATAATCAGTAATAATAATACGATGTGCGATTTGACATTATCGAGTATATTGCAAAAATCAAACAAAAGACAGAGTGCAAGCATACATTAAGTAAAGAAGTCCAGTATTAGACTAGTGTATGTGTGAGTGCGTTCTTTCACTGCATGATTCAGTATTAACATGCATGAAGAATGATCAGAAAATTCAAGATATGGGGGCAGAAAGTGTATATTTATATCATTTCATATACTTAAACAATATCACACGAAGATCGAGCGCCATTTATTTATTTATTTATTTATTTATTTGCTCCAAAAATCGATTACAAATGTGATTTTATAACAGTTCAATAAACATTAAGTTAATATTATGAGACTTACGTTTTAGACACCATATTGCCTGTTTTTGCTCTATTTCACCAACAAAAATAACTCCAAACACAGCCACAGAACTGTTTTGCCTCTCTGAGCAACACGACAGAGAGGCAATCAACCGTTTAAATGATTCGGTTCAATCGCAATGACTCACTTATTAAGTGACTTGATGCCACCTACTGGCGGGTTTAATTTCACATTTAAAGTATTTTTAATTTTATTTTTTAAATAATTTCTAATATCAGTATGCAACGTTTTATATATCAACATTATTTATTCATTTGTAAAGTTAGAGCATTCCATGTCCCTCAGAGCTGCATTAAACAGTGGGTAAATATATCTATTCCACTTCAGATGCAGCTTCTGTGTTTCCTCTGCATTGCAAAGATGAATTTTGTTGACATTAATTTCGTTTGTTTGGTAACAGCCCAAATGTTTTATTATACTAATTGACTGAATAAATGTAAGAATTTGACTCAAAAGGTGATGCACACTTTAAAAAAAAATGGCTTTATAAAGGTAAAAATGCCCATAAAAGGTAAAAATCAATTTAAACTTAATTTAAGTTAAATTAAAATTAATTTTATCACTGCTGTGAACTGACCACCACACAGAATATGAAAAAACTTTAGGAGTCAGCTGTCCATGGTAGTCCTTAAGATATCCGCACAATAACACACTCAGCAAACTATCGTCTAATTATCGTTATCAACACACCCCTAGCAGGAACAGATACGTTCAAATATAGATTCTGCTGGGAGAGAACCAGTCGATTATTGTTTTGAGTTTTTAAGCTCTGCTTTATGCAACTGACCAATATCGGTATCGGTATCGGAATCGGTCAACAGTTGTTTGTTAAAATCGGTATCGGCCAAAAAAAATCCTTTCGGTACATCCCTAAATATATATATATATATATACACTGAATTCTCAAAACAAAAATGAAGCACAACAAAAAATAGACTAAGGCAGCATTGACTACTGCAGTCCCATCTGTCCCTGTTACCTAGTCTGTGCGGTTATGTGCTGACATTAACCTTTAGGATCCTGACAGGTGGGCCGACCCCCTGCCAAATAAAGAGGGTTATCCTGTTGGGGAGAGCAGGGTTCACAGATCAATTGCCCCTGGGCATTCACTGACCAACAGGATGTCAAAGATACGAAGTGCGGAGCGGGGCTCCAGGTCAGCCTTTGCGCATCCATCTACAGCTGTGTCAGAACCTTTAATCACGGGACCTGCCGCAGCACAGGGGTCATTCACCTACAGGGGTGAAAAGTTCACATCACATGCTGGAGATATTTAGCAAGGCCATATTATTGTTTTAATCCCCAAGGCAGCTACTGTGATGAGAAAGTGGCATAATGTCAATAAAGTCATAATATTAGAATATGTCTATATAATATACATAGAAAAAAAAAAAAAAAATATATATATACACACACACACACACACACACACACACACACAGATGATAGATAGATAGATCTGTAAGATAGAGCTAAGATCTGTAATGCCAGGCTAGATGTACTACAATAACCCTGACACTCAAAAAGGAAGACCTAGAAGTAGAAGCCATTACCAAAAAAGCTCAACTGATGGAAACTACAAAAATGTCTTGCTGGCGGTCATGTTTACAGCGAGCTGCTCTGCCCAGCTGTCTTCCATCTTCAGGGTGGAAAAGTTTGAGTTAAGCCCCAGTTCTGTTCAAACTCAGAGGACACACTGCAGGCAGAGGCTTACACACACACACACACACACACACACACACACACACACACACACACACACACACAGAGACTGCTAACGCCAGGTGGCATCCTGCTACTTCAGCACTGCCCAGAGACACACATGAGCAGGTGGCATTTAATGTCTGAGCACAGGAAAGAGCAGGAGAACCTTGCAGGGGTGAGAAAGAAAAGGAGAAATGTAAGCAAAAGGCCACTGGAACTATGTTCAATAACACTGCTGCTCTAAAACAATGTTCCTTTTGTTTTGTCTGCTCAACCCCTTTGACCTCAATTATTTACTCGAAACACATCTTAAGGCCTTAACTAATGCTGCTAACCTTTTCAATTAATGCTGTGCATTTCAAAATATCTTTGCATGCTCACATGTGAAAATATTTCAACTTTACTTTTAAATACTTCTACATTAAAAAATAAATTTTTCATATGCATGCAATTTGTGTATGTTTTAGTTGTACACAATTTCATATTCATGTTTTTATTAGAAGCTAATGCCTAATGCCAAATATTTGATGCTGAATACTGACATAATACGCTCTGCTTCTGCCAGAAATATACAAAGCAAAAGAAATGCTAAAGATTCATATTGAAACAGCGTCAAAAATAATATAAATAAATAATGTAATAAAATAAAAATAAAAATAAATATTGATGTTTTATTTAATTTGAATTAATTTATTATATTTTATATAAATATTTAAATATGCATTAAAAGACTACAAATCACACAATACTTGTACAACTCAAATCACATAGATTGACATTTAATCATGCAGTATTATAATGACTCCTCATTCTGCATTTTGAGAATGATATCTATGATTGTCTTATCACACAAATTAAAATCTGATCTTGAATGTGGACAATTTCAAAGAGCTGAATATAACCTATGCTGATAAAATCTAAAGGCCATTTTTCCACTCTGATGACCATTTGAGCAAAATACCTCTATTGTTCTCCCTGAATAAATTACTAGAGTCAATCTACTGTCCCTCAATGTTCCATACCATTCAACAGAAACAGATTTAGACTTTAATCTGTTCTGCATGGGCAATAAAAAGATGTGGAGAAATATATGGGTCTCGCCCTCATTTGCTGTAACAATACCATTTAACTAAAAACACAGCCTTGTTTGTTTTCCTCAAGTGAAATGAATAAAGCTGGACATATTCCAGCCTTAAAATTACAAAACCAAAAAACATCCTTTCCATCCATGTTCTCTAGCTATTTCACCTTTAACTGGATTAAATCAAGTGCTTCTTCTGAAATACAAATGAGACTGTGATGAAAGATCAACATAAATGAATTCCATAATCTACTTTGATATATGACATCCATTGCGCATGGAAGAGACACTCACATCCTTATAGATTTGAATTATTTCTCTCACAGAACAGGAAACAATGAAAGCAACAGCATTATATATTTCATAACGGTGTGTTGTAAAAGCATTTTTGATGTCTATTTCTTCCTGAAAGCAAAACGTTTTTGCACAATGAATCTTGGGAGGTTGTAGTCAACCATCAATAATTCAGGTAGACTGCATGTGCGCTGTACGCGGAAAGGTGACAGCTTTACTCTGGGAATGAAGAACTGCCAGCTTACATTCCAGATTGGATGTCAAATGATTTTGAAATTGTAGCAGTCAGGAGGTCCTGTAGAAGAGCTGACAGTTCCTAAAGTTTAGTTCTGCAACTGTGCTGGCAGAAGCCGTGAATGTTGATCATGAAACACTTAAGCTGTAGTGTTATGAAAATCTATACTGTATATAAAATAAATTGGATTTACTGGACATGCTGTCTGGTCTGAGAGAGAGTTTTGGCATTTAAATGCATTAGACAGTCGAGTGAAGGGTCCCTGCCAAGATGAACAGCCACCAATTTATTTGATTAACCACTCAAGTCCATTCACAGCACTGAACTGTACAGCATACTAAAAGAAAGAAAACAAAGAGTCAATCGTAGCATAAACAGGCTACAGTTCTCTCAGTTAATTAGTAGTACTTGATAAGATATCATTACTATTGCTCATGCTTAGGGTCAAGGATTTGAACAAAGTCTTAAACTTCGATACTTAACCTAGTCTGCACTGTTTGCATGGCAGACATGCATTATGCATTAATCATGCAGTTTGTTGAGAAGAGGTGCGTTATTACTTTTTTAGGTGATTTGATTTACTTTTTTTAAGCTGCCAGATGATAAAATAGACGAAAGAATTAAGAAACCTGAGCCATATCCATTACATTTATGCATTTGGCAGACACTTTGATAAAAGTGACTACGGCATTCAATGTACAGTATACATTTAGAAGTTCATGCATTGCCTACAAACATGCCCCAAAATCACCAATTATTACATACAAATTATTGTAAGTTCTATGGACTAGTCAGTTATATGTTTGTGTTTTGTTGTCCTTTTTTCTCTGCTTTATCTATTGATTGCTCTTCATAACATCTTAACATTCAAAAGGAACTCAAAGGAGAAGGAAGAACTTCACATTGTGAGGTAGAACTGCAAACAAAACCAGAAGAAATTCAGACCGCAGCTGTATAGTTCTGTGCATTAAGCCAGGCTTATGCAATCACATCAGAGTGACACTGCAGTCAAAGAAAGATGGCAGAGCTGAGAAACTTTCCCCTTGTTTCATTGGCTTTGGAACAGGGCAGGTAAATCCACAGATGTAGGACCACCTGTCTCTTGAGGAGATCTGGCTGGATGCTCATTATTCGGCACACAACACACACTCCACTGTGTGTGTGACACAAACTTTGGTTCTTTTATACAAAACCCCTGTGGGATGGCAACAGATGTCCCTGGCTGTCAGTCACAGTCACATGACCACGGCCTTCTAGAGATCAAGAGCATGTCATGAACATAAACCATATGAGCACTCACTCACACAGGTGCACAGAGAGAAAACTGCACAATGATCCACTGTTTCAAACTCTAGTTGACTATCTAGACAGCACTTCTAGACATCATAGCACACTTCCCAGTAGGTAGCAAAATTATGCTGTTATATAAGACACCTGATTTTTACATGAAAAATAATGCAGCATTGCATGTAGGGATCCTTTTCACAGACTGTGATGACACATTTCCATTAACATCATAAATCTAGTTGTTGATGTTTTCATTTTTAAAAAATTTAATGTCCATTTATAACACCATACTTTGTGTTTTTTTTAACCTTGACAATTACAGAAAACTATAATTGACATGTCGACATGTTTCTTTCTTTTGACCAATGTAATGTTTGTTCATTTGGTGCCTTTTTTTTAATGCTTATGTTTTATTAACATATTTTAAATTAATAAAAAGAATCTAACAACAATGGTGTTATAAAAAGTATGATCACATTTTTTAACCTTAATTTTGATATTAGATAATATATTAATGGAGTATATATTACAGTTTTGCTCAGTCGCTTTAGTGCATTTCTCGAATCATCCTTAATATTTGCAAAGAAGTATATGCATTTCTCAAAACAATTTGTACAAACAGCACCACACATTAGATTACCTGCAAAAGCCTGTAACTTACTCAAAATCTTTAGTTATCGCTCTAAAGTTAGTATTTATGTCAATGAACATATCAGTGCCATCATAATGAAAAGTCCTTGTGTCATTGTTCACAAACAAGATGGTCAAAATGCTTAGTCATGTTGTCAATGTAACAGTGCACTCTGTTAGTATTACCTGATGTAAACTATTGCATCAGTTTGGATGACAGTTACTGTACTGAAATGCAGAAGGCTACACTTCTTATGTATGCCATATATATCCTTTCAAAAGTACAAATTTACACATTACTGTTTGTGGGATTTTGATTGAAAGAGACTGTTTTGAAATGTTTGAATTATTGAGGATATGGTCGATCTCCCAATATTCAGCTGCACTCTTCAGCCATTGTAAGGCTATGATTGACAACATGATCCACAATAGTGGCCCTTATTTCATCTGATATGCAGCTATGTCCATGGCCTCTTCTGCCTCTTCCTCTGTTTTGCCTCTGTACACTTCCATGCATCCTTACTCCTCTTCTTCCTCTCGTCTGTTGACCCTGATCGTTTTCTGGATGTTCATCCATCGTCAGAATTTGTAACTTTTGTGTTGTCCTCTGTCTATATGTGCTTTCCATTTGAAGGTTCATGAGATGCACCTTTGAGCTATTTCAGAGAACTGGTATATAATCGGTTGACCTGTATTCTCTTCATTAGTGAAAGTCAAGATTCACTTGAACAATTCATGGCAAATTTACAAAAGGTCTAATAGAAATGTGTAGAAAATATGCTTGACAGTTTATGACAACTAAATCAACCATTTTGCATCTAATGACTTACACGATGAACTAATGACTAGATGTTTTGAGGGGAAAGACTATAGCACAGAGAGCTATATAATACATTTTGAGCAACATGATATTAGCAACTGAAAATGTAGGAACAAGTAGTTTTGAAAATGTCATTTCTGATCTGAGAAATGCACCAAAGTGACTGAGAAAAACTGTAATATATTAAATAAAATAATTTAATTTAATTAAATAATTAAAAACAATTAAATTAAACTAATTTAAATGATATAATTAAATTAGATAATAATTGGTTAAATTGTGATTGAATTTCATAATGTTATATATATATATATATATATGTCTTGCAGAAGTATTCAAATCCCTTCATTTTTTTTTCACGTTTTGTTATGTTGCATCCTTATGTTAAACTGCATTAAATTACTTTTTTTTTCCACATCAATCTACAATCCATACTTGTAGATATACTTCCGCAAGGCATTGTGTGTATGTATATATATATATATATATATATATATATATATACTTTGTGATTGCTTTTTTAACCCAGCAATCACACATTAAAGATGCTGGTTGTCTGGTTGTCTGCTGTAGTTGTCTATGTGGCTAGTATATGGACAGCGAGTTAACTCACTACGGTTTGTGGACACAGCCAGTGAATCTGATCATCTCAGATATGTCTGAGACCTGTGAATTAAGCAAGTATAGCAACACTTTAGGATATCAAATTTACAACAAAAAAAAAAAAAACTAACAAAAAAAAGCCGCTCACTAAGCAATCCTCTTGGATAAAGCTATTAAGGAACAAAGAGCCCAAGATAAGTTTGAAAAACTCTGGAGGAACATGACATGCCCTTCCCTCGTTTTCTCTTGTCTTTTCAGACAGTGCATTCTGTCTGACAGCCCTTAGACTGGCCCCCAATTGTGCTCCTTATCAGTGATTCACGGTTTTCAATTTCTTTACTGCCACAGAGGAACTGTTACCAAAGAGCCAAAAAGAGAGAAAGTGAGAGAGAGTCCAAGTACTAAAAGTCAAAAAGTGAATAACTGCACACGCTGACCTCTCCCGCTCCTGAGAGCGATAAAATGTCTTTGCCTCTGTGCTTTTCATCAATCAAAGTATATAAAAAAGTTGGAATCTGCAGCAGCTGTACTGTACATTGTGGTCTGCCACTCTAATATCTTTCTAAAAGATATTATAGCCTTACAGTACAAAAAAACTTGCATTCACTGTGCATATCACTCTATATGCAACCATTACTTTCTGAGAAAAAGATGTCTTAATACATTTATGTAATGGGATGTGTAAATTTAGCTTGTGACCCCTGTCAGATTTCTGATGTCGCTTCTTTCAAAGCTTTTGTTCAACCGTGTGCAGAAATTCTGATCTCTGTCACTCACTGCTAAAAATACTGCATTATCCGGTCACCGCAGACAAGCGTGTGATATTGTTAGCACACAATGGCATATAAAAACAAACAGTTTCAAAATCAAAATGACAAGCCAGAGCAAAATCAAGTATTGGGCTTAATAAATTACGCTTGACAAATCACTAATCACATGTAATGAGCAACGATAAATGCTTGATTTTCTCTCTATGACAGATAAAATGGAAACTGATGGTTGAATAGTTACTGTAGGGTTTGTGAGAAACATTTGTTTCTCAACTCGTGGGAAAAATATACACTACTGTTCAAAAGTTTTCGGTTCAGTACGTTTTTTTTTAATGTTTTTGAAAGTCTCCCTGTTCAGCAAGATTGCTTTTTGATCAAAAATGCAGTAAAAACAATAATATTGTAAAATATCATTACAATTTAAAATAACTGTTTTCTATTTTTAATTTATTTTAAAATGTTATTTATTGCTATAAGGGAAAAGTTGAATTCTTATTAATATAAATATTACTGCAGGGTTCAGTGTCACATGATCACATGACCTGATCTGATCCTCAAGAAACATTTCCTATTATTATCAGTATTGAAAATAGTTCAATACTTTGCTCAATACTTTTGTGGAAACAATTTTTTCAAGATTGTTTGATAAATATAAAATTCAAAAGAAAGCATTGCAATAGAAACCTCTGTAACATTATAAATGTATTATAAATGTTATAAATGTGTACTGTCACTTTTGCTCAATTTAATTGCTCTTACAGAACAAAAGTATTAATTTCTTTCAACCCCAAACTTTTGAAAAGTAGTGTATTATCTACCAAAAGATCTTTATACTGACTTTAAGAAGACATTTTAATTTCTAAACAGATAACCAGATACCAAACCACGCAAACACACATAATTATATATATGCGAAATAGACGAGAGAGATGAAGATTTGCTTCATCGATGACGTGATCTTCAAAAGCATCATGCTCTTTTTGAAACTCTTAGTAGAGAATAGCACACTTACTTGATTACCTCAACACAAGCTCTGATGAAGTGGAGCGATGTTATGGAACACTCAGCCGCTGACTCACTGAACATGACGGGAGGACATCAGGCTGACAGAGGTGAGGGTACCATGTCTCATCTGCGTCTGGAACAGCTAAACAGTGACAGCAACAGACACAATATAATTAGAGGCATTGTTATAGCTGTGGCATTCAGAAAGTGCCTGCGGATCAACGTCGCACTCATCAGGACTGAGCAGCTAGTGGTTTAGAAGATGACAAGATCATGTCCAGTCATGTGTAAAATAAGTTAATGTTAAGCAGCTATGAACTACACTGATGCTTAAGGCTAATCATGATTCATGGAAACAGTTTAGAGTTCTTGAAAATTACTGAATGTTTGAAAACATCAATAGATTACTTTTGACATGACAATGGCATGAGGTCGAAAATAACCAGTATGCAGCAGTTATTATAGACACTGTAGATAGAATGATAGTAAGAATGATAGAATGACAGAATGATAGATAGAAAGAACTATAGAATGAAGAAGATAGATCAACAGAACGTTAGAACAATAACAGAACAGAACAACAGATAAAACTACAGAACAAACAAAATATAGATATCAAACGAAAAATGTACAAAAGATAGATACAGAAAAATATGACTGAATGATAGCTAAAATGATAGACAGAATGATAGAATGACAGAACAATAGACAGTCAGACAGATAGGCAGACAGATAGACTAGACAGATAGACTAGATAGATAGATAGATAGATAGATAGATAGATAGATAGATAGATAGATAGATAGATAGATAGATAGATAGATAGACAGACAGAGAAGATAGATAGATAGATAGATAGATAGATAGATAGATAGATAGATAGATAGATAGATAGATAGATAGATAGATAGATAGAACAACTGAAAAACTGAACAACAGAACAATAGACAGACAGACAAACAGACAGACAGACAGATATATACCTCTAGTTACCAGGTGCACATGTGTGTTTTTTTTTAAGAGAGAGTTTCACCTAACTAATGTACAGCAGTATACTGTTAGACATTTCTGTAATTTCTACAGTTATTTACTGTATATCACCCAGTATAATACTGCAAATTCCCTTTACAGCAAATAACTTTAATACCCTTTGCATCATGGGAATTTTCTGTGGTTAATGGTAAGAGAATAACTATGGTTTTGAGAGGTTTGTGTATTTTATATGGTTTGCATTTTAAAAGTGTGTCATTTCTACTTGTTTTTCAGAGAAGACATTTCTGTCACTAACAAAGTGGATGGTGAGCAAAGGTGGTGGCCGTGTTTTGAAGCAGCACCTGGGTTTTGCAGATGTATTTTTGTGAGGATAAATTCAGAGGATAAAACATAATGCACTGCAAAACGTCCTAAGACAGGAGAAATGGTGAAGATACACTGTTCCAGCATTGGAAGACTGTATTTTTAAGTGTTATATATACAATGTTTTAAATAAAGAATTTGATATTTTGTAATTATTGTGTCTGTTTTAACTGAATGCCAGTAGTACCTATGTAGAGTAAAAATAAAATGAATTTTATATAAAAATGATCAAATCTAATTAAATTTATATTAAAATGAACGAATTACAGTACTATACTGATGAATTGGATTATTTTTACAGTAATTTACTGTAAAACAATACAGTTTACAACTTTAAATAAAATACAGTTTGCTACTGTAAATCTTAATTAGTTATCTCAGCAGTAGATAGATAGCAGATAGCCTTCTTCTACTGAGATGCTAAAAACAAACAGATGCAGCTAGTACTCGCAATACTAAAGTCGATGATACAAACACATTGCGGTTTATGCCAGTCAGATAGTGGAACGACACTCAGGTTTGAAGTAAAGTTTAAGTGTGAGAAAAATACTGAAAGAAACAGCAACAGATTCAAAACCGTACACATTTTGCAGTTTTACAAACCACAAGTATATTCTGCTGTCATAATGACAAAATGTGAACAGAAACTATACTGACATGGTAATCTATCAATCTTGTGAACTGTGCAGAGAGACTGCTGTCAACCACCCACTTTTCTTCAACCCAATCCAAGCTTAAATGCATATCAATCAAAATGGAGCAAGCTGTGGAGAAATTAGCCCATCAGGTCTTGATTCGTCTTTTTATTCTCCTTTAAAAGGTTAAGAATGTAATGTCTGTGCAACTAGCATCATCAAATGCAATTGCCAACATAATGACTGTTTATCCTACAGAAAATCCTTAGGGTAATAAACAGGTTAACGGGGGGGGGGGGGGGGGGGGGGGGGGGGGGGTCATTAAGCAGTCATTACTCCAGTCTTCAGTGTCATATGATCCTACAGAAATAATTTTAATATGCTGATTTGGTGCTCAAGAAACACATTATTATTATTATTATTATTATTATTATTATTATTAACAATTTAGAAAACAGCATTTATTTGAAACAGAAATATTTTGTAACATAATAAATGTCTTTGCTCTCACTTTTGTTAAATGCAACCTGATCTCATGAAGAAAATGTTCTTGTGGGAACTTTTGTCACAAGACGCGAAGTACGTACCACCATGTACGTTTTGTGACATATTTGATGTGAAATGTCCACTGGGTGGCTCTAAAAGATTTGTTTTTTTATGATGTGTTTGTTTTTTTCTGCGGAACAGATAAATGTACTTGTCACCCCAGTTTTTACTTGAAATGTCGGTTGAGTGGCGCTAAAACTCTAAAACGTTTTAAAATAATGTACCATCTGCAATACCCCTAAACCTACCCGATAGTATGAACAAAAGCGAATGAGACGTAAAACCGTAATCGCAAACATGCCCTTTTGGCTTGTTTTTTGATCTCTCATCTTTCAGCTCTTTCATCGTGAGTCATGTGTTTGATGGGATTCGTACCCAAGGATTCCACATCCTAAGTCCAATTCCGTGCCGGCTGAGCTACCGAGCAAACTTGTTACGTCCTGAAAGCGAAACATATGGAGCTGTGATCATAACTGTGTATGAAAACGATTACAAGTGCTCGATGTTTTACCCATCTAGTGTTCATTTCTGTTGTAAGCTGCAGTGATATGTCCTTATCGGTATGTATTTCGCATCTTGCGATAAAGTTCCCACAGGTCCGTTTTCGTCATGAGATAAGGTAGGTTAACTGTCTCCTTGCCGAAATTTCTTTCCAAAAAAATAAATAAATAAAATAACCCCAAATGGAGGTGAAGTGATTTACACTGTAAATAATCTACTGTACATCATATTTATATATACAAAAATTGGAATTATAACATATTGTTTTAACAGTGATTAAAATGCTGACTGACAGTTTGCAACACATTTATTTGCAACCAATTAAACGCATCTCTTAATTTACAATTTTGACTGTAAATGTTAAAATATGCAAATATTTATGGACTACATTTCGAGTAAAGACTATTTTAGCATTAACTTTAAATTCTGATTGTCAGAGATGACAGAAGAGGTCCTTGTGGTGGCATTTTTAAAGAGCTCACTTCATTTTCCAATTTGCATTACTTAATGAACTATCCACTTGAAATGATGTTGTGATTGACTCGGCTGAGCTTGAGAGGAAGAGAGCAAATGAGCGAGTGAGAGAGAGAGGCGGAGAAAACAAATGAGAAAATCTCTCCAAACATTCTAACTAGCAAACTGATATTTGGAAAGGACCAGCGAGTTCAAGTCATAAGCATGTAGGTGGGCATTTACATCCTTTTTTTATCATCGGTGTGTGTCGGAAAATCCTTGATAGTATGAAGCTGTCACTTTGATAACTTCCAAAGAGAAATAAACATACATCCTGATGCTTCTTCTGCATCATTGAACCAGATTAAATAATCACAGTCCAACAGACACCAGACAATCAACACAGTTCTGACAGGAGCCAATGATCCAGGCCACATAAATTACACACCCAAAGGGATGTCTTCGGGACACACCATTGAGCAATTCAATGAGATTTCAGAACACTGATGAGCTACCAAATGTTTGGGATGGGAGGGGAAAGACCTATATCTGTGTAAGTAGGGTTGTGATTCCCTATATTCCATTAGCATACTCCATAAATAGCTTTCTCCCTGTGAGTCTGAGTGTCATCAACCTGATCTAGGACATTTATCATGGAAGGAGAGACACATTCGTAAAGTGACATCTTAGTAGGCTGATCTCCAGACCGCTGTAGCAAAAGTCCCACAATTTTTGTGACCTACTCCCCCTAGCCAGAAGGTCAAGACACTGCGGTCAATGTCAAAAGCTGCTTGACTGTCCTTCAGACACCACAATGTCACAGGGAACTATAATGAGGAAGTAACTAAAAGTAGTATGAATTTAATTGCATTTTTCATTAGCTGAACAGTAACTGTTTCCAAAATAGTGTGGCTTTTCGAGTAACAGTGACAGCTGGAAAGTCTGGTTTATTTTAATGATTCAGTTCATTCTGAATGTTCATCCAAATAATTCATTAAAAAAAAGAAGATTCATTAATTCATATTATTTATAGAAAAAATACATAGTTGATGCTTGATACTATTCTTGTCCCAGTTACACACAGTGCATAACCTTGTTTTCAGTTTTAATAGTTGTGTTTAGTGTAAATGTATAGATTAAAATACAATTATGTTATTCTCATTGAGTTTCTCATTGTTTTTGCACCAAATAAATACTGTTCTGTGTTTAAAAATTTTTTAAAAAAGTGGTTTAGGGTTTACATTGAAACAATTTTCACCCAGAAACAGTAAACTTCTAGTAAATTTCACAAACATTAAAAAAACTAAATAAAAATAAAAAAGGCAAGTAACACACTGAATTAATCTCTTTTTTTATTTATAATGAAAATCATTTTACTGTGTAAAGTGCCTAGATATTTTTATAGTGTAGATTGTTTAAATAGTTTTTCACAATGTATTTTTAATGCATATTGCTTAAATACTTTTTTTACAGTAAACTGAAAAAATATGTGATATACACTGTAAAAAATGTACTGTAAAAAAGTAATATTACTAAAATAAACAAAAAATAACATTTTAAGCTATATACACTGTAAAAATACTGTACAGCAAAAAATGAGATATTACTTAAAAATAAACTATTTTAAGTGAAAAACACTGTAAAAAAAACTGTCTTAGGTTTTCACTCTACAAGCTGCTGATAATAGCAGCTTCGCCAACACTCACTAAAAACCAACAAAACTACTTTAAAATAACCTTAAAAAGATGCTCTGCTTGACTTTACATTTTCAACAAGTGGCTATTTAATGGAAAACAATGTTCCACACAGGTGATCCGGCAACTGAGGTGATGAAATACATGCTGGTTAAACATGCCACCTTAAAACGAAGCGCGTGACATTTACAAGCTATTTACAGAGACAGTAGAATTTATCTATTATTAACGTATAACCTACTGAATTATTAACAATACCACAAGGGAATTGTTTATGCTTTGTAATGTGTAAACCTCTACCACTGAATTGATGAATAAATCACATTTGTTCTTGCAGGTGTGTGTGGGCATGCTGGGACTGGCAATTACGCCAAAACAAGGGTATTAAAAAACAAACATAATTACTCACAGTCTTCGGCAGTGCTGCGAACAGGCATTTTCCTTACCTGCGGATACGTCACAATACAACCACACACCCACAGCTGCGATTAATTCACCCTAATTCACAAGCTAATTAAATTTGTCAGAACCGAGCGCACTTTTTCCCATTTTTGCGGCTTCAAATTCAACAAAACAAATCCGAGACGTATCTCAGTTATGTGCGTGAAATAAAAAAATATGCAGAAATTCATATAAGAGGTCAAAGTCGGTAATAACCTGTGCAAATGGCACATCTTCCACAGAAGGTTAAATATGCATGCATTCACACATTTCTCATGAAGCACCGGCTCCCAAACCTTCAGCTATATAAGCGGGGTCAAACGGGACACTGTCCTCCTTTCATTGAGGTTAATAATTTAGAGAGCAATTAGACAGGGAAGTGAGACGGTTTCATGTACTGGCGGGGGGAAGCAGGGGTGGTTAGGGGCCGTCCACGCTCCCAAGCCTTGATCTCGGGGCCCGGGGATCTACGTTGTGACAGTGACATTAACGAGCATTCGCAGTGAGCGCGAGGCCGGCTCTGTGCCCATTAGCAAGCTCCCATCAGAGTAATTAGAGGACATATGCTCAAGATCAGCACTTTCGGAAAGCCGTGCCAATGAGGGATTGATTTCTGGAGGATTTTTCGTACTTGGGCCCCCTACCTGAGCGCACATAATCTAATCTGGCAGTCTGTAGAGTAAACACACAACAAAAACTGCCTACGCGATTGATCTGACTGGAGTGGCTTGTGAAATCGATGCCTTTATTGTGACAATTAAGCAGGAAAAGGCAACCACTGAAATGTGCCATGCGCAACCCGACTTCAGTTTCCCTCAAGTACAACTATAGAGGCTATAATAAATTATATCTATTAACACAAATAGCATTTGCAATTGGTTAAAGTCGGGGTTAAAAGTCTCTTATGCTCACCAAGGCTGCCTTTATTTGATCAAAAATACAGTAAAAACTGTAATATATTAAAATATTATTACAATTTAAAATAAATGTTTTGTATTTTACAATGTAAAAATGTATTTTATTTCTTTGATGGAAAAATTCCAACAGCCGTTACTTCAGTGTCACATGATCCTTCAGAAATCATCCTAATATGCTAATTTGTTGATCAATTATAATCACTTATTATTGGTGCTCAGTTATTAATAATGGTTCTTCTTATTATTATCAGTGTTGAAAAAAAAGTTTCAGCTGCTTACCATTTTTAAAAAAAAAATACTTTTTTATTTAGGATTCTTTGATGAACAAAAAGTTAAACATTTTTTGAAACCTTGTGGAAGATTATAAATGTCTTTACTGTCACATTTGACCAATTTAATATGTCCTTGCTAAATAAAAGTTGTCAAATCGATTAATCATGATTAATCACATACAAAATAAAAGTTATATGGTTAATTATATATATACATATACATATATATATATATATATATATATATATATATATATGTATATATATACATATATAGTTGTATTTACATATATACACAGTACACTAATCGCATCCAAGTACAATTAATCGCATCCAACACAGAAGTTTGTGTTTACATAACATATGTGTGTGTACTGTGTATATTTATATGTATATCCTGTATAAATACACACAGTACACACACATATTATGTAAATACAAACTTCTATGTTGGATGCGATTAATCATGATTAATCGATTTGACAGCCCTAATATATACATATATATTTGTTTCACATGCTATGAAAATTTAGGGTTTATTTAAGATTTCATTTAATAGAATTACTATAATAAGTGGTTATAATTGCATATATTATTACTATAATAATATAATACTATAATAAGTGGTTAATAATTTAGCTTTAAATTTAATTATTGATGTTTTTAAAGATTAACTTTAAGTGAGCATTAAATGACGGCAAAGGTTAGCTGTCCATATATATGCCAGCACACGTAACCTTAATCACAACCTACATTACTGCTCCGTTCCACCTCACTGAGCTCGACTGACAGTAATGCATTTGTCAGATACAGAATACCTATATTGTTGCGTATAGAGGTCAGCTTTCAAATTTAAAGTGTTAATGTGGAAACAGATTAAACCTGAAAGGAGCAATATGTTACAGTTTAAAATTGGGGCTTCGTCGCATTCAACCCCCACGTACGTGTTTATCAATCAATACTGCTGGATGGCAGATTCCAAATCGATGGTATATGAAAGATGGTATTTGTATGCTTATTTGCTGAATTCAGTTCTCAAAGAATAGTCAAACTTGGCAAACTCCCTCAACTGTTATTCATTCAGTCGCAGGAGACTGACTAATCAGATGTGCGTCTGTTCCATACATGCAGTGTTCCGTGAAACAGAGATGGAACTAGGTTGCTTTGAATGCCGGTGTCTTTGTGTGCCTTCAACACAGAGAGAGAGAGAGAGAGTTGGTCAGCTCTCTAAAATAGCACAGTCTCAGATGGTGCATAGGGCAGAGAGATGCACAGTGGTATTGATTCAAGCATTTGAGGGAAAATAAACAACAGTTTGCGACTTCCGTCAACAGTGCACAAAATAAACATGGAGAAAAACTAAAATCAGAGGTCAGTAAATCTCCCTGAGCAGAGCTGCTTTAGCTCCTCGTTTCCTTGGAAATATTCCTCTGTTGTACTCTACGGCCGCTCAACAGGAAATGGAGGGGGTTATCAAAAGTAACATAGCCCTCTCATGTTGGCTAAAGCATGCCAATCATTTTCACTAATGTTTGGGGTTTACTATCACAGCAGGGAGAAAGTTTATCTGTGATTGACCCTACTAAACATTCATTTATATGCAACTTTTTTTTTTTTTTTTTGCATGTGTGTGGCATCAGTATTTCTTTTGTAAAAAATAACCAAACTTCCTGGTTGTAAATGGTGTATTATACACATCTTTACATACATCTGTAAGATTTTTAAGTTGTTTTTGATGTTTTAAATCTCTTATGTTCACTAAGGCTTCATTTATTTGATCACTACACTACTATTGTGAAATATTATTACTATTTAAAATAACTGTTTTCTGTTTTAATATAGTTTATAAAGTAATGTATTCCTGTGATGGTAAAGCTGAATTTTCAGCATACTCCAGACTTCAGTGTCACATGATCCTTCAGAAATTATTCTAATATGCTGATTTGCTGCTCAAGAAACATTTCTTATTATCAATGTTGTAAACAATTGAGCTGTTTAATATTTTTGTTAGAAACAGTGATACGTTTTCTCCAGGATTCTTTGATAAATACAAAGAAAGAAAAAAATCCAGCATTTATTTGAAATAGATTTTTTTGTAACATTATATATTGTTTTTACTCTCACTTTTTTTTATAAATTTTATGCATTCAAGTATTAATTTATTTATTAAAAAAAAAAACCCTTACTGACTCCAAGCTTCTCCTCTGCATTCTCTTTTTCAGAGCCTAGATATCAGGTCCCTCGTTCATTTCAGGATATCTAATATTCAGGGAATAAATAAATAAATAAAATCTTTAAAATTGGACATCTGAGATCAGCGCACAAAAGCAAAAGCAGACTTCAAAAAGCTTTCGACATGCCGCATGATTTGAGGTATCATTCATGTCCACAATAAACGGTGTGGGACAAGTTACTCATCAAAGTTAGCATTAGGGGTTTGTTCAAATCCCTCATCCTTGCAGTAGCAAGTGCCACAAAAATTACAGTATTTATGACTTGAGTGCTGACAATCTAAAACCTCTTGAACCTTTCAAAAACACGACTAATAGACATCATCAGTCCTCAATGTCAGCGGTTCTCTGGTTTGTATGAATTCCACTAGAAAAGGTCCGTGCACAATTTCTCCACAGATTCAGCACACTTGGGGGTTGCAGACAGGGTGAATGGCAGACCGCTGGGTCCCGGTAAGGCATGACGTTAATGGCCCTTAGCAAATGTGCCGGGCCCGGAGCTGTGAACCACAGCCGGGTCCATTTCACGGTGTCTGCCTGAGACCCGACCGCATTCACTCTCTCTGATGAAGAGTTGCTGGAGATACAACAGCCTGCGAGCAGGGCCGGCGGGCCACGTATCAAGAAATCGCCGTTTCGCTTAGTGCTTCAAGATGGAATTGATGCACTATGTGTACAGCATATTTCTCTTATGTGACATACAAAACTTTAAAGTCTGTTAAGGACAACATGGTGATGACATGTTCAAACAGAAGTAATAGTTCAGCAAAAAATGTATATACAATGAAATTAAAAGGAGTTCAGTGTTGTTTTGGACCCCATTGACTTTCATTATAGACAAAAACAGTTTAAACATACGAAATATATTCTTTTGTGTTCCACATGCATATAGATTTGGAACAACATTTCACAGAATTTAAATTTTTCAGTGAACTATCCCTTTAAAGTTGAAGGCGATATCTTGTTGATTTAGCTGACACGGTTTTATACACCAAATGTAACATCATGTATGTAATGTGTAAATGACAGTTGCCACAAAAAAAATAAATAAATAAATAAATAAAATAAATAAATACATAAATTAAGCAGGTACTTTTTTTTAACATTGGTCATAATAAGATGTTTCTTGAGCAGAAAATCAGCATATTAGAATGATATCTGAAGGATCATGTGACACTAAAGACTGGAGTAATAGCTGCTGAAAATTCAGCTTTGCCATCACAGAAATAAATAACAGTTTAAAATATATTCAACCAAATCAGCTATTTTAAATATGTAATAACATTTCACAATATTACCATTTTTATTGTATTTTTGGTCAAATAAATACAGCCTTGGTGAACTAAAAATACTTTTTTTCAAAAACCTTACACACACACACACACACACACACACACACACACACACACACACACACACACACACACACAATAAACCATGCAGTCTTATAATTGGAATACTCTTAGCAGGGCGTCCAAAGACTTTCATTAAAGCACCATTGCCAAAAAATCTAATAAAACTAAATAAAAAATACAGGGTAAGACTGAATAAATAAAACTGATATAAACTGTATGTAAAATAAATAAATAAATAAACAATAATAATAATATTTATCTGAACAGGAAATAGTGCTATGCTGTACCCTTATACACACATTATTTTGAAGAAGAACGAAGCGTAATCTACAAAAACTTCCTTCTTGACCTCAAGAGAAGGTAACTTCTGCAGACTTGGACTCTCAAGAGATGTTCTGTCAAATCCTATCTGGAATCATTGCACGTTTTTCTACTTCACTCTGCACTGCTTGATTACATTGCTTTGAATAAGTCTCTCTTTGGATTTCTATTCTATAAAATTCTTCAGAAATGTTTCATTGAGCATGTAATCCCAGCTGCTCTTCACTTGAGGCTGCTGTTTTGATCAGTTTGTTCAAACTGTGTCTCCTCTAATAGCCCTGGGCACAGAGCAGCCTCAAAATCAACTCTATGTTTCAGTCTAATTCACTTGTATAACACTAAGTGTTTCATTAATGTTACTTCGCAATATCAAGAGACACAGTTATAGCCATATCTGTAAACAATTTTGGAAACTTTCTCTTTGCTCCCTTGCTGGTTGAAACAATCCTTGCAGCTGTTGTGTTAATAACTTTTAGTAATTGTGTCTTATTTTTCCTCCCGTTGTGTAAAGGCTCTAATGAGCATGAAATACAAATAAGAACAGGTGCATATTTTAAAATTAAATCATATTTCAAAATGAGCCTTTTGACACAAAAAAATGGAAATTATAAACTTATATAAATATCCTGATAAACAACAGTGTAAACTACACTAGTACGCAGAGGCCAGGCTATGATTTCAGATGTTATTTACATATCCTCTTCCTTCGGCTATATAAGTTTACATATATTAGTATTAAAAGTACAGTAGCAAAAAAAAAAATAATAATTTTGAAGGTCTAAATGGTTTGAAAAATCTGCCAAAAATAAAGCCTAAATCAATAATGTAATTGGACTTCAGCAGGAAAAAATAACAAACTTTTAGAATATGCCTCCATTAATGCCATTTGGATGGTAAATTATAACATATAGTGTAACTACTATATTAGAAAGTCAGTCAGCTGTTGACTTGCTCCAGTGGAGAGCATGATAGACTGATTGCCAATCAAATCAGGCCACTTGGCGCCTAAAGGGCAGTGCAGGAGTACTCTCATGACAAATAAGGAAAACAAATGTACAATGAAACACTAAGTTATTGTACCATGAAGTCCATAAATCTATTAGAAAGGGCAGAAGGGGCTTATGGATTTCATTAATCATGGAGGGTGGTAGAGAACACAATAGCAGAGCAACAGGGCTGCCAGCAACAGAGAGGTTCAAGTGTTTTGCTTTGCACCAAAGACCTACATTATGCACATCTAAACCATTAATTTGCCATAAAAGCTGCATTAAACACATGGTTTGCTTGGATATCTTCTAGACTGACATGAGATTTTAAATAACAGACTAAAATACGACACGAGTATAATACTGCTTTTATTTAATTGACAAGAAGTTAATATCGAGCAACTTACATTTCAGACACAAAATTGTAGGTTACTTTGTCGAAAATCCTTCAGAGCAAATCCACAGCAGTTTTAACTGTAGTAGTGCCGTTCTTGAGTAAAAACTTGTTCCTGAATGAATCAGTTGAATGAATGATTCAGCAACTCACTCATAAAGAATCACTTCTTCGCTAATGAATGTATCAATGTTTTGAATGAATCACTTGAGTGAAAGATTCAGTGACTAAAAACTTCAATGACAAAGACGACTGCTTGTTCATTCCTAAATAAATCCATGTTTTGGACAAATAATTTAAGTGAATGATTAATTGACTCACTAATAAAGACAGTCATTTGTTGCCACCTATTGGCAACAGTTTTCTGTTGAACTGTATGTGAGTACTACTGAGAGCTTAGAGACAAACAAATTCAAGAAATGTACAAATCCAAACAAAATATTCCGAATACGTTTTCTGCAATATTTACAATATTCTCAAAATTGACCAAAAATATTTAAATATATTTTATAGCATAAAATGTGCCCGATCCACTGAATCTGAAAGCAGATTTTGGAACTGACTTCCAAACAGTCATTGTTATCAGCCAATGACGATAATCTCAAACTGGTAAAAAAAAAAAAAGTTGCAAGTAATTAGTAATTGATCTACATAGCAAAATATTTGTGAATTTTAAATTCAGTCGTGACATTACATTTTCACATTCGGCAGATTTTTTTTTTTCAAAGACAGTTACATCGCATTGCATCCAAGGCACAATGTATCTGTTCTTGCTTTCCCTGGGAATCGAACCCATGATCTATTGTTTGAGCTACAATGCAGTGCCATGTTCATTCTCTGAAATAATCACACCATTATAAATAACCTCTTTGTCGTCGGATACATAATCAAATCAAATGCTTACAGTTTATTTGTGAATTCACAATAGTGCACAATATCCACAGCAATAATCCCCAGAGATTTACACCATGTGGGTGGTAAACTAAAACATTTTCAAAGGGAGCATTGTGTCTGTCAGCATGACATGTTTGGCTTCAGATTCTTCTTTTAAAAACAGAATGTGACAGACAGTGTGGGAGTCAGATACTCAGCAGGTTTGGGAAAAAGCATCAGGTCGAGAGAACAGCATCTGCTTACTCACAGCTCTCGACTGGGGATCTCCCAATAAAGCCGCATAGCTCACATTAATTTAGCCCAACACAGCCTTTATGGGAAATGATTCTGGAATCTGTTCAAACACACCGACCCCCAATTGCCCCACAAGAGTACCCCCCAAAAAAGACAGAGTGCTTGTTCTGAATTTCTAAAAGAAAGCCCAGCCTCTGTGGACCCCATGTTTTTCCCCTCAGCTCTGGCTGCCGCAATGCTGTCTGTCTAGCCAGGCTTCGATTTGCTCTTAAGGAAGTGTAAACCATACCAATTACAGCTCTGCGATTGTGTGGACACGCGTGAGAGAGCCTCTGCTGAGGATAGAGGAGGAGGAAAGAGAATGGAGTGGAGGGGTTTGCAGACAGGGTTGGGATATTTGCAGGGCACTGGAGTGTGTACAAAAATGGACCTACAGGGACACGCAAGAGACAGACACGCAAAGACAAACATAAATAGAAAGCAAACACTTATTTGTACATATTCAAAAGATTGTATAGCTTCATGAGAGTTTATCAACAAAAAAATAAATTTGTCAAGGCCACTGACCTGCTTGTTTGCAATCAAATTTACAGCTCAACTGTACTATGGGTGCTATGTAATCACTGTGACTTCAGCTGAACAGAAATATAGGCTTTGAGCAAACAAAATTACATTGTATAGGTCACTGTTTTTATATAAGAAATACCCTAGTTCATCCAAAAATGAAAATTTGCTGATAATTTACCCACCCTCAGGCCATTAAAGATGAATTTGTTTATTCATTGGAACAGATTTGTAGAAATTTAGCATTATATCATTTGCTCACCAATGGATCCTCCGCAGTGAATGGGTGCCGTCAGAATGAGAGTCCAAACAGCTGATAAAAACATCACAATAAGCCACAAGTAATTCACACGATTCCAGTTTATCAGTGTCTTGTGAAGCGAAAAGTTGTGTGTTTGTAACAAATCCATCGAGGCGTTTTTAACTTCAAACCGTTGCTTCAGGCTAAAATACAAAAATAAAAGTCCTCTATCCATAATATTGCTTTCTCCAGTGAAAAAGTCATGTTGTCTGGCATTAAATTATGGACTGGAGTCGTGTGGATTGCTTGTGGATTATTGTGATTATTGTTTTTATCAGCTGTTTGAACTCTCATTCTGACGGCACCCATTCACTGTAGAGGATCCACTGGTGAGCAAGTGATGTAATGCTAAACTTCTTCAAATCTGTTCTGGTGAAGAAACAAACTCTTCTACAGTACATCTTGGATGGCCTGAGGGTGAGTAAATTTTAAATACTCAAAGAAAAAAATTTAAATACTCAAATGAAAAAAATTACTTAACAAATAGCACTTCGAAAACCAATAACACACTCACAGTGAAGAATTTTAAAAACGCCATATACCACTAAAAATAATCTACCACTTTGCTAAATACTGTGCTATACACATGCTATATGCATATAACAGGTCATTAGAATAATATAGTTTATTAAAATATGCACTGGTGTACATTATGTTCTTTATGATAGGCTACATTTATTTTGTAAAGTAGAATCTCGAATATGGGGTCTTTGTAATGATTCAAACACCGTCACGATCCATAATGTGTTCTCTTCTGCTTTGAGCAAATTATGTCCCAACAGGCTTTTGAGGTAATTACATAAAGGCCATTATTAATCTTTTCCTACAACGGACACACTGCATTGTCAGAGCCACAGACATTACATTTGTTTGCCATACAATAATCAACTTCTCAAACTGAAGACTCTTGCAGTATTTCTGATTTGCAATTTTCTTTCTATGTTCGCCAGATTCTGCCAAGGTCTTGACTGTGAGTTCAGCTGCTCTGATTTTGAGGTGAAGGTTCACGAGAGATGCTGCATCAAATCAATTCAGAACAACAGAACCATCGTACCAATGTTTCATTTTCTTTTCCATGTTTCTGTTTATTTATCTGTGTCAGACTCATGAATAAAAAGTAAAATAGAGATGTGCATGTGAGAAAACAAGATGAACTTGAAAGAAAATATGATACTAGTGTGACTCTAACTCTCAACCCAATGTGCAGAGGTGGTTGTTGTTAACTAAACTTTTATATTTTTAAACCATTTTTTGGTCATTTAAATGAAGCTGAAATTAAATAAACATAAACATTAGATTAAAAACTTAAACTTTAAAAATAATAATAATGTCAAATTAGAAATGTTGCCTTTGGCAACTAATGAGAAATACAGTATGTTTAAGTTACAAAAACTGCTAAAACTGAATTAAAGCTATATAAATTTATATTAAAGTTAATTAAAGCTAATTAAAACTTTCAGAAGCTTCAATTAAAGCTAAATAAAAACTAATAAAAATGACAAAGCACCTAACAAAATTACTAAAATATATGAAAATATAATTTCAATTCAAAATATTAATAAATTCTATAATAGTAGATAAATAATACCAAAATAACATTATTTTAAATCTATGTTAAATGCTCCAGATAATTCATACCCACTTTTCTGCCTACTGTATAAAATAATATTTTACATGAATAATTCACCCCAAAATTAAAACTTTGTCATTACTCATATTCACATTGTTCCAAACCTGTATGACTTTTGTTCGTGGGACACAAAATAATGTTCATAATGTATTCTCCATACAATGAAAGAGAAAGGTGATCAGAGACTGTCAAGTTTCAAAAAGACATAAAAGCACCATAAAAGTAGTCAAAACAACATATTTCAAGTCTTTTTATAACAGACAATATGTTTTATGAGGAACAGAGTCAGACAGAAATGAAAGTCCATACTTACTAAAACTGAATGTGACATACGGTATTTGAACATTAACATATATGAATGACTTTTATAGAATACAGCACATAAGTTGCATGGACCACTTGTATGGTATCTCTTACCACTGTTGAAGTTTGACAGACTCTAGTCCTCACTGATTTTCATTGCATTGAAATTCATACACATTTGAATTAAAAAAAAAAAAAGAAAGAGAAAAAAAACCTTTTGGCTGAGCTATTTCTTTAATATCACTGTGTTATATGACCACAAGATGATCCTGCCGAGCCTGAGCACACAATATGATTGATGCTGTGTGGCCACTGCTGCAGGATGAAGTGGATTATGGGAATTAGAGGTCCACAGAGCCCCATTAGACTCTTAATATGGATTGGGCGGAACCCATTTATGCAATACAGCAAAAACCTATTTTGCTCTTAAAGCATCAGCGTCTACACTGTTTTTTGAATTGGCCCATCGGGTGCAGGAACTTCATAAAAAAATATTCCCATAAGGCAACAGTCATCTAAACATCACATCAGCTGATCTTCACGTAAACCGGTGAGAATTCCTTCTTCATAGCAGAAGACTTGCCAAGATATTTTACTTTGTCAGTTGATCTTCTGACAACAAATCAAGCTGACGGGTTTATTTGAAATATATCCCGATTACATTCACTAAATTCCACCAGCGGCATGAAGACGATGTGCACAGCGCATTAACACGTGGCCTCATGGAATACTGCACCACCGGCAATAAACTGTGCGATAACCTCATTCACAAAACAGTTTAGATTCCTATCTTTTTTTGATAAGGGACAACAGAAAGAAAACAAGAAATTACAAGGCTTAAACCAAAATAGGAGACAAAACTGAAAACGAGTGGCTTGATGAATTCTAATTAACGTCATTGGTTGAGGAAAATGAAAGCACACACGGCCTCAAGTCTTTTGACTTCTTGTGCCTCCACAGACCCCTCTTGTCCTCTATGCGAGTCACTTTTTGATGGCATATGAAAGTGACAACATTTCCAATGAGGGAGCTGAACAAAAGCATGGGTTGTATTTGAAAAACATCTCTTTGACCTTTAGAATCTGCCATTAATTGCTAATGCCAGACAAGAGAAGGATTTCAGTCTCCTGCGAAAACGAAATTAGAGGCGAGGCGGCCAGACCCAGGAATGAATGCCGCGAGATTGAACTATTACGCGCGTATGTGTGCGGTGATAAAAGCCAGGCATATGCTGGCATTTCCAACATTGCAGAAAAAGCCAACAGACCCTCTCTCTAGGGAGCTGAATCCCTTGTTGATAGGAAGCATTTTGTCTTGATATTTTTCCACATAAAAGCAAACCATAAAAGGTTTGTGAGTAATGCAAAATAGATCGAGCGCTGCACAGGTATTCACTTAACAGCCTTTGTTGTTTACATTTACTCATTTGGCAGATGCTTTTATCCAAAGCACTCAAAATATACATTGTATCAGTACATGACCTTGGTGTTACAGAAATAGCTGCTGTTGATGGTGTGACAAAAGAATAGTTTGTGTTGAAAACAAAGCTTGAACTTCACCTCAAGTGCTGCAAAACATCTCTGCACTTTGAATTCATGATGAACATTTATACATTTGCTGACAACACAAAACCAAGTGCATGATCACAGAATCTTGATCGTTTTGATCGGGCGTGTAAAAATAAGACACTCAAACCACATCACTAAAAGTTGAAATTCCACCATTATGTTCTGGTTATCGCATATTCCCAGATAAAAATATATTAAAAAGTTTTCTGGTGGAATCCAGACAGGAAAGGACCTTTGCACCTCTGTGTCTCTGGCATCCTGTTCTGGAGAGATTAAAAAGATAGTTTTAATAGGCCTGTAATGCTCTTGGGCCTTATCAAGCTTGCACACTTGTACATGTAGGGGATCTACAAATTCTATTATGAGAAGGCGCTGCCATTATTTTCGGAGAGAGAGAAAAAAAGGAGAGGAGCTTTGGCGAGCTGATGAAGAATGTGCCGGTTTTTGAACATTTTATCACCATAAAAAGTTACATTCAGACTGGTGACATGCATTAGAGCCGCATGATGTCGCGTCTAAATCTCCGTTTGTCTTAACAAGCCTGTTATTTATAGTGACGTAGTTTTTCATCGTGCTCATGCATGAAGCTGGGCGACAGGCCTGTTAAAGTTGATCAAGTTATTCAGCATTGGAGTTACTCCAGTACAGCAGGTGGCGGTTATGCACCTTAAAAAGTAGTTGCCTCCCGCCAATTAAAAATAAGAAGAAGCGTTGGAGTTGAATACTCCCAATAGTTTTTTTTTTTTTTTTGGTGTGTAATTTGCATTCAGATTTTTGTTTTTGTTAGTTCAAAGGAACTCAAAACGTTGTGGATGCCGTTGTTTATTTTTGTGTGAGGAGAGTTGGCTGATTTGTTGGATGGGATCGTGTATTGTTCGTGTTCTCGGGCTGATCTCCGTTGGACAGGATTGTGGCCTCGTTGGATCAAGCTGTGGCCTTCAGGATTACGGGGACAATCGTTGGGGATCATAGAGCGAGCAAACATTACCCTGCCTATCCGGACACCTTTCAGTGCTCTGTCCATTGTACATTGATGTACATTATTTTCTTCATTTTTCACTAAATGCTGGTAAGCAAGTAATCTTTTCTTTTCAACGAGTATAAGACTGAACTGTGCTTCCACGTGTGAAAGAATCTTTCATACGTGGAACTGTGACCTGTGAATTTCCCTACAAAGTGATTCATATACTTTCTTTTGCAAGTCTACGAAAATTCTGACTCATGAATGGACTGAATATAATTTTTCCTTGATTTTTGATGTGAACTCTTCAAAATTTGAGCTGAACTGATTGAATCAAGCTGATTGTGAATGTATAACTTCATAACTTCTCGTGCAGTAAAAGAGGAACACTGATTGTTGTTTAAGGTTCAACAGAAATAGTCACAGATTGTTGACATTTTCTTTATTGTTGTCAATATTTGATTTCATTCTGAACTGACTGAATTTGAAATACTTTCACTCTTCCTGTGACAAAACAAGAGAAAAGAAAGAAGTCACAAATCATTTAATTAGTATTATACTAAGGAGTGGGGGCATCTTGCCTCTCCTGTTAGACCTGGGGAGGGTGGGTTGTGTAGTCAAAAGCTCTTATCTTCTAAGTTATCTGTATACACACACACTCCAGGGGCCACCGTGACTAAAGTAAATCCTGGAGCCCACCTCACCTCATCCATAGCACCACATCGCAACATATAACCACCTGTTATACAGAGACCTAAAGCATTGGGTGGGGGGACTAAGATCCTGGTACTCACTCAGTCTTCCTTAGTTAAGTCCTTAATATTTCCCCCACAAGGCGGTGACACATTCCCCTCCGCCGCATACGCCAAGCTGCTTTGGGCAAATACAAATCATGCAAAGCTTCCAACTCTATAGCAGTCCAAAAGCTCAAAAGTCCAATGGTCTGAATTATCTTTACATTTGGCATTGCAGGGTGGCAAATTCTGCACAGAAAGATAGATATGAGAATGCAACCAAAAAGGATTAATTCAACTGAGAATCTTTGGTGGAGCTGCAATAGAAATGGAGAGTTCATTTAATCCTTTATTTATTTATTGTGGACGTATTGTGCACAAACAGCCAGAAAATGCACTGATTTCGTACACAGTTGGTTCAACGGTTGAAGCCAAATCCAAATTAAAAGGTTATTCTATTAAATCCATCAATCACTGTTTCACATTTACATGTCTAATCTGAAAGTACATGTGCCTCAGAAACAAAATGTTGCAAATGTTATATTGAATACTAACACAGATGAAGATAGCAAACTAAGACTCTTTATCTCTTTATCTTATCAGAATCTGATTACCTTTCTATCAATAATAATCACAATATTATAAAAAAAATAAAAAATAAAAACTGGAAAAAATGCTGTAAAAAACATTACATGTTCTCTCAGGGTTGTGTCACTGCATATGTGAAATAATGAAAAAATGTGTGAGAACATGAAATATGAATGTTGTTGCATTGCTAAACAATAAAAAAGGCCAGTTATAAACTTCTTTTTGAAAATATCAATACTTTCAAATTTAAAAACTAACTTTAATATATTAAATAAATAAATAAATGTGCTTCCAAGTCCTCTAAAACCATACAACAGCTTTAAGTGAAGATTAGATTAAAAAGTCTTTATCTGCTGAAAATCTTTCCCCTACCCATTAAACAAAAAGTTGTGCAAAATACGAACGCTTGCTTGCTCAGAAGGAAGGAAGGAAGGAAGGAAGGAAGGAAGGATGGATGGAATTCACAATTCTGACACAATTCCGAGTTTACATCCTGCAATCCTGACATTTTTTCTCACAATTTTGCAATTCTTAATTTACATCTCTATTTTTTTTTTTTTACTATGGAAGCTTGTTTCCAACACGGGATAAAAAAACAATCACAGTTGTAGGCTTTATTTCACAATTCTGCTTTTGTTTCTATAAACTGAAATTTTAAATCTCACAATTCTGACTTTTCTTCAGAAAGAATTGCGATAAATATGTCAGAATTATGAGATTTAAAAGTTTGCAATTACTTTTTTTATTTTTTTATTCAGTGGCAGAATACTTTTTTTTGTGAGAAAAAAAAAAGTCAGAATTGTGAGATAAAATGTTGCAATCACCTTTTTCTATATACTGATACAAGCTAGAACCTGTTTATTTACATAAAGGTGGAGGTTCAGTATGCTATCAACACCATATAAAGAATACTGACTGTACATAAACGTCATCTGTTCATAGTCAACCAAAGAAACAAGTTCAATATCCAGACATAAGACTTCAGAGTTTGAGGGCAGTCTCCAGCACCACCCTCACATTAGCTTCTGCGTTATCACTCTGTAGCCAAACATTATCAAAACAGATGAGCAAGAGGCTTTTACGACCGCAGGGGGTATAAACACGTCACGTGGGTTTAGAATTGGCTTCTTATTGCAGCCACAGGAGTTATTAGTAGGAGCTTGGTGTGTGGTTATGTATCCTGGAGCAGAGATTAAGCAGGTGTTTGGGGTTTGTGCCATTGCTTGGTCGACACTAACTACACACTCACATTAACTGCCAGTAGCCGGAGAGACAGCTTGTGGGCCACTGGCCCTCAATTCCTGTCTTCATTTAGTCCAGACTGTGTGCAGAATGAAAGAATGGAGCCAGACACATCGCCCAGTTTGAATAGAGAGATATTGGAGAGTGAAACGTGTGATATTGCTTTCATACAAGTTCAGCAAAAATGTTAATATAGAGTAACTTACATTTTAAAAAATGGCACATTTCCAGTTACTTGTCTATTTTTGATCCTAAAATTGTTCAAAATTAAGTCAAAGCACAATTAACACCACACAGTAGTGGTTTCCACTTCCTGATGACTTGCTGTTGTGAACAAATTGACCGAGTGAATGATTCTGTTATGGCTGATTTATAGTGAATCATTTGAATGAATGATTCAATGACATTCATAATGACAGTCACGTTTCGCCACTTGCTCATGTAACAGCATAACTTGCAGAGAAAGTAAATGAACAATATTACACAGACTGGCAACCTTTCTGGAATGCGCAAACACGGACTTATATAAGCTGTGTGAGAGCAACCATGCATTAATAACACTGACTTAAGCTTCACAAACCAATTAGATCTACACACAACTTGCTTCTTACAGTTTGGTAAGTCAGATGTTGATTCAGTTACCGCTCTGATTCATTCAATGAGTTCATTTGTTTGTGAGTTAATTTCGTTCATTTGAAAGATTTGTGTGATTCAAAACGGTAAGGGCTGATTAACCACATCATTTTGCAAAGCAGAAGTAAGCAATTTTCCTTTAAATGTGTGAGTTATGAGTTATTAATTAGAAGATTAGTGCAATAAATGGTAACAAAAAGAAAAAGATGTTTGTTTACTTTTGTATATGATGAAGTATGTAAATTTATCGTGTTGCAACAGGATTTAATCAACATTTATTGCAATTGTCTTTTTAATCTCTCTATCATGACTAGTGTTGTTTGAGAGATTCATTAAAAGATTCATAAGAGTCATTCTCTTGTGAATCAAACTTTCTTTTTGTGTAGCTCGGAAAAATAACTTAATGGAAATGCCTGTCTGTCATTATTTTGCTGTACATGGTCTTTCTCATGACATTCAATTAGGACTGCAAACATTCACAATTAACTATGATTTATTCTGCTCTGGACTGATTCAGAAACAGGCTCATAAGAGTGAATTGGACTACACAGCCTGTTATTTTTTGTGTGCAGATCATGAGAACAACTAAAAGAAAGCCATGCTGTCTTGCTATTTTTTGCCGTCTATGGTATTTTGTCTGAACATATTTAATTTGGACAGCAAATTCACATTGATAGCTTCGCTAAATATGACAAATTCTTTAAAAGCGCCACGGTTTAAAAATGGCGCAAACAACATTGTCTTCTTGAATTTGAACACAGCCTGTTTTATATTCATGCAGAACGGACTCTTGATTCAAACATGATGAAACATATTCCTCCATATGTGCATGTAGTCTAGATGAGTAAGTGACCATGTCATGCTTCATCCATATGCATACCACACCACTGATAATTACATCTACAGAAAGTAAAGTGTGACATCTGCTAACAATTAGCAAACATTTCCTCCACGGCTGGTGGCGAACAAGGCGCAGCGTTCGGGCTGGGCAAATCGGCCCCTTAAAATGGTCACATCCATCCTTATCAGTGTCGTTAGACGGAGACAGGACAGGCACCTCGCAGCCCATCTGTCTGTCTGTCAGACGCCATGCGCCAGCCACTGCCCACGCCCGCATGTCAGCAGTGCCATCGCATAAACATCTGCATGTGTTTTTTATAAGTTCCTCCTCTACACAATAATAAGCGGTTCTCCATGCGTCGTGCAGGATGGATTTGAACGTGGGCCAGTGCTGAAGCTACTTAGATATTCCAACCACCTCTCTCTCTCATTTTTTTCTTCAGCTCGGGTGTTGAAGATATTGACAGGTGTAAGACTCTTCAGAGGGTTGACCTAGGTGGAAGCGTACAGGCTGTCAGCAAAATTGCGGGATAGTGCCGATCTATGAAAGCTGACTTTAGATGACAGTTGGTGGAGACCCACCAACTTTTCTTTTGAAACAAAGAGTGAGAGTTCGAGGAAGAGAGAGCGGGGAGTTTTTGACAAGAACTTTTTGTGAGTGAAAATGGCTGTACTACTTCATACTTAATCATCAAGTGTGTGGAAACAATCACAATGTGCTGGGCATTACAGTCTCTAGAGAACGCCAGTGCGCCAGTCTCTGTGCCAAGAGAGACAGGTCTGTCTGTGACAGAGCGAGTGTGATTCTCATGAGATGGTGAATTTGATTATGTCACCCTTCCAGGAAAAAAACCCTAATGACCCACCAGCTGTCTCTTGGATGGTGCTGGCAACTGTTTCCACCCCCAAATGGTTCATTATCAGTGATTAACACAACCATGAAAAAAAAACAATGTTTCATTTCATATGGTGAAAGATGTTTTGCATTAAAACTGATTTAATGAAGAAGATTAGACAATATAAAAGTATATGAAGTAATAATATTTGAGTAAATTTGATTACTTAAATATTTTGAGTATCAGTGTTGTACTATTATAGTTTTGTTCATGGTATCACTTTACAGTAAGATTCCATTTGTTAACATTACACTGTAAAAAGAAAATTACGTAAAATTTGCTGTGGTTGCCGGAATTCTACCTTAAAAAAATATGGTAGCAACATTTTAGGTTTTACCGTTTTAACTTATATTTACAGTTAAAACTGTAATTTAATTTACTTATATAATGTTAAAGTACTGAAATCTGTTTTGTACCTTTGTAATGCACTGAGAACCAACAAATGCAGGTGGTGATGAGAAAGTCACATGATGAACCAAAGCCCATCACAAGCAGCTTTTAAATAATAACATATATAGAAGGTGCACAGTGTCATTCACACAAACACTAAACACCATCATGGTGAGACTCATTAAACTGAAATATGCAATAAACAACATTAGACATTGATTTAACAACATTAGATGTAACATACAACCCTAATAAACATAACTGATAAGAAATAACTAAGAAACAGTTATTTCAAAGAAAAAAACATCCCATTTGAAATGCAACGCAGGGAATTCTGGGAACGTCAATTTACGTTTTTTCCCTGTACATTTTACATTCTTTTTCACTTCCAAAAACAGTATTTCATCATAAAATTGTCTGAAATGTTACAGTTTTTCACAGTATATATTAGGGGAACTTACTGTTAAACATTTAACAGGTTTTTACTGTAGCATTTTCAGAGTTTTTTACCGTTAAAATCACGGTCATTTTTTACAGTGTAGCTATGAGAAATACTTCTAAAGCATTTATTAATCTTAGTAAATGTTAATTTCAGCATTTACTAATGAGTAAATCAACAGTTGTATCTGTTAATATTAATTAATGGACCTGAACTAACATAAACTAATAAAAAGCAGCAAAGATTAGTAAAAACTGTACAAATGTATTAATGTAAGTTCATGTTATATTAACTAATGTTAACTAATGGGACCTTATGTTACCATTTTTATCAATTGTTTGAATTAGTTTTTATTTTTATATTTTCTATTTCCATTTAATTTTTGTTAAAGTTTTTGTAATTCTTTGTTGTATTTTCTTTAATTAATTGTAATTTTATTTCATTTGTCTATATAGTTTTATCAAATTTAATTTAAGTTTTAGTTATTTTAGTTAAATTTTAAATCAAAGTTCATCAAAATCATCAAAGTTAAACTAAATGAATAGAAAGTTTCCTTGGCAGCTAGCTAAAAACAAAATAAATAAATAAATTGATGTTTTTAATCTTAATTTTATTATATATAAAAATGTGCATATATTAAAAAGTCTTTATTTTTTTCATATGGTACAGCACAGATAAGAAAGTGAACTGAATAACCTGGGTCGGCCCACAATTCTGACAAAAAAAGGTGCATTTCTGAAATCCTGTGCTTGTACATTTTCAAGAAAAAACAGAAATTGTTCTGCAAAACACATTCCAGCAATTTACCTCATAATGGGGTGTGTAGGCAGTGCCACTTATCCAAAACATCAATATGCCAAACAAATAAAATATATTTCCCAGGGTGTTTTGTGCAAAAAATAGCTGGTTATTTTGTATCAACGCATTCATAAATAACGGGTAGGAAAAGAGAGATTGATGTTTAGTTATGTTTCCTGCTGCCAGAACCACGCAGCTTGGAAAATTATAGCGTTGGCTGTCATCAAACCATCACGAACATTTAAGTTTTATAACGAAAGTACAGATTCTATGATAAATATAAAGTGAAGTTTATAAGCAGTCAGTGTGTATAATATCACATTTCAGCATGATGCATAAAATGGCTTGGTTTTAAATCATTAAGTCTTTTGATGGCACTCATTTTTAATATTTAGAAAACACAGAATACATGGAAGATTAATTTCCCATAATGCACTGTGCACAACATGTTGTGCCACAAATGTTACTCAGTATGAAACTGAACAACAAAAGAGAAATAAAGCATTCTTTATTGTTTCAGCTCACTCGTCCCTCAAGACTCCAAAAAGCCATTACATAACAAAGCACATGTATACACACTAATACCCATCTCTCACCCTGAGACAATATTGGCGCCTGTTTGATGGGCTGATAAATTAGACAACACAACTGTTTGCCGAGATTAACCTAGCATGAGAACAGGGCTGTAATGGGTGTCTTCGCCTCTGGAATGAAACAGACAGAAACAGGACAACGATGTCCTTGAATGCCACTCAAAATTCGAGGCAGGGTTTCTCGCTGAAAAGGTCACGATTTAAGCGAGTCTGAACAGCCCTGATCAGCAGGTGAACTCATAGTGACACTGTTCACACACGCTTTGCTGAAGTGATACTTGTCGTTGTCCCGTCTCATTCGTTGTGGCGGCAATAACTCGTGTCTCTGGTCAAAAATGGGGAGGACAAGGGCTCGAGGCCATTGGTGCTGTCATGGCGGTCCCCTTGGGATCCGTGGAGGACAACTGGCTTCACGGACGAACGGTCAATAACATTAACCAGGGCCCGAAAGCGTGAGCTGATGTGGGTGATCGTAGCGGGGCTGGCCAGAGGAAAGAACAAAGCGCTTTCACTACATGACCTGAAGTCAGTCGCCATCTGTGTCCCTCACAGTTGACAGTATGCTCGTATCTTTTGTTTTTACTTTATTTACAGCACTTTTTGGCCATTGTTCTTTTGGAGCTCTTCTGTTAAACACATTTAACACAGAGTGGACGTTATGGGCCCTTTAGAATACCATCTTTTACTGCAGGCATTCTCAACTGGACGCAAAAATGCAAAAACCAAAAATGGGTTGCAATTCTTCCAGGAACAAAAACAATGCAAAGTTTGGACAGCAAAATATTGTAAATAGGCATGTCCTTTAAAAGGCAAGACATCTTGATAAATTGGTTAATACTATTACCCCAACTACATTTCATTAGTAATATATAAAAGTTACAGCCAATAACCAATAAATGGGTCAAATTAATAATATTTTATACCTTTTAACTAAAAATTTACAAATAATTCAAACTAAAATCAGTCATTTTAAACGTGCAGGGTTATTATAGTTAACTAAAACTAAAAGCATTAAAAACATTTTCATTACTTTGTATGAAATAAAATGCACTTTAACAGAAATAAAATAAAATATTAAAACCTTAAACTTTTACCTTTCAGTTTCAGCTAGTTGCCAAGGCAACATTTCTCATTTTTATTTAGTTAACATTAAGCAGTAAAATAATTAAAACTAAAAAAATAAATAAAATTAATAATAAAAACATACAGTCATTACAAAAACTAATAAAATGCCAAAAACATGACAAAATTACTAAAACTTTAAAATTAAAATGAAAACAAAAATGAAAACTAATTCACAATATAATAAATCTATAAGTGAATATACGCATGACAGCATTTTTATGTACATTATTAAAAAATGATATTTGTTAGATTTATTAGATTTGCTAAAAATTACATTTAATTTATTAAATTAGTTTAGTTTTTAAAGTTTAACTTTAAGTGAGCATTAAATTATGGCAAAAGTATTTAAAATGTAAAAATAGAGAAAATTAAATGTCCAATATCATGATACTGATGAATAAAAAAAACTATAATATCTGCTGATAAACAATATGATACAGATTTATAAAATTTCATGATTTAAAGAATGTTTTTGTTACTTTTGTCACTGTGTTGCGCCACACTTTAAGTCCCATATAAAATCTGGGTACTGAACCAAAAAAAAAACTTTTGGCAGATTTTCACCTAAAAAATTAAATTAAAATACTTTATATTCAATAATTTACTGTACTGTATATTTACTGTACTGTATTAATTCTGTTAAACAAAGTTATTGTGCTTTTACGGTTTTCAGTTTTTTATTTATTTTTTTTATTTTTTGCATTGAAGGCACACTATGCTTGATAATGAACTGAAACGATAGATGATCATATTAACCAAAGTTACATAAATCATTAAAATACATGTACTGTATCAAAGCCATTTTTAAAAAGTTTGTTCTTGTTTGCATTTCCAAGAAGCATAGATTTAGATAGAACCACAGACAGAGATGAATGAAGAATTCAAAAAAGTAAATATGAGCAGTGCCAGCATGTAAAATTGCCAATGCATTTCCAATTTCATGCACCAGCCATCCACTAATGCTGCAATCAAAAGTAACAATACACATAAAGCTGTCTAAGGCTCCTAAGCCATTCTGTGAGAAACCTGGCATATTAAAGCAGAATTTGCTGAAGAAACATCCTGGCTTCATTACCAAAGCAGAGAGGCGACCAAAGTGAAATGGGGAATGTCTGGGGAGGGGGGTTACTCAATAACACACTTACCCTAACAAATCATCCCGAGCCTCAGCACCAACTGTGTTCATATAATGTCAATATCATTTCATGGGGCTCCGGAGGCTTGAATCCAACACCTCCTCTATCCATTCAGTAAAGTGCGACGCCAATAAAAGGCCTCCCTAATATTTGGTCAGGTCTTTGATGGAAGTTGTGTTGGCCCCATGGGAGAGGTTTTCATCTGAGTGAAAACTGAAAAATAGAAAGATATGGAGCAGGTAAACAAAAGCAAGGGATGGGAGACTATTATCAAGTCCAAAACTCCCAAAATATAATACTTTAATAAATACAAAACTATTATCAAGTTTCTAGCAGAGCAGTAAACTGCAATAGAGGCTATTCAGATGCTGTTATATTGAGAATTATGAGTTCTAGCATCATCCCACAGCTTTGGAGCAATTACAGCCTGTAAATTATTTATGATAATCTAGTGATTAAAAAGTAAAGGATGTTGTGCATTTACAGAACTATGTTCATTTGCATACAGTAGTTTGCAAGTATTTTCACAAAAGTTGCATCCAGATTCATGGTTGTCCTTGATATCAGCAAACATTTTAATGACAAATTCTACTATTCTGACTGGAATCCATTCCCAAATCAAAAAATGTTGCTGCAATTACTTTTAAGTACTTAATTTAAGACAACTTAACCATCCAACTTAACTAAATTTATCATTTTAATTCAAGTACGTAAACTTACTTTTTTTAAGTTGAAACAACTTATTACTCATTATTACTTATTTTAATGTTGAATTTTGTGATAACGAATCACAGCAATAAATTTTTACAATGTCCATAAATAAAGTTCTCAAATGTTTGTCCTAAAATTACTTTACAGAAATAAAATTAGAAATACACCAAGGCAATAAGAATATTGTTGATTAATTATGTTCCACTATTTTAAGTCGCTTTGGATAAAAGTGTCTAAATGCATACTGTAAATTTAAAAAAAATAACTAAAATATCGCTTAAAAAGAATAAATAAATAAATAAACAAATAAATAAATAATCATTTTTATCTAATAAGTAAATAAAAACTGTATGCCGTAATTATTTGTTTCCAATCAGTTCAAAGTTTTTATAGACTTCGTTTAGTTGTAGCACCCCCTAGAATCAGAAATTTACTTTGAAGAAGGAGATGACAACGATGACAATAGGGTTTATTTCCGAGTTTACTTTTGCTGTCCATTTACACAATATTATCTAAGAGGAAAAAAAAATATTAAAGAAATATCAAGAGATCTGAAATTAAAAAGATTTTACATTTCAGTGGGTTGGTGGCAGTAACACTTTTCAAGAGCAGAAATCTCTGCAATGGTTTGTCCAAAAACTGAAGCTGTACTAAAATAACCATTCCTCCTTTTGACAAGCTCCATCAGGGGCCATGTGGATGCCTCATCTGCTGCTGGATGGGGCATCAACTGACCCTCTAGACCCCTCTTAGGCTGGCCAGCCAGCTGTGACTGTCCCGTCTTTGGTTGCTCTCGCTGGAGGAGGCAGCTGAGATCTCCTACGACCTTAATTACATGAAATGAGATGGGGCTTTTCTGCCATCACTGTCCCTCATTTCACCCTCACACTGGGCCAGAGATGATTCATAAATCTCTGTAGAGTTTCACAGGTGTCTTACAGAGAAAGCAATCGGAGTGAACAGACCATAGTGGTGGATTAGAACCAAAACTTAGAAAAGAGCAGGAATGTTTTGGGAGAGCTACATGCATTATATACACTACTGGTCAAATGTTTGAATAATTTGGATTTTTTTAATGTTTTTGAAAGAAGTATCTTATGCTCACATACGCTGCATTTTTATCAAAAATCCAGTAAAAACTGTAATATTCTGGATATTATCTGAATATTAGAGTAATAATCTGAATATTAGAATAATTTCTGAAGGATCATGTGAAACTGAAGACTGGAGTAATGACTGCTGAAAATTCAGCTTTGCATCACAAGAATAAATTACATTCTAAAATATATTAAAATAGATTATCGATTAGTGAGATATCATTGTAGTAAACAGCATACAACATCAACAACACTCAATCTCTCTCCTGACACTCACTACAAAACATCATAATGTGACATAAAAACCACACACAAAATCACATTCTTCTAAATGACAAAAGTAATGTTCCATAACTACAAAACATCACAATGCACATGAGCCGATACGTGTCCATTAGTGAGCGGAAATGGAAAAGCGATTTCGTTTCTCACCACTTGAGAAACAACACACAACTAGGCATCAAATAAATCACTGGTGCTGGGAGGAAACGTGGGGAATATTCCCATATTCATATGCACAGTTTGCATCACCAAGGTGGGAATATGATGGAAAAATTAGGCCAGATCTCAACTACCATCATTCATGCCTGAACCTGAAAGAGCTTTTAGATCATCTTGTAATTACAAATTATTTTTCTAATTAATTTTCGGTTTCGTGTTCCATTACCATCTGGTTCTGAGGGTTAAAGCTAATTGAAAATGTTATTAAGATAATAATGTTTACTCTACATGGTGTGAATCCAGTTGGGAACTGATGAGATCTCATTCTCTCGTTTTTTCATTCCTTCTCTTTCTCAAACTGACCCTCCCCCATCTTTCTCCTCTAGAGGAATGGAAATCATAAGGAATTTAACATTTCTGATTCAGATTCTGGTTCCTTAGAGGTTCCATCAAGAATTCTTTTAGTACTTTGCACTCAGAAATATTTGGAAAAAAGATGTTTCTTATTGAATTTACAACCCATAGCAGCCAAAAGGATGAGATGCTTTCAGAACAGACATGACAAATTTGAAATTTAAATTAATCATTCATTCATTCTAAAATACCACTTATTACAGCAGAATTCATGTATTTTTAATCTACATGTGATATAAAAAAAGTCAATCACTTATTCTAATTTAGTCCACTGATTTCAACTACACAGCTAGATCAGTATGTTCTTGATTCACTAAAAAGTACCATCTCATTAGATTCATTTATTCAGGAATTGGTTATTTATACACAGGCAGTGCAGTATGTTTTTGATTCACTAAAAAGAAATGAATCATGAGAGTCATTTATTTGTGAATCCCACTACACTGGTTGCACAGTATGTTTTTGATTCACTACAAATAACTGACTCATATGAGTAATTCTTTTGGAAGCCCGAGTGTACTGATGGCACTGTATGTTTTTGATTTAATAAAAATAACCATATCATAAGAGTAATTTATTTGTGAATCACACTATACTGGTTGTACAAAATGTTTTTGATTCACTAAAAATAAGCGACTTATATGATCCATTTGTTCAGGAGTCCAAAAGTACTGGTAGCATGTAGGATTTTGAATCATTAAAAAAAGAATCGGCTCATAAGAGTCATTTATTTGTTCGACATTGGTCACTCACTACACTGATTTAACATTGTTTTGATTCACCAAAAAGAACAGGCTCAAAAGAGCAATTTGTTCAGGCATCAAACTGCACAGATCACTGTAAGTTTTGTGCTGTAGATGCAGTAGCGGTGGAAGAATGCAAGTTTAGCAACTATTAACAGAACTGAAAGCCATAAAAAATGACATAAAAAGACATAAAATTTTAGTTTTTTCTTTAATGGGACCGAATCTAAATGGGAATCATTTCCTGGTTCCCAAACCTACTCCTCTGCACCATCTGTTCTGCGCTCTCCCCTTCTTTCTCTTGTGACTCAAGGCTGTTTGCTTATTGTAATTGTGCGTGGTGGGAACACTTTTTTTCCCTTTTGGCAAAACAGAAGTTCTCTAATCCATGCTGACACGATGTTTCTGGGGAGATGGGCTCTATCTTAACCTGAAACAGTGCACCGTCCATAAACGAAGGGCCATATTCATGCAAACACACACACATATAGATACACAAAGAGAACGGCACACGCTAACACACACACATCATTGGCAGCTCTTTTTTTGGACTCTGAACGCCCATCTCCACTTGGCCATTCCATACAATAGAGAAAGGAAAAGCCTTTCTTGAGGGGATGAAGCTTACCCATGTGTTAAGACATAATGAATGTGTGCGTACATGCTCTTTTCTCAACAGCCCCCAAGAAAAAGCATGACACAAATTCATGGAGCGCTGAGCATTTGCAGCCTCTCTTTTCATCCAGCCACTTCTTTTGTGGAAATCAAATGTATTGTTTTACGGCATCTTTGTGACATGCCACAAACTAATGTATTTATAGCTCAACACCGACCGACCATCCTCAATGCCAAGAATTACCCTTAGTGAGTCCAGTGTGATGGCGTCTATAATATCCAGTTGTTCATGTCAAACTCTATACTGCTGTTTGTTTTTCACAATACAATCCTGTGAACAACCTGTCATGAATCTCATTTTCCATTCCCAACACTCTGTCTTGCCTCTTTAGCTCTCAGCCAATCAAACGCTTGTAAATATCCAGAATATGCTCAGCTGTTATTAACATTGGCGCACATGCTAGAGGCCGTTTGCAAACAGAACATACATGATGCAATTAAATTAGCAGTTTCCATTGAATAAAATCGCTTTATGTATCACTCAAGAGTGAAAAATGCTGCAGTTTTCCAGGATGGGTGCAATAAAATTAAGTTTGATAGTCAAACGATGTGCCTGTGTTTATGCACAGCTGAAAATTAGGTTCAGTTCACCCCCTGCCTCTATAAGGAGGTGAGTTATGCACCGTGAGGCTGAATGCACAGCAAAAGCCTTGAAAACCAATCGACTATGCATAGATGCCTTCACTTGAGAAGCCTGAACCAAGAAACTGATTTTGAACTATTTGGGCCATGACTATTTAATTGGAAATGAGAATAGCAATGCTTTGTGCAATTTCGTGACAGGATGATATTCATAAACAAAACAACTGTGGAAAAAGGAGAAAATGGAGGGGAAAAATGCAAATAAGCTAAATTAATTGTGGAGGAAGAGAAAACAGAAGATGAAGACAAAAATACGTGGAGGAAGATGAATTAAATAAATAGTTCACCAAAAAAAAAAAAGAAATTCATGTCATCATTTACTACCCCTCATATCATTCAAAACTGATTTTTGCTAAATGTCTTTTTAGCTCTTCTGGATGTAAATACAATGGACATATATTTTGTATGGAACAGACTGAAATTTGAAGTGGAATTAAGGTTTAATTAAATAATTAAAAAGTCTTTCTAAATCTTTCTCTTTGACACAAGACTCAGATTTGAATTTGTATATTCAAATACATCACATCAGGAAGCAAATTTTTTACATCATCTCTGTGTGCAGTCGACATTTAGAACTCCAGGAACAAGCAATCAAACAAACAGCTATAATAATCATTGTCTAATGTAATCAAAGCCTCAGTCTGATTGTTAAGCAAACAAAGGTGGCTAATGTCACTCATTAAACCGCTTCAGGATGGCTAAACATTACCCTTCAACCCGTTCAGTAAACAGACCATTTTCTGCTCTTGGGTTGTCTGTAACCCCCTATCCTCACATTATGTACAGTATGTAAAGCATTTGATTGGCACATGTGCCCACCCAACCCCTGAACCCACGACCTGATCCAGACCCAACTGAGCTGTGCCACGGATCAAGCCTATTTTCTTCCTGAACGTAGGAAGTGGATTTGCATTAATGAGGTCTGGGATGTTAAGCCAAGATGTTCTGTACCTGAAACCCGTTTTCCCATTTGCCTAGAGAAAAAGTTTTCACTGACGTAAGCATTGAGGAGATGAGTGGACATTCAGAGAATGTGATAGAGGAATGGATTTTGAAACCCTGAAAGGTCAAGGATTAACCTAAAAACTTTGCACCACTATATAATTTAAAATAAAATAAATGTTATATAATTACATTATATATATATATATATATATATATATATATATATATATATATATATATATATATATATATATATAAACATTAAAACATAAAAATAAAATAAAATAATCATCAAAATAATTATATAAAATCTAAATATATAAATGTAAATTGTGAATATATAGAAATAAATCTGAATGTATAGTTAGAAGTAAGAATATATAAACGTAAATCAGAATATATAGTTATAATTCTGAATATATAGAAATAAAGCAGAATATACAGGTTCATCTCAATAAATTAGAATGTCGTGGAAAAGTTCATTTATTTCAGTAATTCAACTCAAATTGTGAAACTCGTGTATTAAATAAATTCAGTGCACACAGACTGAAGTAGTTTAAGTCTTTGGCTCTTTTAATTGTGATGATTTTGGCTCACATTTAACAAAAAACCACCAATTCACTATCTCAACAAATTAGAATATGGTGACATGCCAATCAGCTAATCAACTCAAAACACCTGCAAAGGTTTCCTGAGCCTTCAAAATGGTCTCTCAGTTTGGTTCACTAGGCTACACAATCATGGGGAAGACTGCTGATCTGACAGTTGTCCAGAAGACAATCATTGACACCCTTCACAAGGAGGGTAAGCCACAAACATTCATTGCCAAAGAAGCTGGCTGTTCACAGAGTGCTGTATCCAAGCATGTTAACAGAAAGTTGAGTGGAAGGAAAAAGTGTGGAAGAAAAAGATGCACAACCTACCGAGAGAACCACAGCCTTATGAGGATTGTCAAGCAAAATCGATTCAAGAATTTGGGTGAACTTCACAAGGAATGGACTGAGGCTGGGGTCAAGGCATCAAGAGCCACCACACACAGACGTGTCAAGGAATTTGGCTACAGTTGTCGTATTCCTCTTGTTAAGCCACTCCTGAACCACAGACAACGTCAGAGGCGTCTTACCTGGGCTAAGGAGAAGAAGAACTGGACTGTTGCTCAGTGGTCCAAAGTCCTCTTTTCAGATGAGAGCAAGTTTTGTATTTCATTTAGAAACCAAGGTCCTAGAGTCTGGAGGAAGGGTGGAGAAGCTCATAGCCCAAGTTGCTTGAAGTCCAGTGTTAAGTTTCCACAGTCTGTGATGATTTGGGGTGCAATGTCATCTGCTGGTGTTGGTCCATTGTTTTTTTTGTTTTTTTTGAAAACCAAAGTCACTGCACCCGTTTACCAAGAAATTTTGGAGTACTTCATGCTTCCTTCTGCTGACCAGCTTTTTAAAGATGCTGATTTCATTTTCCAGCAGGATTTGGCACCTGCCCACACTGCCAAAAGCACCAAAAGTTGGTTAAATGACCATGGTGTTGGTGTGCTTGACTGGCCAGCAAACTCACCATACCTGAACCCCATAGAGAATCTATGGGGTATTGTCAAGAGGAAAATGAGAAACAAGAGACCAAAAAATGCAGATGAGCTGAAGGCCACTGTCAAAGAAACCTGGGCTTCCATACCACCTCAGCAGTGCCACAAACTGATCACCTCCATGCCACGCCGAATTGAGGCAGTAATTAAAGCAAAAGGAGCCCCTACCAAGTATTGAGTACATATACAGTAAATGAACATACTTTCCAGAAGGCCAACAATTCACTAAAAATGCTTTTTTTTATTGGTCTTATGAAGTATTCTAATTTGTTGAGGTTTTGTTAAATGTGAGCCAAAATCATCACAATTAAAAGAACCAAAGACTTAAACTACTTCAGTCTGTGTGCATTGAGTTTATTTAATACACGAGTTTCACAATTTGAGGTTAATTACTGAAATAAATGAACTTTTCCACGACATTCTAATTTATTGAGATGCACCTGTATATTTAGAAATCTGAATATATAAATATAAATCAGAATATATTATAATTCTGACTATATATATATATATATATATATATTGTGACGGGAAGAGCCAACGACAGACACAGTGGGTGTGGCGTCAGGCCTCGGAGAGGCTTTTATTTAACAGAAATAATAAAATAACGTGTCCAAAGGGGAAAATAGTGTCCAAAATAAACAGGAGATCTGGTGTCCTCGTCGTGCTGCGAGGTTCGTGAAGGAGGGGCAGTGTTCTGGAAGGAAGGGTCCAGGTAAGGGGCGGAGTCCGGCGGCCGCACGCGCTCCCCACTTTAGTCCGGGGTGCGAGGGGCGGCGGCTTGATTCAGCTCCTCTTCGTCCTCCTGGCCCACGGCGCTTGAGGGGAAAGAACGGCCCGGCATCCTGGCCCGTCAGCCGCGTAGCGGGTGCGGCTTCGTCCGGACAGCGGGTCCGCCAGCTCACGTCTCTGGCGGCGCGGGAATCCCTCTACGCTCCCTTCCTGGACCCACGAGGACACCAGCGTGCATGCACGGGGAAGAGACCGGTCTCTCGAGGAGAGGCGCGCTCGGCATTTAACAGTGGCGGTGATGAGGCTTCATTCCCTTCAGGTGTGCCTCATCACACGCCGCCAGACCTGGTTGTTTCAGCGCCCCTCCTCTCTCACACACCCACTCCCGTCGGGAGCCTGGTGAAGGGCGGCGATTAAGGGACGGGGTGCTGCTGATAATAAGGGGGGAGGCAGCTGACTCGTCACATTCCCCCCCCAAGCGACACCCCCGTCATAAGGCCGCCGCCCACGCAGGAGTGCTACCTTCCTCAACCAGGCTCCAGCGGTCGGAGTGGGCGGGGCAGGGATTCCTCTCCGGGCAACTCTCCCTCTCGCACCGCGCCGGCACCGGGACAGAGAAACTGGGTTTTAGTCGACAGCCTCAACCAACCACAGGGTTAATGACAATAGTAACAAACGTCACTTACCCCTTTGGTGGCTGGGAGGCCGTCTCCATCGTTCCTCTGTCCCAGTGCGGGTTTTCTCGAACTTTTATGAGCGAGAGGGGATGACGTCATCAGGTGTTGCCCAACTGCGCTGTCTAAGCTCCGCCTTGCCCGCATTCTCCACCACTGTGACGGGAGGAGCCAACAACAGACACAGTGGGTGTGGCGTCAGGCCTCGGAGAGGCTTTTATTTAACAGAAATAATAAAATAACGTGTCCAAAGGGGAAAATAGTGTTCAAAATAAACAGGGGATCTGGTGTCCTCGTCGTGCTGCGAGGTTCGTGAAGGAGAGGCAGTGTTCTGGAAGGAAGGGTCCAGGTAAGGGGCGGAGTCCGGCGGCCGCACGCGCTCCCCACTTTAGTCCGGGGTGCGAGGGGTGGCGGCTTGATTCAGCTCCTCTTCGTCCTCCTGGCCCACGGCGCTTGAGGGGAAAGAACGGCTCGGCATCCTGGCCCGTCAGCCGCGTAGCGGGTGCGGCTTCGTCCGGACAGCGGGTCCGGCAGCTCACGTCTCTGGCGGCGCGGGAATCCCTCTACGCTCCCTTCCTGGACCCACGAGGACACCAGCGTGCATGCACAGGGAAGAGACCGGTCTCTCGAGGAGAGGCGCGCTCGGCATTTAACAGCGGCGGTGATGAGGCTTCATTCCCTTCAGGTGTGCCTCATCACACGCCGCCAGCCCTGGTTGTTTCAGCGCCCCTCCTCTCTCACACACCCACTCCCGTCGGGAGCCTGGTGAAGGGCGGCGATTAAGGGACGGGGTGCTGCTGATAATAAGGGGGGAGGCAGCTGACTCGTCACAATATATATATATATATATATATATATATATGCAATTCAGAATATATAGATATAAGTCTGAATATATAGATACAAATTGTAATATAAAAATGGAAATCATGAATATATAAAGGTAAATCTGAATATACAGTTTTAAGTATGAATATATAAATGTAAACTGGGAATATGTTCTTATAATTCTGGAAAGTACAGGAAAGTTGCAATATATAGATACAAGTCTGAATATATAGATAAAAACTGAATATGTAAATGTGAATCATGAATATATGTATAGAAGTTAATCTAAATATATAGTTAAAAGTCTGAATAAATAGAATTTTATCTTAAAATATAGTTGTAAGTTTGAATATATATATATATATATATATATATATATATATATATATGTAAATTGTGAATATATAGTTATTATTCTGACTAAACAATTGTAAATAAGAATTTATATACTTACCTGTTGTGTCCGTCCCTGTTTGTGACAGAAGACCGGACCCACACCGACACTTCCATGGATCCCCGATCTCCCTCACCTGCGGATGTCCTGGAGGAGCTGGTCAACACTCTTCGGGCTTCCCTCATGCCAGCACCCATCCCTCCATCTGCCTCTGCCAGTCCCATGGCTATGCCTGCTTCTTACGCGGGTGATTCTACTGAGTGTGGCGGCTTCCTCCTTCAAGTTGCGCTGTATATTGAAATGCAGCCGCAGAAGTTCACGTCAGAGCGCTCCAAGGTAGCTTTCTTGATTTCACTCCTTTCTGATCGGGCGTTATTATGGGCGAAAGCAATATGGAATGCCAAGTGTCATAACTAACTCCTATGAAGCTTTCACTAACCATTTTAAGGAGGTGTTTGGCTCAGCTACCGGAGCGCTCTCCGTATCAGATCAGCTACTGCGGTTGCGCCAGGGCACCTCTTCCACCAACGAGTACACCCTGCAGTTTCAAACGCTAGCGGCGACTAGTGGATGGAATGAGGCAGCGCTTCTCAGCACATACAGACAAGGACTGGATCCCCGTATTCGTGCTCAGATGGCGATTTATGATGATTCCGTAGGATTGGAGAGCTTCATGCAAAGAGCCAATAGAATCTCCCAGCGCTTAGCCGCTTGCCACACCACCGAAGCCGCTCACCAGTCTGTATCACCCGCCGCCAGTTCCCCAGTAGCAGAGCCTATGCAAGTGGATTCTACCCAGCTTTCTCATGCCGAACGCGCTCGCCGACTTGCGGCTGGACTCTGCCTCTATTGTGCCGCTACCGATCATCACATCAGTACCTGCCTCATCCGACCCTCACGTCCTGCGGTGGGTACCATTCAGTCAGATCCAGTAATTTCCACGCTATCTATGCTTTCAGTGTAACTATTCACTTCAGCCCGTTCCGTTACAGCCTCAGCCCTTGTCGACTCGGGCTCCTCGGGCAACTTCGTATCGAAGGACCTTCTAAGTCGCCTGCATCTGCCTCGCCGTCGCCATGCCCAGGAGCTCCGAGTCGAAACCATTCAAGGAAAGCCGCTAGGACGTGAGCACGTTCAGTATGAGGCTCCTCCATTGAAACTCAGGATTGGTAACTTGCATGAAGAGGAAATCACATTTCTGGTACTGGAGGGACCCACGGTGGACATCATCCTGGGACGCCCCTCGCTCATCCTCCATTCTCCAGAGATCAGATGGGACTCCTGTGAGGTTATTCGCTGGAGCGAATTCTGCCACCAACACTGTCTCACTGAACTCCCACGTCCGCTCCACAAGTCACCTGCTGTCCAGATCGCCTCCACGTGTATTGAGAGTCCGGAGCCCAGTGTGACTCCCTCCGTCCCATCTGATTATGTGGCGTTCCAGGATGTCTTCAGCAAGCAGGCAGCCACCCAACTACCACCTCATCGGCCATGGGACTGCGCCATCGACTTGCTGCCTGGAAATAAACTCCCCAAGGGTAGAGTATATTCGCTGTCCATCCCGGAGCGCAAGGTTATGGAGGAGTACATCAAGGAGGCTCTTAGCCAAGGATTCATCCGGCCATCCAGCTCTCCGGCGGCCTCGAGTTTCTTCTTCGTGTGTAAGAAGGATGTGGGCTTGCGGCCCTGTATTGATTACAGAACTCTGAACTCCCAGACGGTCAAGCTTCCTTACCCACTTCCCCGGGTCCCTGGCGCTCTCGAGGAACTCCGTGGGGCACGCATCTTTTCCAAGCTGGACCTGCGGCGCATGTACAACCTCGTTCGAATCAGGGAAGGCGATGAATGGAAGACGGCCTTCATTACCCCTTCCGGCCACTATGAATACCTTGTAATGCCATATGGCCTTGCCAACGCCCCATCCGTCTTCCAGGAGTTCATGAACGATGTGTTCCAGGAGTTCCTCCACAACTTCGTGATTGTCTACATCAATGATATACTCATCTACTCCCGGAACCTGGCCGACCATCGCCACCATGTTAAGCAGGTCCTTCAGAGGCTCTGCCAACACCATCTGTACCTCAAGCTGGAGAAATGCGAATTCCATCGCCCCACTGTGCAGTTCCTCGGCTACATCATCGGCCAGGAGGGAATTCAGATGGACCAGGGGAAGGTGACCGCCATCGCGGAGTGGCCAATTTCTCAGTCAGTCAAGGAGCTTCAGAGATTCCTGGGGTTTGCTAATTTCTATCGACGTTTCATCAAGGATTTTAGCCTGCATATGGCTCAATTGACCACGATGATCCGAGGAAAGCCCAAGTCCCTGTCCTGGAACACCAGTGCCCACGAAGCCTTCGAGAAACTCAAGGTCGCATTCAGCACGGCTCCCATCCTTCATCATCCAGATCCCCATGTACCGTTTGTGGTGGAAGTGGACGCCTCCACCACTGGAGTCGGAGCCGTGCTGTCCCAGAAATTCGGTGAGCCTCCACGCCTACAGTCTTGCGCATATTACTTCAAGAAACTGACCCCAGCGGAGAAGAACTATGATATCGGAAACAGGGAGCTGTTGGCCATCAAACTAGCCCTAGAAGAGTGGCAGCATTGGCTGGAGGGAGCTAACCATCCTTTCACTGACCACAAAAACCTCCAATATCTCCGTGAGGCCAAAAGACTCAATTCTCAACAAGCCAGCTGGGCTCTGTTTTTCACCTGGTTTAATTTTATCATTACCTATTGCCCAGGAAACCGCAACTGCAAAGCTGATGCCCTATCTCGCCTGTATTCCCTCGATGCACCATCAGATCCCGAGCCGTTTCTCCCTCCAGCCCTCATTGTAAGCCCCATCCTCTGGAAGATCGACGAAGAGATCAGAGCCGCCACTCAAACCGAACCCGCTCCGCTGGGAGGCACAGAAAGGAAAACCATCATTCCTACATCCCAACGGCAGTCCCTTCTGGGCTCAGTTCATACTGCACCGGGCTCTGGACATCCAGGCAGCCAACGGACCCTCTTGCTCCTCCAAGCTCGGTACTGGTGGCCCAGTATGTCTCGTGATGTCCACAGGTACGTCCGCAGTTGCTCAGTCTGTGCCATGTCTTCGACCCCTCGTCACCTTCCGGTGAGCAAGCTCATGCCCCTGCCCATTCCTCGCCGACCCTGGTCTCACATGGGAATAGATTTCGTGACTGACTTACCAGAGTCCGAAGGCCACACATGTATCCTAGTGGCAGTGAACCGCTTCTCAAAGGCCTGCAAGTTAATTCCTCTCCGTGGATTGCCAATACTGCCCTGGAAACCACAGAACAGCTGTTTATCCATATCTTCAGGAATTTTGGAATACCAGAGGATATCGTCTCTGACTGGGGCCCACAATTTATTTCCCATGTGTGGAAAGCCTTTTTCCATCTGCTGGGGGTCACGGTGAGCTTGTCCTCCGGTTACCATCCACAGATGAACGGCCAGGCTGAGCGGAAGATACAGGAACTCGGACGTTACCTCCGAGCATACTGCCAAGAAGACCAATACAGCTGGAGCCGTTTCCTCCCATGGGCCGAGTATGCACAAAACTCCCTCCGACAGAACACCACTGGCCTCACGCCCTTCCAGTGCATACTTGGCTACCAACCCCCGCTCTTTCCGTGGACAGGAGAGCCCTCGGAGGTTCCAGCTGTAGACTACTGGTTCCGAGCGAGCGAGAGAGTGTGGGACTCAGCTCACATCCACCTTCAACGGGCAGTGTGGAGACATAAAAGCTTTGCAGATGCCCGGTGTGCCCCAACTCCCAATTACCATCCAGGAGACCAGGTATGGCTATCCACCCGGGATCTGCACCTCCGCCTGCCCCGCAGGAAGCTGAGTCCCCGCTACATCAGTCCATTCACGATACAGAGGCAGATCAACGAGGTTGCCTACCAGCTCCAGTTGCCACCCAGGTATCAAATTCACCCCACGTTTCACGTTTCCCTCCTTAAACCCTTCGCTCTTTCCACTCCAGAACCCCATGAGCCGGACGAGCCTCCTCCTCCAGAAATCTTGGACCAGCCTTCCGTATATCAGGTCAGAGACATCATGGACTTGCGGCGACGGAGTGGCCGGCTCGAATATCTAGTCGACTGGGAAGGCTATGCACCTGAAGAACGTTCCTGGGTGGTCCGGGACGATATCCTGGATCCCATGCTACTGGAGGAATTCCATCGTGTCCACCCTGATCGTCCCGCACCCAGAAGCCGTGGTCGCCCCCGTCGCCGCATGAGGGCGTCGGGAGCCACCCCTGGAGGAGGGGGTAGTGTCAGGAATTCACAATTACAGTCACTTCAGTCACCGGCCACAACAATTACCAGATCACAATCACCTGAATACTGATCACCCGCACCTGCAGCCACTAATCAGCTCCCCTTCAAATACACGCTCCACTCAGACACTCATCGTCCGGTCTACCGTTCACTACCCCGAACTGTGCCTGACTCCCTTACGATACTAACCTGTATTTACTTACCTCTTGATCTCCAGACGTACCTCCAGAGTTACTCCAGCGAACCTCCTCCGTTGATCCCCCTCATTCCTGAACACCTCAGCACCAGCAAACCTGCAAAGAGACAGTCTTTCATTATTCAGCTAAGCCCCAAGAACTGGTTTCTTTATTCATACTCACCTGCCATTGCTCTCCACGATCTCCCATCCCCAGGTATTCAATAAACCTGCCTATTGTTCACTTACCTGTTGTTTCCGTCCCTGTTTGTGACAATATGTGTGTGTATAAAATTTACATTTATAAATTCAGACTTATTTATACAGATTTGTATCTATATATATATATACAGACTTACAACTATATATTCTGAATTGCATTTATATATTCAGAATTATAACTATATATTCAGGTTTACTTCTATATATTCACACTTTACATTTATATATTCAGATTTTATATAATTATTTCCTGTTTGGTGCTTCATATATGATGATATGAATGGATATTTATTTTATGAATGGATATTTTTTCTCCATTTAATATAAAGTATAAAACAAAAATAATCATCTGCTTACAATAATATTTTTGGTACATTTTATATTATTTTAATTTGAAACAAGGGCTATGACTGCAGCATCAAATGGCATGTTTTATCCTTGTGTTCTAATTATAAAAGTCAGAGAGCATAACAACCAACTACAAACTGTGTGTGATGGGCCGCAGAGAAGAGCAAGCAGGGAGAGGCCATCGCTGTGAGCGGTAAGCGCAGAATGACAGCTGAACTCATGGAACCTGCTCATATTAGACAACACAGTGCGGCCGAGTGTCTGTCATCCCCTCGCAAACAATTAGCCTTCATTAAGCAAACTAAATCTGTATGCATCCCTCCTGTAGCGAACGCAGCGGGGGCGGCTGCCTCTCTTGGCCATTTCCACCCCCGGCACAGCTAGAGGCTGAACATCCAGCCGTGATGGAGATCTCCTCCGCAGGCCAGCGGGGAAAATTAACAGACTGTTTACGTTCGGCGCTTTTAATTTATGCCAGGATGAACCCATCAAGGGTGCTCGGTTTTGGCCGCGGGGGGCCGCTGGATGTGACAGAGGTCGTGAGCTCCGTTTCTCACCTCATGGACAACAGTTGAGGGCTTAGTTTCATATTTGAGCTCTCTCAGCTAGCTGATGCAAAATTATATGGCTTCAAAATGTCAAACAACAAACACAGCCATGATACAGTCACAATGCACTCAAAGTAGATGCACAACCCCGCATGCCTTGTGCAGGACTTTTGTGTGCACCGTATCGTACAACGGCAGAACATTATCCATCTCTGCATGCATTCTATTCATTCCTCGAGCAATCAATCTACACTCAGGTTAATATAAAACCCTCCAAAACAATTGGAGAGCCATTGAAGGCATGGTGGCTTCTGAAATAAAACTCTAATGGATATCCGCGGGAGACTGCCACGAAGAATGATTAATTAGGCCTTAACCGTGAGCTTTAAAGCTGTGCTCTCCGTCTCATTAGAGCCGAAAAGCAAGCCTTTTTTGCTACAATAGTTATTATCCTTTCATAGCACTCAAAGTTGATCTTTTGTCCCGGTCCCGCTGTCTGATATTAAGGTTTCTACTGTGGAGATGTCTGACATTTAACAGAGCCTGCGGTGCGGCTTAGGGGAGCGGGGCGACTCTCTGGGGGGAGACATTGTGCGAGAGCCCCTCCATGGTGGCTTACAGCAGCCTGATATTACTCACCTTGTCACCTGCCGCCGTAGTGTTCAATAACAGGGAATGACACTGAGGTCTGGGCAAAAATGAGCTCTAATTGGCCTTATCAGCCACAGTATGTGCTGTAGGATCTCCTGGAATCAATTAGATAGAATTAGCAAAAAATGTAATCACAACAGCAATAGTCATGCATTTGGGTTCTGCATATGTGTTTATTAATGTGATATGTGATTATGATGCTTACAGCATAATCAGAGAATGTTCAGTTCATTTTTTCCTATTAGTTGTTATTTGTTAATATTTATTTATTTTATATATTTATACACAATTGTAATCATCAGAAATAACATTATTATGATGATGACGGCATGATCAGAAATAAAGTTTTTATTTATTAACATTTATTTAAAGTTTTATTTATAATTGTAATTGTCAGAAATAGGCCATCTGGAACTGGTTATATATATATATATATATATATATATATATATATATATATATATATATATATATATGTGTGTGTGTGTGTGTGTGTATTAAGAATATATAATATATGAATTAATAAGAAAAAATAAAATCCTGTGCACAATAAAAAGTAATATATCTAATATAATTGTTATAGTTATAAATCTGCTTTCTGAAAAAAAAGAATAATGACATTATAATAGTAACAGAAAACATTAACACTCTCATAGAACAAGTTCAACCATCAATATAAAGTGATTAGTAAGATCCTCATTATAAACCTGTATAAAAATCACAATTTAAAGTCTGGGGATCAAGTATAAAACATCTGCTCACATTAGTGAAAATCAGTTATAAGACACATGCATCAACCCCAGAGAAATGACGGGGTAAGATGTCCCACATGACACCATGTACAACAGGTTTAAGTAAGCCCTATAGCGATTTTCTTTTCTTGCAGCTATGCTAACTGCTCTATCTACTTTAACACATCAACATTTCAACCCATAAGGGTTTTTATGTTGTCACAGGATGACGTTATTCCCTTCAAAGCTACTGAGAGAAACATCTTACGCATCTTTACTTCCGTGCTACAGGGCATGGAATATCACAAAACCACAGACCGAAGTTCATACCAGGTTACCTGCTCCCTTTGTACAAAAACCTCTATAATTGGGCCACATTTCATCTGTGCACATGGAGAAAAAAAAAAAAAAACGCAAAAGACCGGTGATAATGCTATGCAAAAAAATGCATTAAAATCCATTGGGATTGTCAGTCTGAAGATATAGTATCAAAAAACCACCGGTCTGCTGCCAGTCAGCTTTTATGCAGATGCATTTCGGCCTGGCCTGCCTTTGAACAATTTGTCATACTTTGATATTGTATTAACCTGCGAATGCTGACTCTTCATTTGTTCAATTCTGAGGGGAGAGCTACAGTGCAGGAAAAAGCAATATTTCAGCAGGAAGGGAAGAGAAAGAGAGCGGAGCACTCAGTAGATCCGGCTTAACATTAAAAATGGCTGAAGATGAAGGCGAGGTGCGATTCATCATGTGGGCCTGCTGGTGTGGGCCAGTATCTGAGACTATTTACATTGCTTGAGCAAAGGTGAGGTGTAAACACACTTTTGCTCATGGTTTACGTTCTGCTCAATGCACCTAATTGGCTTTCGAGTGTATCATCCTGTCCTTGGAGAATGGGAGCTGATGAATGTTTGTCTGGGCACCGCTGTGGATCTAGGAGAACCTCCCTCCCTGAAACACAAAATAAATGCTTCAGTAATAGCAGTGGCCCAGGATATTAGCCTATTCTAAGACGTGGAAAAGCAAACATCCACTCAGTTTAGTTTGTTTCTACTAAACAACCATATCAGATCCAATTTTGGGTAGTGACGCACCAGTTGAGAACCACTGATGTATTAGACTTTATTTCCTAAAGTTTTAAACCAAGTTGTTTTTGGTTTCTAAATCCACAAAACCATCTGTTCATACTGTTTTTTTTTATGCCTGAAAAGTCAATAAGCCAATATTAAAAACTAAAAGTGATGAGGAGTAACACTAGCATCCTTTATAAACTCACTTACAATAGCTCATATTTCACGTAAAATCAACAAGCATTTTCCACCTTCACACAGCTAACTGAGGAGTATTAAAAATATGGCATTAGTAATATAAGGGCTTCATTGTGTACTTTGATAACTGACATACTGTATATTGAAGCTTGTTTCTGCAACAGAATAAAAAAATTGTAATTGTGACTTTTTATCTTGCAATTCTGAGAAAAAAAGTCAGAAATGCAAGATATAAACTCAGAATTCAGGCTTTTTTTCCTCACAATTCAGATTTTATATCTCACAATTCTGTGATTCTGTGTGTAAATATATATATATATACCATCATGTGCTTCTATATTAATTCTATATGATTATATCCCCTTCAAGTTCCAGAATTGACTCGGGTAATAACTGACAATTTAAAGCTTCAGGCTAAATAATTTCTCAATAAATGAACAAAAAAACAAGAAGTGATACAATAATCCCAGCTCTCTCTATATTTCATAACTGTCATTATTACATTATGTAAAACATGAACAATATTATGCATTAAACAATTTAATTGAGGAAACACAGGCTTCAACAACCCACACATACAAGCCTGCATTTGCCATTTTTCACAGAGATCTTTAAACATTGCAATTTGATTACAACAGCCAATTCAAGAAGTTTCCACGTCTTGCATGATTTCTGGTAACGCAATTTCTGTGATTTGGTTCAAAGCCCATCATCGCCAACTGTCAGTGCAAGTTATTGTAAAACATGAGCCTATCGTGAGTGATTATTTTCTCACATCCTCACAGATAATAGAGAAATACAACTAACACTTTATCATAAAGCATGTAGCAAACACACCAATCTTTTCCTGAAATGTAAGCACCACGTGGGGAATCTTAATGAATATTGTCATTTTAAACTATAACTAACTTGTCAAGGACAAAAAAAAAGCATTTGACAGTAAACTTAATTAAAAACACTTCCTGATGTCTTTAAGAGATTTTTTTTTATGGAAATGAGGCTGAAAGAATGGAAGATATATGCATATTTGTCAAGAGGTTAAATAAATTCAGCATTTGTGCTTCAAACTCAGCTGAACTCCCTGGAGATCACTTGGAGGAGACCCTGATTTCCATGCTCTTAAAGTACCAGCACACCCTCACACGCACATGAGCACGCACACAACCACATATCAGATAGAATAAAAATCAGGTTATTTAAACATTTTTCTGCCTGCCCAGAATGCAAAGGGCTCAGCACTTTTTCACAAAAGAACTGTCCTTTTTTATTAAAATGACTGGCTTTCCTGTGTCACACAGCGCTCTTCGCAGACCATACATTTTTTTTGTTGATGCAGTTAGCTGCGCTTCAGGCAAAATAACAACTTGCTTTTTTCCCCCTCTTTTTGTGAGTCTAGAGCTGATGGCTTTTTCCCATTTTTCTGCAGAAACACAAGAAAAAAAAAAAGATTACTTCCATGTCAGTGACCATTTGGTGCCCTTATAGTGATGTGTGACCCTGTTTTATCTGATTTCATTTGTTCACTTTTCATTACTGTTTTTCTTCTGATCTGTAGAAAAGGCAGAGCGGAGCGCTGAGACATCTATTTAGGATGACAAAGGAGACCCTCGTCTGGTACCAACTACCTCAGAAATGAACTTTTCACAAAAAAAAAAAAAAAAATGTCGTTCAGAGTGGAATGACGTTTAGAAACAAGAACATTTTTCCTTTAAAGAAAATGCATTTCTTACTACAAGCAATTTATATATGATTTATAATAATATTGCACTGTTATTCTAAAGTCACTTTAACAATCTTAAATACAATTTCATGCTCTAATTACAAGGATTTTCCTGTATTACTAGATTATTTTACATATCTATCAACCAGTATCAAACTGAAAACTAATAGTCTATGCTTAAACCAATTTAAATTTATTAGATTCATACTAAATGCCACTAAAACAAAAAAAAAAAAAAAAAGTGCCCCCGTAACCTCAATATTAATATTAATGATACTGCAATATCATATATACTAAAAAAAAATTTGGTTTGGTGTCAGTGAAGAAAAAAAAATAAATATATATATATATAGAGAGAGAGAGAGAGAGAGAGAGAGAGAGAGAGAGAATGATTAATAATTATTGCAACATATTAAATATACAGTAAAAATTAAATGAAATAACTTGTAAAGAAAAAAAAAGAAAAAAGAAAATTTAAATAAAATTGAAAGCTGTTCAGGGTCACTTTATGTGCTTGTTGATGATCTGATATTCTGTTATTGTGGTAAACAGTACTGGTATTTTACATGCTGTGTGTGAATCTGATTTAGGCAGCTTCTCTTTGAGTTAATGAGCTTCAGGCATCTCATGCTTCAGTAATTAGCAGCATAAGCCTCCATATCTGTTTGGTCAGTGCCCTTCACACCAGGTTACATCCAGAAATAAGGTGGCATAGCTCCACGCATTCCATCATAGTCATTACAGACTGGCACAAAACCAAGGACAGAGAGGTATTTCTTAATAAGCCCTTAAGTCCTTATTTCTTGAGAGATAAGTAATTATCTTTCTGACTATATGCTAGGCTGATTTGTGTCTTTGTGGAACAAGAGTTAAATCTGAATGAAAGAGTCTTTGCCTCTTTTAACCCCATGTTTCCCTGCAGACACAATTAGTCAAAATGCTAATTATGACTCACTTTCAAACAATAGCATTAATGCTCAGTTATTTAGTCTGATTTGATGATTCAACTGTAGCTGTTTAGTAAAATGACTGGCAGCTAAAAGCAGTATAAATGCTGACGTCTTATAATAAATAAAATGTTGGCTGATTAGAAAAATTAAATTAGAAAAGAAAGGATGTTAGCATAGCTTCTTGCAATTTTATCTTATTTGTTTTAATGGAACATCAACAATTTTAAAAAAGAGAATTTTAAGCATTTAAGCATAAGTCTTAAAATTCATTTTACAAATAATTAAACAAAAAGATTATAAAACAAATAAAGCCTTTCAACGTGATCTGATGTGCTGAGAGAATAATAAAAAATTAATTCAGCATCTGAGCATTACTCACAGGATTATTGTTAGGATGGAGTCACGCTCTTCGAGGCTTCACGGTTTATGACTGTGGAAACAAATAATGATTACTGTTGGCTTTTACACACACTTCATAATAGGACAGAAAAAAAGTGATGGTCGGATGAGAACAATTCATGTGAAAGTGTGATGAGTGCTGAAGTTTAACAAGGCCTCACATTATTTTTCTAGATACAAAATAACTGTGCTTATAATGGCAATGGAGATTTTCTTTCCAACAGATCTGAAAAGTTCAAATTACAAGAACGCAAGTCGGTAACACTTTACAATAAGGTATCATTTGTTAACATTAGTTAATGTATTAACTAACATGAACAAACAATGAGCAATGCATTTATCACATTATTTATTAATCTTTGTTAATGTTAGTTAATGAAAATACAGTTGTTCATTGTTTATTCATGTTAGTTCACAGTTCATTAACTAATGTTAACAAACACAACTTGTGATTTTAATAATGCATTAGTAAATGCTGAAATTAACATTAAAATCTATAAATGCTGTAGAAGTATTGTTCATTCTTAGTTCATGTTTACTAACGTTGTTAACTAATGTTAACTAATGAACCTTATTGTAAAGTGTTACCCACAAGTCTTGAACTTTACCCTTTTTCTTCATTATTAAAAAATGTATTGCTAAATAATTCCTTTATATTATTAAAAAAAAAAAAAAAAAAAAGTTACACTGCAAGCATGTTGTTTATGTTTGGAATATGCAATTATAAGTTTACATGTTATCTATGGAACAGACCATTATAATAAAAGCTAAACAGAAGGAGGAATGTATATTTTAAAATAGTCAAACAAATTCACATACAGGTAAAATATAATTAAACATAAGTAACATAATTAATTAAATATAATTAATTAAATAAACAAAAGGGGAATATACATTTTTAAATATTATAATTTTATATAATAAATTATTTTATAAAATTAAATATAACTTGTAGCTATGTGCTTAAATACATTAATGATATTTGTTAAGGCCTAAATAGGCTCATAATATTTTTTTCTGATTACGTGTTCAATTGATGACCTTTTGAATGTAAAGTTCAACATAATAAAACTTTCTGAATATTTACTATGTAGAAATTAATTTAGTTTTAAGTTCAAGTTATTATTAAAATATTTTTATTTAGTATGCACAAGAAAAATTACTTGGTTTATTTAAAGCATATTTTCCTCATAGGATTTTATTACATAGTCAATTCCATTTACAAGATATAAAATGTTTTTGATATTTTATTTGAAGCTTACAAAAATGTATATAGTTCTCAAAGGTAGGTTTTTATTTAGACAAATGAAAAGTAACAACTGCTAAACTGCAAGTTGGTAGTCTAATTCTAATGGTGTTGCAAATTAACCATATAAGCCTAAAAATATCCTTAATATGACCTGCATCACTGCTTTGTGATACTATATTCATAGATCATACCACTTCATCTGTAACAGACTTTAAATGGTGTTCTACTTTTCCAATAAGCAAATAACCAGCCATTGTAAACAAGAGAACAAACAAATCGCAGTCATAGTCTGCATCTCCTCCAGCTGGAGCCTAGCGAGTGCGTGGTTTTATCAGAGGGGATGTGGTGTGATTTGAGGAGACAAGTGCCCCCTGTGCTCCTCACTTTGACTGTGCTGATGGGCCTGAGCCACATGGGAATGACTGCTCCTCGCCGCCCCTCCTCTAGCGCTGCCACCCCTGCAGTGATTCCTCCCCTTCCCCTCTCCACTCTTTCCTTCACCCCTGAACGTCTGAGGGGACAGAAGCCCCACAGCGAGTGCTGTCACCGAACAGGGCAGTGTCGCTCACTCTGCCTCCGGAGCGCTCGCTCACATAACCAGCGCTTTCGTCTCTTGTGTTCTCTTTCTGTTAGTGTTATCTTTGTCTCTGCTTCTCTTTGTTGCTATTGGTTAGGAATTCATAGGAATTCCTTTTTCTCTTTCCCTTGAGATATATATATTAAAAATAGAGAATATATGCATTATGAATCGCATATTAACACATTTCAGAACAATGAAAGAAAGAAATATACTGTATAATATGTACTGTATATATAGACATGTCATTTGTTATTACATATTTGTTGTATAACTTTGAAGTCAGTAAGATTTTTTTAAAGAAATCAATGCTACTAATCATCGAAGATACCTTAAATTAATAAATAGTGTCAGTAAACACTTCTACTTTGTTTCAGAACATTACTGTGTAAAATAAATGCTGTTCTTTTGAATTTTCTATTCATCTAAGAATCCTGAAAAAAAAAAAAAAAAAAAACCTGCATCACATTCAGCACAGCTGATTTCAACACTGATAATTAGATTTTTTTTTTTTTTTTCTTAATATGCAAAAAAAAAAATCTGAATGATTTCTTAAGGATGATGTAATGGCTGCTTAAAATTTTATCTTTGACATCACAGGAATAATTACATTTTAAAATATATTAAAATAGAAAACATTTACTTTAATTTTTTTTGTAATATTCCACACTGTTTACTGTATTTTCGATCAAATAAATGCAACATTAAGATCTAAAATAAAATCTTACTGACCCTAAACCTTTGAATGGTAGCATATATAATTTATACATATTGATGAATAATATATAATGATATATTTGCATTTGGAATGATATATAAAAAAAAAAAACATATTTTTGTTTTATTTGATTTTGTTTTTATTTGACTTTTGTTAGGCCTTTTTTCCTTTTTATTTTACTTATTCGGAAATGTGTCAGGTCATGTGTCGTGTCATTTCATAAAGCATCAAGAACACTGCATTCAAGTTGCCACAGGGGGTGCTATAATGAGCCCTACTGTTTTTTTTTTTTTTTTAATTTCTTTTTTCTTATTTATTTATTTATTTATTTATTTTAAGAGTGGCAAAAAAAAAAAATGCCTGAAATGTGTTATATAATTCTTGGGGTTCAGTCAACAGTACTGTACATTATAGCTCTGCACTAATTAAAGTTGCTTTTTAATTCCAGCTCTAATTATCCGAATATTCATCTCTCCTTCATCCAGCCCTGTTTTGATATTGAACATTGCTGCATCTGCAGGGGGCTGATCTAGGTCAGTTCCCCTGGTCTCTCTCACTGACCCCAGAGCTCTGCAGAGGAGCTGAGCTTCATTTGTGAACTTGGTGAGGAGTTGCCAGTGAGCCAGAAAGTCACTTGAAGTCATTTTCAGCCCAAGCCTAATTACAACTCCGTCATCTCTAAACCATTCCTCTTTCAGAGCCCACTCTAATAAATATTAACAAATGAATCAGAGCTAATGTTTTTGAATTAAGTGTCTGTGACCAGCCATCATTAATAAGAACTCTAGAGCGCTTCACTCATGAGCTCATTACTGAATAACTCCTAATTTATTGCAAATATCTTCCCTCTAATGGTTTCTTAAATGCCATTATAGAGAAGCATGTATGCTTTCTATTGAAAACCGCCACAAACCAGCTGGTAAAAAGAATGAAAATAAACCGAAACGCATGAATGAGTCCAGCTAGATTTTTTGTAATAGTGGTTCGATGCTGAGCAGAGCTGCCAGGGATCTCAGACACTCCCTTGAGAGATCACTTAATCCGGACCAGCCTGCCAAAGGCCATCAGTAATTTCTAGAATGAATGTGCTCTGGTTTGGTGCTGGGAGGGATATTGGGAGGGGGTCTTGATTTAACAGTGTTTCAATTAGTGGTTGGTTGACTGATTAGTAGACATTTAGAGTAGGGGATTTCAAAGTGGGGGTTGTAAAGAGGTGCTAGGAGGTCAGCAGAAAAGTTAATTTCATGTATAAATATGTTTTGTATTAAAAAATTACGAAATTTAACAATATATCAGACACGATATCACTTTATAATGTAACACTTATATGGTCCGTTATAATGGGATCCTCATATTTGGGGGTCTTCTAAAGTAATTGTTAGTCTGGTCATCATAGCAGGAGACTGACCTCATTACTGGCAAAAAATACAAAATAATAATTTCCATGCCTCTAAATCCTTGTGAGGGTCATATAACTTTTGGCCTTGCTCAGTTATCAGACATTTTATTTACACTAAACACTCTCATAATATTGTATCCTATTTTGAAGGCTATGATGGACTGAATTTCAGTTTCTGCTAAAAAAACAAAAACAAAAAACAAGCCTTATTCAAGAAGAATTACGAAAAAAAATGCACAATGATTGTCTATTAATGAATTCAACCCATTAAGAAGGACCCACATAGACAAGATGCCTGAAGCTACAGTATTTCTAACAGCCTCATGTCAAATCTCTCTCAGTAACATTCAAAAACTTGCATAATATGTGAAAAATAAATGCATACATAACATCTCACACTACTCTAGCCAGTTTTGAGAGGTCTCATTTATCATAGTTGGCATTTCAAAGGTGATTATTTTTTTAAGCAAGGCTTGAGAGAAAATCTACCAGTTATTGTTTCAGAAATCCCCGTCAGGGATTTTGAAACGTAGACCCAAAAGAACAAAGAATTTAGAGAAGGAGTGAACATTTGTCCTTGCCATCACAGTCAATGAGAAAAGTTGCTTAGGATAAGTGGTGGGGGGAAACATGGCTTCACAAGACCCACAGAACTCTGGGAAGAAGAACATTCGGTTTCAACCTAGCTAGAAATCTAATTTGACTTGGTATTTTACCTTAATTATTGATGAGACAAAATGATGGACAGACAGACAGACAGACCAACCGACAAAACTATAGATAGATAGATAGATAGATAGATAGATAGAGAACAACCAATAGAATGATAGATAGAACAACAGACAGACAGACAGACAGACAGACAGACAGCTAGACAGAGTAAACCAACAGCTAAAGAATGATCACCTAAAGTGTCTCAGGGTGGCTGTAGATCTCAGATTCCAGGCGTTCCCGTGTACACAAGCACATGGATGTATATAAACAAACACACTGACAGTGTAAGTGATGGGCCGAGCGCTCACAACAGTAGCCAGTTTGTCACGAGTGACATCTTCATTCTGCTGCTGCGCACGAGAGCCAAGAGCTTCCACGGTCTCTCATCCATGAAGATGCAGCTTCCTTCTAAGTTGCTGACTTAATTTGTAGACTTGTCTTCTTTTGCAGACACAGGAGCAGATCTCTACGGCTTCTTCAACAAACACTAGAAAATCAACATATATGTATTTGTAGGTAGTGTGAAAATTCAATTTGTTCTTTGTTTTAGTGTTTCCTATGAAAGCCATCACCTGCTTCAGAGTAAATAAATAGAAAAGTAATGGCGAGAAAGTCTAAAATTAGAACATCACAATGTAAGATATAAAGTCATAATTACACAAAATGAGTCATAAGTGTGAGAAATAAAGTCGCAGTTGAGATATAAAAGCAGCACTCTGATATGTCTTTGTCTTTATTGTCTTTATTCTAATTAGTACAGTCACATTCAGGCCTTATGGAGAAGGTCACACATGATGATAAATATGATGACCTCCACATTGTTTAAACATACGGTGCTTTCAAGTCAGGTCAGAAAGATCGTATTTATGGATGCCACCAAAGTCATAATACGAGTAAGAAACTCTAGACATTCTTTAAGCTCAGAATTATCAAGTTTGGGTCTTCTCAGTGAGAAAACATGTCAGATGCAATGGATGCAGTGTCTTTATTGACCATAATTTATTTTTTTTTTTCATTTACAATAAATCTACGTTGCATGTACAATTGTGATATGAGAAAATATAACTATTCAATTAACAGAACCTTCATAAATTGAATAAAAAATAGAGTTAAAAAATACTTGCTTTTTTTGTACAAACAGTACATGCCATCTTACTCTGACTAAAGTGACTTGACGCAAATGATTCCCAAAACTCATTATACAAACTTCCCAAGAGAACTTGAATGCACCAATTCCAGCAAATATTATTGTGAACAAATGCCAGTCCATCCCACCATTCAGAGTTACTGACAATATACGAGAAAAAATCCTATTTATAGTCCTACAGTATTTATAAATCTAATCGCTTTACAGAGGCAACTTTTGCTCCAACAAAGAAAAAATGCACTCACTATATGGAAATGAATCCAAACTGTTGTTGTAGAGTAATACAGAATCATAAATGAGTTGTTTATCATTTGGCAAGGCCACATTCACAAAGCTTTACCCGCCTTTGCAAAATTGCTGTGGAAACATCATCATCATAATGAATACCAATAACTCTCTTCCCCTCTGTGATGAATATTACACCAAATTAATCTTCTTAAGGCGGCTCTCAATTACAGAACCGCATCACCAAAACAATGATTAATATGAACCTATTAGTATGAGCTGAGGTTCAGGATTATTAATGGAGGCTTTGCAGCAAAAAAAAAAAAAATAAATAAAAAAAATAAGAAGTTTGGCTCACTCTCCAGCTGCAGTTTCATGCCGTGGCAGGATAGGCTCCTCCAGCTGGGCAGTCTGGAGCAGGGCACCCCCTGTGGGACTGGAGGGCCAATTACGGAAGATAATGATTCATCACTGGTACTAATAGGGCCCCCTCTCCTCCTGGTGACTAATTAGGAGAGTACAGCTCTCAGGGTGGAGGGAGCTGGGGATGAAGGGTATAAGCGGAGCACAAGGCCAAATTTGGGATGATTGCATGGAGGATGGCCGATCCCTCCTGGGTGGCGCATGCGAGCTCTCTATTACAGGACATAATTGATATTTTCATGAAAAATTAATGGCGGCTGAACGGCGACAGCCTCTTCATTTTCGCCAGCAGATGAATGAGTACAAGGGGAGGGACAAAACAGGGCAGATGAACAAAGATCCATCAAGGGTCCGCGTCCTTTGAAACCGCAGCGAGAGGGATCACCTTCCTCTGCGCTAAGAATCCGAAGTTTGCGGACATTAAGAGGTTTTCTTGTTTCTATGGAGACCAAGTGGTAGGGATGGCATATCAATATAATAGACAGCAGATTTGGGAGAGAGATATTGCAGTCAGTCAAAATGTAGTGTCTTAATATCACAATAGCTTATTATCACAAGCATGTTTTTGAAATGAATAATAATATAGAAACATTTTATTTATTATTTATTAATATTTATTTAAAGGCATCTTTTCTGCAAGTATGATTCAAGGCCAAATAGTGTGAACATATAAACACTAGCCACAGAAAGTGAGAAAAACCATTAGCATAGCCTCAGGAATTTAAAAAAAGTCTCAACTGACTGCCACTCACTGGACATTTCACTTTGAAAGTGTCACGAAACGTGCAAGCAGCAATGTAATATCATTTTACAGAAATGTCGCCACAGGCTCGCATTTGCAGTGTGCTGGGATTGATGAATTCAGTGGTTTTCAGTGCACTTGTGGGCCATTTTCCTCCCTTCTAAAAGTACACTTATAACTTTATTCACTTCAAGGACAGACAATTGGATTATGATCCAGCACCAGCAAGAAATGAGGTAATAGAGGCCAAGGAGAAAAAAAAAAGTCCTCATTATAGTGTGTATTCTAAATGGATCTAAATCACAAAGGGACTAAAGCGTATAGTTTGAATAGTGAGATTGGCAGCAACACTTAAGAGGACATTAAGTGAGCCAGTGAGAAAAGTGACAGCGATTCTAATCATATCAGATGCCTAAAAGCACTGTGTATGAAATAGTGATACTATTCAATCCAAGTCACAGAGAAATGGCATCTTTTAAACATGGAATCCTGCCATTACACATAAACGGTGATTTAGATGATAATATGTTCACCACAGTTACAACTAAACACCCCCGACCCACAAAACTGAGCATACATTAGAAATCATCTTCCACTCTCGCCCACTCAAAACAAAAAAACTCCAATTTAAAAACTCTCAATTTTCACAATGAGTTGAATGTGTTCTGCTGCTCATTTCAGCAATATTACTATCTTGTTTAATGTCTGCCTCTGAATCTCCAGGGGGAGGAATGACTGTGCTTCACGAAGGAGTTTTTTTTTGTGGATGATTTGCATTTGATCCCTCGCTGGAAAGTCAAACGGCCAAACACATTTGCAGCTGGAGCGTGGTTCTCGGTTAACATTTGCAGTACTGAGGCAACAGAATAATAACTCAACACAATGGCGCAGAGTGAAAGGCAAAATTGTTCAGGGTCTCTCTTCGAAGCCGTCAGCGGTCCACAATCGGTACAGCCGATTGGCTTTCTAAACTCTCGCCTCCCTAAATTGTTGTCAAGGGTTTTGCAAAGTGATGCTCTCTGAAACTGAACAAATAGAAGGAGAAAACAATCTCAAACTTTGGCTAATTTATCTAACGCTTCTTAGTCGGGATCTTCAATTACCTTGAGGAGCTAATTTTGCCTCCCCAATCATTGACTGAGAGATACTGCATGGTATAATTCATATGGAATAATTACATTGCCACGCTTTACGTGACAGTAATATGGAGTTGGAGTGATGGGGACATCTTCCAGTCAGGGCGCCGAGAACAAACATATTCCCAGCAGGTCTAGTTAAAGCTGTGAAAATTGAACTTAAGTTGTTATCATATTGCAAATAAGTGCAATAAGGTCCCCAAGATAGATGACTGTAAGCTAAGCAGGATCCAACTGTAAACAAAGCAATAATTTACCATACAGAGAATGCAGCAGAAATAAGAGCCTCAGGCTGTTACAACATGCAGATACGAAGCGCTTGATTGGTTTAAAATGCACCTTCGGTATTCTGGTCTCGCACAGAGCCAAGAAAAACACACTTGGATTGTCTCTCAATGAGGTTTAATAATAATTCCTGGAGAGAGGTATCCATTAACATTCATATTCATCTCAATGGTATTCACTCAGCTGGCGCAAGACCCCCCTGAAGTTGAAATCTGTTATATGTGTGCATATTGTTTTAAGGCAATCATCCAAACTGCAGGAAAATTACTTCATGGTGGTTGATAGAGGAGAGATGTTTGATATATTTGACATTATATATATATAAAAGATAATCTATGTAGATATCCAATCAGTGTTGTTTTAGTATCGTTGAGATACAATTAGTTTTTATTAATCTTTTGAAATAGTTTCATTTTAATTTTGTAATACATACATACATATATTTGTAATACATCTATACATGTTTTAATTTATTTTAATTTCAATTTTAGATTTTATGTTAGTACATCAAGTGAAACTAAATGAAACTGAGAAACAACTGACTGAAACAACTAACTGAAATAAAATCAGTTTTTATACTTTATTTCAATAACATTTTGATGGGTTTAGTTTTAATTTTAGTTATTTTTTAGTATAATAACCCTGTATCTAATATGTACATATATCGATGTATCTAATAAATAAATTTTCCCCTTTAATTTAATTTAATTTAATTTTTTATTCTATTTATTTATTTATTTATTTATTACATAACAGTTAATGGCTTAATCTGAATGCCCATCAGTGGAGAAAGTTTTTTTTTTTTTTTTTCCAGGGTATCCTTTTCCACAGATGGGGCCTATAGCAATTTTTCAGTCTCAAGTTAACTGAAAAAAGCATGCATGAATTTGAGCTCTTCTGTACACAAGTTCATCCTAAAATATTAAGACTGTTTTGCTAGATTTATTTGTGATGGTAGAAAGTGAACAAAGGGTATTACATGCTGTCAGCATCCTTAACTTTGGATTACCTTGGCTATGGTACTGTTAAATTTCACCACTTTGGCTCAAAGAATGAAAATTCTCAAGATCCAACCAAAACACACAATGGAGCGCACACAAATGAAAGGAAATCCTAACCTTGCAACTATATTCTGAAGTGTTCAGCCAGTAACTTTGATGACATTTCACAAAATCTGAGAAAAGGTAAAGGACAGGTCTCTCTTCACTCACAATGCCATGCTGCATCACCTCCAATAACAGTCACACCTCAAGACCTGCTCCATAAAGGCCAAAGGCTGATGCAAAACTTTAGATTCAGCAAAGATACATTCTCCCAGTCTGTTCATACAGCATAATGCCACCAGGACCGGGGAATTATTGCCACAATAAAATCTGCGCAATATCACAGCCTTATTTCATTCTGTGTAATTAGGAGCAGAGAAGAAACATTCCTCATGCAGGAGCAGAAAATAACATCTCTCTCTTTCCAGCTGATGAAATTTGCTTCTTATTAAGGGCAGTTTATGCTTCCACCGCTGAAAGGCATGAGGCACAGAACAATAAAGAAACATAATAAAAGAGGAGGATTACTGGAGTTTCTTTCCTTCCCTTCTCCCCCTATCTAGTGTTAGGGTGTCTGACTGATATTGACCAGAGTTTATTAACTTCTGTAAGAGAAGGGAAGAAGAAATAACCTCAGGTAAAACCAGGATTTATCTTCCTTTACAGAGTTTTCGTTACTGTCATACAGTCCCTATGCTGAGTTCCCAAATCGGGTTCCTTTGAAGCAAGAAAACGGTTCCTATTGCCTGAGCAATAGTTCAGGACTTGGGTAAATTAAATTCAAGAGCACAGTGTTGCTAACACAATAGTACCAAAAAATACCAAAGTGTTATGTTTATGTTTATATATATAATATATATATATATATATTTTTTTTTTTTTTTTTTTTTTTGGGCTGTCAGTCGATTAAAAATTTTAATCTAATTAATTACATGATATATCGATTAAGTAAAATAATTAATCGCAAATTAAATTTGGCTGTGAAAATACCCCCCAAAATTATTTTATTATATTTTTGTGTTAAATGAGAAAGTATTAGGGTAGACATTATAAATAGTAGCCTAGCTTTAGAAAGAAATATTTTATTTGATTCAACATAAAATTTATTACACATAAACGTTTAGGCTACAACAGCCTAACATAAACTATGGAGCATAATGAAGATAATTTGAGAAACATCAGTTTTTTTGTTTTTTTTTTTGTTGTTTTTTTCATTCGTGCAGTGGAAGTCATTGGTAACCAAAACAGCTTTGTTACCAACAGTCTTCAAAATACCTTCCACAAAAGAAAATAATTCATTCAGGTTTGAGTAAATGATGACATAATTTTTTTTGTTTGTTTGGTTTTTTTTTTTGTTTTTGTTTTTTTGTTTGGGGGGGGGGGGGGGGGGGTGAATTATCCCTTTAAGGTTTATCCCCTTTTTCCCCTTGTTTTGCTCTAAATAATACACTAAACTGGCCAGCAGGTGGCGGTAAATGTCTTTATGAGTCATTCATTCGATTCGTTTCAAATGGCTGATTCATTAGGAATTCAATGGCTCTTATGAAAGGGCCTTTGAATTGATTCACCCGATTCATTCAAAACTAAACACTGCTGTGTTGCTCACAGATGCACAACAGTTCTGCTGTGGTTTTATAGGTAACATTTTTGTTGGCAAAACTTAGCAAAAACAGACATTACTGTGTTTAAAATATAACACAATATTAACTTCTTAGTTACTGAACTGTTGTATAAAATCACATTTGCACTCGTTATATTCGGGACAAACAGCACTGGTGTGATATTCCTCTTGCTGCTCGTCTGGTATTGCTTATCCCGTGATATAAATATGAGACAAAAACTCATACAGGAGAATTTTCGCCCAATTTCTTGAATTTTAGGGCATAACTGCATTTATGAAGTAGTTGCCCTGCATCATATTTGTCGTCAGTCAACTACATGAAATGTAAGATGACGTACAGGTCTGGGGGGCGGGGCCAGTGTGTTGTTATTAAGTTAACGCGTATTAAGTAGGTTCGCGTTAAACTGACAGCCCATATACACACACACAGTATATGCATGTTTACGCACACACTTCTCTTAAAAGGTTTGGGGTCTTTGGGGTATTTTAAAATATTTTTGAAAGTCTCTTAAGCTTATCGTCTTCTTTAAAAAAAAAAAAAAAATCCTTTTTTTTTTTTTTAAGACTTTTCATGAAACCAAAGATGCCAAAAGAACCTTTTTTTTAAGAGGTAATGCTATTTATTTGATCAAAAAATACAGTAAAAACAGTACTATTGTGAAATAAATATTATTGAAAATAACTCTTTTCTATGTGAATATATTTAAAAATAATAATAGTAATTTATTCCTGTGATGCAAAGTTGAATTTTCAGCAGCCATTACTCTAGTCTTCATTGTCACATGATCCTTAAGAAACCATTTTAATATGCTGATTTGGTGCTCAAGAAACATTTCTCATTTCCAAATATTGACAACATTTGTGATGCTTAATACTTTTGCAGAAACTCTTATTTCCATGTTCAAGTAGCAATTATTTGAAACAGGATTTTTTTTGTAACATTTATACGTCTTTACAGTCAATTTTCATTCATTTAAATTTCTAAATGTGATTTCGCACTGAAATTCCTCTACATTGTTATTTAAATGTGGTAAAATGTGTTAAATACTCACATCTAGCCAGTGCAATCCACCTCAAACAATCAATCAATCAATCATGTTTTCTGTAAATACACAAACAATATTCCAGTCACAGTATTTATCAGGCCACATTACCAGTAACGCAGAGTTGTTCCATACATCCATCATGCAGTGAAAGTGAGGCTGCACTTGCCCCTGGTAGTGGAGCACAGATGGATGGATTGATCCTGGCCTCTGGAAGCAGGATCATCTACCTCCCACTGCTAATTGCTGATAGCCAGCAAAGTAATGAGTGATGAATTCCTGCCTTCAAGATTCTGCTGATTAAGCTGTCTGGAGTGTTGCAGAGGCAATACGTGTGACCAGAGATGATCACTCACGAATGCCTTCCTCTAGCTGACAGGTGTTAGACCCGGCGTAGTCCTCATACATCTATCATGGGTATAAAACACATTTTAGAATAATACGATGGCGTTTATGTGTGTGTCTTTGAGCAGAGACACTTATTGTGAGATGCTTTTTCTCCCAAATGCCAAAAATTCTACTTACCTGATGGCCATTGCTTTCTGTTTGAGTTGTGAGGTCAAAGGTCAGATGCAAGTGCTGCTATGAGACAAAACACAGGCTGTTTGCATGCTAGAGGACCACAAGGTGTGTCTTTAATTTGAATGGGAAACAGGAAGTCAGAAAAATTTATCTCCCTGTCATCTCCAATCCACCCTGTCACAACGTTCTGCCTCTCCGCAACGGCAGCAGGGGAAAAATAAAACAACAACAGTTATTAATGAGGTGTTGTGCCAAGTGCGTGCATCCATGCATTTCCCGATAGCAAATCCACTTCCTTAATGGCATACACAATTACTTCAAGAGGCATTAATACACTGAACGTGAGCACGAAGCTTCACTTTAACATTTCTAAAGTGGAGAAGGCTTTTGGCTAGCGTGAGTGTCATCTTAAGAGCTCCGTGGCTGATTAGACCGCATACTTTAACCGTTCTGAAAATATCACCGTAACATTTCTGAATGTCCTCACTGAAGTATATGTTTGCGAGCGAAAAATTGTCTGAGGGCTGAACGAGAACGTGAGCCAAATCAAGCCCAAGCTAATTGCTGTAACGCAGTCCTTAAAGTGTGACAGAATATATATTAATCTGCCTGATGAGAGTTCATTAATCAAGATCAGCATCTAAAGCCATTTTCCTCTCAGAGGAAATATGCAAATGGACACTAATTTAAATACACACCACAAAGCTAAAAGAAATGGATTTAATTTTCTAGCCAGTGCGTAAAGAATGACGGGCGACTGCCGTTCTAAATTGAGACACCAGCCGAGAATGATTTCTATACAGCTAAAGCCATATATGAATGAAGTCCACAGCATGTGCACATCCTGGTTGTGAAATCCACCTTAAAAGGAAGCTGTGAGATGAGGAATTAGCCTCACCAAAGCCTGCTGAACACAGCCAAAAGTATGAGAGTCCCTCAATCAGCCAGAACAAATATTAGCAGAGCTAAGTAATAATATTAGCAAATATAGTGGGATGTGCTTTAGCCCTGTATGTAACTAGAGCCTTAACTGCCTACAAAGCTTTTAAGATTACACTTTAGTACCTTCTAGATTCAGAGAATGTGACTGTTCAATATAAGCAAAGAAGTGTCAAATTATGCCAAGCGAATAGCAAGTTTAGCTAAACAGCCTTTGACTGTTGGCCAGTGTGAGTGATATTTTGAATATTATTGATTGTTTTGCATGCATCAGGTAGAAAGGGTTGAAAAACCTAGATTATTTATATATATACACACACACACATTATATTTTAGAAAGTAATTTAACATTTACTGAAAAATACAATTTTTTTGCAGATTAATAAATAAATACTATTTAATATTAAATTTCTATTTAATGACAAAGAAATTTCTTGCTGATATATGAAAAATTCTAAAAATGTAATTTTTATTATTTTATTCTATTATCAGAGTAAATCACCAATCCTTCATGTAGTTTTAATTTGATTATTTATTTGAGGTTGTCAAATCAGAACATGATTGCGCGGAATATTAAAGATTTTTAAAAAAAATTAGATATACATTTTTTCAGACATGTATAAAAATATGAAATATATGTATATATTAAATATAATTATAAGAACTTTACATTTCAGAAAGAAAAATATTTAATGAAAAACAGACATTTCTTTTATATTTATAAAAAATAAATAAATAATATTCATATGTAATATTACATTTTAATATTGATTTTTTTCTGATATATATATAAAAAATGGTGATTATTTTATTTTTTTGGTAATCGATACCCTTGCAATTATCAGAGCAAATCGTCAATCCTTCATGTAAACAGCTTTAATTTTAGTGTTTATTTGAGGGTGTCAAATCAGAACGTTTGTGTTGCTCTAGCAAGTCTTAGCAAAATGTAATCAACCAGCTCATTCTGAATCGTAATATAATCCCTAAACCTCAGTGCTCTAGTGCACCTACAGGCTCCGCCGCCAACGCTGAATAACAAGAGGTCTCCGATACGAGATCATACTTCGGACATGGACCCCCACCGCAGCAACTGCACACCCCCATGCTCAGGGTTCATTTCCTTTCCACATCCCGCGAAGGCTTTCAGAAAATAAATCTCAAGGACAATAGCTGCCATTAATTCATTTATTTACTGAGTGGGAAAAGCTAATCAAATTCTGCCGCTGCCATCCGTCCTTCATGCATTTGGCTCTCAAATTAACCTCTCAGTGGCCCTTTCTGTGACTGAAGAAATGCTGATATGCAGCATGCCCTCCTGGAAGCATCCCTCCACCGAGAAATACTCTACAAGGGCTGGTTTAACCTGATGACTTCAGCTTGAAATTGGTAGTCAGATGAAGGCCACTTGACTTCAGTCCAATATTACTTTTTACAAAAAAAAAATGAAAATTGCAAACGAGCACACTAGAAAAATAAGAGCTGCATTGAAGTGATATACCACAAGTCCCTATTTTAATTAGTTTTCTGTGTCAACATTCTTTTATATGTAATCCACGATTGATTGAACACCCTTCAAGTACTCTTGAGTTACTGCCATTACAAAGTCTCAATTCATATCTATGAATCTATTGAGATTCTCTCCCAAAAAGAAAACCTGTAGTTGATATGCCAACTTGTAAGCGGCTTTGGTTACACCAGGACTGTAAGTCCATGCAGTTCCACCAAACCTCAGAAAAATGAAAGGCCACATGTAATGTTAATTTAAACCTCCTCCTGCGTGTGAGCCCTGCTCTATCAACTTCTAACTACAGAAGCTTCTCTGAGACCTGATGCACAGGAACATCAGAGGACTGAAACTCTTTCCCCTAAGCAGGCCGAGAGAAATAGGCACGGTGGAAATTGCATTCTCACCACCCCCTGCCAAGTGCATTTTCATATTTCCATCCCCTTATCATACGTCTTTGAAAACCAGGAGAGTATGGGGGCCAGTTGTCGACTTTGCAGATGTCTGTTTGATGCCTTCACAGCAGACTTCCTCAAATGGGTCCCAAATGAGCCAAGAAAACCTTCGGAGCTAGGTGTCCAAGGACCAATTTTGGATGGCTGATGAACAAGGACGATGTAGGGACACAGTATGTTTGGCTTGAGACAAAGTAACAAAACACACCCCACCATTTCTTTGATATCAACAGACTGTCAGATCCACAAGGAATATTAGTCCTCTTGGGGGTGGGGTGATATTTTATCCCCTTCAAAACAGGATATGAAAGGAAGCCTCAATGCTGGAACTTTGCTTTTGATAACTTGACTGGGGTTGTTATCTTGGCGAGCACAGTTGCCTCCAATCTGACCCTTGGGGTATCATAATTTCTCACAAACAAGACCTCCAGTCATCTGTTACCAAAGACAGATGTGTCACTGTTCAGTTTGAACCATCAGACACCATGCAAACGTTTAGCCATGTCATGTTCCTGACCCACAAATACACCTTATTACTGAAACCCAAATGATATGAAAAGTAATAAAGTGCTTACAGTTTCAGAGGGCAGCAGGAGAGAAAGGTTGCTGGGTTGAATTCTCAGATGTGGTGCAACAAGTCTGCAAGTTTGTGTAATGTTTCTCTTCTTTCTCTACAAATGAAACTGTACATTCAGCGAGGTAATTAAATTATTCATGGTACTCTCATGAATGGTGGCAGAGACTGACCTGGAAAAGAAGAAATAGATGAATAAAGTTCTTTTCATTTTCTTTGCTCACAAAAAGTATTCTCGTAGCTTCATAACATTACGGTTGAACCACTGATGTCGCATGGACTATTTTAACGATGTCCTCACTACCTTTCTGGCCTTGGACGTGGTAGTTGCGTTGCTGTCTATGCAGAGTCAGAAAGCTCTCGGATTTCATCAAAAATATCTTAATTTGTGAAGATGAACGAAGGTCATACGGGTTAGGAACGACATGAGGGTGATTAGTAATGACAGAATTTTCATTTTTGGGGGAACTGTCCCCTTAACCCTTTGTTACTCATGGGGTGATGCTACGCCTGGCCCTGCTACACACTGATTACAATTCAAGAAACTATTTAGCAGCAAAATATGCATTCTCATGAAAAAAAAAAAAAAAACCTTGACACTCCAAATCCTTGCCATCCAGTGCCCTTTTATTGAATCAAGACAAACAAACATAGAAATGATGACTCTTGCAGCATATACACCAACAGTATATGATAAATGTGCCTTTTCATAAAAAGACAATGGATTACAAACACTAAAACTGATTAACTTAAAGGAAATGCTTACTGAATGTGAACAGCACAACAGAACTTGATATCGTATAGGCTTCATGAATAAAAAGGAAAATCTTCATTCACACAAAATCCATAAAGTACTGTAATATCATCACCACTTGAACTTTATGACTTACTGCTGAGAATAAATCACACAGATTGGGAAGGAGCACAAACTCCTCAAATCTGTGTGGCTGAGAAAGAAAGGATAAAAGCTTACTTCTGAAAAAATAAAAAATAAAGCAAGCTTGACATTTTTTGAAATAAAAACATAAAAAAGGTTATTGCGATCTTATATCTTTGTGGAAATAAGCTTCCATGGTAATATGTACTACAAGACTACATTAGCATAAACAGAGATGCAAAACAAACAGCAAAAGACGCTGAAAGAGTACGAGGGAAAGGCAGCCATACAAGAGGAGGAAAAACAAATCATCAATGATGTAAATGCCATCTTTGACGCCATTTAGCGTTCACACTGCTTGCCCTCAGGAAGCACGTCTACTGGCATGGGAATATGCTTAACATGGTGGGCACGTACTTGAACCCCCCCAATCTGCTAACCCTATGCTCTCTCTCTCCTGCTTCACCAGCTCTGGGGCGAGCGATGGGCTAAGAAAGATTAATGCATCTTCAACGGCATGCGTGAAATCAAATTAGTGTATAGTCATCCTAGTATGAACCAGGCTTGCCCTAAACAAGAGCCAGAGACTCAATCATCCGAAGCCCTTTTATAACCATCGTAAAGGATGGTCTTAATTATTTGCAGATACATAAAATTAATTGTATTTTTTCATTCTCCATATGCAGATAAGAAACAAGACAGAGATGATTTCTCCACAACAATGAGCTTTTTCAATGAAGGGGGACGATTCTAATTCTATCATCTGATAGAGTCTCAATATCTCATATTCTCTGTAATCAAATAGTCAGTTATGAGGAGAAATGATGTTGTCATGCATTTTCCATTTCCTCGTATAGACCAAGCACATGGGCTCCGACAACGCCTTGCTTTCTCATTTCGGCAACGCTCAGATTACATCACAAGGAGAGGTGCGAAGGCGCCACTCATAACAATGTCACATTGCATTAAGTCTGCCATGCCACTTGTGGGCCTCAATCAAATTTTAGCTGACTCTACCTATCTGTGACTACAATTGGATTTGCTCAGAGACGACAGGGATTATAGCTACTTCTGTGTATATATATTCCACTTTCTTCAATCTAGCATTTGATCACGCGATCAAGCTCTTGGGGAATAAGCTGCTTCAGATAGCTTTGGTGCGTAATAACCTATGGGGACTGAAGATGGAGTGAATGGCAAGGGCAGGGTATTCAAATACAGGCAATATTACAGGCACAAGTCCCAGAGTGAAACACTGGAAGTAGACAATGATCCTTGTTATTGAGGGAAGTCATGCTTCTTCGGATATGGGTCAGCCGGGTCAGACGTAAGTGTATGAGGGAATGTGCGTGTGTATGTGTGGACAGTGGACCCAAGGCGCTGGAAACTAGCATGAAAACTGTTTTGAGAGCAGACAAACAATCCTGTGCTACCAGCCGCACGGCAAAGCTCAACTCTGTGTGCTCTCTGAATTAAGGTATGATTATTCGAGATTGGCTTCTGGCTAACCAATGACATCGGTGAACCTGGAGAATATTTTTCACCTCAGAGGTGCATTCAAAATGATTGGGTTGACAAGTTCACATGGGCGAAAACAGATAACCTACCTTCTTCTCTGGCAAATGGCTGTTGCTTTAAACAACAGTATACTTTGCCTTACTTGTATTTTCTGTCTAATTCTGACAGAATTAGAAATAAAACTGCAGTTATGGTGCGCCAAATAAGAGTGTCAGTCAAATGTTCATTAGTTGCTTCCACGTGTGAACTGTTCCATTTTTTTTTTAACTCAATTGGCAAATGGATAAAGAAAAACAAATAAAGGAAAAAGAAAACTGTGTGTGTAAAAATAATTGTAAAAAATGCTAAAAATGCTTTTTAAAATGCAGTTTAAATGCTATTTACTGTATATTTCAATGATTATGTATTTGGATGATCTTGAGGATGAAGATGTAATCATGCACTTGTTTGACTGTAAATGCCTGATGAAGGTCATGGAACTGAAAAGTTGCTTAATAAATTTAGATACTTTTTGCAGGAAAGTGTGTGGGATTTTTTTTTTTTTGTTTGTTTGTTTGTTTCTATAAGATTGTATTTGAAATGATTATGTATTATTCTATTGCTATATTCACCTAAAAATAATTCAACATTTGAAGCAATTTACCCATTTTCTAAAATGTAGTTAAATCTAACAATATAAAACAAATCAATTAACTGACAAATAAACAGATATTTTCAATTTATTTCAATTTATTATTTGTCGATTTGAATTATTAAAATAATTTTAAAAATATTATTTTGTTGCATTTAATCATATTTTAAAACATGAATTAAACCATTTTAAATGTGGCTTTTATGGATTCATTCATTTGAAGATTATTTTTTAATGTAATAAAACTGATAATTGATTCCTTCATTTTAAACATCCATGTCAATTAATTAAAATGCAATCTCATAAAAACTGAGACATTGCAATGGACATGGACAACATCAGGTTCTCTAAATGTCCATAACTGAATATTTTCTGTTTCTTTCACATTTATACAGCACTGTCTGTGACAAACCACCACCATACCGCAGTTACACGAAACACAAGACTGGTTGACTTGCCAAAAGTAGCATCTGTGACAATTACAAAGTGCTGCAGTATAGTAGCATGCATAGCGGAGCTAGATGAAGAGGAGGCAGGTGATCAGTCTTAAGCTTGCCTGTACCACGTGGCTGACTAACAAAGACAGATTAGCATCCTGAAGGTATGGCGTTAAGCTAGAGATCCTCAACGTGACTTAGTGCAGCTAACGTACCGTAGGGTTAAATAAATCACACTATGACATCCATCTTCAGCTTTCTTATAAAACTCCAAGTAACTCAGTTATCAGCAAAAGAAGATGATTAAATTTTGATGTGAAATGCTGATATACATCACTGTGGCAAAAAAAATGCATCTCGCAGACTGGATTGCATTTGAAAAGAGCAGTATTTGCAAAGCCAAACTCTAAAATCGTTATCGAGTGCCCTCTCCTTGAAGGGTGAGTAATACTTGAGATGCAGGATGTTTCCTCTTCTGCCAAGCTTTTCAGCAGAGCGCACATCCCTCATAGGAGGTTCTCTTTACCGTATTGACTGGGGATAAGTTTGTCACTGGATCCGGATTAAAGTCTTAGGCCTATCTATAAAATGGAGGAGAAAGGAGGGGTTGAGGAGGGAGGCCAGAGGTTTGTTTACCTATATTGGCTGCTGTGTACCGAAGGAAAGCGGTGGATGAGAGAAGGAAAAAGTAGGACTCCTGTTCCAATGTCACCTCCAGATTGGACATCTCAGCCGAGACAGATAACACACACGGCGCTCTTAATTAATCATCAGCGCCATATCAATGTGTCAATAAGCTCTAACTTGTCAGCTCACCAGCCACCCTCCATTAAACCTGGAAGCCCTGGAGTTGTAATTTAGCTTCTCCTGCGATGCTCCATGGCTGTCTGAACGCAGTGCAGCAACCTACGGCACGTCACTAACGCCAAGTTCTCAGGCACTTTTACGCTCAAAACGTTGAAGGACAAAAGGCTCCTTTCCACTTCAGATGCCTTTCACCTTTAGAAAAGCTTTCAATCAAAACCAAAATAGTGGTGTTTACTCTCGAACCTAGTCGAGAGACGCTTGCAGATACGCAGACAATATGATGTTCGCAGTGGACAACAGTGTCGCTTTTCCTTCGGAGCCGGCGTTTAATCCGCTTCAAATCCTATTAGAAAAGAGATCGAGCCTGTTCGGCCCAAATGCAGATCAAACATTACCTATGTCTCTGTTCTCACCAAATGCAAATGTTGTTCTACCCCCGAAACCAAATGAATAGTAAATGAACGAAACACACCAGCGGAGTTTGCATGCAGATTACCTGCCCAAAGACCTGAGCCTAATTATTATTCATGTTTACAAACTTTCATCTCCTGAGGACGGCCCAGCCCGCGACGGCGCATACATGATGAGCAAACATACCACGCTCTTCATGTGGATTCGGACATGCATTTATTCATGTAGCCCACACACGCACACACATATTCACTTACAAAATACACAGAGCTCATTGTGTCTCAGGGGACCAGACATTTATGAAGATGCCAGTTCGATGGCATTATGGCAGCATTACGCATTCTTGGCTGCAGCTTCCCCCCAATACGACCGGTGTCCCGTCCCACTTCTGCATTGCTTAAGAAGGCCTGTTTCCACAAGCCTCGAGGGACATGCAGGAAGAAGCCTTGGCCGTCATGGTCTTGCGCGGCGTCCTGGCACCGAGAGGCTCTCGTCGATTCTCAAGCCATATGGACAACGGCAAGCAGTGTGTGCACGTTTGCGCGAATGTACAATGAGGCAGGCTGCAGAATAAGGGAATGAAAACCCTACCGAGGAGACAGAGAGAGCTATTCCTCTGGCCACAAGTTCTCTGTGGGCTATTGATTGAGTATGCTTAGACCCCGGGGCAGACTATTTTTCCTCTAGATCCCTTTTCGTGTGTGCGCTTGTGTATTTGCCGGATAAAATCTTCCATAAAGCATCTTCAAACTCCTCTCATTAACCTTGTGCCACGGCGGATGTGGTTTATAGCGCTTGGGCTTTGAAACGTAAGGCTGTAATTCCAGACCTACATGTTTCAAAGGCTGATTTTGCATTCTGCATAGCTTCCAGCTCTTATATATAAATTTCTCGCAGTTAAATTGAGTGACTCATAAGTCAATGGCTGCAAAATGTAAGAGGTTCTATAAAGTAAAGATCAGTGTGGTGTATTTGATTTGTTTTTAGTGAAGATGGGCACCTCAACAATAAATCATTCTGAGTATGCTAGATTATAAAATATTAAAAGTGAAAGACTCACATTGAGGTCTGTGGCTATCAATAAGATTTAGGAGGTTAACATCAATAAAGTTTATACATATACATATATATATATATATATATATATATATATATGTATATATATACATACAGAGTTCATATTTATAATATGCACTTAACTGCATGCTTTGCACTTTCACTTTTTGTCCTCTCATTAAATGTTTGTCAGTTTTGCTCTATTTTCTGGCCATCTGCTTGGGTCTGAGGGTAAAAAAAGACAGATTATTCAGGGTAGAGTGTCTGAGTAACGTTACAGCCCCCAACCACAATCCCACTCACCTTGGCTACATGCTGCAGGTTGTGACACTTAAGGGTGCTTCAAGGGTTCTGTGGATGATATACTGTCCTGGATAGAAACATTAACACCTCTAAGGGCCATCTGCAACAAACCTGCTATTTTATAATAATTAAAATATATTTAATATATTAATCTAAATGCATAAATTTGGTGCTGATTAAAAGCAAATATCACATGCATTGACTTTTGTACAAATCTGGGCATCTGTCAAAACACCATACATAATTAACACTATTATATTATTATCCATTATAACATTAATTATGCATTATAATATTACTCACGATATTATAATTTTATCAGCTTAATGGCTGCATACGGTCTAATTCTTGAAAATATTCCACACGTCATCACACCAGTGAGAACAGTGCTGATGAGTAGGATTAATAATACATTAGGGTGCAACTTTGTCCTTGAGCCCGACCACTGTAGTGAGAAGCAGGGCTTGAATAACTGTAATAACAAGATTTCAACTGCAAATTTTAAAAGACCGTATTATGGAAAAGAGGATTTTCCTTGCTCTTTTGAAATAAGCATGTACTATGTACAAGTCAAAAAAGATCATATATTGAGATGCAAAAATGGGGCGTTGGTATTGACGTCTACACCAAAAGCATATTAACAGAACACAGCATATATTTGCAACATACAAAAGCATCAAAATTGACATAGAAATCGAAGTGTAATTTTAAAAGGTACACTTGCTTCATTGATTTGCAGCCGTAAAACAATTGATTTTTTTTTTATTTTCATTGAGATTTGGCAATTTTAAGAGAGAAAGGGACCAGTCATTGAGCAGTTTTAACAATGTAAATGATTTTCTTTGCTCTTTGTAAATGTAGACATTTGGTACACGTACAAAAATGCGCCAATGGGAAACTGTCACTCTATTAACGTCTGAACACTGCCCATATTTACAATGTATGAAGGCTTCAAAACTGATTTATAGCCATAAAACGTCTTAAAGTTTTTAATTTTCAACAATGAAATTGAGGACACGACACACTTCCTGTCCGATACTGCAGTTGAATATATGGAAGGAGAAGGTAATTGTACCCGTAAGTAATTTTCTGTCATAAATGACCTGTCTCTGCCTCCATACAGGAACATATGAGACATATGTACAACATATGATGGATATTGCAGAAAAACATATCAGAAATCGGTAAAGAGCATGTTCATGATGAAGTATGATGCACTGCCGGCACTTAAGCACAAATGCTTTCCATCCAGGTCAGTTTTAGAGGTAGAAAACTGATTCACTGCCAAAATGGAATGACATCTTATTTGCAGCACCATGACATCCAATTTGTGGCCAGACGCTCAATGCATTAGGATAGTAGGAACCTGAGGCCGACCTGCTGGTTTGTGCTTAACATAAAGGTCAAAATGAGGACAGAAAATGGTCATGTAATACTAAATTGTGACAGCAGAAACAGATAGGACTTCAAGAAAACTGACTGCATAAGAAACATTGCACAGTCAACAAACTCCTGGAACAGAAGACCGGTGCTTGATGTCCAACACAGAGTATTCAACATAGGGAAGAAATGTGTTATAGCAAGTACCTTGTGTACCTGAGAGGCAAAAACTAACTGTAAGTAACTGCAATGACCTCACACTCTGGTTCATCCTTGATCTCACCACTCAGCTCTGACTTCACACCCCTTTACGCCTGGTTTTGCATGCCCCGGGCTCAGGGTAAGAACATGGGCCCTCAGGGAAAGAGCACCAGGATTCAGGTAGAAAATACTAAAAGCTTACTCACCTTTTCATTCACTACAGATTCTGATGAAGTCTCAGGTGTTACATGGAAAGGAGTCGATGTAGGATATGGTGAAAATGACATGAGATTGTTGACTCTACAACCCAACAGAAGTTGTCAGACTTACGAATACAGTCACGTATCAATATAGACTTTGACAGCGGCACACGTTTTACAATCAGTTGACTTTGCGTACCCTTTTGCAATAGGACAGATGGAATTATTCAGCACGTTCATACATACCATTGCGATAATGTAGGCTGCTCTCAACATTATCCGAGCCAATCCATATTTCCACCCCCTGCGCTTGTTCTGGAGAATTCGAGGCTGCCCTTCACTGAAGGAGAGGGGAAAATTGGGTCTCTCTGTCGCTCTCTTTCTCGAAGCCAGCAGATGAGCACACCTGCAGAACGTCCCCTGAGACCTGCAGATTATGCATCCCTCCCTCCAATTCCTCGACTTCTCCTACCTCACTCTCCGGCAGAAGGCCAGAGGGCATTTCCCACCGAAGGTCAACAAGAATGAGATCCGCCATGGGACCGGTGCAGGAGGGGACTGCGTCGATGCATTAAAATATAAGATGTGATGCCTGAGAGAGCAACTAAAACATTGGGGTACGAAATGACATTTGAATTACAGAACAGGCAAATTACAGCAACCGAAATGGATGGAAACACTTTTTTATGCATTATGTATGGCATAGGATGTCAGATGCTTTAGAAAAGCCTTCCTTTGGGTAACCTTTGTTACTGACCTATGTAGCTATATTAGGTGGAGAACAAGAAATTATAGACATCTGCCCCCCATAAATCAAGAAATATCTGTTCATGTGAGCATTTATATGTGTGTTTTTAGTTACTTTATATTGATTGCAGCCAAATTTACCTTGTGGGATCAGGATCTGCTTTTAGTGGCTTTGATCAAGTTCTACTGAAGATCAATACAGGACTCCAGAACATCCTCTGATCTTCATATACACAAACTTCCAAATTTATTGAAGAAACTTTACCCAAGTTGATGGGTCGAGTAATAACAACAATAGATTCTTTGCTAAACTCTGCCAGCTCAGACTAGCTTTACAACATTTCATAAGAATAAACTAGAGATTTGCCTTAATCAGTGTGCTTTATAGTAAGGTGCTCATGAAGTGGCAAAAATTGATTGAGCTGGAATTAATTGTGACATTGAAAAGAATTTTTGTCTGCCTTCTTCCCCTCAAAGAAATAGTTTAACAGACACAAAAAGAAGAATTGTAAAAAAAAAAAAAAAAAAAAAAAAAAAAAATCACAGGGTTCCCACTCTTTTGGAACACTGAAATGTCCATTTTTCCAGTTTGAAATGGCTGGATAAAAAAAAATGAAATAAAGATAGCGATCAACCCAGAGTATTTCTATTATTAACTGAGCATAACTAAAAAGTAATATTGAATATAAAAATTTCAATTACATCTTAAAATGTGATTCATTTTTAGATTTTTCAGGGACTGTGAAAAACCCTAATATTATACAGTAAGTGAAGCAAATGCTTCTCACGTTCAGCTGAAAAAAACTCATTTGAAAGCAAATGCAATTGATCACATTCGTGCAAGTAAACTGAACCTGTTTCTATGGTACTGTGAACTCTTCAGTTACTCTCTGACCTGAATAAATACGCAAATGAAATGACATTAATTTAGCAACATTAAAAGGAATCGTTCACCCAAAAATGAAAATTCTGTCATTAATTACTCACGCTCAAGTCATCCCAAACCTGTAAGACCTTTGTTCATCTTCGGAACACAAACTAAGATATTTCTGATGAAATCCGAGAGCTTTCTGACTGTGTGACATCATTGGTTCAACTGTACTTTCATGAAGCTACGAGAATACTTTTTGTGCGCAAAGAACTCTTGTGAACGTGCGTCGAGGACTGACATGGAATAGAAGAAATTGTCAAATAAAGCTGTTATTTTTGGAGATTTTTTTGTGCACAAAAAGTATTCTCATAGCTTCATAACATTACGGTTGAACCACTGATGTCACATGGACTATTTTAACGATAGTCCTTACTAACTTTCTGGGCCTTGAACGTGGTAGTTCCGTTTCTATGGAGGGTCACCTATGGAGGGTCAGAAAGCTGTTGGATTTCATCAAAAATCTTAATTTGTGTTCCGAAGATAAACGAAGGTCTTGCAGATTTGGAACGACATGAGGGTGAGTAATTAATAACAGAATGTTTATTTTTGGGTGAACTTTCCCTTTAACTTTCCTTGGTGAAAATGGGAATGTTGTTAATGATGTTCTATATGTTGGGAATAAGTAGTGAAACAACATTGAGAAATGGGAAAAAAAAACAAGGCAGCAAGATTTTACCGAGAACTGCCTGAGAAAACGGTGGGTGGAAACAGTTGCTTAATACTGGTCAGTAAAATTTAAGGCAGGGCTTAGCAAAGATTCAATGATCAATATTTCAGTTATCACCATTGTGCCCCAGGGTTGCCCAAGTGAAATTTAAGCCGCTCTGGATAAAAGTGTCTGCTAAATTACTACTTCCTTACATAGTGTTCCGTATATACAAAATCTTCTCAACGCTAAATGCATGCTCATTTTTGGACCTTTCTGAATAAAAGCATTATTTCACAAGATCAAATTGCCTGACTTCAAAAATAAGAGTCCAGTCTGGTTTTCAGTCTATAAAAAGATATCCATATTGAGAGCACAGGTGTAAAAATGCAACAGGAATTACAGGGGGAAAAATATTTCGCTGTATCCTGCAAGATGAAATGGACATAGGATTCTAAAAAACAGAAATATCATGATGAGACAGAGGAAGATAGAGGAAAGTAGATTGACCAAGATGACAAGATCACATGGAACGTCCAGCCGTCTGATATAGAAAAGTCTGAAAAAAAAAAGAAAAGAGATAGATTCTAGTACGAGGCTTTTACACGGCAGAGAAAATGGCAGAAAACAAGTAATAGAGCAGGAAAACAAATGGAGAAAGTGAAGGTGGCACACAGCACAGGTGGCAAACAAATTAACTATTCCATTAACAGAGCTGATTATATGTGCTATTCTAAGCAGTTCCCTTACTGAAACAGATGTCGGTCTATATTATTTACAGGCACATTATTTGAAATAGGCTTGTAAGGGGGCATTATTACTGAAGATATAAGCCATAAAAAATTATATTTGGCTCACACAGTTGTTTTTATGATAAAATGCCTTCATCTTTTTTAACGAAACTTCCTGATCTCTGCAGGTTCTCAAGGGCCAGAAACAATTACATCAAATTCACCTGTAAACAAGCCTAACTGGCTTTTTTTAACCTAACAAAGGAAGTGAGGGACATGGGCGGCCGGTCTCTGGAGTGTTGCTCTGTGCTTTGTGCTCCTGTAAAGGTGCAACATCCAACTGCCGCCGCAGTAATAAGCACCATCTTTCTACCGCATTGTCGCACACCTTCACAATCTCTCCTTCTTAATTTGCTCCCCGTGGAGCAGTGAATGATTTCGTCTGTTCTATCCTTTATATTAAACATTTCACCCTATTAGCTCTCAATAATCATTTTCTGCTGCCACAGACAAGGTGATTTCCCCAGGCGCATAAAAACGCAATAACATCAGCCCGGTTGCCGAGCTAATATTGCCATCATTCGTTTTTATGTGTCTCCCGCAGCCTGGGGAAAACACCTCCTAAGAACTCACTCTCTCTCTCTTTCTGGTCTTATGAGGCAAACTCAGAGCACGTAGCATTTGTACCTTTCAAAAGTTGCAGAGAATCCAATTTTCTGCAGCGCTAGCAAAAAGTCGCCATATGAAGGAGGGAAAAAATGAAGTGCCAGAAAAGGACCTAATTTTGTCCTTCCTTCACAGTACAGATAGGTAACATAATCCTCCTCTTCACACACCAAAAAGGACAGTAACCTGGAACTAAATGTGCCTTAAATAAGCTCCTAGATGTGAGGCAAAGCTTTCAAGGAGGTTTTTGTCACTCTTAAATCCTACAATGATTCATTCTTTGAGAAAATATTTGTGTAATAGCAGCATGGCTATGATTTATTAATTACAACTATTTTCACACTTATATGCATAATTTTTACTGATACAGCTGGATATCAGTATATGATTTATTAATTCTGAATATTTTTATAACAATTAAAATAAAGAATTATTTATTTATCTATCTGTCTATCTATCTATGGACTATAGATAGATAGATAGATAGATAGATAGATAGATAGATATACACACACACACACACATATATATATATATGTGTGTGTGTGTGTATGTGTGTGTGTGTGTATGTATGTATGTATAATAAATATGTGTGTGTGTGTGTGTGTGTGTGTGTGTGTGTGTGTGTATGTGTATATATATATATATATATATATATATATACACACACAGTTATTTTCCACACACTCGAACACACACATTTTATGTATATAGTTTCAAATACACATAGTCTACATATGGTATATATGACAATACATTTATATTCTGTAATTATAATTAATTTATAATTAATTGCAGTTAATTCAAAAATACTATTAACAATTAACAAAAATGTTATTAACAATTATTTTATTAAATAAGTAAATAATCAAAATTAATCACAACTAATAAAAAATAGCTGTGCTGATATTCAAACCAACAACAGAAACGCAAGAACAGTTTAATACAATCAATACTGAGTAACATTTTAGATATATTATTGCCAGTAACTATGTCTATTTTTTTTTAACTAAAAATCCAAACACATCCACATCAGAATTAACCAAAGTGCATGTGCATGCAAAAGAAACACAGAGATGTGTTGTTCCTGAATTAATCAGTGTTTTTGAACTAATCGATTCAGTGATTGATTCAGTGACTCAAGTCACTCGTTTAGTTCCTGAATGAAACGCTGTTTTGAACGAATCACTTGAGTGAGTGACCACCTTCTGGCATAACTACTGTATAACTTGCAGAAAGAGCCACTGAAAATCTCCACCACTAATGCACAGACTGTCAGTCTGTCTGGAACTATAAAAACACAGACAAGTGGACTGATATGAACTGAAAAAATAACTCTGTTAAATGTGTAATCTCCATCATCCCAATGCTATTTACACTATACTCTTGTCATTCACAAATTCCCTGCATCCCACCATGTTTATCAATTAATATTAGTCAGTGGTGTGACAGGTATCATGCATGATTGCTAAACCTCATACTGACCCTTTCACTAATCAAAAGACTGAAAATGGTACAGGCATGCTTTGCGTGTGACGAAATATGCAAAAGATAATTCTTCTAAGCAGGTCAGATCAGCTCAGTACTTCATTACACATGCCGTGAAAGAAAACATCAATATTTTTTACACCAAGGCATGCGGCATCTCTTCAACTAAGTGGTCTTAACAACACACCCTCCCTCTTTTGTTCTGGCATCTCTAGGTTTCTGCAGGGAGTGAGAAAAATCTCTCATTAGGAGCAGGTCCAGAACAATCACTCAATATCTGACTCACTGGCATCTCTGTGTTTTTGTTGATTGCAGGCAAAAGCAATCAAGCGATTCTCTCTCTGTCTCCCTCTCGCTCCTGAATAGATGATTACTTTTTTGTCGGGATTAGTGGCATCCGTCTTATTCTTTATTCATGCACTCTCATTAACACCGTGTGCTGAAAAGTGCCACTATCAAGCAGATAAACAAGGCGGCACTCTTTTCTAATAATTGTAGAGAGGAAGGGATTTTAGCCAAGCTGGAACACGCTGCGAAATCCCATAATTCTCAGTCTGCTTGCTCGATGCGTCCCTGGCACCTCCATCTTAATTGGAGGCAGACTTCAGGTGCAAACTCACCAGCGTGAGGCAAAGATGAAATCAAATTACATGTCAGAGTCTGGACAAAGTGGGAGCTGATTGAGGAGTAAATGGAGGCTAATCTCCTCCGGTGTTTTCGGAGGCGTGCTGACTGAGTTTCTCTGAACTTCACCACCGAAGACGAGAGGCAAGCTGAGAGCAATAAATAGAGCAGGAGGAAGTGCAGGCTAGTGTGGGGTCTAATCACACAGACAGTGTGTAGTGTTAAGGTATGACGATAGTGTCCTGACGTATGTGCAAAATGAAATACGGCCACATGATGTGGAAAATTTTTGCAGTACGTACTGCGCACAGTATGTACATTTTCTACATCATTTGCCAAAATCTGCAGCACACATCCAGAGCGCACTGCTTGGTCAATGAAGGGATAGTTCACCCAAAAAAATAAAGATTCTGTCATCATGTGCTCTCCCTTATGTTGTTCCAAACCTGTTTGACTTTCTTTCTTCTGTGGAGCACAAAAGGAGATATTTTGAAAAAATATCTCAGCATTTTTGTACATAAAATTTAAGTCAATGAAGTTCAATATTGTTTGGTCCCCAGTGCTTTTCAAAATATTTTGAAAAGTATTTGGCTTATTTTATTTTATTAAAATATTGTGGCAAAAATTGTAATGTATTTTATTGGGTAATGTGCAATAACTTTTTTTTTTTTTTTTTTTTTTTAGATATGTCTGTGTACAAGGATTGAATTGTGGTTGCTGCTGTAACAATGTAATTTCCCGTGAAGGACTAATAAAGTATTTAATAATAATAAATACCATTATTTTATATATATATATTATATATTTTATATAGTCATGCAAATAAAAATAAAAAAAACATTGGTCAAAAACACAGTAGAAACAGTGAAATGTTATTACATTTTAAAATAACTGTTTTCTATTAAAATATATTTTAAAATGTATTAATGTCATGTCAAATCTGTATTTTCATTTTGACAGCTTTTTGTTTTTATCTATTTGCAAAAATATCCTTTTAATTTAGTAAAAATTAAAATGTCACCTGTTTTTTGACATATTAGAAATTTTAGACCAAAAAAAAAAAAAACTTTATTTGATGAAAGTACAAAACTTAGTAGAATATTCCTGTTCATAAATACAGTAAAAATAGTAATATTGTGAAATAATATTACAAATTAAAAAAAAAAAAAAAAGTTTTCTGTTTTTAATAGAATTTAAAAGTACCTAAGTATTTAGAAAGTATGCATATTTTTTTTGGACATATGGTCTGTATCCTATGAAGCAACTCACTTCATCTTCCATATCTGGTGTAATGAATGAACTCGGCTTGAAATAGCACAGGAAATAATATTAAAAATTGATTAAAAATGCAAAGCAATCATATTTGTTTCTGAAATTACACCCAAACACCAATTGCTTGATTAAACAAGCATGTTAAGATCAATAATGTAGTAAACTAATGTTTGAAACACTTATTGCATAATGCAAAGGATTTCAGACATTTGAAAAATCAAACAGTATACAGTATATAGAGTATAGCTTTGCTCTAATTAAACATCTGTATGCTGTTTAGAAGACACATTTAGCACATTCACAAACATGTGGGCAGCCACTAATTGATCACAAGCAACACATTATGTTATTATGCTCATTATATAACAGATGTCTTTCGCTCAGGTGAGAGAGAGAACGCAAAGGCACACTAGCCAACTCGCACAAATCTCCTTAGCACAATAGATAGTTCAATTAAAACGCTGCACACAGCAGAATTAATGTTGCTGATTACCTGCGAGCTTGATGGGAAAGACTGCTGGCGAATACTATATATCAGATACCACCGACAGCACTTGAATTAGAAGCTGTAAAGTTGTTAATTAGAAACTCTGCTTTCAAGTTTGTTAATGGACACCATATTAAACAAATCTTTGAGCAACTGTCTCTAAAGTAACTCCTTCACTAATTACTAAAGACTACAATTAGTACAACAGAAATTATCTGCTTCTAATTAGACCAGATTCCACATTATGAAACATCCCTAACATGAGAAATCCTTCAGCTCTGAAGCTATGGCAACTGCAGAGGAGAGAATTAATCTCTGCTCGTTAACTCACAATTTTTTTTTCATTACGAGTGGAAGGAAGCAGCTCGCTGCCATTTGCCTGTCATTCGAAAAAATTCTTGTGTATTCAGACAGTATTTACATAAACATTGTTAGTCGTAGCTAATTTGTCTGACTGATGCTCAGTCCTCAGAAGCGTGAGAGACTTAGCAGGTTATGTTCTCAGAACAACAAGTTAGGCTAGTTATATGCGTTATTATGGAAGCCCATCTCCACCTTATAGGAAAAAATAAAAAAGGTAATTGGAAGATGGTTTAAAATGGATGGAAAGTTGCATTTGTGATAAATAGCCACAATTGCAAGATATAAAGTGAAGTTCCTGGGTATAAAATAACAATATGAGACATAAAAGTGCATTTAGGAGAATTAATGTCACAAATGTGAGATATACATTCACAATTACAAGAAATTACGTCAGAATTACTATATAAACAAAAATAAAAAAATGTGAAACAGTTATAATTTATAATTTATAAGTCTCCACCTTAGAGCAAAAAATAAAGATAACTGAAAGGAAGATTAAAATAAACGTTATCCTTTTTCAGGAGATGGAAAGTTGCAATTGTGAAAATATAAAGTTGCAATTATGAGAAACAGTCACAATTGCAATACATAAGCGCAATTCCTGGATATAAAACTCACAATTATGAGATACAAAGCTGCATTTAAGAGAATTAATGTCACAAAAGTAAGACACAAAAATCACAATTACAAGAAATTAGGTCATAATTGTTATATAAAAATCACTAATGTGAGATAGTCACAATTATATAAAATAAACTGAGATATCATAATTATGAGAAATAAAATCATGGTTGTGTGATACAGTATAATATAATTGACATATATATATGCATTTAGGAAAATTAACGGCACAAGTTTGAAATATAGAGAAATGGTTGCAATTACAGGATAACATAAAATAACAACTGCAATATATAAAGTTACAGTTCTGAGAAATAACAATTACAATAAATAAAGTCAAATATAAAGTCAAAATTACCTTTATTTTTTAACTCTGAGGCAGTATCCACAGGCTATTAATGGCTTCTCCCTAAAAAACGAATGATGAGAGATAAAGAGAGATTAAGATAGAAAGAGAAATAAGAATTTCCATCCCCAAAAATCTGCATGATCAGACATAACAAACGCTATTTGCGTAATAAAACAGCAAAGATATCCAAAATTGTTTTACATTTTGTCCCAAGGCAGTCATCATCTTGAATGGAGAGGCGCCACAGCAATTTTAGAAGCGCACCAAGAGATGGCGCTACTGTGACTCTCACTGACTGAACCCCACTTTCTGAAAGCCAAAGTCAGAAGAAGTAATGTCACAACAATTCCCATGAAAAATCAATATTAATTAAAAAGCAAAGAAGCGACAAAATATAGCTATTGCAAACACAATTTGACCTTTAGTAGATAAAAAAAAAACTCAGATTTAATTTTTCATCTTTTAAGAGCAAGAAAGATATTGGCATTCATTTCAGTAGCCTCTCAGAATTTCTAAAATGCAATACAAAGCAGATCTCAGCCACATTTCTCCAATAATAACAACAGAGGGATAACAGCTAAGGCAAAAAGCTTGGTTTAAATAAAGACTCTACACACCTATTAGATTTAAATTCTGCTCCATTACTGTTGGAAAGATCTTTCACAGCCATGCCGCCGCAGACAGAGAATGAATGAGCTGACAAGCTCTGAACTTTCATTAGAGCTCCAGGCTGTGAACAAAGCCAGAGACGTATCGGGTGTTGTTCCTCAGTCCAGACCGGTGACATAACAGCCTGAACCCTGGACCCATAACAATAAAGCAGCATCTCATGTGCCACCTCTGCACTGCGCAGAATGACCGTAGGTGGTCTGAATCGCTATAAGCCTGCATCAATCTCTGTATTATGGGTTGCATTTAAAAATGAACTGAATTTCTGGAGGAAAAGCTTTAATGGTCTTCAAGTAGAGATGTTTTCCTCACCCTAAATAGCAATCCAAACACACTCTCTCTCTTTTCTGCACGTGCATTTATTCATATTTCCTCTTCTATTGTTAAGTTTCCTTATCTCCTCTCAAGATTACATGGATCTGTGAGGTTTGATCATTAAATAAACACATCGCGAGTCCTCATCTGTGTAATGAGCGATTCATGCTATTGTGGCAGTTAAATATGATGTTCTACAATTATAATCATGATAATGAAGAGCTCTGAGTGACATATACGGGACTATCTTCCATCACATGCTGAGGTTAGAGTGTGAAGTGTTTCATGTTGTGTTGGGGGATTTGTTCAACATTCTACGAGGTTTGTGTTAATCGTCTCTTGCTATGACACAAATGAGTTTTGGTTTGAAATCTGGTGTGGTGTAATTAGGAGGACAGATAATTAGGACTCTAATGAAACATGAAATGGGGCTCTGAGGCCTCAGACCCGCTCTTAGCAGAAGTGCGGCCCAGTCAGGCGCTGTAAAATGGAGTTGGTTCTTGCAGGTAGGATTCCAAAGGAAAGAAGGCAAGTCCCGTCCTGCTCACATTCCAGATCTCTCTGCTCTGTTCTGCTACCTCACGGAAAATTCCATTATGGTGCAAGATATGAGGAAATTCAGCTAAATTCTCACTTTACTTCAAACTGGATTTTCATATGCTTGACGAAAACTTAAATATGTAGACCGTGCAGTAGGGATGCACTGATATTACGGCCAATACTGTTAAGCTGCTCATTATTCTATACTTATATTTGTCGAAATAAATTAAACAACAACACCAAAAATCACAACATTATAGTGTTTAGTATGAAATGAATGGATATTCATTTTGAGATTACATTTAACAGTGTTTTCAAATGATTAGTGTTTTTAAAAATTTACTTTAAATAAGCATTAGATAACAGCAAAGATACACATTAGATGACAGTACTGAAAAAAACTGTAAACAATACTGGCCAAAAAAACAAAAAACACCTCTAATATCAGTTTATAACCGATATGACACTATTACACTGGACTCAGACTGGTTTTTAATGCGCTTGACTAAAACTTACATACTGTATGTAGATGGTGTGGCAGGGATGCACTGAATATTACAATTCTGGCCTATTAAAGATAAGCTGATTTTTATTTTATATTTATGTTATGATGGATGACCAATAAATGGATATTAAAACTATTTTGTCTAAATCATTTTTAAATAAAAAACTAAAAGCACTGTTTTTAAATATTACAAGTGAATTTAGGCATAACAAAATTATAATTTACAGTAAGAAAAATTGACATTAATTTTGAGATTGGCTAACTATTATTTAACATTTAAGTGTTATTAAATTATTTGTGTTTTTAAAGATGAATAAGCATTTGAATAAGTATTAAATGACAGCATTAGTAGTATCACTGAAATACTATTATAGTTTTTATTAATATTTTGAATTAGTTTTTATTTTTTATTTTCTGTTTTCATTTTAATTTTAAAGTTTTAGTAATGTGTTGTTTTTTATCAATTTTCTTGGTCTTTTTTTTAAATATGTCTATATAGATTTTATTAATTTTTATTTCAGTTTTAGTTTTAGTTAGTTTAGTACATCAAACTAAACGAAAATGAAAAATGTTGAAATAACTATCTATTATAAAATTATAAACATTATAAACAACTATCTGAAATAAAATATGTTTAAGTTTTTTATATTTTATTTTATTTCAAGTAACAAAAATTGTTTTGGTTTTAGTTTTAGCTAACATAACCCTGCAGCAAACATGTAAAAATAGAAGAAAATAAGCATGTACAATAAATTATACAATATTGGGTGATACTGATAAATGAAAAAGTTGATATCAGTTGATAACTGATATTTTACCACTATTTCATGCATCCCTGTAATACAGTCTACTTTTTTTAACAGAATTGCAAAGTCATAAGTGCTTGATCTCACAGTAATTCAGTACTTGTTTGACAACTTTCATGCTGTTTAGACAGGCACATTTGGGATTATATATCACGCAAAAAGTAAATGTGTTGCTTAGATGTTTTTGACATTGTTTATCACTGCAAAAAAGGCTTCAATTTAGCTGCAAGTCATCAAAACATGAAATCTGATAGCTCTTGCACTTTCAAAGCTTGTTCGGTTGCTGAAAATTCAAATCAAAACACAAATATGTACTGGCTCCAATTCAAATGCTGTAAAGAACCACAGGCAACATCAGTCAAAGATATTTACCCCTGCAAATATTTATTCCTGCTATAAGCCCCCTTATTGTGTCGATTATGGCGCGCCAAACTAATTTGTTCGAAGGGCTATTCGGAAGGCTTGTGTCAACATTTTCACCTGTCACTCATCACCCGGCTCCCTGCCTCGATAAATGGCGGCTGCTGGTTCTGGTTCACAGGCTTTTGTAATATCCCAGTCATTTCTTGTTATAGACACGTCTGAACTGTCTGCCCAGCGACAGGCCTCCATTTTAGAGGCAGATTGCATTAGCCATTTAAATCAACCCGTCAGCATGTCTCCACCCCTAAAAACTTATTTATCTAGGGAATGTTTTTGGAAGTGCTGACGGCTATTAAAGCAGAAGGAAAACGATAACCCTGTCAATGCTGCTCTTTTGGGCCCATAGAAAATTAATGTATGAATATTCCAGAACCCATCAAATGAAATCATACACGATGGATGCAGATAGTGGATATAGACGTCTATGTAACTCTATGACGCATCACAAGAGAGCTATAGGTCTGAATGTACTACCAGAGATCAGAGCATATGTAATTTTCAAGTGCCAGTCCTTCAGAGGAGCAGGTAATTTTAGACAAGACATGGCTGTCAGCTTTCAATCATGTCAAACACAGGAAGCCAGCTCTTCTTATCTACTTCTAAAATGAAAAATATGCATCTCTCGATATATCTCTTTTCCATGGTGATAAATCTAAAGTGTGAGACTGTACGTCTGCTGGCTTTGTAACTCTCTTTCCAGATAAAGCATTCAGTTTGCCACCACAGAAAAAAAACTGAGGTAGATTCATAATTTACTTTTCCCGCCAGCTTTATCCCACCTTTGGCATGAAATAAATATGTAAAGCCAGGGGCTGGAGGATCATATTTTCACTGCCTCACTCTGCAGCTAATGTTTCATGCAGATAAGGAACAATTCAAAAATAGACTGGAAAAGATTAAAAACCATCAATTTAGCTTGACTGACCTTCAGAGTTTTATTCTTCATTGTACTCTGCGATGCTAAACCATTTTATACCTCTTCCAAATCTACTATTAAAATATTTGAGACTATAATGAAAAAAGGTGCTACTGAGCGTGACATTGCTCATACGAAGTGTAAAATTACCAAGTAATTTATTTGTTTATTTATTTTTAATGAAGATTGGATGAAAAATGAGCATCATGATAATAATTAAAGGATTTTATTCAGACATACTGTTGATGAAAATATTGGGATTAAAAAAAAATCATATTGAAAGATAATAACAATGCACTAACAAATGTGTTTTTGAAGAAGAAATATCTACAAATAATTTTTTTTTAAATAATCCAATCATAGTCAACATGGTTGGGGATTGACATGTTTGTGCAAGCTGAAGCTGAACAGCGAATAAAAACTGAAGTTCCTAAATGTTTTACATGAAAATATTAAACAGCACAACTTTTTTCAACACTGATAATAATAAGAAATGGTACTTGAGCACAAATCAGCATATTATGATTTCTGAAGGATCATGTGACACTGAAGACTAATGGCTGGTGAAAATTCAGCTTTGCATCACAGGAATAGATTGCATTTTAAAATATATTAAAGTAGAAAATGTCATTTTAAATTGTTCACAATATATTACTGTTTTTACTGTATTTTGATCAAATAAATGCATGCTTGGTGAGCATTAGAGACTTCTTTCAAAAATAATTAAATTCAATTAAAATTAATTAAAATTAAATTAAAACAAAAAATTTAATAAAATAAAATAATAAAAAATCTAATAAAAATTGTACTTTTGGACAGGAATAGTTTACTAAGTTTTGCACTTTCATAAACTATTTTTTTTATTATTTCTACAGTTTACTTCGACTAAAAACATGCTATTTTAGTCAATAAAAGGAAACAAAAGGAAATTTTTGCATATAGATAAAAACTACAGCTAAAACAAAAAGCTGTAAAATGAACACTGCTCATATATAACGTCACAAACAACAGCTGCTGAAAGTTTCATGCAAGCTAAAATCAAATCAAGCATCTGTATAACAATTGAAACAAGCGTTCATTTAAAACCGTATGATAAAACCTCTTTTGTTCATTGACTCTTCCGTGACACACAGCTTGAGTCCCATATCCCAGCAGTGGGCTGATAAATGTAAATGAACTAGCATACAATTTAAATGATCCTCTCAGATACATGACACATGTAACATGTATTTTTCTGATCTTTAAAAAGCAACCTATCATAGTGAACTTGTAAAGCATACTCTATGCTTGAGGGAAAAAAATGGTTCTTTCAATCTTGAGTGATGTGGAAGAAAATGGGAATAGGATGGGGGGAAAGCATGAAAAGAGAAAAAAAATAGACTTTAAGGTCTGATCTGGGCTCATCTCTTCTTAAATTACTGTTCAAGTAAACTTGGTTGAAGCTCTGACAGGATTAGACAGATAATCCCATAACACAGATATCGCAGAAGTCACTTCTCTGGGTCCACTGGGGTTCCTGTTAAAGCACACTATATAATCCAGAGCTCACTCCAATTGCATCCTGGAACTAGTAATAATACCATAAAAGGGAGTTTTACACACCTGGACAAGGAATGCTTCAGAAATTCTCTGTGAATATCACCTAAATCTCACTCCCCCTATGTGGTCACAGTGTTTCTTTTGAAACTGCTCCCTTTGCACTGAAGTAACTACAGCTGTTTCTTTTAGCTGGCCTTCACCGGAAATTATTTCTCTAGATTTTTCTTCACACCCTTCCTTTTTACTTTTATATTAGCACTAGTTTTATTTTAGTATCATCTTGGCTGTCCGCAGTGTTCACACATTATGGCCACCATGGAAAAGTGTGACATTTTTTTGTTGTTGTCTGGTGGTCTTTTTAGCATTCATGCCGTGAGGTGTTTTATCACACTTCGGCCCCATAAAATCTTAGCTGAGTGACTGATGCATCATTTTTCAGTTCTTTTTTTAGAACCGTGGGTAAAAATAATGGTAATCTTACAAAACTTTTCACCATCTTGATTTATTAACGTAAAAAGCTAAAGGGTAAACATGTTCCTTTAGGCGCTAAATCTGCAGTCACATTTACCACTGCTCTGCAAAATTTCATGTGTGAAATCCAATCATTCCACTAGAAGTCTGAAGTTTTGCATAAGAGCGATTATCATTTTTAAGATGGTCGCATTAATTTGCCACGTTGACCAACAGAAATCTGCTTGGTTTGATAGTGACTTTTACTTTTTAAGTGAGCGATGTTTCATACATCCCTACTCTACTCTTCTGTAGAACACCCAAGAAGATATTTTGAAGAATGTGAAGAATTTGAAGAACCTCTGATGACAGCTATCGACTTCAATAGTATTGTTTTCCATACTATGTAAGTCAATGGCTACCATCAACTGTTTGGTTACCAACATTCTTTAAAATGTCTTTGTTTGTGTTCAACAGAAGAAAGGAACTCATACAGGTTTGGAAGAATTTTCATTTTTGACTGAACTATCCCTTTAAGAGAGCAGCAATCAAAGGCATGTTTGCACAATGTGAAGTCACTTCATTAACTAATAAAGTCAGCGATACAGACTGTCCTCATATTCCTCTCAATGTTTTGTCTGTCACTATGGTTTGCCAGTCCAAATTAGTTTCCATTGAACCTTTTTTGTGCAACGCTCACAGGGTTCTGTTTAATCTAGACATGCTTGGCACACTAATCAGAGTCCCATTATTTCTGCAGGTACTAGGGAAATGAAAAGATCTGAGAGAGTGTTATGAGGCATTGACAGGTGTTGGGTCAATCCATGAAAAGGTCTGACAAAACTTTCGAACTCCAACAAAACTTTAATTCCCTTTCTGTCTGTTATTACAAAAGGAACAATAGATTAAACTGATTGACAACTTCAAAAATTACCTCTACTGATGAACAGCTCTGAGAGCTAAAATATGAAATTAAATCATAATGCCTGCTAAGTTCTTGTTCTTATTAAATCTCATTACATTTGTAGTCTCATTCAACTCGACACAGACAGATAAGCTAAGTACAATTGAAGCCATTTAAAGGTGAAATCTCTCATTTCTGCAAAAACGTAACGTTTAATTCATTCACCAAGCCGAATTTCAAATAAAATGGCTGTTTAAGTCAAAATAATAACAACCTCTTTAGTTAGAGTTACTATGCTTAGACTTTGCTTATAGTTTTCTCTATTTTAACATTGAAAAAAACTGCACAAATAACCATTAAAACTTAAAAAGTATCACTTATAACTGTAGTTTTCAGCTCTCTAATGATTCGCGTCAAGTATATGCAAATATAACACCGTGGTTGATCTCGCTCTCGGCTCATAACTGGAAATCATTTTAAATGCACACAACAAGAAATCCTTGAATGAAGAAAACCTAAGAGCATCTCAAAAAGAACAAGGCTTCAGGATCAAACACACACTCTGAATATTGACTTCATGGTGTTCGAATCCTATTCTACACCCGCCTGATTTCATCCAAAATTACTTTCTGCTCTATCCCACAAGGCACTGGGCTTTATTACCACTTGGATTGGTTCTGGCTGTCCAGCTCCCACACACTTGTCTCTGATCAAAACTTTTCTTCTTAACTTATATGCTTTAGCTTCTAGCAGTGAAAAAGCAATAAATTCTGGATTTAATTATGCAATACACCCAAGGATGTGAAGATGCTGTTAAAATATTCTCCTTCGCTTGAACGTCGAATTAAACAAGGCCCGCAAATTTCCTGTGGCTCTGAGCGGAGCTGCATTTCTGAAGACGGCGCTTCAACCTGCAACCGGTGTGAAGCGTGCACTGTCTCGTCCACAGAGGGCTGCACTCTGTTCTAATCAGGCCCTCCAGCTGTTCTTTCCTTGGCAAGGTTCAAGTTACCATAGTGACGGTGACGAGGGTTCCAAAGAGTTTTATGGAGCACCAGGAATTTAGCTCACGGAACAGGCATGCACAAGCTCATGGAAGGCAGCTCTAAAAGTGGGTGGAGTGCTTTTGGCAAGTCGCTCTGCTTCGCACAGGGACACCTGGTCGTAAACCCTTAAACGCGCTCTGATTCCCTCAAATATGCGTGCCTCTTAATGGATAATCATGCAAAATGTCTCTAAGCAAACCCAACTAGCACACCTTCTCAACAACGTCTTATATTTTGGAGGGTATTTTGTCAGTTTCCGCTCAAGACAGACGGTAGCATACAGAATATGTAGACTTTAGGAGTTCGCTGATGGTCTGAAGCGCCCGCAGTGAGCCAGGGAGTCAGTGAGTTGGTACTAATGTGTTGATTGGGCCAAAAGTGAGGCTGAGAGAAAAGAGCATTTTGATGATGGCCCGCTGGGATGCCAGCCCTCCACTGTTATTACCCAGCTTTTAATTACAGCGTGTCAGGAAGAGGGGCGGAAAAGCACTGGTTTCTCATGTCTAATGAAGGGGACCGTGTGCATGAGATGCTCAGGGCATTCTCACAAAACACACGAGGCGGGATGAAAAATATATATGCATTCAATGTGTTCCTTCATTAAAGAAAACGGAAAAAAGGGCATATTTCTGCATATATATAAGCGTAGAATCTATAGGCCCATAGACACCTGTAGATTTGGGGATCGGATAACAATGGGATAATGCTTGACTACATCAAAAGAAGCACTGTGATCGAATTACCGAAAACAAATTTGGAAGTGGTGCATTTTCAATATCCACATTCAGCTACGTAAATAATTTTTAATAAGAGTTATGCTAGGAATAAACATATATGTTGCTTTAATGAAAGTGTAAGCACTGATGCGGGTGTTTTTTTTTTTTTTTTAATTCTGCTCTCACAAAGACAACATAAACTTGCAATTTGTTCACCCGATTTATTCAACAATATCCAATTATTTATCTCAGTTTCACTGGAATCTCATATGTTTCCCCAAAGAAATATTTTCTTCCTATTTATTCACTTCTAATTCCCATTAATTTCCTTTACTGAGAGGCTCATTCAGAAAAGAAAAGCAAGAAATAAAATGAAGAATTCAGATCTCTATCCGCCTGCAAATGTGTAAAGGGGATCTGTGAGGGCCTGTAGGCAGCATTAATTTAGCGGAATAATTAATAAAGTCCAAATGTGATAAAGTAATGTACCCTAGAATAATATCCAGTGTTGGGAAGGTTACTTTGGAAATGTAATAAGTTACAGATTACAAGTTACCCTATTTAAAATGTAATAAGTAGTGTAACTATTTCAATTACTTTATTAAAGTAATGTAACTGATTACATTTGATTACTTTGATTAATTTTCTAAATTTCTAATGAATGTTTTCAACTGTTAATCATTTTCAAACATTTAAAGTAGGCGGGGTTAACCTTACAGTAGTACCCAACACTAATTACTGTCAGACTTTCAAAATCCTTCATCACTTGAATTAAGATAATAAAAATTTAATTTTAAAGCAAAGCCACCAAAATCAGACTTTAGCACCTTTTTTATACTTTAAGATCATTCTGAGAATAAATACAGATTTACAATCATAAGATATAGTTTATTAGCTATGATACTGTTTTTTAAATCAAATCTTTGCACAGCTATGACAGGAAATACTGGCATCTAACAATGCCTTGGAAAAAAAAACAACAAAAAAAAAAACAGTAAATCTTAAAAAAAAAATAAAACATATACATGAACCCAAAAAGGAAATAAAACAGTTATTGAATAAGCATGTGTCCTTTCTGTGTCCTAAACTCCTGAAACATTGGTGTGTGTGTGTGTGTGTGTGTGTGTGTGTGTGTGTAAATATTCAGATGTATCCCCCTTTGTAATTTTTAACATTTTCATAAGAAACTGTAATTTAATTTCACATTTTTTCATAACAGATTACAGTTACATTTATTTTGTAATTAAATTACAGTAACTAGTTAATCCCCAACACTGATAATATCTACAATACCAACTATATATTATATACCAAAAATATTAACAACTAAACTAAGCTAATGTTTGAAAACACAACCCACTGTAACTAAGAGGCTTCTTGGAACGTGACTGAGTGATTGTTCTATGTAAACAAATCTGAATCATCTCTATACGCACGCAATCACACATACACACACCTCCTCTCGGACAAATCACATTCAGAGACAGCGTTAAGTGAATACAGCCTATTCGTATTCCAATGGCGACACCTCGAATTTGCATCCAAACCGGGAATGTAATATTTATGCTGTAAAATAATGCTACTCTTCATTGTCAATTTGCTTGGACATAAAAGTACATTAGATGGCTGCCGCATTCCAGCTTGGGCAAGTCAGAACAGACTCGGGCAATGAGTAGCCGCATTCCCATCAGCAATGGAGAGAGATGAACTGAGAGAAAGCACTATACAGCATACATCGCCTATATGGAAGCCCCCACCTTTCATAAGTTATATAAGTTTCCCAACAATTACAGGTTAATATGTCTAATAGCAGTGTGAAGGTGAAGCGCACAGACTTGTTTTATGTGTCAGAGAACCACAATACAGCTGCATTCCTGCATGCATGAGTTAGACGTGGGGGAAACGGGATGCATTCGAGTCTTTAAACCGATCAGTATTCATGCTCTCATGGGAGAGAGAAAAGAGAAAAGGTAGATTCTGAGGTAGATGGAGCGATCTAGCATTCTCTGGAGTTGCACACACACATACACATACAGGCAAAGAAAGAAAGAATGAATACATTCCTGGGCGTGTTGAGACAGATTTGCCGCCTACAGGGAAGAGGCTACTGTAACCCAGCACCATTGTGTGTGTGCGCGAGTGTGTCTGGTTGATGGGGTAAGAGAAGCATAACTCTGCCCTGTCCTAGAGTATCAAAGTAATACAACCAGGTATATTACACATGCTTGGTTTGTTGACCAATAGGTCATCTCTTCCCCAGTGCCACAGCACAATCTCGTTGCATTGACAATAAAACTGATCTGAGTCTACTGCTGTTTCACCTCATCATTAAATTGTTGCTTTTAACCTGAATGCACATGCACATGTTCTCTGATTTAATTAAGAATGAAAATCAATAATCAAATTACCTTGAGGTACAAAAAGGTATACTTACAGAATTATTTTGGGTTGATTTGTTGTTTGTCACTACAGAAACCTTGACGCATCAATTGCAAGCAACTTTTTTCCTACTGCAAAAAGAGGAATTAAAAAATAAAAACAGCATTAGCGTTATGAGCAAGTACTGAGATTTTAAAAATATTTGAAACAAAATATAGTATGTAATTTCCCGATATTTAATATTTCAAAAAATTATAATATTTTTAAATTTGATATTTAAAATTAATGTTTGTCCAGTCAGCTGTAGAAATCATAGTAGTTAAACCATAGTACGTGACAAATGTTAATAGTGTGATCATTTTTGCATTTTAAAATATTTAAAATAAATTATTTACTTTTAAGAATATAAAACATCAAATTTTAAATAAAATATTTATTTAACTAATTTTAGAAATATTTTGAAAATGTATTTAAATCAAAAATATGCTTTTTAAAAAATTCAAACCATTAATGTGGTATCCATTATAAGATTTAAGATGGAGACAGAGTGAGTGATTTCTGCAGCTGATTGTTTGGACAAACACTTGCGGACAAAGACTTCACCCTCAAACAGCAGGGAGGATGTTTGCCTTTCAACCTCCATTGACACAGCTTTTGTTTTCTGCCAAAGTTTGACTTGGGTCTGTTAAACTACTGATTTTTTTTTTTTTGGAGAAGCCTGTTTCTTTGTTTTTTTTTTTTCTTTGGGTTCTGACCAGGTGCTTGCATTGTAAGTTTAAGAATGCTGTAGTGGCCTTTAGAACAAACAGTGGGGAACAAAAGTCTAATACAAAGCAGGAACATTTCACTAATCCAATTTGATAAATGCTTTTCATTATAAATCACCAGAAACTGATACAAATGTTTTGCAAGTCATAGAATTTCAATGTTGTCTTCACTTCTAGGCTTTGGGGTTGGCATCATTTTAATATTTTTAAAAGATCTCTCTTATGCACACCAAGGGTGAATTTATTTGTGTAATATTGTGAAATATCATTACAATTTAAAATACCTCTTTTCCATTTCAATACATTTTAAAATGTAAAAACTACTCCAGTAAAATGATTCCAGGTTTCAGAGTCACATGAGTCTTCAGAAATCATTCTAATATGCTGATTTGCTGCTCAAAAATAATTTCTTATTATAATCCATGTTACAAACAGTTTTGCTGATTAATATTTTTTGGTTTATTATTTTAATACATAATATTGGTGGTGTTTTTTTCAGGATTCTGTGGTGAATAGAATGTTCAAAAGAACAGCATTTACTTGAAATAGAAATGTTTTGTAACATTTTCAATGCCTTTGCTGTTCCTTTATGAGCTTAATGAATGCTTGCTGAATAAAAGCACAAATCCATACGTAATAAGTATTACTCATAAGTAATTATTCTCATAAGTGCTTGGAGACACTCACAGAGACAGTGCTGATAGTGACACACCTGCAACAGAGATTTTATCTGACAGGATTTCAAACCTCCCCCTCTGGTGTAGAGTTCCTTAGGGTCGAGAAGAGACAGAGAGAAAGAATGGGTGGTCACTGCATGCTCAGACAGCTCTGCAAACCCCTCATACAGATTCATAATCTACAAAAACAAATGAAGTGAAATTAGCTTTTCTTTTCTTTTTAAAAGTGGCCAGAGCTAAACATGATTCTAGCTTTAGAGAAAACAGGAAACTGACCTTCTGCAATACCTCAAAGGCGTCATACAACAATATGTGTGGACTGAGTCAAACTATTGAGTGCCACATCCTCTTTTGCACACGTTTGCAAAGTTTACCTATTATAGGCATGTGTCTTAATACACCTTTTATTGACTACACCATTTCCAGAATCTGCCCTACTTAACTGTACCACATCAGTGTTTGTATCAGCTTGCAAATTTAGCAGATTACACAAGGCAAGCGATACAAAATCCTACAAAACAAACACAGCTCTCAAAATGTGCCACATGAAATTGTATTCCCAGGTGATTGTGAGAATTAGTCCTCAGGAATTCCATCAGATCTGTATTCAGTCAAACCCCCGCTGCTTCCTACCCACATGCCCATTGTCTTCTTTCGAATGCCTATAGAAATCAACAGGAGGGGTGGGGCATTCCTGCTCCTGTTCAGACTTGAGCTCATCGCACATTGTAAAAAACATGCCGTTTTAAACACGATTTTGTGATACAATGTGAAGGAAGTTACAGCTATAAAGACTGAAGTCTGCGGCTGTTTGTCATGTCAGCACAGGTAATGGCACTGTTAAAAACATAGGAAAGAACGGATGTATACTGAAGCATGACTTTAATGTATTTTAGAGCAAAAATTAATGACTATATATGCAGAAATGTGCCAAAGGACAACAAAAAACCTAAACCCATAATACTAGAAGAATTATCACTGAATGCTATGCTAGCTATGCTTTAGCAGACAAACTGAACACAAATTATCATATATATTTAAGCAAGTAGTGTGCGGTATGTAAACCAAAACATCAAACTTAAATTATTCTATAAATTCACATTTTACTTACTGAGTTTGTGGCACTAGGTGTGGTTCAGATTTATGATACGAAGGGGTGCGGTTTACAAAAAAAGGTTAATTCCCATTGGTCACTGCCTGCTGGTGTAGAAGCGCTACCTGAAGCAGGTAGGCAAATAAAGACAGACCTGAGAAAGAGGATCACACTGCTGCTCATCACGACAGGACTCGAGTGCACACTGGGACCAACTAAAACACTTAAGACTTTATACCAAAGGTTTAGGCCTTCTTATTTTTGCATGGTTTAACAGAAAACAATTTCAGACTTTTTGTTTGTTTAGCACTAAGTTGGATCTAACACCATGAGCAAGGTGAGTGTGTGGTCAAACTCAAGGTGAGTAACATTTAACAGCAATTGTCTTGAACTGAAAATGCCATTTGTGTTATATTTTAAAATATCGTGTTGTGTTTCTACATTCTAATCGGTGGTAATGATGTTAAAAACATAAACTAAAAAAAGTATTTTAGGTTTAAAATATGTATGCACATATATTACAACTTGTATGCATGTAAGAGGGTAAATCAGTTCAGATCAGCACTGAAACGTGTGGAAAACCCCCCTCTCAAACACACAAGCATGTTCACAGGGGGTGGGGGTTTAGGGTTTTTTGTGGTTGGCAAAGCAAACAGGCCTCTTACCTGTATGACCTACAGGCACAGAGGGAGAGACAGGTTTGGGCTCGCTGAAGGGAGAGGCCAAGACACAGAGTACATTCTCTCACACTCTCTGAACACAACAACAGCCTTTGGAATGCAACATTTTGAATCATTGTATCAGTTAGAGATGGAATTTTACATTTCAGTTTTCAAAATTTGAAAGTGCAGTGTTTTTAAATAGTCTGTAATGAGTCTTTATTGACAGTGTGCTTATGTTGTGTCATACTTCATACAGGTACAGACGTGCTGCGGAAGCCGGAAAGCGGTTTTAACTGCTCTGTGAATTCTATCCTTCATTCCACCGGAGTCTGTGTAGCTGTCCAATCAGATTTCAGTGGTGTGAAGTGTAGGAGACATGGAAAGATCACTTTTCCCACAAGCTGCAAAGGTTATTTTCATGGCCTTAACAGAAAAACAGCACAGATGCGAGGTGAAACACGTCAAGAATACAATTACAAGTTTTCAAAGGCATGCATGGCTAGTTTTCCATTGTAGTATAATTTGCCATGTGCTTTCATGCTTGCACGGATCAATGCAGGCCGTGACAGTTGTATGCTAAACGCTGTGAATGTTAAGCCCCGGCTGTCCTATTGTGCATTTAGGTTCAGCGTATCTAAACATCTATGTAAAGCATCGTACCTCACCCTGCCCTTTAGCGCACTGCTCCAGCTCCACACAACATGGCATGTTTGTTCATTTGCCGTTGTGCAGAGAGCCGAGGCGGGCTGAGTACACACACACCCACACATACAAGACTCACAAAGCCTGCCAAGATTTATTTATGTATGCTGGTTCAGCCTTTATCCTCTCAACCCACACTAATAAACTCACTTTACAAAATGTGTTTGTGTGAATTGCTTAATCCTGACAATAAACTACTATAATAAAACATACCCTTACTCATTCCCCTGGCATTTGGAGTATGAATGTTGCAGTTTATGAATTTCAATTAGTCCACCAAATATGTGACCTGCTCTTTGCATGCATACGGTGAGGTTGAGATGATGTTAATCTTGGAAATGATTTCACACAAAGCCAAGCTGAGGTGAAGCGAGTTCAAAGCAGAGCGAGACACCCTCAGCTTTACAGAGGGCTTTAAAGTTCATCAACATTCAATGCAAAGAAACTTTTCTTTTGACCAGTTTAGTTGATTCCCCTTGTGGAGTTGCTCCTCGAAAATGAAAAATAAATGCAAAGTTAGAGTTTCGCCTCAAGGTTACGCCAGTGGCTTCTCACGCTCAATAAAACACTCTTGCTTTTTGGTTGTTAAATCATGTTTCGACTTGATCAGGGCCTATTTTAAAGGCCTCAGCAATGAGATAACAGTGCTGAAAATACATGTTCAGCCAAAGCAATAAGGAATGTCATATGAAACAATGGTATCATGTACATCTCATATTATCGGTCATTTTCAAACAGTTTTTTTTTTTAATGCTTTTAAAGTGACTGGCAGAGTTATGTAAGAGATAATGTACATTAGGCTAGTCATTATCACTATAACAATAAACCCAGGCGCAAAGCGAAGAGGGCTTATATCACATTGGAGAGGTTCATTATGTGATAATGACAGGCTGACTGTACATTATACCTTACATAACACCTGCCCATCTCTTTAACAGTGTTAAAAAATAGCATAAACATATTTGTACTATTTTACATTCCCGTAGCTCAAACAGTAGAGGATAATGCTAGCAAAATAGGTTTGATTTTATATATAACTGACCAATGAATGCCACAAAAGACCAATCAAAATTAAGTTTTCCAGACTATGATGGCCAAAAAAAATGTATCTGCAGAAAATTATAGAAAAAAAAAGAAAATAATCAAGAACAAAAGACTTTATGAAACGTATTTGTGTTATAGAGGGCAGAGTAATACACACTTACCCTTTTAAAGCACAGAACTGTGTGTTCCTATTATGTGTTGACGTGAACCATGTTAGTATCACATTTTAAAAGGCTGGAAAAGCATCAAGGCAGCATTTGAAGCACAATGACTTAATTTAATTTGCTGTGATTTGGCTTTGTTTGGTGTTGCGCATTTTGGATTTCGTTTCCCAGACACCACAGTTCGATAGTTCAATATCCCTATTAAATACAAACAGCTTTTTAAAGCATAAAACATGCACACTTGATCTTATTGTTCAAAAGAACTATATTTCACTGAACAGCTAAATTATAATTCACTAAACAGCTAAAATAAATTAAATATAAAATTGTTTCATTATTATTCTAGGATTCTCCAAGATACTTTATGCAATACCTTAGAAACTTTAAGATGTAAAAACAGCATTCTGGAAAAAATATTGTGGAAGTATAAAAATGTATCCTGTCTCAAGCCAGTATTATTCTTTTGGCTGATCATAGTGTTTGTTAATTTAAATCCCTAAGGAGAAGAAAGAAGGAGAAATGGCAAGGCATCATTGCCGAGGACCTTGACTATTTCAGGCCGTGGTGATCACAGCCTCCAGCACTGGCTGTTCCTTCAGCAGAAACCGGCCAAACAAAGCCATTTGTCCAACAGAATAGACTTTTTAGTTTCAAATTCCACACTTGATGACTCATGATTCTGGACGATTTGAAAATAAAGGCAGACCCAGAAATGTAACTGCCATCTCCAAGATTTCAGTTACAATGCTAGCATCGGCGCTCAGCTTCTTCCTCCTCCTTTTTCTCAGCCCAAATCTTGCTGATGATAGAGGTGAGTGGAGATGGCTTACAGCAGATGCAAATAATAAACAGACACAAAGTTCTGACTGACTGATCCACCTGCTGTGTGGTATTGACATGAGAGGATGGTTTATTCGCTGAAGGTGACAGTTCTAGAGGGGGAAATATGTCTCTCCTATCACACATCCCCATTAATTGATTACACCTCTTCTCTGCGATGTTACAAGCCTGCCTCTCTCATGATATTCACAGCTGTTCTATACATTCCTCAAAGGATGATATCAGCTGCAGTCATAACAGCTTGCCATAAAGACTGTCAAGCGTGACACAGGTAGCTTACACCTAGAATGGTTCAGGCACAATTGTATGCATATATAGCTACTGTATATCAGTGTGTGTGTGTTGGAGAGAGAGAGGGGTGGGATGGTTACATGACAAATTATAACCAGACATTATTAAATTGTACTGCATCTCAAGAATGCCTATATTAATTGATCTGCTGAATAAAAAAAAAAATGAACAAGAAAATGGAGGATATTGTCACAACTATCATTTTATTAATACGGCAAGTAAAAATAATTTATTTAAAAAAAACACTTAAAATGTGTCTTAAAATGTGCTGAATTTCATTCAGTTGCACTCCATCGAGCTTTCTGAAAGAAACGTGTTCAGCATGTGAGCTTCCTGCAGATTGTTCATTACTGCTAATAACTACACTTCAACCAGTCACAAAATTAAAAAAAAAAGATTATAGGAACACTTTTTTTTTTTTTTGGAAAAAATAAAAATTAACTACAGAAATTTCCATGCCTTTTCCAGTGGTTCTCTTATCCATTTCTAGCACTTACACCACGATTCATAAGTTACATTTTTTTAATTAAAAGAAATTATTTCAATTCAGCAAGGATACATAAAATTGATTGAAAGTGACTTAATGTTACAAAAGATGTTCTATTTCAAATAAATGCTGTTCTTGTGAACTTTCTATGAAAAAGTATCATGGTTCCCATAAAAATATTAAGCAGAACAGCTGTTTTCAATATTGATGTTAATAAAAAAAAATGTTTCTTGAGCACCAAATCAGCATATTAGAATGATTTCTGAAAGATCATGTGACACTGAAGAGTGAAGTAATGATGAAGTAATGAAAATAGACAATAGTTATTTTAAATTGTAATAATGTTTCACAATATTACTGTTTTTACTGTATTTTTGATCAAATAAAGGCAGCCTCATTAAGCATAAGTATGGAAGTCCATTTCCACCACTGAATAAAAAATAAAAATGGTAACAGCAACTTTTTATCTCACAATTCTGATTTTTTCCTCACAATTGTGAGTTGACATCACTCAATTCTGACTTTTCTCAGAATTGCGTGATATAAACTATAAAATGGCAAGTTCTGTCATGAAACTCTAGATGGTGCATATTGATGGGTTGTTAACGCAAACTGATGATATTCACAGTATTAAACTACTTGGCACAAGCTGATTGGTTCATGTTGCATACGCAGCCAATGAGCTTGCTGCTTTACATTTAAATGGCTGGCTAGCGTTCACAAAGCATTTTGCAGCACGCTTTCAGAGTTCCTCTGAAATTCCCCATCTTCCCCAGATCCACCTGTATAGATCTGCTACAGGTTATTATATATGTTATTTGTGCAGCAGCATGTCTTAAATACTCATGGCACGGTATCTGCGTATATATTAACAGTAGCAAGTTCCTGCACTTGCTTTGCAGCAGCAGCAGCAATAATCTACAACAATACCAATAACCAGCAGCAATTCAGCAGCGTAGCAGATTTATTCCGCCAAGACCAAATACATTAACATTGTCATATCCATTACCATGCTAAAATCTTCAGAGAGTAGTCACGATAGAACTGTTTTTATTCAGTGGCAGTTACAGGCTTACATACATAAGAGGCTTTTTTCAAAAACGTAAAAAAAATTGGTTTTGAACTATACATCTAACATTAAAATAACAGCCATTCGTTTTCACAACCAAATGTACATCAAAATATGACTGCACACATTTCCATTTCAAAAACCTGGAGGTGTGGGTACTCATTTCACACACAAAACGATTAGTCAATCAAATCAGAGCTAATTTACATATTCAAGAATGGTCATGTTAAACTAAATTACAACTTTTTGGTGCAAAAAGACTAACATTAGGAGGGAAAAAAACAACATATTGAAATGTGTCTGATTTTTTCCTTTTCTGCCACAGTGGCAGAGGACATTGGACCTCACCAGCTGGAGCGTCTGGTGGAGCTGCTGACAGCTCATGAGTGTGAGGAGCTCATCTCTGCCATATCTCAACCTGAGGAGAGCATCTTCCAACACTTAGACCGACTATCTGCAGAAAGGAACCAGTTATTCCAGTCAAGAAGACGCAGAAACACAGGTAAGTATGATAGACACGAGGGCCACTGCTTTAAATAGTTTAAATCAGCTCTAATAAATTGATACTTATTTGTTTCATGCTAATGAAATCCAGCAGTGCGATGTGTGAAGTGACACATCCTGCAGTAAATGAAGAGGTCATGAGCAGCCAAATGTATTTGTTTATCTCCACTGCACACATCAGTCTGCCATCGAGAGGTCCACTCGAGAGACATCTCAACCAAACGAATTGTTGATATAATCCCTTTTCATCAGAAATGAAATCTATCGAGGCAGTGGGACATGATTGAATTGTTTAATTGCCTGAACAATTGAAGAGCTGTTGCTTCTACTGCTGGCTGCTTTCCCTCTGCCTGTCTGCAGCACGTTTGATATTGTGCATGTGTGTGTGTGATTGTCAGACCAGCAGGTCCCCTGTCGCTCATCGCTTAAGGACTGGCTGCAGATTCACGGCAAGCAGATATACTACGACAGGGTGTCTCGTGCACTGCAGAAGATCGGCAGGACTGACATTGCCATAGGTCAGCCGCACACAACAACACCAACACACATGCAATGCACCACATCACTCAAACCAACCTACATTTTGTATAATTTTGAGTAAAGATACACAATATATTGTCATCATAATGGTTATCAGCTAATATTAGAGATTCTTTAATTTATCAATCTTATATTAAATGTGCTTTAATTGATCAGATACTGGATTTTTAATCATGTTTATTTCCGCTATTTTTATTTATTCTATATAATTCATATTACCTTTGAAAGCATCTAACACTCACTAATGCTCATCTTTATAAATACTTATATTTTAACGACACTGTAATCTTTAGCCAATCTTAAAATGAAAATCCATTTTTCATACATGTCAGGAAGCCTAAATTCACTTGTAAATTATTAAAATTATTGAATGTAGTTTTAGTGTTTTATTAGTGTTTAATTGTTCATTTTATTTACATAAATAGATTAATTTTATTGTTGTTCCAAAGTCATCTACTATCAAATTTCCAAAATTCACACATTCAATCGCAAAGATTTCTCTACGTTTGAGATAGAATGTTTTTTATTGGTCTTATGAAGTATTCTAATTTGTTGAGATAGTGAATTGGTGGGTTTTTGTTAAATGTGAGCCAAAATCATCACAATTAAAAGAACCAAAGACTTAAACTTCTTCAGTCTGTGTGCACTGAATTTATTTAATACACGAGTTTCATAATTTGAGTTGAATTACTGAAATAAATGAACTTTTCCACGACATTCTAATTTGTTGAGATGCACCTGTATATAAACTGATTCTTGACCAATGTGTCAAATTGTTATGAAAAAAAAAGTGAATTCATTTTTTTTTTTTTAACTAAAAATAAAGGTCAGATGGTTCTTTAAGGTTTGTAAAAATGTCAAATTTCAAAGGAACTGAACTCAAAACTCAAAGCACACACAAGTCAATATTTTTTGAGAATGATCCAAAGATGCAAAGTTTTTCATCACCTTTTCTTTTGTTTTTTGCACTCCACTGATGCAATGACCATCGAGCTAATTCAGAGCAATCCATCTTACACACCAAAAGATGAAACTCAGCATCGCATAATGTTATTTTTATACATTTCTGATGAGATGCGCTTTGCACCCTGTCACTCCTCTGGCAGTGATTGTGGTCCGGTATGCAGGCGACTCCACAGCCGAATGACATCGGATATGAGAAGGTGCAAACGATATGACAGCAGGCTCGCTGGAGCTGACATCAGATTCAGTACACCCCATCTGTTCCTTTCATCATCTCCGTTAAAGGGAGAAAAGGATAAACAGAGAAGAAGAGGGGGAAAATGACAGGCTCGACAGCCCAAGAACATCCTTCAGTCAAAGCGGTGCATTGCAGAAAATAAAAACGATTCCTCTAAAAACACAGAAACTGATGCGTAAGGCAAACACACAATGCGGCGATTACAAGAGCTTTAACTGCCGGCCTGTAAATGGGCTATGATGGGGAGTAGCCACTCAGCGACAGCACCTTGGATAAATTGTATACTTATATTCCGGCATGTGTGTCTTCTTCAGTTGTTCTGGCTTCATTATACTTGGTACATTTATTGGGCCCGGCACACTTAGTTAGTTTCATTTCCAGGCATTCATGGAGGCCATTACTGTGTGTTTGATTTCTTAACGTGCTGCAAGAATCGCTTGTGTCTTGTACGACTATGAATGTCACGAATAAACAGCTGCTAGAACTGCCTCCAGCATAATTGTAATTAAGTAACGAAGTGAATTAATGTTAAAACCATATGAGTTAACCTGTCACAACTGGACAAGAAGTAATGCATCTGCTATTTATCTAACAGAGGTGGGTAAGAACATCAACCAGGACAAAACTCTTGCTATGCAGAGATATGTGGATGGCTACCATGAACTAGTTAACCAAATGGCAACCCACCTGGAGAAGCATGAATCAGAAGATCATGAGCATCATGAAGACCATGAAGAGGTGCTGCATTACTCTGCAAAACAGGGTGAGATGCCTCAGAAAGGGTAATGTGTTTTAAATACTTGTGATATTTCTGGGTCTCTATATCTTAACCATAAAATATGGAATATCATACAGTTTTCAGTTTTAGTTTCAGGTAATATCATACAGTTTTTCATTTTTTCCCCGAAGGTCGTGAATATTAATCAAGGGCGAGCCAAGTCTCCAAGCACTGATTAGGCATTGTTGAAGAATAAATACGGGTGGTCATATGTTAATGTTTTGGGTTTATGATGTGGATATCAGAATAAGCCATTTTGGCCTCTTAATTTAAGTAAATGCTGTTTATGAACTGGGGCAGAACAGGGATCAGTAAGATTTTTTGGTAACACTTTATTTTAAGGTGTCCATAATACGGAGTAATTACCTAGTTAAGTACTTAGTAGTAGCCATTGTACTTACATGAAACAAAATGTACTTACTATGTAACTAAGTTATGGAACAGCCTGTACTTACAGTTCGTAATTATGTACATGTAATAGGCACCTACTGTTACACATATGTAACAGGCCGAGTCTGTTACACAGCTACTTACGTAACCAAAAGATTGTTACATATGTGTTGCAGACTTTATACAACGTAATTATAAATGTAAGTACACAGACATAAGCTAAAAGTGTATCAAGATTGTACTTAAGTGTACTTCATATGTATCTATACTGTACACCTTATCCAGCTGCACCTTAGTTTGATTTAACCTACCAGTACACAGCTTAAATACATGTAATACATTTCTAATTACATTACAATTACATATTACTACACAGGCATAAGCTACTTAAAATAAAGTGTATCAAGAGTATACTTAAGTGTACTTCATGTGTATCTATACTGTACACCTTATCCAGCTGCACCTTAGTTTGATTTAACCTACCAGTACACAGCTTAAATACATGTAATACATTTCTAATTACATTACAATTACATATTACTACACAGGCATAAGCTACTTAAAATAAAGTGTATCAAGAGTATACTTAAGTGTACTTCATGTGTATCTATACTGTACACCTTATCCAGCTGCACCTTAGTTTGATTTAACCTACCAGTACACAGCTTAAATACATGTAATACATTTCTAATTACATTACAATTACATATTACTACACAGGCATAAGCTACTTAAAATAAAGTGTATCAAGATTGTACTTAAGTGTACAAGTAGCTGTGTAACAGACTCGGCCTGTTACATATGTGTAACAGTAGCTGCCTATTACATCTACATAATTACAAACTGTAAGTACAGGCTGTTCCATAGCTTAGTTACATGGTAAGTACATTTTGTTTCATGTAAGTACAATGCTACTACTAAGTACTTAATTAGGTAATGACTCTATATTATGACACCTTAAAATAAAGTGTTACCGATTTTTCAATGTATTTGAGTGCTCACCGCATTTATTTGATCAAAAATACAATAAAAACAGTAATTCTGTGAAATATTATTTCACTTTTAAAACAACTGTTTTCTATTTTAATATATTTTAAAATTTAATTTATTCCTGTGATGCAAAGCTGAATTTTCAGCATTCATTACTCCAGTCTTCACTGTCGCATAATCTTCCAGAAATCATTCTAATATGCTGATTTGGTGTTCAAGAAACATTTCTAATTATCAATGTTGAAAACAGTTGTACTGCTTCACATTTTTGTGGAAACCATGACACATTCATTTCAGGATTCTTTGATGAAAAGAAAGTTCAAAAGAACAATATTTATTTGTAACTGAAATTGTCTTAATTGTAATTGTCTTTACTGTCACTTTTGATCAATTTAATGCATCCTTGCTAAATAGAAGTACTAAGTTCTTTTGAAAAAAAATCTTACTGACCCCAAACTTTTAAACAGTAGTGTATCAAATATAAAAATGTGTGTGTGTGTGTGTGTGTGTGTGTGTGTGTGTGTGTGTGTGTGTGTGTTCTGTATTTTTTTTTGGCTAAAAAAAAATATTATCTAGATGAAGAATAGTAATCTATTCTTCAGAGTATGGGCTTTACTTTACGGCCTCCTGCTTGGATTTGCAGGCGCAGTACTCACAAGCGTAGCCATCTTGCTTATTAGCATATATGTATCCCATGGCAACAGAACCAAATCCAAGGCCAAGCATCAACCCCGTCGCTGTCCCCTCCTCAGTGGTGTGACATCATCAGAGATACGCCACCCAGAGGACACACGCAGACCGAGTAACGGATGTTCGGGACACTAATGAAGCCATGTTCATCAGTATGAAATACAATATTAAATGTGCCTTTGATGGCTGATTATGACCCATGATACTTGCCTCAAAGTGTCTGTTATCTCATCTAGTGTGCTATTAAAATTACAGTTAGACAGTCGCACACGCCAACACCTTCGGTTCCCACTGCCTCTCATAAAGACGTTTCTGCAATAAAGCACCTGACAGAACATAATGACAGCAATCTGTTACCTCCATCGAGACTGCTGCCATTGTCCTGTCAGTGTTTTGATGGGAATGTAGGGGAGGCTGCGCTGGAATGCAGCCTGGCTGCTGTTGCCTTGACAATCTTAGCACTTCCTGTTTCCAGACTGCGACAGTGGCGGCACGCTCGTCTGGCATTGAGGAAAAACTAATTATCCAGCCTGGCTCCTTCTCCCCTGAGCTTGCACATACCCCCTGAAGCAATCCACAAGGCTAATAACAGTGACAATGCCTGCAGACAATGCAGTCTGTACGTCAACCTCAGAGAGACAGGATAGACTGGGCGAGGATGGCAATGAAAACACACGGGAGAGAGCGCTGAAAGGTTTGGAACGGAGTACAGAAGGAACTAATTCACCAAGATGAGCAATGCAGCAGGAAATGAGCTCACACGCAAGCAAAATATGTTTCACGCACACTGGCATCGTCTCTCTTATCATTTAAGTGCTTCTCTTCTTCTAAAAAATATGTGCCCCCTCCTCATCCTTTTTCTTTCCTTTTATTTCTTCTATAATTGAACTAATTACTTCATTATACAAATCCAGACTAATGTGCTCCTGGAACCACACATCATGGATTAATAGTGGTGCTAAGCAGCAATTATAGGCAATTAGTTCATAAATCAACATCTAAACAAATTGTAGTGCAGGGGAGGGGGGTGTTGTATATTCAAACCACCGGCAGGCCAAAAGGTCACATACTGAAACTTTAGGAGTTCCATCAGCGAGACCTGGCAGATTCGTAGATTCAGAACTGCCACGTAATCATCACTAATCAGATCAAATAGTGTTTTAAGTTAAAGACTACCTGCAAGTATTTGATTATTTGTTTCAAGCTTATAGCAGAAAGGAATAGTGCATTCAAAATTATTCTACTTTTTTCCATGCGACAAAGGACTGCCTTCCTCAGACAAAAAACAAATGATAGACTGGAAGTCATTTCATTCATTTCCAAAGTAGGGTAGTATAAAAGCTACATGGAGTTCCAACTAAACGCATATGTAGAATTTTCAGATTGAGCTTTGGGTGCGTTGAATTATCTAAACTTTTGCAGCTACACCATATGTGAACACCCAACCAGGTATGATGCATTCTGATCAAAAATAAGAGCAAAACAAAGGTGTGGCCAAAAAATGGTAAACTCTCTGTTGCCAGTAGTGTTGTGTCTAAAAGTCTCTTTCAAACCAAACGAAATCTGCGTCGGGAAATCTTTCGCACTCATGCAAAAATCCCAATCGCATGAATACGATAACAACGGTAAATGTGACTGTATCTTAATCTTCAAATAGTATATTTGTAAAATGCACAGTTATGAACAATTATGTCAGAAATAATTATTTTATAATTATTACAGAATAATCTACGTTGATTAGCCCTAGAAAATCTACTATGCTTTTCTGTCAGACATATTGGTGGTTATTTGCTTTGTGTGGATATATTCACATAATAAAAGGAGGGTAACGGCTGGTTCATGAGCAGTTCGCAAGTTCCATGTGACTGCCACTAGGGGGCGAAATGAGTATCGTACGCATTGAAAATTGTACAATCGTATTCGAATGTCAGTAGAAAGCTGGCTTCAAGGACAAAAAACTGGCATAAAGTAGAACAAAACAGTCCAAATCCAACTCTTCCAGTATTCTAAGTCTTCTAAAGTTATAAAATAGCTGAGAATCTTTACTTCTGCCTATTTATACTTTCATTATATACACAAAAATAACTAGTTTGTTCCCATAGAGCCAAAACTGCATTCAAACTTAAATGGATAGTTCATTCAAAAATTTAAATAAAAAAATTATTCACCCTTATGTTGCTCTTAACCTGTATTTTTTTTTCCTATAGAGCACAAAAAAGATATTTTGAAACATGTTGGGATCCAAACAAAATTGGACCCTATTAACTTTAATTGTACAGACAAATGAACTCTCATATCTTCCTTTGTATCCCACATAAGAAAAGACATGAGAGTAAGTAAACGGGGACAAAATCCCTGTAAGTTTGGGCAATGTTGCACCTTTTTCTGTGGTTAGCTTTTTTATTGTTTTTATTTATTTAATTTTTTTTTTGGCTGGTTCTTTGCATTGTGAATGTGCCAGGTCTAAACATGCACTACATCTTTAAGATCTCATGCCTTTAAGTCACATTTCCAGGAACCTAAATTGGTAGTTCTTATTTAAACAGCCACCACTAGTATGAAGCATAAGCCATTTTGAAAGGACCATCATCATATCATTACTGCAAGGTTAGCCCTGAATCTTGCTGTATTTTGCAGCATTTAAGACTCTGGGTCAAGAAAAAAATGAACTGCAGATCAATATCGGTTGTGCAACAATAGACCAATCAGATGAACTTAGGGTGGGATGAGCATCTCTAGATATGATGTATGGGAGTTAGAGCTCCTATAAATGTCCATTATGCTCCATCCAGTTGTTCGTAATGCAAGAATGCAGTTTGTGTGAACAAAAAATGTTGTAGATATTACCTGTGGCATAATGCATGTCTAACATCTGACATGTCTATCTTCCTGTTCCTCTCTAATGTGTAATGATTTTCTGATGGTGTTGAAATGCCATGACACAGCAAGCAGCCGAGAACTCATCTTTACAGCAGAATGAAGACAATGCTTTGGTGCAGATGGGCTCTGTCAGAAAGAAACACATAACAGCATGGGTACATTGCCACTCTCTCTGACACTTGCTATTTTTGTTTGTCCCTCACACACATATAAATGTCACAAATTAATTATGTCTCTCTATACACGCATGAAAACAGATGGAGACAGACATATCATAACAGACTCATCCATGCATAGACACAACGTCTCATCCAATAGCATGTACTTTGAATAAGATTAGAAGTAGGCATTTTTGCATTGTCTGACATGCTGAAGTAAAAAGCAGCATAAAGGTGTGCTTGTATGCAGCTACAATTTATAGATTACACATTATATTTGATACATTTAAAATAATGTGTTTTGTCAACTGGAAATAAATATTTAAATTTTGTCAGGTTCACAACATCTAAAAAACACTGAACAGACTGTACTTCTGTCCCTCACATCTCATCAAATAAAACATGCTCTGACTGAAGTGTGTTTAAACAGCATGCTCTTTTTCATTATCAAACCTAATGTCAAATATGATCTCTACAATAAAGCTCTAACAGATGGACATCAAATCAATGTTTTTCTTAGAGAATGAATGACTGACATGTTCTTACTTCAGCTTCCTCATATTTATTTAGTTGAGACACATATATATTTCAATTTCAAATAATCCAATGAATATTTTATTTTAAAATGTTAAATGCTGCTATTTAATATTATGGTGTTTTTGAGTTGAACAAGAGTCTGGATGGGGAGCTCCTTGGTCGGAAAATTTTGGCAACGCCTGGTTTAGTAGTGGCTTAGATTTGACTCGGATCTTTTAAATCAGTTCACCAAAAAAAAGATTCATTCATTCACTAATTTGTTCTGTTGCTCTTTCTTCACGCCAGTAGGTGGCGTTTTACTAATTTACTAATTCGTTCCCTCGTTTTAAGTAAATCGCAATTTACTTAAAACGAGGGAACGAATTACCAAACCATGCGCACAATTTAGAAATCTGAGGGATGAATAAGTAAATTGTGCGCACAATTTACTTTTTTCCTACATGTAACTTAAGTGGCCTTTTGAGCGTTATAAATGAGTTGTATCATTCACTCAACCATTTTGTAATTCAAATGAGCAACGAAACAAACATGTCCCTGTTCATTGAGACTCTGAATCAAAATAACTCTTTTGGTGAAGGAGGTGTACTTATTCAGTATGTACAAACAATAAAATGCCCATTTACAGTCCGCCCTCAAATACTATTGGCTTGTGCTATAGTCAGTCTTTGAAGGCAGGAAGTCAGTCACAAGCTTTAAAAGAGAGATCCTAAAATTGAGACACATATTAATAATAATTACAAACACAATTATGGTTTAGGAATCAGAGTTGTTTGGTGAACTGAGTAGGCTTTCAACTACTAGGCCCAACCTTACCTCTACAAAACAGCTGTCTCAAGGAGGTAGAGTGTGTATCAGTTGTAAAAATTAACATCTCGTGTCCTTTAAAAAAGTATTTGTTTGCCTCCACTTTAATAGGATAAAAGGGGCTTTCATATCAGTGCTTTAATGCCCCCCTCCCCTCACTACTTAGATCATCCCTGCTCCCAAACTGCATCAAAGCGACTGAGTCTCCAGGGAATGTTTCCTGTCATTAAATGATTTTACTTGATTTGTATTTTCATCTTTGACATCTCTCGGCACCCAGACGCATGTAACACAGACAGACTCCGTCTGTAAGCATCTCGTACACACGTATGCTGTTGAGATTACATCTGTGATTTAAGAGCAAACTTCTTAAACCTTATGTTTCCGAAGTTGTGCGGCGCCTTCCTTCAGTATACAAGCGTGTCTCTTCATTGAAGCTTTCAAAGCGCGTTGCTTGCTGAAGGTGTGAAGTTTGACTTGACAGAACCACAGTGCCCTCCAGTGGTCCAGACACTGCAGATCATATTCGATCTGATCTGATCTCACACTGGATCTTTTGCGTTTTAATTCACTTTCATTAAATGGAAAAGGTGTTAGTCAAATGGAAATGTTTATAATGTCAATATGGGTCTAAATAAGTTACATACAAGATGCCAAGTTTTTAGAAATGGTATGTTTGTGTTCATCTTTATTTTATACATTTTTGTATAACAAATAATTTAATTTGTTTATGTGTATGTTTATGTTTATGTATATAGTTACCATTTTCTGCCAATTGTTTTGATTCTAAAATGTAAAGGTGGTGTAGTCATCATTTAAAAATTACTGACTTGTTATTCACTTTGAATACAAAATAATTGTTACATTATTTTCATATTTTCACAAAAGTATTTTTGTTTGTTTTTTACAAATATTGTGAATTTCTGAGTTGTGTCTTGAGATTTTCATAGGGTTACTCTGTCTGAAATATATTTTCATTTTTAAAAGTCAATATATCTCACATTTAAAAATAAAAATAATATTCATCATGCTTGAATGAAATTTAAGAATTCTTTCATGAAATATAATTTTTTTTATTATTTGGCAATCAAAAGTTTTTTGTATATTAATAATGTTTTATTAAAACGGCTTCACTGTTTTTGTTGTTGTTGTTGTTGTTGTTGTTTTGTTTTTTATAAATAAATAAATAAAAAACATTTCTAAATCATTTCTGAAGCAAATAGTTGCATGTTTCACTCTGGTCACCTGCATTTCCTCCACTGTTCACTGCACTGGATCCAGCCAACCATAAATTATAGGATGACCGATACAATCAGATGAAGCTGTGATTGACAGTAAAAGTGGACACCATATCTGTGTGTGTGCATGTGTAAGATAAGCATGCTGATGGGGAACACAGGCACATATGCCAAAGCAGAATCACACTGGTTAGCATCAAACAGCTACACCATTATTATTCACACAAACACAGTTAACAGCACTGATTACCCCAGTAAATTCAGTCATGAGCATGGGACCTGTTTTTGGAGTCAGTGTAATAATGGAAATCACCCAACTACATAATCAACCACTCAGCACCTGTATGTACATACAAGCATGTTACGATATTAACATGCATGGAGGCGATGGAGTGTGCACTGACCTCTTCATATAGTTCATAATGAGATCCCTCTGGAGCCTCTTTACAGCTTTACACAGTCCATTTAAATTTCTGTCCGGCTCCTAAACAAAGCCTGGTCCACTGTCTGCTTTAATTAGAAGACGATAACCCTAACATCTGAATTTCATGAACAATGCTGCCAATCATTTCAGCTCAACTGAGAAAAACGACACATAGGCTCTTAGCCAGCTCTTTTTTCTCTGACAACGGGTTATTTTCTGAGGGATTTCTATTTCTCCTACCTCAGTTTTTTAGAAGCTGAAATGGTTTGTTATTGTTGAATGATTACACAAAGGTCAAGGCAGAGACACTGTGTATAATCAGGCAGATGGCACTTCACAGAGAATACATTATGAGTAAGTGGATTACATCTCTGTAGTTATGAAGGGTGTAAAATAACAAAGTATGCTGTAACTCTCACATATGGCCATTTTTGTAGTAAACTTTGAAATTATTCCATTTTGGCCTAATTTTAGCCTCATTAGCAGTGCAATCAAAGTCAAAAATCACTATTATTATTGCTCCATAATTTGGACAATAAATATATATATATATTTTTTTTGATGATTTAAGCCAAAAAATAAAAATAAATAAATAAATAAAAATGAAAAATAGTGAAATATCCTAAATAAAATTCAGAAGTTTGGGGTATGATTTTATTTTATTTTATTTATTTATTTTTTAGGAAATTGAAACTTATATTTTACAATTTTATGAATAAACTTTGAAATTAATACATTTTGGCCTAATTTTTGCCTTTTTAGCAGTGCATTCTAAATCAAATATCACTATTACTATTGCTCATAATTTTAACACTGAATAAATGAATTAGAGAATGTTAGACCTGAACTAAAGTTTGGGGTATGAATTTTTTTAAATAACTTTTATTTCAGTAAATTATATTATAATGTTACATAAGACTTCTATTTCAATGCTTTTCTTTTGAACTTTCTAATTAAAGTGCAATATTACCCTTTATACTGTATTTTTGATCAAATAAATACAGCTTGATGAGCATAAGAGACTTTATTCAAAAACAGTAGTGTATCTAGAACATAAAATTTTCACTATTCAACTGTAGTTGCATGACTAGTAACATTATAGTGGTGTTTTCAAGATGGCTGTTGAGTAGACTGACCTAGTTTAAAGAGATCCTGTAACCAAACCTTTGCTACAAACACGATGAAAACCATGCAGCAAATCAGGGAAGGTGTGATTTTAGGAAGTGATTATCCTTAAATGTCCCCTGGTATACAATAAAATAGATGAAAAATCCCACAGACTTACACTGAAGCAATCTTTTTTGACCAAGTAACCATCCTAGCAAAGACACAGCATGCTAAACACCTTAGCATCTGCACCAAAACACCCAGTGATGGTGGCTTTTGCAATTACATGCTCTTCTTCATTGTGCCTACAGATAAATCCTTGTTCTCACAGAATTTCATTTCTCATATTGGAGCAAACAGACAGCAGAATTAATTGTGTACTACATGATGCATAGCCCAGCTGCTCAAGTGGACTTTAAGTAATTAAGCATCCTCTAACCAAATGCAGAGGCTTTGCAATTTTACGCCTAAATTAATTACCAATACCATTCATGGAACATTTATTTGCAATCAGACCAGCCGAGTGAGACAATGGACAATATAAATTATGATATTAGCCAACAGTGACCAGCAATGTCCAGAGTCAGTTTGTAATGGCCAGCGGCTGGCCAGAGATTTATAGCACCATATTCTGTAAAGTTGTTCATTAAGGCAAACAATAGATTGTGTCAGCAGAAGATCTGTAAGATTAATCACACTAGTTGATCACTGTCCAGAGCTTGTTTGATATGTTTGTGTGTCATCTGTAAGTCTGGCGAAATTGAAGTGGTTTATTCATGCTGTAATGGTCAGCTGCTTGTTAGGATGCTGCAAATTGGAATTTCCATTTTAATGAAAGGACAGAGAGGAACATATCTCAGTGCTGTTAGTTTGTTTTCAGCCTTGAGCACCAGTTTTATAGATTAATACACTTCAGACACTCAAAGACACTATTAAATTGGGCCTGTATCTTTATCTAAATGTCACTAACCAGAGAGGCTCTCCAAATGACAATTATCTTGTGTTTCCAATTTACCCTTTTCTAATTCACTTGACAGAAAATGGACAAATGGTTCAGAAGTTAAATTGTTGCCCGCTTCTGCTATTTCACTGTGTCCTTGCAGGAACTGCAATTTAATAGCTGCCCATAGTGGGATATGGATCACTTGCTCATGCATGGATATTTAATAATTTTGTATGTTTTTTTTAAAGACTTTTGGAGTCAAATGTCATGCAGATGAGAGAAATGAGGGGAAATAATTGGCATTAAACTATACATCTTAAAGGCATGCTGTATTGCAGGGTTATTCTCAAAAACATGTCATCTTTCACTCATTAAAAAAAAAAGTAAAATATTCAAGAATCTCCAAAAATAAAAAAAGGCATAATTTATAACTAAAGAGTTTATGAAATAATATTGCACGGCTTGAATTTACTGTGTATAGTTTTTTGCACATTTAAAAATATTTATATTTGAAAATGAAAATCTCTTGTCCCCTTTAGCTGATATTCATTTATTTACTATTATTTTTCCCCCTGAGTTAAGGCATAACAAGTGTGTAAACAAGCCAAATAACATATGTACTTAATATAATAATTTCAATTAATTTTAAAAGAACAATTTAAAATAGTTTTTTTTATTATATAGATAGATAGATAGATAGATAGATAGATAGATAGATAGATTTGAAAGTACAAAATGTACAAAGGTCAAAGTAAAGAGAAGAGGCTGTTCAAATATGAGTACTGTGATTTTCCAATAAGTTAAATATGTGAAATTTACATATAAATTAATTATTTAAAAAAGATTTAATGTTTCATTATATTGATTTTAGTCTGATTAGTAGTAATTACTCTGAGGTGATATTGACACCATCTTCATTAAACAAAAATAATAAAAAAAAAAATTTAAAAATTAAAAAAAGGAAAAAAGTTAAATTGTTCTTTACGAGTAGTGACCATGTCAAGATGCTGCTAAAAACTTAACATCAGTTTTTATGGGAGAAAACCGAACTGAATTTTTTGTAAGTCAAATGATCCAAAAATTCTAATTTAAACTCAAATTGTGTAGATTTACCACTGTAAATCTAAATAAAGTAAATCTATAAAAAGTGCAATGAGCATTAACACAAATACATTCTTCTCTAAAGATGCTAAATGACGCTCATCAGCTTGTGATGCTGAGGTGACATTAAGGAACGTGTTCTCACACGAGGAGAGAACGGCCTGTAATTTACCTGCATCTCCAAATGCTCCCAATTAAAGTCTAAAACAGCAGGATCCTTGTACTCACCCACTGTGCCACTGCTCTTCTGAGCCACAGGCAGCTGAAGAACCAGGTGTGTGTGTATTTGTGTGTTATACCCCAGGACATCCGAGTAATAGCCTCATAAATCTACTCATGCATAAAGCAAAGCAGATCTCACCGCCATTGGGCCAGCCATGCCTACACCTGCCGTCCTGAACACAGAAGCCAGTCGCCCTCCAGAGGCTCAGTCTGTGCAGTGGTTCATCCAGGCCTGCTTTTGGTGAAATCATAATTTTGGTCATACAATTAGTTTAGAGCTTAATGAACACAGATGCTGAGAAATATCCACATGCACAAGTACTTATTGATCCCTCACAGCATTGCAGAACTGTTCAAGACAAGAATGTGAAATCATTGAGACTTTTAGGCTACATATTTATTTCATAATGCTGCATTAATCTGCTCTGACACACAATAACCTTTTTGTTTTAACACTGAAAAATAATATAATTCGTGAAGAAATAACAAGCAAAAACAGTTAGTAAAACATGAAAACTTAATGCAAAAAAAATCTCAGTATTATAATACAGAAAAAATATTACAGTGTTACAAAAAATTATTTTGCATTACCATAAAAAAGTAATATTTAAATTATAAACTATTTATCATTTACCAATATTTTTAACATTACCACCACAATTATTATATTATGATTTGACCATAATTGGAAGCAAAGAAATAACATTTGGATACATTAAAGTAATGAAAATTTTGTGTGGAAAATTAATGATTTATTATTAATTAAATGGCAGAATATATATTTTTTTCTGCCATTTAATTTTATATATATATATATATATATATATATATATATATATATATATATATATATAATATACATAAAACGTTTTATATATTTCATATATAAACGTTTTATATATATTTTGTGTGGAAATTACTTATTATTATTCTTATTAAATGGCAGAATATATAAGAGCTTGGAATACATATACATGTTATACATTTTATTATATAAATTTTACATCAAACTTTTAACTTGGCAAGCTTAAAACGCCACATTTCTATAAGCAGGTCTCTCGGTAACATTCATTATATGCATATTAAGTACTATGCATTAGGTTCACTCCACACCCTGCCGTTCTACCAGGGTTATGTTGCTTTGAGGAATTATTGGATGATGCTGGTGATGGTGATGATGGCGACCAAGATGACGATGGCCATGTTGATGACGTCCATGACCATGATGACCATGGCTGCCATAAGGAAGATGAGAGTGATGATGGTGGTGGCGGCTTTGGTGATGGCTCCTTCTGTGATGATGACCATCTTGCTCATGACGTCTGTGTCCATGATGTGAATGCATAATCACCTTTGATTCAAAAATCGCTCGTTCATCCTGAGTAATGTTTGCACATATGGAGTTATAGAAGACGTCCAGATCTATGAAGACAACCCCTATGCCACCAAAGCCTTTCTGGAGCACCTGGATTAATAAATGCAACATCATTTCTTGTGCTTATCTTCTGATTATCCATCTAGTAGTTTACATTATGCTACTGCTTTAAAAATACACTTCACTTACCTCCGCGACAAGACTTTGCTCATTTGAAAGACTTGTTAAAGTAATGAAGCGCTCTTGTCCACTTTTAATGGCCTGACACACCTGAAAGGATAAGCGTTTCAGATGATTAAACAATTTCGCCTAAGCTATCCCTGAGGAAGCTAATAATTAATGCTAAGCTAATACTATCTGCGGTTATAGCTGACCTGATCACCCAGGTATAAGCCCAAAACGTGGATGTGATCCTTCTTTCGTGTCTCTGTAGTCATGTCATCATGTTTGAGGTGATTCCTGTGGTGATGCCTTCGACGTGACCGCTGTAGAAAAGTAGGCATGGCGAGATTGAGCTTTTGCAGGTCAACTTGCTGGTCCTGCCAGTGCTGGGTTGTTTTGTCCTGTAAAGGAAAAGAAATATGAGGTAAACCCAGAGTTAGAATGCTAATATGCTAACAGATAAACATTATTTAACCAAATATGACAGAACTACATTATTGCTGGTTATGGAATAACTTTCATATGAAGATCTCAAGAATTATAAATGCTACAAATGTTTTACAGATTTTTCAATCATTTTTCCTTTTTGTGGTAGAAATGGTGTTAAGCCTATAACTTATGTCATTCTTGGACCATCAATAAATGTGGATTCAGGAATATGTCCTACTATAGTTAATCACATTATGTGGGCTGCATGTAGGCCAAAACCCGGAAATGAGTTAGCATTTAGCGCCATCCTGAGCTGTTTCCATCGCCCTGGCCTGAATGAGGTTTTGGTTAGATCAGATGTATAAAATAAGGTCTGTGGTGAACACAAACTCAAGATATTTTTATTCTACTACATAAAATACATCAGTAATGCCCCACTTATGATTTCTTGACAGCTTTTACTTGTCTTTGAAAAGGCGGTCGCTAACAAGTTGCTAAATGGGACAGCAGAGGCTATCCGGACATTAAACATCACACCAAACAGGTAAACACAACTTACTAGTCCACTTTCACAGACTGTGTTGCAAGGAAAAATGTTTTTATATAAAGACTAAATGAGTTGTCTAAAGCTTAATGGTGGTGATGTTGAAGTCATGTGACCGTGGTGTAGTTCGCTTATAGTCTACATTTAGCTTTTTACTTCTGGTGATTGTATTTGGGCTGTTCTGTTCATTTGTGAAGATTATAATAATGAACAAAGCGTGTAAGAATCAGAAACTTTTGTTGGTCATAGAGCTTATTTTCTGATATAATCCAAAAGCCAATGGAAAAATTCTATTGGATCTTTGTCGAGTGAACCAGGGTGATGTTAACATCCAAAAATATGTCATCCTTGAAGCACTCAATGAATTTTAAAGCCAGCAAATAAAAGCCTGTCTCAACAAATTGTAAGAAATTTGAGTAATTTACAATGTATGGTCCATCCTTTTCAAGATCAGCAGGCAAAATGGAGATGAAGTCGACATACCTTTAAAAAGGTAAGAAACTATTAGGTACATAAAATAACTGAGCAAAGCAAGTGCAATATGAATAGTGCGTAGGAACGAGACTCACTGTGAAAGTGTTCGCTCATTATAAGTGACTGCACTGTGGTCAACAGGCTCTAGTACAGACACTGACAGAAGTAGAGACTGTTTCTCTTCTTCAAACGTGCCTTTTAGACTCTACAGACAAAATGAAAGCTTGTAATAAAAATACACTTTGTTATTATTAAAGCAAAACATATTTAAATGTGTTTTGCCTGAAAATAACAGTCCTTACCTTCAGAAAATTTGTGAATAGCTCTGTGCTTTTGCTAGATTCATCAGAAGAAGGACCATCCAGCCAAGTCACGTCTAGACCATCTAAACTCTTGTCCTTTAAGTATGTCAATACCGTTTGAACAAAAGTCTCAACACCAGCCTCATTAGCAGACATCAGCTCCAACCTAAACAACAGCAAATTTAGTCAGTCAGATGATGCCAATATGTGCACTGTCAATATAAGTTCACTATTTTCATCCATTGAACTTTATTTTAAGTCATGGTATTTTTTTTTTATAAGTTTTCAGAGATTCTCTTCATTAATAAGTACATGTAAAAAGGTTGAATTTTTTTGTACCTTGATGATCTGACTTCCAAGCCTAGCAAAATCTTCAAAGTTGGATTTCTGGGGAAAGTTACATATTTTAATGAATACATTTTTACACATTAAAAAGGCTAAAATACTGTATAATAATCACACACACACACACACACACACACACACATAAAGTAATACTGTTTACAATAATAATAATAATAATAATAATAATAAATTTAATAATTATTTTTACAAATGTCTGAATTTTAGCATTTCAGTTCAGGGTTATTATCATTAACTAAAACTAAAGCTCAAACTAAAACCACAAAAAATAAATAAATAAATAAAATATTAATTGAAATAAAATAGCCATTAACTGAAATGAAAAAAAAAAAAAAACATGTACACACACACACACACACACACACACATAAAATATAAAACAAATAACATTTTATTTCAACATTTCTCATTTCCGTTAATTTAAGTACTAAAATAATGTAATATAAACATCTTTAAAATGATAAATATTACAAAAACACACAACAAAATTACTCAAATTTAATTTAAAATATTGACAAAAATGCTAACAGTAGGTTCAAGTCAAGAAAATAATTAGCAAAAATCAGACCTCTCCTTCATCTTTCTAACAGTAACGCTGTCATCTTCCGACAAGCTTTGGAGGTAAAGGTCGTCATCAGTGGAGGTCAAGGGGAGGATGATATGAGAGCACGGCCCCTCACGTGTACGATGTGTTAAAACATCCAGATAGCAGGTCAGTCTGTAGCTCCTCTGTGCTCCTGAGACGTATGAGTGAGAGAAAACTTCAGTGCTGTGTTATTATGTTACTCTGAATGCCCTCAGCAGCAGCCTAAGCTTACTATTTCAGTTTCAGCTTGTTCTGCCTCTCAAATGTGTCCTTTCTCAAGTGCTCTCTAATCTAGCAGCAGTGTGCTTGTACCACATGACAGCGTCACAAATGCAATGTTCTCCTTGAAAGAATGTTGAGTGACATTTTAAACAGGTAGTGATGGACTTACCCACTGAAACCACCAGGCAAAGGAATGAAAAAGCTGAAAAAAAAAACAATAGAAAATTCCTTATTAATAAACTTGATACACTGACAGAATCAAGAATTCTATGAAAAATGCTAAGAAAGTAGTTTTTTGGTGTGGGGTTTTTTTTAGTGCAAGTTAGTAGGTCTGTGGTTGTTCCAGCAGCGGAAACCCAAATTAAAAACCACATCTTGATGTGTGTGTAGATGTTGTTACAGATAATACTCAGCTGCACAATTTTATAGCAATAAATTATGGCAAAAATGCAACATATTAAATGCTTGAAAAGGTCTTACATGTAGAGCTATTTCATGTTATATCATAATTTGTGGTATGTGTCACAAGAATCTGTTATGTTTAATATAGGTCCAAAGCACAGATGACTGTGCAACATCAGCAATAGCTACGTTAGATATTAAGATATTAATATACACTACTGTTCAAAAGTTTGGGGTTGGTAAGGTTTTTTGTTATTATTATTATTGTTTAAAGGTTTTTTTTATGCTTACCAAGGCTGCATTAAATACAGTAAATCTGCAATATTGTGAAATATTATTGAAATTTAAAACAAGAAACATTTCTTATTATTATCAATGTTGAAAGCAGCTGCTTAATATTTTAATGGGAACCATGATGCACTGTTTTCAGGATTCTTTGATGAATATATCTTTAGTAACAAGTCCATATGCATGGTCACTTTTAATACATTTAATGTGTTAATTTCTTAAAAAAGAAACAAACAAAAAAAAACCTTACTGACCCCAAACATCTGAATGTTTATGAATTTAAAATATATTCAAGGAAAAATGATTCATCACTTCTAAGACACTTAGTAAAAGATAAGAAAACTATCAGCATATAATCTTCTGAAAATATCAGTTTAATAACAACATTTCAATGTCAAAGTTTCACAATGGTTTGAAGATCAGAAATACAAAACAATGCACTGTATACTTGCCTCTGATGAGCTGCATTGCTCCTGGAGAAGTCAGTAGCTGCTGTGTTGTCTGATAAAGGCAGACTATATATTATACACATACAGACACCACTTCCTGCATCAACACTGGCCCCAAATCTTTCCCGTCAGCTTCACACTTTGCTGATGAGAAGCCCACATCCTGATGACTGCAGGGTTTTAAAACAGGCCTGTGCCATCCTTCTACATATACTACATTTATATTTAAACAATGTTGATTGTATTTTCAGAGGCAGCTAAATTTTCTAGGGACACAGAACATTATTAACTTGAATATTATTACTTGAAGAAACTGGAAAAAAAAGCTTGTACATTTTCTGGCAATAGATTTCTGATTAAAAGAATACAGTAGTTCACCCAAAAATCTAAATGTGCTGAAAATGTACTCACACACCACAGGCCATCCAAGATGTAGATGAGTTTATTTCTTCACTGGAAGAGGTCTGGAGAAATTTAGCATTTCATGCAATGCTTTCACTTGAGAAAGCAATATTACGGATAGAGTACTTGTATTTTAGTCGGAAACAATTATTTAAAGCTAAAAATGTCTTAATTATTAAGTTATTACATGCAGCTTTTCACTTCACAAGATGTTAATTGATGGACTGGAGTTGTGTGGATTAAGTGTGGATTATTGTAATGTTTTTATCAGCTGTTTGGACTCTCATTCTGACGGCACCCATTCACTGCAGAGGATCCATTGGTGTGAAAGTGATGTAATGCTAAATTTCTCCATATCTGTTCCAATGAAGAAACAAACTTGCCTACATATTGGATGTCCTGAGGTTGAGTAGATTTTAATTTTTGGGTGAACTGTTCCTATAACTCTATTAGGTCTGGAATCTCTGACCTTTCTTCAGAGCTAATGAATGTAATTATATAAAAACTGCAAACTATTGTTTGTGCACATATATTTATGCATGCGTCTGATGTGGTTTTATATGCTATATTGATGTATAAAATGCAATTTCATAACTTTACAATTATCAGACTGATTTTGAGGTCAAAATAGAGTAATGTTCAATATTTAATTCAAACATAGGTATATTAAAATTATTGCATGATAATTTGAAGGCTACTTACATGCAAAAAAAAAATGTAGCTTCTTACATTTGATTATGATTTAAGTAAACTTCAAACACCCACCACATTCAAGGACGCCTGTTGAACGAGACCTAATGGGCTTAAAGACCGTGATCCTCTCTTCCTCATTCAGGATTAAGCTTTGTGTTCTATCCAGCTCAAAAAGCATATCGCCACTTCTTGAATAGGAGTGCAGGTCTGTTTTAGTCTGTAATGTATCTTTAAAATATTTTAAACAAGGTTTACATTTGAGTAATCATATAAATATCAGGTGAGTCTGGCCTACTCTAGAGCTTCACAACACCTGTTTAGTCAAGAAGGCAGCAGATATAAGCCAACACGTAAAGATATTTTAAAGCAAATGTTAAAATGCTACACTTAAAATGTACAACACACCACATAATACTTTAAGCAACTCTATGCAGTTTTGTGTTTTTGCAACTTTGGAGCCCTCTAGTCAAGTGTGTGTAATTCACTGTCGTAAATAAAGAACAGACGTATATGGTGGTGAGTGTGGGAAAGAAAAAGAAGCCATTCGCCTTATTAGCTATTATAGGTCAGTGTATCATCAGAATCATTTTGAAACTTATATTTCAAGGTAAAAAAAACAGATTCACATTGAAGCGGTAGTAAAAGAATATTATGAACTGCTGCCCCCTGCTGGTGAGACGTTCAAACATGTTCAAACCTATTACTGCAAACTTCAGATCAGTGTGTACATCAAGAAAGTCAACTCCTCAAAGTGAAAAGGTGAGGAAACACACAAGATTTGTGGGATTGATTAAAACAACGGTACTTTAATCCCCTTCAAAGGTCCCAATGTAACACATACTGTGCAAAGTTTTAAGCTGCAGGTAGTATAACTGTAATCAGTGAAGAATCTGCATACAGCTGGTTAAAAGCAACATGGTACAAAACTGGTTTACATACATGCTATAGAGTGAAATATCGTAGGTAAAAGTTCAGCATTTTGAAGGTGACCCCTTCTACTCGTTTAAACAAATAATACATTTAACATTTCTATGCAATCTAGTACAAAGTAACCTGTTTTTGTTACTTTTTGGCTCCTAAAAATGAATGGTTTTCCAAAAGACTTCAAAAATGATTTACTCACCCTCATTATAAGTTTTTCTTTCTTTCTTATGGGACACAAATAGAAGTTCATTGAATAATGAATAAAATTGTAGTCTGTTTCTCATACAAAGCTATTATATGAGTTGTATGTTTTACTTTTCTTTCTTTTTTTTTTTTTTTTTACTGTATAAAATGTGAATTTAAATGACCTGACGGTGAATAAATGACAGGACTTGGGGAGAACTGTTCCTTTAACATCTGCAAATTATCACAAATCAGACATCTGCTCAACACACATACAGACAGCGCATTGTTCAAATAAACAAAACATGAATTTTAAACCATAAACATACTTGTTTTGTTTGGCAGAATATCTTGAAGAAAAATAATCAAAAATAACATTTTAGATAACATAAAACATTTAGTATTTAAAAATATGGTGAATTCAGCTCATGGTTTTAACTTACTACAATTTAGTGATAATACATAACTAAAAACAAATCTGCAGTGGACTGAGCAGCACCAGCTAGTCATTTTGGGAGAACTGTTCAGATGTATCATAGTGTACACTACACAGAAGACAGTTATTTTAAATTGTAATAATATTTCACAATATTACTGTATTTTTGCCAAATAAATGCAGCCTCAGTGAGCATAAGAGACTTCTTTCATAAATTAAAATATACAAAAAAAAAAAATCTTACCTTAACTTTACTGCAGAAATACTAGTATGGTAGTATGCAGTTCCGAATACAGCCGATCATAAATAGAACTGAATATAAACAACATTTAAAAAGAAATAACATATGGCAAACAATAAAGAACACTGTCTATGTCTGAAAACAATAGTAACATTAAATCAAAGTCAATTACACCATCGCTGGCTGAAAACCCTTGATAAAGCTGTGCAAATCCTTCATCATACACTCATTCAATACTCTTAGAAAAAAAAAGGTGCAAAAATTGTACCTTGTCACCACAGCAGTCTCTTCAAAGTGAGCCTTCTGGACCATATTCTCCCAAAATGGTTTATAGTGGTACTCTAAGAATACATATAATCACTCTCAGTTAGGTACTAATATGCACCCTTATAAAAGGGTAGACAAGGTCTACTGCCCCAATGACAAGCAGCTGCACCCCTAAATGTACAATTTTTGCACTTTTTTCTGACATTGAAGGAAAGCCTTCATTTCACATTTGACATTTGTAGAGAAGTTGCCCTGAGTAAAGTAACAACTACCTGTGACCACATCCTAGTGTATCCACTTCCTTCGAAACACTTGACATACCTTTATCCAATGTCAATATGAAACCCCATATTAATCCGGATCTGAGAGAAGGAGGGGCTGAGATTTGAGTCTTTTCTGGGAAAGCAAGGAGGCCGTAAAACGGTTTTAAAAAGGAGATCCATCCATCCATCCTTCCATCTCCATATTGGCAGGTGAAGCCACTGTCTGGCAACTACAAATCTATTAGAGATGAAGGAGCCAATCAAAAGTCACTGAGGATGCTGATGTCAGCAAACTCCTGGCGGTAACGGTAGGAGTACATGCCCAGCAGGAAGGCCCATTTAAGAGTCATGAAGCTCCACACGGCTGATAAATAGAAGCTCTTGGGATCAGTTATTGCTGAAGACAAAAACACACAGAATGGATTACAAACAGCAAGCTATGCACTTTAAACATGCATATTATACAGATTTTGCGTGGAATATTTTATTAGGCAAAGCTGTCCATGTGAAGATACTTACACTGTTTTTCTATAACAGCTAAAGCTATGAAGGTGGCAAAAGCAGCAATAGCCAGGAGGGAGAAGACCGAACTAACAAACATGAAGAACTTGAGTCCCTTCAGCCAGGTGCGCCAGTAGTCCTGAATGTACATAATGTGGGTGACCAATGCCCAGAGTGCCAGAACTCCTGGAGATTTAAACCATGACACATACACATACATACGTTGAAAAGAAATTGGTGTACAGTGGGAAAAAAATTAATAAATAAATAATAAATAAATATAAATACATAAATAATAAATGAAAGAAAGAAATGGAAAATGTACTGGTAATTTTCTGACATTATCCAATAATTTTACAGACATTTCCGCTAACCCTAAAACACAATGCAATGAAGAGCAAAACTCAACATACAGATAAAATACCTGTAAAATATGAATATGGAAAATTAATACAGTACATTTTGACACATTTTTATGGATTTTCATGTAACACTTTGAATTAAATGTAATCTTATGCCAATTATCTGTTTCATTTACAATTTGAAAAATCTTGAGTGCAAAGTTTCGGGGGAAAAAACTAAGTTTAATCAAAATTGACACAATCTGCTTATTTAAATAGTTTGAATAAAATACATTATCTAAATATTAATTATTATTATCATATACTATTTATTTTACATTGTGTGTGTGTGTGTGTGTGTGTGTATCTATATATATATATATATATATATATATATATATATATAGTTAAACCAAAATTTATTCAGACACCTTCAACATTTCTCACATTATCACAGTTTATTCGCTATAGTTTAGAAAATGGCAATAAAATGACAAAAACTCAGAGTTAAACTGTGTCAGAACAAATTCATCTTGATAATCACAAATGAATTACAGTCAAACCAAAACTTATTCAGACACCTTCAACATTTCTCACATTATCACAGTTTATTTTTATTTATTTTTTTATCAATTTTACTGGTAGTCCACTGTATGAAGAATTTTTTGGGTATACTATGTCACAGTTTACTTTATTTTGCTATCCTCAATTACATAAATGAACTATAGTGTCCAGCACCCACTAGTAAAAAAATATCAAAAATTATATCTGGTGTCTGAATATTTTTTGGTTTGACTGTATATATATATATATATATATATATATATATATATATATATATATATCCAAATTTTATTGTGGCGCGCATGTACAGTATGTTTCTTTCTTTCTCTGAGTAGAAATAGTCAAAAATCTCCATATTTATAGGTTATTATTTCCAAAGTCATTTTAAGAAATGAAATAATCACCAATTATAGCTCTATTGGAATAGCAAACCACACACTGCATACACAATGTGACAGCCGGAGATTTTCCCAACCGCAAGATCACACGATAATAACAACGAATTAGAAAAGCATGACAGTAAAAGAAACAGGATGTGAAATGTCTATATTTGACAGCGGATGAGTAAAGACCGTTAGTCTGCGGCCTTGACTTTATTTACAGACCTGATAATCCGCCCATCGCCGCCGTCCATGGCTGTTTATAAACCACATTCCACACGATAAACGCCGAAAATCCCACCAACATGCCGAACGTGGCATAACCCACACTGATGTAGATCCTGTTTGGACCCATTAATAATGTGTAAAGTACCGCAGTAAAGCTGTAAAAAGAGGCTGAAGCGAAGGATTACACCATCGATGAGAGATTATGTAATGCAGCGCTGCTTATTCGTAAACACGACTCCACGACCCGGAAGTGCTCCCCGGTATCACCATAGCAACAATCAACAACCTCACAGTCGCGGATGTTTGAACAGTTGAACAAAACGTTTGTTACTATATTCATAGTTTTTACGTGACATTATCACACTCTTATAGGAACACACACCTGGAGGGCAAACCAAGTCTTTCCTCCACTGACCGCCAGTTAGGTTTGTATTAAGTACTAATGTATTAAAAGGCCAAATTCTGTTTTGTCCTCCAGGTCTTCAAACCTGTCGTGACTGAAAACTATGAATAGATATGTAAAAATGCATTTAAATCAACTAAATATGTGTGAAACATAAACCATTATTGCACGGAATCATTTTTATTAATCATTGTGTAATCATTTTAATTCTTTCTTTTTTTTCAATAAATTTAGAATTTTTTTTTTTTTTTTTTTTTTTACAAACTATATAAGCAAACACTTTTATTTGTGTATTTTATTAAATGTTGTGAAAATAAATGGTTCTCATTTCATAGAACGACTCATAATTACTGTAATTTTTATCTTGTAAACAATGGCTAATTACAACGTGCTCCAAAAATAATTATGCATTAAATGTGCATTCATTTCTGAGAATTTAATGAGTATGTACGCATGCTAATTAAACACTCATTATTTATTGTAAATAATTACAGTATAAATTTGGCATAAAGTGTGACTGAAGGTTGAAAAATCTATAGAAATACATCAAATATGAAATAAGAATGGAACAATTTTTTATTTATTTTTATTTTTATTTTTATTTATTTATTTATTTTTATTTTTTTATTTTTTTTATTGTCCATGTTTAAATGTATGTATAAATGAACCAGCTTAAACAAACAAAAAGTAATAATCTAAAATGACACACATAATGTCACATGTTTCTCTTGTTGTTTGTGCAGCACTGAAGATGGTGGTTTTAATCTGTTTGATCTTTGCTCGTGGTTTTCCATCTACCTGTGAAACTCATTCTCACAGCACTACAGTAATTGTGAAACAAAAAAACAAAAAAAATCATCTTCTCAATTGCAAATGTAAAAACTGATGGGAGCAGATCATGCATAAAATTCCATAACAGAATAGAAGAAATGCTAAACCCAGAATTTATCATGCTGACATTGTTCCTTGCAACCTATTCACTTTATTGTCCTTCAAGCGTATGAATGCACAAGGAACAAAATGCCATACCTTTGGGAACTATAAATAAAATATATTTACATAAAATACAATTTATTAGTAATTATTAATTTATGATCACAAAATGTGATCATGTAAAAGGTGTATGACAGCATGATGTTATAACTGTATAAACAGCACAAAAAAATGGAGGTATGCATTTAAAATGATCAACATTATGATCTCAAGTAGTGTTGATTAAGCATGAGCACACATCTTTGGCCAGACAGATGCTGATGCCCATGTAAACAGAATGAAAGTCCAGAGAGGAGTGAACCAAATCAAGAGGCCACAGATGTACTTTGGCCCCATTTCCCCCGGTCACTGTCGAGAACCAAAATGCTATGGGTTTTACTTTAATTCAAGGAAATGGAAGACAACAAGTGTCATCAAGCTTCAAGACACACCTTCATAGGTCAGCCTTCATGAAATGAACGCAAAGCCACATTTTATATCACCAATCAGAGTGCAGCAGGAAGCCGGTAACTCGCGTGGCTTCAACGATTCAAATGAGATCAACACTCCTCTGTATGATTCACAGACAACACAGACAGACATAAAGAGATCGAGCGAGAGATAAAGAGAAAGAAAAAGTCATACAGAAATAGATACTTCGCAAGACAGACGAATTTTTGGCGCTCGCCTTGAAGACAAGAAAGACAAGTCTGTCCTGATAGGCACTGAAGAAAATTATTTTGAAAAAATAAATAAATAAATAAATAAATAAAACACTGCCAACATCATCTACAGATGTACCAGACATACTGGTAAGTGTTTATTAAATCTATTACCGACAGATGTAACCACATTTACCTTGTACGTGAGTAGAAGAGTGTTTAACTTGAGAAAACAAGAGCTTTAGCTGCCAGATCTGATCCTGAAAAATGACTTTAATTACATAATAATTATTACTAATTTCATTAGATAATTCTTGACTAATTCTGAACAAAATCTGAATCAAATTCATCTAAATGTGTATCATGACACATTTTCAGGTAACTTACTGCAAAACATTTTACAGTGCTGATAGACAATTTTATTGGAGTACATATGCAAGAAAATATTATTTCAGTTTTTCTACTTCAAAATTTCATGTTTAATAATATATATATAGGTGCATCTCAATAAATTAGAATGTCGTGGAAAAGTTCATTTATTTCAGTAATTCAACAAATTGTGATACTCGTGTATTAAATTCAATGCACACAGACTGAAATAGTTTAAGTCTTTGGCTCTTTTAATTGTGATGATTTTGGCTCACATTTAACAAAAACCCACCAATTCACTATCTCAACAAATTAGAATACTTCATAAGACCAATAATAAAAAAAAAAAAATTAGTGAATTGTTGGCCTTCTGGAAAGTATGTTCATTTACTGTATATGTACTCAATACTCGGTAGGGGCTCCTTTTGCTTTAATTACTGCCTCAATTCGGCGTGGCATGGAGGTGATCAGTTTGTGGCACTGCTGAGGTGGTATGGAAGCCCAGGTTTCTTTGACAGTGGCCTTCAGCTCATCTGCATTTTTTGGTCTCATTTCTCATTTTCCTCTTGACAATACCCCATAGATTCTCTATGGGGTTCAGGTCTGGTGAGTTTGCTGGCCAGTCAAGCACACCAACACCATGGTCATTTAACCAACTTTTGGTGCTTTTGGCAGTGTGGGCAGGTGCCAAATCCTGCCGGAAAATGAAATCAGCATCTTTAAAAAGCTGGTCAGCAGAAGGAAGCATGAAGTGCTCCAAAATTTCTTGGTAAACGGGTGCAGTGACTTTGGTTTTCAAAAAACACAATGGACCAACACCAGCAGATGACATTGCACCCCAAATCATCACAGACTGTGGAAACTTAACACTGGACTTCAAGCAACTTGGGCTATGAGCTTCTCCACCCTTCCTCCAGACTCTAGGACCTTGGTTTCCAAATGAAATACAAAACTTGCTCTCATCTGAAAAGAGGACTTTGGACCACTGAGCAACAGTTCAGTTCTTCTTCTCAGCCCAGGTAAGATGCCTCTGATGTTGTCTGTGGTTCAGGAGTGGCTTAACAAGAGGAATACGACAACTGTAGCCAAACTCCTTGACACGTCTGTGTGTGGTGGCTCTTGATGCCTTGACCCCAGCCTCAGCCCATTCCTTGTGAAGTTCACCCAAATTCTTGAATCGATTTTGCTTGACAATCCTCATAAGGCTGCGGTTCTCTCGGTTGGTTGTGCATCTTTTTCTTCCACACTTTTTCCTTCCACTCAGCTTTCTGTTAACATGCTTGGATACAGCACTCTGTGAACAGCCAGCTTCTTTGGTAATGAATGTTTGTGGCTTACCCTCCTTGTGAAGGGTGTCAATGATTGTCTTCAACTGTCAGATCAGCAGTCTTCCCCATGATTGTGTAGCCTAGTGAACCAAACTGAGAGACCATTTTGAAGGCTCAGGAAACCTTTGCAGGTGTTTGAGTTGATTAGCTGATTGGCATGTCACCATATTCTAATTTGTTGAGATAGTGAATTGGTGGGTTTTTGTTAAATGTGAGCCAAAATCATCACAATTAAAAGAACCAAAGACTTAAACTACTTCAGTCTGTGTGCATTGAATTTATTTAATACACGAGTTTCACAATTTGAGTTGAATTACTGAAATAAATGAACTTTTCCACGACATTCTAATTTATTGAGATGCACCTGTATATATGAAATTACAAGTATTTTAATTTATTTACTTTAATTTAATTTATTATTTTAATTTTCATATTTTAATATACTATAATAATTAATAAATTTATTTCTGTATTTAGTCATTTAGTAATTCAAATTAAATGATAAATTCTAAATGAAAAATTATATTTATTCAACCTTTATTTACAATCATGGTCAAATTTGAGTTTCACGTTGGCTAAAATGTTGCCCATGGATGTGCATTTAATAATCTTAAGTGACTGAAATGCTCAAAAAATTCTCAAATAACTTTTGGAAATTCTGCGGTCCTGTGATTCATCATGATGCTGGGAAAGAGACTTAAGAGACTGGTGGGTTAAAAGCGAGAAGGTGGGCTGTGAATTTACAAGCCCCCAAATAGCAGACAGGAAGTTACACATGATTAGATGTGGGCGAGAAGGTGTGCATTTAAAACATCTCTTTCTTTTCTCTGTCTCCCTCTGAGTGCTTTCATCACTTCATATTTCACTGGAGTTCCAATATAAACAATATTTACTTCCTCCATGGGCAACAGAGATCCTCTCTTTCTAAGAAACAGGTGCTTAGTTGGTATAGGAAGGAAAAGGTGATTTGGAATAACAGGATTTATGAGCATGTAAAATCACATCGTGTTCTGGAATTACAAAGGGATGGAAACAGTCTGCACGTGCATGTGTGAAGCTTGAGATTCCAGTAAATGGGACATTAATGTGTGTGCTTTTTGTTTAATTTAAAACTATGTTGCATTGGGAATACACAGGGAGCTGAAGATTGATTACAAAAGGCTGTGCTTTGTTGCAGGAAGTCCTACACCCTTTCCCAAAGGAACTGTGTGCTTGTTTTCTCGCTGTATTTTAATCTCTGTGATGTGAAAGTTTTCTAGAAATGTAGTACTGGTCTGCCAGTTAAAACTAGTTATTTGTGAACTTTCTGGATACTTTATGAAAATGTAAAAGTATTAAGATTTTTAGAACACACTATTAAACACTGTCACAATACCTATTAATGCACACTAGAGGGCACACTAAGTCAAGCGGCACTATTGCTCATTGTTTGGGTTATGGATATGAACAAACTAACCCTAACCCTAAATATTAAACTTTGGCCCGTAACACATTCTTTCATGCTAGCAACAAGAATGATACCTAAAATTGTAAAGGCAAATGTATCTACAGATCAAAATATCATAGAGACTTGAGGGGCCAGTAAACAACCACCTAAATCTAGTTTAATGTATTTTTAATTTATTGAAACACAGGTGACATTTTAAGTAATAATAATAATAATATTATTAATAATAATAATAATAATTATGCAATAAATATAATTCAGAAATATAATAAAACACAAATTAAAATTATATTTAATAATAAATATTTTAATGTTAAATAATAATAAATAAGTTACATGTACTTATTTCTATATATAGTAAATTTAAAAAATATAATTATAAATATATATAAATATAATTATAATTATAAATAAAAAAATAATTTAAATTATTCAACCTTTAACCAATAGAATCTCTTTTACAAGAGTGTCCTGGCCAATACAGGCAACAGTAAAAACACTTACACAAAAAAAAATAATAATAATAATAAAAAAAAAAAAAAATAACTAAGTATAAGTATAAGGCTTTGCAGAACATTTCTTTCAGCTGTCCAGTCTAGGTTAACTAACTGGGTCTTAATCTGTGCGAGTTGATCTTAAACTAAAATATCTTGTTTAGAATGTTCTCAATGTAGCAAGTACATATCTGAAAAGGCATCTACATCTTTACTGCACACAGACACATTTTAACCGTCAAAAAAATAAAAGCGGCAGACAAAGTGTCTCTTGCTATCTGATCTGAGTTAAACCTGTGCTTCTCTATCTGATACAAGCTACATGTTCAAGTGCCTTGTGAGGGTCACATGCAGGAGAACTGGATTTCTGAGCTCTGTCATTGGCACCGTTTTTGTCATAGGCAACCACTGACACACACACACACACACATACACAAATATACAGGAATACACTTTCACATATTTAGACAAGCAGTCAGGCACACAGCTAAAAGGAGTGATTGTGGATCTTCTTACTTTCATTTGCATCACTGGGTCTTAAGGTTTTTTTCATTAGCTGCTGTGGAGTGTGATGTACATGGAGGATATACACGCCAGAATGCTTTTGTTCTTTAAACAGATCTTGTCTGCTAAGAAGAAAAACAGACTTGGTAAGACAAAACTAATACTGTTCTGTGGAAGTGAATGCCTGTTTTGCGAGTTTTAGAACTCATGATCAGAGTTTGTGAACATCAAATCAGTGTTGTATTCTCTGTTGTTTCTGTGATCACACAAACACATACATGAATACTAGTGCGTATGGCACTTTCCAAAAACAGGGTACAAAATAAGGCCTGAAAATCAAACTTTAAAAAAAAAAAGATTAAATGGTCAGTGAAAGAAGCACTTAAGCTTCAGAAAATGTTGATCATCAACATTAGGAGGTCAAACTAATATAATACGAGCTGTTTTATGTTTTAATCGTTATTCACTTTATATGAGGTTTGACATTTTTACAATCCGTCTACCAAAATTCAGGAAATTTAAATCTCTGACTTGTGCCATCTTTATGTAACAGTTTACAAAATGCATCAATGACAATAAATAAAATCAATGAATAGTTTGGGGTTTTATTTATATTTCCTGTAAATGAAAGAAAAAAAGTTTAATAATGTATTTTATATGCTTGTCTTCTGGTCATGCTGTATATTAGAAGGTCAAAATTAGATTATTTACATTTTCGTAATGGGGAAAATAAAGGTAGGGAGCAAAATATGGGACAATTTTGAATAAATATTACATTTTGTTAATCAAAATTAGTCAGTCATCATATGCTTTTACTACACTGAACATCAGTTCAACAAATTATGTCAAAATTATATTTTTGTATGGTTTTAAATCTCAAAAGATGGACCTCTGATGTGTGCAGGCTATATATACATATATAAATCCCTATTTAAGGAGTGCAGGCATTGAGTCATGAGACTTCAAAATGTAGCATTCATGAAAAGTACCATATATTTACAACTCATGCAACTGCAGGCAAGAGCTTTGTCATGCTCATGTTGAAACACTGACTGCTTTGCTTCAGCAGTCGTTTCTGTTTTGGAGAGAGATGCTGGTTTTGTGGGTCTGTTGCTACAGTGCTGACAGAGATAATAAACCCAGGACAACAGTAGAGAAATATTTTTGGGGCCCTTGTGGAGGAAGGCAGGTGAACAGAGCCAAAACAGAGAAAAGCTTCCAAAACGTGCTAATTCAAGGAATCTTTGCAACCACCCAGTTACAACAAATTACACATAATCATTAGGAGTTTAGCACATTATCACATAATTTTGCTTCTAACTAATTTAGCCCAAAAGAAGTATCTGTGAAACCTAATACACACTTGTCAAGGTGTTTACAGCTTTGATTGCAAGTATACACAAAACCGCTTTTCTGCTGACGCTGTGCTGTGTGTTTTGATCCTCAATCTGTATTTAAAGTGATTAACATACATTTTAAAGGAGCAGCAACATACTGTATTTAGATCTTGTTATTCCAGCATTTTAGACAGCAGTGGCTGAAAAACTCCCCAAAACAGTCAAGTGACTCAATGTTGTTATATTTCAGTCCTCCAGGAAGGGAAGCCCACTCTCCTGAAACAATAGCCAGGGTCTAAACAAGTATTATGTAATGTTCCTTGACCTCCAGCCACATGGACATTCTCAGGGTGGGACATGTCTTAAGATTGTCCACAACGTGACCTGTGGGTGGGGAGGTCATACAGTACTGCCCGTATTGGGATGATGCCTATTAAAGTGAATGACATTAATTCCTCAAAAAGATAATAGATTTTAGTAAATGATAATAATATTGTTAGCATGGGACACCAGAGTTAATATAAGTGCTGTTCCAATGTTTGTGAGCTGTTCATCTAGGCAGCATCTTTACGCAGTGTTGCTCCAAATAGCAGGCAGCAAAATATGCTGCCTTTTAAGATAACCTGTTTTAGCTCAAATCTAAGACAGCACTGCATATAATCAAGGATAAGGCAATCCAAGAATAGACTGCCTGCGACAAGCATGTTGAAAACCTGATGGCGGATAGAGACAAGGAAAATATATAATATAAAAGATATATTTGTATTGATGGATATATTTATTTTAAAATATTTAAATAAATATTACTTCAATTATTTATTTATTTATGTATGCATACATTTATTGAGTATTATTTACTAAATAACTACATTTTAAGATTTGTTTGAGTTAGGATGTTGCGAGCAGCTGCTAGACAGTGAGGCAGCACACTAGATTTTGGAAAAGAGCTTGAGTTTCTATCTTTGGAACAGCTTGCAAGTATGAAAATAAACAGTAAGCAAACACAATACTATTCATTGGAGTTCATAATATCCAGCCACTGGGTTTTGTGGGAGTCATGAGATCTCACAAATCATAAGCATGAGATGGGAAATAACATGAAGTAACAGTAAAAGGAGAGCAGACTGAATCAAACAGTACTGACTTCCTCTCTTTCTTTACTTTTGTCTCCTCAGATGCTCCAGCAATCATGTGCTCGGAAGACACACTCCTCCGGTCGTCTCTGCGCTCGTCCCTTGAAAAGGTACAGAACATTAAAATGACTTCCTTAATAATGTCTGTGTGGACATATGAACTCAACTATTAGTTGCTTTTTCTTTGCACTGGGTCTAAATCAAACACTAAAGCAAACCCATTTTACTAGACTGTAAACATTCAAAACTCATTTAAAATGTGTCCTATTCAAACGTCAGAAGGATTTTTATCCAAGCCAGTGCTGCAATTTCCTGTTCATTTACTCCTTCATTCCAACCTTGGCACCTGCATTAGTAAATAAGGTGGGTTATGGACGCCCCCCGATCCTCACCCCCTCAAGGTTTATCATGCAGCTGGAACACACAGATAAGAGCGCTGAAGGAGAGACCGAGTCAAACGCATGAGCTAAACATATTTTGCCTGCTTTAGTGGTTCTTTTACTGCTTGATGCAGGGATTTGTAATGCAAATTTCTACATTTCTGGATGCAGATGAAATGATCCTTCAGTGTATTATGAAAACAACGGAATAAGATGCTGTTTTTATTCCACTTAATAACCTTCTTTGCCATCTCCTACAATGTTCGTTTCTATAATGTCCCAACATTTTATTATGCTTAACAGATCATTCATGCATGCACATTCAAATGGTTAGAAAACTCAAAAAACTATATATATACGTGTGTGTGTGTGTGTGTGTATGTTTCAGTTTTAATTTGAGTTATTTCAGTACGTTAAATTAAACGAAAATGAGAAATGTTTGAGATGAGAAAACAGCTGCAATAAAATTTTTAAAATTAAGTGTTATTTAATTACATTTTAAGAAAAAAAGTAAGTTTTTTATATTTTATTTTATTTCAATTAACGTTCATTTTATTTAAGTGACGAAAATGAATTTTTTTCTTTTTTTAATGGTTGTGGTTTTAGTTAACTATAATAACCCTGGTTCAATACCATGGTATATGAATATGGTAATCGGCATAGAGACCACTTCAGCCCATGTGACATCTTGCCCCATCACAACTAACCCTTGGGCCAGTTATAAACACACCTACCACGCTAAAATTGTGTCTTCATAACTAGTCTGACCAAGTATAGCAGTTAACTAAGGGGTAATTAGTCTTACTTTTAAGATTCAAACTAGACCGATCTACATTTGTATGTAAGTGTCTTTAATAAGTTATGATCAGTAAAGAAAATAGTTGATAACTTGTAAAACTAGTCTTAAGAGTTTAACTATAGCAGCAAGACAAATGCCACCACTGTACCATCCACCACACGACTTTAAATGGGTTAAATAATACAAATAATACAAAGTGTATTTTAAAGTAGCTCGATAAATTATTAAAACATTAAATATGCAACCTGTAGCTTTGTAGTAGCCTCTTAATCAATACTATGTAAACTTAGCGTGCCCACATTTCCCTCGAAGTGAAAGTCATTAGGAAGGTTTGCCATTATTACTTCACACAAAGAATAAACAACAAGCGAAAACAAAAGGCTATATGATAATACAATTTTGATGTAAACAAACACCGGTGGATAATCCATGCGGATGCTGGTTAGTAGAGAGAGGCGCGCCCCCTGGCAGGGGCGGGAGCGGGAGCGCGGGGTGGCGCCTGGACTGGATTGTCGAGAGCGCGCAGGCACGTCTGACAGCGAGCAGCAGGTTTTAATGGCATTCTGAGGCTGCTGATCACACGCATGTAGGAATGCACCGTGCAGGTCCGGTTGTCCTGAAGCAGGGATTGTCAAATCCTTATTGGAGCTGTAGTTTTCGACATGTGTTGCTGCAACAGATGATCTTTAAGTAAAATAATTGTTCATAAATCGGACGTGAATGAAACATGCATCTCTTTCGGAGTTATAGTTTCAAAGTCTTTCCCGATCGGTGTACCAATGAGAAAACACCTCAGATCCGGGGAATCAGCTGGGTAAGTGGGCAGAAATAAATTCTTAACAAAAAATAAATAAAAAATAATAAAAAATAAAAAATTGAACTGTTATTTGTCAAGAACGAAAGAGAAACTTCTATAATCTGGTTATTCCACGAAATAGGAGCTTGTTTGAAAAGGTAATTTTCTTCTTTTTTTTTAAGATTTGAAACATTCTATCAAATAATGTTTTAAGTGTTAATAAATTACATTCTGCCATCTCAAGTTAAATTAACTTACTTTAAAATATGCTTAAAATTGCCATCCTTATGGAAAAACAGCATGTATATAATAAGACATTAAATATTGGTGTCTGCTTTTTATTGGCACCCTTTTCTTGGAATAACCCAAACAATATTTCCATTCTGAATACATGCAGGTACAATTTTCTCAGAACATACTATTGACTCTGTATAGCTAATGAAGTGTGTTTGTTTGTGTGAAGGGATGATGGCATTGAAACCAATGCCAAATGATGTGAGGCTGGAGGCTTAGACACTTAACCAAAGTCCCCCAGACACTGAACATGAGCCCTAACAGTCAGGGAGAGCAGAGCTTTCTATTGTTGTTGTATATGTTTTTGTGTTTACTTGTTGTTAAAGGGTTAATCAAGGATGAGTTATTTATAACGTATTGTTCATTGTCTACCTTAAGATTTGTTCCCTTACAGTTTGGAAAAGAATGTGCACAGGAAAACCCACACTACTGTAGACCATAGTGAACTTGAGTGAACTTGAGTGAACTACAGAGTAAATCTCATATAATGAACATTTTTACCAAAATTAAGGACCTTAATTCAAAAAGACACTGACTGATCTCTTTTAGATTACATTCATTTCAGTTGGGTTTGGTCATGTGACTTTCATATCAATATCAAAAAGAAAAAAACAAAATACTCATAAACACGGGATGAGGAAACATATGGACACTGTGTAAACTGTACTGGTGCTTTCCCATCTCCATATTACATTTAACAGCAATTAACCTGCACGTTTACTCCCATACTTATCCATGTCTTCAAATACACATTGTAAACAGTTAGTCCAATTAGGACACATTGTAGTTTCTGCACTGCTGACTGTCAGATGTTATGGAGCGGTGGTCTTTTATATGTCGAGATACTGGACCCACATTTTCCTCTTCTACATTCCAGCACTAAGGGTCGTGACTCAGGATGAAATACCTCACATTGCCCGAGGACCCCCTGAGAAAGTGATAATGAGCCCTAGTTAAAAAGATATCCATGTGTTATGTCAGTGTGCCACTGTCTGCACTTTATCAGGGTTGACTTTTATCTGTCTGTTATTTTCTGGAGGTTTTTCCCACCTGAAGTTATGTATATTTTGTCAGAATAAGGTACAAAACCAAACCTCAGACTGAGACATCTGTCTTAAAGGAAATAGTTTACATGAAAATTTGCTGAATGTTTACTCACCCTCAGGCCATCCAAGATGCTAGATGAGTTTGTTTCTTCATCAGTACAGATTTGGAGAAATTTGGAAAAATTGCAGTGAATGGGTGCACTGTATAAATTTGTGTCCACTGCATAAGTGGGATTCCCATAAGAGTTTTTAAGATAAATGGCAAGCCATCTTTAGTTTATTTATTTGCTTTTGCTGCCATACAGCTTGAGATGCAGCAATTTACATTTAGAACTACATCTTACTGAACACTGAATAATGTAAATCTATTTTAATGTTTGGCAGCAATGCCATCTATCTATCTATCTATCTATCTATCTATCTATCTATCTATCTATCTATCTATCTATCTATCTATCTATCTGCAATTACTGTATATAGCTAATTTGGATATTCAATAAGTTAAAGGAATAAAGACACCTGTCAATAGCATTTCACGATCATGTGATTTCAGATACTTCCCAGCACCTTCATTAGACTTACAGTCAATATCCCTGTGTAATTTCCCTCTTGTACTGGAACATGTGATCCAGCCAGCTGTAGTTTCACTCTAGACAGTTTACTCAGTCAACAGAGCCACAGGGTGGAGAGATCTCCATGCTGGCCAACCTTATACTAAGTTAAATCAGGCATGAGGATGCAGTGAACCTGATCACTTGAGAATCATCCAGCCATTTTTTTGGACATTTTTTACTGTCCATTGCTGCTGTTGAAAGGAAGTCAAGCAGGGGAAATGCTGAGAAAAAAAAAAAAAAAAAACTCTTTTCAAAACAAATCAGCTTATCCTTATGAGATCTTCTTAAGAAAAGATACATCAGCCTTAAATGTTGGCACTGTTGACTGGCTGATGCGTTTTCTGTGGGCGTCTGCTGCATTAACTCCCTAGGTGGTGTGTGGTGTAGTGTAGCAGTTATAGGAATAGCAAAATTCTGTCATGATTTACTCACCCGCATCATGTTGTTCCAATCCCATATGACTTGCTTTCTTCTGTGGAACACAAAAGGAGATGTTTAGCTCATAGTGGTGTCATTTAACAGAATGCCAGGTTAGGTTATGAATGACATTAGAGTGACTAAATTATGACAGAACTATCCTTAAGGAGAAACCTTAAGTTTTATTATAATAACCATGAGCCATTGTAATTGTAAGGGGCTGTTCACGCAGGATAAAAACCGAATGATTACTTTTTACAAAACCTATAAAGATACATTATCAGGGCAAGGCCATAAATAGCAGGATATGCTTCTCAATGCTTCACAGCATTAGTCAGCTGATGCTGAGTAACACCTGCCATGGAAACAGAGTCTGACAATGCCTCATAAAAACTGAGTTATGGACTCTCCACCATATGGGCAAAGGGGAATCAGGTGGAATTCGTGTGGATGAAGACTGTGGAGAGTTTCTGTTTGTCAGAAGGTTAGAAAACTATGCTGGCGGCATCTCAACTGGTAGCTCAGGTCCTTAATGATTCAAGTTTGGTCCACTTGGTCATCATGGTAACGCTCCCCTGCAGCTATTTTCTAGTCATGCAAGTACAACTCCCATCTGTTTGAACAGAGAAAGCCTGAAATCTCCAAGCTTGCAGTAACATTTCAAATAACAGACAACAACTGTATCACACATTCTCCTTCTAACTCAAATAAGGCTAAAAATGTGTCATGGAAAGTATGGAAATATCAGGAAATTTTGTTTTCTAGGCCTGAAAAAGTTGAAATTTAAAAAACAAAATCTTAAAAGTGATGAAAAACTCTAATATACATTTTTATAGTTATTTTTTCTCTAAAATATCTAATCTGCTACTGCAGTATTGCTTTTGAGCAGAGTAAAACTTGCTCTCAATCTGAATCTGTATTTTGATTCAGGTTCTTCAATCAAAGAATTGGTCAAACTGGTTCAGAGAACAGTCTGGTTCAGATTGATTCATTAGTGATCCATTTAAATTATTTTATATATATATTTTTAATGTAATTGCATTGGTCATTAATAGATATGATTAGGTTCTTTCCAAATATGTCATGGACATAACCAGAGTTAAATAAACTGTCTGTAGAGATTATTTTTCTATGAAATACTGAACATATGGAAAAGTGCGTTATCAGCATTTCTGCACTTTTAGGTGACAAGTATGCAGAATGGATTTAAACATGAGAAAATGTTTTTAATACATTTTAAGATATTTGATACACTCTTAAAAATAAAGGTTCTTTATTGGAATCTATGGTTCCATGAAGAATCTTTAACGTCCATGGAATCCATTGCACAAAAGGTGCTATATAGTGGAAAAGGTTCCTTTTAAGAAACCTTTTAAGAACTGTTCCCTAAAAGGTTCTTTGGGGAATCCAAAATGGTAGCTGGAAGCAAAAATTATATTGCTTGGCCAAAATATTTAAGAAACTTTCTTGGAAGCTGTGTATTGCGTTGTGAGTGACAGGAATTCCAATACTTTGGCACACAGATGGTTATCCACCTGTACCATGAAATATGATATGATGAATTATATTTGATATTACCCAGAGATTCTTCTATAGGTCAGTTCATTGCAGAATCAATAACTTAAAAGCATTTGGGCATCTAAATCACCGATGGATAACAGCTTACCAATTAATATTTAAACATAGTTCATCCATTATTCTGTCTTCAGTCTCATTGATGCTCTGATTTTTATGATATAGAGGAGAGAGAAGCTTTTCTTGGCCCTTGATTGCGGACAGAGATCAGAGCTGCTGGCAATTGTTGTTAGTTAATGGCTGGACACAGAACTAAAACCTTGAGTGCCTTCTGAGCAGGAATCCAATCAGATATGCATGCTTAAAACCTGGTCATTCTCAAGTATGTGGTCCAGTTCAGCGGCTTGAAATCACTCGAATGCTTCCTCTTTTCTAGTGTCATTTCAATTTTCAACAACATAATGAGCACTAAAGGAACAGTTCTCTTTCAAAAATGAAAATTCTGTCATTGTTACACTTATATAGCCACATTATGTCATTGTTTATGTGAATAGACATTATCAGTATGTCTGAAAGTAGTTTATTATTTCACAGTTTATTTCACAGATTTGATTATTTAGTTTGATATTAATAACAAAATGAACATATATACAGTATCTCACAAAAGTGAGTACACCCCTCACATTTTAGCAACTATTTTATTATATCTTCTCAAGGGACAATACTATAAAAATGAAACTTGGATATATTTTAGGGTAGTCAATGTGCAACATGTATAGCAGTGTAGATGTACTGTGCTCTGAAAATAACTCAACATTCAGCTATTATTGTCAAAATAGCTGGGGAACAAAAGTGAGATACTGTATATATATATATATATATATATATATATATGTGTGTGTGTGTGTGTGTGTGTGTGTGTGTGTGTGTGTGTAAAATTATGTTATTTATAAATTACATTATAATTATAATTATTTTTATCACTGTCTTCTGTAAAATAATGAAAAAATAAAGTAATTGTGACTTTTTTCTAGCAATTCTGATAATTTCATAAGCTCAAAATTTTGAGATATAAATTTGTAATTCTGAGGTGAAAAAAGTCAGAACTGTGAGATAAAAACTCTTGACTATATCTCACAATTTGGATTTTTCTTCTAAGAATAAACTCACAATTGCAAGTTAACATCTCACACACACACACACACACTCACAAAATGTAATAACCTTTTTTATTTTCATTTTTAATTCTGTGGCAAAAATTAGCTTCCATACATATTTACCCCATGTTTTATGTTTTCCACAGCCTCTGCACATTTGTTAATCAGTCAAGCAAACTGTATTGCAAAGACAAAGGATAAACCTTTTAACGACAGTCTCTGTCCCTCCTCCACCCCGCAAGCTTACAGAGCCAAACATTCCTCTTGAATTCTTGTGTGAATCTTAATTACATTATGGCAGTTCATTAGTCTTTGCTGAGAGGGAGGCAGGTGGCAAAGATCATTTGCAGTGCTAGTGTCAAATACCACACATGGCGGCATTCTTTAGCTCTCTGTGCCTTTGTTGTATCGTGTTTTAATACTTTTGACACTATACATGGACAGAATGGCATTTTGCCAGCCGCAGATTGATTGTATAATCTCTATAATACTTTGAAACTAGATTTAGTGACTGGTCCTTTCCTGTGTAATATAGGCCACCACAATGCTAGAACAAGAACTCAACTGCAGTCTCAATCCTTATCATTAAACTCTTTCTATCTCTATTTTTCTCCTCACAGACACCTCTGCCAGAAGCTGTGGATACACAAGACACCATCAAACAGGTATGAAGGTCTTTGAACAGTGGCCTGGGTTTTGTACATGTTGACAAGCCTTAAAGGGACACCAGCTTTGTCTTAGATGTTTCTCCTAAAATTTCATAGGAGAAATATAGAAACAAATGAGACAATTGTTTACCTAAATCTGCAAATCTGAGCACATTTTGAGAATTTAAGAGGCTAAACCCCCTTATGCTCCACCCAAACCTCACCTTAGTTCAGTCAACCTTATCTATCATTCCTCAAAGCACTGTCAATGATAATTGAGAATTGTTTGTAGCTAAATGTCCACAGCTATTGTTTCTATTCTGCTTATCTTATGAGCAGCTAACCCATTGAAACCTCTAATGAATCTATTTTGTGACTTAAAAGCATACACTTAATCACCATAAATACCTTTTTCCTTTGCACACACCTTTCTGTTCTTTTCTTATGCGATTCTGCACTGACCACAAAGGGGGGAATGTCGAAAAGCCTGAGAAAATGCAGCTGAAATGCTTTTTGCTTTTCAGTCAGTGGTTTTAAGCAGACATCTGGGCTTGGATATATTTGAGTATTGGTCAGTGCCTGATGGAAGAAAAGGGAATATTTATATTCAGTTATCACGACTGGAACTTCAAATGGGACTGGCTTCTATGGTCAGATGAAACTAAAAAAGGAGTTTTTTAGCAGCAAACACTCAAGATGGGTTTGGTGAACACAGGGATAAAAAGTATCCCATGTGTACAATGAAATATACTGCTGTATTTTTAATGTTGTAGGCCTATATTTCTGCTGGAGGTCCTGGACATCTTGTTTAGACACGGCCTCGTGAATTCTATCAAATACCAACAGATAAAAAAATCAATAAGTGACTGACTCTGTTAGAAATCTTATAATGGGCCATGTTTGGATCTTCCAACCGTACAATAATCCAAACACAAACCTCAAAAACAACACAAAAATGGGTCACTGAGCACAAAAGCAAGCTTCTGCTATGGCCATTCCAGTCCTCTGACCTGAACCCTATAGAAAATGAGTGAAGTGAACTGAAAAGAAGAAGCACCAACATGGAGCTGGGAATCTAAAGGGTCTGGAGTGATTCTGGATGAAGGAATGGTCTCTGATCTCTTGTCAGGTGTTCTTTAACCTCATCAGGCGTTATAGGAGAAAATTTAGAGCTGTTAAACTGGCAAATGAAGGTTTCAAAAAGTATTGAATAAAAGGGTGCCGTTAATTGTGTCCAATGTGTATTAGAGAAAAACATTTATTTCATAATGATATTTCCCCCCATTTTAAATTCTTATTATCCAATGAAAGGTTAGATTTTTGTGAATTTTTTAAATAAAAGATCAAAAGGATTAACAATGCAGATTAATTTTCACAGCCTTCTTTGATCATATTTACCAAGGGTGCCGATATTTTTGGCCATGACTGTGTATATATAAGTTCTTTTTTTTCCCAGTAATTCTGTTAGGGTTAATCAGTCCTGTGCTTCATTTTTATTATTATTTTTATATTACTATAAGTTAACTTTATTTTATTTCCATTTTCATTTAAGTTCAGTTTTAGTTTTTATAAACTGAGTAGTAATTTTAGTGCTTCAACTTAAACTAAATAAAAATTTACTAATATTTATATTTTATTTCAGCTTTACTTCATTTTACAAAAATTGTTTTTAATACTTTAGTTAATAATAATATCCCTGATAAGTTCATAACCATAATGCGTCCTGAGTGGCTCCGGTGTTTCTGATATGATTCCTGCCCACCTCTATTGTGAGCTTGCTATGTATTGTACAGAACGAAGCCTTTCCCTCGGCTCACCAAGGTCACACCATCACGACTGCCTCCGCTGTTACCGTCGCCCACAGATGGAAAACAGAGCCTGTTTCCTCCCCACACAACAGAGGAGGACGGGTCTGTGCTGCTGCTGCTACTTCAAAACCCTATGCATGTGGATGACTAACACTTGTATACAAAGGCTTGTAAAGCTCAGTAGGGTGAGGCTCTGTTGTTTTGTTGAGCAGCTATTCATATTCATACAAACAGGGATGAACTATAAGGATGTTTTTCAGTAGTTCAGATGGCGTACAGTAGTGACTACACCACAAAAAAATCTAAAAAAGTTTTTGTTTTATACATTTTATCTTTCATCTTTATATTTTAAAATATATTTTTTTATTTGATAAATATATTTTATTAATATTATCAAACTAAGCTTTTAAAATAATTAAAATAATAATTAATTTATATTATTGAAAAAACATTTAAATATTTTATAAATATAACCTTATGAATTACAAATACAAATCTTTCTAACAATTTTGGCAAAACCTCATTTATCTTAGCCAACTATAGCCCTGAACTAAAACTTTATCATCACATATCTATATTGTACAGTAAGTTCTACCCTGCTGCCTCTACATTGTATAGCAACCTGACCTACACTTGAACAATGCCATCCTTTCCCTCTGGACAAACCCTTAGTTATGTGGAGACGTCACATAAGCAGTGTTCTATGACATGTTAGTTTGGTTGCAGCTCTCCTGGGATCCTTTGACACACCTCAGAGAATCAGAAAAGCAAATATACATGTAAATACAGCACAAGCACAATGTTTTAAGCCAAAAATGTCACAAAAAAGAAGTTTGCAAAGTGAAATAATAGATACATTCAAAATTAAGACTCATTTGACACTTTCAGGTTGCCAAACATGAGTGGAACATGTCCAAAGTTAATGTGATGAACACATATACTACCATTCAAGTTGTATTTTTAAAGAAATGGATACTTTCATCTCGCAAGAATGCATTAAATTGATCAAAAGTGACAAGTAAACACTTTTACATTGTAAAAAAAAGATTTCTATTTCAAAAAACTGCTTTTCTTTTGAACTTTTTTATTATAGAAAAAAAACTAAGAATCCTGAAAAAAATTCTATGATTTCCACAAAAATATAAGGTGTCTCAATTAAAATACAACAAAATAAGCACACACACACACACACACACACACACACACACAAAAAAAAAAATATATATATATATATATATATATATATATATATATATATATATATATATATATATATATATATATATATATATATTTAAGCACCAAATCAGCCTATTAGAATGATTTTTGAAGGATTGTATGACAAGACTGGAGTAATGGCTGCTGAAAATTCAGCTGTCACAGGAATAAATTTAATTTTAAAAGATATTAAAATAGAAAACTAATATTTTAAATTACAATAATATTTCACAATATTACTGTTTTACAGTATTTTTAATCAAATGAATGCAGCCTTGGTGAGCATAATTCAAAAACATTTAAAAAATCGTAGAACCCCAAACCTTTGAATGGTAGTGTATCCACTAAAGTCACCTAAGACATTTTTAAGGCATTTACAAACAACATTAATATGTGAACTGAATGATAAGGTTGATATTTGGATAAAATGGAGAATGAGTAGCCATGCTTCTTGTTGTCACAGGTATCCTATGACACATCAAATCCCAAGTGTTCAGGAGAGTTGTCAAAGTCAGTGATCCACAGTGAAGTAATTATTCCCCAGGAGACTGTAGAATGCTGGGAATAGGCTGGCAGCTACTTTTCCCATCTATACCCTCATCTCCAGGGACAGAATCACGAAACAGAGATGGCAGGAGAGAGATTCACATGCTCAGGGGCTGCAGACACAGTGTCTGGGCACACGCTGTGTAAAGTGAGCTAGATGGAGAGTTCTGCAGCATTAAAGTCTCAAAGGATACGGGCTGGATGTAGGTTGACCACATTTACTAGGACTGTGCTGCTGCTTAGTTGGCGAAACTACTTAAGATACTAATTATAAAATGAGTTATGTTAACAGTCATTAAGAGCGTGGTCCTGTGAGAACAGCACCGTAGATGTGGCCTCCCTTTGGACTGAAAATACGGGTCAGCCGATCCCTCACGGGTCAGAAGCCAATTACATCACCGTGACTGAACGACCAGGCCAGGGGCCTCCAAGAAGGAGCACACGCCACCGCCCTCAGCAACAACCACAACAAATAAAGTGTGAGAACTGAAGGCAATTCAAGTTCAAGACCTCTTCCTGGGACAAACTGTTCTGCGGAGGAACAGAACAAACAAATAAAGGTTCAGACTTTCCGTAAAATCACAAGACTGAAGAATGAGACAGCTAGGGTGGAGCAGAAGCATGTGTCCTAATCCACATATTATCCATCCCAAATACTACGCAGTATTGCAATATGTGTGTTTTAATAGGAAATTAAACATTTTATTTGTATTTCCTGTAGATTTTTTAAAGTGCTCATGCTTTTTGGGCTTATATTGCCCACAATAAGTTCGTTATATATACACAATAAGACTTTTGACTTAGTTGTACAAAAATAGCTAGAAAAATAATCACAATTGAGTGTAAAAAATCTTTTTAAAGGATTAATCTAAACATATTAACTACAAATCAGAGGGTAATGAATTTAGCTAGATGTAAACACAAGCAAACACTATCAGATGAGATAAATGGTGGGGTCATGACACCATTTTACGCTACTATACTTCTATATACCTTTCATACTGCCATATACTCTTATGGTACATAAAAAAATATACTACTGTTCAAAAGTTTGGGGTTCGTACCTTTTTTTTTAATGTATACTTTTATTCAGCAAGGATGCATTAAATTGATCAAAAAAGACATCAAAGGCTTATTTGTAAAGAGAAAGATATCAATTTCAAATAAATGCAGTTCTTTTAAACTTTCTATTCATCAAAGAATCAGGAAAAAAATGGATCACAAAAATATTAAGCAGTTCAACTGTTTCCAACATTGCTAATAAGAAATGTTCAAATCAGCATATTAGAATGATTTCTGAAGGATCATGTGACACTGAACACTGGAGTAATGATGCTGAAAATTCAGCTTCGTCAAAGAATTTAATTACATTATTTTAAATTGTAATTTATTTCACCATATCACTAATAAACAGTTTTTAATGCATTTTTGATCAAAAAAATGCAGCTTTTACGACACTTCTTTCAAAAACATTTAAAAAATCCTACCAACCCCAAAGTTTTGAATGGTAGTTCATGTACTTTTGATTTTGACAAAGAAGCAACCACCTAGCTATAGGCTAAAAAAAAAAAAAAAAAAAACACCTTAGACACCACATAGCAATGCCCTGACAACTGCTCACAACACCCTTGTATCATGACAGCAAGTTTTGTGATGGCACCACTCTCATTTTTTCAAGTAAATGCACTAATAGTTATCAGTTTTACTTGGGTTGCTGTGCTGTTATGGCCTCATGCAACAGCTTGAGGCGTTTGGCTTTGAACTTGCAGCTTTTGATGTTCTGAAGCAAAAATGTAAAAATGAGGTGTATTTTGGTGTGTGTGATCTCTACTAAAACCACTTCAATCACTTACAGAGTGTCGTCAGTAAAAAACAAACAAAAAAAAACAGCATGTGTTATATTTTTAGCTGTCTTAACTAGCAAGCCTCCTTTCATTAGTGCAAACCAGCACTAAAACCAGCCCAGAACTTAATGCCGAAATCTTAAATATCTAGCTTTTAATGCAATGCTTGCCATCCCAACTTGTCCATATCCTCCAATGTTTGCCTCCACTTCCAACAAACGTTTGTTTTTTTTACAGTGTCAATGCGCAGAACCAGTTTTATCACCATGTGATCAGTGTGTTGGTCTTGGCAAGCATGCAGAAAAAAACGAAGGCTGCGTAGCAACAACGGTGGCATGCTTCAGTAGTTCAATAAACTCTAGCCTCAGTCAATGAGGTCGAGTTCTTACACTCCAGTCTTCTCAGTCTGTTTGGGAGCTGGAGCAGGACGCAGCATCTGCAGGGGGTCCAACAGAGCGAAGGGTGGGAAAGGAGGAGACGTGGAATGAAAACATAAGTCTTGGAAGAGAGGGATGGATGAAAACAGAGCAAGTTGATAGAAGGAAAACAGATGAGTGGAGAAACCGCTTCCATACGGGGGAGGAGTGTGATCTTCAGTTGATAAATTCAACTCAGCGGAGGTGTTGGGTAAAAAAAATATAGCAGGTTCTCACCCTCCACTCACCTGTTCAGTAAAACACCAACTCGCTGTGTTTCTATACGGCTGATATGGTTGTAAAGAAAATTTTGTGTATGAATGTAAACATTTCCAGTATTCCTTTGGAAATGAGTAAATTTCAACCAGTTCAAAACTACATGAAACAGCAACTGCAATGCTTTTAACTTACATAATGTGGCATATTCCGTGGAAAATAATTAGGGTGGGATATATCCATCAGGATTTGATGGGACCGTTTAGCTGACTGGGTTTATATTACTTGTCAGTTTCCAGAACATTTCCATTCAGCGTTCCTCGTTGGTGGAATGATCTTTCCGGTCTTATCCTGAATGCCAAATCCCTAACAATATTCAAGAGACCGCTATAACCTAATTTCTTCCATGAGCACTTCATTGCATCCTACTTTTCAAAAAAAAAAAAAAAAAAGATGTTTTCCTTAATCCCTCCCTGTTCTAGGTTATACTATTCTAAACAATGTCTGAAACTTTATATTACGAGCACTTTTTGTCTTTATTTGCCTCTTTATGATGAATTGATTGTATTCCTCATTTGTTGTTGTCAATTATTGTATTCCTCATTTGTAAGTCGCTTTGAATAAAAGCATCTGCTAAATGAATAAATGTAAAATGTAAATGTGGTTCATATAAATATAAAGTCATTCATAAAGTAATTAAGAATGTAAATGGTGCCAATTTTAATTTTAAATTGTCTTAAAATAGTATTCAAAAGGCAGTCAAAACATTTGTGAAACTTTTTAAAACATTCAAGAAGTCATTACGAAGATAATTGGTGTCAATTTTAATTTCCTGTTGTATTTAAACAGTATTCAAAGACATTGGAAATATTCAAAAAGACTGGCTTAGTCAGTACAAGATTACAAAATAATGACAATTAAAATGTTCATGACCTTTTTTTCTGTTTTTCTCCATTAGTTTTTATCCGATCGGATCCTGAAGGCTGCGCGGGTGGTTTACAGCACTCTGATGGAGCGTAACCCAGGCCTGATAAGAGACAGAAAACACCATCTTAAGACCTACAGGTCAATCTTTCACTCTTTCTGTCATGTGCTTGTGCAAAGCATGTTATATTTCTGACTTTGATGGAAATGCATCTAATCATTCCCAGGAAGTCACTTAGCATCCGTTGGAGAAACAAATAAATCAGCTTACATGATTCAACCATAGAGACATGCAGATAAATGCGTAACACTTTAAATTCAGTCTGCTTTTTGACAGCAAAACAGTTCTCTTGTTTGTCCCACAGACAGTGCTGCAGTGGGAGGGAACTTGTGGATTGGTTAATGAAACTCATTGATTGCTTCCAGTCCCGGAGTCAGGCAGTCGGAATGTGGCAAGTTTTGGTTGATGAGGGCATTCTGAGTCATGGTGAGTGATCATGTATAGATATCAACACAAGATTATCTCCATTTTTTGCATGCTTTCCCTTTAAACAAGAATACTGTGGTACATTGTAATACTGTGGCATTTTGATATACATCATGGTACTGAGGAATTACATCATGGTATTTACTACAATGGTACACGTCCAAAAAATAGTTTTGCCATGGCCAAAAAACTTGCTATTACCATAACATCTGAATATATTGACTAACTGACAACCAATGTCTCCGTAAAAATGTGCAGTGAAACAGGAGTTAAACTTCCATGACAAAGACACACAGTTTTACCGCTTTATGGAGGCAGAGTTTGACCTTAATCACACAACTAATGAGAAAGACTCCAAAGATGAAGAACTCCAAGAGAGTTTATCGCTCCTGATCCAGATGGGTCCAGATGCTCTTCTCACTATGATACTGCGTAAATGGTGAGACACCAAAAATTGCGCCAACAGTCTGAAAAATAAGCATAAACACAGTTTATAGTACTAGCACTTAAAGGTGAAGACTGTAATTTCTGTGCTGCAAGTCACCAGACGAAGAGCTTGCTGAATATAAATAAACTTTCATTCATTCAGGGCTGAAAAGTGCCATTAAAATTGATCAGTTTAATTAAAAATTGACTACCCAATATGCACTTAATGTATCGCCACTGGCTTAGAAACTCTCTAATGTCAGACTCTTTTAAAATCAATATCAAATCAAGTCTGAAGATATTATGAATAGAATTTTAACATCAAAAAAGTGCACTTCATGTTTAATCTCTTATAAACAGCACAAGATTTCTGTGTGTAATAATCTGTGTCCATGTTTTAGCCCGAGCCAGAGAACTCCACAGGACCTGGAAGTTATTTATGAAGAACTTCTGCACGTCAAAGCTGTGGCCCACTTGTCTACATCTGTGAGTCAACAGTCGCTGACAGCCGTCATGTTTGTTTGCGCCACAAATCTTCATTCATCCCTCATTTCTTTCATTCTCTCCCGTAGGTTCGGAAGGAGCTGGCAGCAGTGCTGGTATTTGAAAGCCATGCCAAGGCGGGAACAGTCTGTGAGTGTGAAAGCAATGATGACATTTCATTAGTGGTGGGCGGGAAGAAGGAACGGTGCTAATATTGAATTTGCGCTTAGCCAGAGTAAAAATGAGCAGCAAACTTCCTGTTTAGACACAATAGACAGACAGCATGCAAATGAGATGATTAAATTATTTTACTGTGTAATTCCCTTGTTATGTGATGAACTGGATGATTGACATCCTAATATCAGCAAACCGAGAGACAAAAGGAAAAGAAATGAAAGCACTTACAGCACGTCTGCCGTCAATGCAGCATTCATTCATGCATAGTGAATTGCACAAGTAGGAAGCAGACACTGATGATTATCTAATAAGGTAGATTAGTCACTATTAAAATCTGTCAAGTTTCATAAGCTCATATTAGTTTAGTTTATTCAGACTCATATATCTTTTTTTTTTTTTTGCAGACATACTAATACTGAATTATGATTTTACATTTCAATTTGAATTCAGATATTAAGATGAAATGACTTTTAAATGAATCCCGTGGACTCAGTCTATTTTAAGTTTAGAATTAATGTCAAAATGAAACACGAAACCAATTTTTCTTCTGTAATGCAATGTATTGCTGAGTGAAACAGGATATTCAAAAAGAAAAGAATATCGGATGAGTGTTGATTTTATTTATTGCAAATTACATTAAAATTAAATAAAAATAAAATGTTAAATATTAACATTTTTAATTACCTTTTAACACATTTATTTTTATCATCAAGTTGTGCAAAGCATGATTATTTTTGTTACAACAGGGTTTCTGCAGGTTTTATGAAGGTCTTTTATGAAGACCTTTTTAAAACCAAGTAAAGAAAATTTAAGAAATAAATTCAATGTAACAATACGTCAATATGGTCTCTAAATGTAAACGTATTGCATTAGCAGCACATTAAAGTTTAAAAATACTTCCAAAATATCTCCAATATTTTTAATTCATTTTACACACTTTTACTGTACCTTCAGACCAAAAATCAAAAAGTGTTTTTTTTTTTATCAGTAATTTTGTCTTGTTTTCCAGTGCAAATATCTAAAGATTCTTAAATCAAGATACATTTATTGAGAGGCAAAATTGTATTAAGAAGTCTTGTTTTATGAGAAAGTAATCAAAGTGAGTTTATGATTAAAACAAGAACAAATACAATATATGCCATAACCTACTGACAGATATTTGTTCTTCGTTTAAACACTCTTTGTACCTCAAGACTTTGTACCTCAAATAAATCTATCTTGATTTAAGGATGTTTAGATATTTATATTGGAAAAACAAAACAAAAATACTAAAGTCATTTAAACATTTAATGCCATGACTTTATAAATTTAAGACGTTCTGCTCCTATTTATGATCTTTTTAGGCCTTAATTTGTGGAAGGGCAAATCAAGACTTTTTAAGACCCGCAGACATGTTCACATGTCTAAACTTGGTCAGAAAATCAAGCTTTTTCTGTAATTTTGGCAACTGGGGTCCTCTCAAAAAAAAATGGCAAGATTGTGTTTACTATAAGAATACAATGTAATGTGTTTGTGTTTATTTCAGTATTCAGTCAGGGGGACAAAGGGACTTCCTGGTACATCATCTGGAGAGGCTCTGTTAATGTCATCACACATGGCAAGGTAAAGCTATTTAACATCAGTTGAGTGACCTTTAGAAGTCATTGAGTTTAAATATAGATATACTTACATTGTTTGAAGGTAATACTCATACTGTGCGCTTCCTCTTAAGGAACGATTATCTTGTGTATGTGCATCACACAGGGCTTGGTGACCACGCTTCATGAGGGAGAAGACTTTGGGCAGCTGGCCTTGGTGAACGACGCCCCTCGTTCTGCCACCATCATCCTGAGAGAGGACAACTGCCATTTCCTGCGGGTGGACAAGCAGGACTTTATACGTATCCTTAAGGTAGGTTGTGTGTGTGTGGCCTAGGATCTGCATGGATGGGTATCTACGGTGGTCTTTAACCTAAATTTAACTGCAGGATGTTGAGGCCAACACTGTCCGCCTGGAGGAACATGGTAAAGTCGTTCTGGTTCTTGAAAAGAGCTCAGCGCAGGAGTCTGCCTATCAGGGAGGATCAGCAAGCAGCAACAAGTAAATGATTTTGTCAATTTTTATGATTAATTGCACACCTGTATAAATTAATCAAAGCTCAAGTGTGAAATTTCTGCACCATAAGCATCACCAAAAATTGGTATTTTATTTTTTGATGTTAAATTATTGTAGCATTAAAAATATACACTTCACACTTAACCCTTACCTTTTTTTAACGGAACAATTTATTGAACCTTTAGACAAAATATTAAAACCAAAGTTTTGTTGAATATCATGTTTGATACATCAGGCTTTTATGGCTCATATAGTATGATATAATGACAATTAACAAGCTTATACTTGAGGAGGAAAAAACATATCAGTTTTATTCAGAGGCCCAAACTGAGCCAAAATATTCAATTTGGGGCAGTTGCTGATATTTATGTGTCTAAAAATATGAAATTCTGATAATTTAAATCAATGAGATTGAACAGTATAGCTGACTACTTACATAAAAAGTCCTAATTATGTTGATATTTTAGATGCCTTAAAAATGTGCATATCAAATATGATACAGTAGGCTTTTTAGGGTTAATAAAAAAAAAGTACTTAGTAATTTGAATTGCGTTAACTTAATTTATGAGAATATCTCCTCACAGTGTTAAGCCCATTTTACCACGCATGTGAGTAAATTAAATCAGCCAATTCAAATCCATTTTCATAAACCATTTATATAAAATCACCAAGTGAAACGAGCCCTGAATAATACATATCCAGAATAGCTAAAGCCGTACAATGTCTGCAGTGAAAGGTGATTCATCCTGGGTACTTTACCTACAAAAGTGCTATTGTACAATGAAATGCAAGCTCAATCATTAGCCATCACTGTTATTTGATTTCAAGTGCATTAAACCAATTATGAATGATGGAAGTGGAGGACATTTAATTATCAATATGAATTATCCACTTCTCTCAGGTACACAGTAATGTCAGGAACGCCAGAGAAGATCCTAGAACACATGCTGGAGACAATTAAACTGGAAACCAATGGCACTGATTTTATGGGTATGGCTGAATTTGTTTAAAATTTAAGTCAAATAAAAACTTTAAATACGAAAACTATAGGAATCTAGTATTTATTTATTTATTTTGTATAAAACCGATCAATTGTGTACACCGCAGAAAAATGGACTGAGGGATAGACCAGAACATTCCTGCTAATTTGGTGTTTAAAACCAGCAGATAATTCAGATTGTTCTGGGCTTCTCCACACAGCTCAGTGAAGAAAACAAGTCCTTGTTAATGAAGTTTATGAGTCTGTTTTTTTACATCTGCAGATCCCAGTGTGACTGACTTCCTCTTAACACATCCAGTCTTCATGCCCTACAGTCAGCTCTGTGCAGCCCTCCAGCATCAATATCCTGCCACTACAGGAACTACTGATTTTCTACTTCTTATTGATATTTCCTATGTGTTTTATTTGTTTTGTTACCGGTCTTTATGCCAAAGGGCTCAAAGTTCTAACTGAAACTGTAAGTAAGTGTATCCTTAACCTACATTTGTACCTACCAAGCGGAGCCATCAGAAGGTACAGACCTGGAGAAGGCAGCATATGCTCTCAACACCAAACAGAAGGTTGTGAAACTGGTGGCTCACTGGGTGGCTCTGTATGGTCTGCTACTGAGGGACAATCCTGTGGCTTCTGAATTCCTGGAGGTAAAAATAAGTTAAATGCTGTAGTAATTCTTTAGTAGTAAACATTTCAAATTTCAAATGTTTCCAGTGTTTTATGATTTGAAAGCACAGTACTTTGATGGTACTTTAGAGGTAAAGGTGGGACACTTTAAAATAAAATTAAAACTGACTTTAGTACATGTAAAAATATATATTTTGCAGAAAAAAATAATGTCACTATTTTTGTGATAGAAATTCAGGGAAGGGGTGATGGCTGACTCGAGACTTTCCAGCATGCTCAGAGAACAGCTGAGGGACAGAAGAAAGACAAAAATGTAAGTAGCACACTAGCCAATGTCCATTTGTACACATACAAACATTGCACGTAAATATTTTGTCATAATGAGCAAAATCAGGTCTCTTAAACTACGATTTGTGACCATGTGACTCATGGATATGGCTCAGCTGTACTTCAAAGTCAAGTCAAGTAACCTTTAAAGTTATTTTGCCAGAATTTGCTTAGTTATGGCACTTCACACTTTGAAGCATTTTCAGAGCCAAACTGATGATATAATCAGATTTAAAGTCATAAAGTAATAAATATCATAATTTATCTTTCTTTGACCTGCTTTTATAAAGTCCACACCTTTTCTCTTGAGTCTGCTATGTCATCAAACCTCTTTACATAATCCTACATCCCTATTATACTCCTTACAGCACCGAGAATGGATGTCACACTCTGACGAAGGTAAGAGGCCTTGTTTTCTTACCCTAATGGGAAACTTAAAACGATAAGAGACCAACCAATAAATCCTACTTACTTTATGACAGCATGATAAACAGACTCGCCGGTGGAAAAGTCAACATCTCTGAGGCCAGAGGTCTTTAGACAAATTCAGAACAAAACAAAAGTAAATCCCATTCTGACAGAGTCATACGCACTATAATAATTGAAATGTGCAATATAAGTAGGTCAGTGTTATCCATGGTCACATAAATAAAATGGTCACTTAAATGAATAAGCAGTTTGGAACGAGTCGGTTGAGCGAATGATTCACTCACTCATTTGTTTCATTCCTGAATGAATCATCGTTTTTGAAGGAATCAGTTTAATCATCACTATTGGCCGCCACCTATTGGTGTAATCCCCTTATATAGCCTAGTCTCCCTTACTGCAAAAAAGAACAGAATTCTGTATGAAACACTGTGGTGCAGTAATGAAAAACATACTGATAGGACTTTTTCAGCTTTCTCTGAGAGAAGGCATCCTAAAAATGGTTTTAAAATCCCATATTGCCCATCTTTCACTGATACTTGATTTTGTTTGATTCCTCACATTCTTGGAATAAGAACTGCACTTTTTTGCAGCCACAAAAAAATCCATCATATCTGAGACCATTGATGCAGTCCATTTATTTCAGACACCCAGTCTGTCTACACGTTGAAAACTGCCTTTTGAAGCCCTGCAAGCTCTAACATCCAATATGGTCATCTGTTTGTTTCAGCTGAACCAAAAGTTTGATTGGTTTTCTACTCATGAAGAGCCGGTGGGGAAATTACGGTCGATTAAAGCTCAAGATAAAGGTTTGTATTTTTACTTCTGTGAGAGTTTTAATAACCAATGTCATAAAGAAATTTAACCAGGGGCAGATAAAACAAGGATAACATCCCTGTGAAGTTGTGAAAATTAATCTAAATAGACACCATGGAATGTACCTAATTAAATTTGTCCAATTGTCCGTTTGCAGTCTTGTATGAGATCTTTAAACCGGACCATAAGGTTGTCACTGTGATGCTGCCGGTCGATGCTTCAGTGAATGACATCTTGACTACATTAGTGGATCCTGAGAGAGACTATGTGCTGGTCAAGATGAATTCCTCAGGAGGTAAGCTATGAGATTCAGATGATTTGGGTTCTGTGGCAGAATTTTACAGCTTCAGTATTAGATTCTGTCCTACCTGATCAGATTTTTTTATGTGATCCAAGTTTCTACTGCTTTGCTTCTTGCAGACAGGGTCCAGCTCAAGCTGGAGACCACAGCGGTCTCTGCCTCTTTAGGAGTGAATGAGAAGCTTTTCCTCTGCTCTGCCAGCCAAGCGGAACAACTGGTGAGAGATGCCAGCAAAATTCATGCTGTTTCACAGTAAAAGATCCACACTAGGGATTCTAGCCATATAAGATGGCTGTAAATATACATCCATTGTAAAATATTTATTGAACTACTTGGCAATACTAGTTATATGTTTTTGGATTTTTATCTTAGAAGACTCTAATTAATGAGCTTTTCTCAGCAAATATTCATTTATTTTTAATTTATTGATTTATTTTTATGTAATTTGATTAATATATCATGTAATTGTTATTGCTGTATAGTCTTTTTGACGCGATCGACCCGAGTTTGAATCCACCTTTTCCCAAACTTTTTTTCTCCTTTTTCAAATCTCATATCACATCGGAAAGGCATTTATTTTAAATAAAAAAAGGAGGAAATAATCAAAAAGTTGAAAATAAAGTCTCGGGTAGGGTTAGGGTAGGTGTAGGGAGGGCTTTATTGTCTCAGTATGGTGGCATCCATTTAATAATTTGAATTAATATTATAATTTACACTCAATACATTATTTCATACTGTTTTATAATGTACTACAATACTGAGGTGCAGATTGCCAATATTTGCAATAAGTAGTATAAATAACAGAAAATCCTGCTATTTTAACAGTGTAAATAGAATCTATAGCTATTTGCACTCAGTGTAAATAGCATCTGTCGCTAAGAAAATATGCTAGTTTCACTTACTGTAAATAGCATCTATCACTATTTATACTTAGTGCAAATAGCCCCTGCCCATACTTTCAAATGTAAAAGGTTACATTCTGCAGTTAGTTAATTAACAGAATGGTCAAATATTATGGTTCAGATTTAAGAGTCATCTCTGTTGTGTGTGTGTGTGTGTGTGTGTTTTGGCCCTGACAGACACCCGTGAAAGAGCAGCTGGGGCCAGAGAAGAGCACCATGGACACTCTGGAGCAGATGTGCTCCAAGGACATGGCCAGCCAGCACACCAGCTACGACTGGGAGCTCTTCATGGCCATGCATGAGGTAACAGCCAAATTAGCACACAAATTTGTTTCATTATGATCTTTGATGCCAGTGATCTGCTTAAGAAGGAGTATTAAACAAAAATGACTAAAATTAACAGATTTGTTATGTTAAAGCAATAGTTTACACAAAAATAAATATTTTATGAAAATATACTCACACTCAGGCCATCCAAAATGTAGATGAGAATCCTCTGCAGTGAATGGGTGCCATCAGAATGAGTCCTAACAGCTGATTAAAACATCACAATAATCCATAAGTAATCCACACCACTCCAGACCATCAATTAACATCTTGAAAAGTGAAAAGATGTGTTTGCAATAAATCCATCAAGACATTTTTAACTTCAAACTCTTGCTTCCAGCTAAAATACAACAGTATGGTCCTCTATCTATATTACTTTCTCCAGTTAGAAAGTCGCCTGGGCTGGAGTTGTGTGGATTACTTGTGGATTATTGTGATGTTTTATCAGGTGTTTGGACTCTCATTCTGACGGCACCCATTCACTGCAGAGGATCCATTAGTGAGCAAGTGACGTAATGCTAAATTTCTCCAAATCTGTTCCAATGAGGAAACAAACTCACCTACATATTGGAAGACCTGATAGCAAATGTTCATTTTTGGTTGATCTATTCCTTTAATCACCATAATCAGTAATCACAGTTAGAGCATCACAGCATATTAATCCTGTAAATATCAGCGTGTACTTGGCATTTAAATAGAAATCGTCTCACACGTTCAGGGACACAAACGTCACAGGATGTGATCAGTCATGTGTGCAGCGTATCTGTTCGAGAATCAAACATGTCAGGGAGAATGAGTCAGTGAAATATTTTACAGCTTAGCTGTCTGAATCACACGCCTACCTTACACCTGCTGGGTAAACATTTGAAATATCTGACGCCGGCTCACAAATACCTGTATAAGTGCATATCAGATGAATGCTAGTAGGAAGTGAAGTGGACGTGTGTCATTTCAATGACTATTTGCCCTACATTCAGAGCAGTTGAATACTTCCAAAGTTCACAAGTACAGAGCAGATAAAAGCAACTCTTATCTTGTAGAGATGTACTAATATAGTATATATTTAAAGAAAAAATAGTTTATGGATGATTACTTTAAAAAAAAAAAATCCAAATGTGAATCTGTTTTATTTTGTTGTTAAAAATGGGATATCATTACTATACAAAAGTTTAAAATAATTAAGACTTTTTGCTCACCAAGACTGAATTTATTTGATCAAACATACAGTAAGACATTAATATTATATTAATATTATTACAATTTCAAATCACTGTTGTCTATTTTAATGTAATTTATCATTACTCCAGTCTTCAGTGTCACATGATCCTCCAGAAATCATTCTAATATGCTGATTTGCTGCTCAGAAAACTTATTATTATTATCAATGCTGAAAACAGTTGTGGACATAACTTAAGTTAGTTTGCTGTGCTATAGGTGGAGCTGGTCTACTATGTTTTTGGACGGGAAAAGTTCCCAGGAGCCACAACGGCTAACCTTGAGCGGTTTGTGCGTCGCTTCAACGAGATTCAGTACTGGGTGGTAACAGAGCTGTGTCTCTGTGAGGACCTGGTCAAGAGAGCCATACTACTCAAGAAGTTCATCAAGATGGCTGTTGTGTGAGTACAATATCAATTCACAAGACTCAAAGCTGTTAGCTGGCATATGATACAATATACTTTATAGTGGAGGATATTCCACATCTGTCAGTGGTTTAATCATTAATGCTTTTACACTAGTCTTCCTTTGTCACACTTTCGCTTAAGTTCACCTTCACAACATCTTCGTGACTCACTGTAACCACCCGACCCACTAAGACTAATTCACATAATCTTTAAGCAAACTTTGTGCAAACTCTGTTTGCAACTTTACAGCTATGTAGACACTTGCATAAGAGAATGTGTACAAACTAGCGCAATAAATATTACAAATATATGCTGAACTTTTGAAGTAGAAAATTTTTTTTTTTTCTTGTAAAACATACTCCAGTTATCTTTTCCAGTTTTATTTCAAACTTCAAAAACAACTTCAAAAATCTTTTTTTATTCTTTTTTTTTAACAGCATAAATTATGTAGCTGAAAATTATGTCCCTTTTTGCAGCAGGATATAATCATTTTTTAACAATAATTTGCTGTGTTAACATAAAAAATGACCCACCTGCACTGCAAAATTCTGAATACATTGTTTAAATGTAATCAAGCAAAATCATGAGCATTTTTATACTGCGTGTCCATTTGTGACCACTAAGGAGAGCCAAAATGTACCACTGTGCCTGCTGTTTTATTCACAAATATAAATATCGGTAATATCAAAAATACCACCAATAATTTACTAAATGAATGCATTTGACTTGTTTGCTTTATGGAGTATAAGCTCATGGGCATCTGATTTGATCTATTTCAGTTTTAAAGAGCAGAAGAACCTGAACTCATTTTTCGCAGTGATGTTCGGGCTCAGTAACAGCGCTGTACAGAGGCTCAATAAAACATGGGAGGTAAGGACAACTATATACTCTTTGTCTAGTCTAAATAAGCTTTTGTTGTTTTATTTCTGTGTTAAATACCAGAATCTGACTTCTTTCAAGATCTTTAACACATATCAAATGATCTTACATTAACTTTGTTGCAAAATATAACTATATTATCGGCCAGCTTTTTATATAAAGCTGCATATATAAGTATGTTCAACTTATATATATATATATATATATATATATATATATATATATATATATATATATATATATATATATATATATATATATATAACAAATGTCATCTGCTTGATTGCCAGCTGTAATCTACTAAATGTGACTATAAGACATGAAGATATTCACATCAAAGGAATAGTTCACCCTAAATTTAAAATTTGCTGAAAATGTACTCACCCTCAGGCCATCTAAGATGTAGATGAGTTTGTTTCTTCATCAGAACAAATTTTGAGAAAATTAAACTTTACATCACTTGCTCACCAATGTATCCTCTGCAGTGAATGGGTGCCGTCAGAATGAGAGTCCAAAATGCTAATAAAAACAACAATAATCCACATGACTCCAGTCCATCAATTAAAGTCTTGTGAAATGTTGCATGTTTGTAAAAAAAAAAAAAAAAAAAAAAAAAAAAAAAACAATCATTAGGGTGTTTTAACTTTAAACCTAATTTTTGGGTCAACTGTTCAACATCAAATTTTCTGTACATCAAAACAGTGTATACATAAATAAATTTGACTTGACTTGACAGAGACTTCCAAACAAAACCAAGAGAATCTACTGTGCATATGAAAGACTAATGGTAAGAGCAAATATTTGCACACTCTTTACAGGGATTTGTCATGTCTAGGTACTACATGAAAAGTAATCACCTCTTTGTTGTAGGATCCATCCCGTAACCACAGGGCCTACAGACTGACTGTAGCCAAACTCAGCCCTCCATACATTCCCTTCATGCCTCTACTGCTTAAAGGTGCAGTTTACAACTGATCCAGCTGACATTATTTACTATTTATGTCATAACTATCTGATGGATATACGTTTAATCAACTTAATCTATCACTTACTCATTTGCCTGTGTAGACATGACATTTATCCATGAGGGAAACAAGAACTGCACTGATAAACTGGTCAACTTTGAGAAAATGGTGAGACTATTGCTTTCAGTTTCAATGTTACATTAAATTAAAAACTCTATACCTTAGAAAACACACATTTAATATGTGCTTTTTACCTTATTTTCAGCGCATGATTGCCAGAACAGTGAAGACAGTTCGAGAGTGTCGAAGTCAGCCTTACGGTACGGCTCCCCTTAGTGGTGTGGATATTAGTGTTTAACTGATTAATTTCATTTTCATGTTGTTCTTTCAGTTTTAAAAAATTAAATTCAGCAATATTCTGTCCTCTTCTGTGCTTTTGCAGTGCCTTCGTCTCCACAGAAAGGCTTGACAGAGAGAATGTTCTTGGATGCCCAAGCTATCCGACTATCAACATGTATGTTGTTCTTTCTTTTTTTTCCCCTCAATATGATATATAATGCAAAAAACATAGTGGAATAAATCAGCATGAGTCTGTTGACGAATTCAGTATTGCTTTTTCACTCATATCTTGCAGATTCAGACCAGTCCCTGACCCTGCGCAATGCAGTCAACATAAGACAGTACATCCAGAACCTCAAAGTGATCGACAATCAGAAGAAACTAACTCAGCTCTCCAGAGCAATAGAGCGCTGAGATGCCGCAAGACTGCCTTTCTTCAGCCCGTCCTGCTCCATATTGGAGAACAAAAAACAACTGATGGAATCCATGATCACCCTATGTGTGGTTAATTGGTGTAAATTCTCACAAACGTCGTCAGTCAGTGCTGCATGGACTGTGCAAAGCCGAGCATTGGCTGGGAAAACGCTGACAAGTGACAATTTCCTTTTGATGCCTTATCAGAAGTGTTCTGATCTGACTGCTGTGACTAATATGTGCCGTATCTGACACACTACACCATGAGCAAAGAATTTCACTTTAGTGCTGCTGGCATTAACTGTTATTTATAAAAAATGTATACCATGGCAATGTTGATTCTGATTACAGTTCTTTATCTCTTCGCCACGTTGTTTCTGAACTAGCAGCGCTGGCTTAGGCTGTTTTTAGAAGCATGATGTCGTGTAAATAAGTTGTTTTAGAGACAAAAACCTGAAAATAAACATTATATAGACATTTTGACTGACAGTTGAGTCTGGACCATTGAATTATTGAAAATGAATGCATAAATGCAGTGATTTTCAATAAATTATGGTCTGTCTGCACTTATTCCTTATTTAACAGTATTCTGGCCTGTTTTGAATATTAACCTTTGAATTTCATTGTAAGCAAGCACTGGAGAACAACAGATTGTACAGATTATTACTAGCTGCTGTAGATAAAAGCCGAAAAGCTAAACCAGTTAAATATTATGAAGAGAGCACAGTTTTGTAGAAATTATATATGAAAGTATATATCTTATGCATTTTTTCTTAATGAAGTGTTTATTTTTATATAAATAAATTATTGAACATTTGTGGTGCTTTTGTTTTAAAATTATTTATCCACTTAGTATCTCTTATTCCAATTTTTTTCTCAAAATAATTTTTCATAAGCATGCTAAATGATCTAAAAAGGAAAAACAGCTCAACCATAAGTTGTAAAAAAACTGAAAGATTTATTTTAAAATGCAAACTGTAAATACACAATTACTTGAACATCCCTCTGATTCTCCCCAATATGGGGCGATGAAATACGTCAAATCAGTATCAGCTGAAAATTTAAAAAAACAAAATCAAAAAAAATCTCCTCACCAAACATATTTACAACTTAAAAAAAAAAAAAAAAAAAAAAAAAAAACGGGGACTTGGGGCAAAAAAAAAAAAAAAAAGAAGACATACCCAGTGTTTCCTCCCGCTTAAAATACAAAAATCTCAAAAGTAAAATCTAATTTTTGGAGGAATAAATAATATTTGATAATGTACAAAAGAGATTCAAAACATTACTAAGGATTCAAGTGAAGCCTGTGTGTCAGTTATTTGGTTTTGTACCAATTCAAACAACTGGATTTGGTTAGTAAAACCCGCACATACAATACCAGACAAAATATGTCTTAAATGGCATGATGTTTAGATTTGACAAAATCTAAACATCATTGGTGATTAAATACTCAATTTTTTTTGGTACAATCACACTTTATATCATTCAAAATCTGGACCTTTTTGGCAATCGAGTTACGTTTCTGTATATTTTAGACTACAGCATTACACTGTCTTTTAAATTATCTGAACATCTGGGCTAATTTCAACCCTCAAACTGGGTGTTGTCTTCAAATACTCCTTTCTGAGAACTTCACTAAAATAAAGTATTAATATGCACATGACAAAAGTTGAAAAAAAAAAAAAAAAAAATACAACAATATTGCACTTCCATACAGATTTCCTACACACCCCACAGTTCCAGCTGCTTTCCCGTTCTAGGTGGCTCGCTGAAACGGGAGTTTCATGATGGATAATTGTAGTTACTTCCTGTCTGATTCGGCCACTTCAGCACCATGATGTACGGAGGCATTTCTACACTGACTGTGGCTCTCCATAAAACCAAAAAAACCTCACATCCAAACACACACAAGCAGATAATCACAAAGACACGCATACGAAAAAGACAAAACAAGTATACAGGTGTTTTTCAACATTCAGTCCCTGGATGAGGCCTGCTGCCTTGGAAGAGGTTTGCTTTCAGTCTATGGTAAAAACGGACTTTGCGGAAATCTCCTACCAAGTCCACAGTGGTTCTCCGTTCACCCACAGAAATTTGGAGGGACGACCCTTCCGCTCTTTGGCCCAAGAGTCTGTTAGCGTAACGGCAAAGCACAGCTCTGCTTCAAGGCATCGGCGAGGTTTCACAGACTCGGCGTGGATCCAGTTGAGTCCCAGATGACTTTTAAGGCAACATTGTCGCTTGTTACTACTACGATAACAAGACAAAAATGGCTGACATTCAGTAGGGAAGAACAGTCGCCTTCCGCAAAGGATCCTGACAATGTTTTCCGCGGAAATGAGTCACTCGATCCTTTCCGCGGCATCACCTGAGAGTGAAACCAACCTGACTTGCTTTCTTCGGAAGATACAGAGGAGACTGAGCTGAAAACATCTCATTTGGAGTGAAAACCCAAATAACAAAAAACAAAAAAAAAATTAAAACATCTTCATAAAAAGAAAAAAGACAGCAGGAAACTGGAGATGAGGGTCCATGGTGAGGTCTCAAACTACCTCATTCTCACTTTCAAAACACAATAAATGAGCAAAACCTGTATCGATATCTTTGGCTGGTTGTGAAATACTGCATATAAGTTGTTTTAGTGTAAACGCGTGTGTGTGTTTAATGCTAAAAATGTAAAATGCTACACTGCAGATGCTGTTTAACCATCTGAAACACATGAACAGTTGCAGACTAAGACCAAAAAACTAATGAAATTGTTAAAAATTCAAACATAATAAATGTTACTCTTAATATTAGTGCAGATTGTGTCAGTCTTGGGCAAAATCCGTAGATTTGGTCTCTTTTTCTCCTTTAGCAGGTTGCCAGGTGAGGCAATTGATCCTGAGCTTTGGTTAAGATCTGTTTGTGAGTGGTAGGCTATAAGTGGTGGTTAAAAATCGAAACCCACATCAAGGAAAAACGACAATATAAAATAAACAACGTCAACATTCATTTGGCTTTAAGTCCTCAGGGTCTCATGATCTAGTGCAGTACAGTGAAGATCCAGTGATCTTTCCTCCATATTCCTTTACTGCAGTCTAGTGTTTGTCTTTTTTTTTTTTTTAACAGCAAGTAAGCTCTCTTTGGATGGCCTCTGGTTGAGAACATTCTTCGGGACGTGTTTTCTGAATGTACTTTTGTGTAGATTAGGCCTCGGATGCAGCCTGAGGTTTGAGCTGGGCTTTTTCCATGGCGGTGCCGTAGGGAGTTCTCTTGAAGAAGCCAAGCTACAGGAATCAAGAAGAGAAGGAGATAAAATTACAATTGGTTACATGATATTCCTATGGTGAAGAATAGTTATTACCCTACCTGATCAAGGATAAGAATTTGTTCACATTTACTTACAAACTAGTCCAACTACAACTGATAAGAATTTGTTTATGCGTAGTTACAAATTAACCAGACAAAAAAAAAAAATTGTCTATAATTAACTACAAAGTAGTTTAAGAAGGATAAGTATTGGTTAGTTACAATTAGTTACAAGCTAGCCTGACAGTAAAAAAAAAAGATAACTAGTATGACTACAGTATAAAATAATTAGTTTACAATTAGTGACAATATATTTTACAAGAAGGTCTGACTAAAAAAAAGAAAAGAAAAGATTTAGGTTATGATTAGTTACAAGTTTTTGCTGAATGTAAAGGATAAGAGTTTACAATTAGTTACTATTTGGACTACAAAGGATAAGAATTAGTTTACGATTAGTTAAAAGCTAGCCCAACTACAAAAGATAAGTAGTCTGACTACAATAGATAAGGATTATTTTACAATCAGATACAATTTAGGGATACAATTTAGTTTTTAATTAGTTAAAAAGTTGTTAAAAAAGTTAAAAGCCCACAAGACTATCATCGCTGACATACAGAGATATTGCGCTATGGGCGTCCCGAGTTCGAATCCCAACTCGAGGACCTTTACTGACCCCGTTCCCCCTCTCTTCACTTCACTTCCTGTCAGTTCTGACCTGTCCTATCATATTAAAAGGCGAAAATGCCAAAAATAAGTCAAAAAAAAAAAAAAAGGTCCCATTATGAAAGAATCATTTACAAATAATTAATTCAACTATGAAATATAAGAATTTGTTAATAATTAGTTGTTTCCGATTAGTTAACGTGGTCTCACTTGGAAAAAGATTTAGGTTATGATGACTTATAAAAGGTAAGCATAATTTGTTTAAAGCGTAATATTTAGTTTACAATTATTTACTATCATGCCAGACTACAAAGAATAATAATTTGTTCACGATTAATTAGTGTAAGAAGCAGAAGTATTAGTTTACAATGTTTAAAAAGATTAAGATTTTGTTAATGATCAATAGGTCACCTAGCCTGGCAATAATGGATAAGAATTAGTTTACAATTAGTAACAAGCTACTTTTAGGATAAGGTTTAGTTCTAATGAGCTACAAGTCAGTCCCATTACAAAAAGTACATTCATTTATGATTAGTTGTAAGGTTTTTTTTTTTAAATTACTTTACTATTGGTTGCACGCCTGTTTGTCTACAAAAGAAAATACCTCGTCCATCTAAATTATCAAACCCAACTAGAAATCAAAATGGTAGACACTGACCTTGTAGAGGACGTAGATCAGCAGTGCGAGCAGTAGAAGACCAGCCAGAATAGCCAGAATGATGATCCACAGAGGAACAGCATACGTACTGTCTGGCTTATTCCAGACCACAGGAGTGACCATCTACAGGTAACAGAGAGAAGATGAATATCAGTGGATCGTGTAACTAATATGAACCAAATATGTCTACAAGTGACCATGAATTAGATTAGATGAGTAAGGTATGAAGTTTACTTTTTTAGCACCGCTAGGAGTCACTTTGGGCAAAATGGCATATGGCATCTTTTCCACTTTGTAACTAGCAAGGCACTCCAGAATAAAGCTTTTATAAGGATTCTGCAAATAAAGCATAACAAACACATTTAGAACATCAACAAGGGAAAGACAGAAAAATGTGAATTAATTTGAATGTGACTGGTCGTTCTGAACTGAACTGAGCTTTCTATGTAACAATCCCATATGCCTCCAGATGAGGGCAGTATTGTTTCACTGAATCCCAGTGTTTCAGTCTGGCTTTGCTTCTCTCAAAACCCCTTTGACATTCCAATCCGCTGAGCTCTCAGGATTTCTCCTAATGTATTTTCAATGCACTCACTTATAAACTTTGTTTTGGCTAGAACTGCAGAGAGCATGTAAGGCGTCTCTCAAAAGAGCTCCTGTTTGGAGATATCATCTGACTCGCTTTAACATACATGAACAGACATTTACAAACTCTGTTAGCTCACTTAGTAGTGACCACGCCACACACAGCCAGACTATATATTAAGAACTTGGATATTTAATCAGTGTAATCGTGGAACAGACAGGTCAGCAAGTTTTTTTTTTAAGACTTTGGAGTCTGAAATTTGGCTGTGTGAAAGCTTCTACATGCCACGCTTTGCTTTTATAGCAGTATTAGTAATAATCTAGAGAAGACAGCTTTGGCATCAAGGTTTTCCACTCACCTCCATGAATGTTTCTGCCCAGATTCGTGAGCGAACATGAAGTATGGCACTAGTCCCTCGCTCCAGCAGGCCAACGTTACACGTTAGAGTCCAGCAATCCACACTTGAGCAAGACTAACACATCAGAAAAACAAAGAAAATAGAGAGTTAATAATGATCAGTTTATAGAATCAACATAATGAAATTTACAGAAGTATTTCATCACACTGCATGTTAGCTCCTGCCACAACTCCTTCTGCGGTCATTCAAATAAACAAATGACACTGCAATGTAATGACGCCATAAAAGATGTGCTCTTTAAACAAACATAGATCATGTGAATTAAATTTCCTGCTAGAAATAAATAAAATCACCATAAAAGCATGCCAGCCTGTCAACTGGGATACAAGCATTAATTAAAAACCCAAAAATAAATATGAATGTGAAGTTCCGGATGGAGAGATGGGACCATGAGACAGACGTTAGTGTCACGAGCCAACGGCGATGACAAAAGACCTAATGTTAACATCTTGTGCATCGACTGCTTTAAATTAGTAGGAATTCACTGGTAGAGTCACAGGACTGTAAAACCCTGCCTACAGTCGCCTAAAGCCAAATTCCAACCCTCCAATGCAATAACATTTAGCTCCCTGGTTTTTACAAGCTGTACATTACCACATTCGTCATCGGATCCCTGTAACGTGACATTCTTTTCATTAGGAGGGTGAGAAAACAATGATCACAGAACATACAAAATTCCACTTCAACGTTTGGGGTCTTCAGGAGTTTTGTGTTTACAACTCTTACTATTGTACTTCATATATATATAAATAAATAAATATTTAAATTATGTAATATTACAAAATTGAATAAAAAAATTGATATATATAAAAAATATATAAGAATAAAATTATTTGCCAATGAGATGAGAAAAATAAATAATATGTTATTATATTATACATGTTATATGTTATATTTTATATTATATGCAAACAAGTTCAAGTTTGCTTCAGGTAAAATTTTATCTTGTTAAGGAACATTCATGATTGTCTCAGGTGTATATCATCTTATCCTAGTCAAGAGATGTCAAACCTAGGAGTCCTGTAACACATCTTCACTGTTCACTAGGTCATGTCAACAGTCAAACTACTGTTCTCCCTCACCAAAATAAGCACAAGGGAGCAGGCCGAAGAAATAAATAGGCGTCTAGGAACACGTCATCAAGCAAGAGATGATAAATGTGGGTGATTGAGCGCAACAGGCGACAAAGCCCTCTTTCATTTGATCAGGTACAGAGCAAGGATGAGAGCTATGTAACTACAGCTGCACTACACAATCAACTGCTGTCTGAGAGAAGTGGTAGCTGAAGCGGTTAATGACGCAGAGAAGAACGGGAAATTACAGGGTAGAGCGAGGACATTTCAATAGACCCATCACTTTGGAGAGTAATAAGGTCATTAATGTTCTATCACATGGTCACGCACATACGCAAGCGCACAAAAACACTCACATACACCTAAATCAACCAAGCAAAACATCTTTAATGGCAGCCAATCAGTCACAGCAGATCTTTGGCCCTGTATGACTTGACCTACACTAGTGAACCAAAAGTCTTAAGGCATCTGAGGTCATGAGAAAGCTGAATTAGATGTGTTTGTTCAACATTTGAATTTTACCCAACGCAAATGACTCTTGTTGACCTTTCTGCTGACAGGACTCGGTAACCGTGTTCCAAAATCTAGTGAGCAGGGTACTTTAAGGCATCATAGGTGCATTCTGGATGCAAAGCCTGTTCCAAAATGTATGTATCATAATTACTCAGAGTTCTGGCCAAATTTAAAAGCATTATTGCATGTGTCATTCAGGGTGAATGTAATCCCAGAATGCATTTATCTCAAAATTTTACCACCATTTTGGATTATATATAGCTATATTTAATTAACACAGAGCCCCTAAAGGGACATGACGGAAAAAAAAAAATAAGATTTTGCATTCTTTTCCATTCCATTTTTCCCTGAGCAACTTTCCATTTGTTCTCAAAACTTTGCATTTGTACAAAAAACTTTTAAATTCCCCCTGAGATACTTTGCATTCATTCTCAAAACTTCTGCGTTCCCACAAGAAACTTTGTGTTTGCTCACAAAAGTTTGAAATACAGCTTCAAATCATTTCCATTACCAGTTTTGTATTCGCTCGCAAAAGTTTCTCAGGGGAACACAAACATTTTGCAAGAAAATGCAAAAGTAATGAAATATAGTTTTTCCTCCCACCTCATATTATTTACATCACCAGTTTTTGAAACAGAATACAAAACTTTCTTGGAGGAATGCTTTCGCTTTCTTGTGAGTGAATAATTTTTCCTCTCATCTCATTTCTTTCCATTCATATTGACCATTTTAACCAATATTTATGTGGGCTATGTATGTTTTTGCATATTAGAGTTCCCCCTTAGCTGAAAAGACCCATTTGAACCAACCTAAGCTGGTTTGCTGGTTTAGCTGTCTTAAGATGGTCTCTAGGCATGGCCAAGAAGGTGTCTAAAACCAGCCAACAGACCAGCCTGACCAAACTAGTAGGCCAACTTATACCAACAAACCAGTTTGTGCTGGTTTAAGATGTTTTTGCAGGGTTTTTCCATTAGTTTAGCAACAAGCGAACCTCACACTCTACTGTAATTAATTGCTAGGAATTGCTGATTGGATTGAGATACTGCCTGTGCAGAGTCTTTCAAATCATGAGCTTCCATTTCAGATGATGTTGTCTCTATGTAAGCACAGAGCAAATGTTTCACTCACTTTCTTAATGTGTTTTGACTTTTTCATAACCCCCCCTTCACTTTCAAGAAATCTCACCAGATCGGTCAGCTGAGACAGCTCGCCCTTGTGCGTTTCCCTCTTCTCGATGTGGTGTTCGTGCACCGCGTCTCGTAAAGGAGGCTGCTCTGTAGAAGACTGCTGGAGCTACAGAGAGAGAGAGGGGAAAGGGAACAGAACATTGAGTGGAAACTCACCACCCTTTTGGACATTTGTGGACTCTGACATCACGGTTCAGTCTGTACTGACACCCTCTGACTCAACACGGACATTCATCCGTGAGCTCAATGGGAGGGACACGTTGTGCAGATCGCGAGGGGCATTTTGCAACAGATGTCTGAACTTCTCCATTGTGTAGACCCATCCACTCCTCAAAACCAAGAAACACACCCTAAACGGCATGAGAAACTGAACAAACAACCACTTAGGGGAGAAATTCTGCAGAATTCCAGATGTAACAGCAGTTTTGTGTTACAAAGACTTGGTGATGCTGTCCATCAGATAGTCCAAAATAGAGAGGGGTATACAAACCATTATAACTTCTAGCATAATCATTAGATGTTTAGATTAATTATTCTTTTATAACATGTGACCCACACTTTTGTATAAACCTAGAGTGAGATAGAGAGAGATGTTGTAGAGGAGTCTTTTAAAAAGAGGTCTGATTGAGCTGATGGCTGTGTTTATATGGACAGCAGTGGGACGTGAAGCATGAAGGGGAGTAGATTGAGATGAGAGTATGACAGGAGGATCAAAGGCTGGTTTAATGCCCTTGGGTGGGGCTGTATGAGGGACAGGGTGGGCTCTAAGAAAGGACATATTAGGAAATATGGATGGATGGATGGGTGGTGTGTGCATGTGTTGGGCATATGTATCCGCCTGAACGTCTTCCTCGTACCACAGTCAGCGGAAGTGAGAAAAAGGTGTTTATTACGTTTGAAATATGGATATTTATCTTTCAAAAACGCATGGATTCGCTACAGGGGCCTTTATTCACCCCCTGGAGCCGTGTGAGGCACGTTTTATTACGGATGCGCGCACTTTATTTCACGTCTTCCGAACTGGATCCAGCAAACACCCATGTATCCCCATTGAAAGGCTTGGAGGGGCCAGGACAATTTTTAATATAACTCAGATTAGATTCGTCTGAAAGAAGAAAGTCATATACACCTAGGATGCTTCAAAGGTGAGTAAAACACAGCCTAATTTTCATTTTTGGGTGAACTAACCCTTTAAGTTTAAATTTAGGTTGTCATCAACAAGCTCTGCTCCCTTTAAGAGCTCATGATGTTCTAATGGACATCTGTTGTTTCCTCACATGACTGCATGTGAGTCTCCCATCTCTGTCTTCACAGCAGAAATTACAACAGTTTCACATCCCTGTAAGAATAAATTTCTAATAACCTATCAAGAATATGTCTGGCTCATTTTTCAGCGATACGTTTTTAATGAAGAAAACTAAGCATATTTTAATTCAGTCAAGGCTTTTTACATTACATTATTTTCATTACAATTAGGCACATTTTCTCTTCAAATATTATTATAATGCGCTTGAACATTTATTATATAAATGTGCTTGAACACACACACATACATATATATATATATATATATATACACATATACATATACATATATATATATATATATATATATATATATATATATATATATATATATCAAAGTGAAAGTCTGCTTTATTGTCAATTCTGCCACATGTACAGCACATACATACAGAGAATTGAATTTGCGTGACTCTCAGACCCATGGTGCATACAGTTAACAATAAACACTAACAGTAGACGTATATATATATATATATATATATATATATATATATATATATATATATATATATATATATATATATATATATATATATATATATAATGTAATAATTTTTACAATTGAATACAATTACTTTATTTGCATTAAAATTAGCATTAGCATATACATATATTCTTAATTACAAATCACATACATTTCTTCACACAATTTTATGCACATAATATTTTTTAATGTCACTATGTAATTACATGTAATGGTCCTAAAAATAAGATTCCTTTTATTTGAAGCAAAATACATTAATAATAATAATAATAATAATAATAATAATAATAATAATAATAATAATAATAATAATAATAATAATAATAATAATAATAATTTAGATATTATGATGATATTTATATAACATTATATTATATCAAATTAAAGTAAAAACTATTTTCCTCTTTTTTCATTATGGGTTAAATGTGACCCAGACAAGTTCACCCATAAACAGTGCTTTAAAAGAAAAGCCTCACAGATCAAAGTCAAAGTCATTCACATAATGACAGAAAGCACCCCAGTCTTAATTATTTTATCAGTCCATACTCTGATTAAATCTCTGCCCTGCAGTTAACCCACAGCATCTTACCTTGAGGTTCAAGGGGTTGACTATGTTGTGGGTGGTGCAGTTAACAGGGCCCTCCGTTGTGACCTCCAGCGGGTAAATGAACCTGTTACTTTGAAGCTTCATGGGGCATTTGAGCTGCAGTAGAGTATGACTGATGCGGCTCGGCCCGTTGTTCACCAACTGAGAGAGAGAAACAGACAGAGAAATAGAGAGAGATATGAATCAAGTCTATGTTATGTCATCATAAACCCTCTCAAATCCTTTGGTTTAAAATCATGATTGCTACTTTGTCATTTTCACGATTACATCATCACAACAACAGGATTAAATCATGTTGTCAAAGTAACTTCACAGGTGTTTCTGTACTCTCTGGTCATCATAAAAGGATGGCTTGATGCCTTGTGCTATTTTAGGACCTCTGTGTAACTTTTGGAGATTCTCCATGACAACCTCTACATGTGCAAGTATTTGCATGACTCATCAGCAAAACCCTAGCAGAAAGTATGTGTCATATAAAGAAACCAAACTGCAAGCAGCAATTAGCGGAACTGACCAACATGAAATGGACTTAGTGACTTCTGTGTTAATACAAAATTAAATAAAATAAAAAAATCTCTGACTGGACAATGCATCACAAATTGCAAGCGAACACATTTTCAATGAAGAAACAACTTTTAACTGTCTATGGTGCTGCATTGACAGCCTATCTTATTTCTGCTTATAAAAAGTTTAAATATATAAATATGAATGAATGAATGAATGCTGTTTAACAAGAAGTTCATGAAAAGAAGGTTTTACTAAAACTATTTAAACTCTCTAGTTCAAAAAAGCAGGCAGGGCTAACATTTAAAACATTGCAAATTTAACTGCTAGTTGCTAGGCAACTATACATCCCATAATTACACCATAGAGATTTATAGCTTATATCAGTGACAGGCCTCTCTGACTTCAAGTCCTACTGAAGGACTCAGACAAGGTCTTTACCTCGTAAGTGTGCTGGACGGAGGGTCCGACATCCCGTTCAACCATCACATTCTTGGTCAACTTCCAGTTCGGTGGGGGAAAGAAGACCTTGTCTGGTCGGGAGACACTGTAAAATGAGAGATAAAGAGAGACGGGAAAATGAGAAAGTGAAGGAACAGGGAGAGCTTCCTAGTGAGAGTTCCAGAAGAGCAGTGGTCTTGTGAAGTGCTTGTAAATGGGTTCTGCATGTGAACTCACCCCTGTAGAATAACATCTGATCGGACCACCACCTCCAACTTGTAGGGGACAACTTCACTCTGGGAGTTATTCTCATTCTTACTGCAGATGGAGAGATGGAGAGTTTTATTAAAGAGCATACTAAGGCCTCTTTAACGGCATGTGCAACTAACCAAACCATATATTAAAGATGCATGATATATCAGGAACCATAAGAGTCTCACTTATAATTAAAAATTTATATGATGGCCAATATAAAAACATTTTTAAATAAATAAATAGATAGATAAACAAACAAACAAACAAACAAATAAAAAAAATCAATACATACATACATTTTTGTATAGGCAATCATATATTTTTTAAATATTAATAAAATGTGTATTTCTTTATATAAGATTTCCTTTTTATATATTTCTTTATACATTTATAAGTAAATATCTTTTTCCCCAATTCAAACAGTGATCTTGGTTACACTTTATTTTAAGGTGTCCTTGTTACAGTGTAATTTTATACATCTAAGTACCGAGTAATGTTAATTAACTACATGTACTTACTATATGGTCAGGATTAGGATTAGGGTTTGGCTTAGGGTTACTTGCATGTAATTATGCATAATTTATTGTTATTATAATACTAAGTACATGTAACATGAGTAACAAGGACACCTTAAAATAAAGTGTTACCGTGATCTTTTACTATGCAAAAGTACTAAGCAGTTATTCATGTTTGCTACAATATAGTTTAATTGTCTGTAGATAGTGTAAATGTCTATTTTAAAAAACACAAAAGTAAAACACAATACAAAAAAACAACAAAACCAAATAAATAAAACAAACCAAAACAACTCAACAAAACAAAACAACACACAAAACAAAACAAAAAAACAAAAAGCAAAATGAAACACAACGAAACAACAAAGCAAAGCAAAGCAAAACAAACAAAAAAAAAAAACATTAAAGCTGTGTGTATTGGTTTTAAGTTTCATACCTACGGATCTGTAGGTCAAACTGCACAAATTTGTGTGTGTCCTTGAGACGTGGTACTGTGAATCTCAGTCCAGCCCACAACTGAAAATAAAACAATTTATTTAAAATAAATCCAAGCTCACTTCCTACAAGTACATATACAAGCACATTTTATTCATTTATTCATTCATTTATACAACCCAAAAATGAGAGAAATACAAGCAGTTTCTCATAAAGGAGCCAACGTTATTAGCAGTGCCACAACAGCAGTACTGAATTTCAGCTTTCCAAGAATTACACCAGAGAATTCTCTAAAACATACAAAACACAAATCCCCCATAATGCACTACCATAGCAACGGAATGGATGTTAAGGTTGGTGGAATGTTCCTTTCCTGTATTCCTTCCAAAAAACACAAGTGGAAACACTAAAACGTATCCTCTCTCATTCATCTTAGTGATGTCATGTTTAGGTGCACTGTCAAAAGCACTCCACTTAGTTACTGCCCTAAAATGCTGAAGTCACCTACCCAACCAAGACTGCATGGGAGTTCCAGCCTCCCTTTTATAATTGTGGTTTTATGCTCCCACCGCACTCACATAAACTCTGGCAAAACGACCCCATACGAGCGGCTCTCAGCACTCAGCGTGTGAGAGTTCGGGTGTGGGTGTCCGTGCAAGTGTGCGTGGGGGTAGATGTAATTTCTGAATTTCTCATTGCATGAGATACTATTATAGATACAGGCCAGTTGTTATGAGGAACCTCTTAGGTGGTCCTGGAATCCAAAAATAATAGCGTTAATAATAAAATTGCTGAATAAAACAACCAAATAACCTGCCCTGAACTAATGAGAGCAGCTGACTAAAAAACAGACGGGTGTCTGGAAACACATATTGATAAGGAGCAGTTTGAACAGTCACTCAATTATACTCCATCTCTGCAAACACATTAAAAAAAACACAGATCCCTCCACCTCCACACAGTGGCATTTTGGAGAGGGGAACTCCACTCTCTAAGGGGGTAGAGCCAAAATGACTGTCACTTCCACCATCACTGGTGGGAACTTCCTGCCTGTCCAAACATGATCCAACACAGCCCCTTAACAAGCCCCCCAGACAGCACTACAAGCTGACTAACACAGGTTAGATGACTAATAAAGGTTGTGTGACTAAGAGGACATAATTATGGTTGCTGGAGATCTGTTTTTTAAAATGCTAGTTGTCAGTAATCAGAATTTCCATGATTTTTCCAGTCCTTTGTGAAAACTGGAAAAGGATAACTGGATAACTATAAATTATTTTATAGCGATTACACACAAAAAAAACTATTTCTAGCCAAGGAAAAAAAAAAAAAAAAAAAAAAAAAAAAAAAAATGTATGAGTTGAGCTTAACTATAACTACATACAGTACACTGCCATTCAAAAGTTTGGGATCAGTAAGATTTGTAATATTTTTCTTACGCTCATCAAGGCTGTATCTATTTGATCAAATTTACAGAAAAATATGTAATTTTGTGAAATATTATTGTAATTTAAAATAACACAGTTTTCTATTTTAATATACTTTAAAATATAATTTATTCCTGTGAAGCAAAGTTGAATTTTCAGCATCATTACTCCAGTCTTTAGTGCCACATGACCCTTCAGAAATCATTCTAATATGCTGAAATTGTGTGTTACAATATACACTACTAAGTTTTGGGTAAGTAATTTTTTCTTCTTTTAAGAAATTAATACTTTTATTAAGCACGGAGTTAAATGGATATAAAGTGATAGTAAATATTGTTAGAAAAGATTTCTATTTTGAATAAATGCTGTTCTTTTTCAAATAAAAAAGTACCACAGGTTCCAAAAAATATTAAGCAGCACATCAGTTTAAACACTGATTATAAATCAGCATATCAGAATGATTTCTGAAGGATCATGTGACACTAAAGACTGGAGTAATGGCTGATGAAAATTCAGTGCTGCGTCACAGAAATAAATTGTATTTTCAAGTATATTAAAATAGGAAACCATTATTAGAAATTGCAATAATATTTCACAATATTACTGTTTTTTTTCTATCAAATAAATACAGCCTTGGTGAGCATAAGAGACTCCAATAAAAAAAAAAACATGAAAAAATCTTCCTAATCCCAAACTTTTGAACAGCAGTGTATACTATAAAATAGAACAATAGATCGATAGATTTATAGATTGAGATACAGAAATGTACTTTTCCATGACATCATAAGATTCTACTAATTTCTATGACTGTTCAAATCACAATTTTAAAATTGGGAAAGCAGTAAGATTCATTTCACTTGATCAAAATTGTTTTTAAATCAGCTTTATATGAATCCTCAAGTCACTCAAGTGTGTAAATAACTACAAACAGAAAGAAGAGTGTTAGGCGCTTACGCTAGTGCCTGATTTCATGGGGTTCCCCAGGTCACAGCTGAGATAACGGGTCTGATTTTCCATCTCATAACTGCAGGTCAGTTGGGTCAGGCTCTGTCCAGAGAAATAGAGAAAAAGACCAGTAAATTTTGGGAAACACACACACAGAGCGATAACTCATATCCCTGACTCATGTCTTGACCTGCTTAGACCAGTTGTGGTACTACTGCTGAATGTTACATTTTTGCGCTAAATTATCCCTACACAGGGTTAGGGTTAAAAAAAGTACAAGTAATTCATTAAAACAGGCATTAGCCCACCCCTTCTTAAAATGTAAAGCAATCTATATTTTTGCCTCACTACAGGATTTCTCATCACATGTCTCCATTAATAAAAAACACGTCGTCTCTGGAGTATCAAAGTAACAGAACAAAGGTTTTTTCTCAGCTGAAACGCTGAACACATGTAGGAGTTAATGGACGGGGTCTGGCACACGTCCGGGTAATAGGCAGCACCTGGAGGGAGGGTCTCCATATCTCACCTCGTTATTGCGGGCTATTCCGCTGTAGTCGGCCTCTGGTGGCAAGACCACATACAGCTCGGCTTCGTAAGCTCCGCCTCCATCGTTCTTTGCGTTGAAAGTCAGGGTCAGAGAGTTGTCATCGCCCATGTACACTTCCTTCCTGTCCCTGCAGAACCAAAACATGGACAAAACATAAAACTCATGCATCGGTGGCTAATTTACTTTCTATAGAGTCAAGCAAATATACAAATTTTACTTTCAGAAACAAACAGTTTAAATCAATGCATTAACAAGCACTGGCCATTTAAAAACTGTGCAGCTGTTAAGTATTAAGCACAGGACATTGACCGTATGTAATTCTGCTGATCTAGCAATAAAATGTCACTCAGATCTTTCCAACAGGAAGCCTTTCCTCCTGCATTGTACACACATTTCCTATTAAAAACCCCTAATTTCCATTGTAGCTATAAAGTTCAACATGCAACGACAATGACTATGAAACATTCCGCAATGTTCCCACTTTTCTATTCGTTTGTGTTCCCTCCCCCCTTTCTTTTCTCTCTACATCTCAGACACAATGAGAAATTCCATGCGAGGGCCACACAGACGCTTCCAATTACCGCCTGGCCTCGTAAAGCCATGCTGGGGAAGCGGCACGTACTGAATTCAAACGCTAGCACTCGGCTGGTGGGGTCTCAAACCTAGGTGGAAGCCAGCGCTTGCTGTACTTTCATAACAAACCCCTCCAGATGGCACATATGAGGTTGGGTTCATGTCACAAGAAGGTCAAGATTTGCATTAAATGGCTAATCAAAATAAATATAAAGATCCTTACAACAAATTAACACCGGTAAGTTCTAATAAATCACATGGAAATGATTTAGTATACAAGTTAATTTGACTGAAACCTGGACCCGGGAAGCAGATGCTGACAGCGGTTCTAAAGAATACCCATGTTGTCCAAGGCATCGCTGATGTATTTTCACATTTTCTCCTAAAGAATAACCCCTTGAGTGAATTTCCAAGAGATGCTATTCCCTCTGCTTGTTGAATGACAAGAAAATCCAAATCACTCTGTGGAGAAAATTAATACCCTCCACAGTTTAATAAAAATGTGACCTAAGACAAACGCAACAAATCTGTAAGGTTTTTGGTAAGGCAGTCGAAGAATAACAACAGATACAAACAAATCTGTGTATAAAAGAGAGAGAAAATACCCACAGATTTTACAAATCAACTGCAGGAAACTGCCGTTGTAACTGCAGGGAAAAGGGGCCACAGTGATTTCCAAGGCCCAAATTTTCCAAATTTATCTGCTTCATCTATGCAGTTTTTTTTTCCCCCACAAGCCAAGTCAGCCAATCCCAGCACCTGTTGCATAGCCCTCCTTCCTGTTTTTTTCCTGTGTATCTATGCATGTGTGTGTGTGTGTGTCACTAATCTCACCTGGGAACACTATGTCAAACTTTCTAAAAGCTGTGACTCATCATGTATATTTATCCAAATATCTAATCTAAACAGTAGCTGGAATATCCATTACTTATTTCTCATGCCTAAAATAGTTTTACTTTATACGTGACTTTATTACAAACTTTGCAAAAGGCACACTAAACCCTAGGCTTTTATTTCTTTTTTGCATTCCTAGCTAATCATCTTACCCGTGCACAGAGAGTTTCAGTTCAGGGACGCAGATGTTGTCCTCTCCACAGTCCAATAAAATCTGGGCCTAGAACACAAGCCAGAAAAAAATTAAGGTAAGTTACTGAGAGATTATAGTCATCAATTTGCAACCCATTTTAGTTTCAGACTCAACTTATTTGAGTGAAACAGGAAATTATAAGCGAAAATGAATCTCCTGGGACCTGATTTTATATTTCAGGAATTGATTGGATGGTGAAAAGTGGGCATTACATACCAAAATGAAGCCAGAAAGATCTACAGTTATATGCAAATAGACTTTTTTTAAATTCATGACAAGAATGTTTTTAATTTCTGAATTAAAATAAAAAAATAAAATATATAAATAAAATAAATTAATAATTAAAATTCAGCAAAAAATAAAAAATAAATCAATAATAATATTTTTAGAGAACTTACATGCATAAACAAACAAACATATAATTTATAATAAGACCAGGAATGCACCTTTGGAAAGTAAACAGGGTCAATTTCAATTTCTTGTTGATTTAAAGGGTAAAAATAGAAAGTTAGCCATTCATTTATGAACAATTTGATCTAAAAAAGAAGCTGTCTGAGATTCTCCATTCATTTTCTTAATCATACTCAGGATACCTCCTGCAATCCAGTCTCTCTAATGTCATTCAGGCATCATCACCCTATAATAAGCACACTTTTAGTCACACTTCCCATAACCAGTATCCCAGCTAAACATCTCTAGGCAGTTTACACAGAAAAAAAATCCAATAAGCCTTCACGTATTTACAAGTTCCCATGAAACTTCAAACTACTTGCACTATGAAACAGCTTTTTTCAAAAATCCAAGCAAACCACTCATAAGATATTTGTAAACAACAGACAGCAGCGGCCGGCTGTATTATAAACAGTGCATTCAGTTAGGTCAAGTGTTAGCGCATGACCATGTAAAATTCAGAGAATATTGACGCCTAATACATTACCGAACAAAATGAATATAAACATTACCATTTACAATGGTAAACATCACTCTTCAGCCTAAAAAATCCAAGGTTTTAGTGGTAAACACTGCTGAATGAATTCTGGGTTGAAGAGCAGATGTGTACAGGCTTCAAAAAACATATAGAGCTCACTTGAAGGGATAAAGAGCTATGGTTGTACCCATAAGGCTGTTCTATATGCCACCAACATCCACATCAGAGGCTGCCGACCCTGAACCGCATGCTAGCTGCACGCGACACCACCCAACTCTCACCACACACACAAATATAAATATATATCACAAAGTACACACACATTAATGAGAGAGAATCTATATACAATTTATGAATGACTCTAAGACATAAAGAAAAGGGGAAAGTGGTGCCGCGGCTAATTCCTACCACCTGACATGTGCGAGGATGATGCAACATGACGATGAGGATAAGAAAATAGAATAGGGAGATTAGAAATGGCAAAGTGGCTTCCCTGTAATTAGCAGTTGCTGAGCTCTAATTACAACCGATGAGGGCGGCCACCCCTTTCCATAGCTCTGTATCGGGCCGCTCCAGACCTCCTGGAGAGGGTTGTTTGGGTTCATTGGAGCAACCAAACAATTAGAAGCCCAAGCGGAGATACAAGAGAGGGTGACATGTGCATATGTCCAAGCTGATCCACAGCCAAAACCACCATAAAGTGTTTACGGAAGTATCAAGGTCTGCAAACAGCATGATTGGGTCAGCAAACTGGAGGGCGCCAAGCGGGATCACTAACAACATTTATAAAAGGAGGTCCAAAACATCTCGATCTAAAGGCAAGACAAATGCAGAGCCTCACACCTATAGTCCCATGAAAATAAAGACCACAAATAAGCTTTTTATTAATTTATTCCATTAATTCTTGAAAAAAAGTCTTTAGCAGTTTGACAATTCTTTTTTTATTAGAAAATAATACAAATAATAATAAAAATAATATTACTTTTCATTATTGTTAGAAATTGCTGTAAATAGTGTATTTTTATGTAATATTTATACTCTATAAAATATATTGTGGTACCAACATTATCATCATCATTATTATTATTATTAATAATTTTTATTGGCTTAAACACTTTGGATATTTACATAATATTTAAAAATATAAAAACATCAATAATAATATTTTCCACTGAATTACTAGAATATTGTGGATATTTTATATATTTGTACTCTATAAAAATATATGTAACTAAAAATAATAGGGTAAGAATAAGAAGAAGAATTTATTATTATTACAAAATTATTTTTTTGTGTAATTTAAAACAGTATAAAACCAATGTGAACACAAAGTCTATTGTGACCCTGGACCACAAAACCAGTCATAAGGGTTAATTTTTTGAAATTGAGATTTATAAATCATCTGAAAGGTGAATAAATAAGCTTATCATTGATGTATGGTTTGTTAGGATATGACAAGATTTGGCCGAGATACAGCTATTTGAAAATCTGGAATCTGAGAGTGCAAAACAATCAAAATATTGAGAAATCGCCTTTAAATTTGTGCAAATGAAGTTCTTAGTAATGCATATTACTAATCAAAAATTAAGTTTTGATATATTTACAGTAGGAGATTTACAAAATATCTTCATGGAACATGATCTTTACTTTTGGCTATTGCTACAAATACACCCATGCTACTTATGACTGGTTTTGTGGTCCAGGGTCACAATTTCTAAAAACTTGGCACATGTGTTTTAAACTAGGTTTTTAAATGATTTTCCCCTTCCTTTATAATGGACACTCTCATTTATCATGAATAAAAGGGCTTCCACTTAGTTTTTTGGCTTGAATAAGCCAGAGTTTTAGAAGATCATTCCATCTACAATGTTTTCAAGCCCTCTGATTAGAATGTTTCTGCATATGGTCAGTGTGGCCCATGTGTTTGGCACGGTCTCAATAACTACTGAGAGAAAACTGCCACCCAAAAAGCTAAACCTAAACAGACAGCATATGGCCTGCGAGAACCTGCCCGGAAAAAAACAGAAATCTATTAACCCTCTATACACGCACACACTTCTACAGTGGAGTTTCCACTAAGCCCAGAAAGCTACTCCTGGTGGGACAGTGAAAAGTTCTGTGCCGTACACGCTACACATTTCCTTCAGCTCTCAAATGGCTTTCCAGACAATTTGGAGAACATCCCAGATGTATGTTTTGAAAATCTCTTCATAAAGGAGGAGAAGAACTTACCACTCCATGCAAAACCTCAGTTTGCTCACATAAAGCATAGTAGGATATCTGCAGCAGCAGATGTACGTACTTTCTGTTCGATGAGCTCCGCTGTCTGGTAGTTGAGGATGGGCCGCAGGCCGTATCTGTCTGCCGCGGCTTGAGGGTTTAGGCCGAAGCTGAGCGCAACGAAGATGGGCGACAGCTTATCCCTGAAGTCCTTCTCATCCTACACTCCAACAGAGAGGAAAACAGAGCGGGAGTTTGTGAGAAAAGTCAGAAAGCAGGCCAAAACGACACTCTTGGCGTCTGAAGTCACACTTATCTTACTTATCTTCAATTTTAACACTTATTTTGTACCAAGAAATGGAAAACTAACTCACTAAAATGATACAGGTAATTTTTCCCCTCAATGTTTCCAATGGTTAGCCCCACCTACTCTTTATTCTCAATGGCTCACAATCCCCTTCCACATAAAATGTACATTTTATGAATATTTTATGAATATTTTATGAATGCTACATGATATTACATCATTTTATATCCAATTTTTATACACTCATTGTTTTGCAAGTTACATGAAAGCCCTAATTATAGGTTAATTATAGTTTATGATAATTATAGTCCAAAGTCAAGTCTTGAATCTATGCATTCAAGTCTAGAGTAAGAAGTCGAAGTCAAGTCACAAACCATCAAATTTAAACCTCAAGTCCAAGTCATACGACTCAAATCCACAATCCTGCTTTTTAGTGCACCATTAATGTCCCACTTTTGTAGGTAATCTGGGGTCAAACTCACCCGCAAGAAGATCTTGGTGTCACTGCAGACTCTGGCTCCATTTGGAACAGTCAGAGTCCTCTGCAGAGCGGGAAGCTGGGTGTCTAAAAACAGTGCCCTCCGTACGGCCCCCTTCTGCTGCTGCTTCAGCCGGTCCAGCTGAACTTCAACATTAAACTCTACAACACACACCCATTGTCAGATATATTTAGAAATGTTTTGGGCATGATGCCTTCACGTTGGCTCCGGCATACAGGTGCAGGATGGAGCCAAGCTGACACAGCATTAAATCTCAAAGCCTACTGGCCAGATCTGAACTTTGTGCTTTGGCAAGAGTGAAGACTTCTTCCAAACATTTAGTTTTTATCATTATCCAACACCTGAAGAGAATGACTATAAGAAATGCCATAATGCTTTTGATGGAAAGGCGTGAGGGCATGAAGGAATTTGTATGCCGTTCAGATGTATGTTGGGCACCTGTGCTCAGTTTTCTGAGCGTGTGCAGTAGGTGTTATTCTTCGCACATAGTCTAGGCCTCTAATGGCAGGGCATATGGTGCTATCATTAGCTCAGGGGGGAAAAGAGGGAAGTAATTACTGAATAAATGCATTGTAAATGTTGTGTATGGACAAAGAGAGGCTTATGGATGGAATGGGAAACATGAAGGCTCTGTTAGATGCCAAAAAACATATTTATTTTAGGTTGTGAGGAAAATTAAGTAAAAATAAATCCTAGAATAACTGATCGCCACAATGCGCAGGTGATTGTTAGGGTGTGACTAGTGTTCTGGGTGGTTGCTTATTTAAAAAGGTATACTATTTGCAAAGGTGATCAATAGGTGGGTAAACAGGAGCAGATGTGGCTTACCGAGATGATTTGGTAGGTGCTTCCCATTGGCTGAGAGGCAAAAGCTCAGGTTGACACTGTAAGAAGCAGAGCAGACAAATGATGAAAGATGAAGGGGATTTATTACAATGATGCATTGGAAACACATTGGTTGCATCTCTTTGTCTATGAAATATTTGCTATTATTGTTTCCTTAGGCTATAACGCTTGACAGCTCGAAGGAAGGATGACTACAGCACACAATCACACAACACATGCGAAGATGTTTTTCAAACAAGACACTTAAAGATCATGTGTGTGCTGGAAACTGATGTAATGTACAATACTGTTTCTGAAAGACGTCTCATGTTCACCAAGGCTGGATTTATTTGATCAAAAATATAGTAAAAACAGCAATATTATGGAATATTATTACAATTTTTAAAAACTTCATCAGTCATTGCTCCAGTCTTCAGTGTCACATGATGAAAATAGGCTGATCAAGAAAATTTTAAAAGTCTGAATGACAGTTTAAAGAATGAAAGAAAATGTTTTAGAAAGAACTGAAAAAGTTTCCAAAAAAAGAAGAAAAAGTAACAAAAGAAAGAAGAATCCAAAAAAAAACACAAAACATACAAAAGAAACAAGACACAGAAGGGGAAGAGAGAAAGACTGAAGAAAAAAAACAAGAAAAATCACAATCCAGGCTACTTTTGACCTGTGCAATAAACGCACTGTGTTCCCATGTGTGTTTCTAAGCCTCAGTATACGTGTGTGTGTGTGTGTGTGTGTGTGTGTGTGTGTGCTCACATGCATGTGCAGCTCAGTGCGTCCTGATGTTTCCCAGCTGTGTTCCACCACTAAACAATATCTCATTCAAAGCCACTGCTAGATCCCTTTCTCCCTCTCTCTCTCTCTCTCTCTCTAATTTCTCCCAAAAGCCTGTGTCTAGGCAACGACTTGTAATCAACACATACGTATCCAAACTTTCCCTGTATAAAACAGAACAGGCGGAGACAGACATTTCACGTCAGAGAAAGACCAGCCCAGCGGAGTTTCCTTTCCCTCCACAGATAGGACACATATTTCAATAATGCACATCATGGAGTTGGGAAAAGGGCATTTCATGCTTTTCGCCACCTTCTTGGCTCACACTCAACCAGCATAGCATGTCCAAACCGTTTGGAAAAGCCTTCACTGACAGCATAACTACACTCTTCCATATGTCCTGCCTGACATACAAAGCCCAACTGTGAATGTAATGAAGTAAGCTTAATTTACTAAATTAGATTTTTAAAATTCCTACATAAGTGCACTTCAATGCCGCTTAAATTAGGTTAAATGTGAAAGATCTTTTTCCATATTATGGCATGTTGAATGTTTAGGATTTGGATAAACAGTCTAATAAAATCTATTTACTGCTTTGAACCAGGAATTCAACAAATTCTTGCTGATACAAGATGGCAGACATACCAGGATACATGCAGAGTTTCATTCCCACGGCTTATGGTGCAAAATTTCTCTTCAGGATTAATCATAGTCGGATAGACAGTCAAGGTAGCACTAGTGTTCACAATAGGACGAGACCTAGAAATGACATAACATCCAAAAATATTTAGTCTGCACTCAAAGGCATTTTAAATAGCTTTTTGATTAAAATTTAAATAGGATATACTGAAGTCGGTAAGACTTTTTTTGAATCCTCTTATGCTCACAAAGGCAGCATTTAATAGATCAAAAATACAGTAAAAATAGTAATATTGTGAAACATTATTGCAATTTTAAATATTTAGTTTAACATATTTTAAAAGATAATTTATTCTTGTGATAGTAAATCTAAATTTACTCCAGCAGCCATTACTCCATTCTTCATGCCTGTGACTGACCTGTAAAGAACAGCAGTGTCTGCACCAAATGCGCCAACAATAAGATCTGCAAGAACAAAAATGCATGGTATCAGACTAGATTTCAACAGTAATGGTGGTGGTTTATGGCGTCTAAAGAGACTAAGTTTCCTCACCTGGGTAGCCATTTTTATCCAGGTCTTTGCCTCCACGAAGGGCATAACCAAAACTGGCAGGTAGAGCTGATGGTGCAGCAGAAGCCCATTGGCCAGTGATCACCTGAGAGGGCTTTTCCCTGAGTCCTCCAGCATGTCCATTATAGATGAGCACAAGTCCTTGTTTGTTTTCCCCACCAAACGGACAACTGATGGCTACATCTGTTAAGAGAATATTGTAGAATTAGAGGTGCACTGATATTAAAATTCAGGCCAATATCAAAAAAAATGTAATTACTTTCATGTTATAGGTGATAACTGATAAACAGCAGATATTAAAAGTCTAAATAAATTAAAAATAAAACTCTAAAAAACTAAAATTAATAATTTTAAATTAATTGGAAAAATGGCAGATATAAAAATTCTACATTATTTTGTCTAAATAAATTACACATGAAACACTAAAAACTATATAAATAAATAAATAAGTAAATAAATATTTATTTAAAATGCTACAAGTGAATTTAGGCATCACAACATTATAATATACTTTATAAAGATGGATATACATTTTGAGATTACATTTAACAATGTTATTACATTATTCATGTTTTTGAAGATTAAAATTTAAAGATTAATTTAAGTGAGTGTTAGACAGGGTTATTATTGTTAACTAAAAGTTAAACTAAAATACCTAAAACTAAAACAGTTTCGAACTTTTACGTTACTTGAAATAAAAAAAAAATAAAAAAAAAAAAAACTTTACTAAAAAAAAAAAGAAAAAAAATTATAAACATAAAAAGCTTTTAATTTTCATTTCTAAATTAACTTTTACTTGATGTATTAAAAATATACTAAAAACTGAAATAAAAATAAATCAAAACAATATAGACATACATAAACAAAAAAATTACAAAAATCACATTTACTAAAACTTAGACTAAGATTAAAAATAAAAACTGATACAAGCTAAAAAAGTATCTCCATGATACTAAAATAACACTGGAATTAGACAACAGTAAAGGTAATCTGATGGAAATGAACATGCACAACCAAAACCAAAAAAGAATTATCAACTGATAACCAGTATAGTTGTTTTGAAGACTAACAGATAAACAAATGCAAAAATCTGGGCATATCTCTTACCGTTGTAACCATCTTGGTTGAGGTCTCCGAGAGGGGTAATGGAGCTGCCAAACCGACCGAACGTCTGCGTGCCGGTGAGGTGAGGTAGCTGAGGTGTGAGATCCAGAGGTCCATTCTGCATGTAAACGTAGACCCGACCCAGCTCCTCCAACCTACCATCAGAATCACGAACCATGAACATGGGAGCTCCAACCAGCAGGTCCATCATCCTGGAGGTGATATGAACCACAAACTTATACACTGAACACATTCTTGTCGTAGATTCTTCTTTAAACCTGGTTATGGTTACCTACCCATCATTGTTTATGTCAGTAGCAGCCACCGCATAGCCATAGTAGGAACCCATCTGAAAAATTTAGGAACATTAAAAACTGTAACAGAACTGAATCACATACAGTGGTGTATTGTAACAAAGTAATAATACTTCGTTACAGTACTTAAATATTTTTTGGGAGTATCTGTACTTTACTTGAGTTTTTATATTTCAGCCAACTTTTACTTTTACTCCACTACATTTCCTAATTAAAATGTATACTTTTACTCCAATACATTTCCCCGAAGCATATTCGTTACTTACTACAAAATAGTCAGACGTCAGAAGGACACAGACTGCAAGAAAGCAGGTTTGACGAATCAGTGGTCTGGCGCTTACAAGTTAGACTCCTAAAAACAACTTTGCTCATGTGCAAACAAGTGCACGCACAACCGCGAATGATTTCATTTTCCACTCAAGTCGAGTCTGGGCTGTGCAATACAGCATCGTCTGCGATAATATGGTAAGTGTGGTTGTAATGATGTGCGATCTGACATTATTAGGCTATATCACCAGATCACACACAGAGTGCACGCACGTTGATTTGTAAGTCTATTAAAATTCAAAATTCCAGGCATTCTAAATTGTAGACTGCAAAAATGCTTCTGTATGCTTTTTATATTTATATAATTTAACAGTTAACTTCAATATCTATCTATATCTATGAACACATTTAATAATCATTTTATATAAGTTCAGTAAAACAATAAGTGACTTACATTTTAGACATAATATTGCTTGTTTTTGCTCAATTTTGTCAACGAAAATAGTTCCAAACAAAGATCACTGCACTGTTATGCGTCTCTGAGCAATGGACGGTGTTTACTTATTGAATCAGCTTTTTGAACGAATAGGTTGAATAAATGATTCAGTGATTCACTCATTAACACAGTCAAATGCTTTGTTTCTGAATGAATCTGTCGTTTGAATGAATCGGTTGAATCTCAATGGTTCACTCATTAACAGTCACTTGCTGTCACCTACTGGCGGTTTTAATTTCACATTTCGACTATTTTTTTCATGTTTTAAATTATTTCAAATAATTCAACGTTTTATGTTAAAAACAAAACATTAGGCTTATTTATGCATCTGTAACTGCAGTTTAAATGCATCCATGTCCCCTCTGAGATACATAAACTGTGTAAATAAATACATCTAAGTGCTATTTCAGATGCAGATTCCAGAAATGTTTTCTTATGTTGGAATAAAAGACACTAAGTACCGGATGAAGTACTTCTTATTCTTACCCAAAAATACAAAATGGAAGAAAGAGTTCAAACTGAACACAATCTTGCTACTCAAGCTGTATGAATATTTTTTTTATATATATTTATTTGCTTCTTTTCCATTTTGTATTTACTTGTACTTTTACTTTCAATACTTAAGTATGTTTAAGAATTAAAAAATACTTTTCGTACTTAAGTACAATAAATATCACATACTTTAAAACTTTTACTCAAGTAATATTCTAAACGGTGACTTCAACTTCTACCAAAGTCATTTTTTGGTAAGATATCCATACTTTTACTTGAGTATGGCTTTCAGGTACTTTATACACCGCTGATCACATGTACATACAAGCTTCTCATTTTTAACTGTACATACAAACAACATGCAGGATCATATGAATGTCACATGGACAGTAACTTTACGCCTGAAGACACACGTTGACATTTACTCCAACTGGTTATGGTTTGAGTACATGAAAAGAGCTCTTTGATGATTCAGATGTGGCTCGGCTCTCTAGCCCCCTGAGGTGGGCACACACAAATGCTTTTTTGATTGTATTTACTCAGCTGAGGCAATCAGAGCAGTTAAAGGCCTCCAACAATTTCCATTTGCAAAACTGTGGTGCTCGTTTAGGAAAATTGCCCGTAAGTTCTTGCCTCACATAATCTGGCCTTTACTGCTTACCACAGAGCACTCCAGCGTGGTTTAAAGAGTCTTGTAAAGGAAATGATTTTTGCTTATGTCATCAGTGTGCAACAGTTTGAAGAATATCAGGGTGGGACGAAGCTTTACAAAGCAGTAAGAATGACATAACTTCTGTTAAAATTTCATGTCCAAAAATAGCTGCAGTAAAATATATTACGCCACAAAAGCCAATAGAAAAAAATTGTTGTACTTGCAATAAAATGAATGCAATCAAACTTACCTGCTCACCAGTGAAGGTCTTCAGCATATCCAGAGAACCATTGAGAATGGAAACCTGATAAAAAAAATTCAAAAAAAGACAACATCCTTAAGTTTTTTTCCTATCAAGTACCATCATAAAAATCTCTGGTTGATTACCAACTCCAAACTAAAAGTCATACTATAATAGATGTGTATTGGGCTAAATGTCACAGTTGATAGTGTGACTGCTTCCTCTCACCTGTCCATGCAGTCTGACTCCCCTGGGAACTCCAGTCACAAAGTCTGAAAGCAGGCGAGCCAAAAAAGAGAGGAAAAAGAGAAAGATTTAGTAGTGAAAACATGGAAATGTGAGTTCCTCAGGAATTCTGACAATCAGAGCCACTCCAAGGGCTTTATTTTCAAGTTTGTTCATAAAGAATTCATAAAGAGGGTATAATCATAACACTTCATTTGAAAGGTTCTACAAACAGTGCATGGATTTAATACATCCGTCTATGGCTATTCCAACAGCAGATGATGATATTAAATCATTATCTGTGGTACAACACAGTCACCGTCATTCAATCTCCATTTTTAATGAGTGTAATTAAAATGACATCAAAATAATCTAACATAAATGAGTACTATAATATAGAGGTTTTATATTTTAGGGTCACAACACTCACCTTCATCATTATCACCGCTGAACTCACCCACAGCCACTGAGTAACCTGTTAAACATGAAAAACATGAGTGGTGACAAACTGAACAACCAAAGTATTTTCAACTCGACAGCTAATAAGGGGGATGGAAAGGCATACCCATGTAGTTGTCATCAAATGTGATCTCTTTTTTCTGTTTGGTCTGAATCTGGCCATCCACTGAGGTCAAGAAGAATCCTGGGTAATAGGCTTTGACTATTTCTTGTTTAACCGCAGTGATCACTTGGCCTAGAGATGAAATTGATCTTTTAATTCCATTTGCATTGAGGTAAAGGTCACAGTCGATGGAAATAATAAATGCAAATATCCACATTTTGATGGAAAAGCTAGTCAAATGACGAAAAACATCAAAGTTTATGAAAGGTACATACACTAATGTTCAAAAATCTGTAAGATTTCTTTGAAAGTATCTGATTAAACAGTAATGAGCTCCTTAAGACTCTATTCTACTCTATTCTAAAACTAGTGTTCTTATTTTGAAAGCCAAACCTTGCCAGAAGTAACTGCCAGGTCCTCCAAGCACCACCTTTCCTTTCTGTAACACAGCAACAGTATCTAAGTGAGACCAAAGGGAAACGGCAGATAAGCAAAGCATTTTGTTCTATTCAATTCCAATATCATCTCACCTGTGTAAAATCAGCACTGAATCCACCTTGACAGTAGCCTTGTCCTTTTCTTCCACGGAATTCTGCAACAGACGGCAAGGTATGTTACTGCGACCTCAAAACAGAGGAAACTGAAATGTGCCACAACAAAGCAACCGCAAGCCCACCTGTGCGGCACGGAGCATATTCTACAAACTTGGTGAAGTTTTTGACGGACAGAAAACATGAGCCAGTAGTATCAGCATGAGGTGTGTCCTCCATGGCTCTCCATGAGTAGAGGGGGGCACAAGCCTATGGAAAGGATAATACTAGAGGTTAAAGGTCAACACCATAGACAAAAACACCCACATGCTAGCTGAGTGCACAGAAGACCCTAAGAGAGGTCAATGGTACATCTAGAGTAAAGCAACCATGATGATGAATTCAGTTCACAGTTTGATAACCCATGAGGAACAGCACCTGGACCTTTGATGTCACAGATCAAGCATTACCCACAAGCCAAAAGAGTCATAAAGTTCAAATTTAGAAGGAAAAAGAAGGAATGAATGAATTAACAGATAAATATAACGAATTAATAGAGCTGGATCTGATCTGACTGTTCATAATTTGAGACTTGTACAGACAATTTAAGAACATGAACTTAAGACTTGAATCACTAACCATACTTCACGTTCCAGGACAAATGGTCGAGAGGAAATAATGGTTTGACATCTTTTGAAGGAGGGTTTATGCTTGACTATTATACTGACTATTTTCCACATAGCCTAAAATATGAGTAAGAAGGTCTTACCAGCACACTATCTTCATGCACTCGTACTGTTGCTCCAAACCACTGATGGGATTTGAACTCTCCCTGATGCACTGAATCATTCAGGGTCACGTTTAGATCTCCTATAAAAAAAATAAATAAAACAAATAAATTACAAAAATAATAAATGTCATTGCACTAGAATGTAAGGCCTAAAAAATAAAAAATAAAATATATATATAGATAGTTTTATAAATAGTTTCTGTTTCTGTTTTATTTATTTACAAAAAAAGATCCATAACATGCAATAAATGTTCTTGGTTTTATTGTGCACAATTCAATAATAACTGACATTAAAAAAGAATTTGTGATAATGTTTTAGCAACTTATAAACATCTTCTTTAAAACATTTTTCAAAGTCGTGTAGACGGGAAAAAATTGACAATAAATATCAGTGCATTTCACAACCCAATCACATCCCAATGGATAAAATCAAATCCTGTCCAACATTATTTCCTAGTGAATATTCTGTTGCACTCAGAAATGTCACATCACATTAGTTAAATGTGGTTTTAAGCACATTTAGACCCCTAATAAAATGAAAAGACCAAGGTGGAAAAAAGAACAGACTGTATAGTGCAGGCTCAGGTGTCCTCTGAGGTTAAAGGTCATATCATCAAGAGCAGGCACAAGACAGATGGTCACATATGGGCTGAAATGGGATTCATAATCAAAACAAAGGTGACATGTCCTGGCCAGTGAGAGAGTTCAGGACTCAAAAATAAGACCACCAGACCAAGACCATCAGAGATCAGGTTCAACTGCCAGAGGAGTCACTAGGCCTGAAAATTCAAACTGAATCGCCTGAAAGCCTCCAAAATGCTCAGTTCCCCACTCTGACTGCCAAACTGAACTCTGCCACAGACATTTTTCAGTTGCACCATAACTACAAGCATGATGCAACAGGGTTCTGTGGTGTGATAGAGGGGAAGGGGGAAAGAGACTGAGGAAGAGGAGAAATGAGTGAAAGGTACAACTGGCGGTAATACAATTCTCAGCTGGCTCTGAAGAGGGCCTGGTCTCATTCAGATTGAAGAAACTGTGCCAGGGAGCCTCATCCAAACAAAACAGGAGCTCAAGTTATGTGGGTTAATATTACGAAAACTGTCAAGAAATGTCTGGATCATACTGCAGCCCCAAATCAAAAGAAGAAGAATAGGAAAATATACTCTGCATTAAGAAAACCAAGTCTACAATTAAATCAGCCAAAATATTATTAAGCACCATTAATCAAACCCCTTCCCCAACTGTCAGTAGCCTACTGTAATACAAAAAATAAATGAATAAATTCATTTAAAAAAATGTAAATACAACTTCAAACATTGTGGCAGTATTAAAAAGAAAAGGGAAGAAATAAAATAAATGACAATGAATAAATGTGTGTATATATATATATATTTAATATAAGAATCTTATATTTTATATAAGATTCATTTTAAGAAAGCAAATCAATTAATACATAGTGTGTGTGTGTGTGTATTTTATATATATATATATATATATACACACATATACACACACACACATACATATATATATACACATTCATTCACAGTAATTGAAATTGTAGGCATAAAGGTGCATAATTGTCATTTAAATAATGTCATAATACATAAAAAAATAGTGGTCTTAAAATAGGCCAAATAAAATCTGTATGCAACATTTTTGATTTTAAAGTGAAATATAACCCTAACATTTCTATGTGTGCGATTCACCCAATTGGTACGATCGTATTTTACTGTCTAAAAAGATTTGGTCTCATTCTGAGTGAGGAAATGGGAACCCTCATCCAATCTGTAGGAGTAGGAGTGTATCTGTCAGATACACTCCTACTGATACAAACACTCTCTCGCTTCCCTTGTCTTCAGTTCACAGCACCCTTCACCTTCCTCTTCCCTTTCTCAAAGTCTGTCATCCCTTTCTAGGAATTCCACTTCATTATTTTCTCTGTTTAAGTCACCATCTCCCACTCATTCCTTTACTATCTTGTAGGGTTTCTTTATCTCCCTCTACTTGTCATCTCCGTATACTTGTCCGATTCTTTTCCAAACCACCCCCTAACACAGATAGACACACACGCCTCCTTTTCCCCAGACGTATTTTGTTTCCTTCTCTCAAGGATGTTTGGTACCCCAGTAGGAAAGCAGTGGGGATTAGAGCCCTCTAATAACATTAGAGGATATATGCCTTATGGTCACCTCCAAGGTGATGGTTTTCTCTTTCTTTTCCCCCCTGTCTTTCCCTCACTGGCTGCCAAAGTAAAGAGGCCTAAAGAATCATCCAGGAAAACCAGCAGCCCTGCCCCTGTGAGATCCCTTACAACTGAAAACTCAAGTGAAGTGTGTGAAAAACACGGTATATGGAAGACATCGGCTAATGTAAAAATGATCTCACTTTCCACATCACGGGTGAAGCATACAGCTGGGAAGATAAAGCTCAGCGGGGAAGGTGGGGAAAATGGTGTTGTTTGGCTACGGTTAGGGGAGAGCTACCCAAAACTGGATGAGATTTCCCTTTGTCAGAACAACAGTTGTGATTGTTTAAGACTCTGATGCAAGATACTGTTGAGTTACAACTGTTGGAGATTGAATCTGTTCATTTATTTACACATTTAACTAAAAAAATGGCAAGCTCTAATCTGATTGGATGGCTTAACAACTTCTGAGCAGTTTGGTTATCTTTAACAAACAAAACTGAAAACAATAGATTTCAGATTTAAGTGGCGAGTTATTTGCTTGAAATATTTGCTGCTCTACAAACCTAGAAAGACTTAGAAAGCTCTTAATGATATATGCTTCAACAAAAACATAAAATACAACAAAAATAATCAAAAATAAATAAATAAATAAATAGATAAATAAATAAAATACAACAAAAATAATCAAAAATAAATAAATAAATAGATAAATAAATATATAAACAAACAAAAATAGTCAAATAAAATGTTTTCATTAAGAAAAAAACTGAAAAAAAAAAAAACCCTGAAACTTCACTAAAATAAATTAGGAAAACTTTAAACTTTAAATTTTAAAAAGGCAACAAATTAATTTACATTTTTGATAAATGGTACATTACAAAACTCTAAACAATAAAATAAATAAATAAGCAAAAAGAGTCAAATAAAAATGTTTTATTAACTAAAAAAAAAAAAAAACTGAAAAAAAATTGAAACTACACTAAAAATAAATTATGAAACTAACTAAAAATAAATGTTAAAAGCTCACAAATTAATTTACATTTTTGATAAATGTTACATTATAAAACTCTAAACCCGCCTACATGAAACAAAAATGGCACTACAAAAAAAAATAATAATAATAAATAAATAAATAAATAAAATTAAATTTGCTGAGAAATTTAACACTTTTACATTTTTAATATAAAATAAAAATATTTTTAATATAACTATTTAATATATGGTTCATGGAAGATTCAAGAGTTTTGTTTGTGGTTAATAGCAAATGTGATCCTGGACCACAAAACCAGTCATAAGGTTCAATTTTTTTTTAAAATTGACATTTATACATCATCTGAAAACTGAATAAATAAGCTTTCCATTGATGTATGGTTTGTTAGGATAGGACAATATTTGGTCGAGATACAACTATTTGAATATCTGGAATCTGAGGGTGCAAAAAAAAAAAAAAATTAAAATACTGAGAAAATTGCCAGTAAAGTTGTCCAAATGAAGCTCTTAGCCATGCATATTACCATGAAAAAATTAAGTTTTGATATATTTACAGTAGGAAATTTACAAAATATCTTCACGGAACATGATCTTTACTTAATATCCTAATGATTTTTGCCATAAAAGAAAAAAATAGATAATTTTGACCCATACAATGTATTGTTGGCTATCGCTACAAATATACCCGTGCAACATAAGACTGGTTTTGTGGTCCAGGGCCACAAATAAATGACATATTACACTTTGCTCAATGTTAAATTCAACTTCATCTTAACATCATATAAAAAAGGAACACTTGGTTTAATCAAATGTCTAAGTGGGTAGTTCTTAGCTAGAATAAGCTGCAATGTGGACCAGACCTTAGTCTGGTAACATGAGACTAATGCTGATGTCACCTACAGGATTTAAGAGGAAGTATTCAAACAATTAAGGCACCTTAAAAGACACCTCTGCTGTGATGTACAGCCATTTTAATCAAAATTCCCTCTATTGCTAATCCTATGAGTGCTCTCAGTTCCTATAGTCAGGCCAAGACAACCTGGCCAACTCTCTCATGGGACGGTGGAGGTGAGGAGGTCACACACACACACCTCTCTCTTTCAGTGATGAGAGAAGAGCCCCATTAGTGGAGTATCTCGATCTGTCTGAGAGAAAGGGAGGGGTAGCGGAAGGCATGAGCCACATGGCTAAATTCAGTCATCACATCAAGCGTCCCCGGGGAGAGGCCGAGAGACAGGGAAATGAGAATAGACAAGAGTCAACGCTTGCTCTCCTCTGATTCCCACCCACTCTCATCATTCTGTTATTTGCTTATCAGAGAGGAAGAGGAAAGAGGTCAGATCTGGAGACATGATTAACTAATGTGCTCTCTGACTGAGGGATGTTAGGCAGGAGGAAGTACTATGTGACCCTCTTGTGGCCCACTTAGAGCATCAGTGGCCGCAGGGTCAAGCCCAGATTTAAGTGGTGAGGTCTTTATTTGAAATATTTGCTGTGACTAAATGTAAACTGGGAATGGAGGCAACAATAAGACTGGGCTGTCATTCATATTTTTAAAGAAATCAATTTTTAATTATAACAAATTATAAATTAAATAATAGGAACTAATAAACAGTGCTGGGTAGATTACTTACAAATTTTAGTCCATTACTGATTACAAAGTACATGACGAAAATTGTAGTAGGTAACATAATCTGAATTACACATATTAGGTAATGTAGTCTGAGTACTTCTATATATTAAATGAAAAAAAAAACTGTAAAAAATTGCTGTAAAATGTACAGTAACCTACTGGCGATTTTGGTTGCCAGTAAGACTGTAAATTTACATGAGTACTGTAAATCAATAATTACAATTGTACTGTAAAAATACAGCAAACTCTTGCATGCTGTAAAATTGTTGTGATGGTGTAAACATTTGGTTAACTTATTTCATTTGAGTCTACTAAGAAGGAATATTTCTTAATATAAAACTGCAAACACTTAATTTGTAATAGTAAAGTTACTAAAAACATGACTTTGACTCAAATCGTTGCAGTTTATCATCAGCTATAGCACACATGTATGTGACAAAGCACTTAAAGAGATCATCACTGTATCAGCAACTCTACAGTTACTGTCTTTAAATAAAGCAGCAGAACATCAGTGCTTGTGGCTCATCATTGACTAAAGCACAGGCTCTGCACCTATGACAATTTTTTTTTTTTTTTTTTAAACGAAATAAAATAAAATTAAATAAAATTAAATAAAATACTTCCAGAACCAACGGTACTGAAAAACGCAGCTATTATCATGCCTTTATTTCAGGTTATGTCCTAAACTGCTGACACTAAATGAAACTGAAGTCAATGCGTAAAAACCATTTGTCAAAATATCAACCATTTTGGATCTGTCAGGATGTATTGACATCTAATTGAATGATCATTGGATAAGCATTAACCTCTGAGGCTAAACCAGCCTCTGTAATGCATCACATGTCACGGGGTATTAGCTTAATTCAATTATGATCTTCTGCTTGACTATTGAGTTAAACCAAAATAAAATTATGTTTTAATTGAAGTCAAATGTAATAAAAAGAAGAGCATGACATTTACATGCCTCATAAGCACACAATACGTTTGCTAAAACAGCCCTACGTAGCAAAATCTGCTATATGACATACCTGGCTGTTTTCTAAAAAAACATGCAGCTGTGCGCCATAAGTTTCAAAATGAAAGAAAATTTTAAATAACAGATCTTTGTGACAGTTTTGTTGGAATATATCTCCCTGTGTTTGAGTAATAGACAGTAAATCACAGCTTGGATTTTCGGAGGAGACTTTGATTCCGCAGGAAGGAAGCCAACAGTCTCTCACTGAGATTGTGAACACATCATTGTCCCCTGACATTTGTGCTACATGCTCAGCGACTTGGAACAGTTCTTAAGACTCCGTCTGCTTCAAGAAAAGAGACAATACACAATTGATAGAGCGTATGTTGCGGTCTCTACTTATTCTTTTTTCTGGTTGTTGTAGTGCACAGAAATCTGAATCCTAATGAAATGCATTTTTTATATTTTACGTCACCACCACAACAGAAATTATTCTGACATGGCAAGTAGGTCAACGACCAACAATGCTAGCAATGTTAACACAGGCACTAACAAGACAGCCACAAAGCTACAGTCTCTGTTCATTTCAAGATTGAATATCTATTGCGAACACCACTTGAAATTCTTCCAGTGACGTTATTTTCTTCCTGTATGTTGATTCTTTTCCTGACTGACCAATGAGATATGATCTTTTGGGTCACATGACGACATTTCAGATAAATTTTTGCATCAGAATCAGACTTCCAGAAAGAAACTACATAAAACCATCTCTATCTACCCATTTCAATCATTGTTTAGCAGTTGCTAGCTATCATGTTCTGCCTTCCCTTTTGAGAAACATATCTTATTTAAGAAAATCAGAGCCTGCACGTACATCAGGAAGTCTGCTTCAGCACTTGTCTGCTTTCACTTCATCTAAATCCCATCTTCCATCACTCTCTCAAAGCAAAATCTACACAATGAAAGGCGAAGGGCTTTGCAACCAAAAGGTTCTAGCTTTGAGGAAGCCACATAATGGAAGGAGCAGATATCCATCAAAACTATGATTGTTTTGGAAAGGATGTAGAAACAGAAGTCAAAATACTGGATCAAATTTAAGTGGTGATACACAATTAGCAGCGTACATTCTTATACACTAAATTAGTTGCACAAGCTTAATCAGCTTAATCAAAAAATAGTATGTATTGTAGTGATGCACTAAAATTTCAGCATATTTGGCCAAAAGAAATTAGTTTTTGGACAAAATCATTGAAAGAAATAATTGGCGATTAATTATCACTTATCTGATGACTATTTTTAACAGTTTTAATGCATATTTTGCGCAGACAATCTTGATGACTTACAAGAAGTCGACATGTCAGCAGCTGACTTGTAAGTAATGAGCAAAAATTATGGTAAAGTAGCTATATGTAAAATTTGTTAAGAGACTCAGTCATTGCCAAAAATGTTATATTTATATAAATTATATTTATATAAATTATATTTATATAAATTTCCATTGCTTGAAATAATATAAACAGTACCTGAAATAAAATAAAATATTAAAAAAAGACTATTTCAGCTTGTTGAAGTTCATTAAGTTTGTTGAAGCACTAAAATACCTAAAACTTAAAAAAAAAAAACTATTAATGACAAAAACAATACTAGCAATAATACTAAAAACTAACAATAATAGCAAATTACTAAAACTTTAAAAATTAAAATGAAAACATAAAATATAAAAATAAAATCCTTTAAAATATTAACAAAAAAATATAACAGTGTCTCAATAAGTATCTCAACAACACTGGACCGGAGAATAGGCATCCACTGGTCAGTGAGACTTACCCTGTCTATCGAACTCTATGCTGCTGCATTGTGATTGGCTGAGGCTCCATGGACAGTAGAAGACTGATCCTCCTTCTCTGATGTTGGGCTGGCTGGTGTTGGCTTTGGGTGCTCCAACTATAATACTCACACTGTTCAAAGAGAAAAAAAGATGAAGGAAGCTGTTAGCATACTAATAAGACTATGAGGAATATTTATAAGAGAACAGGACAAGTACAACAGTGTTCAGCCTCACAAAAAGTCTACGGGAAGCTTTGTTAAAAGGTTTAAATTTGAACATCAGAGCTGTAAAGCAACAACTATCCTTCTATGTTGAAGAAGACAAATGAAAATACCAGTGTTGGGAAGCCATTTTGAAACAGTAGCATGTTGCTTTACAATAAACACAAACACATCCAACTATTTGAACACATATAGAAAACATAGCCACATATTTAAAAGCATGAAGTAATGCACTTGTCAAAACTTCATAAGCCAAACAAACTTCTCAACAGAGAGGAATAAACAATTGTGGTTGGACAGGATGAGAAAAAGAAGCAGGAGCAGCCGTTTAAAACTGCATTTTTACATTCTCTGAAGAAAATGTGAGTGCCAGAACATTGCTATGTGGTTTCTAAGGTGTTCTGATTGGTGTTTAGCATATTGTTATGTGGTTGCTAAGTGGCTTCTTACAGGCTCAAGTTCGAAATTGTCTGATATTCCGGTCTCTAAATATGGCTTGATTCTCTACCTTTATGTACGACTTTAAGACTTTTTGTTTTTAATAAGAAATTAATACTTTTATTCAGCAAGGACACATTAAATTAATCAAAAGTGACAGAAATATCATGTAACATTATATATCTTGTTACCATTTCAAATATATGCTGTTCTTTTGAACTTTATTCATCAAAAAATTCTGAAGAATTTATCACGGATTCCACAAAAATAAGCATTACCGTTTTCAACTTTGATAATAAAAAAAATGTTTCTTGAGCACCAAATCAAATCACTTTTTAACTCACAAAGGTTTTTGTAACTTGCAATTGTGAGCTCATGTCCATTGTGAGTTCATGTCCATGACCATTTAGAAAGGTAATAGCACATTGTTTCTTAAGATTTGACATTCGAAACAAGCTCTCTGAAATGTACCCAACAGTTAGACAGCCACTCCTATAGTCCCTGCTCTTCTAATCTGTGTCTAATTTTCCAAGAGCCGGCATGAATTGGTGCAGTGCCGCCATGACCTCATTGTCTGTAAACTTACTATCATCTTTCCTGTCATTAAGGCCAGTCTATTGAGAGACGGGGGACAGGGGTGTGGAGGTGTTTGTAAGAGGGCAGTGAGGGCATCTCTGGGGGGGGGTTAAGGTACAGGAAGAGAACACCCTTTCCTGCCCCCTGGGCTGGTCTCAGTGACGCGTAACAGAGGGCTTCCTTACAAAGGCTGTATTCAGCGAACCCTTCGGTCAGCCACAGAGACTCAAGCACACTTTAGATGGACTGCAGCGATAGAGTCCTATGGGTAGGACCAGATGACCACTTGAGTCAAAAACAGCAGAGCAAGCAAAAGCAAAAAGTTTGATTTTCTCAGCTGTTATTTACATAAAACAGTGTGTCTGGAGGCAAAGAATTGAAAAGTTGAGAGCATCATCATCATCATCATCAAGGTCTATTGCTTAAAGGGATAGTTCACCCAAAAATTTTACTCACATTTACTCACCCTCGCGTTGTTCTAAACCTGTATGAGTTTCTTTCTTATGTTGAACACAAAAGATGATATTTTGAAGAATGCTGGTAATCAAAGAGTTGATGGTCCCCCATTGACTTCCATAGTATTTTTTCCCTACTATGGAAGTCAATGGGGACCAACAACTGCTTAGGTCTTTAGAATTCTTCAAAATATCTTCTTTTTTGTTCAGCATAAGAAAGAAACTTATACAGGTTTGGAATGACATAAGGGTGAGTAAATGATGACAACATTTTCATTTTTGGGTCAACTATTCGTTTAAGGAACATCCTGTACTATGGAAATACATGACATCTTGTAGCCACTAAGTTAATTCCATTAAAACTGTAGCAATGAGGACACCCTATTAAGAAATTACTAAATTGTTTTTGGTAATTGAAATAAATCTAAAAAAAAAATTAAATCTATATATTGGTGTAAAAAACACTTAAACTGAAAATTACAAACGTTACCTTTAGTTTGAAATACTATAACAACTAAAACTGAAATAAAAATTAACAAAAACTAAATGAACAAATTAATAAAATTACAAAAAAGAACATAATAAATTCCTTAAACTTTAACTAGAATTAAAATGAAAGCTGAAAATATACAAATAAAAGCCAGTTCGTCATGTTTCTAAACTGACTTTACTGTTTTGGGGTTTTCTTCTATCTTTGTCTTTGCTATTTTTTTACTATGACTTGGAAGTCACTCAACAATTTTTTCTGTACAATGACAGTAAAAGATTTGAATAATTTAATAGGACAGTTTCCAAATCCTGCACTGGAAGGAATACCAGACGAAAAGGAAGAGGCCTGAACAATGGATCAACGGATAAATAGGGATGACATTAAACGTGGAAATGTTTGTTGGGGTCACCAGATTTCAAGGCCACTACAAGTGGAGCACAAACCACACACAGAAAAAAATAAAATAAAATAAAAAAATAAAATAAAGAGCAGACGCTCCATTTATTTTTATAAGGGGCAACCAAAGCAAAACCCTTTTCCGGCTTGGACAGAGTATCCCATTTTTTCGCCATATGTGTGTATGGACAGAGGGAGTGTCCCAGAAGTGTTATAGAACCCCAGCTGAGGTGTAATGTCAATCCCAGATTCCCATGATGGCTTTCTCCTGGGAATTAGGGCATCTTAGGGCAAAATTCTCACTCTTGGCGATAAAACCTACAGATAATGTCTGAAACTAAAACGTGAAGAGGCTGGTCCACCTCATTTGAACCCCAGCACACTATGAATGAACTCAAGTGCACTAGTCTGATGAAATGTTATGTTGCTACGATGCATGTGAAATGCGTCTAACAGCTGCACGTTCTCTAGCTTTCCCAAGCACTTTCACTCTTCTGCTCGAGTTCCTGGAATGCTGTACACTTACACTACTGCTTTGGTTGACTGCTCAAAAGTGTACAGTTACACTGCATCTACAATCATTGCACTTTCCGTATGATAAATTACACTAATTTAGTCTCATTAGAGACTAAGGGTTTTATCTTGAAAGTCATTGGAAGTTTCCACATAATGCAAAACCAGGTTGTGTTTTAAATATTAATTCACTCAAAATAAAAAAAGAAACCTTGTGGTGTAATTTTAAGCATGATAAAGCAAGTAACTGTGCCTTTATTGCAAAACAAAAACCTAATTATGTGGCACGCATGTACTCTCACATTAAATAAGACCTAAATGTACATTCAAATGTGCTGCTTTGATGCAAAATTATAATATACAAAACTCACTATCAGGAAACTTAGAAACACAAAATTGCTTTTATCAACAAGTGGAAATAACTGTCTTCCACCTAACACTCAAGAAATGTAGCCTAAATTGTGTCGTTTTGATAACAATCTGAAAGAACTGTAAATAAGAAACAATTAGCATGTAATGGGGTTTATCTTATGGTGGGATCTCATCGCTTTTAAATTTCCTTCTTTTCTCCACTAAATGCTTAAATGTTGGGCTAACATTAGCATAATGATAAGAGCCAGATTGCTCTTGGCTTAGATGCTAGCTTTTGTAACGGCTCCACATAAAATGAGAAAGAAAGACTTCAGGAGGTCTTCCAGCCTCAACAAAAACAATAAAACAATCTGGCCTTGTAAGAGAACAACAGAATGTTGTTTCAATTCTGTTATATGGAGAACAATTTTTGCTTTAACTGTTATTAGCATCTGTAAGTAGTTGGAGATCAGATTTATGGTGAAGGTCAGAGGTCATTGGCTTTGGAGGTTGGAATATTCAACAGTGGGCCTTCGTTTACTCATGTCTTCCTAAACCTGTATGACAAATATGTATTTTAAAACATTTCAATTAGTTTTTTACTCCACACAATGAAAATCAACAGGGTTTGATTTTGTTTTGGACCCCATTCACTTTCATTGTATGACAAAAACCACCTGAAGCATTCTTCAAAATCATTTCAGAAGCAAAGCACCAACGAATCACTTGCACTGGAAACAGGAACACAAAGTAAAGAGTCAGTTTTGATTTTACTTTGAGGAAAAACAACTTTAACACCCGTTGTGGTATCTCAGAGAGAGACAACCACTGACTCCAACCAAGATGCAAACACCATTTTCGGTGTGGCTCTAATTAAGCTAATTGAGTTAGTCTGAAAATCCGGTTTGAATACGTTACCACTAAAATGCTAAGCTTGCTAGATACTCACCACTGAGGCAAAGGACGCCTTAACAGTTAACCCATCGCTTCTGAGGTTTGGTTATCAGACCAGAATTAAAGCTATAAAAATGAATTGGCGCACCACATGAGTCATCTACTTAAGTTGTGGTGAGAAAATGTTGAGTGAAAGACGCTGATAGTGCAAAACTAATGGTACTAATGGTTAGAGGCCATCAGATGGCAAATGCCTTAATTTCCACCACCTTCTGCTTAAAACATTCTCCCACCCATTCCTCATTTCATTATAGTCCAGCTGTTTAACTTGTGTCACTCGAACGCTGTTATAAATGCTTAAGCTTGCCAAGAAACCACACTGATTGCTAATGAAGGTGCAAGAAAATCACAATCAGACAAAACGCACAAAACCTCCATCTGCCATCATTACATGGCATTGTAACTGGCACAGAAAACTGCATGAAAAAAGAGAGAAAGAAACAGGGAATTTTCTGGGAAGCTTTGAATATTATCATTTATCAGTACATTACTGTTTGAAAGTTTAGAGATACAATATTTTAAATACTTTAACTCAGGAAGGATGCATTAAATGAACCAAAAGTTAACAGTAAAGACTTTGAAAATTGACACTTTCTATTCATTAAAGAATCCTGAAAAAAAATGCTTGTTTCCACAAAAAAAAATTCAACACTTATAATAAGAAGAAATGTTTCTTGAGCAACAAATCAACATATTAGAATGACTTATGAAGAATCATGTGACACTGAAGATTGAGGTAATGTCTGCTGAAAATTCAGCTTTGCCCTCAAATGAATAAATTACATTTTAAAATATATTAAAATAGAATATTTCACAATATTACTGTTTACTGTATTTTAATCAAACAAATTCAGCCTCGTTGAGCATAAGAGACTTAAAAACAAAGCAAAAATAAATCTCACAGTGCCCAAACTTTTGAACAGTAGTGTTTTTCCTATCTTTGGGTGTCAAAAAACAACAAAATCAATCAAGCTAACTGGATTTCAATATGCGCGCCAAGAACAATTCATTACCATCAGTCACTTCTGTAAGTAACTTCAGTTATTTGTGATTATCCCAGTTTTCCCATGCCCACCAGACATATTAACAAGACTGTAATGCTTAAGACTGACTGCAGTTTGTGGCCTTAGGAACATTTCTGAAACTCTGCACAAACAAAGTTGAACAATTATCAAGCTATTCAGAGGCAAGCAGAATTTGAATGTTGTTATTAGCAAAAACGGTTACAGTGATAGCACACCACGTCCTCCCAGGAAATGTGGAGCGGATCCAACACAAAGTGTACACTGTTGCAACTCTCCGACATCAAGAAAAATCCAATGACCTCAATGAACTAACATTTTAAAATCAAAGAAAGCCAAAGTGAAATTCAAGGCCCGGACTATTCATTTTTTGGGTGTTTTCTTTTGTGCGACGCCAGTGAGCATTAACTCAGATGCCAGTCTGTCTCTGCATCGTTAAGCAGCTAAGCGGTTGTGATGGAAGCAGCTAATAACGAGATGGATAAAAGTGGGCCAAAGAAGATCTTTCTGTGAACCCCGTCTGCTCGCTAGACCTGATCCGCATGTGCTCTGTTCTGCTGTCTGGGAGTTGCGGCCCAAAGATGATGAGCAAAGCAGTGACTGCTGGGTCAGCTGGCACTGGGGGACGACAGCTCGCTCACACAGCTGGCGTGCCAAGAGCCTCGAGGAGAACTGTATTGTAATGGAGGAAGACGAGAAAGCAGTCACTAAATCTCCTTCCTTGTATTAATAAAAAAAAAATTAAACCTTACGCAAGAAAATGAAACACTCAGTTCATGTAAAATAACTGAAAATGATTAACGGATTTGTTCATAGTCAAACTGTTTCAAAAGTTTGCAAAATGCATTGGAATGTTGCAAGATGCAACAACCATCTCTAGTTCCAACTATAAAACGTCACAGCCTTGTATATAAAAAAAAAAAAAAAAAAAAAAAGAAGACTTGTGCAACGTCTGCTCCAGTGTTGCGCTGTTCTGGAATAACCGTTAAAACGGCACACATGCCCTCGACTGTTGATCTGATAAATGCCCCCACCCCGTTTTACACAGGCAGATTTTAAATGTCACCACAAAAACATTTCCTCCCAAAGGATATGGTTCAAATCAACATCACTACATCAGGTGCTGAGGGGTTAGCCAGATATGTAGCAATTGGCTGAAATCGCAAAAAGTCAGCTCTGCACTACCTGCTATGCCAGTTAATGCACTAACTATCAAACCAGAGGGAAGTTAAACTAGAAACATATGAACAACATGCTAAAAGGTGTATTTTAAAGAAGTGAAAAGTGAGAGCTGTGTCAACTTTGATGTGTCTTTATTTATGTCTAACAGTCTCAATGCAGTTTAAAGAGCACTTTTTCCACTTAAAAATTACAGCTAAATAAAATAAAGATATTGAGATGAAGATTTGTCATATCAGTTTGCACATGAAAACATTTATCTCTTCATCTAGTAAAACATCTAATGTTTTCTTGTAGAATAAATTACAATATTCATTCAGATAGGGCTTTCAGCAACAATATTTGTAAGCAAAAACATTACCTTTGCATTTGATAATGCATCCATGCCACTAGGTGTCAGTATTAAGTCTGAAACTACCATTGTATCCACTAAAGAAACATGAACTTGGTGCAAATCAGACAATGGCTGTGTCCAAAATTGCATACTCTCGGATTAGCAACTTCTTTTGAATAAGTAGTTACTTTGCGACTGCTACAAAAGTATGTTCTATATAGTATAGATGTTTTATATAGTATAGTCTTTGTCACGTGACCTACAGCTTTAGTTGGGTCGCTTCGTTGTCAAATTCTCTTCCATGGCCTCATGGGATAGTATAACATCCATTGGATGTGCACTTCAAAATCCTGAGGAAGTAGTAAGTCATCTGGTTTTTAATCTTTGCCTACTATCACATTTTTTCACCTAATACAGCAGGGAATTTGGCCATTTCAGATGCAGCCATTCGGATGCTGATTTCAAGCATGGATATGATGTCTCCACATTAAAGATGCATAACAGTTAACACCTTTCGAAGAGAAAACTACACATCTTGTAGAACAAAACGGTCTAAGAAAGTACAAACAATGTCATTCGAATGCAAGCCACATTTTCGCATGTGACAGAACAACAATTTCAACCACTCCATGACATTTACATAAACACAGAGTGTGGTTTTATCTCTTAAATCTCTTGATACCAAATTGTAACCCCAGCCCCCAAAGACCTATAATTCACACATTCACAGAGACCAGAAAACATCTCATAGCAAGTTGCAACTGTTGGCTGTCGACACCTCCGAGGGAGCTTTCTCAGCATGGAGTCCCATCTTCACACTTGAAAAGAGTAAGAAGGGCCATCAGGAGCAAACAATTAGCATCAATCGCTCACCTTTGCATGCTATGCCTCACGTCCTTTGTTTGTAATCCTGCAGGCAATAAACAGGCCATCTAAATGCTGTCTGATTGGACATTCAATGTCGTTGCCAGCCCAGCAGGGGCCTGATAAACCAAAACAGAACAGATCAAGATGATAATGATCTACCCAAAATGTACATCAGGAACAATGGAGATCTGCAGTAGTCCATGCATCAACCCCAGGCCATTGTGAAGCCCAAGGGCAATGCGTCTGCAAAGTTGACTGGGCCATTTGTTCTACCGTGATCAAATACATGCCTGTTTTTCCACCTGGGCACATGTACACCCTTGCACAAAAGAGCCTATTATGCAAGCCTGCCAGGTCCAACGAGGTCATAAAAAGCAGACAACTTGTCAACGGTAAAGACAATCTAACCCACAGTCCCAATCAGCTAAGGTTGCACCCAAATAGTGGACTATAATTTTACAACAGGCCAATCTGATTGACACCACCATCGGAGCCAAATGTCATCGAGCCAAAAGAGCTAAACAAGGTTTTATCAAGAACCGAAAAAGCCAAAAACATGAATAAATAAATACAGATTTAAGTCACATGGAAAAGTTTCACTACTGAAAACAGCAAACCTTTCTACCGACGCACAAAGGCCTCTATTGTACAGACTCCATGGAAAACACTAGTCTTCGTAGGGAGAACCTAGGTGAAGAATAGCTTGGCAGCCAATGTACACACACCCATCTCCAGCTGGATGCAAGACTACAGACAACAGACAGTCTAATCCATAGAGGAAGAGTGAAAATGATAAATAGCAAATGAAATCCTGGTAGAGCTGAAGTAGATCTCTGTATTTAGCAAAGGCAAACTGAGCTCAAGGACCGAGGTAAATATTGATCTAGCAATGACCTTCTTAGAGAGAGTAAACTTTGTGAGAATGATGACCACAGCTGAGAACGACCCACTTTACATGATATCAGCGCCAAACCATCTATGACGTAATTCTAATGTATCATTCTATACCAGGGCTGGGCAACTTCGGTCCTGGAGGGCCGGTGTCCTGCAGAGTTTAGTTCCAACCCTAATCAAACACACCTGCCTGTAACTTTCTAGTCATCTTGAAGACACTGATTAGCTTCTTCAGGCGAGTTTGATTATGGTTGGAGCTAAACTCTGCAGGACACCGGCCCTCCAGGACCGAAGTTGCCCAGCCCTGTTCTATACAAACACATGATACAAGACGAGGGGACAGATTCATGAAATGATCTTAAGAACAAAATTCTTCTTAACTTCAATATATTTGTTTTCTAACTAAAAGTTTGTTTTCCAAAAAATACTTTAAGAATGTTCTTATCTTTCTTCCCTTCTTGAAGGGAATGTTCTTAAAATCGTCGTAAAAAACGTCCTAATGTTTGGATAACCTCAAACTTATCTTAAAACCACAAAAGTACTACTACAATTTTTTTTTAAATTATCATGAGGTGCTTGCTACTTAGAGGTTGATGGATGGACAACATTTTTTAAAATTTATCTTAAGAACTTTTTGATGTTTTAAGAAGATTTTTGTAAATCCAGCCCCAGGAGGTTTTGATAGCCAACATAACTTGGTAAACCTCAACTTTGTGAATCTTTTGGTAATAAAACAGACAGAGGCAGGTGAGAAGGTTTTTTGTGTTTTTACAGTAATATTCCTGCCATTGTGGCTATAAATTTGTTGCCTTTGGCCGCTAATGCAGACAGTCCAGCTCCTCAGATTCAACCACAAGCTTCAAAAGGTCGCCAACAATCATCAAACACCAAAAACCGTCTTTTTGAACATCATAAACACAAAAGGAATTTATGCATACACGTTATTCTTTGAAAACAACACTTATCATCCGGAGCCACGCAAATCCCAGCAGGAACAGAAATGGTGGTGTTCGGTTTCTATTGTTTCTGCAATCCAAATATTTCAAATAAAGCCATTTCGTTTTCTGACACTAAACCCTATATCCACACCCTGACCTTTGCCCTTTCACAGTACAGAGGATTATCTTCTTATCCAAAGCTAAAGAAGACAGAGTGAGGAATGTGGAGCACATCATCTTTGGAGCCAGAATAACTGTTGGGCTTCTTGCAAGAACATACAAAGAGACACTTGTTGCAATAATCAACTAGAAGACTTGAGAATCCCCTCAAGTCAAGTTAGCAAGTGAGACTTTTAACATCCAGCCACAATTCTTTAGGACAAATTAGGTTTATATACCAGACCATACAGATGAGGCCCCTACATAGGAACTGCACTGTTCTTCTCTTAGCATTCAAGAACTATAAATTTCTCTTCCATGTATACAGTTGTAAAGCCCCCTGATACCAAGATCATGAACCCTGTCATCGGGCAGTTCTCTGTGGTGGTCTGCACACTGGCTAATTCTATTAATGCGTGCCAAGGAGCACTATTCTCCTCAGACCTATTCTCCCCAGACTATCAGGGAGTGGACCAGGAATGAATGTTGTGTAAAAAAAAAAAAAACAAAGATTTAGAGAGCAAGAGAATGAGAGAGAACATACAGGACAGAGAGTTTACATCTGACACCAGATTCTTCATTTTAAGAAAAAGAACACTGAGTCTTCAGACAGCTGGCTGCCGCTGTTCAAATGAAGTCTGGAAGACAGGCTTTTCCATCTCACTTTGACTATGATTTCACTGAAATATACGTAAATCAAACCACTACTTTTTGGAACCCACAATAATATGGAGGCACTCCACTGGATCTTAAACTCCTGTAACTTCTAACTATGGCATGACGTAACAAAGTTCCAAAACTACATATTTTCACTGAGTGTTGGGTTGTCCAAATGATTAGTCAGCTAGTCAGTTTTAAGGAGGCCCTGAATAAATTCGTGTCCTTCAGACCCCATTCAGGACTCCATTTCTGAAAAGCATCATAAGCCAAGTAAATGGTAGAAAACATTGGCTCTGGTGGTATCTATAATCTAATTAGGCTCAAGATGCTTTTGGGAAACACAGCCCAGACCTGGTTCTAAGGGGGTTTTCCATAAAATGAAATCCTGTGTCAAAGATGTTCATCTAAATATTTATATATGCTATAGTTTAAAATATTTAAATCCAAAAATGCACAGCCATTCAAAAGGGTAACTGTCAAGAAATTCAACAAATAAATATATTAAATAGCTAAAATATGATGCAATAAATTAACTTTCATTGCATAGACGATTTGAAGTCTTATAAGAATGAATTTAGTGAATCCTAGCACAGATACTTTACAGAGGATCTAACATAAAAATATTCCATAAAAATATCCAAAATTATTTTGAATAAAATAAAAATTACACTTCTAGTAAAAAAACTAAATAAAAATAATTCATAAAAATAAAATAAATTAATAAAACACACACATATACACACACACACACACACACACACAAGATCAGTTAGTCAATTTCAGTAGCCCATAGACAGCTGTTGGTTGACATACAGCATCGGAAAACTAAGAAATACACATTCTATCAAACGCCTGGGAAGAAAGCTCTCGGTATCGTATATTCTTTCACCCTTTCACTCAGCCTCCAGATTGAGGCCCATCCATCCTTCTCCAAGACGACATCTCGGGAGTGAAAAGTTCAGATGAAGTCATCATTGAGAGAGCTGCCTTTTGCCATGACTTCACAGTTCATAAGAATGAGGCCAAGATGCCGTGTAGGAGTCGGGGGGCGTATGGTCTAGAGTATTAGATTGGAAGTACAGGGTAAGGAGTTTAAATACCATGCTGAATTACATCATCAGAGACCCAGAACGGAGAAACACACACTTATAGGTGCACACACACTCCTCTGACTCATTCAACCATGTTTCATGCTCTAAATCATCTGCCACTTCTGAATTTCATCTTCGCCAGACACACCATGGCAGACTAAAACATTAGCCGGAGGGTCTGCCTTAGAGAAAATGAGCAAAGAAAGACAATAAGAGACTAAAGCGAGAGAAATGGAGAAGTCTCCCTGAAAATAACACTCCCAAGAAACCAGATCCACCATGAGCCCACTCTGACTGAAGCCCCTCTACAGCTGTGCACGGCCAGACACAATCCAGCAGACAAACACAGATGAAGATGGCTGATTGTGGCGTGTTCTAGTCAGGGCATGCATTGATTATTACTGCATCATACCTCCGAACAGTGCCGCACAGCTGTCTGCAGCTTGAACAGAGAGTAATGCAGCCAAAGGGCAGGGAAACCCAACAGATCAGCATTGTGACTGAATGGCATGCCTCATACTCTGTGATTTCCCCTTGGATTTATCACTTCATATGGCCACAAAGATCATATCTACAGGTGGAAAGTGATCATGTGGTCTTGCAATCAAAGCTAGATTACATTTACGATAACTGCTGCTCCGTTCAACAACATTCTCCATTCAAAACTGTGCTGAAGGCAGATTGCAGGTATTTAGGCTACATATAATAGCACATCATATTGGCTTTTGGGGTAACATTACTATCCCGTAAGCACTTAATTTGATAGTTATTTAAAAATTCTGTCTTAATTTACGCATGGAGTTTCAAAACTGCATGACTTTATTTTCCTTTGTGGAAAACAAAATGGTTATTCCTAAAAATCTCTCATGTTTTTTGTCCTTACATTGCAACAGGGTCTAATGTTGTTTCAAACTCCTTTAGCTTTCATTATAGAAACAAATCCAGTTTAAACACTCTTCACAATATCTTTATGTTCCAAGTCTTACAGGTTTTCACCAACATGATTAAATGATGGTTTTAATTTTCTAATAATAATATCAGGATACCTATAACTTAGGATATTAGCCAAGCAATGAATAATCAGTCTTTAACACCCCAAACATACATTTTATGACTTATCTACATCATTGAAAAAGTTTTTCCCAAGGGTTTCTCATAATCTAGCAAAGGTCATCTTTGAATGGTTGGAGATTCTCCTGTTAGATTATGTTGAAGGTTTAAGTGACCATAACACATGCAATCAGGGATAATTATGGGGGGCAATCTTCATTCCCTTTTAGGAGAGCTGGTACCTTACTAAGAGATCATCAACTCTAGTCAAGTCCTATTTATAGAAAGACCGCCAGCGATGCCCCTGACAGAGGCATTGTCATCCACTCACATCTAAACATGCACACACACTTCAGGCTTGCACTAAACAAACACTGAACCACACTTTTAGGACTGTCGCTCCCCAACTGTGGTGATACGCTTTGATCTGAATGGCAGTGCACAGACTGGGCTGGGACTGTAAACAACAGTTGGGGGATACCCCTGGTTTCATTGCCCCCTGGACTGGAGAGCTCTAGTAGACTTGAGTACACAACAAGTCTATCGGAATGAAAGGGAAGTTAAATCAATGAATGAACAAGGTTAAATAGAACAGTGGTTTTTAGCTTAAAGAACACCAACCCAGGAATCCCTTGAGAAGTAAAAAAAAAATCTTCTACTTAGGAACATTAGCACACATTAATACAATATAAAATACACATATTTAGAAACATTGGCTACAAAGTTAGAAATCAATTAATAGTTAAAAATGACATATCTTCTCTATAGACCCCTGGAGTACATTCAGAGACGCTTGGTTGAAAAACTTGGCTAAATAGTCTTAATCACATTGATAAATAAAATAGTACCCTTCTTGGATTTGAATGACAATAATCCTTCATAATATGGTACTGTACATAATACTGTGGAAAAACACCCTATTCTGAGGCAACAGAGGTGTGTCACTACATTATAATTTCTAAATTTTATAAGATAAAAGTGCAGATGAGCAAAAATGACAGTCATAGCAGGATAAACAGTAATAGCAGGGTGGACAAAACACCAATATGTGGCATTTAAAGTTATTAAACACCATTTACATGGTCTATAATTAAACAACTGTACATTGGTCAGTTATTAGTGAATTTGGTCTAGTTGTACTGTTCTTTGAATGCACGCCAAGCCTCTTTAATTTCAATATGTAAAATCAAAGAAGCAAACCTACCTTGATTGAGTCATGTAAAAGTCCACCGAGTACCCGAAGTAACTGCCGTTGGGTCCAGTATACACCGCTGGGTTCTCCACATCCAAGTTGAAGGCAACAGACAGAGGTAGAAGAATCAGCAGTGAAAGTCCCATTGGAGACCAGCTCGGGCTGTGTGAAGACGCTGAAGTCTTTGAACGGTGCCTTTTGGAGCCCATAGTAATCGATATGTCACAATCCACTTCTTTATTAAACTTCTCTCAGAACAAAAGGGGGCACTTGAGCGGAATCCTCCTGAAGATGCTGCCTTACGCAAATCTCATGCCTTAGTGAAGCGTATCAGTCTGATCCTTATTTTCCCAACCGCGCCTCCGTCTATCTGTCCCCTTCTCTCCTTTCTGCGTCCTCCCTCCAGCTTAATTGAAGGGGTATTAGGAGGAGGTTCAGTTCTTCCACTCGTGACAAACTCCCATAGAGGTGGAGCTATAAGCACAATTCACAAAGTGGGGAAAAAGAGCGGTACAACATTGAGTTAGATAACTTAATTAATCAAAGAAGGGGAAAAAAACCAAAGAGATAAAACCATTTAGTTTTATTAATTAAGTTTATTTTAAAATTGCATATAATTAGATTTTAAATGTAATATGTATAATAATTCATGTTGCACTGTGCCATCTATATTAAATAAATAAATAAATATATTTTTGTACAAATAAATAAATAAACCGAGGAGACACTTCCTCGTCCTTGTAGAGTTAATATCCTGAAAGGATGATGTCATGACAGTTTTTACTTATGGTTTAGTACATAATTTAATGGCTTGGTGCATAACCTGGGGAAGCTTCATCAAGAATTACTGATAAAATATAATGTTCACTAAAATCTAAAAAATGAAATAAAAACCTAAAATATTAAATAAAAAAGTAGAACATTTGTGACCTGTTCAACAGTTTATCTGTCCACTCTGAAGGACTCTTTGCAGAGTGGTCAAAGATAGCTGAATGAATGATTAACCCTTTAAACAATGAAAGAGCTGTTTTCAAAGTCCGTTATCCTCCAAAAAACGATTTCCAAACTTCAGCATGAACCTTCTCAGCATCGAGATTATAGACTCTACATGCTGATAAAGCTTGTCAGGAAAGCCATCACTGCAGTATTTGGAGCAATACTACAAATTCCGCGTGTATGTATTAAGTAGACTATGAGTCAGTTTTAATTTGGAGAAATGTTGTTTATAATACACAAGCCTGAGCAATCTCCATTTATTGATCTGACACCGTCAAAACACACGGAGCTGGGAAATGCGCGTCTCTCTGAGCTGTAAAAAGCCACTCCAGCGACTGAATTAGAGTATGCTGTTTTAGTTGATTCAGCCTCTGCCCAAGGGATTGAAATGGGGAGCCAAATTTGGCTGCATGGCTACAGGGAACTCGCCTTGAGAAGCCTTCTAACCTATTTGGGAAAGTAGGGTGTGAAGGGGGAGCTCACAGCTGTCGGACCACAGCCACTTTCAACCAATCTTTTCGTCTTGTTTCAACTCAGACCGATCAAAATATTTTTCATTCTTGACCGAATATATTCCCTTTGATTTGAATCCGACATTTCAATGAACCAGTTCACAAAATGAATCTTAACGATTCATTCACGAGAACGATACTCGAGTCAACTCACTGAATCAATGAACTAAGAATCTCCTTCGAACCTATCCGATTAAGCACAAAATCACAAATGAAAAAACATTTGTGGTTTCAATAAACAGTATTTTAGTAAAACGTAAAACCCGCGCTTTTGCACTGTTTCAATAAATATCGCGTTATTGAAATGTTTAGATCGTGTAATATGCCACGCTGATAGGAATCACGTGATAACGCAATTGCGTCATGACGCAAAGAACCACAGAATCGGTTGTTTGAAATGATTCTTTCCGCTCGAAAAAAACTGATTCATAGTCATGCTTCTCATCACTAATTTGAACAGTTATCAAATTAGACTGCCCAAAGACTTTATTTCAATCGGAATGAATTCAGTCCGATTGAACCAAAAATTGTGCATGTAAACGTATTGTCTGAGTGCATGAAGTGCAGGTGATCGCGAAAAAAATTCTCCTTGATTTACCTGCTTGACCCATTATGCTTGATGTTGCATATGTCAGCATTTTTCGATATATTAAATTAAACGCCAACTCGCAGTGGCCTACTGAGGAATATCTCGAAGAAATTAACACTTTGTGAAAGACAGGAATTACCTATTTTCCCGAACTTTGTGCAAACACAAAAGCCCATACACCTAACAAAGAGAAGGTAAGCAATATTATTGGTTAATATTTATCATTTAAATGTGCCTGAATGTTACGAACATTTTGTTGCTGAATTTCCTTTTGTTATTTTGTTATTATTATAAGTTAGGGTTGCGCCATCAAGTAAACTTTTTGTGGTAGTTGTAGTTTTTACGAGAGTGGGCGGGGCCTGTTTTTATACAACGAATAGGCTGTTGATATGTAAATAGTGGGCAGTCATATGTTAATCATTTTAGAAGCTGGAAGATTTTATAATGAGCTGGGCATGATGTTTTTAATTCAGAAAGGTACTGGTTTCATAGTATAATTATTTTTTCTCATGAAATGACCCTAAAGTTACACCTCCTTTAATTTGGGCTTATCTTGTTCTTCACTTTATAAAACATACTTGATTTCCATCATACACCTCATAAAACATGTACAGATACTGATGCAGAGTGATGCTTTGTATTCATTCATTCATTCTTCTGCTTACATATACAAATTTATATAGATGTATCCTGCTGACACTATAAGGGTCAAAAGTTTGAGGACGTCTGAGAGACTTCAGCATATACAGCTTAGAGAGATAAATGGTTACATGATCATGCTGTCTGCTGCTGTGAGTCAGCTCTCCTACTCCAGAAGGTTTTCCTCTCTATTACCTGAGAGACTCTAAATTCTTGACACTAAACATATTATGTCTGATGTGCACCTCAGCATCTGGCACCTTGAAGAGAATGAATGGTGTACATTTCACAAATCACACAACAAATCAAAGCATCCAGAGAAACGCAAAAGAAAAGCCTTATAGGTAATGTAAGGGAGTCCTTTTAAATCCATGCCATCAGAGGCCTTTGTCCAGATCTGGTATTGCAAATGCTGAGTTGGAATAACAGGAAAAGATTAGGTAATGGGGCTGGATGTGGGTCAGTTTTTCTTTTCACGGGCTCTGCGAAGGGGTGTTATGTCTATAGGATATTGCTTGGATGTTGTCATACATGAAGGGGCATTAACAAGTGGAGGCGGTAGCCAAAAAATGTCTTTACTAGCGGTGCTACATATGCAACGTTGGTATGCCATTTTTTTCAAAGCCGTCCAGCATATGTTTTAATGACTTAAAGGGATAGTTCACCCAGAAATTAACTTTTTTTTCAATCCTTATGGCTTGCTTTCTTTTGTGGAGCACAAAATGAGGTATTTATATATATCTTAAACTTAAATTTCAGTCTGTTCCTCACACAAAGCTATCATATGGTTTCAGAAAACTTTGAATATTGAGTCGTATGGTATGCTTTGTTCTTGTCAGCTCCTGGTCCCCATACACTTTCATTGTACTTAAGATGTGTTCCACAGAAGAAAGAAGCTCATACAGGTTTCGAATGACATGAATGCAAATAAATAATGACAGAATTTTCATTTTGAGTGATCTATGCTTTTACGTATTCACCCACACAATGATTGTATAAAAAGGACTAAGTATGTTTCTATACAGAAAGTGATAGCTCACTATTTGTTAGCCAAGTGACTTCTGGAAATTTGCTGTACTTGTTCCACTCTGAGTCAAGAGGTTTGTCATGGATGACTGGAGTCTAGAGAACATTCAAGGCGTCTTTGAGTTTAGACACTACAGAAGAGTCTTTCATCTGTGTGTCAGACCATCTCTTGAGGTTTGTCACACTACTGATAAAAGCACTTCTTGTTAAAACTTTATCTAACAGGATATCACACTCTGAGCACTGAATTTTAATTGTAACCCCACACTGAAAGCTGTTTAGAAACATTAGATTAAGAGTTCTTGTGAGGTTTTAAACAGAAAAACCCAAATTGATTTCATATTCCACTTCAAAAATATATATGTTCTCTGTACAATAATATTTTACATTATGGCTTATAAATACCTTGTATATTTGGTTAAACTTTTACTTGGACAAATTTGTAGGTGGAGGACTTTTCATACTTGAATTGTGACTTCACAAATGCTGCCATGGCAACCAATAGTGAGCACAACAAAAATAGTGTGAGTGGCGCATGCTGTAGTTCAAACAGCTGGCGAGCTGTTTTAAGACAGAGCATATACTGTAAATATTATACATACTCATTTTCATTTGCATTTATAGATATATATGCACATGTGTTATATTCACGATACCAAATGCAGATGTCCTTCATTTCAAGGCCTTCATGCATAATTGCTTCCAAGCTCGCATTAACATTGTGAAGTTCATTTTCATTTGTTGATATTAACATTTTTACTTTTAATATTTTACTTAAAACAGACTGAATATGTGCAGTTTTTTTAAAGAAATCTTCTAAGTTTAAAATAAATTAAACTGCCAAGTTGCCTACATTTTGTCAGAAAATATTAGTTTTATTTATGGATGAGTGCATTCATATAATTTCCAGCATTTCAGGTTAAAATAAATTGGAAAAGCAATATATTAATAAGTTAGCTCTAATAGACTTCCATTGTAAATGCATTACTGTATAATTAGATTTTTTTTTATTTACAGAATGGTGGATGTCAAATATTTTCTAATTATTGACAGCTTCCTCATGACTTGTATTATAGCCTAGACATTCCATAAATGTATCATCTGATTCTTTATCAGAGTTTTTAACAAAAAATTAAAGAACAAAGCAAATGTGAAAAAGAGAGTAAATCCCGTTCTCAGATGTTTGAACTTCAAAAGCGAGAACAAGAAACTGAGACGCTTTTACTTCCATACTAGATTAGTCTTATGTGGTAGTAATTTTATTTTAAAACAAGAAAAGGCTGTTTCTTTGTTTTCTGAGAGAGTGAAGTTATGTTCACATTTGTGTTGGCAGTATGCCTTAATCTCTCAATCTCTTATCAAGCTCTAAATACACAATCAAGTGCTCTCTTTTTCTTTCTTCCTCTCTGTCACACACCTCTTCACCTAACTTCAGAAAACTGATATGCATCACTCGGACAGGAAATGCCTCTAACGTAAAGACCTGCCTTTACTTCCTGCTACTTCCACTTATTGCCTTTCTCACGTAAAGACTCTGTGGCATTTCTTTCCCTCATTCTGTGCTTTAACGTTTTCCTTTGAAAGGGAGGAAGTTTGGGTAGCTGATGTTGCTGATAGCTTCAGACTACCTGTTTCATTATGTGAGTTAGCAGACAGCTGCAAGTATAAGGAATGGGATTTTGGCTAGTGGGAGAGTTGGGCTTTCCATTGTACTTGAGAAGCAGAGCGAAACTGACTTGATCTTTATAATTCTAGAGATTTTTTGTGACGAGTCCATATTTCAATAAACCCCAAAATAGGATTATTAAACTTGATATACATAATTTGTACTCAAATCAAGCAATTTATTGAACATAGGTGTGCTATTAATTAAAGCAATCAAATGTAGTGCCTGGCAGATAATAAAATGGGTTAAAAATCCTATAGACCAGCACTGATACATGTTGGCGGCCTTTTTTGAAGAACTCAGAACATGTCAAAATTGTCTCATTTTAATGAATGTGAATCTCATGTTGTGACCGAGAAACAGTTCTGTTTCCTTTTTTTTTCTTCTTTCTTTGATTTGTCTGTGATAAAGTTTAGCATATGTGGCAGACGGTGCTCTGATCTCCGTTTTGTGTTGCTTGGACCTCCTTCAGCTTCTCTGAGTAACTTGTTCCAGAGCTACATTGCTCTTCAAAGGCTCATTAGAATTATGTCCTCCTGGAGAAACATCGCAGACTCCATAAATTCTCACACTGTGTAATTTCATTACTCTGCTCTAGATCTCTAGAAGGTCATCAAAATCACTGTTGTTTTCTTACTGTTGATAGGTACGGTGAGAAACACGGTCTTGCATGTTGCTTTGGTACTACATTTACATTTAGTCATTTAGCAGACGCTTTTATCCAAAGCGACTTACAAATGAGGACAATAGAAGCAATCAAAACCAACAAAAGAGCAACAACATGCAATCGCTATGACAAGTCTCAGTTAGCCTAATGCAGTACACACAGCAAGTTTTTTAAAGAAAATAAGTAGATAGAATATAGAAAAATAGATTTTTTTTAAAGAAACAAGTAGAATAGAAAAAAAGAAAGCTAGTGTTAGTTTTTAAAGAAAAACTAGCAGTTAGAGAATAAATATGCAATTGATAGAGGGTCAAGGGTGTGTTTTTTTTTTTTAAATAAAAAGAAGACAGGTAGATAAAATGGAATTAGAATAGAGAGTGCTAGAGTTAGAGGGTTAAATAAAGATGGAAGAGATGTGTTTTTAGCCCCCAACTTGATCAAATGAGCTGATCAAATGTAAAAACTGTAACTTGAATGCTATGTAAGTCGCTTTGGATAAAAGCGTCTGCTAAATGTAAATGTAGTCAAATGTAATGTAATGTAGCCGTTTCTTGAAGATGGCTAAAGATTCAGCTGCTTGGATTGAGTTGGGCAGGTCATTCCACCAGGTGAGAACAGTTAGTGAAAAAGTCTGTGAAAGTGATTTTGTGCCTCTTTGGGATGGCACAATAATGTGTCGTTCACTTGCAGAACGCAAGCTTCTAGAGGGCACATAGGTCTGAAGTACTGAATTTAGGTAAAGGGGTGCAGAGCCAGAGGTGGTTTTGTAGGCAAACATTAATGCCTTGAATATTATGCGAGCAGCTATTGGTAGCCAGTGCAAATTGATGAACAGAGGTGTGATGTTCGTTCTTTTCGGCTCATTAAAGATTAATCTTGTAGCGGCATTTTGGATTAATTGTAGAGGTTTGATGGAATTGGCTGGAAGGCCTGCCAAGAGAGCATTGCAATAGTTAAGTCTGGACAGAACAAGAGCTTGAACAAGGAGTTGTGTTGCATGTTCCGAAAAAAAAGGGCCTGATCTTCCTAATATTTTATAAAGCAAATCTGCAGGACCGGGCAGTTTTAGCAATGTGGTCTGAGAAATTCAGCTTATCATCAATCACAACTCCAAGGTTTCTGGCTGTTTTTGAAGGAGTTATGGTTTATGAGCCTAACTGGAAGGTGAAATTGTGATGAAGTGATGGGTTTACTGAAACTACAAGCAGTTATGTCTTAGCTAAGTTGAGTTGAAGGTGATGGTCCTTCATCCAGCAAGAAATGTCTGTTAGACATGCTGAGATGCGAGCAGCTATCGTCGGATCATCAGGATGGAATGAGAGGTAGAGTTGAGTGTCATCAGCATAGCAGTGATATGAAAAGCCATGTTTCTGAATGACAGAACCTAGTGATGTCATGTAGACTGAGAAGAGAAGTGGTCCAAGAACTGAGCTCTGAGGCACCCCAGTAGCTAGATGTTGCGACTTCGATACTTCACCTCTCCAAGATACCTTGAAAGACCTATCTGAGAGGTAAGACTCAAACCACTTGAGTGCGGTTCCTGAGATGCCCTTTCTCAATAGGGTTGACAGGAGGATCTGGTGGTTGACCGTATCAAAAGCAGCGGACAGATCCAGCAAGATAAGTAATGAAGACTTGGAAGCCGCTCTTGCAAGTCTTAGGGCTTCAACAACTGAGAGCAAAGCAGTTTCGTTTGAATGTCCACTTCTGAAGCCAGATTGGTTGCTGTCCAGGAAGTTGTTCTGTGTGAGAAAGGCAGAGAACACAACTCATTCAAGTGTTATTTTATTTTTTAAAATAAATTACCTCTACTGAACATTAGGTCAATACTTTCAACTTGAAAATGGTTATTTTCATTGCATATTATAGTAAGTATAATTGAGCTCAGATGAATTCAATTCACCTCACCCAGGTTTATTTTATGTGAAAAATAAAGTCCCTGTGGTGACGTTTGTCCCAAGAGTTGGGGTCAAGTTCAGATGGTGTAAATTTAGAAAACAGAAAATGCAGTGTTACATATGGTTGACCCCGTGTCTTAAAGTACTCTAACTCTCATCTGTTGTGTCTAAAGTTTCACTGCGCTATTGTGGTTTCCAAACACAGGCTGTAACAGTGGCACTACAGGAAATCACTCTAAGATGACATTAAAGTGTGCATTGTTTCGAAACCTTTTTTAAAGAGCCACAAAATGGTTCACGACGTGTGCTTGTGTTTAATCCACATCCCCTAGGATCCAACACTGAGACATGAGGCATAGTATTCTGCATTGAACCCAGGCTCAGAGTTTGCCAGACAACTAATGAGCCACATAAACATCCCACCACGCCATTTACAGCACACATATGTTGCATTAGTATAGTATATCAGTTGTCATCTATATAAATAGTTTTTTTTCAACTTAGGCAACATCATGTGATGCTTTTACAATTGAAGTATGATTATAAGTTTCCAGTCTCCCATTTTGACATGCTTGTTTAGGAATCACATAAAATGTGGCATCATTTCACAGAAGAGGTATAGGACATTGGTCAGAGTCAGCAGCCGAGTGGGTATGTTGACAGAGAATGTAAAAGGATCTATGTGAAGGCCTTCAGGGTCACCTAAAATCCACAAGACAGCAGAGGTGAGAGGGTGAGCACGTTTAGAGCAAACATTTGAGTTAACGTCAGTTTAACAAAAACTAACGTGTCCTGAGTTCTGTTTCCAGTTCCAACGAGCTGCCTACATAAACTGCATCATGGGTGAGTTCCTGATGCGAAGTGTTTTTAAAAGGCAAGTTCACTTAGCCTACACAATAAATCGCACAATGCATTTGAGTTTGCCATTATACATGATGATTTAAAACAATGTATCATAGATACAGATGAAGGCCATCCCAAAATACACTGTGCAACAGTGAATAAACAATTCAAGGGGCAATACGAAGTCAGAGAAATATACATTTTTAATATACACAACAAATTATTGTTTTTATTTAGCAAGGATTCATTAAACTGATAACATTAATGACATTACAAGAGTTTTCTATTTAAAATTAATGCTGTTCTTTTGAACTTTCTAATCATCGAATAATTAAGCAGCATCAAAAATATTAAGCAGCACAACTGTTTTCAACCTTGATAATAATAAGAAATGTGACACTGAAGACTGGAGTAATGGCTGCTGAAAATTCAGCTTTGCAATCACAGAAATAAATGACATTCTGAAATATATTAAAACAAGTTATTTTAAGTTGTAGTAATATTTCACAATATTACTGTTTTATTTGAATCACTTTTGAGCAATTGAGTCTCCTGAAATTTAGCTCACTAGGTTTTGGACCAGAGCTTTTTTCAGGCTTAAGGTTCATTTTAGTGAGAAAAAATCTCTGTTAATCTCATAACGATCTCTGGTCACTTGCTAATGAGCTCCTTTGAATTAGTGCAATTGAGTCAAACACTTAATGACATAGTTGGCATTTTCAGTATTCTTACTTTGAATGGGTTTGGAACAAAACAAACATACTTGACTGTATTCTAATAATCCTTTGTTTTTTGATTTTTTACATTAAATGGTGTCTCTTCTACCAGCCATGCAATATAATATTTACTCTATCCATTGGTTTCTTAGAGTAACGGTGGCCCTCTGACCCCCTCCTGTGTTTTCTCATTGGGTTAAACCAAGTCAGAGGGCAGGCATGAGGCCCAACGGGGAAAAAATATGGAGTATGGGTAAGTGTGTTTGTGTGGGTGAGTATTTGTGTCCAGGGGTCCTAAGCACAGAACAGACAGGCAGTAAATCAGGCTTTTAGGGGGATGCCACAGGGGAATGTTGTTCCCTCTGTCTTGAACCCCCAACACACATACTCACGCACACATAAATAAACACAGATCACCGCTGCGGTCATTCCACGTCCATAGGCTTCTAAAGTTAGAAGTATTATGCTCAAAAGAATGGCTAGCTCTAGTCCATAAATCCTTCCTCAATCAATTAATTCCCATTCAGTGTCCTCAGAATGAAAATGCCAATTGTGGCCTTTTAAAATGTGATTAGGTCAAACTAACTGATTTTAACACAATAAAGATACTCAAAATACTATGAAAAATTGTCTCGAGTCATTTCCACAGCATCTTACATGATGTATTGTGTTTAGTTTTGTGATGGAAATGACAATTGCGGAAATGACTTTTATACAAAATGACTGCATTAAGACAAAATTCTTTGCAGGTATTAAACAATATTTTCACAATTTTTTTGCATAATTTGACCAAATTATTATTAGACACAATTTTGAACAAAACCTTATTAGAGGCAAAATTGTTTGTTGTGGTGGAAACTGTGAGATAATCATAATTTGTGAAAAAATTCTAAGTAAACGTCAAAATGGTTTATAAACTTTGATATTATATTTTGATATTCATAGTTCAAGACTGAATACTCGGGTCAGGGATAAGGGTAAAACAATGAAATTCAGTGCTATTTCAGCCTTAAACTGAATACTATCAAAACTGAAGCCTGCTGATAGGTTACAGCCTCTGTGTGTTGTGTTTGGCTCTGAAGCATTCTTTAATGCTCTGTATCTTATTGTTCCTTGCATCCTGTGCAGCCATGGCTCTGCCATTTTTGGTGAGAAAGATTGTTGGCACTCAAATAAAAAGGTCACCATAGTCTTAGAGCATCATAGCAGCCCAACAGCAATGAAACACGTTGTTCTCTGGAGTGACTCACAGCATTTTCTAATAGATTTGTAACTCTGACCCTCAGAATGTGACAGAGTCTTCCTTATAAGACTATGCTCACAATAAAACAGGGTGACATACAACAGAGTACCTTATATAGATGGCAGGTTTTGATTACAATATTTGCATATCTGTATGGTGGAGTCTGTTTATTCTGTTAGACAGTTAAACTGAGTCACTTGTAGTTCATCATCCCTCCTCTAAGTGCAGTTGTTTGGAATACGACACCATTTAGGGTGCATCTCAAAGACGCATTGGAGTGGCTGTTTTAAAACACTCAGGGCAGGGCTGATGGAGCATGGTTTACAATTCTTTTCTTTCGCAGGGTCAGGTTTCTGTGAAAATAAACCACAGTTGTCTTCACAAACAAACTTGGGACAGGGGTGAGGTGTTTCTTTTAATGGAGAAGTCCAAAGCATGCTGACCGTTGGAGTCGCACTGGTAACTTGAGATATTCTGACCATTAATAATGCCAGTTCATTTTCCATTTGTGAAGGCAGCTCCACCTGTTGGGATGACCTAAATTCCCTATGCTCATGCAATTTATAAGATAATTGTCAACAGCCTGTGTTGTTCAAAATTCATAGGGCCAGATTTACTAAACAGGGCAAATTACCGTTAGAGCGCAATTCCATAAAAGCGCAGATGGAAGGGGAAAATTCTGCGTGTGATTTACTGACAATGTGACATTAAAGAACACAGACACAACCAGATCATTTCCATAATGACCAGCCCAATCTACCAAGAGCAGCGCAAATTACCACCTGCTTTATGACATGCTTTTTTGGGCGTTAAATAACGGCGCAAATACCAGTAATTTGACGAGTGCAAACGTTAGTAAATCGCATTGCGTGATTCATTTTAATACTCTCCTCCTTGAAATTTTGCGTCTGAAAGGGAAACTCCTACAAATGCATATTCAATAAGTTCAGGCTCAAAAATAACTGTGTCCACTCTTTTTCAGTGATAATTCTTCACTGCGCACCTTTAGTAAATCCTGACAGTACTATTTTAACGCCAAAAGACTGTTTGCGTTGGCGCAAGCTGTTAGTAGATCTGGCCTATGATGTTTAATCAAAATGCATAATGTATAACAAGTTATTTTATTTTCATTAGAGATTATTACTGTCTGTTAGACCCTACATAAACATTTTCTTTGTAGGGCCAATCCAACCTGGCTTATGCTGGTTAGTGTTGGTTTAGAGCTGATCTAGTTGGTGGACCAGCATTATCAACTGACAAAGTCTCACTGGCAAAGCTGGTTGACCAAGGAAATCTTGCTGATTAAGTCTCCTGGTGGAGACACTTTGTGTGTGCACCATTTATGGCGTTAAATCCGGGCTGTATGCGTTGTTACAGGAACAATCCATCCTGCTATTGTGTAAAGGAATGTTGCTATGTTTTTGTTTGTTTGGAGAGTCTGATGCATCTACAGCTCTTACAATAAAAGACATATTTCATGGTGTACTGTTAAAAAGAATGGTGCAGTACATGATATACAGTTTTGAACAGCATGGGGTGAAGCTTGTTTATGACTGCCTGTCCATAAACTAATGCGCTTCAGTCTTTGTTTAAAAGCTACTCCAATATCACCCCCATATTTCCATTCCACAATGTTTTCTGACCATTTCTCATGACACACGGCTTTGCTTTACAGCTCAGTGGATTGCCACAGGGAGTCTGACACCACACGAGACTTTAAGATGCATGCAAACATCTGCTACTGTGAGAGTCTCATCTGCTCATCCTCATCTTTCCCAGAAGAAGGTCTGGGATTCAGACTGGATTGTTTGTGACAGATCGGCCAGAGGAAATGCATGGTATGCCACGTGAAAACAAAACAACATTCTGATAAATGGGTTTAGCCATGGACAGGCAGCTGGAGAATGATGAGACAGTTGCATTTCCTGCTGAGAGACAGACTCTGGTGAACTCTATGTGTGTTGTTTCTTAACACTGTGGCATGTGCTGCTCTACTCTACCAGTTTTGTCTTTTAGTGTTTTTTGCTACACTGGAACACCCAAGAAGAATGAGACCAACCAATAGATCTACACAAGTAAACTTTATGATTTGCTATTTTAATTATATCAATTCAACAAATCACCCAAATGCACCACAGGAAATTATATATTATATAAATAAAATTCAAATTGATATTGTTTGTTATATTAATTAAAATTACTTATAATTACCAAATGATATTCATTCATTAATTTAAATTAATTTTAAATAAATTTTGTCTAAAATTTGATTTAGAACCCAGTTTAAAATCCCCTAGTGAATACTAAACCTGTTGAAATCATCAGGGCTTTCACAGAGCAGCAGGTCACCTTAAATGCTCCCTTCAAGTTTATTTGACATCAGAGAGTCGAAATAAACAAGACCAGCTGGTAGCCACTGAGAATCCATCACAAGTACTTTAGAGATAAAGACACCCACCAATGGACAAAACCATAGGGGAGAGCACCAGGAGGAGAAGACATGATGCCTTCTCAGACCTTTAAACCTTAATTCCTTCCTTTTATAGATATTTGTAACAGCACAAGCCATGAACAAAGAACAAGAGACAGGGTTCCTCAGTAGTTTTAAGCCAACAGAGGCCTATCTGTGTAACAGGGGTTCCATTACCAGCTAATGTAAACTAAGCAAGAACAAGAGCAGTTTTTAATGCAGTACAAAAAAAATCTTCAGATGATTTGCTTAGGTGAGAAAGCTGTTTTTGTGTTAGATATTGCATTCCTTTTTAGCATGTAAACATTGAGAGACTATAAAAAAGGTTTTTATGTTGTACGATTGTTTACATGTGCAATTTTGTAAGTGTCTGTTTTTGAATTATTGTAAACTCACTGCATGCTATGTGTAATCCACCATAGTGTGAATCACCATAGTATATTTTTATTGCTAAACACAACCTTTATATGAAAAGTCTCATGCAAACAGATAAGATCTTCAGGATCTGAGGCATCTATTCTAAGTGAATCAGCTCGTCATCCTTCATCAGGGAAACACACCAACATCTAACTGTTTAAACTAAACCGACCAAGCCACCACCTTGTATGGCCATCTGTGTTCTCAAAGAGACTCAGTTGAATATTATCCAGAGGGCTTTGGCTATTAGACTGCTGATTCAAGTGCACTTAATGATGACCGCAATGAGTGTGAGGTTCAAAACAGAACACAGACACAGTTTTCAGCTTATCTGTATCATTCCTGACCGCTAGTATCAAGTGATGCTGTGGTAGCATCACTTGATACCCCCCCCCCCCAAAAAAACACTAATACAACAGTTCCCAGATGAGGTGATGTAGAGTCTGTTCTGACATGATTTCAATAGTGAAAAGGGAAAGTGATCCCAGATATGCTGATAAGAGGCTAGGGTAAGTGGAGCCATGCTAACAGGATCACATGAAGCTGTTCGGAAGTTGAATGCTGTGCTTTATATGTCTTATGACAGCTGACTACATAATAGTTCAGAGATTGAGAGGGGGTACTATCCCCTGAAAATTCTTGGGAAATATGATTCACAAACGAATGATTATGAATCATATGATTTACAGCTTGAAATATTCACACACCCACTGCTTGTCTCTCACATGTCTTTCCGTTCCTTGCCCTCCGAGTATAAGTCATTTTGGGCAGTCCTGCGGACACACTTCCCTTCTTTTTAACTTCCACGCAGTCACCTCTGGAAGATAGGATTTAAATAGCTCTCAAACTGGGGATCCAGAAAGTACTAGCCAATGTCCAAGCCTGACAGCAGAACATCATGTAACATCTCACTTCGTGAGATAGTGGACTTGGCTGCCATCCTATCAGTCTACATCCCATCAACCTCACATTGCCCTTCTAAGAGGTCAACTTTCCAGATGTCCCAGAGTAGGTAAGCCTAGAGAGTCTGGAGAAACTCTGGAGGAGGTAAAGAAATAAACTTTAGGGTAGAAATCTCACGCCACATGACCTTTTGTAGCATGTGATTTCCAAATAGCCATGGCAAACAAGAGGAACCCCATATTACTATTCCCCTCTCCACTATGTATATCCTTCATTTCTTTTCCTCTGCTGTGAAAAGTCCTGCTCCCCCATTTGCCAGAAGTCTGGCTTACATTAACGATTTGGCATAGCTCCCCTTGGGGCGGTTCACACAGCCACGAGAGCCGTCATTGCTCAGCCCCCCGCCTGTCTCAGTCCCATCCACCAATCGAAGCCTCCCAGCCCCCTACAGTCACACACACCGCCCTCCCTTTTTCCCAACAGAATATTTAGACTCTTGGCCGGAGCTCGGAACGTGTGAGTGAGCTGGAAGTTTGGTGTGTAAGCAAGCTGGTTGCTAAGCTGGAATCTGTGAGGAGTGAGTACACAGTCATCCCGTCATGTTCTGGCTGTAGACCCTGAGCTGAGGCTGGGGATTTTGTGAAGGCCCAGAGTACTCAATTCTGACGTGAGGATTATTGGAGACTGTAAAAGATGTGGCCGACCCAGGCAAGAATTTTAGAGAGAGAGATACGATGCATGACGTAAAGCTCATTGCAACAAGAACTCAGGGACTTGGGGAGATCTGAATGAAGGAATTTATAAACTTGGTGGACAGCCAGGTTTACTGATGTCACTCCAGGCAACCACTAGAGCTAGGTACGCCTTTGTCCTGTTCAGCTCAGAGTAGAGTTTGTCCCCCAATAACATCTTCAAATTCAAGTCTTTGGGTTCTTCCATCATCTGTAATATCATCTGGCATTTATGGTTCCCCACCCAAACAGCAGATCACACCACAGTAAAGCCATCTATCCTCTCATCCATGCTCAAGTTCACATCACCTCCCATCTCACATGTGTCATAGAGTCTCAAACAGTTGATCAATGGTTTGGCAGGCACTGAGACAGGGTTGCTTTGATCCCACCGTTTGAGCGCTCAGTCTTTTAAAATGTTCCCGTGCTTTCCTACAGCCTTAATTGCTTCCATCTCTCTCAGTTGTGGTGCAGTCAATGCTGACTGCTACAGAATTAATGCAGGGAGGGCTAGGAGAATGGGACGGATAGGGAGGATTAGGTCACCTAGTTGTGATTTCTTTTTATTTGTATTGGATCCTACACCTTTAAATGTACTTACTGCCTAGAGAAGCTAAGAAAGTATATGCAAGACTTGTTCACACATATAAAGATAAACGAAAGGTGCATAGATTCCCAAAATATTCAAAACAACAAATTTGAGAAATCCAATGCGAACCAAATCTTTAGATAGGCAAGCAAAAATAAGACAAAGTGAACCAAAACCATGCAAGACGGAGACAGACGGAGACTACAACAACTTGCTGAATAAGAGAGTGAGAAATGGGAGCTTTTGATTGAAAACACATTGGACATGGGTTTACGAAACCACACTCTCAAATATCAAAATGTCCTTACTCTTTTGATAAGAAGCTCTCAGCAATTTGAGTCTTGTTGAGCTTGCATGGAGTCCTTCACTTTTTTTGTAGTTAGGACCATCGCTGTGGAGAAGGCTTGCATAACAACAACACCTTAAACCCAGATGATTTCCACCCACACCACCAGCAACAGTTCTGTCTTATAAACAGGTCTATATAGAAACCACATTGAGTTTGCGGTTTTACGAATGCTGCTTCTTTTGTATCAGGATAGATCGATGGAATGGGCTCTGGAAGGTAGCTGCTCCCGAGTCTCTCCCAGCAGGTGAAGATGTTGAATTCCACAGGTGTGCTTTTTCTAAGCCCTACTGTTCTCCAGGTGTGTCCTGAACACATGTTTCTTTGACATGAATTAAGGAGGAGTGACATGAGGATAGGTAAGTAGGGGAACAGGGGCTCCATGGCTGAAATACTACATTATCCTTAAATTACCCCATTAGAGGTCCCTGCATGCCATTAAGTTGTTAAAGCTCTGTCCCACTGCTAAACTAAGAGCATATTGTAAGCAAAACCACTTTTTCACCTTCCTTTGTGGAGGGACCGCAACCCCAACCTGTCTCTGGTCGGGGTGGGTATATGTCTTTTCCATTGTGTAAACCTGAGCTGAGTCATTTTGTTTCCATTGAGTCTCCAGCTGAGTTAATGAGACCCTTACCTGGGGAGTCGGCACGAGACCTAGATTGGCTTGCCCTACAATGGCCGACTCAACTGAAGGAAAACAGAAAAAACATTTCCCACAGTCTTTGCGGTGAGTGACGCTACAACCCTGCCCAAGCCATCACCACCTCCCCTGCTGGAGCCAAAACAGACGCCTATTGATGAGGGAATCTGGTTAGTTACTCACACACACACACACACACACACATATATGCTCAGAATAATGCAGTATCCACATGTTCAAGCAGATGATTATGTCTCCTCCAGCAATGATTGTGAGTATATTGCTCCTGGGAATGAGGGTTGAGAAAAACAAGGCAGACAAAGTGTGTATATGTCTACGAGAGATAGGATCTGCTTGCTGTCTGTCTGAGTATGTCTCCTAAGGTTACATGATGATGAGGAAGCACTGACCAAATTGATCTGAGCAATGTCTGTGTAAATGAAAAGACGAAGTTTTCTTACGTGAGAGTATGTGAATGCCAGAGTCCGTTTCACAACTTCAGGGAGGGTGTGAATGTCAGCTTAAATGTTCACATCCATTGGAGGATGTCCAGGTCTAATATAATGAGGCCTAGCTTGCATTTCTGTGCAGTGAGACTTAAATCCCTGGGAGATTCCCTTCAGTCATGCCTGTGCCTTGGAAAACTTACATTTTATGACAAAGTGTATGCCTATAAAATTAGGCAATAAGTTCTCCTCCCTAGCTCTCCCCCTGCAAATATAACTAAATTCCATCTGAGGTGACAGAAAACAGACCAGCCTTTGAAAGCACACAAACCTTGAATTCTTTGACACAATTTTTCAAGACTAGAAGTAATGAAATGACATCAGTTTTACCCCCATTATTTAACCATGTTTTCATTATGCAAATGAACAGGCCCACATGGACTTTCTGTGCAAAAGTCCACAAATTTAATCTGGCCCTGATAGCAACCAATTAGAATTTGTTATACTACAGCTAGATACTAGAGCTAATATTTCTTTTAAATACCAAATATGTGGGGTCCAGAGTGACCTAACTTGTCTTTATGTAATGGAAACTAATACTGATCTCTTCTGAATTCTGTCGTGACTATTGTGTATGATTTTGTGTATATCTGAGCAGGTCATGGTGCACCACAACTTGTTTGTTTGCTGAGGACAGCATAAGGTCAAACCGTTATGATGGGAATAGGCCCTAGATGTTATGTGACTGTCCTTTGGTAAGGTCACATGCTTGAGCAGATCACAAATGTATGTATCTGTGTTCTCACGCAAAAACATGCAAACTGACATGCACTTGAATGAAAAAGTGCAGGAAGGGGTAGAGGAAATATGTTCTCTCTTATATCTTTCTCAGTATCCCACTCCTTTTCATTCTGTTTTCTCTCTAATGTCTGGAGTCATATTGGAATGTTTTGGGAAAAAAACTATTAGATAAACATAGGTACTGCATGGTAGAGAGTTACAACATTACTCTATGCATCTGTCCTCATCCTCATTGCTTTTGCAAACTAACATCCCATTACAAAATCTAAACAGCAATCATGTTTTGTATCATCAGAGCACTATATGAAACACAGAGGGACTGGGGGACCAATCCTGAAGTTTCAATTCAACTTGAAGTCTGGAGTTCTCACATAATATTAATAATTAAATCAAGACAGTGTCTTTCAGAAATCATTCTCATATGCTGACTTTGTGGTCAAGGAAACATTTCTTATTATCAGTGCTGAAAACTATGCTTGTTTTTGCTGCTTATATTTTGTGGAAATTTGTGTAACCAATTAATAATAAATGTTTCTTCAGCAACAAATTAGCATTTTGGAATATTGTGACACTAAAGACTGACATGTTGGAATATATTTCAATAGAAAACAGCTTGTGTAATATGTAATATTGTAATATGTCACAGAATTGCTGTTTTGTTTAAATCAAATAAAATACTCTAATAATGATTACAGCCTTGGTCAACATTAGAAACTTTTAATTATTCAGACTTTTGGCTGGAGGTAAAGCTATAATTATTGTTAATTTTATTGTCAGAAATCACAAAAACTTCATATCAGGCATCAGTAAAGGCCCTGATAGTCCTTTGTATTGGGTCGAAAAGAAAATAAGTGGTATCATCCATCACAGAAAAGGTGACCTTTGAGCATCAGTTGTCAACGTGGTATTGTGAAATGTGTCATCAAATCAAGACATAAATAAGGAGCAGGACGTCCTGTGGTAAAGCAAGATATTTTGACCTTTTCTGACCCTAGTGAGGAGTTCATAATCCTGGTGACCTCAGAAGGACCATATCACAGTTTGACAGAGCCTTAAAGAATGCGATCTAGATTAAGTGAAGTGGACATGTAGTCAGCATAGATAAATGGCCGAACACTAGCTTTTTGGCCTTATATTATCCTGAAGGGCCATTCAGCACGTCTGGGTGACCAAGGTTACACAATGGAAACTTCACAGATCATTGGCGCTCAGAAGGGAAGTTCTGCTTCCATTTCAATAAAAACAATCAATTATTTTTTTGTTTTAAATCTCTTTTGGATGCAAACAATGCTCGGTGTAAAAACAATTTGGAAAAAATAATAATAGCAGAAATTTTTTAAAGTCCTCTATTTGTTTTCCAAGAAATGCTCTGGTATTTTTTTAAACAGTCATAGAGAGTTAGATTCCCCATGAAGTTTCCATTTTAATTTTGCTTAGAATCACTGCTATTCAACAATACAAAAGGGATTGTTTTACAGCTAACCCATTTGATATTTGAAATAATGCTTCAAATAGTTTCTCACTTTACTCTAGACTGGACAGGAGGCTTACTGTGTAAAAGTACTCAACATTTTTACTTAAATACCAGAATATGCATTAAAAATCTGCCATTGTTACTTCCAGCAGTTTGTCTGAATTTAATGCTGTGACCATTTCAATCAACATTCCTCAAATGCCACTCTGGGCTTTAAAGTCTTTTCTTGTGTTTCTTAATATTTAATTACTTTTCATTACTGAAATTCCTAAGCTTATCATTATAGGGAAAGGCACCACCAGCACCAGTGATTTCCACACATCTAGTCCACCCAGAGAGCATCCATGCTGGGTAGAGACAGTGAGCCAATCCACCCTCATTATCCCAGCATGACTTTTTGGAGCCATTAAAAGTCAGTGCCCTCAAGATGGTTAAGGCCGGTCACCTGCTATGTCTAAGTGACAATAATGGCTCTTTGTCAATTCATTCACCCTCTTTTCGCCTTCCCTCTTTTTTTTAACGATGCTACAGGAAGAGAAGTCCTTAAAGACTGGGACAATGGAAGAGTGAGTCACCTGAATTGTTGCTTTTGAACCTAGGTGTGTCAGGCCTGTGTTTCTGTGTCTTGTGTTTTGTTCCCCATGTTCCTTCCTTGACCCAGTTTTCCCCCGTGTCCATGCCCATATTTGGTTTTCCTGTTCTCGTTTGGTCCCATTATGTTTATTTGATTCCAGGTGTGTCTTGTTTCTCCCTGATTTAGTTGATTACATAAGCCCTGTGTCTTTCCTTGTCCAGCGTCCGGTATTGTTGGTCTTATCTGTGCGTCTCCTGGCTTCCCTGTGTGTTCTTTTCGAGTTGGCTGAATAAAGACTGTTATAGTTGTGAAACTCCTACGTCTCCGCGCTCCAGCACGGTAGCGCACTTGTGACAAGGTGCTTGGTCTAAAACCAGGTCAGAAATGATCTTTTATTAAGGAGCATATTTCCCCCCCCTGGGACTTTTTGGGACTTTTTAACTATGCCTAGCCATGCTCATGTAACTTGAGCCTTTATTGCTGGTTGTTGTTGTTGTTGTTGTTGTTGTTGTTAAATACTTTAACAGAATGTGTTACTGTGGTTGAAGTAATGTACTGTAGTATTCTATATTGATTTAAATTGTTATAATTGTATGTAAAGAATTTCTTTTTTTGTTTGGGTGTGGTTTTTTTTTTTTTTTTTCCCCCCAGCCATCTCATGAAATTGGAGAATTAGTGAAGGACATTGACATGGGCATCTTGATTGTGACTGAGGAGGAACAATGGGAAGTGCTTCCAAAGAAACCATTGACGTTGCAATCATTTTGGAAGAGCGTCTTGTCCACCGATATCTGTGATGTCCTGAAAGCATTTGTGCTCCTGATGGGTCTTTACATCATTAACAAAACACAGTACAGTTTCGATTATTCTCAAAACTTTTCACGAACATTGAGAGCAGCTGTTCTTTGTGTGTTTATGGGCTACGAAACATGCTACTCTGCAAAAAGTAGGCTGTGTGTTGTTGTTGGGGTTTTTTTTTTTTTTTTTTTTGGAAGTAGCTTTGGGCTTTTTGGTTGGTTTTTGCACTTTGTTCAACACACATACATATATATATACACATTCACATATTCTATCTATATATTTATTTATTTATTTTTATTTTTTTGTCATGTTATGGCATCCTTTTTAAAAAATTTTAATGCACTTTGATGCATGTTCTGACCTCTGACTATTTCAGAATTCCTCATGTTCTTTTGATGTGCATTAGTGAATGTAAATATTTACTGCAATTGTTCCAAAGAAATTAAATATCAATGTTCATCTGTTTTTTAAAGGTAGGGTGTTTTAATACTAAACACAATAATGCTAAGTAGGATACTGTCAATTTTGAAATCAAATAAAATAGCATTCTGCATGTTCTTAAATGTCCATAAGCCATTTTTCTCAAGTATTGTTAGAAAACAGAAACTTGTATGGGCAAATTACATCGTTGAATGAACTTAACATTACAAGCAAGTTGAACTATTCTGGAAAAAGTAACCTGACTGCCTTAAAAAGATAAGTTAATTCAACAAGATGCTTAGTTTAGCCACTTTTTTTAGTTTGCACAACTTATAATTATAAATTTAGTCAACAAAATGCTTAGTTTAAACAGCTAAACGTTTGTTGGTCTGACTAATTTTGTGTTGTTTCAACTTGGATTTAGGTTAGCACAACTTTCTTGTCTTGTTGGGCTAACTAAACTTGTTGGTTAGACAAAGTATAAAGTTGATTCCGCTTCACCTTTTTAACCCAACTAATAATTCTAGGTTTAAGGAACTTCATGTTTAAACAAAAGTATTTTAGCTTATTTAACACATTTCAAGGCAGCAAGGTTACAAATTATTTTAAGTTGAGTCAACTTGTTTTTTTAGTGTATCCATTACACTTAAAAAAAAAAACAATCCTGTAAATTTACAGTAAACTACTGGCAGCTAGATTTGCCTGTATAATGCTGTGATTTTACAGTACACCTACTGTAATATGGAACAGTTTATTACCATAAAAAATATTACAGTACTGTGCTGTAGAAAATATATGTACAGTATAACACTGTAGGTGTTTGGTTGCCATTATACTATTTTAGTATTCCCACTATAGTCTCATAAACTGTATTACTGTAAAATGTATTAAAATACTGTAGAATGTGATTGTTATTTATGATTTAAAATTTACATTCTAAAATTAAAACCGCAGAAAATTACTTGAACACAAATGGCTCTGACAAAATATGGCTTCAAAACTTTTATTAAAGCCAATAATATATAAAATGCATCGTTTCTACTGCACCAGTGCGATTTAACAGAACACAATGCTCTGACTTCACATGAAGATGTGGTTACAGAACAAAACGCAGAATGTTTACAGAAAGATGTATTTACAGAACAAAGTGCTGTGACTTCACATGAACACTAATTTGCAGAACACTGTGCTGACTTCACATGAACATCTGGTTTTAGAACAGAATGCTGTGACTTCACATGAACATCTACTATAGTTGCAGAACACAATGCTCTGATTTTGCATTACTAAATAAAGCCCCATTCAAAGTCCAAAAGGTTTTTATGAGGGTGGCAACATGAGGATTCACAGTTGAAGCCTTTTTATGGACAAGTTTTCCTGTCGTCTTGGATACCACCTTCACCTAGCTGGCCTTTGTTCCTCTCTCAGTCCAATGAAGCGCCTAAAACGCAATATAGAAATATGAGATATTAGGCTTGGTAAGTAAAGATTAATTGCATTTAAGACAATTCTAAGAAGTTTATTCATGATAATGACCTGTATTTTATAATTATCAGAGAATGATCTAATTTCAGATTACCCCGATACCTGAGAGGACTTAAAATTATGCCAACTCTGAATCAACATACAAACTGCTAAATTTTCCTTATATCATTATCACAACATGTAAATATTGATTTAATGTGTTTCAGATTAACTGAACACATGACGTTAACTAACTGCATGATTTGTATTATCTTAGAACTGTAAATTTCTACCATATAAATATTACTTTGACACAATATGTATTGCTACAGCACTATACAAATAAACTCGATTTTAATTGAATATTGACAAACTATTATCCTTAAAGGGTTAGCTCACCCCAAAATAATAAAAAAAAAAAAATCTGTCATCAATTATGCACACTGCTTATGCACATTACGATGCTTCTTTGTTTGAAAGAAATAAAGAGAGAGTTGCAGTGGAAGTTAAAGAGAGAGAATTACAGTATATTCTATTCACGAACATGCAGTGAGATGACACATTCAGTTTCAACCCAGTTGAATGCACAGCTTAAACATCAATTCACGATCAAAATAAACAACTGTAATTATAAAGTTGATATAGGAACAAGAGAGATCTACTAATATACAGCACAGTTTATAGTAAATGACCATTTCTGAACAGAGCTGGTAAGAGGGGCACAATATTGAAACAATATTTACCTTTGAACGAACTCCAGGGTCCTTGAGGCTTCCTCTTGGTACTGTAAATTGAAGACGTAGTAAGTGTTGAAAATTGCAGCCAGCCGTGACGGATGACATGGTTTTCGATGCTGATCATCCATCCTCTAATCGTGGCTTCATCACCAGCAACTGATACAGACAAAAATTATAGTTGATATCCTGAAACGGTATCAAATATTATTATCAGCACCCTATCCATGCATTTTCAATACAGTTTTGAGCAGTATATTGTCTCTCCATTTACAATAAGTATTAAAACTGCTGTAGATCAGTACTTTTCATAACTTGGCATGGCTTAAAACAACATTGATGAGCTAAATCCATGGGAGAGCCTTGCTTATCTGACACTTACACAGCAGTATCAGCCATGGAGTGGCAAGGAGGGCTCAACATCTGCTGCAGTGGCAGACATCTGTAGAACATAGACAAAGGTATTCAAATTATGAATGAAATTGTGTGACCAGTTGTAGCAAGTATAAATAAATAAAAATAAACAAAACTCTAGTCTATTCTATAAACACTCACATAAGATATAAAATTTTGCAAATACTACCACAGGGAAACAATGACAATGATAAAATTGCATTTACCTTAAGTAGGCGATGAGGAAAACTCCGGAATATGTCGTTCAGTTTGGTGGTGCTGGCAGCTCACAGTCGGGGCGAAAAAAATCGTCTTCTTGAACTCTTTCTCCTTTGCTCTTTAATTTGTCTGTACACCTTTACTTCTGAATACTCTTGATCCGGGGGAAAAATCATGATGCATCGCGGTTTTGCTCTGAGAAGTTATGAGCGGTCTCAGCGTCGCAGACGTGACTAGACTTAAAAAATACTGTTTTATACCGTAAAATTAAACAGTAGTTTGCAGTTAATAATTTGTTCTGCAAAGGTGTCATCATTCACAGTATTCAACTGTATTTACAAAAAAAACGGTACCTTACTGTAGGAAAATTCCTGTATTTTTACAGCTATTTTTTACAGTGTACAGTTTAAAGGCTAAGGTTTAAAGTTAAGGCTGCATGTATTACAAATTTACATTTATTTATATATTTAATAAATACATGTTTATTGAAGACATATGGGGACATTTTTACCCCAATATTTTAAATGTCTAGGGCATTTTTGTTACTTTTAGTGGCATTTGAGCACTGGTTAATTTCTGACCCTTCATAAAACACTTTTGTTGTTTTTTTATGAAGTGTTTCTTTTCTTCTTTTTTTTTTCTTTTTTTTTAAGCCAAATTTCAGTCACTTTTATGAAGCATAAATTTTTGATTTACCTAACAGGGAAAAGTGTAACTATACATTAAAGAGAAACCTATGACCTCTCACTCCCCAGGAAACCCCTCATCATGAAGGACTGGAGTTCTTGAGTAGGAGATGAACACACTGGAGGAAACCCTGAGGGAATGATTAATTAAATGAATCCTACATGCCTCAATTCAAGCCCTGCAAGAAGACAGAATATGAGTGCAAATTTTCTGTGTGCTGTGCTCATCTTACACAGAATTATACTGCATGTCCTCTAGCATTTCATTTCATCTACCATATCCATAACCAATTATGTTAAACAATTTAGACCATGGCAAAGATCATGAGACAGGATCTTTCTTGAAGACTAAACATTGCCAACTGTTTTCTTTACAACTTAACCACACATTTCAGTCTAACAAATTTATACTGAAAATTTATTTGACATAGTCCAGTGACATCAGGTTCCACCTGCCATCATTGGCTGTGTGAGAACACCACTTCTCATATTAAAACTTGTAAATGGAGGATCCATAGATTAAGTGTGGACTATTCAGGCTTTGTGCCACCTCAGCTGTTGATGGAGAAGGGTGGGAAGGAAATGAGAAAGATTATCCATTTCCCAGCCATAACACACCACACGGGTCTTCCATTAACACTTCTGGATCATTAAGTTCAAATATGGTAACTGGATTTAGTATGTAACGACTGTTTTGATTAGTTGTTCCTGTTTTCTAGTGTCAGTTGCATATGGGGGAATTAATATTATGCTTTAAAATTTGATGTTATGGTGTAATGGTGAATTTGATGTTTATATTAGTTGCTGAGTGAGGGATGCAATAAATATGACCGAATGATTTAAAGCTAAAATGATGTTTAAGAGATTACATTAGGTAACTTGCATTACCGTTCAAAAGTTTGGGTCAAATTTTTAATGTTTGTGCTCACCAAGGCTGCATTTATTGTAATAAATATAGATTTTGAAATATTACAATTTAAAATAACTATTTTCTATTTTAATTTTAATATTTTTTTTAAATTTAATCTATTCCTGTGATGGAAAGCTACATTTTCAGCATTACTCCAGTCTTCAGTGTCTCATGATCCATCAGAAATCATTCTAATATGCTGATTTGCTGCTCATGAAACCATTGAAAATCGATGAGCTGCTTAATATTTTATGGATACTGTGATACAATTTTTTCTGGATTCTTTTACAAAGAGAGTTAAAAAATATATATAAAAAAATGCATCCATGTAAAAGTATTTACTGTCATTTTTGAACAATTTAATGCAACTTTGCTGAGAATTAATTCCTTAAAAAACTTACTGACTCCAAATTATCTGCGTAGTGAACAGCATTTGGGGGATGCTTTTATCCAAACAACATTCATTTGTGCTTCTTACATCATTTGTACTAGCAACATCAGTGTCTCAAATCTAGTAATCTAGTAAGCAACCACCTAGAAACCCAAGTACACCCTAGGAACTGCATAGAAATGTGCTTATCAGCTGCATAGCAACAGCCTAGCATCATGGTAGCGAATTTCGCATGGTTAAACACCACTCAAAAATGTAAAAATTGTAAAAATCTTATTAATTTTATATGCATGTTATCCTTCCTTTCCAGTTCAACACCCGGCATGCCAAGTCTCACAGCTTTAACAGCATTTCTCTGGAAATCTCAATGCACTTTGGCCCTGATGCATGCCAAGAATCCACCCCTTTCCTTTGGAGTTGAGTTTCCTGTATTTAGACAGAGAAGAGAAGAGCATGTGCTTTGGATGGTCTGGATGCGTAGTGTACTGTACCTGTGGAAGACCACTAACTAATCAGGAATAAACCCTAACATCTCAAGCCAGCTCGAATTACCGCCTGAGAATTTATGGTGGCTAAAAACCATTCCTGTCCCTCCCTCTGAGCTGGATCCTGTGTAGGCGAGATTGGGTTGCCATTGAAATTGTTATATCAGTTCTTCTGGAAGCCGGCCAGCATGGGAGTATAGCGTAAATCTACAGCTATTCGAGCCCTTCCTCTGAAGTCCTCAGGAATTCGTTTTGTCAGGCCTGGTTTGGGAGAGCGAGATAAATGAGTACCCTGGACAGCTTAGCACCATGAAATCCCACTGTTGAGAGGAAGTGCAGGGAGAGATACATCTCTCTGAGAGGTAAGGGGGTTGACCATCCAGCCAGGCGGGCATAGGTGATGGGTGATGCAATGCGAAAGAAAGAGTTTGGGTGGCTGGTGGTGCTTTATCCTAAATCTCCCCTTCCAAGATGACAGTAAATCAAGTCACGATGAGCAGCAGTTCACTGACCCTAAATTCCAGCCGTGCCTCACGCAGTCCCCCACTCTGTACCCATCTACGGTTTACAACTTCACCAGGACAGCATTACAAGACAAATAAGAGTCCATGATTAAATTAAGAACCGATCCTGATGAGGTCTTACTCATGCAGAACATTTGCTGATATGGGGATTTCTGTGTCCGCTGATTTATGTGCACTGATGAAGGGAGGCTATCCACAATCGTAAAACGGAGTGGATTCTTTGGTAATTACCGGAGCGTTTTAATTCTAGAGGATTTGAGGAATGTTATTTACAGTAGACTGAAGGATGGATGGCCTCATTGGTTTATAAACGTTAGCCAAGGACACTGGCGTGCTTTTGCAAAAACATACGGTTCATACATGCGCTTCGGCTCGGAATAGAGTCCATTTCCATTCCCATGACTACAAACATTCATCATAGTTGTGGTAAAATTATGTTTCACAGCACACTCTCAAGGCATACAGCCCAGATGTCCTTTATTCTCAAAGAGCATAACATGATCCCCCCTCTGCAAGCCCCTTGTCCCGGGGAGACCCTATAAATAACATTATGAGCTCATTGCAAATAGTAATTAATTACAGGCAGGGGATCCCTACAGGAGAAGCCATCGGGTATTATGACACCCAGTCATCCCTCAGGACCCACCATCACCTGTCGGGCTCATGCTGGGCTTGTTTTCCCACCGGAAACCTGGTTAGTGTCTCCTGCTGGGATGTAATGAAACCGGAGAGGTGCTGGACAAATCAACACATTAGAGACCGGAAACAGTGGCTGTCCTGCTAGTAGTGTCTGTCTTTTCAGGTTTTTTATTTTTTTATATAGATTTTTTTTTTTTCTCTGGCTGTTGTACAGGCTTTAGCAGTAAATCTGTTCACATCTGAATGTTTAACACGACACTTCCTCTACTCTGAGTTCAATTAAAGATACATAAACTTCAAAAGCATGCTGGTCTTATGGTCGGTGCACTTATTTCTGTTCTGAGATTATTTGCATTACACTGTAACTTGCGTGTGATACTTTTCAATAGCTACAAGTTGTTCTGAAATTTCATACTTGGGTGAGAATCTTAAAATAGTAAAACATATCCTGTGTGAAAATAATGATAGGTAATTTTTATATATATATATATTTATAAACGTTATAAATATAATTTATAAATATATAATTAAAAATATGAAAAAAATTAAGTTTGATGGTACTATGCAAATAATTCACAAACTATGCTTTCTCGGTTAGCTACATAGTAAACCTATTTTTTTAGCAATATTACAATCATAACCCACCCTCTGCCATTAAAGCTCCCAATCCATTTACTCCAAAACAGGAACGACACATCAAAATCAACACAGCTGAAATAAACACAATGGGTGTCCTTGTGGGAAAGCCAACAAAGGCTTGTTGTCACCGCCCAGGGTGCTAAATTTACGAGCAGCTCTTTGAGAGTGTGAAAAACAAGTGTGCACACAAGAAAACATTGGCACTGGATTCAATACCGAGATTAACCTGTTCTCTCACTTTATGCACTAATTCTTAGCAAGGAGAAAAAATATTTCCAATTATATCCAAATAAATTGAATTTCTTAAAATAATGGTTTTTATTTACTCCAGGAAACAGTTGCCACGAAGAGAAATGTAGCAGAGAGGAAATGTGCATCCTCTGTATCTCCAATTCTACAGAAACCACTTCCTTATTACCCTCCAAAAAACAAGTGTTTTCCTTCTTTTACTTGTTTCTTTGACCCGGAGGGCTTGATTTCTCCCTCTGAGGCACACAGGAAACAGTCCCTTCACCCTGAATCACCCCTCTATATATCCCATCCCTCAGCATGATCCTTCTCTGTGTTTCCAATGATTTCATGTGACTTGAGTGAATGGGCCTCTTGTGGGGTGATTTTGTAGTTAATTATTCTCCATCTCTCTCCCAAACTCTTTTTCTATCTCTACAACTTGCACTGTTGTCATTTTAGCCCGGGTATTAACATCCGTCACGGGTAATCTGATCACTAGTGGTCCACAGAGTCAGATTGCTGTTTACACCTGGTTTTAACAGGGATCTTAAATGCATCTCCTGTGACTGCATGTGGTCAGATTTCACCAAATCTGATTTTGTCAGGGAAACAATTTTTTTTTTTTTCTCAGCATAGTGCATGATGAGAAAGTAAACAAAAGCAGAAAATAAAAACTTTTCATATTCATTCCAAGTATACTTTTCTGTTTTAATCTGAAAAGTTTTTTTCTCTGATCTAGTTTAAGGAAGCATTTAGGTATTGAACGCATTGGGATGTGTTATCATTTAGCAGAATATATGATCTCTCAACACTGAACAGCTCCTGTGTGACTCAGTGGTGACCTCTTTACCCTGCCTGTATCTTCATCTGTCCATCTTTAGGTCCCTTGGTTGTTGATTTTAAACCATTAACATCTTAAATCACTCAATAACGCTGTCTAGCAACCCTTGAGATACTGAAATCCTCCTTCTAATCTAGAGTGTATCACATGTCAGATAAACTAGCTCATGTGGTCAGACATGAAAGTCAGAAATGACAAGCCACAATCATCTACCTTTTACATCCAAACTGACCACACTTACCCTGATGGTGTGAAGGCTTTCAGGAACCCTGAAAAACTAAGACTGTACCCTTATGCTTTCTCACGATAACGTCTTCTCATGAACGATTCATTCCTCCCACACATTCTCACTCCTAATTCGTCTTCTCCTCCCTTACAGAATGATCAAGGCTTGATCGACCGACATCAGCATGATGACAGACGTTTAAAGAAGAGATCAACGGACCAACAGGCACCGCAGTCTCCTTCCCAGCATTCCCTTTACCCATATCTCTCTCTCCAATCTGCAAACTCCCAGCACTCCCTTTCTATGTGACCCAACGATGCAAAGCTCTTCATGCACTGAAATGATTTCATGGCCAAAGCATTAATGAGATGATGTCACTTCAACCCCCCCCCCAAAAACTTCAGCAACACCACGGTTTTCCGCTGACATCACCGTGCACAATTCATGTCAGACGAGGCCCCTGAGCACCCAGATGCACTCAGGTCTTGTAAATAGAAGAGTGTTGAGCTAATTTGAAGTGTATGCTGAAGAGGCAACAGATGTAACGCTCATGACACAACGTTTCTGCCGAAAACAAGGTCACACCTGCAGCAGGACACGTCTCAGATAGCAGAGGAACGCTGAGAGATTGACATGAGGGTGAGTAATTAATGACAGAATTTTCATTTTTGGGTGAACTAACCCTTTAACCCTTGTTTTTATTTATTTATTTTATTTTTTTACTCATATTGATTGTTAATTATTCCCATAACATTTTAACTTCACTACATTATTTCTGGCCTTAAGTGATGTCAGCTCATTGGAAAGTCTTTTCAGAGCAACATAATGACCAAGACTTTGGGTTAAGGAAGTAAATAATGTAAAGTTTATTTCAAGTTAACTTTACACTCACTGCTCTGTAGGGTCTGATAGTGTTGCTGTTGGTCGTGTCTCCTGAGGTCTCCCTCTAGCAGACCATATAAGGCCCGGGACATGACTTCCACCATACTGTAGCTAATTACATACCTCTCTCATCATTCATCTGCATGATGTCAGCACATCCCTTCTGTGTTTGGGGATCTACAGCAGAGTGAGTTGACCATGATATGTCTCACGAGAGCCATTTTAAAAAGGGATTATGTATAAAATAATTAGCTTTTTCATGAAAAATGTGAGTGAGCGAGTTAGATTTTCCTTTAACATATAATTTACTGTGAACTCCTTTGTTTTCCTTTGGAAATGAAGATGTCATTTGTTAGGTAATGTAAAAAAACTTTTGGAAGAGATTACAGCCGTATTGTTTTCAAAAGGCACTTCAGCACCACAAGTGTTTACATATCAGTGTTGTCAGAACAATGGGAGACACGGAGACTCATAAAAAACAACAAAGAAAGAGATGGCAGGGAATAAAGATGAAAATGGATATGTGAGGCAACTTTTTTTTCCTACCAGTGAGAAATGGTTAGAAAAAAGGCCTCTTCCCAGCAAGGTACAATTTACACAAGAATTTACACATTTGGAGCATAGCAGGCAAATCCATGTGAAAAAAGTAAGATTGTAGTTTGCAGTGAGAGATATAAAAAAGACATTAAAGATCAACGTATGTAACAAGCACTTACTATAACTCCTATTTATGCATTTCAACGCTGTCGTAGTGATCTTATCTTGTTTATAAACTTAGTATTTTGTACTATGAATATTGTTGACTCCTAGTCACTTTGGATAAGAACATCTGTTAAATGAATACTAAAATGTAATGTAAATGTATTTGGATGTGTAACACATTATTTAATGAGCGGATTATCTGCCAAATCAGATAAAACCACACACACACACACACACACACACACACACACACACATATATATATATATATATATATATATATATATATATATATATATAGTATTAGTATTATTATAACAGCATATATATATATATATATATATATATATATATATAGGTGTGTGTGTGTGCTGATATAATAATACTATTATTATTATTATTATTATTATTATTATTATTACATAATTTTCCAACTTATAATTAATATTTTTTACTGTAATACACTAATAAAATATATTACAGTAAAAAATTATGTAATAATTATCAACTGGACAATTATATAATTATAATATATTATAATATATAATCAGCCTAAATACAAATAATATGATGTAATACTGTAATTAGGATTTTAATAATCTGCTTTAATAAAATAAATTACAGCTTTATTTAATAAAAAGTTTTTTATTTTTTCATATTATAGGGTAATTATTTTTGCATCACAATACTTTGAATTTGACAGAAAATATGCTCAATTTTAAAAATTTTAACTTAAAACTGAATTGTCCTACAATCATTTATAAGCTCTCTCTCTCTCTCTCTCTCTCTCTCTCTCTCTCTCTATATATATATATATATATATATATTTTATTTATTTTTTTTTTTTTATTTATTTTTTTTTTTTTTGGAGTGAAATATAACGTTTTTGACCATTTTTGTGAGATTCATCCTTTAACACAAACTCTTTTCCTATAAACCTATTTTTCTTTTCAGGAAACTTTTTTTCAGCTGATGTGCAGCTGTTTTCTGGGTCCTCTTGGAACAGCTTGACTATGTTGTCATGTTCTGCCTTTGTTAAGTTCCTCTCTTATTTTCATGCACGATGGCCGTGCGCCTGCAAATGTATGACATAATTGATTTCGTATGGTTCTTTCTTGCTGTATGGTTCAGTAGTACCTCTGCTGCATCGCACAAACATCTCACAGGGCAAAGAAGCTTTTAAAGTGTATACTGTAACATAATCAATGGTATGTTGGGATTTGATGTGCATATTATTGTCAATAATGTGACAGAAACTCCCATTGTGACATCTGAGGGTTCAGTGCTCCAGGTCAACCACAATTTACATCATATGGGTGGATCATCACTGTGTGATTCATAGATCTCCCTCTGCCTGCAAAATGAGGAAGTACATCACGACAATATCTGCTACTAGTCCCACTTCTGCTACCACAGAACTGAAATCTTTGGAAAAGGAAATGTAACTTACCACAACTTCCTTTCACAGCTGCCTTAGCTTGCTAAGGGAATATTTCTGAACAAATATACACTCAGAATTTGGTATGACACTATGTGTGACTTAATTAGATTCTATTTAAGAATCTGAGAGGAACTGAACGTTCTAACAGCCATTCAGCAATTTTTAATAACAGTTAATATGTTGCTATAACCACAAGGAACAATAAAACAAACAAAGCAACAAATGGTTGTTAGCGGCTAAACTGTTTACTCATTCAAAATGAGTCACTAGCACGGTTCAGTGCATAGTACTTGTATATACAACAGAAATGTCTCCACTCACCGCTGTTTCTTCAGCTGTCATGGCAGCCTTTGTGTTTTTTCCTCCTTCACTGGAACAAGAACGTGAAGTTGTTTCCGTTACCTGTGAAGTAAACTTTCTAAGTTTCACAAGAAGACACTGAATGGAAAAAGGCATGTACATGTACCTAATTGTGTTATTCAGCCAAAATAATCTTGAGGCTTGATTACTGTTTATTTAACCATTTTTAGGAATGGTTTTATCAAAAAGGAATAACAACATAATAGTGTGATATAAAAGGGAGCATGACTTGACTGCAAACAAAAATATGACAGGTCAACTTGTATAATTCTTGAAGAAAATATGTGAAAATGTCTGTGTAAAACTCACAGCTATGATGCTAGTTTGTTGTAGGTGGTTGCCAGGCATCTCAATATAGTTTCTAAGGTGTTCTGAGATGTTGCTAACATGTCACTATGTGGTCACTAAGGTTTTCTGGATGGTTTCTAGGCATTGACTGGTTAAAGAGCCAATGCAGAAGTTTGGATATTCATATTTTCTAAATATGGCTTAAGTACCTCCTTTAATGTATGTCTGTGGTATTTTTTCTGGTTTTATTGTCTGCTAGGTAAAAATCATAAGTCAGATCATTTAGAAAAATAAAAGCATACCTCATCTCAACAAGTGGCATGATTTGAGTTATCATTCACATCTGTAAGTTTACTACTTACGATATATTTAGTACTCTAGTAAGCACAATTGTAATAGTATTTCTTGCTCTAGCCACTGTTGAATTGTAAACTAAAACTAAAAATAAAACTATTAAAATAGTTTTTAGTAAATGAAATAAATGAAATGAAAGCTGAAAAAAAAATAAATAAAGCTGAAATAAATAAAATATAAAAATTACATGCTTGTTAGATGTTAGAAATGTTGCTTTGGCAACTAATGGAAATAAATTGAAAAACAAAAATTACTAAAAGTGAAATAAAGATTAATTGACGCTATATAAAATTATTTAGGGGAAAAAAATGACAAAAGCACATAAATTACTAAGATAAACTAAAATGAAAACTAAAAATGCAAATTCAAAATATTAAGAAATACTATAATAGTATATAAATAATACTAAAATAGCACTGGATCTAGCAACGACTAATAATAATTATGTCATATTGGCTTGGTCATGTTGTATTTGAGCTCTGTGGACAAATTCATGACACTAGAAAAGTTTAAAACTAAACAGAAACATCACCAACATTGACATTCAGCCTACTATTAAGTTTTTTCTGCAAGAAACTATTTTCCATTTGTCAACCAGTCTCTTCTTGCCAAGTTCTTAACTTGCCCGTTCATTTTACAAGTGCATAAAATGGCAAAAAGTACCTTTCCATCATTCTTGAGTCACAGTTTTACAGCTTTCCTTCTCTCCTCACATGTTAAGTTTTCCTCCATTCAGCATGTTCCAGAGGGAGGTGTTAAATCTATTCTGAGTGTGTGGATGTTGGAGTGCAATGGCGTCAATGGGAGATTGTTGTATCATTCTCTTTGTAAGAATTACAGAATTCCCTCAGGCTGTGGTTATGAAGGAAATCATTGTGGCTCATCAGACTTTGTGAAGCTCTAATGATGGTGAGCTGGCTGTGATCAGAGAGCGTTGTTTTATTGGCTAGACTTTTTTAGATATACACACTGTTGAAACCTTTTAAATAGCATAGTGCTATGGTGGCCACTGAACTTTTGATCCATAATTTATTTTTAGTCACACTAATAGCAGATCTACACAGTAGCACTGAATCTTCAAAGAACAAGTCCAAATAGTAAGAGATAACCAGCTGTTTTGAAACTTTCTAAGAACAGCCTGAGCCAATTAACTTTCACTTCAGTCTAAAAATGTCTTTCTTTTGGCCTCACAACAATGAAGCTCAATTCATTGACCAGGTTATATAGCAAGGGTTTGCTACTCAAAAAGGAGTATAACATTTTCATAGAAAATTTGCCTAGTAGTACAAATGGATAAATTAGGCCTGTTTCACACCTCATACAAAAGCAGCCTGTGTTTATTTTGGCTCCCAAAATAACATCATTCACATTGCCCGCGAAAGCAGCTCGTGCTTCTCTGTGGTGCCTATTTTTTCCACGCGTAATGCGCTGAACATAGCAGAAAATGTTGAAAAAGCACAATAAACCTATTTATCAACACAATATTTTGCAATGAAGGCTTTTAAAAGCAACATAAAGTGTCGCAGCAAACTCGCCTATTGTTGGGGGTCAAGACTATTCAGATGATTTAAACAGTTCATTGCTACACTTTGTTAATTGCCATTTCTGTGGTCCCGCTCCTCATCATGTAAATTAGACTTCATTACGAGTTTGTTAGCATTTAGTCAGTCATTTGAATAATAGTTTGAATGATAGTTGCTGTTACTTTTTATTTCTATGGCAGTGTGCTGGGAGGCCACGCCCACAGTGAAATCTCATTGGTCCAAATCCGAATCCAAATCCGCTAAACAATAAATGTGTTCTGATTGGACATCTTCGTTTCAGGTTGACTTGTATTTCAGTGTTGACAGACAAATTAACTGGCACTGAAAAGGTATTTAAGAGTTGTTTAGCAATCAGTTTAAACAAATAAAACGACTCATATTAAAACAATAAAATAATAATAAAAAATGAAAATTAATAAACAAAAATAGGAAAAAGCCAAAGACAGGAAATTGAAAAAATGTCAAGGGTCACAAAGCCATTTACTTTTTTTCCTATAAATGTGATACATTTTAAGGCTGATGCTCTGAATCATTTTTCCCTATAATCCTGCTTTTCCCATGTCATATTAAAGGATGTTATTGTTAATCCACTGAGAGCATTATTTGTGTTCCTTACACATTCTTCATCTTATCTACGCAAACCTGCTATTGAATGTTCAAGTGTTCTTATTCACATCATCCTGTTTGGTTATTCAGAAAACATGTTAACGCTTTGGCATGTCCTTACCGTTGCACTGTATTGCACAGTCATTGGTTCTTACTCTATCCGCATTCTTTTGGCTCTTCCGGCTTTCAGGAGCACAACACAGTGGTGAAGCCAAGCCAGGAAGTGATGGATGACTGACAAACATCCCTTACCGCTTCTTGATTATTGCTCAGATCCTGGTATGTGCTGACATATTACTGTCATACATGCAGCAAAAATATGAGATAAGTGATATGTGCTGGCACTATTGATGATTTTATAACTTAAATTTATAGAAATAAGCATAGGTATCATCAAAAATTTCCCATTGTTATTCTTTCAGAATGAAACTAAGTCAATGTTTTACATAGATGTGTGTGTGAAATGCAGATGTTTTGCAAAAACCCATCAAAATCATAAGTGAAAAGCAAAAAGCAGTGGCTGGGGACATCCTTAAAGGACAACACAACATTTCATCAATATTTTAGGCTGTGTGTGGCATTGTTTTCCTCTGCTAAAGCATACAGGAAGAGAATGCAGACACCCCTGAGACAAAGAGGCATTTGGTTACTGTACCGACCAAGTTGTTTCCTCCCATTCAGAAGATACATTTCATTGTTCTCCAGGCAAGGCATGAAGTGATGTTGAAAAGATGGTCGCAATTTTATTAGCAGTCGCCAAAACAGATACAATACAGACTTAACTTCAATTTGCATGATTAACAGACACTGGCTTAAAGCCCCCTCCACCCTTTGCTAAAATTAAAAGTGCACAACAAGGCATACCGAACGTTGATATAAACCCGGTCTTTCCCTAGAAGCAATTCTTTACCAGGATGTCAGCAACTTTCCTCAGGCCATCCCTTCCTCTTTCATTCTGAATAACTGTGTGGAACATTAGAGACGTTCATGTGTTTATTGAAAGCCCTGTATTGTTTCACAGCATGTCGGTGATGCTATCATCATTACTCATAATCTAGAACCAAAAACAGTCTTGTGCGAACATTAAACTGATAAATGACTGAAAGTGAGAAAGCTGAGCTGAAGGACAAGCTGATTTCTCCTGGTTTTACAGTCGGCATCTGGGGTGTGAATAAACAGAAGATGACTGCAAGGTGTTGAGAATCTTGGAATGGCTTGGTAGGCCTCATATTTGACATGTTCATCTGCAAATACATTTCCCAGGTCTGCCACTGATTATTTTTGGTTCAGTAGCAAAAAACAAGGGCAAACAGCGAACAAGACAGGAATTCATTCAGATTTCACCCCCTCGTGCAGCATAAGGTGTATATGTCTGATGAAGAAAGGGAAACAGCAGGTTTTCCCTGGATGTAACTAAACATTTGCCAGGATCTTGCTGAGATCTGCTCCATTCATTGGAGATTTGTGCCCTCTTGTGGAACAGAACGTAAAAAGTTGAATTTATGTGACTCCTTCCATCAAACTTGCTCTCAAAATGTGTTAAGTTCCTCTAATGTGGTCTTCTTAACAAGATTTACTCGAATTGCTATCAAAATATGATTATTTTTACTAAACAGCCTATTCAGTTAAATTGTTAAAAATCATACATCATGTGGTATGTAAATAAATTACGACTGATTTGGGAGTGTTGGATATCAGACGACTTAGATATTATTTACATTGGATTTGATATTATTTCACCGCATGCTAACATATGGTAGCGATACTTTAGACTATTTGAAACTTTAAAATAATGTGTATTTTAAAGTTGTTGTTTTTTTTTAGACTGAGGCAGTTATGAATCCGTTATTTTCCGTGATTATCATTGGCGGTTGAGTTTGTATTCAGTCGAAACCGGACCATTCCTGTGTTGCAAGGTAATTTTGATTCCCTCATGAATACTGCTAATATGCAATTTAATGCAACTTAAGCTCACATTGAAGATGGACACAGTTGTTTTATTCATTTTAAATTTTATTTCACTCACATTTTCATATAAAACTTTGTATGTTTTGTCTCCTCTGTAGGCAACAGTTAGCATAAGTCACTCTTACAGCGTAGAGTTCAACTCCATTCAGCCTTATTAATAAAGCGCCTCTAACACACACACACACAAACATAAACAAACATACAATCATAATGCAAGTTGATTTTCAGTTACTGTAGTGGTCTCAAATCGGAGTACTTAAAAAGGAGGTGACATAAACAAAAATATATCTGACTAAAAAGATACTTAGCGTATTAGCTACAGGTATATTAGCATGTGCGACATTCAGACCTCCTTTTAAAGCCATTCGGTTTTATACCACTGGACTGGTGGATGTTCATACATCAAAATAATGAACAACAAACAAGACTGACTCTCTTTCTTCCATGTTTTGGTCAATAGCAGGCCCTTAGACCACCATTTTTAAGGATATGTCAGTTTCTAGCTCAGACACTGCTACAGACAAAACCTTGAGTGCAGGAATGTGTGGAGGTGGCATATTTTTTTCACGTGTTCAACACAAAAACAGACATAAAACACACTTAGCCAATACATCAAGATCATTCAGTAAACTGAGACATGCTAACATACGAGGCAAAAAGAAAGTAAGAAAAAAAACATTTTATAAACACAGTAACAGTATAAAACAAAACAAAATCCTTCTTGTTTGATTGATCATTTGCAAAACGCTTAATTATTGCAGATTTAGGTTTGAATCAAACATAATGCCTGGAGCTTTACAACACTAAGTCATATGAGGGCGCAACCATGCTAACAAATTCATGATTAGCCTCACATGCTCCTTTTTAGCTAATGTAATCACATAATGAAGCATCTACTTTACTCGAGACTTAAGAGTGTTGTAAGGGTGAGTAAACTTTAAGTAGAGAGAAAACAGCAACATTTGAGTTTACATCCAACTGTGGATTTTTAACATTTCTTTTTTCTCTCTCTCTACATATACTCTACATATAGTGTTAATATAAATATGTAAAAACTAAAATAAAAGCACCTTTTGAAATATTATGACCCCATACTGCAGTCACAAACATTGCTTCATCTGACAAATCAGCATGAATCTTTCTGGCACACGTGCAAACACTCACTCACACACACACACACACACGCATACACATACTGCAAAATGACAAAATTCTTGGGTTCCTTACATTTAAATAATTTAGTGACATCACAGAACTCATTATACTATTTGAAGACACCATTTTTTCATGTAACCATTCAAATTATTTCTTTGTTTTTAACTAACGTTAAACAGAAGTGAACTAAAACAGCTTTAAGAAAGCATCTAAGTAAAATTTCCATCAACATTATTCATATTCTAAAACAAGATGGATGAGCGAGGGATGGACTATAAAAATGCAACAGGGAAGAACAGTAAGGATACAGAGGTGAGAAAGATGGTCTTCACAGGGTATAAATGAGGGTTTGGATGTTAAAAATACGGTGTATGGTTGACACAAAATTATAATAAACCTAACTTGTAATGTTGCTTAAATACCACGACTGGTTAAAACTGTGGCCTAGTGAGATAAACTAAAAAGCTCAATGCGTAAGTCAAAATTTTAATATATAATCTCCTCAAACTCTTCCTTGTCATACAGTACAATAAAGGCCTACATGATGTATAAGATCACCTTGGATTTTAAGTACTGGGTTTAAAGATTGAACTTATACGGGTCAGTCTCACAAAATATGTAAAGAACACGCCTTTGATGGTGGTAAAATTGTTGTAAAAATTGTAATGATCCTAAAATATTACTTCATTTATGTAAAATGCGATTTTTTTTTTTTTCTTCTGAAATGTGACCTGGACGTGTTTTCATGAGATTCACCCATACAATCTTTTCTGTAATCTTTAAAGGCGTGATGTGCAATAAATGTGTATGATCTCATTCACTCCTGAAAAATTAAAACACACCCTAAAAAACAAAAAAACAAAAAAAAAACAAATCCTAAATGATTGTAGATGACAATACTCACACACATTGTCCTCGCCCTAACAATACAAAGTGGTGGTAAATAAATAAACGTCCACGAACTGGGACGGTAGGCTACAACTTCGAACGGTGTCAGGTCAAGACTATGATAAATCAGTAAAGAACTGCTGTGCAAATGGCTTGCACATTCATTCATCCTCCTGATCCCCTCTCAGCAAGTTCGAACAAATCAAGTTTTCAACGTGCATACAGAGAACAAGCAGCTTTTTCACTCATCTTCATGCTAACTCTTAGCAAAACACTTGTACAGTACATGAAAACCAAGTATTTCCAGGATTGTTGGGTCTATTCACAGGAAGGATGCTACAAACAACACCCTCTTCTAAAATTAGCAACCCCTTCTCTTAGCGTTAACATTAGCCATATGCATATTACTAATGTTGGATTCACGCCCTGGAAGAATTACCATAATTACAGGATTCAGAGTATTAGAAACCATTAAAGGCTTTTGTAATAAGCAACAAAGCTGTGCATGGATACATTTTGGCGTTATGAGCATTGTCATAGTATATGAATAGAGTTGTCATCTCATAACTGTGGTAATTCGGACAAGACATGAACATAGCGTTAGCATATACCCTCCTTACAGTGCCAATTAGTTGTTGGGGTGCAGTATCGGAAACTCTACAAACTGGAAAGGCCATACAAAGGCGCTGGATAATCCTGAAAATGCTTGCTCCTCGACATAAAGGCCACTTTTTCCCCACTAGTATCAAGTAATAAACTGATACCATATTGGAAAAACAAACACTTGTTGTCAGATCAGGATCTCTGCTTTTCTTGAGTTTCTTTTTTCATTTTTTTAAATAAATTATTCAATTTTTTTATTTTTAATAACTTATTTTACCATGGACAACCTACTTCAAACACAGTACATGCTTATCTCCAGCTAAATTGGATACAAACCCATGAAGGTAACTTGTTTCTTTAACATTTAATTACATTATGCAGTCTTGTAACATATCGCACTGTGTGGAGTAGGCTCTCTTTGAATTTAATGACTAACTTGTGCAAAACATCTGCAGAGGTGATGGGCTCTACACTTCTGAAGGAAGTTGTACTGCCTTTTCATCCAGTGCCAGGCACGTCTCGAGGCATTCCCCATCATTTGAGGCCTGTTCTGGATAAAGTTGTTCTTCGCCCCCATCCTCGAGAGGTGGAGGTACTTCGACAGACAAGCTCTTGGTCGAATCCTGCCCGCAGGTTTCTTGTTTTTGCCGATCGCTCTCCGTGTCTGGATCCCCACCTTCGCTCACCACTTCCTCTACTTGTGCAGGAAGCGTCTCAAAGGCTGCTGTCTCTACATGACCTACCTGATAATAGAGGACAGAAGCAGGGTCTTTGAGCAGCCTCTGCTCGGTCTGTTCATCCCCATGGTTCTCTGTAATACACAGCAGGGTGGCACCTTCGGGAAAAGGCCCTTCTAGAAGGACTCCCTCAACACCTTCCATGCCCTCCATCCCAGCTTGGTTGGTGAGGGCACCCTGCAGGAGGCAAAGGGTTGGGTCAGTGGTCTGCGCCTCCTCGACCTGCTGCTCCTCTTGTTCCAGTCTCCTTTCCCGTTCCTCCGCACTCTGTAGGTGAAGCACGGCTGTTTCGTTCTCACGCTCCAGGCTGTCGCACTGCTCCTCATGCAACTCTTGAACACTTTGGCTTAACACCTCTACATCCGAGTCCAAGGGAGAAAGAGACAGAGATGGCGAGGAGACTAACTCTGTCTCTTCCATGCAATCCTCTCCAGACCTAACACCCAACAGGCTTCTCTTTTCCAGGTCAAGTTTCATGATAGTGTGAAGGTAGTGGGTACGCACACGAAGAGGGTTGAACTCAATTCGGCCAGCTATATTACCACAACCGTCACGAGTGCAGCCACATGGGAAGGACATCCGATCCACCTTTGGAACAAGGTACAAGAGAAAGAGCATGTCTTTTATTTGAATAGGCTTATAGGTCAAATCAGGGGTGTTTGATCCTGGTTCTGGAGGACCACTTTCCAGCATAGCTTCAGTTCCAGAAACTTCCAGGCAGGTGTTCTGGAGCTAAACTCTGCAGGAAGGTGGCCCTTTAGGAGCAAGATGGGACACCTCTGAGCTAACTGGACTCGTCTTAATAAGTCTGACTTTTAAGAATACCACATGCCCTACCTGGCACTTAATTCCAGCTTGGCTGCAGCCACAGTGCCGAGGGTCGCAGTAGAAGCGGCAGTCACAACCACACTCCTCCCGGGACAAACGTATGGCACGCAGCTCAGCCTTTTCTCTGGCATCTATGCGGGCAATACCTGAGGCCCTCAGTAGTGCCCGACGCCTCTTGGTCGGAAGAGGCTGCAAGAAGAAGCAATCGTCCACCTCTACACTCTCAACGTCCAGATCCTCATCGGATATGTCATCCACGGTAAGCAAATCAGCTTCTGGACAATCCACAGTTCCATTCCGTGTCAGCTGGGAAAAGTCAGGTAAAAGAGATCTTAAAATAAAAACAAAATGGCAAAAGCAAAAGCAGAATCCTGTAGGAAGAGCAGAAGCTATAACTGAACAATGACACACAACTAACCTTTAACTTCCGAGCGTTGAGCTTTTCTTGCCGTAGGTGTTGACGCAGCACATGCTTGTGGCTGCTCTCTTGTTCTCGTGCAAACTCGCCAAGGGTGTAATGTCGTATAGCACAGTGATGGCGCGCCATGCCTAGGGAGCTGCCACCCTGACTGGGCACACTGGTGAAGCCCTGCCTTCTGGAGAAGTAATAAACTGTCACCGCATCAAAGCGTACCTGCTTACGACCTAAAGACGCCTTGTGTCTTCTGAGAATGGAGGGGGCTAAAGAAACAAGATAAAGAGACACCATAAACAATAATGTTTTGGTCTATTGCTTTAGTACTCAACCTACGCCTCCTTAACTGACAATGCTATGGTTCAAAATAAGTCTCACTTTATCCCAAAATGGTGTTTAAGTGTTTATCTCAAGGCTTGCTGCATTAGCCACAATGCCAGAGTAGGACATGTTCCTGAAACAACATCCTTTGTTGGTCCTTGAACAACATTCCTATAAAGGAAAACTAAACCTTACCCCGACTCCCTATCCATTATGGAAGCATATGGGTAGCATAATTCATTTTGAAATGTAATATGCAAAATGGCAATGCAATATGTAAAACGTCAATGTTTCTCTGTATTTAAATTTACATTTTCCCAGACATTTGTGCAATGTTTTTTTAGTTTTAGTATGCACATTAAAAACATATTTTAACATTTTAAATACTAAATCTCAATGCATTTAAGAAAAATAAAAGACATTTAAATCACCATTTTGCTACCTTTTTCTGCACATTTGGCTCAGAATGAAATTCTCATTGCATTTTGCTACAATTATCACGTGTTATGATGAAAATGCAATCCCAAGTTTCCGACTTGTAAGTCTAAATGCATTTAGGAAAAACAGCATTTAAATGATAATTTTGCAACAGTTTTTGCTTGGACATGCTAAACATATCTAATCAATTTGGGTAATACATTTTAATTTTAATTTTGAAACTCTTAAATCGTTAAAATATGTTTTTAATTTACATATTAAAACTACTATAGGAAATGGCAAATGTAAATTATATAATTGAATTTTCATTTTGCACTAAACATTGCACATATGTATGGGAAAATGTAAATTTAAATACAGAAAAACATTGCCATTTTACATATTGGATTGCCATTTTGCATATTACATTTCAAAATGAATTATGCTACCCATATGCTTCCATAATCCATAACCTATCACTAACATCTGTGGAAAATAATTAATTGATAAGAATGTATTTTTTTTTTTAAATCTATAAGACTAACTCTAACCTTAAACCTGCTCCTATAATTTGATTGTTTAAAAGCAGTGTTGCTCCAACAAGAATGCTGGTCCAGAAACATGGATGAGAGTGTTGTGGCTCTTACAAACAAAAGGAAATTGCCAACTTGGCTGCAGAACTGACTAAAGAGGTTATCACAGACTGCCTTCATAGGGCCAGATTTACTAACAGCTTGCACCAGCACAAACTGTCTTTTGGCGTTAAATTAGTACTGTCAGGATTTCCTAAAGAATTAGCGCTGAAAAGGCGTGGACAGTTATTTTTGTGCCTGACCTTATTGAAATATGCATTTGTAGGAGTTTCCTTTTCAGGCGCAAAATTTATGGGAGGAGAGGATTAAAATAAATCGCGCAACACAATTTAATTACGTTTGCGCTCGTCAAATTAATAGTATTTGTGCCATTATTTAAAGCCCAAAAAAAAGCATGTCTTAAAGCAGGCGCTAATTTGCGCTGCTCTTGGTAGATTGCGCTGGTTATTATGGAAATGATCTGGCTGCGTCTGTGTTCTTTAATGTGCGAATTGTCAATAAATCACGCGCAGAATTTCCCCTCCCATCGGCGCTTTTATGGAATTGCGCTCTAACACTAATTTGCCCTGTTTAGTAAATCTGGCCCTTAGTATATTTCTAAAAGGGTACCTATGTGTAAAACAAAGTAAATACAACAGCCGTCGCACTTTACACTGAAATGTTCTGATTTGCAACTGCTGCAATAGTGCAAAAGTTAGCTATATGTGGAATTAGCTCAGGGGCTAGGAACAAAACAAAACACGGGAATTGTTTGAACACCTTCATTACTTATGGCCAGGAAGTTGTTATAATAACGAAATTATAAAACTAACTTATGCTGTGTTCTTACGTGTGAGAGAGCTGGAGGGAGCATTGAGACTGTCGCAGCTATCAGCGCTGTCACTACTAGAGATGTCATCATCCGAATCTTTGGGTGTGGAACACGGCGAGCCGCTGTCCACCTCCTCGAATCTGCGCTTCAGGCCACGAGATGACACTGTCTCCATGGAAACACTGCGTCTGGAGGCATTACAGATAGGTACAAGCTTTGTCCAACAGACTGACAGACTATTGCTGGCAAAATATAAACATGAACAATCATGACTAAAGCGTGTACATGGCAAGTGGGATATGCATATGTCCAAGAGCAGCATTTTTACTTAAGAAATGCTTTTGAATACACTTTCTCAAACAAGTTATATAACAAAATCAAAAACACTGGATGGATACAAAAAAAAAACGGTTCTTTTGTCATTCCACTTAAAGCTTATTCCAAAATCTACTGACGATGAACAATGTACATTTTCTGATTTCAAATATTTTTGTGAATCAGTTCATATCAGTGCATATCTTATTTGCTAATAGTTACAAGTATTATATGGACAGACAGACAGACAGATAGATAGATAGATAGATAGACTAAAATATTAATAGCTAATACTTTTTCGCAACAAAACAGTAATTCTTCAAATAGTGTTAGTTTATTTAAAGTTTTATGAAATGAAATAAAATAAAAATAACACTATTAAGAGGAAAAACAATGAAAAACTTGGCAAGTAACAGATTAATCAATAGCTGCAGTGCTTAAAATACTTCATTCTGAAGGTCAGTGTAACCAAATATAACATAAAAATCCAACCAAAAAAAGGCCACATCTGGAAGCTTATGCAATAACTCCTATTTTGCTACCTAATCCTTGACATTCGCTTTCTCCATCCAGCATGAATGTCCTGCTTAAAAATCATGAAGCCTGCAAACATCACCATGGTAACTGGTTTAAAGCAATAGCCGTGGAAAAACTGCATCCACGTTTTGGGTCTCTTCCACCCCCATTAAAGTCTTGCAAACAACAAGCCTTTACAAGCCGATGACGAGACCAGTTCAGTCAAACGAGAGAGGTCACACAAGGCCGAGTCGGGACGTCTGATCAGACCACCTCCTTAGCCCGAGGGAACTGTGTAATACAACTGCTTTGAGCGGCTCCATGCCTGATTTTCTTCATGATTAAACACTATTTTTAAACAGTCAGTGGCTTTCTACTGGGGTAAATGAGAACAGTTTGGCGGTGGCTTTGAGGAAAGGTCGGCTTTTTCCATGTGAAGGAGAAAAAAGGATGACTTACAAATTATGACTGACAATTAAACTCACAGCATAATGGATTTAATCCCACAGATTTGTGAAATCCATAAAAACTGGATTAGTTTTATGAACTCTGATTATGAATGCTAAGGAAATAGCATTAGCCTGACTCAGCTTGAGTATATTAAGGTCTTATTTATTCATTTTTATAATCATTCATTCAATAATCAGCCTCAAATTCAAGCCACATATATGCCAATCACATATTGCCGGCAAAGAATGCGTTACGACCTTGAAACATCAAAAACAGCTGCAAAAAAACAGGATGAAATGAGAGCGATACCTGATTGAGTATACGCTGCTTTACGCATTAGTGTCTGACACACAGTGTGCTGCTCTTGAATGAACCGTATCCATAGAAACAAGAAATGCTAAGAAACAAGTCCATTTTTGCTTGCTGTGAAACGACCTCACTTTCATGTGTTCCTTTTATAATTAATGCTACCGTGGTGATGCAGTAAAATGCACAGAAATGATGTGGTGATGTAGAAGTAAGCTGCTAGCAAATAATGCAGTACTTCTGCCAATTACTGTGCATTCAGTGAAGCATGCCAAGATTTCTCCTCAGAGCCAAACTTAGAGCACGTCAGTACTATTGGACACCATGATGTACACTCAAGACTGTCTTAAAAGCATACGTTCTAACATATACAGGTGCATCTCAATAAATTAGAATGTCATGGAAAAGTTCATTTCAGTAATTCAACTCAAATTGTGAAACTCGTGTATTAAATAAATTCAGTGCACACAGACTGAAGTAGTTTAAGTCTTTGGTTTTTTTAATTGTGATGATTTTGGCTCACATTTAACAAAAACCCACCAATTCACTATCTCAACAAATTAGAATACTTCATCAGACCAATAAAAAATAAATAAATTAAAAAAAAATACATTTTTAGTGAATTGTTGGCCTTCTGGAAAGTATGTTCATTTACTGTATATGTACTCAATACTTGGTAGGGGCTCCTTTTGCTTTAATTACTGCCTCAGTTCGGCATGGCATGGAGGTGATCAGTTTGTGGCACTGCTGAGGTGGTATGGAAGCCCAGGTTTCTTTGACAGTGGCCTTCAGCTCTTCTGCATTTTTTGGTCTCTTGTTTCTCATTTTCCTCTTGACAACGCCCCATAGATTCTCTATGGTGTTCAGGTCTGGTGAGTTTGCTGGCCAGTCAAGCACACCAACACCATGGTCATTTAACCAACTTTTGGTGCTTTTGGCAGTGTGGGTAGGTGCCAAATCCTGCTGGAAAATGAAATCAGCATCTTTAAAAAGCTGGTCAGCAGAAGGAAGCATGAAGTGCTCCAAAATTTCTTGGTAAACGGGTGCAGTGACTTTGGTTTTCAAAAAACACAATGGACCAACACCAGCAGATGACATTGCACCCCAAATCATCACAGACTGTGGAAACTTAACACTGGACTTCAAGCAACTTGGGCTATGAGCTTCTCCACCCTTCCTCCAGACTCTAGGACCTTGGGTTCCAAATGAAATACAAATCTTGCTCTCATCTGAAAAGAGGACTTTGGACCACTGGGCAACAGTCCAGTTCTTCTTCTCCTTAGCCCAGGTAAGACGCCTCTGACGTTGTCTGTGGTTCAGGAGTGGCTTAACAAGAGGAATACGACAACTGTAGCCAAATTGTGTGGTGGCTCTTGATGCCTTGACCCCAGCCTCAGTCCATTCCTTGTGAAGTTCACCCAAATTCTTGAATCAATTTTGCTTGACAATCCTCATAAGGCTGCGGTTCTCTCGGTTGGTTGTGCATCTTTTTCTTCCACACTTTTTCCTTCCACTCAACTTTCTGTTAACATGCTTGGATACAGCACTCTGTAAACAGCCAGCTTCTTTGGCAATGAATGTTTGGGGCTTACCCTCCTTGTGAAGGGTGTCAATGATTGTCTTCTGGACAACTGTCAGATCAGCAGTCTTCCCCATGATTGTGTAGCCTAATGAACCAAACTGAGAGACCATTTTGAAGGCTCAGGAAACCTTTGCAGGTGTTTTGAGTTGATTAGCTGATTGGCATGTCACCATATTCTAATTTGTTGAGATAGTGAATTGGTGGGTTTTTGTTAAATATGAGCCAAAATCATCAGAATTAAAAGAACCAAAGACTTAAACTACTTCAGTCTGTGTGCACTGAATTTATTTAATACACGAGTTTCACAATTTGAGTTGAATTACTGAAATAAATGAACTTTTCATGACATTCTAATTTATTGAGATGCACCTGTAAATGCATATGGTAAAGCAATACAAGTATATGCAGGCAGTGACAACAGAAAGCTTTGCAATGCTACCAAAACTGCACAGCAAAGACTTGCAAAGGTTTTTAACAAACACATCACATCCCAACCCAAAATGGTTGAGATGTTAAGGTAGAATAAATAGTGTAAATGGTAACAAAACAGCTGAGCAAGATGGTATAATAATAACTGGACAATAATAATCTGATAATCTTCATTTAAAAAAACATTCATTTTGCAAACTGAGACTTACTATATAGATGCTACATCATACATCAAGTATTAAAACTAGTCAGATATGCAACTAACAGGCACTAATCTGAGGTATAATCAATTTTAAAAACACTGTTTTAGATGTATAGTAGTAATTAGTCCTTGATTTGTGAGTTATGGTCATTGGCAAATGGTAAGAGGCTTTTAAAAGCACTCCATTTTATCATGCAAAAAAATGGCAGGATAGATATAGACAGCAAATGTAACTCAATGCACATCAAATAAGTGAGAAAAGAACATCATGCAGAGGTGTATGTAGGATAAGAGCATGTTTGCATATCCCAAAGATGTCCACAAGGAAATATGTGGCAATAATTTCTTTGCCATACATTCAGGGATGCTCCATCTTTATAAAAACAGCAGAAAAGAAAATCCATCTTCTATAGCATCGTTGTATGATGCCAGTAACTGAAGGAATAGTTTTTGAATGCAACTGCAAAGCTTAAATATGTTTGCAGATCTCCTGACACACATCCTGTAGCCTATTTGAGGTGGACAGAAAGCGTGAATAATCACCTTACAGTACTGACTATGCATCAGCCTGTTTGACTGGTCTGCACTGAAATAGCCCATCCTAGACAAATGACACATAAACATCACGTCTTTCATTTCCAGCATCGACAAACTCTGCATAGGTGACGTTGCAATTTCTTAAAATGCAAACATTATTCCCATTCATTGAATGCACTTCCATGCACAACCAGCAACTGGGAATTTAAAGAGGTCTAGCAATACAAAAAGTGGAAGATTTATTACAGTATGACATCACACTTTGCATTATAGTGTCTAGGTTACTAGAAATAATTATTTTAGCAATCATTTACAATTTACATTTACAAAACAGGTTCACTATACAATATAAACACTACTATAAAACATGACTGGCAGTGGCAGTTATTCATTGTATTATGGTATTTATTGGTATTTACAGTAGTAGCTGTTCAAATAGTTAGGTACTTAACGCAATGCATACTATTTATTAGAGATGTAGTATGTATTCCAATTATTACTAGTTGTATCTCACTAGCTCACTCAAAGTAGCCATTTTGACTAGTGAAATACATGTCACTAGTAACAAATGGTAAAGGTAAAAGTGTCTCAAACTAGCATGTCTAACATATGTACTAGTAAATCTGGTGCAGATACTAGTAACTAAGAAATAAGTACCTAATGAATTAGTACAACCAACAAAATTAGTAAAATACGAGTCACAGGTAAATTGTTAACCCCTAACCACATATTTCTATAGAACACAATTGTTACCAGTACTGGATTAATGGCTAGTAGCAGACAAAGAGTGTGTAATGAAACAGTACTAATAAAATAAGTACTAATAAATGCTAGTGAAACACAATCAGACACTAGTTAGTTTAAAGGAATATGCCTAAATGTTAAAAAGGCTTGCCACAACGTGACCCAATATGATTGGGATGACACATCACATATGGTCTGTCCTATGATTTTATATTCTTTACTGGAAAACACAGACAGAGGGTCTTATGACAGAGCAGAAAATGGTATGCTGTGTTGCAACCGGTCCAATGATCAACCCATTTTAACTCGTTTTTCCTCGTAGGCTGGGCTGTATGGGAAAGGCAGGCAGAAGTGAAACACAAAACCTTTCTCATAGGCTTACCTTGGGCAGAAATAGAGAGCCTTTAAACCGGCGAAGCTGTCGCTCGTTCCGTGCTTCCTTTATTTGAATGGTTCTTTTCTTTGGGGATTTTGAGCCTATTTCAGCTTTAGACTTCCACAAGGTTACAAGATGACAGACAAAAGCGACTTCAGCCCATCGAAATGGCCAGACCAGTAAGGAAATAGCAGTTTATTCACGAAGATATAGTGATGTCCGAACATTTAAGCATCGTAAACAATTGATATTAGTCTTGACATAGGCTACAAATGGGGGTTTTGTGTATCAAGAAGGCTATGCGAGGATTCAACGTTGCAGTCAAGCTCTGTAAAAAATTAAAACGGGGCAGACGAAGGCAGACAAGGACCTTATTCATTAAAAATTACAAATCCAGGCGCAGATGCATCCAGTAAATGCAGATAAAATCTCTAGGTGATCCTTTAAAATGCCTGCATTCAAAAAGACCAAATAGAGCCGAGCCTTCGGGGTTTTTTTTCCTCCGGATTGGTGGTTGTGTTCTGCGCTATGTTTAGACAAATCGCAACGTTATATTTCCACCCCGAAGGAAAGAAAAAAACAAAAATGATGTGTGAATGATGTAGTATCTGTCGGCCCGAGGACCCTATGGGCCTCTCTTCTGCCCCGGTTTGTTACAATGTAACAATAGAGGAAGGAATGCCGCACGGGACACATATATACTTATTGTGACGTCATCGACGTGCCGGCGTAGAGGCTGCCGGGAAATGTAGTTCTAAAGAGCCTATTGTTAGCATTGGAAGCTGCGTTGCCTTGCTAGACAGGAAAACGGATATTGTTTCTCTGAGCGGTTATATTTGGGAACCAGGCGTGTAAAGCAATAAAGGGCAACTGCATCTCAAACAAACGTCCCATCTGTGACATTTACGCTAGGCTAACTGGGCCTATTTGTAGTCCTCACTTTTCTTTTTTTTGACAGCTCGGTTTCCATGGAAACTAAGTGGGGTTGATTTTAAACTGTAGTCAAACACTATTAGCGAGAGACTGACAATGAAAAATAAATTACGAATATAAAAATACGAGTGGGTAAATTTCACAAAGATTTAAGAACACACTGGGGGCCACACTGTTATTCATTATTAATTCATCATAATAATAATAATAATGTAAAAATACTGATGGTCTTAAAAATGCTTTTCACTTCCTTTATGCAAAATATTTTTCTATTGATTGAGGTGAAATGTTTCCCAGATACATTTTTGTGAAATTCAAATTCCTTGAAGCATTTTCACTTCATAAATGCCCATAAGGTTCTTAAAATGGTTATAGCCAGCGTTGTGTGAGAAAAAAGTTGATACAATATATAAAACAAAAGTTTGTTTCAAGGTAAGTCATTTTAATCATTGCAATGACACGGTAAAGGGTCACAACAGACAATACCTCACGTCTTTACCATCTTGGTCTGGTTTGCATCTAGCACTAACCACGGCTATCAATTGTCACACAGTGCAAGGTTTCTTCCCTTTACCCGACCTGAAAGATTAGTACATCAGTGGTCATATCCAAAAGGAAACAAAAAGAAAGTAAAACATGATCTCTCTTTTATATCATAAAATAGTGCTCTGGCAAGTCTGACATCTGTAAAAACTATTCTAGTGTATGCAACGATGAAAAGAAAAACGAAAGGGGGAGAGGTGTTATGCACAATGTTAAAAAAATAAAATAAAAAGACGCACATATATAATGCCCACTGCTGCTGTTCATCTCCCGCGTGTAAAATAACGTCCATTTGCAGCAACACCTGAAAAATCATCAGGGATCAAAGCTACAGAACCTAATATCATGCCCAACAGTCATAGTCGCGTCCACAAGGCTTAAGAAATCAACAATTAATTTATACAAAACATAAATGATTCGCGCAGCAATTCATTAGTCAAGCTGCTCGCCGCGAACCTGCCAAAAAAAACTGAACTTGACAATAGTGGCAGTATAGAGCGAAATTCATTCATTCTGTCCCTCACAACATTTGTGATCGCGTCATCTGCTAAAAGTGAGGGACAATATAAGAACGGGACTGTCTACTTTTTCCTCACAGGTGAGAGAACTGACAATAACGGCAATTTCATAAGTGTCCTGGAAATCTCTGAGCCTACCATGGATCTCTGTGACATAACCTTCCACTTATGTTGTTTATAAAGCATGTATTCATTGAGGCATGTGGACTGCACTTCACATGGGACTCTAGCATATGCAGCTAAAATACTCAGGGGCAACATCCAGGCAGACAACACCAAATAATACTGTATTTAACGCTAGCCAATTCTCTCTGTTTGAGCCGGTAAGGCTGTAGCACATTATAAACTTTTTTTCTGGCAAAGCAAATTGATGCAAAGAAAGTTAGTAAAATAGAAATTCTGTAATTTTTTCTGCGAGTGTAAATGGAAAGTGGTGGAAAACGGCAGCACACGCTCCATGGATAAAACAGTAAAGGTTTCAAAATGGGTCAGGTGCCTTTTATCCTTTCCCATGATCGTCTCCATTATTATTCCAAGCCAAGCGATCTTCGGTAAGGTCCAGGAAGTGTGCAGGGAAGGGGCTGTGAGTTGAATCTTAAGAAAAACATAAGGGGCCTGTTCACTCCCCCTCATCCTTTGTTTTCACTTCAAAATGATGTGATAGCCATCGTTTGTTTCAGCTGCAAATTCAATCGAAAAGTGCAAGTTATAAAACAGAGGTTACCTAGAAACAAGGACATGTGGGTTCAACTTGTCAATACTTTGAAAAAAAAACTGGCTTGCTCATACCTTTCATTGTGTCCAGGACAAAACACATCTCATCTTGAAAGTTCTGAATCATCTGTTCGAATGAGAACATAAAGATTAGGTTAGATAAATAAAGAATAAGAGTTATTACTTAAAGTCGTGATAAAACGGAAGTAGCATCAGATCTTTTCTTCTGTTTTGAGACGTATATTGGATTACTGAAAGAGAAAAATGTAGGTTGGGGACTTGTTTCTGTCCATCGGCTGTTGAGTGGATTTTGACGTGGGTGTGGAACTCAAAAATGAATGTGTGCGAAGTATGGCCAGAGAAAAGTCTTACTTTACATTTCTAATACACGATACTTGGTCTTAAGGCCTTTTCACACTAAACGTGAAAATTTGGCGCAAATGTTCAGCTCGATGATGCTTGATAGAAACAACAGATCCCTATGGGGCTATTCACACTAGGCACGATCATTCACGGCTCAAAAATGCAAAGATTTTTTTGGCGTCCTGTGTGCCGATTATTTTCCCGTCGCATTAATAATCACATTCATTTTCAAGTGTAGCTTGATGCTAATTGTACCTCCAATTATATTGTATTCTTGTAAGCATTATAGATAGTTTGTGTTTCTGGTGTAGAACCAATCTTTATTTATCTTAATTTAATGCTGTTGAGCATTAAATGTTAAATCCATATACATATCTGAAGAAAAATGCTTTGCGGGTTGGCGCCACCTAGCGTGCAGGTGTGAATTAGCAGAAGGTGATCAATCGTTTCGCGCTCGGTGTGAAAGCACTGTTCGTCTGCGATTCGCCTCACTTTTTTGCATCACGCTTAGTGTAAAACGCCCTTTATTGTGCATGTTACAACAACATTATCTGCCTTTGAAAAGGTTTTCATTTTTAACTCACCAAGCCTTCTTATTTTCCAACCCTATTATCCAAACATCATGCTCAATTCTGGTATGTAATACCCACTTTTTAAATTCGATCAATATTTAATTAAATAGCATCGTATTTAATTTTTGAGAGGAATGAAAATGAAGCCATGAGGGACAGAAGTATTGCGTGTTCAATGTATTGTACTGTTGTTTAAAGCTGCAGTCCGTAACTTTTACCTCTTTGTCGCCCTCTATGTTTGAAAACCTGGAATTGCAGTTTCTTGCGGAATTATCTTCAGTGCGCGGTTGTGATCCGGTGTTCCGGCACGGCTCCAGCGCGGATGAATCTAATGTTTTGAGGTGAATGTGTAGTTGTCAGTCACTGCATCGGTGTGGATATTTACTCCCTATGTCTTGGAATATATGACCCAAATCAGAATTTTCACCGTAATTTGCCATCTGAACAAGTAAGGTACAAGTCTGCCACATTTGTTCTGCCCAACTGAGGAAAAAAGCATTACAATAAATCGCGCTACCAACAGTGATTAAATCTAAAGATCAGTTAGCTCATATCACATCTAACTGTGCAAAGTATTATTATTATACTTTGTTCTCAAATTATTAATGTTAACAACATCAGCATTGCGTGACTATGAGTATAGTATTAGCGTGTAGATTTCAATTTCTGTACAGTCTAATATCTAATTGTCATGCCATTCAAATTTCATATTAAGAAATTCTTTTAATCCAAAAAGCAAATTAATCTTCCTTCAAACTGGTTCTATTTAAAATACAAAAACTTGTGTAATCCCACGTTGGCTATCTGTAATCAGAACCACTTTTAAAACTGGAATATAATTTAATTTCATTCACATGTGTTTCATAAACACATAATCTTTTCTGGATTAAAATCCGCCATCAAAATGATAAGTTTAATTATTCGAGCTGCTATGAGAAAAGGCTATAAATGATCCACCACCTGCAGGATCCTCACGTGCTATAGCCTAGTAGCCGGGAAAACTTCTTCATGTTTACAGATGTGACGTAATGACGCAGTGCCATGCTCGAATTTTCCGCGGAAACCTACTCGTGCCACTCAAATTAGAAAACATTATTATAAGCTAACCGTTGTGAATCCGGCTAAAGTAAGGGGATAATTTTAAACACTGGCTGGTTATGTACTTTCTCAAATATTGATTTAACCAAAAAAAAGTTACGGACTGCAGCTTTAACAACATACAGTTGTTCAGCTGACGAAACATCTTTCTGAAAAATAACTTTCAGTAGACAAAAACTCCATAAAACAGTTTTGAAAACTGCAAGTTGGCAAAAATTATGTGATCTAGGACCTTTATACAGTGCCTGCCATTGACTGTAAATCTATCCCTCACAGCCTTGTTTTCATCCACATTAAATTCAATATGCTGTCTAGCCTGACTAAGTTCTATTACTGATGGATAAAATCAAGTGCTGTCTCTTATTTTCCACACTTGAGCTCTTGGCACAAACCTCATTGCATTTGGTTTTGCAAACTCGGGTGCACACAGTCCATGAGGACTCCAGAATGGTGTACAATTGGTATGAAAGCAATCTGCTCTTATTTGTGGAAATGAACTGCTATCGATGATGGATTGATGATGAGCGATGCACTGCAAGCACAGCAGAAAATTCTGCAAGCTCTGCAGAAATGGTCTTCGGCGAGTAGCTCGCATCTTGCAATGCATCTTCAGACCAAACAATGGAAACAAAGTGTGAAAATAGCTTTAAAGGGATACTCCACCCCAAAATGAAAATTGTGTCATTAATCACTTACCCCCATGTCGTTCCAAACCCGTAAAAGCTTTATGTGTCTTCGGAACACAATTTAAGATATTTTGGATGAAAACTGAGAGGCTTTGTGACTGTCCCATTGACAAGTCCCAAGACTGCAAAGTGCGTACGCTATTCTCTGTCATCAGTAACGCATGGATATGTGGTTTCCGTTCAAATCAAACCGTAAATAAATGTACAATACGTATCCATGTGTTACTGATGACAGAATAGCGTACGTACTTTACGTCCATTGGATGCTCTCCAAAATGACGCTACGCTGACACAGAGAGACAGAGAGGAGACGAATTGTTGAATAAATATCGTTATTTTTATTTTCTTTGCATACAAAAAGTATTCTTGTCGCTTCATAAAATTCAGATTGAACCACTGATGGCAGATGGACTATTTTGACGATGTTTTTAATACTTTTCTGTGCCTTGACAGTGCAATTTACTTGGCAGTCAATGAAACGGTCACAAGTCTCCCAGTTTTCATCCAAAATATCATGAATTGTGTTCCGAAGACGAACAAAGCTTTTACGGGTTTGGAACGACATGGGGGTAAGTGATTAATGACAAAATTTTTATTTTGGGGTGGAATATCCCTTTAAGCTTGCCCTCTATTAAGCAGCAATAGGGTGCACGGGAACATGGAGGGTCACAATCCTGGGATTATTATCATGCCTCATCATTGTTGTGTCCTTGAATAAACTACTGCCTTCTAGGGACAAAGCCCAAAGGGACAACTATCACATGTGGGTTTGTTAGAGGATGAATTTCAAAGTTCAAGTAAGCAAATTTCAACAGTAAAGTGATCTTTGCCATACTTGTAAAGTGAAGGGAATGTTTTTATAGTAAGCACAGATTGGTGCAAGGAAATCTAAACAAATTTAATGGAAGTGCCTAAACCAGTGGTTCCCAAAGATTTTTGTCAGCTGGACTGCTTAGACGTAAAACATTTACTTGAAGAAACCCCTAAGATTAAGTTAATATTTTCATAATTTAGAAACACATAAATTTGCATATTCACAGTTCTCTCTGGGTTAATGGTCAAATGACATGCAGGCAAACAGATTAAATATTTGATCTTTTTTTTCAGTAAATGCTTTATTAAGATTTTAACAGTTATATGATTTCATCTAATAAGAAAATGTCTCTTATTGCTACTGCTGAAGCTGACTAAGACCTCTTTCAGGGTCATTCTTTTATTATTATCATTAGATTTAACTCTAATTATTAAAGTACAGACATCAATATATTACTGTTGTAAATTACAGTTGTACAGTAAATTAAAAAATTATATTCGATAATTATAAAATTGTTTTACACTAGAAGTTACCAATATTTATGTTTCATTAAATGAAAATTCTGTTGCTATTTGCTCATCCTCAAGTTGTTCCAAACCGGAATGAATTTCAACAATTTTTTTATACTATTGAATTCATCAACTGTTTAGTTACCCATATTTTTAAAATATCTTCTTTTATGTTCAACAGAAAAAAGGAACTCATACCAGTTTGAAAACTTTAGGATGATTAAATGACGACAGAATTTCATAATTGAGTAAACTATCCATAATATTTCCTTTCAAACATTCAAACCATCAAAGCTTTTAACATTTCAAATGTTCTAGCTTTTATTTTGTGGAATACTGGTGAAATTCTGTGAACTTCTGTCTACAGAAATGTTGGAAATTATGTAAATGTGTAAATAAAGTTAAACCAAGAGCACACTGGGTTTCCAAAACTTGCAACAAAGCTGCACGTATGTGCAGTACAGTGCCGCTCTTCACTCTGAAGCCCACAGCACAAAAGACTATACTTATTTATTTAAATCGTAGCCTTTGATTTGATAACTGCACTAAGCTAGCCTACATTGTGATTTCTATTTTATTTTCTTTAATTGTACAGCCTCATTTGTTTATTTTAATTTTATATTCCATTTAATCATTAGCTTCTCATCAACTCACAAACCTCCTTTATTTCCCTTACAAATCCCTAGGGCTTCACTAACCCCATTTGGGAAAATCCGGCCTAAACATTGAAGAAAAAGAAAGCTTGTAGAAGCCCTCACCTCATCACTAACTAACACATGGATACCAGTGGGTCCCTGCTTGAAGATCTGACTGATCTGGCGTGGAGAGATGCTGAAGAGCTGAGCCAACTTTTCTGTCAGTTCCACAGCTGTTAACTCCTCCAGATAGATGGCATGATACACTAAGATGAAGGAAAAGAAACATGAGACCTTAACCAACAAATCACTGCAGAAAAAATGAAACACATCAAAATAACATAGGTTACAAGAGTCACAAAGCTGGACTATTTAAATATGCCTGACAACATGAAATCAATACAGACTCAATATTTATTTTCCCAAATTATTTGACCCCATTTACTACATCTCCTAGGTCTTACTATGCATACTTCATAATTGCAAAGTATTCTAAAGAAAAAAGCATTGCTGACATAACCAAAAAGCTTTTCTATTTTGCTGACATAACCAGACCATGCAGGTAAGGAAAAAATGATTACCTAATAATATCACAGCCTAACATTTCATTCCTACAAATACTTTAAGCACAAATGTAATCACGTTTGATCTTAATATACTTGATGTCAAACTTACCGAAGAAAGTGTTGCTAGACCCGTCTCCATTCTCATGTTTCTGGTGCTGTTCACGAACCTGTTGGGACTCCTGGCACACATAGATGGTGAGCCTTGGACGGACAACCCTACACAAGTACATACACAGTATAAACGTTAAAGGTAAAGGTTCGTTGTATGTAAACATCAATAGCCAAGAAAAAAGAAAAACACGGAAACTGATGAATCACAGTGAAAAATGTGATGAATCACAGTTTCCAGAAAATATTAAGCAGTACAATTTGCTGCAACGGCTCCTGAAAATTCATTTTTGCTATCATTGAAATAAATTACATTTTGCATTAACAAATGCATTACAATAGAAGGCAGCTACTTTAAAGTATATGCAATATATATATATATATATATATATATATATATATATATATATATATATATATATATATAGTGTTATTCTAGTATCATTGAGATATTAATATATATTTTTTTTATTTTGAACTAGTTTTTATTTTTATATTTTGGATTTTTAAATTAATTTGAGTTAAAAGTCTTTTAATTTTGGTGTGTTTTGTCATCTTTATAGTTTTTGTTTTTTTAACATGTCTGTATAGACCTTTATTTTTTATGTCGGTTAATTATTTTATTTAAAGTAACAAAAATGTTTATGGTTTTAATTTTAGTTTAATAAAATATTCCTGTAACAGACTCTTACCGTCCTTTGAGTGCATTAAATAGCCGAATACCATCAGCAGGTCCACAGATCTGAATGACATCCTCTCGGGTCAGCTTTAGCAGGTCGGCCCCTGAGTGACATCAAAGGACCATTAACACACTCACACTAGGATTTTTTCATACTATTCTAAAAGGTAATATTTTTTCTAAAAACATTATGATAAGAGAATGAGATTGGAGAGCATGTGTCATCTGAATGAGAGAGATGTAAGGAATGGTGGGGCACTGTATGGTTGCTGAGTGAGCAGAAGCCTGATGTGAGAGCTGTATGGAATGTGATGCACACCCGATTGTCCCTTTACCCGAGAAGTTTGAGAAGAGACGGCAGAATGGTGAAAAACGGTTTCTATGGAGCCACTGCTGTGCTTCCTGTGGCGTTGCCGTTGGCAACAGATTCTGTTTGTTCGGGGGCAAAGAGAAAGGACAAAATAGGCCTTAGCACACTGACCATAAACTGATCATAATTAGTCTGTTTTTCCATTGTACAGTCCCTGTACTGAAGTCAGACACTCCCCCTTAAACTGTCCGGCCTGAGTTGAACTGAGTTCAGATTTAATAAAACCTTTGTACACCAACCAAGTGTTACCTTTGCCAAATAAACATTTCAACATATTCAAATTAGCAAATAAATTCATGTACCTGATTGCTTTCACTGTCTCTTCTAAGTAGGTGGGACGACAACTGTAAGGCAGAACGTCTCTCAGTTTTAAAATCTCAGATTTGTCTCGAGTGTTATTATTTTGTTGTGAGAAAGCATGTGGTGACTAACAGGGCTTATACATTATAAACGAAAAAAAAAAAAACAATGGGCTAAAACCTCACATAACATCAGCATATAAACTAATGCAAAAATAATACAATGTTTGCAGTCATTTTAAAAGTCTATCAACATACAATCATAAAAAAGCATGAGGAAATCAAAATAGATTTGTTACAGGAAAAGGTGCCAAACTAAATTATTATTGTAGACCAGCCTGTAAAAGTTTATTTAAGGCTTTTCACATCTAATTCGGTCCCTGTATCTATACACTACTGTTCAAAAGTGTGGGGTCAGCAAAGTTTACCAAAAAAGCTTACCAAGGCATCATTTATTTGTTTAAAATACAGTAAAATTATATTTCAAAATATTCCTATTTAAATAACTGTTTTCTATTTTATAATATTTTAAAATGTAATTTAATCCTGTGATGGCAAAGTTGAATTCAGTGTCACTGATAAATGTTTTTTTCAGTATTCTTTGAAGAATAAAAAAGCATTTGTTTGAAATAAAAATCCTTTTGTAATATCACTAATGTCACTTTTGATCATTTGAAGGCATCCTTGCTGAAGAAATGTATTGATTTCCTTTAGGAAAAAAAAAAACTTAGCCCAAACTTTTGAACAGCAGTGTATGTGTTATTTTTAACAAATTATAAAAGGGCTGGGCAGTATGATATATATATATATATATATATATATATATTTATACACTGAGTAATAGTAGAAATGTGTCAACCCATAGATAATGTTATATCGTAGTATTTCTGTGGCATGCTTTAAAAATTGCAGAAAAATACAATTAATAATTAATTAATTAATTAAATCACACGAAGTACTTTGCATTATAAATGATTTAATCTAGTGGATTAATTTTAAACTTATACATTTATGTATATATATAATAATTCTATTTCAATATATTAAATTAAAATGATAATAAACAAATATAAAATAACATTTTTGGGTTGAATTTCCAGCAGAAATAACCAATATTTAGGTCATACTGCCCACCCCCATCACTATGCTACATTATAAACTATTAGTTCTAAAAAAAAAAAAAATAAAAAAAAAAAAAAATAAAAAAAAAAATAAAAAAGCTACAAAGGGCAACATACACTCTGAAATGTGCTAATGAACATGCAAAAGCAACAAAAAAGCCATTTACAGCTATTTTTATAATAGCAGCTGCAACGATATGAATGGAAACAAATGGTCTTTGATGTACTACTGTAGTTCTCCTGACATTATTAATGCACATGGATGCATGGAGCATGCCTTCACACACACACACACACACACACACACTATACTGAAGAGTGGCTATTGACCATTCCATTTTCAATACATCTCAACTAATTAACTAGTTAAGTAGAAAGTAAGATCAGTTATGAACTAAATCCCACACAAATGCAAATGGAACACAGATAAATTAGCTTGTACAGACATAATACATTGTTCAAATGAGAAAATGTAGAATGCATAAATGTTGTAAAACACAAGAGAGCACTGAAATGAATCTATCAAAGACCAGTGTAAGTGCGGAGTAGTTTGTCTTTCATATCTCAAATGTATATGAGTGATGCTGATCCTAGAATGTCGCTGGAAACGTTTAATGAATGTTACTGAGAGCAGTGGATCTCAAACATGAGAGAAGATAAACATAGACACACTCACATCTGCTAACTGTGCCACAGGCTCCGGCTGGTGATTGGGTGAACCATTTCTGCAAGACAAACCCATTAGATGAAAGTAAATGTGATTCCAAAAAAGACAAATGTTTCCATAGTCTTTAATCGAAATATAATCAATTGCTCTATTTTCCCCATTCAGTTTTGTATTTAGCTTTAGCATTATAAAGCCCAGACAATGTTAATGAATGTTTCCTACCCTTCATTCACAGGAAAGCTGTTGTGGGTGCTGTTGAAACCTGGTGATGGGGAATTGTTGACGTACGTAGCCTCAGGCCATGGAGAGCACTGGATATATACAAAACACCAAATATCATCACAATCAAAATCAAATGGGAAAAAAACTAAAATAATATTATAAATATAATAATATCCTAAATTAAAATAAAACACATAATAACAAAAATAATAAATTAAATTCTCTACCTAATAACAGAGACAAATAATTTCAAGTAAATATTGATATAAAACCCATGCTTTCCAGGCAATGGAGAGAACTGAATAAATACACAACACACCAAATATTACTTCATAAAATTAAAACCAATTTAAAAAAAATACAAATATTAAAATAATGTTACACATATTACTTTTACAAAAAAATGTAATGTTATAATATTATAAAAACATGAAATAAAAATCTCTAATATTAGAGAGACAAATTCTATTATTCATTTTTTTAACTATTCATGACGAACCCATGCTTTCCAAGGAAACAGATACACACCTCAGTGAGAATGGTGGTTTCATATGAAGGCTGGTATTTTTCCTTTTCCTGTGGTGCTCGTTTTTCCATTTTTTCTCTGTCTGTTTTCTGCTTTCTGTCTGCACCTTTAGGCTGAATACAAAACAAACTTTGTACTAGCATCTAATTTTCTAAGAAGCTCTTCTTTCAGTTGCAAGACAACAAAATTAAAAAAAAATTATGCTGCACTAATGAACAGTACTTGCATTGAAACTTGCAGTGTTACACTGTAAATGTTTATCAGAGGAGGCCTCAGCCCACCTTAAAAACTTTGATTTGGCAGCTAGCGGAGTGCAGATGCTCAGTGTACTCCCCGGCCTCGTTCTCCTTGAAAGTGTCGATTTGAATACGGAACGGCACTCCCTTCTCTCCTCCATGCTTACGCATGGTGAACTCTGTGCTTATACAATGGACCTAAACAAACAGGACAATAAGTAACAGTGAATGATATTAAAAAACATAGAAAACTGTCTTTGTCAATGAAATCCTGTGTTAATTCAGACCATACGGGCTTCGATTGTATGGACAAAAACAGTTGAAACATTCCTCAAAATACATTCTTTTGTGTTCCGTAGAAGGAAAGAAAGTCAGGTTTGTAATAACATAAGGGTGAGTAAATTATGACAAAATTTTAATTTTTTGATGAACTAAAACACAGTCAAAATCAAACCTAATGAGGATGTCAAAGGTGAGCTGTCATTGACAAAGTACATAAAGGGTGTATCAGTGGATAAATTGAAAGCACACACACAAACACAAATATGAAACCTCATGTTGGGATTTTTAAGGCTCCACTCACAGTGTATGGGAAAGTTGTTCTTGAGGTCAGCAAAATCAGTCTATGATACCTGAATAAACACAGAGGTCCTTTTCGAGGGGTCCCAAAGGAACTCCACAGTGTTGAGCTGTGTAGGGTTTGCCCTGGGATCGACCACCCCTACCGACATCGGGATATCTGAGGATTTCAGTGCTAGCATGTTATTAATGTCCTGCATTTCCACAACACTGACACATCAGTAGCAAATGTACCTTTAAGGGCCAATTATTCACTGTCATCTTATTATTATACTACTGATTTTACACTTTCTGTTAGCAGTGGGTTACAGTATTTACCTAAATCAAGGATTCTGTCTCCTGGCCTGTTCCAGCGCCAGCCCTCCAGCTGCTGGTGTTCAGTGTACTGAAGGCGGCGATCGTGAAACACGACGCGGATGATGCTCTGCAGGGAGTAACCGCAAGAAAAACAGTGGTAGAGATAAACCACAGATAGTCACAAGCAGCACATGATTCAGCAAGCGCTCTTCAGATATAAAACGGTAAGATTAAGCAGAACACTTAAAGGATTCTCAACAGCTACAGTGATTCAGCCTTGATGCGAGCACAATCCTGTATGTGGGAAGCATGAATTACGGGGGATGAGAAAGAAAAGCAAGCAAATCCTCACCTTCACCATTTTCCCATTGATCTCAGGAAGTTCCCCCATTTTCCGATTGTCCAGCATTCGAATCTCATAAGACTGTCCTGCAGCCAATGGGAGGAAAATTTAGCAATACCAGTAAAACATTTTTACATCTGTTTGTTGTTATTATTATGTTGCTTATAATTCTTCCCTCTGTAAAATAATGGAATGGAATAGTTTACGAAAACATTCCATTATAATGGAAAGTTGGAAGTTCTTACCTATCATGCATCAATGGGAATATACACTTTCATTGTACATACTCTTCAGTATGTACAATGAAATTGAATTTGGACAGACGCTGTTAAGATATGTATAAATATACATTTGTTCAAAAGTTTGGGCTCAGCAAGATTTTTATTTGAAAAAAGTCTCTTATGCTAACCAAGGCAGCAGTTTTTTTTAACAAAAATATGGTTAACACAGCAATATTGTGAACTATTATTGCAATTTAAAATAAGTGTTTTCAATTTTAATATATTTTAAAATGTAATTTATTCCTGCCCTTGCAAAGCTGAATTTTTAGCAGGCATTACTCCAGCCTTCAGTGTCACAAGATCCTTTAGAAATCATTCTAATATGCTGATTTGCTGATCAAGAAATATTTCCTATTATCATTGTTAAAATGTTGCTGCTTAAATGTTGCCGCTTTTTTTGTGGAAACTATGAATGCATTTTTTTACAGGATTATTTGATGAATAGAAAATTCAAAAGAACAGCATTTATTTCAAATAGAAGTCTTTTGTAACATTATAAATGTCTTCACTGTCAGTTTTGATCAATTTAATGGATCTTTGCTGAACAAAATAATGATTTTTTTGTAATAAATAAATAAATAAAAAAGTAATGCACTGACCTTAAACTTTTGTACAGTAGTGTGTTTACTAAGTCTTCAGAAGCATAAACCATTTAAACTTAATTTGTTTTAATAAACTATTAACATGAATAATGTATGTTTGTGTATTACACTGTAAATTATTTTTCAAAGTTATAAATAAAACATATTATTGGAGCACATTTTACAAGAAAATACTAATTCAGTTTGTTTCATGTTTAGTTCAGTGTGTAACTTGCTGTTTCTTTGTAACTGTTTGTGAAATTTACTAGCAATTCCTGCCTGAAAAATTGTTTCTAAACCATTTTTTCAGTGTAATAGATTTATATTGACAGATGCTCTTCAGCCAGCGTTGCTGAACAGACCTTGATTGAGGTAGGTGAGCGTCTCATCATGTAGTTTGACAGCAGGAGAGGTGGCGGCACACAGTACATACTGGAAGGGAAGAATCTTATTATCACTTTCTGGAGGTAAATTGGACTCCTCCTGCTTAAAGATGGGGAGAGCTAGCACATCACTGCAAAACAAAGGGAAAGGGAAAAAAGTGAAAATTAGTGCAAAATTTTGGTTTACAACACAGGGACTTTTCAGAGCTCTAAAGGCACATTTCTAATGCTACTCAAACATCTGGGAACAAATCATCACAGATGGCAAAGCAGGACTGGAACGTGGTTTATAACACACAACTATTTTCTTACCTGGAGACCAACTAATGAGGCTAGACAGAGTGACTATCTGCCTATCAACATGGGAATGCATTTTACTTGAACCGTTTAAAATCAAAGATTTTTGTTTTATAAACTAGCACAACAAAATATTAGATGCAGACTGCAGTCACGTCATACAGAACTTCAACTTGTCAGTAAATTAAATCATGTTAAAAACCACTTGAAACCCTAATTATTGAATAAAACACTTTATTGAAGCCTACACACAATAATATCGGCACAAACAGACCTGTACTTTTCTAAATAGTTAATTTTCTGCACAACAGTTATGTAAGGGAATACAAGACACAGAGTGTGCCTCTCTGGAAGATCAGACACAAAATGTGCCAAAACAGATTCATCATGACATTTTAAACAGCCCAGCAGAAGAAGTTGGCATAGACATGGTAAGCATTTAAAACAGATTAAACACTTCTCAATAAGCTAAAAACGTAAATCAACAGAACATACAGTATTTTAAAGAGCTATAATTCACCAAAAGATGACATTTATCAAGCACTGCAGGTCTCAGAACACACCAATAATCTGCAATGACCTAAACATCCCTAAACAAAAAAGAGATTAAGTTAGTACACAAACTCACCTCATGCTGTAAGCACCAGCTCCAAGCTCTTGCCCGATCCCTGACAGACTGGCATCAAAGTCCTGGACCAGACCAGACTCAATCACCTCATCGGCCAGAGGTAGTTTCAGAGCCCAAGCCATGACTTTAGACGTCTAACTCAAGTGAATTTAGGAGCAAGTGATCACAGACCTGACAGTCTCCCTTTGGGTTTAGGGATGATCACAGACACTTGTCTAAAAAAAAAAAGAGGGAAAAACATGGATTAGATGGACTTTGTGTTTACTTGGTATGGTATGCAATATTAAATTCTGAACTGGAAAATAGGTTTATTTTCCAATTTGAGAAAGATCTTAAGTATTATTACTAGATCAAATATGATACATCACAAAGGCATCACAAATCCTCAAAATTCAGAAACACGGACAGACCTACACATTACAAACACATTTATTACATTACATAAGTCAAATGGGGGCAAAAACTTATATCGTTTAAAATAAACTGTTTTGTCATACTTTGCATAATAAGAGTGTAAATTACCTCTGACAGCAGCCAGATAAAGAATGCGGTAAAGCTCATCGTTTCACGCCATTTTTCCACCCATCGTCCTTCTTTTGGCAAGACAACTTCGTTTTGCTCGAAAGAAGATTAATTTCTTTCAGCGGTCTCTCTAAAAAGTGACGACGCTGCGAAAAATTCGAAGAAAATTTGTAGAATGAAAATAGGATGGATTTTGATTGAATAAATGTCTTATGTATAATATTACATGTTTGTTTATCTCTTCTACTCTTCTTCTTCTTCCTTGATGTTTAACGGCGGTTGGCATCCAACTTCAGTGGTGCATTACCGCCATCTACTGTACTGGAGTGTGAACCGGAGCTAGATAGAGATCAACTACAGGTGCATCTCAATAAATTAGAATGTTGTGGAAAAGTTCTTTTATTTCAGTAATTCAACTCAAATTGTGAAACTCGTGTATTAAATAAATTCAGTGCACACAGACTGAAGTAGTTTAAGTCTTTGGTTCTTTTAATTGTGATGATTTTGGCTCACATTTAACAAAAACCCACCAATTCACCATCTCAACAAATTAGAATATGGTGACATGCCAATCAGCTAATCAACTCAAAACACCTGCAAAGGTTTCCTGAGCCTTCAAAATGGTCTCTCAGTTTGGTTCACTAGGCTACACAATCATGGGGAAGACTGCTGATCTGACAGTTGTCCAGAAGACAATCATTGACACCCTTCACAAGGAGGGTAAGCCACAAACATTCATTGCCAAAGAAGCTGGCTGTTCACAGAGTGCTGTATCCAAGCATGTTAACAGAAAGTTGAGTGGAAGGAAAAAGTGTGGAAGAAAAAGATGCACAACTAACCGAGAGAACCGCAGCCTTATGAGGATTGTCAAGCAAAATCGATCCAATAATTTGGGTGAACTTCACAAGGAATGGACTGAGGCTGGGGTCAAGGCATCAAGAGCCACCACACACAGACGTGTCAAGGAATTTGGCTACAGTTGTTGTATTCCTCTTGTTAAGCCACTCCTGAACCACAGACAACGTCAGAGGCGTCTTACCTGGGCTAAGGAGAAGAAGAACTGGACTGTTGCCCAGTGGTCCAAAGTCCTCTTTTCAGATGAGAGCAAGTTTTGTATTTCATTTGGAAACCAAGGTCCTAGAGTCTGGAGGAAGGGTGGAGAAGCTCATAGCCCAAGTTGCTTGAAGTCCAGTGTTAAGTTTCCACAGTCTGTGATGATTTGGGTGCAATGTCATCTGCTGGTGTTGGTCCATTGTGTTTTTTGAAAACCAAAGTCACTGCACCCGTTTACCAAGAAATTTTGGAGCACTTCATGCATCCTTCTGCTGACCAGCTTTTTAAAGATACTAATTTCATTTTCCAGCAGGATTTGGCACCTGCCCACACTGCCAAAAGCACCAAAAGTTGGCTAAATGACCATGGTGTTGGTGTGCTTGACTGGCCAGCAAACTCACCAGACCTGAACCCCATAGAGAATCTATGAGGTATTGTCAAGAGGAAAATGAGAAACAAGACACCAAAAAATGCAGATGAGCTGAAGGCCACTGTCAAAGAAACCTGGGCTTCCATACCACCTCAGCAGTGCCACAAACTGATCACCTCCATGCCACGCCGAATTGAGGCAGTAATTAAAGCAAAAGGAGCCCCTACCAAGTATTGAGTACATATACAGTAAATGAACATACTTTCCAGAAGGCCAACAATTCACTAAAAATGTGTTGTTTTTTTTATTGGTCTTATGAAGTATTCTGATTTGTTGAGATAGTGAATTGGTGGGTTTTTGTTAAATGTGAGCCAAAATCATCACAATTAAAAGAATCAAAGACTTAAACTACTTCAGTCTGTGTGCATTGAATTTATTTAATACACGAGTTTCACAATTTGAGTTGAATTACTGAAATAAATTAACTTTTCCACGACATTCTAATTTATTGAGATCCACCTGTATATGTAAGGGAGACTTTCCATCTCTCTTCTCCCCCCTCCCCTTATAATAATTTCCAAAACTGTATTCTATATCCTATTTACTATACCAGTGTCCTTCAGAAAGCTAAATAAATGTGTACTAACATCATCTGAAATTTTTCCCAGAAGTTCCTTGAGTGAATTCCCTTGTACCCCCAAATTCCTTATGCTTTCTTTCATCTTTATCCTTTCTCTCTCATACTTTAGGCATTCAAGTACCACGTTCAACAGATTCCAATACTGTCACAAAATTCACATCTTCCTGATATATGCTTACCTAAGATATGTAAGCACTTATTTAACCCACAATGTCCAATCCTTAACCTAGTGAAAATTATTTCTTCCCTTTGATTCCTTCCAGTGATCTTCCCTGTCCCAACCTTCTGTTGTATACTGTATAAATGTCTCCCTTTTTCCTCTCTATCCCAATTACTCTGCCACTTTTTCATAATTTCTATCCAGATTTTTGTTTTAGCTTCTGCTTTACTTATTGAGATTGATATATCAACATCTTCTCTTTTACTGGCTTGTTTTGCCAAACCATCTACCATTTCATTTCCTTTAACCCCTATATGTGCTGGCACCCTTGCCTTGATTGTGACTTAAATGATTGCAAACTCTTTATATCTCTTCTACTCTGTAGAAATTGCCGTAATATCCGCAGTAGCCTTCCTCAATAACGGCTGGAACAGTGAACGGCTCGAGTGTATTAGCGGCCCCAATCGCCATGGAGGTGAATTGCCTTTTTTTATTGCCTGAAAGTAGTCCCCAGCTAGGTAACTAGTTATGATATAGCTGGAATCGAGAATTGTCAAATTTAATTGGTATATAATTTTGGTGTCATATAAGGTTATTTATTATAATACAATATAACACGGTTTAAAAAAGTTACTTGAAGTAAAACGTTTTAGTGTTACTTGAAATAATATAAATATTAACTATTAAATTATTTTAATTTCTGACTTATTCAGTTTCTTTTAATTTCTTATTAAGCGTTTAAAGAAAAAACACATTCATCTCTGGAAGAAAGGGGCCCAAATTTCTGTCTTGCATACCCCCCTTAAAACTCTTCATGGCGCCCCTGCCTGTGAGACATAACAAGCGGCATTTATTATTAAGAAAGTAAACTATTAATAAAATAATTAATAATTTAATAACAAATAATATAACACAAAACCGTTAAGCATATCAATAAACAATATAACCCTACTGAAAAAAAAAACAAAAAACAAAAAAAAAAACAATAGAAACCATGACAGAATTTGTAATGGTATTACTGGTTATAATGGGAATTGTATTGGTTTTAATGGAAACTGTAATGGTTCCTGTTGGTCTCTACTGGTAGGCCTAATTTGTCGCCTTTTATTGGTGGCTTGTTAAAAATCCTAATGTAATATGTCCCAAAACACACTACAGGAAACCTTTTTTTTTTTTTTTTTTTTTTTTTGAAGTTTTAGTAGATTTTTTTTTCAGTAGGGAAATTATGTTATTAAATTATAAAACAATAGATGCAGATTCAAAATAAAAACAATTTTAAGACACTTTATAGTCATTACTATAACCTGTATTTGCCCTGTTAGGACTCCTGTGTGCATTTGAGATGGACTTCATCAAAGTTGCTTTAAGGGTATTCTGTAGTCTTTGACTTCATACATTCACTAAAAATCACTAAACTAAATTATTCTGGAAGTTTTCTTTTTTATGTGTTAATGAAGTGCTTCTTTTCGTCTATAAAAACAAAAACTACATTTCGTAGCTTCTTCCATATTTTAAACAATATAGTTACCGTGGCAATGGCAATTTCATTTCTTGCATAGTAACAATAGGTTTATCAGTGCTATTTTAAGACCACAGAAACCATAAAAAACATGGATTGCTCCTCCATCATGCTTTCTATGATATTTGTTAGGAATACATCATTTGAACACGTGTAGAAAAACATAATTTAGCATGATTTGATTTTTGAAAAACCCACATTGATTCTATAATGGTAGTATTATGGTGGTAAAGGCCCTGCTATAGTGTTGCAATAATAAAACCAAAGACCCAAACCCAAAACTTATGGCTTACAACACATTCCTTGCAACTTATTACCTTAATGTTGTAAGGGCAGTCATTTAAAATTAACTTCATCTGCATACTTTGATGTCTATGGGTTACTTTTTATGTCTTCTGAGAATTAATTTGTTAGCATTCTTTGTAGTCTGAGTATGATGAATATAATCATGACTGGCAAGATGTCAAATGGTACTTACTGATATTTTCAAGTCAAATACAACAAGTCTGTTTAGTGTTAATTTATTAAAATAACAAGTTAATACCAAACATTACAATTGATACAAAATATAGTAAATGGAGTACCATACAATTGTTTATAATCTGTAAATGCATTTATGCATCATTTTAAAACCGATAAGCTCTGTGCAGATTAAACTGTTGAACAGATGCTGCTTTTTCATGTTTAGTCTATGTAAACCATTAGTTAAAACACTATGTCTAATATCATTCCTTCTTCACAACATTAAAATGTAAATGTATGGTATTGTACCAATCAAGATAATCCATTAGATAAATACTGAAGGTCCATAAGAACAATATAGCTTTATGCTTAGAACAAACATGTGAAACATGTAACAACACACTTCTGTCTGGACTGTTTTACTAAATGGGGAAATGTTCATATGACCTGTGAATATTGCTGTGACAATACAAATGAGAGCACAATCCAAATTCATTAATGATGAATTGCATTTATAGTAGTAATATCATTTAACACTTGTTTGACGGCTCATCGATCAACATTAAAACAAACATTCAGCTGTTCAGCTAATGTTTCTTAAGTGCCCCATATAGATATAGATGTAAATCTCACTTCAATAGCATCTCCTGATATTAAGATCTGCTTTACTAGACTGGTTATGGCAAAAATAGTAACAGTAAAATCCATAGGACATATTCTGCATCAGTCATTGTAATCTTTGATACAGTTACAGTTTCCTATTTAAATCAACAGATAGACATAGCAGTTGAAATCATACAATTCTGAATATGAAATTACGATGGCAGCCGAAACAGAATAATTGGATTTAGCCACATAAAAGCAGGGCATGCTTTCTGATTCAGAGTACTATGATTGTCCATTGACCAAACCTTATCTGCTGTATTTAAGCACAAAGACAGGGGAACCACTTTATTCATGGAAACTGAACTAAAAAAGACTGAATATGCCATCTTAGATGGACTTTTCGGTAGGTTAAAATGACCAAATACCAGTTTTTTGTCTCAAGCAATGAATATAGCTTTAAGTTTACAGCAAAACACACACACACAAAAAAAAAAAAAAACAAAAAAAAAAAACAAATCAGTCAAATGATTAAATAACCTTTTAAAAGTACCATATGTAGTCAAAAGCCATAGCTGTTATTGCTACAGCGAAAAAGCCATTTTTAATGGTCAACATAAGTTGTGCAAAAAAAAAAAAAGAGGGAGAATATTTTAGAATTTTTCTTTTTTGTGTTAATGAAGTGCTTCTTTTCTCATCTATAAAAACAGCAACTCCAGGATTTCGTAGCTTCTTCCATATTTTAAATAGTTCAAAAGCCATCTTAGCATTGAAAATTGTGGTGGCACAGCAAAAAGTCACTCTGCATGCAGCATAACGGAAACAAAAAACCAACAGAAAGAGTATGTTTGACACTATTCTAGGACCGCACAATTTGAGTGCCGCTGGCTTCATCACAACGGCAAGTCAGTCATTTCGCAACTAGCACCAATACATCAATGTCCAAAAAGTTCTTCTGTTGCTCTCTAAGAGACACCGTTGTCCTACTGGACCTGAAACACATTGATCTTGCTAGTGTTTTTCAGAGTCTGTCGACGGTTACAAAACCAGACACGAACCACCTCTCGGTCGTAATTCAGCTCCTTGGCGATCTCTGTAATCTCCTGGCCGGTCGGAAGGGAGTTTTTCTCAAAGTAAGTGTTGAGGACCTCGATGGCCTGTGGCGTGAAGCTGGTTCTCCGCTTGCGCTTCTTGGAGGGTTCTCCGCCCACAAACTCCATCAAGTTCTGCTGACCTTTCTGATTCCAGAGCTCAGCCTCTGCCAGCCAGCGCTCCAGCACGGGTTTCAGCTTCTGGGCACTTTTAGGAGTGATGTCAAGCTTCTCAAATCTTGAAACAAGAGGCACACAAGATAATGGAATGTAATACGTGTATGTGAGACATTAAATGGACATGAATGTTTGATATATATAAGGAGTGTAATGGTACACGTATTCATAACGAAAATTTTCAGTACAGGTCTTGTATTATGCATGTGTACCGAACAAATACAGAATTGTTTTAAGCACTTCTAGTGTGGAACTTAATTTGAAACTTCTAGTTTTATATAGATCTTCATTTTCACAAATCAATAACAATTCTTAAATCCCAAAATCAATCTTATAGTCTGTGCTGTTTCAGTTGATGCATGAATAAAACTTCACTAGACATTTTAATAGCATTTTAATAGCACACATGTAGCATAATTGCAATAACTTTTTTATGCTATTTTCAATAAGAAACAAAGGGCCAGATTTACTAAACAGGGTAAATTAGCGTTAGAGCTCAATTCCATAAAGCGCCGATGGGAGGCGAAAATTCTGTGTGATTTACTGACAATTCGCACATTTAAAGAACACAGACACAGCCAGATCATTTCCATAATGACCAGCGCAATCTACCAAGAGCAGCGCAAATTAGCACCTGCTTTAAGACATGCTTTTTTGGGGCGTTAAATAATGGCGCAAATACCAGTAATTTGACAAGCTCAAACATCTGTAAAATTGCGTTGCGTGATTAATTTTAATACTCTCCTCCCATAAATTTTGCGTCTGAAAGGGAAACTCCTACAAATGCATATTCAATAAGGTCAGACGCAAAAATAATTGTTCACGCCTTTTCAGCGCTAATTCTTCACTGCGCATCTTTAGTAAATCCTGACAGTACGGTTTTAACGCCGAAAGACAGTTTGTGCTTGCGCAAGCTGTTAGTAAATCTGGCTCAGAGTCTTATATTTCAAATTCTGTCCATTTTAACAGGAAATTCAAACAATAAATGCTGTTTTGACTCTCTATGATGTGGTGTGACAGATTGCTGTATATAGCAATTTAATGTAACAGTTCGGGCTCTATTGTTAATTGTAACCGTAATGTGCAAGTAACAGGGTTTTCTATATAGTTTACAACATTAGCTGAGAAAGATTTTTTATCCTTAAGAAAATGTTCATTCTAATTATATTTATGCAAAGACAGATCCACAATTTGTTCACTGTTCACAATTTTGTTTAGTTTTCTCCCCACTGTACCGAAACGTAACTTCAAAACCAAGGTACGTACTGAACTGTCATTTTTGTGAACTGTTACACTCCTAATATATAAAATTTATATAAACTATGCTTTATGACAAAAACGCTGTATATAAAGAAGAGCCTTATGTGTCACTGGTTACTTTTTTCTTTCTTTTATAGCTCTATTTACGCAACCTAAATGGAGTGGGAGTGGTCCAATCAGTCCTGTAAGATAAGTAAAGAAAGACCGAAACAAAGAGAAGATAGAAAAGAGAATAACCTGCAGATGGCTGACTGACTGTAGGCGGGACCCTCCGTAGCGGTGAGAGCCTGACCCACTTGAGTCTGTGTCAACCCCAGAGAGAGCCGTCGAATCTTAAAATTCTTGGCAAACTCTCGGATCTCCTCCAGATTAATCGCCTCTTCTTCGTTCACAGCAGACTGTGGCTCTAATGAAAACAAAAATTGAATTAGGACTTCTGGATCCTCTCCAGATCATAAACACCATGAGTAATTTACCCACGAGTCTGAAACATCAATCTTCAAAACTGAAATCTGATCTAAACACACCTTACAGAATTGCTCTGATTCAATTATGTGACTGAAGAAGGTTGTAAATGCAATACTGCAAACATTACATAAACAGTAAAGTACCAGTAAAACATAAACCTACTGCTGACAAGCTGCCCCACGGTAGGCATGTCTCCACAGGTGATGGTAGAGGTGAGCGATGTGACTGATTTAACCACTTGCGGCTGGGGAGCAATAATGACTTTAGACGGAGCCACTTTCCCAACAGGACCCTAGAGAACAAATCGCAGTACATCAACAAATATGACAATCATTTTACAAATATTTCAAATTCTGTGAGTGGCGTTAAAAGCTTGTTCAGTTTTATCTGAAACAGATGGACGTGAATCCAACATTTTATTACACTGCTTGTATGTATCATGCCAGTTCAGAAATGAAACGTCTGCTGAGTGGCACTAAAAGGATAAGGGCCAGTTTTACTAACGTCTTTCGGCGTTAAAACAGTACTGTCAGGATTTACTAAAGATGCGCAGTGACGAATTAGCGCTGAAAAGGCGTGGACACAGTTATTTTTGCACCTGACCTTATTGAATATGCATTTGTAGGAGTTTCCCTTTCAGACTCAAAATTTATGGGAGGAGTGTATTCAAATGAATCACGCAACAAGATTTACTAACGTTTGCGCTCAATGCCCCAAAAAAGCATGTCTTAAACTATTTGCGCTTGAAATGGCTGCAATTATTGTTGCTAAGAGAGGCACAGCAAAGAACAGAGAGCGTGTGGTAGAAGTGAGAGAATTTTTTCCACACATATTAATTTATTTGGAATGCCAGAACACATTATACGAACATACAGTTTGCCAGACCATGTTATTTTTAATTTGCTTCAGGAAATAAAAGGCGACTTGGAACCCTCAACTAGTAGTCACGCAATACCAGGTCTATCAAAACTTCTTGCAACCCTTCATTTTTTTGCCTCCGGTTCTTTTCAGTGTACTGTGTCTTCTTTATTTCTTTATTCTTTATTTGCGACTTCGCTAATTTGTGCTGCGCTTGGTATATTGCGTTTGGTCGATATGTAAATGAGATGTTGCATCTGTGTTCTTTAATTTGCGTGTTGTTAGTAAATCACCCACAGAAATTTCCACGCCCATCAGCGCTGTTTTGGAATTGCGTGGGAAAATAGGTCTTTATTAATCAATAATACAGCCCTGTAATCATAATAAAAGTTGTTGGTATTTTAATGCCACTAGTGTTCATTTCAGCTGGAAACTGCAGTGAATTGTTTGTATGTGTACATTTTTGGAGGCGCATTTTACAATGATCCTATGTTGGCATTTTAAATGGATGATAGGGCATTGCTAAATGGACGCCAAGCAGTTGCTAGGGTCATCTTAGGTGTTATGCATACAATAAAAAAAAGATATATTTATCCTTAGAAAGTACAAAAATGGTGCACAGACTGCACAAAATGTTTATTGTGTGTTTACAGACTAATGAAGAGCCACAGTGGGTGGCATTGCAGTACCGGTGCGCTGGTCTTGGTGAGTGTCAGGGGCACAGTGGCTTTGGGCAGGACGGAGGTGGCGGACGGGGCAGCAGCTGTTGGACCGTTTCCTATCGTAGCAATGATCTGGCCCTGGGAGTTGAAGAACAGCTGTGGGGACACAGTCTGGACCTGCAGGCCTTGAGCGGGTAATGCAGAGGCTGCCGCAGCTCCAGCCAGTGATGCAGGGTTGACCAGCAGAGGAAGTGTTCCAATTACCTGAAACACAGGTATGAAAATAATGAGACTGATATGCAAAAATTGCGTAAGAAGACTTTCCCTGTGTCTATTAAATGAATAAATACATTTAAATGTAGTACTAACCTGGCCCTGGGCATTGGTAATGAGTTGACCTGTTAGTCCTGCCACATTAGACATGGCACTGGTGATGATGGGAGTTGTAGTGAGAGAGCTGATGAACTGAGGCTGAGCTCCCAGAGAAGCTGCACTAATCTGAAGCGGAGAAAAAAAAAAAACACTCCTGATTAGACTAAATTCATTATGAAATTATCTTTACTACTAGATGCATTTCCTGATAGAAATGCCATTACTTGTACAATGTTTTAGATGAGCTTAGGTTTAAGATGTTACAATTTTTCCATAAACTTTTTATCTAGTTTTGCATAAGATTTATGAAATATTTCTATTTTTTATTTCTATTTATTTCTTACTTTCTTTCTTTTTTATTCTTATTATATATAATCTAAAAAAAACTATAAAACAAATAATGAATAACAACAACTGTTTTCTATTATTATTATTATTATTATTGTTGTTGTTGTTGTTGTCTATAAAATCTAAAGTCAATCTCCTCAGAAAAAAGATCTATACAAATTTTAATAGAAGTATTCAAACACACTATAAATATAAATATATATATATATATATATATATATATATATATATATATATATATATAGTAAAAAAAATCTATATTATTTCTTCTACAAAAAAAAAAAAACAAACCAAAAAAACCCATAAATGTTAAAATCAAAAACTGCATTCCTATTTCAAACAGCTTAAAAATCAAATTTTCCACATATATCATACAATTGAACCTAACTACATGTTTCTATCCATAACAGAAGTGTTCGCTACTCACAATAGCAGGGTTGATGGACAGGCCTGCAGTCTGAAGTGTTGCGACTGAGACATTGGGCTCTGACACCTTTTGAACAACAGACGCAGTGGTGGCTGGCATGGTCTGAGTTGGCTGCACAGCCGCCTGCACAGGCTGCAGAGCAGACACCTGGGGCTGCAGGACCGCTTGCGCAGGTGACTGCAGCTGCGTCTGGACAGAGTTCAACACAGTAGCAGCTGGAAAAGAAAAACAAGCTGTTGTAATAGTCAAAAAGAAATAGTTTTTCTGAGTTTGTCTGCTCAGTAAAACACCTTGTACCATTAAAATTTTCATTATTCTGAACTGCTGACTGGCCTGAACAAGTCACCATTTCATATAAACACAACATGCTGCCCTTAATCCATGTATTTTAAATTGAATTCCATGGCAACAGAATTAATATAGGCACATTTTGCACAGGATCAGTATGCAAAATATGCATGAGCACCATACCTTGCAGTCCTGCAAATGGCAGCTTCAGCAGTCCTCCAGCAGGACTGGCTGCAGCGAGACCAGGGAGGGTGGCAACGGTGGCGGTGGGTAAGGTGAGCACTGCCAGACCCCCCTGACCCCCCACAGATCCGGCCATACTCAGAGGAATGAGCAGGGGCTGACCCAGAGAACCCTGCTGGGCAAGCATGCCAGTCATCAGAGAGGCCAAACCATCCTGAGTCAGGACCTGGCAGGGTAATGGCATATATATTTAATTATTCTGAGAAAGGTTTTTCAAATGTTTTGACATTTATAGGTATTTTTCTGAAATAAACAAGTCTAAAGGTTTTAATTTACATTTTAAATGAAGGCATTATACACTAGCCAACTTTGTAAATGGTTACAAAATATTATGATAAAAGATAAAAGATGCTGACATTTGGCAACTAGTGTCGACTCATCCAGACTGTAATCAAAGCAAAAAATCTGGGCAAAAATCATGAAGTGTATTCCAGCCCTAAGATGAAGTACTAAATTACTAAACAAAAAAAACTAAATAAAAATGCATTAAACATAACAAAAAAAAATACTAAAACTTGAACTAAAATGTACACTGATGTACACAATATACACTGAAAAAATAAAAGCGAATTTTAAATATTAAATACTATATTGGTATATAAATAATAATAAAATAATAAAATTGATTTGCACTAATTTGCTAAATTGGGGAGTGTTACCAAAATTATAAATAAATTAATTTAAAGTAGGTGTTTTTAACCTTTACAGAACTAGGTACCCCTCACTAGAGCTGCGCGATTCTGGATAAATTGAGAATCATGAATTTTTTTTTTTTTTCAAATAGAAATCATGATTCTCCCACGATTCTGAACTAAGCAAAATAACATGTAATTTACCAGAGGCTGTGACAAAATATTACAGAGGCTTTTGAACAAATCTCTTAAATGAATGATTCAATGACAAATACATTTTTAACAGTCACTTGTCCACCTAGTGACAAACGTTAACAAACATTATTTGAATTGCGGATTTGAAGTGAAAATTGCTTTCAAAGATGATTTGCTTTTGATAACTACCATAGACATCAGTATTTATTTATTATTATATTAACATTTTTGCAATACATAATGCTTAGTGGATCACTTGTAAATGTTCATTTAGAAAGTTAGAAATGTCAAGATATGAACATCCTTGAGTACATTTAGATATGAAGACCAGAGTCAGAAATGACCAAGAGCTTGAGGCAAAAAAATAAAAAAAGGAAATTGGAGATCACCTGTGGGCAGGCCTGGACAGTGATGGGTACGCTGGTCTGCGGCTGGGCCGGAGACACACTGATGTGGGCTTTGGAGACCACGGTCTGTACTGCAGGTGCTGAGACCTCCACAGACACTACATGCAAAGAAAGGCAGATTTGCTGAAACCTTTAAAAAAAATTTGCCCTCATATTTCCATGCATAGGAAACATAATGAAGGGTGGCGTCTCTTTCAAGCCATGCATTTATTACAATTATGACAATAAATGTCTCTTTGATGGTGGTGGCTTTGAATACAGGGTTGCTATGATACCAAACTAATGTGGCTATTTATATCAGTCAATTTAATTAGTCTCACCAGCTGTAGTAGTGCTTGTGGTTACTGGACTGTCCAATGGCGCCTCCTCAGCTGCATCCAGGGTCTGAACAGCAGCCTCCTCGCCCCCTAACTCCGCCTTCCCATCAGCCCCCGAAGAGGACAAGGCTGTATCCACCTCCACCTCCAGCACACGGATGGTCTCCTGTCCTGACATGACAATGACCTGGAGGAAGGGGTGTTAGGAACAGGTTATAAATGCTCTCCTTTTCGGGGTAATGAGGGGCAGTGCTGACAAGATGAAAATGGACCATGGTCTGTTATGGATGAGTTTTCACCTGTGTGTATATTCTGATCTCTCAAACAATTTCTTAAATTACTGGTGACATATGCTGAGTATAAGAGCATGAAACTGTTGCAACTAGAGCAGGGCGATATTTTTAATATATACAATGAATTTATTGTGATTTTTATTTGGTTGTTAAAGATGCACACAGTATTTTTTCCCAGATTAAAAAATGTTTTAAGAATTTAAAAAAAATGAAAAATACTTTTTCAAAACAATAATTTATAATAATAATAATAATAATAATAATAATAATTTAAAAATCACATACACTCACACGAGATAAAGACTCCTGTCATATAAGTAACATGATAAAAGAAGTTTTATCTGACATGGAACTGGTCGTCTTATTGGGGCCGCCATGTTGAGATCACATGACCACTTAACCCTCCTATTACTGAAGACAATTGCTTATGTAATAAAAAAAGTCATGGCTGATTGTGAACACAGCATCTGTAATTGGTAACTGAAAACTTATGCATGATGCTACATTCACACCACTAGGTGTCACTATTAGTCCAAGACAACAAAGTTCGGAAATTTAAAAATTGCAAACGTTTCAAAAACTTTGAGCAAATGTTTTAAATTTATTTTTGTAGTTCATTTCAAACTGTCCATTTTGATTCAAAAGATTCATTTGTAGCATTACTCAAAAAACGGCATGGCGGAACGTCCGTGCAGATTTTTATTTTTTTTTTGCGTATTAAACAAGTACGTAGGTAAATATTAGGGATGGGCATTTCAAGCAAAAGTAATATTCGAAAATCGCTGGGAATTATTCGATTATTCGAAAATAGCACCCCTTCCCTGTATGCATGCACGCACGACACGTTATTAGGCTAGTGTTAGACACCCATAAACAGAGAGAAAGACCATTCACGCTTTTTATCTGTATGATAACAATCGGTTTAATTTATTTAAAGATTGGCTATCTTAACTCAAGCCATATAATGATTGTAACATGCTGAAACATATTAATATAATAAACGTAACAGAATGACAGCACTTACTAACATAGCAGTCCATCCATTACCATAAATCAACTGCTCATAAGGTATTAAACTGCTCAAAAAATATATTCCAATACTTTCTCTCGCAATTATATAGTTGGGTAATTATACTGTATATTAACTGCAGACATCAGTGAGCCGTTATTAATATGCGGGGCATTGAAACCGCTTTTGAATGCGCGTGCACGCGACCGTTTTACTTTCACTTTGGAGATTCGCAATCACATGTTTATACTATGGAGCGGCAGTACTTACCACACATTTTACAAGATTAAGTTAGATGTTTGTCAGTGGTGCTCAGGATCTGCAAATCATTCGCCATCGTCCTACTCTGTTGCTGGTAAGTGAAACTACATGTACTGTAATCAAAGTCCCTTTCATGTCACTGCAGCAAGTGCAGTTCCTATCTTTCTGAACGGGGAAACATAAAATTCTCCAAAACTGGTCGCCAAGCTTACGATTAAATTTCATATTGGAAATCACCAATGAAATCTGACAACAACTGTATCATAAATGTTGTTTATTTTGCTCAAATCGCGTTAAAAAAAAGCTTATTTCTCAGGCTAGACCCACCAGTGCACATGCACAGTCCTAGGCTCATGTCTCAAAACGCCGACTGTTTCTATAGCAACCGGGATTTCTAACGGCAGCTGCAGTGACGCGCTGACTTTACCGATTTGCGATTGGCTCTTTGGCTCAGAAGGCGGGGCTTCATTCGATAGAGCGGCCATATTGAGCGTTGCATTTTTCCCCATTCAAAACTATACGAGTGACTTGTCTTGGGTATTCTATCCACCTTATTTTTCCCGGGAGAGCGGGCGCGGCCATTTGTATATTTAATATGTCTGGGTTCCGGTGTCATTTGCGTCCAGCTATTTTTAGCTGTACAAAACCGCTCGTTTTGCTGCTTGATATTGCAAACTGGTGTGTCTTACCATATTATTTTAATGTATTATGTTAATTATGAACATTATGTTTTGTAGTGCAAACAGTTTTACCGTTTACTGCACGTTGTTCTTCTTGTTATTTCCCTATAGCAGCTAATGAACCGGAAGTCTCACACATTCACAGAAAACGGCTTACTTCCGTGTTGAAAAATAAGGTGGATAGTCTTTGCTGTGATGTAACAGGCAATTGTTCGCATACGGCTAACCATATGTCCCTTTAGTGGCTCCGTAGAACGTGTTATTTATTTTCCGTGCCTTTCCCAGTACGGATTCAGCACACCTCTAACCCAGTCGAGGATATTTGTGGTCCGCACAGAACTTTTATTTGACATCGTTCTCAGTTGCAAGTCTACAACGTTCGTGTGAGAGAGTGTGTTCTTCTGTTGTCTTTGACAGCTTTTAAGTGCGTTATTGGCAACGCTTACCTCTGCTTACGCGTCACCACCGCATCAGCACCAAAAAAATGGGGAATTTTAGACAAATATAATCGCACAACCTATTCAATATTCTATGAATAAATCGACTAATCGAATATTCGAAAATCGTGACCCATCCCTAGTAGATCTTGCTTTTCTTTACTATGCAGTGTTATACTAGTGCATACAAACAAACATTTTATATATGTCTCGTTATTCCTTGGGTTCATTTATGGAATAAAAGGTATGTAAAACAACATTTTTTGCAATATTGCCCAGCCCTACTTGCCACGTTTCATATGCATTTAACAGCTGTACATGAGGTTCAATAGTTTGAAAAAAGCCAATTAGGTTAGAACAAGCAGCAGAAGATGCTCTATTATGTTAACAGGTGCCCATGAAGACCATGTAAACTCTGCTGTCAACAAGAGCCTTTGAAATCCAATTGAATTTTGCTGTCCAACTATGACACTACTGTTGAAGTTTCTTTTGAACTTTCTAATTAAGAAAGAATCTTGAAATAACATGTATCGTGGTTTCCACAAAAATATGAAGCAGCACAATTGTTTTCAACATTACAAGAAATGTTTTTCAAGCAGTAAATCAGCATATTAGAATGATTTCTGAAGGATCATGTGACACTGATAACTGGAGTAATGATGCTGAAAAATCAGCTGTCACATGAATAAATTGCATTTGAAATATATTAAAATAGAAAAAAGTTATTTGTGATAATATGCCACAATATTAGTGTTTTACTGTATTTTTGATCATACAAATGCAACTATTAAATGGTAGTGTATTATAATATAGCATGATGCAATTTTGTTCAGCTTAATGTTTGATTTTTATTAACCTTAATTCCTCAATCATGTTTCAGTTGAGATCAGAGAAACATCACAGGAGCAAATGCAGGGCTCAGGCAGAAAAGGAAGCTCAGCGCAGCGCAGCACAGAGAGCAGTACAGAGGCAGGAGAAGGTGCGTACCTGGTCGTCTTGTGCTGGGAATTTCAAAGTGCAGGAACCTAAAAGCTGAGAAAACACTTCTGCAGTCAGACAGTGAATGGCTAAAGAGAACAGAGATGCCAAGCACACGTTAGGACACATAGAACCAACCCAACAAGGACACAAGTGACATGAGTACAGCAAACAAATGAGAGCGCCTGCCCAAAAACTGGCATAAGCAATGCTTTCTGCAAACACTTCACCACCAGAAGAGAATTGCTTGTGCTGTGAACGTAGACTGAACACTCACACATGTGGGGCATGAGGCTGGACATGTGATGAAATGTTAAGGTACATCTGTGTTTTGGTAACACTTCATGTAAGTAGTGAGAAATGTATGGGAATTACGACTTGACTCAGAAATACCTGTTCATTGACGGTGAGTGGCGCATTGTTTGCAGGGAGATCCTCGGTGTCCATGATGAAGTCTAAGCTCTGAGGAGATCACTGATTCGGCATAGTGGTTGAAGGGGATGTTATCAGCTCCACAGTACCACCTGAGACAAAGAAGCTGGTCAATAAGGATTGCTGACAGCACTAGATACTGTTATCTCCACCATGACATAAAAGTTGACCCCATTTACCTCCTTAATGCACATTCCTGGTCTTAATGTGGATGATTCATCAGTGCATGTTATTCCAAAATGTAATGACTTCTCATCAAGAGCTTTTATATATTTTTAGCCTGTTTACAATCGCCTTGTTGGAGACCATTTTTCACAGTTCAGGGAACTGTATAAATTCCTGTCCTACATTATTTAATTACTGAATATCCCATGTCAATTTGAAATAATTCTCGATATGGAAGAAAATGATTAGTTTAGTTATTAAGTTTTAAAGGTAAAAAATTGTATGTGATTTAGTTCAGCTAAATCTGACAAATATCCTATTTCAATCAGTAATGCTTTACAACGTGGAAGAAAAATTATTTTAAATATTAAGTTTTAAAGGTAAAAAATATATGATTTAGTGCAAATAAATCTGAAAAATATCCAGTTTCAATCAGAAATACTTCACGATACGGAAGAACGTTATCATTTTAAATATTAAGTTGTAAAAGTAAAAAACTATGTGATTTAGTGCAACTAAATCTGACAAATATCCCATTTCAATTAGAAATACTTCACAATATGGAAGAAAAATTATGATTTAAAATACAGTATTAGGTTATAAGGGTAAAAAAATAAATATGTGACTTAGTGCAACTAATTCTGACAAATATCTCATTTTAATCAGAAACAATATGGGAGATAAATGTTGATTTAACTATTAAGTTATTAAGGTAGAAACTGCTATGTGATTTAGTGAAACTAAATGTAACAATTAATTTACAAAAAAGGACCCTTTTATAGTTTTTATAGTTATATATATATATATATATACACACACACACACACACACACACACACACACACACAGGTGCATCTCAATAAATTAGAATGTTGTGGAAAAGTTCATTTATTTCAGTAATTCAACTCAAATTGTGAAACTCGTGTATTAAATAAATTCAGTGCACACAGACTGAAGTAGTTTAAGTCTTTGGTTCTTTTAATTGTGATGATTTTGGCTCACATTTAACAAAAACCCACCAATTCACTATCTCAACAAATTAGAATACTTCATAAGACCAATAAAAAAAGAAAAAAAAAACATTTTTAGTGAATTGTTGGCCTTCTGGAAAGTATGTTCATTTACTGTATATGTACTCGATACTTGGTAGGGGCTCCTTTTGCTTTAATTACTGCCTCAATTCGGCGTGGCATGGAGGTGATCAGTTTGTGGCACTGCTGAGGTGGTATGGAAGCCCAGGTTTCTTTGACAGTGGCCTTCGGCTCATTTGCATTTTTTTGGTCTCTTGTTTCTCATTTTCCTCTTGACAATATTCTCTATGGGGTTCAGGTCTGGTGAGTTTGCTGGCCAGTCAAGCACACCAACACCATGGTCATTTAACCAACTTTTGGTGTTTTTGGCAGTGTGGGCAGGTGCCAAATCCTGCCGGAAAATGAAATCAGCATCTTTAAAAAGCTGGTCAGCAGAAGGAAGCATGAAGTGCTCTAAAATTTCTTGGTAAACGGGTGCAGTGACTTTGGTTTTCAAAAAACACAATGGACCAACACCAGCAGATGACATTGCACCCCAAATCATCACAGACTGTGAAAACTTAACACTGGACTTCAAGCAACTTGGGCTATGAGCTTCTCCACCCTTCCTCCAGACTCTAGGACCTTGGTTTCCAAATGAAATACAAAACTTGCTCTCATCTGAAAAGAGGACTTTGGACCACTGGGCAACAGTCCAGTTCTTCTCCTTAGCCCAGGTAAGATGTCTCTGATGTTGTCTGTGGTTCAGGAGTGGCTTAACAAGAGGAATACGACAACTGTAGCCAAATTCCTTGACACGTCTGTGTGTGGTGGCTCTTGATGCCTTGACCCCAGCCTCAGTCCATTCCTTGTGAAGTTCACCCAAATTCTTGAATCGATTTTGCTTGACAATCCTCATAAGGCTGCGGTTCTCTCGGTTGGTTGCGCATCTTTTTCTTCCATACTTTTTCCTTCCACTCAACTTTCTGTTAACATGCTTGGATACAGCACTCTGTGAACAGCCAGCTTCTTTGGCAATGAATGTTTGTGGCTTATCCTCCTTGTGAAGGGTGTCAATGATTGTCTTCTGGACAACTGTCAGATCAGCAGTCTTCCCCATGATTGTGTAGCCTAGTGAACCAAACTGAGAGACCATTTTGAAGGCTCAGGAAACCTTTGCAGGTGTTTTGAGTTGATTAGCTGATTGGCATGTCACCATATTCTAATTTGTTGAGATAGTGAATTGGTGGGTTTTTGTTAAATGTGAGCCAAAATCATCACAATTAAAAGAACAAAAGACTTAAACTACTTCAGTCTGTGTGCACTGAATTTATTTAATACACGAGTTTCACAATTTGAGTTGAATTACTGAAATAAATTAACTTTTCCACGACATTCTAATTTATTGAGATGCACCTGTGTATATATATATATATATAACATATGTAACATTACAGTAGAGTCCTTCACCTTTAGTTGTCTCACTAAGTTATCACAATATGAATATCAAGTTTATTTCTGCTATAACACATCACTGGGCAGTTTCTGCATTGTTTCAATAACATTACATATTAAATTTACTATGTTTTACAGTAGTAACAAAGTATAGCAAATACCAAGGTCTTTTGGCGGGAACTATGATTACCATGATAAATCTTTGCAAGGCATTGAGCAGATAATCATGACGCAGTCAAGTGTGTAACGTCACGTCTATGACGCCCGCTTTCAAGGTTGTCAACTTAAAATATTAGAATCCAGGAACCTCGTGGAAGAACGTAAACACAGTTCTTATCAATTTGGTACATTATTTCCATGTCAAAATCGACCGAGCATGTTCGAATGTCATCATTGTGCAAGTGCAATTTAAGATGTATGTCTTGCATTAAAAATTTGCGCATGTAATTATCCTAAAACAATAGAGCATTATGTAAGCCTTGCGCATTTTCACATCAAGCAGCAGGCCTGTGAGGTACTAGTGCAGCCCTCCCAATACATTCACAATGCAATAATAAAAACTCTCCTCACGGGACACACACTTCATCTACTGATCACACTCCTCACATGCCAATATGCCACGACTCGGGACGGCATTTGATGTATTTCCTTTCTCTTTATCATAAATATATAAATTATGCTAATTAAGACCATTGCATATTAACCAAAAACTCATTTCGAGTCCGCGAGTTCGTATTGCGTTGTGCAAAAATACATGCAAGCTGTGGTCATATTCACGACTTACCCGCTGAAAGGTGGGATAATTTCTTTATTTCTCCTCCTTCGGCGAGCTTTGCCACAGTTTGTTTTAAATATGCATAATTAAAAATTCATCTCACAGCTTCCGACGCGCGCTACGAATGCACACAAAAGAGCTATTTGCATTGATAAGGAGGCTCTGGAAAGCGCTGCTCCTCTTTATAACTAAATATTTAATGACGTCTTTCCGTTAACTGTCGTGCCGGTGAAGCAAGTGCACCTAAATAGCCAAGGTAAACCCTTATCTGCAGAAAAGTGCCGAAAAATTAACACAAATTTGCTCTTTTGCACTACGTCATGAACATAATTTATGCAGGCCGAGTCTTGCATTGAAAAAATGGCTCTGGCTCGACAGAACTGGAGCGATGGCCGTCTTAAAGGGACAGTACACCGTGTTACTGCAGTTCACTGCACTTGATTCAGACTGTCATATTGCTACAGTGTGAGGTTATGCTCTCATAGTAAAATTACTAATATTAATAAGGAGATCAATTTATTTTGTATTAATTATTATTATTTATAAAATATATTATTTTTAATAATATTATAATACAATATAATATTTTATTATATGATATAATATTACTACTAGTATAATATAATATAATATAATATAATATAATATAATAATGGCAATAATTATTTTCACATGCTTATCATTAATATTACTATTATTATATTGTTGTTGTTTCCCAAAAACAATTATGTGTATAGAAAGTATAATATTAACATTCGTGTCATTCTGTTCATGCAGTTTTTGAGGGTTTTTTCTAACTTTTAAAGGAAATCATATAGGCTATTTTTATTACATGATAATATGTAAAATATGCAGATAAACGGAACAAAATAGACAATTAAGTTGTTCACTGCACTATTCAAACCCTTGACCCCAACTGTAATATTGCTACAGTGTGAGGTTATGCACTAATGCTAATATTAATAATCACATCAATTTATTATTATTATTATCACTTATAAAAAATTATGACATCATAATCAAGTAATAATAATCACATAATAATTAAATGTAGTCATGATGATTATTATTATTATTATTATTATTATGACTATTACTATTGCTTTGTTTTTTTAAAATAACAAAATATTTCTTTTTAGGAATTTAAAATATTGATATTCATGTCCTTCTACCACTGTGTCCTTGTACCTCTTAAAGTCTAACACATTAAATGAAAACATACAGACTTATTATTATATTATATGATTCCATGTAAAATTTTAATAAACAGAACAAAAAGGGCAATTAAAATGTTAAATGCAATTATTAAAACATGGCATCTCAGCACTCACAAAACTGTATTCCTTTAGCAGATGCTTTTATCCAAAGTGTTTTGCAAATGAGGAATACTAAATGTAAATCTAGAAATGGAATGATAAAGAAAAAAGAGTTTGTCTACAGCCCAAGCAGTTTAATCTTCAAGCACAATTTTCCCTCTGATTGTTGCCCAGAGATTATCATTTTAGGGCACTGCAGACAAATGCATCTGTTGCATTGTTATGTGAATCTCTATTTTGTGATGATTGCATGTTTTTTAGAAAGCTTCACACACACCATTAAATGCATTCAAAATGAGATGTTTTTTCCTCATGTGCTTTTTCAAGAAAATTCAGATGCTTATTTTTATAAGTGATTTAAAAGGCATATTCCCTTTTTTTTTTTTTTTTTTTTTTTATAATGAACCGGGCTTGTGAAAGAGACACCTTGTCTCTATACACACTCTGTGTCTTTCCTCTGTTGCCAAGCCAGCTGGCAAACACTTTCATTTGCATGCATTAGCAGCATATTGCCATGGAGCTCAAAGGAGTACTGGGATTGCTGAATACAGACGAATCTGTAATTAGATTCACATCCAGTATACAGGCCCCAACTAATACAGAGAAGTTCCATTTTAGATGTGCTAAATGCATCTTTATACTACTGCCTAAGGAGCCTGTGGGCCCAGCCATAAAAATGCATCAATGACATTTAATTTAGTCACACAAGTGCAAAACAAAATTTGGATCATCATTCCCATTCAAAGTCTGATACGTAATGTATTGGGCTGAATATTGCAATTTTAATGAAACCTCTGCTCTGCTTGGCATACTTCCCAGGGCCTAATTATGCAATATTACTTTAGGTTCATCAGATGTGCAAAATTGTTCCATACTAACTAACCCTTTGAGTAGGAGAGGAATTCATATTACATGCTGATATCAATAATAATGTTATAAAAAATATTCACATCAAATATTTAAGCTGACATACAGTAAATAATTCAGCACATAAACAACATACCAAACTGCCAACACTTAAATAATAGCAGGGCATGTTGTCATGCTACAGTATTTGGGGTAAGATTTCACAATGAAACAGCATGTCATTACAGAAAACTGTAATTAATAAATGGCGTATTAAATTGTGACATATGAAACGGCATGTGAAACCTTGCCCTGGTCTGATATTTATTAGAAGTACCCTTAACCCGAAATCACAATCCTAACTTTTGGTTAAAATCTTGTCTGAACATATGCTAGTCTAGTTTTATTATACTCACTTGTACCCAATAAATATTACAAAAGTAGCCTATTATATTTTAATTTAAGGCCCTAGGTGTTGAAACCGACATAAAAAACAGTTTGTGAGAAAACATAATTGTGTAACTGGACTTTTGACTCAAACTCCTATAATTACTGAGATAAAGTATGGCCTTTGTGACAGATTCCGTCTGTGACACCTGACATACGAATAAACACAAATATTTTATATAAATACGTCAAATTCAATAAATTCTTTAATTTTATAACACAATAACGTTTATTTTTACAGTGTAAAGTGGGGCTTGCAGAGACTTTCGTTTTTGCGATAATATGAGTTATGAGTTTCTCTTTAACAGGGAGTGCCTCCAAAAACTGACGCGTGCAGGACGTAGCTCCTCCCAACACAAATATACTCAAAGCGTAGCCCGACGAAAACAAGGAAGTAACGAGTAAAAAAGACGAGGAACTTTGAGTAAACCTTATATTTATTGTCATATAAACGCAGAATTCGGTCGGTTGGTATTCTCGTCCCCTAGAATATTTGATCTACAGTGAAGAACAATGAACAACAAAGGTAAATAAACGATCACCTCCGCTCTTCTGCTATTTTGCTCAGCCGCTTCCTAGCAACTACCAATGGAGTTAGCCAGCATAACTGACTTACATAACAAACGACTTTACGTGCTGAACTCTTATTGATTATGAGCCAAAAACATCTGTCATCGACTGTCTACTGACGGACACTTTAATATTTAGCGGGGTAGAGTCTTATTTTAGCGGACTGGGCAATGTTTTGGATTGAAAACAGGTAAAGGGTGACTAGCGTTAGCTTGGCTGCTACAGCGCGATCGGAGAGGTGACCTCATTAAGAAAGCGAGACGCTCACAGCATCAGTTTAATCATTTAATTAATCTAATTTAAATGTGTTTCATCAATATACTGTGTGGTATTTATTCAAGAACCGTTTGTCTTATTTATCCTATTGTAATTTAGCTGTCAGTTAAGACTGGCCTTTTTGTCTCGTTTATGTATGCGTGTGTAACTCATTTACTTGCGGCTTAATGTCATTTATTGTAATAAGTACGTTTCCACATCCATTTTTCTTAGAGTAAGTCATTTGTCAACAATCATATCTGTTTCGGTCAATATCACAAAACCTTTTAATAACATGTCTGGTCAAATTCTCTTTATTCTTTTGACAATGTATTTTATTTTAATTTCTTAATTTAATCCAAATTTCAAGCCTGTCTACTCTGGTTTAAGAAAAAAACACTGAATGGTTTCTCTTGGTCAATATCTTTAGTACAAAACCAAAATATTGCTGGCTACTTTACAGTAGATCAACTTGTCTGTAAATTAAAACTATTACCTGTCTTTTTTTTTTCTCTCTCTCCATGCAGGTTCATATCCACAACAAGCTGTTTACCCTCAGCAGAGCACAGCACCCGTTTACCCGCCTGCTATGCAAGTCCCTCCTCAGGTGTCTCCATATCCAGATGCCCCTCCTCCATACTCTGAGGTAACCAGTACTAATTACTAGAGCCCGACCGATATGGGTTTTTTGGGGGCCGATACCGATATTAGGGCGTAAAAAAGGCCGATATCGATATATCGGCCGATATTCTTTGTGTATATTATAGTACAGTACCAGTCAAAAGTTTGGACACTTTCCCATTAGTGTGTGTCCAAACTTTTGACTGGTACTACACATAGAATACAGTATATACATAAACAGAATAGCCTATATATACATAAACATATTTTTTGCAATGATCACTTAAATGTGGTGATCAAACACTTGACAAAGATAATGGACGCAGGGCATTTAACAATTTAACAATAAACTTTATTATCCAAAATGAGTCTGACATCAGTGCACTGAACAGGGAAGTTGAAGTTTATTCAACTTTATTTCAATTAAATTCCATTCAACTTTATTTTGTTGAAGTTTATTTCACTTCGGAACATTCATTCACGGATTTGCGCTACTGTCTTCACACACCGACGAAACTTACTAGAGAAGTGTGACATAATATACCACTGTAAATAAATACAATTTAAATTCACATCTCGCGCACTTTAATGCCCTTCGAATGTAACGTGTACGTTCACTTGGAACTGGAATCATGGCGGAATATCATGTGAAGTCCACTTCGCAGGGCACTTACAGTCGAATAAGACAACGCTTGAATGCTGCAGCCTGAACAAGAGACCTCTTTACTGAAGTTAAAGTGTTGGCTGATGTCATTATCTCGCAAACACGGTGGTGGATCTCCACCAAATTCGGGGGATCGCTTCAGCTCAAGGAGCCCTCTCGAACGCCACCCTCCGCACCTCGGGAGCCTCCCGGGATCGCCGGATCGGGCGGTGCCCGACAGCAAATTTAACCGCCCGTAACTCCCGGACCCCGGGGGCTATGGACGCGGGGGTGGTCTCATTCGAAAGGGGGCCTCGAGACGTACACTCCATTCGGTGTTCAAGAGGGTTCCTCGAGATGAAGGGATCCCCCGAATTTGATGTGGATCCGCTGCGCTGTTACAGAGATATGGCCGTTCAATGTTTCAATGGTATTCCATACACTTAACCTTTAATGCGTTTCATCCAGGTTACCAGTAGCAAACAATGTATGTAATTACACCATCTAAAAACATTTTATCTGCGTTTTATGTTCTGTAAAAAAAAAAATTCATATCGGCGGCATATTCGCTGATACCGATATATCTGCGACAGGCTTATATTGGCCGATAAAATCAGCAAAACGATATATCGGTCGGGCTCTACTAATTACTCTTTCTCTGGTCATGTCAATGTACAATATCTCATTAAAGCATACAAATGGGTCTTTTTACAATGTCACATTTTAATCTAGTATTATATTTAAAAAACATGTTTTGGAAGCCCTTTAGAAGCATTTTCAAAAATGTATGTTCCATTACTCAAGACTGCATGCTAAAGATTCATGCTAAAGAGTCTTCTGAGAACATGAATCATTTTTGGAAATTGCACTTGATGAATCATCTGTTGTGATGCAAGTGCCACCACTCAGACAGACAAAGGCAATTTTAGCAATGAATTAGTCAACATGAAATTCCCAGAGGAAAGAGGTATTCTATCTAGTATGCTAGATTTATAACAAATTAACTTAATAAGCAATAAGCCAGAGAAGGCTGTTTATTACAGTGATTTTATCATGAGTTTTAAAACCGTAATTAAAACCTTTGCATTTTTTATGTAAAAATGCAGCAATAGTGATATAATAAAAGATATCACTGTTCAATAAAATGTTTATTTCATTAATCGTAACTTCAGGATATTATACGGTTGCAGATTTGGGTTTATTTGAATTTTAAAATGGCTTCAAGTGCGTTTTAAAAAACCCTTTTTATATAAATTCTGTTTATTCCATACAAAAATTATTACAATAATTTACGTTTTCACATTTTTGAAATGTTTCCCTTTCACAGGTTTATCAGCCCAGGTATATGGCTCCTCCCCCAGCCCATGGACAGATGCCCCCAATGACCTCAGCTTACCCTGGTACTCAGATGTACATGCCCATGCATGCTCAGTCTGTGCCAATGGGGGCCATGGCCCCAAGTGTCCCAATGGCATATTATTCGATGGGGCCTGTGTACCCCACTGGTTCCACCGTCATGGTGGATGGCGGATTTGATGCTGGAGCTCGCTTTGGGCCTGGCTCTAGTACTTCCATTCCTGTGAGTATTCCCAGTAAACATCCAGGAAGTAATATTCATTTAGCAACCTACAATTAAGGGAATTGTTCACCCAAAAATGGAAATTTGCTAAAAATCTACTTACCTTCAGGCCATCCAAGATGTAGATGAGTTTGTTTCTTCATCAGAACAGATTTGGAGAAATTTAGCATTACATCACTTGCTCACCAATGGATCCTCTGCAGTGAATGGGTGCCGTCAGAGTCCAAACAGCTGATGAAAATAGCACAATAATCCACAAGTAATCCACACCACTCCAGTCCATCAATTAATGCCTTGTGAAGTGAAAAGCTGTGTTTGTAAGAAACAAATCCATCATTAAAGTGTTTTAACTTCAAATCCATACTTATTAATAACACATCCAGTGAAAAAGTCATCTTGTCTGAATCAGGAGAGAAATATGCACAGATCAAGCACTGTTTACAAGCAAAAACAGTTCTGTGGATTTTGATGTGAGAGGACAACAGGGGATGGACTTTTTTGCCAGAGGAAGCATCACTATTGTATTTTTGTCAGATGTGCAATGGTTTAGTTAAAACGTCTTGATGGATTTGTTTCTTACAAACATGCAGGTTTTCAAAGATGTTAATTGATGGACTGTGATCTTTTATTGGCTGTTTGAATTGATAGAACAACATGCTAAGCAAGTGATGAAATGCTACGTTTCTCCACTTATTTTTCAATAAAGAAACTATCTATACATCTTGGTTGGCCTGAAAGTGAATAAATTTTCACCAAATTTTCATTTTTGGGTGAACTATTCCTTTAAGCAAATCCAGTTTATGTTGGAGGATCTGATTTTACAACCATATCAGTGGCACTTCCTTTTGATTTAGTGAGATGTGGGACAAAACGTCCATCATTTACACTTTTAAATTAATCAGAAAAAGAAGGCTGATTAAAAAAAAAAAAACACTTTATATTTCAGATAATTCTGCTCATATTATTATGTTAAATATATATTTATTGGGTATTTAAGATAGTTGTATTTAACCATGTCATCATAATATATTAACACCATCACCCAAATTATAAAGAAATTATTTGGTAGTTTTAGATTATTTCCTTCATTTTGAGCAAAATTAGGAAAATTTTGTGAGAATTCTTTTGAGGAAATAGAAGTAGGAGGTTGCACTAAACATGTTTACAGATTAATTAAAAAAAAAAAAACACCACAATATGTGGTTTTTTTCCACACTTCTCTAGCCTGTTTTGTCCCTCAACTCAACAGTCAGTTCACAAAACTGTGTAAAGTTCCTTGCAGTTTCAGTCTGTTCTGAGATCTTATAAGTTATGACTTCAAATTTTCTCTTGGCATAGATGAGCCTGAAAATGTAGCTGATGAAGTATGTATTTAATTTCCATATTTCTCTTCACATTCAAGCCTCCACCTCCTGGACACCTCCCTAACGCGGCTCAGATGGCAGCCATGCAAGGTGCAAATGTTGTGATGACACAACGTAAGGGCAACTTTTTCATGGGCGGCTCCAACGGCGGTTACACCATCTGGTAACAGTGAGCACCCCCCTGGGCCTGGACCGAAGCCCTTCTTCCTTCTCCCTGGTTCCCTTTACCTGTTCTCCCACCCCTGCCTCCCTTGGGGCTGCTTGGCTAAGCCACAATACTGATTTAATCTAATGGAATGTAATGTTTTAGAGCCCCTTACTCAAGGTACAATACGCCGCTGTTGATATAATTATGTAATATCGCAATTACATAATGTATAACACAATTATTGCATATTCACAATTAAAAAGTGCATGAAAATTGTAGGTTTGAACTTCTAGTGATTATATATGTCATTTATCATAATTATCGGTTGGCTAGTTTAGAGAATAGACAACTTTTAAGGTGAAAACCAGGTCATTTTTTTCCTTATTGATACTGGCATAACTTCATTTTTACAGTGCATTTTCTAGTTTTTGGTTGTCTTCTTGAGCCAGAGATCATGCCAAGAGAACTGCCGAGCCAGTTTGATCATCTGTGTAAAGTAGCTATGCACTTGAAACTTTCTCTTTGAATAGTACGCTTAACTACGCCTTTCATTCATATCATTATTAAAGTCTTGTCAGATATGTAAAATGCAGAGTTAAGCATTCTAAATCAAAGAGAAAGGTGTGTTTACAACTTCAAACAAGGGCGGCGTATTGTACCTTTGGGCAAGCTTGTATCAATATTATCAGGTGCCAAAACTGCACCATTATTTAAAAGCAAAGGAATTTACGTAAGAATGAACCTAAATGCAGTAAAAGAGAGAGTGAACAAGATTAACTAAATGGTTCAGAAAAGTTGGATTTTTTTTTTCATTATTTTCCCTCCAATGTCGGATACCCAGAGCTGTACATATAGCCGTTTCACTTAGTTTAGTGTGTGTTATGTGTGTTCCAGCTATATGTGCTTCTACACAAATTTTTTAGCATTTTCCACAAAGGTAAAGTTGTTTACAGAGGTCAGGGCTTAATCAAGAGATGATTTATTTTCAGTATTTTAAATGATTTGGCACATCAAGCTTTTTAATTTTTTTTTTTTTTTTTTTTGTGGGGTGCTGCTTGTACCAAAGATCTGGACTAGAATGCACTAAAAGCTTTTCGCTTTTTGTAAGTCTTCTATCATCTGCACACAGGTTCATACTGAAATAAACAAACATATCATATTTAGATGATGGTGATTGCTTTCCAGGCAGAGCACACCACTGCTGTGACTGCATTTTCTAGGAGTTTGTTTTAAAAATATATAAATGTTTCCTAGATGCATCTTGATGTCTCTGCATGAACTTTTCAGTAGTTTTGTTCTTAATAAAGAATTTTCAATGTTAAATTTTTTAGGAGTACTACAACATTAATTTATGTGCACTGTCAACCAATTCTGAAATGTTTTTGCAGATTTCTTTTGTACATATGCTTTTAAATACAAATACCGTCAGTTATACTTGGTGCTGCATTGATGATTTTCAAAGCAGTGCGGTAATACGTAGCAGCATATACAACGGCTGAGAAATTGTGGTGTTGATTTGTAATTGTTTCGCAAGGGATTAAAGTTTTCCGCTCTCTCGTCTCTAATGTGATTTAGAAAAATACCTGACAAAAAAGAAAACCTCACAGAATGCACTGAGTTACACCAGCAGTTGTCTCCACCGCTTTTTGCGCTTCTAATTTAGCTAATTGCTAAATCTTAATTTCTGCTCCCAACAGTGATAGAATGACCTTCAAAAGCAGCTCTTTCCTCTTTGACACAACGCATAAGTTCTGTAGCAGTTATCTCTATTAGATGTGACTGTAAATCTAAAATGTTGCTTATTTTGCTAGATAGCACAGAGGTGAAATGCTTATAAATGCTCACTCAAGTTTATTCGCCATATATTCACTGGTATCAAATTATTTTTTGTCACTATACCATATATATTTTCTGATTTAATTAAAAAAAAAAAAAGATGACATTTTATGCTAGCTTGGCAAATGGGGCTTATTTTTAGGCTTTACATGTATCAGGTGCATCACTGGGTATCCGACACTACAGTACAGTTCTAAAGGTTTTGCCCATTTGAATAAAAAAAGACCATTCATGTAGATTTTCTCTCTGCAAATAAAGGAAAAAAAAAATTTTTTGATATAAAAAAAAACAAAAAAACATGCCAAGTATGCTGGCATTGCCTTAGCACCGTTTCTATAATTTTCTGTGATGTAGGCTGCTGACCTGGTAGTTTCCTAACCTGACTTTATGCCATTCCTTATTTAAATCCCATTTCATTTATTCTTGCTTTGCTAGGAAAATAACACAAGGCAAAAAACATGAGGGCAAAGCCTTCAGAACTCAATATCCGTTTCAATCTTAGCGCAGCATTTTATCATGGCATGTGGCACCGTGTGTTTGTGTATGCAATGTAGCGGATACACTGCTTATCTTGAGCCTCAATACCATGACAGTCATGGATGGTATACGTCTATGTGGGCACTACAGTTCAGGGAACCCTTTTGATTTTTTTTTCTATATATATATATATATATATATATATATATATAATATAAAAAGATTGTGATGGGTTAGAATGGATGCATACTGCAGCATCAAGGAACCGAGGTCCTTCCTAGTTTGCTACATGACAAAATGGTCTCCAATGAAAATGTGGTGCACTTAACTTTTTTTATACTAAACCTTAAGTATAAAACAAAATTTAGAATAAAAGCTATTTTGAATTTTGACAATCGGTGTTGTAATATGCCTTTCAATGTTTCACGTTTATATTTTTGTCTGCTGAGTTGTTTATTTGGAGGTTTTTCTCTTACTAATGTTTGACTAAATGTTCAATGATTCACATTCACTCCAATGCAATAATGACTCTAGATCTTGGAGATGATGGATTATATTGTTGTCAATCACAATCCAAAAGCTTAAAGGAAGTTAAATATCTTGCAAGAAACAATTTTTGCACTGACAAATCTATTTGCACAGAATTGATTTCAAATCAAATGTTAATTTTGGTTTTACTAGCAAATTTCAACTAGTTAGACACTTGTATTTGACATCATATTATAATCCATAACAACAGTAACATACTGATGAAAAAATATGACTTTCAAATTACATTCATTTTCAGAACAAGTAACATATGACTGTAACCCTGCACAAAAAATATCAAGTATCATATATGCATTGATATTATGATCAGCATGTCTTTTGTTTTACAAATAATGACAGAGGTATTATATTTGGAATTATTACAGCATGCCTATGTAACAAAAATACATCTTGAATTATAAAACGTGTCTGTTAATTTAAAAAAAAAAGTCAAATAAATTTAAATGTTTTACAAGGCACTGTAACAGTGGACTCTCCAACTATTCATAATCTAAAAAATCCGCCAATAAATAACAAAAAAATAGTAATAAAAAGCTAGGCAAAATGATCAAAGGGAAAAGGCATTTTGAAAAGCCACAAATTAACACTATATTGACTTATAACTGTATAAAACCAAATTTGTACAGTGCCTCCGATGTTTTCCATTTGATTGAGTGCCACGTATGCTACCTGAACGCTAATAATAGCTGATAATAATTTCATAATTAGTGATAAATAGATATGCAGTAGTTATTTGTTGATAACTACTGCATATGAACTTCTTGTAATTTCTGCTGAAGCAGCGAGTTTAGAGTTTTGTTTTTGAGTGAACTATAAACTATATACACAGGCATAACAATTTGACAGCAAAAAATGACTGTCCCAGTAACTGACAGTAACTTTACCATACGAAAACCGATGGTGAGCTTATTGACGTCATGAATAAACAACTTTTTACTTCTGGCTTATCCTCTCAACATAAAACTCAAACTGTATCCCTTCAACTAAACAGTCTTTCATACAACACAGACTAGTGGTTTATGTCCCATATGTCTTGCACATATACCTCTCTACATAGACTATTTAGATGTCTGCAGCAGTCCATGCGTATTGATCATTGGTTATATCCATCTGATGCTAAGCGGTTCAGATGAAGTATTCCTTCTTGTTTTCAGTGACGGTGTCATTGTAGACCTGGTCAGGGTCCACTCCTGGAGCAGGCTCACCTGCAGTTCTGTAAACACCCTTACTGTGGCACAGGTATCTGTACAGCAGGAACCCACAGACAACAAGGGTCAGCAGGATCAGGGCAATTACCACTAAAAGAGAAAAAAAAATCATTTTAAACAACCAGGAATAAAGAAATACCCTTCAAGGTTACACTTCAAAATACAGTGTTATCAAAGATCGTCTTCTATAGAATACTATAATGACTGGTAGTTGCAAAGTTTCTCTTAGTAAACAAAATATCTAAAGGAAACCATCAAAATAACGTTAACATTAAAAAATAATAAAATATATAATACAAATATATATAAAAACCTTTTAAAAATAACAATAATAAAGTTTTTTTCTTCCTAATTTGTAAATCAAACTAGTTTAAATCAAGCATGTTTCATATGGCATTATAGACAAATAAACAATTTGTATGAAATAATAAATTTATCAAATTTAATAAAGTATGATTTACACAATGCAACGTGACAGATAATGCCAAATTTTTCATGAATGTATACAGAGTATAATATACAAAGATGTATGGATTCTTAAGTGCAAAACAAGCCAGAATAACAGTCAGCAAAATAATTCAGTTATTGTTATATAATATATAGACTAACAACTGTTTAAAAGTTTTTACTTTTTTTGAGGAAATTAATACCTTTATTCAGCAAGGATGCATTAAATTGATCAAAAGTAACAGTAACGACATGTTATAAAATATTTCAAATAATGCTGTTTATTTGAACGCTGTATTCATGAAAGAATTAAACAAAATAAGGCTATCATAGTTTTCATAACAATATTAAGCACTTTTTGACATTGATAATAATAAGAAATGTCTCAACAAAATCAGCATATTAGAATGATTTCTGAAAGATGACACTGAAGACTGGAGTAATGGTTGTTAAATATTCCCGTCATTGCAAAGCTGAATTTATCATATTTTTAAATATATTAGAATAGAAAATACTTATTTTAAATGGTAACAATATTTCACAATATTACTGTTTTTACTGTATTTTTGATCAAATGAATGCAGCCTTGGTGAGCATAAGAGAAAAAAATCTTACAATGTATCCAATTTATCAAAAGCCCAAATCTGGATGCAAAGTGGAGGTTGTACATGACGAATGACCCAAACCAGACCCAAAGGCTTGAGTCAGGTAGTAAATCTCTAATATGTAGCATCATCATGACACCTGCTGGCAAGCACTGTATACTGTGTACCCATACTATCGCCACAAAAGCTTTCTATGATTGTCCAACACAATATATAATTCCTAGTCATTAAGGTAATTCAGTGGCTTTAGTCTAATATCATGATCTGCACTGATGTCTTACACTACAAGCTAGACTAATACACTACAAGTCAATTACCTCCAATGACAGTCATGTCTGTTTGCAGTGGAGCTGCGGTTGTTGATGCAACATCTATCCCTGTGAAAAAAAAAAAAAAAAACTCGGAAGATGACACACTAAACATGTATGTCAAGATTACATGCACTAAAATGTAGAATTACAAACATTTTCTGCTGGAGAAACTGTTCAGCTTTGTTGAAGAGTAATCAGATTAGGAGAAATTCAACATGGCACGATGTTAGGCATTAACTGTGCATAGATTTTATTTAATGCTTAGGTACAGCCTCCAATGAAACATTTCTGGACCCAAATGAGGTTAGGTTAGACTAGTGTACAAGTATTAAGTAAGCAAAATAAATAGTGTTAGTGCCAAGATTATGTTACACTAGCCTATTATAATATTCAGATTCATTGTTTGATATGAGTGACACACCCGAAGCCTGTGAGGGAAACTTTTAATGCTCTTAAAGACATTTGCTCTTTATATTAGAAGACAAGGTGTAGAACTTACCAGTAGGTGCAATGCTAGTCATGGTGAAAGTCATAATTGTATTGCAACGGACACCTATATGGAGCAAAATAAACAGTGTTGACTCATTTCAATGTGAAATTAAATTATAGTACCAGCTGTGACTTTTTATAAATATGTGCTTTCTGTAACAGACTTGTTAAGTAAACTTCTGTTTAAACATTAACTAAATGTGGACAAACATCACTGGGTTGTGAGACAGATGTACTGTATCACTCAGCCTGTACAGTTTGTGTCCCATTGAGGCCTACTGAAACTGTTTAAAGTCAGGGACATTTATATATGGGTCGAGGAATCAAAAATTGTGTATTAAATGTTCAGGGACTTAAATATCATTATGTCTTTCTGAAAGACTGTCAACCTGCTTTTTAAAATATTTCTACAGCTATATATCACAGGTTAAGGGTCATTATATAAAACGGGTGCTTCTTCTAGTTTGATATGGTAATTTTTTAAACATTGTGATACATTGTGTAATTATAAATTGTATATAATTAATTGCATATAATTGCTATTTCAAGCTAAATTAAAGTAATAGTTCACTCAGAAATGTAAATTGCTGAGAATTTGCTCACCCTTAGGCCATGCAAGATGTAGATGAGTCTATTTGAGGTTAAAAAAAAATCTTGATTATGGATTTGCTTCTTACAAACAAGCAGCTTTTTGCTTTACAAGACTGTCATTGGAGTTGTGTGGATTATTGTGATGTTTTTATCAGCCGTTTGGACTTTCATTCTGACGGCACCCATTCACTGCAACAAACTCATCTACATCTTGGATGGCCTGAGAGTGAGTACATTTTCAGCAATTTTGTTTTTTTTCAGGTCAACTATTTCTGTAATGCTTTTTTTTATACACGTTGGATCACAATTAGGCTTGTTTTGAAATGAAACGGTTTTAAACTTTAAATTGACATTGAAAATGTTGTTCAAATCCATTAAACTACAAAAATTCTTATTAAAAAGAGAATTTAATTCCGATTTTGGTTTATTACAAAAAATCATAGTAATGTGATTGACATGCATACAACAAAAAATACATTGTGCTTGGAATTTCGCTTGTTGAAAGGATTTTTTTCTAATGCTGTGGTAAGGGGAAAATGACAATATTAATATACATTAAATGTTTGCATTAGCTTCTCATTATTTAACTCATATTTACCCACGTGCACATAATGTCGAATGACCGTTAAAGTTATAAAGTGCTGTGGCAGCAGCAGTCATAAGTCTCACTTCCTAAATTGAATCAACTTTCCTTCTTATAAATCTCGTAGGATTAAAACTCAAGGTTCATTTTTAAACGGTTCTCGTCGTGATGTAAGTTAGGTACACTACACACAAAGCTAGAGGTGCTGGGTCGCCAAATACTCAAAGAAACACGCACCGGTGAGACTGTTTGTTTGTAGTAGAGATAACCTAAAACTATAATCCTCACGATTTAATCGATAGTAGTCGGAAATCCCATCTCTCTCACACTGTGAACGATCACTTTAAAGAGCTGTAAAATTTATCATCAGCTGTTCAGCCGTTTGAAACCGTCAGATCTACTTCCAGCCCAACAGAAACAAATAAAACTTACCTGCTTGAGTGTCAAAGTCGCGGATAAACTACTTTTAGTTGAAGTTCCAGATCACTAATATTAAAGTTAAAATTCAAACCGAGAAATCAGGAAAGGTAAGCAGCGTTCAAGCCAAAGCAGAAGAGTATACAAGATCATCCACAAAGCTGTCTTGCGCGATGTCCGATTTGTGAAGGAATCGTTTATTTGATTCGGATCTTTTCAGTGAATCAGTTGAAATGATTCAAAATTCCGGTCTGAACGATGAGCATTTTTCGAGTCAATAACCCAAAACAATTCGAACACAACTGTTGTCGTGATAAACCTGGATTAAAAATAAATAAATAAATAAAAGTTTACAACTTGAATGTATGGCAGTTATATCAAATATACACAATCAGAGTTCCTTAATGTAAAATAATTGTCATTTTAGTTATTTATTTTTACTATTAAAACATGTAAAACATTTTGTGGCTAAACGAATTGAATTACTTTTAGTTTTAGGCCTAGTATAATGTTAATGGAAAAAATGTTTAGTTACTAAATGTTTACATTAAAAGCTGCAACAAACTGTACTGGGGCACATGAAATTAACTAAAAACTCATTAATAAAACGTAATAGGAAAAAAACACTAATAAACTACATTTGCTTTTAATAGGACGTTTCATTGTGGAACCATACGACGTGATTGCGTCATGACGTAAAGAATCATTTAATCCTTCTTTGGAACAAAAAGCAGTTCGAAAGAGTCGATTCTCTGAAACGAGTGACTTCCCTTTGCGGAGCGTGGGCGCGTTCACGAGCGTTCTCTCCTGCCCGCTCCCGTGAAGAATCAAACAATGGTCGCATTCCACGAAATGATTAATATTAACCAACAACCACCACCCTAAAAGCATGCTAGACCAACCTCTGAAAAAAAAAAAAAAGAAAGGAGATTTGGATCATTAGTTTAATTGCATAAGTGCGTGATGAAGAAAATGTAATAACAACAGGCAACTGAGTGGCAAGTTATTTTTTTATTAATTCATTTAATAATGGATGATTGTCAAGTAGGTCTACATTATAAACATTTCCATTGTTTCTTTTGATCAATTAGATAAATGTATGTCATATATTGAGTTATGTATCTAAAAACATTAAAATCCTTAAGACCACCACATACAGTAAGATAAAAGACAATACATGAAAGTGATTATATTCTAAAAGAAACTGTTCTTGAATTAAAACCCAGAATTTAAATGTTTCTCTGAAAATACATATCACAAAAGATCAAGGATGACAAAAAAATAATAATAATACGAGCAAAGTACAGGATTTTACATCCTCTGTTAGGTCCAATTCCAGTGTATTGCCAATAAACGCTGCGTCTTTTCTGTAAACAGATATGAAATTTAAATGAAAAACACATTACGCCATCTGCTCATAGTGGATTAAATGAAACACTTGAGCACAACATGAGTGTGAGCTGGAAGTGCTCTCAAATTATGCTGACCTTTTGTCTGCTATTTAGGGGCCTCTGTTGTCGCTCACTCCTTCACCTCTCCTGACGGATGGTCACCCTTGCTAAGAGCCTTGAAACGGGTCAAAGAAATAAAAATTACACCTCATTCTGAGTTATATTTAGGTTTCTTTAAGAATGAACATAATGGCTGTTCAGAATGGAATAATAGCCTACTAATTACTGAATACTGCAGTATATACTATCTACTATATTTTTCAAACCGTACATAAAACAGTAGGAATTATAGAGTGAATTGGTAGGAATTGTTAAAAAAAGCACAGCTATAATCTGATATCTGACACACTGGAAATGGAAGGTTATTTATAATGTTACAACACATTTCTATTTCAAAATAAATGCTGTTTTTTGAAATTTCTATTATTCAAAGAATACAAAAAAATGTAACACTGTTTCCACACAATTGTTAAGCAATTACAAAAAAATAAGAAATATTTCTTGAGCAGAAAATCAGCATATTAGAATGATTTCTGAAGGAAGTTTTGCATCACAGGAATAAATGACATTTTAAAATATATCAAAATAGAAAACAGTTATTTTAAAATTAATTTTTATTTTATTTTATTATTATTATTATTATTATTATTTTTACAAATAATACTGGTTTTACTGTATTTTTCATCAAATAAATGCAACCTTGGTGAGTATAAGAGACTACAAAAACATTAAAAAATCATAATAATTCCAAACTTTTTTAGTGTAATGACAAACAGTAGTGAATGTTTTTGAAGTCTCTCTCTCTCTCTCTCTCTCTCTCTCTATATATATATATATATATTATATGAACTTATTATGTTTTTATATTGTTTACACCTTTACAGAACTCACTTTGTTTGAAGCCTCAGCTTGCTCCACATCTGATTTAGTGTCATGAACTATTCCATTCTCCACACCTGAAGGCTCATCATCCCCCACCTTCTCAGGTGATTTTTGATCTTTGATCTTGGAGCTTTCAGCGAGATTTGAGTTTGGTTTGAGTTCACTTTCATCATTGTCCTCCTCAGAAGACTCCTCTTCGTTTGGCGTCTCTTGATCTGAGGCTTGCGAGGACTCCTTCCTTTTGGCTTTCTTGTCTTCCTCCACTGGTTTATCTTCAGAGGAGCTGGTGTTATCCAGTTGTGGCTCATGGGGCGAGGTACCTTCCTCTGTAGGATAATCTAATCTTGTAGGGCTGCCTTTTGCATCTTTGGCACCAGAGACGTTCTCATAAAGGGGTTGAGGGCTGGTGGGGCTGGTCTGTTTAGGGCTGTATGACCCATATGTTGGTTTGTCAGACCTAAAACTGGATGAGTTGTCTCTCCTGTGATAGAAAATGTGTGGAGAAATATGTTGGTTTGCATCTTATAAGAGATATCCTAACAGATACCACATTATTATTTTGGCTAAAATAGATTATTAAACAAATTAAACATTATGTATTAAAAAAATAAACATACAGCTACTAGTAAACAAGTGCTTTGTGTAATTTTAGACTTTTTATTTAAAATTTTAGAGTATTAAAATACTTTTAATACTGATGATAAATGGCAACACTTTTTATGTCTTTATATATTTTCAATCATGCACATTCACCAGCAGATGGCACTAGTTCCAAACTTTTAACTCGAGAGAAACTGAAATTATGATTTTACCTTAGAGAGCCCCTGGGGTTGTAACTCATGTGGAAATCATAAAAGCTTTTAAGTGATCTAGGGGACAAAGTGTCTCTAAATGACCTTCTCTTCAAGGAACCAGCGCTTAAAAGGAAAACAAAGAGAGTAATTTGTTAATATAAAGTATTATACTACTGATATTTAACTTGTTTATTTAAAAATATATAAAATAACAGACTATACCGGTTGAAGTTCTTCACGACAAAGCTCTTGTCTGGATACTGGGTGCTCAACTCTTTCATCACAGTCTGTAGAACCTCGTTGTTCTTGAGGCCAAAACAGAAAAAAATATCTCAGGTAGTTGCAGAACATGAGGAATCATTTTTTAGTTTGATCCAAGTATTTTATTTTAAATCATTTGGTTTACCCTGGTAAGTTCCTTGTAGAAGATGTCTCTGAGGTTGCAAATGGCTTGGAAGACTGTGACATAGCATCCAATGCGACTACAGAATACAGAACAAACTAAAATTAATTATGGTAAAGGACGTTAAGATCTGTGTAAAAATAACTCAAAAAAATCACCTGTCAAATAGAAGAGGCAGTTCCATCTTCAGCTCCCTGTTCATGTCCTCAAATATCACCTTGGCTGCATTCATCTCATCCTCTGCCTATAAAAACAACAGCAAAAAGAAAAGTCCTATATATTTGGTCTTCATTAAATCTGAATCATGTCAATATGTTGCTAGTAATGTCATGTTTGGTAGAAAAGAACATGCATGGGAGGTTGGAACTTATCAGTAAGCCTAACAAAGTTACTGAGTGAGTGTTTTTCTCAGTCAAGCATAATAAGTTGAACATGTTATATAATACCTTTCCAATTTTGATATCATCCTTCTTTTTAGCATTCTGCAGTCCTGTCAGGTGATGGCGAGCACAGTCATAGTCCACGAGTTTCCTATTTCGCTTGGCTACCTTTTCCTGAATCATGAAGAAAAATAGTTTACAAATAGTGCATTTAAAAAATTATTGAGAGCTAGCAGGTGCATTTGCCAGAATGTGAGGCAGCCGTTGTTACCCTGACATCTGGAAACTGGCTCATGTAAGACTCCATCGTGATTAATGCCTGATCACGCAGCTTGTCCTCATAATCTTTCCACAGAAGGTCTTCTCCCTTTGGAACACAGAGAGCCACATTTGTATTAATATAGGTAATTATAATTTAACAATTTATATATAAATTGTTAAATTATATATATATATATTGTTACACTCTAAGAGAAGTCTAAGAAAAATGTACTGTTATCATTAAAAAAAAAAAAAAAAGTGTTTTACACAGGTGTTTTACACGTATTGTGTTGTGTTTTTGGGTTAACTGAAATGTAAACGTAACGGATAATGTCCTGGCAGAAGACTACCTTTTCTGTATTTCTATATATATTCTTATAGTGGTCTCTGAGACTAACCTCCACAACTGCCCCGAGATCCTCTGCGCCGTCCCACTTATCATCATAGGCATCAAACATGGACTGAAACAGTCGACCTGAGGCATCCCTCATTACTGTTAAGCATACAAGGACATTAAAGCATGTCAGTAATCCTGTTCATAAGAAGCTGATCTCCTGTATGAGGTAAATAGCCAACCTGTGACAGCATTGAGGTACGCTTTAAGGTCCTTGTATATTCTGTATCCATCGTTCTGCAATGGAGATCACAAAGACATCTTAGGCAATCTTTTGATCTTCAAAGCAGTTACTTTGTGTACCATAGCAGATCTAATGTACCTGCTGGGATTGGAGGTTCGTCACACATTGCTCAAAGTGCTCATCTTTGGTCTCCTCAGATTTGCCAAGCCTCTGCAACACCTGCAAAGGCATCACATATTACACACCTGACAGCCATGACAAGGGGATTCTCAAACTATATTGACAGCACTGCAATGAATGTTACACCTGAACCTTAAAATATTGATAAGCACACACTGGCGAAGAAAAAAGCTTCCTTACGTGGTTGTAGATAGAACTATTCACCTGACTTCTCTAACAGACCGTTTGAGATTATAAAATATGAAGGGCTTAAACCAGGGGTGTCAAGTCCTGTTTCTGGAGATCTTCAGATCTTCCTACAGAGTTCAGATCTAACCCTACCCAAACACACTTGTCTAGTGCTCCTGAAAATCTTAATTAGCTGGTTCAGTTGTGTTTAATCAGAGTTGGCGCTGAAGTTTCCAAGAACAGGACTGGACACCTTAAACAGACTCAGTAGGTGAAGATTGAAAAGTAAATGGTGACTTGGTCAGCCTTGATAATAAAATAAAATACAATTTTTGCAATAAATATGACTGTTAAGCAGAGAAGGAAGGTGCATGTTTGCATTAGCTCTTGTCGATGGAGTAGATAAAGCAACTAGTGTCAGCTACTCCCATGTCATGTGACTGCATTGATTATTGAATGAAAATAACACTGAAGTTTCTGTGCTCGCAAATAGGAAGACTTTGGAAATCACATTGGCGCTCTTGACATTGCGTTTTGTGATTCCAGCCACGTACCTTCTCCTGTGCTCTGTTGAATTGTTTCTGCACCCGTTTAGCAAGCACATTGGCTCCTCCTTTTGAGCTGATGCTGGCCTTGCTCTCTGCCATGTTCTCCACTTGTTTTCTTCTTGAATAATGTTTTGTTAGACCCTTAAATTACCTGGCCAGCCCTGGAAAATAAAAGGACATTTTTAGAGCAAACGACAGTTGACTTGGTGTCTTTACATTTGTCTGTATTCTGTCCAAACACACCTTCCACAGTCACAAGTCATAAAGTTCTTATCTTTCCAGATAATGACTTAAGCATTGTGGCGGCCCCTGAGTCATATTTTATAGTGAATGGTTATGTAAGGGCCCACTTGTGGAGAATGTTGAAATTACATTATATTAGGCCTATATTATAGTGCACTATTCATCCATTTTTTCAAGCCATTTATCCTATGTAGGGTCACAGTGATGCTAGAGTCATATTACATTATATTATATTATATTATATTATATTATATTATATTATATTATGAATCAACACTGAACTGAATTGAGCTGAATAATGACAATATTGCTTTTTGTAGAGCTGCTCTTCAGCTGAAATTGAGGTCACTTTGCTACATTAACACTGTTATTTTCCTATTTATTTCTGTGAAGCTGCTTTCAAACAATCTATATTGTAAAAAGCACTATATAAATAAATGTAAGAAACGAGATAAGAAGCTGAACTTTGCACCTGTTCTGTACTGTTCTATTCTATTTTATATCACATAATGAAGATCAAACATTCAACTTATTCTGTTCCATTTCCCTTTTCTTTTCTATTCTATTCTATTCTGAATCAAATAAGTGGAAGTAAAATTTTGCATTTGTTCTGTTATGTTCTATTCTGGGTCACCTAGGCTTTGTACATTCTTTTATTTTTTTTCTTTTCTTTTCTTTCTTTATTTTTTTTGTTTTTGATTTTTTATTTTTGTTTTTTTGTATATAAGCAGTACCTAAAGCATTACAGATATTTCCAAACTACATTTCCCATAAGCCACAGCACATACAGAAGCAGCATTGGCCACTCCTCTTCTTCACAAATGTGGATGTTATGAACTTTGCTCTTCTTTTTTGAATGTACTCGGGTTTGTAACATCACTGCTTCTTCAGGACCTGCTGGACATGATCATGGGAAGCACGTTGGCCAAGTGTGCAGCCACAGACCTGGCCATTCAGTGGGTCGGGTGGGCACTCGCGTCTGCTTTCAAAACGGAAAAGTTTTACGACTTGGCAGGTAAATTATTTATCCAAAAGGCGTAGTCACACGATATTGATATAGTAATATTATCTCTGTTGCTTTCGTCGTATTTGTAATGTTTATGCATTAGTATGCACACATAAAAGTGGTATTTCGCCTTAAAAATATTGCAGTTGTTGCGTTGCAACTCATGCAGCTTTTTATAACTTTTTTTTTTAACGTGAAAAATAGGTTGTTATCAAATTGTATTACGAGACGGTGGTTATCTAAACTACAATAATGTATTGTGAAACCACCATAAATAGGTCTCCACCCACAAGACATAATCCTAAAGTTTCCTGAAGTGCACTCGTATTTCGACAACCCGGCTTCTCAACCAATCAGATCAATCTATCTACAGAGTAGCCGTCGTATAATTGGCCAAATTTTGGATACGTCACTGTCAATCCTGCAGATAGAGGCGGGATTTGTCAGAAAACTGCTGGAAAAAAGAACGACTGTAACTCGGATATAATCTTAATATAAATTAATACATGAGCAAAACTATATGCTATTTTGATCTGTATAAACAGATTTGCACAAAACTAAATTATATTTAAATGAAAACATTTTAAACAAACCTCTGTACATATATTTAAAATACATTATAACACAATTTCAAAACAGTTTATAATGTTATACATAAACAGTGTAATAGTGCATATATTAATTTTAACTGCTATATTGATTAACATCTTATGCATGGCATGTAGAAAGTAATCACAACTTGCGGACTTGAAGATATGAGAATTATCCATGAGGAGTTGAGGATTATCCATGTAATTCAAAGTCTTATTTCCTACATATAAAATAGCTTCTACTCACCTGTCAGCATTCAATTTGCATTCCTTTTCAGTGGAGTACAAATATTATCCAATCATTTCAGTCTTTCAAACCCAGGTCCCTGAGCGCTATTCCCTCTCTCTTTCTCTCTGAGAAGTGTGCTCTTGAGAATCCTTGAACTTTGCTACCAATTGTCTTTAGGTTCACTGGTAAAATATTCAGTGAACACGCCTCACTTTTAAAGTGGACGGATACAGGTGACTGGCTGTTCTGCCCATATCTGGCAGGATATTGAATGCCTTATCAGTTTAACTGTAAATTAATTTAGTTGTTTTGTAGGATCTGGTACCTTCATATTGCTGGCTCATCTGAGTCGCATATGGGGCGGAAATGGCCACTTTAGACAGAACGTACAAACTGGACTCGTCACTGCCTGGGGTCTGAGGTAAGATAGATAGATAGATAGATAGTAAAAGATAGTAAAGTGATCAATAAAGTAAAAGACAGGTCTGTTTATTGGAGTCTTGCTTTAACAGCATTAATAAAAGTGAAGTCAGTCCAGCTTCATGGTGTATTAATGTATCCATTAAGGTCTGGTTAATAAGTCAATAAGTAACAGATTGGGCCTTGTACTGCAGGCTCGGGACATTTCTCGTTCTTAGAATCCTAAAGGAAGGACAAGACCGGAGATTTAACAATGTCAGAGACAGCCCTGGGACATTCTTTGTGTACTGGACCGTGCAAGGTATTTCAGCTACTGCTATTGGTTATTTGCATGGTTACGGTTAATTGATGGCTGCAGTAGGCCATTTGTGTTCTGTCTTTATACATCACACTAAAATAATGTCACAAACAAACTTTCTATTCTATTCTATTCTATTATGAATCACATAAGTAGAAGCATCTATTCTTTCGTACCTATTCTATATGATTCTATTCCACATAATGATCAAATATTCAACCTGTTCTAATTCTATTTTATATTATGAAACACATAAGTAGAAGCATCTGTTCTTTTGTAGCTATTCTATACGGTTCTATTCTGTCACATAATGATCATATATCTCTATTCTGTTCTATTCTATATTGTGAAACATATGTAGAAGCATATATTAATTTGTACCTATTCTATACGGTTCTATTCTGTCACATAATGATCATCTATCTCTATTCTGTTCTATTTCTATATTATATTATGAATCAAATACCATAAGTAAAAGTTGAACTTATAAGTTGCTTATAAATTTCACCTATTCTATTCTGTTCTATTCTATATCACATAATAAAGATCAAATATTCAACCTACTCTATTTTAGTATTCTATATTATATTGTACTGTATTATATTATATTATGAATCACATAAGCAGCTATTCTTTTGTACCTATTCTATATTGTTCTGTTTCACATAATGATTAAATATTCAACCTGTTCTAATTCTATTCTATTTTATATTATGAAACGCATAAGGAGAAACATCTATTCTTTTGTAACTATTCTATACTGTTCTATTCTGTCACATAAAGATCATATATCTCTATTCTGTTCAATTCTATATTGTGAAACACATAAGTAGAAGCATCTATTCATTTGTACCTATTCTATACAGTTCTATTCTGACACATAATGATCATATATCTCTATACTGTTCTATTTCTATATTATAATACATTATGAATCAGATACCATAAGTAGAAGTTTAACTTATACGTTGCTAATAAATTTCACCAATTCTATCTATTTCAGTATTCTGTATTTTTTTGTACTGTATTATATTATGAATCACATAAACTTTGCACCTGTTCTATTCCGTCACATAATGATCATATATCTCAATTCTATTCTATTTGTATATTCTATTCGCTTCCAATATTCTACACTAGGAAGAACTAGGAAAGTAACTATACTAATCCCTGAGGACTGCCATTAAGCTAGCCAACTTTCATTAAAATGAAACTTGTTTCTCCTTTATTCTAGCTTTGTGGGTCTTTATTACCCTGTTGCCCACCCTAATTCTAAACAGTGAGAGAAGAGATGAGCCCCTGGGCCCACGTGACTACATTGGCTGGGGAATATGGGGGTTGGGTTTTGCTACAGAGGCCATTGCCGACCAGCAGAAGTGGAATTTTAGAAGTGATCCAGATAATGCTGTGAGTAATAACTTGCACTGATAATAACTTGATAAGACTACTCAGTTGTGAAAACTAAATTATGACATGTAAGTCATATAACTTATATAGCGGTATTTTAACATAATAGTGTCGTGCTCTAATAGATGATGCACTGGATCAAACTGGCCGTTCTTAACCCTCTGGTTGTTATTGGCCATTTTATGCCTTTTTTACTAAGGCAGGAATACAAAAGAAGTGCACATTTTTTTTAACATGGGTTAAATATACAGAAACTATATGTGAACTATTTGTTGGTTCGCTTGTTTGAACATCCTAACCAGCCAGAAACAGCTACCTTGGCTAAACCAAAAGTGTGTTTGGGGCAGGGCTATCTATTGTTCAACCAATGGCAGACAGGGGAAGTGATGCAGAAATGACACACTACACCTTTAATTAAACATTTTGAATTTTGCTTCAAGAAATCCTGACCGGAGTGCTTATTAATTTGCATATGACTTTTTAATTAATGTTAAGGCATTAATCATGTAAGCCTACTTGTATTCGCAGGGAAAGTTTATTCATCATGGATTGTGGGCATACAGCAGACATCCTAACTATCTGGGGGAGATCCTGCAATGGTCAGGCCTGTTCCTGTCCGCTTCCTCCGTCATGCGTGGGCCTCAGTACCTCAGTGCGCTTTCTCCTCTCTTTGTCTGGTTCTTACTGAGACACGTTAGTGGGATCCCCATCCTTGAGAAACAAGCTATGAAGAAGTGGGGAGCAGATCCTGCTTTCCAGAACTACATCAAGAACACTCCACTCCTATGGCCCTTCCCCAAATTTAGAGGAGAATAAAGCATATTTACAGAATCTGTAGTAATTGTTCATGCTGACAAATGAACATGTGAACATCTGGATATATAGATACAATAGTGTGAGTAGTTTAAGGAACAGTTCACCCAAAAATGAAAATTTGCTGAATATTTACTCACCCTCAGGCCATTCAAGATGTAGCAGTTTGTTTCTACAGAACAGATTTGGAGAAATTAGACATTACATCACTTACTCACCAATGGATCCTCTGCAGTGAATGGGTGCCGTCAGAATGAGGATCCAAACAGCTGATAAAAACATCACAATAATCCACAACACGACTCCAGTCAATCAGTTAATGCCTGTGAAGCAAAAAAACTGCTTGTTTGTAAGAAACAAATCCATAATTAAGGTGTTTTAACTTTAAATCAGATGCTTCTGGATATAACCTATAATAATGCTTCCTCCAGTAAATAAGTCCATCTCTGGTTGTCCTTCACATCAAAATTCACCAACATATGTTTAGAAATATTAACTTAAAACTGTTTTCACTTGTAAACAGTGTTTTATCTTTGCATATTTCACTCCTGATTCAGATGAGATGAGATTTTCAGTGGAGAAAGCAATATTATTGATAGAGGACTCTTATTTTAGCCAAAAGAAATGGTTTGAAACTCATCAAGATGTTTTATTACAAACACAGCTTTTCATTTTACGATGTTAACTGATGGACTTGAGTCATGTAGATTACTTATGAATTATTGTGATGTTTTTATCAGCTGTTTAGAGTCTAATTCTGACAGCACCCATTCACTGCAAAGGTACCATTTGTGAACAAGTGTGTTTCTCCAAATCTGTTGAAGAAAAAAAAAAAACCTAACTCATCTACATCTTGGATGACTTGAGGTTGAGTAAATTTGATAAATTTACATTTTTTAGTAAAAAAAATCCTTAAAAACCTATATAGAGGTCTTTGTTCCTGGCTGTAATTTTTTTTTTTTAATAACAATTTCAGTACACCAAATTACTTGGCAGTTTTAACCCACAAGGACTTTCTTCAAAAAAATCTGTCAATACTTCTCTTTTTCTATTAATTCAACTACCCAGTCTTATATTCTGGCACTCTTTGTGCCTCAGTGATTTTGTATTGTATTTTAAATGTAAACGTTTGTCTTGCCATTTCAGTCCAACTCTAATCCCCAATGCAATGTGTTAAAAGACAGACACAAAGACTTGCAATAAATGAATGTATTTTACAAACAGCACAAGTCTTACAAAATATCACACCACTCAAATTGAAAAGCAACAGAGTTGATAAATCAACTCTCAATGTTCAACACAGTAAACAATTGCCTTTTTAAAATGATGAAAGCTTGACAGTTCAGTGTTGCACAACTACTGGTCCAAAAACGTTGCACCACTGAAAGGAAAATGACTAATTGTATACAGTAAAGTGTCCAATCAGTATAATCTTTTATGAATTAAATGAGGTACTCTAGATCCTTCAAAATCAGTCAATTCTCCCAGAGGGCACCATTTTTTGTTTGTACTTTAAATACAGTCTAAAATGCAACAAATTGAGCCAAAACTGCATAAAGACATAAATCAATGCCATAGTGAAAGTCTGAAAGATTTCTGGCCATGTTCATTTATGATCAAAAGAAATTATGAAGCTGAAAGACAAAATGCCCAAAACAACCAATACTGTTTTTGCATACAAATTGCATAGAATGATCTCAAATTCTTCTTACCATCCTGAACCCCTCTATGCACAATTCTCAGAGGGTTCAGAAGCACAGTGTATCTCAAACAACAAATGGATAATTTAAACAAATTTAACATCAGCAGCATCATCATTTTAACAAATTCGGTATTAAACCTACTGGCTGGGAAATCTAAGCTTGACCGTGTTTAAAAACACAGTTTACACTCTACATAGAAAAACCTGATAGTCACTACAGCCTTGAACCCTCTAAGAGATTGAGATTTTGCTTGTCGTTCCATATAAAGCAAACAATTAAAATATACCAGCAATACACAACGTTACAGTTTCAGATTATGCTATATACAAATCTTACATACAGCATAAACTTTTTTTGTTCTAGATGCTACAATGAAGTTCAGGTTTCTTGGTAAAGAACTCCCAAACTGATTCAGATTCTGTTGTTAATAGAGGATTCAGTGACTGATGGAAGAGCTTAAATCTGCCCATCGCTTTGGTTGTGAGAATGTTAACAGTACATTAAAACATTTAAAAGTGACTAAAATACAAATGTTACTAGAAAACTTGACGGATAACAAGAGTAGTGTTAATACGGTTCAAAGGGATGGACAAACCAGACATAATATGCAAGTAGGATAATGTAATATATTGCAGCTGTTTCCCAAAGAAAAGAAACTCTTAGCCTTGAGGAGCTTCAGGGCTACTTCAGGAGAGGAGAGGCAAAGAAATGCCCCTGGCGAGGGACGCTGACTGCAGCTCTGCTCCTGCTAGAAAACCTGGAAACAGGATGGATGTTCATAGTGGTTAGTTCACTTCTACTCAAACAACACTGGCAGAATGTGATAGGATTCAAACATACTTTGGAGTGATTGCATTGAGGGTTGCGTTCTTCATGCGCTGAGAGAGAGAGCTAGACGATGGGGTCTTGCTCATCTGCTGGTCAGGAGTTGTAAGGGGCCCAAACATACTTGCTACAGGAAAAAAAAAAAAAAAAAGTTACAGAAAGAAAAAACAACAACACTGAATTCAAGATCAGATTATGAAATAACTGAAGGTTTTAACTTAAGTGTTAAGCTGTGAAATTCATACTTTTCTGATCAGGAGTTGCATGGACATTGGCGTTCTCAATGACCATGTGATTGTGACCCTGGTCGTTGTCGCTGATCATAAACTGACTCCAGTACTCCACAGGCAGGCCCAAGAGACGCTCAACCACCTAAGAGAGAGAGGAAAAAAAAGAGCTTGGTGAAAAACTGTGGGCCAAAACACCAAAAAGTAAAAAGGTATACTTTTGCAGACCCCAAGTAAGATCGCTTACTTTTGGCTGTCGTTTTGTGTCCTGCAAGATGGTCATTGGATCTGGATCAGGCACAGTATGACCCACAATTGTGGGCCCAAATACACGAGCCAGATTGGTTACGTCCATCTTTGTATCTTTGCTCTGGGCCACCCTGAACATGAAGGAAATATTACTTAAAATATAATAGTCTCAATATATGGAAATAATACGTCACGCAGCCTAAAAACTACCGCCATAGACAAGTGTTGGGTTTTAATATCCAACAATGTTGCTCCACATTAAGATGAATTGATAGTGTTACTAAACTGAGAAACACAATAAATCATAGGTGATGGAAACATTTTATCTTTAAATATCCAGACAGAATGTTTTATAATTTAGTGTAAATTGACTGAATACATCAACCCATACAATCACTTTAACTGATTGGTAGATGTCTGCAAAACAGTTCCTTTATTAGCTCCTTATGTTATATTGCATGTAACTGCTGTTAAGGAGGAGAAAGAAAAGGTGTATCCAAGATTGATGGCATACAAATCTGGAAACAATTGTGTAACCATATTATTATTGACGTTTTGTTTGTTGTATGAATAATGCCATATTCAAATACAGGTTAAATACTTTTTAAATGTTGATAAGATGCTGATGTCTTTAGGGTATTTACAGCACCACAAATAAATAAAAAATACACAACTGTAACACCATTTCCAGAGTATAACCATCATACTTTAGCAACATTTTTGGTAATGCTTAAAAATACATTTATACATACATACTACATTTAGGCTCTTACACCCTCCAGTACAACAACCCCTTAAGGAACTGATGTTTTTAAACTGCTCAAGCTACTTTAACCCTGGAATATTATTTTAATGTCACAAATGTAAGTGTAATCTGGTAAGAAACACATTTGGTTTTTATAATTAATTAGTATTAGCAAGTGGTACCAAATAGTAGAATCAGAGACCATGTGTGCTGTTTACCTCTGCAAATGGATGACGAGGAAGGCAAGAGTGTCTCTGTTGGGCTGTGGAAGATCACTGATGTTCTGATACATCAAGGCGATGCTGTTGTCATCATCGGACAGCTCTATAAGAAAAGAGTGAACAGTTACTATTGAATGTAATGATATTAAAGCCAAAAAATAAAAATCAAGGTTACAATTTTTTATTTTATTTTAAATAAATGCTTTAAAAAATGTTTTTTTTTTCAACTATTCAAAGAACCCATGATGGTTTCCAAAAAAAAAAAAAAAAAAAAAAAAAATTAAGCAAGCACCACTATTTTAAACATTAATAAGAAATGTTTCTAGAACACCAACTCAGCATATTAGAACAATTTCTGAAGGATCATGTGACACTGAAGACTACAGTAATGATGCTGAAAATTCAGCTTTGGATCACTTGAATAGATTACACTTTAAAATATTTTAAAATAGAAAAGTTATTTTAAACTGCAATAATTTTTCATAATATTACTGTCTTTACTGTAGTTTTAATCAAATAAATGCAGCACCGAGTAAAAGAGACGCCTTGCAAAAACCTCAATAAATAAATAAATAAAACACTGACCAACCCCAAACAGTGGTGTACATTCATACATCGACACTAACCAGCAGCATCCATGAAAGCACGGTTGAGGCGGAAGGTCAGCAGGGGCTCTTTGAGGTTCCTCAGGAAGTCCTTGAGGAAGCCAGTGATGGCATGGATATCTTCCACCTTGCTGAGCAGGGGAACAGTCTTACCACGCAAGAACTTCTCTTTCAGATCCTTGACCACTCGATCAGAGCCAGACACCCGGTACAGACCAGTCTATCAAAGGAATATGCAGGTTTTATGCAGGACTGTTCTTATCTAGTATTAACAATTTCAGCATCTTTGACTTACCTCATGCAGGCCTCTCTGCTCAATCTCATTAACGCAGTGCACTACTAGCGAAGGAATCATGGGAGAGGAGGTGGACACATAATTTGCTAGAACGCCCTATTGAAAAATCACACCAGAAGCAATCAGTGAATAAGATATGCGTGTTTAAAGAAATTAATACTCAAGTTGGATGATAAAGAATTGTCACCTCCTCGAATTTCACTGGAGTCCCAGTCATGGTTGGAATGCAGGGCAGGGGGCAGCGCTCACGGCACTCAGGGTGGGCCACCACACGGCAGTCCCTGCACTTCAGAGAGATCTTCCCAAATTTGATCCTCTTACCACAAGGCACACAAGACTCTGGCTTGATCACCTAAGAAAAACCACAAGAGTCAGGCAGATATGAGCTGTGAGGGCTATAAACACAGACCTATGTAGATAACTTCATTTATTATAATTGGAGTGATATAGTTTTGTGCTTTGAAATCTTTATTTGGTGTGTACATCACAACACTAAAGAAAGATGTGTCACTACTTCCTTTTTGTGACTTTAAAGATGAGATTTTAGATTTAAGAGATTTAATAATTTAAGAGTTCACTAATGTCGGTTAATGGTCACATGCAGGCAAATAAATTGTGAATATTCATAAAATAATCAAACATCTTTGTGTTTAAATGTTTTAATTCACTTTAAAACTTCACATTTAATTATTTATTAGCTTTTCATTCAGCTATATTTCCCTCATGAACCCAATTTTGAAAAGCCCTGACTATGCAGTCAAATTATAAATGGAACGAACAATTGTGACCATGGACCACAAAACCAGTCATAAGTGTCAATTTTTCAAAATTGAGATTTATACATCATCTGAAAGCTGAATAAATAAGCTTTCCATTGATGTATGGTTTATTAGGACAATAATTGGCCGAGATACAACTATTTGAAAATCTGAGGGTGCAAAAAAAATCTAAATACTGAGAAAATCGCCTTTAAAGTTGTCCAAATGAAGTTATTAGCAAATGCGTATTATTAATCAAAAATTAAGTTTTGATATATTTATGGTAGGACATTTACAAAATATCTTCATGGAACATGATCTTTACTTAATATTCTAATGATTTTTGGCATAAAAGAAAAATCGATAATTTTGACCTATACAATGTATTTTTAGCTATTGCTACAAATATACCTGTGCTACTTAAGACTGGTTTTGTGGTCCAGGGTCCCAATTGTATAACTGTAAAAACAGAGAAATCAACCCTCTGGCTGGGACTCAAATGCATTGATTTAAGAGATTAAAAAGATTTGTATGCAACAGCACATCATACCGTTTTGGAGACAAACTCATGCAGGCGGACACCTCCGTTGCCCTGGGGAGTGCTGGGCTCTGCCTTGATCTCTCCATTGGGCTGACTGGGCTGCTTGAACACATCCATAGACTGAACAGAGTCGGTGTCAGCAGTGTCCCACTCCAGAGCAGCTGAAGAACAAAGCAGAGAGAAGCACTGCTCACTACTGCAGAATACTTAAACAGAAATGCAAAGGCTCGGGGTGTGAGAAATGACCAGCAAAAACCACCCCATACAAAATAGCCCTCTCAAAAAAAAAAAAAAAAAAAAAAAATAAAGAATACCAGGCTGGAGACTCAAGAAGGGGTCAATTTAAAACACCCCAGAGTCCTACAAACCATGTATTAAATTATTTTAAAAAATTTATCTTTGACCCTGTTCGATAAAACAACGCATATTTATGATACTGCAACCACATATCATGACTCACTGCGAAGCTTGTTTATAATACAGCAGCCTGCACATTATTATTCAGTCAATAAGAAAATCGCATAATCAATGACTCATGCAAATATTCTTTTGCTCTGCACTGTGCGCCCTCACGAATGACAATAATAAATTTAGTGAAGTGGGCTTACCAGTTTTTCGGCGGCTTCGGGTCCAGTAAGGAACAGCCTCCACTGTGGTGACAGCTTCAATGGGTCCGCCATCAGTGGGCACCGTCACGGTGGTCTTAGCCACCAGAGACTCATTACCCTGAGAAAACGTGACTTGATTACACATTCATTTAAAATATGGCGGTATTAACTGGACATTAACAGCATTCAGACATCAAAATCAACCGGGGAATAGCTTGTTGGCTCTCACAATGTCAAAATCAAGACAATATCTTCCAATATTAACACTCCTATGGGTTATAGGGACTGGTGGAAACATTTTACTTGTAATGACTAAAGCAAAGCCCTGCAGAGAGCCTTTAAACTGAAGAGTCTTTCCCTAGTATTAAACAGTCATTCTTGTGCTTATGTAACCCGCTCTTACTTTCTCAGAGGTACGGCCGGTGGAACGGGACCTCTTGGCAGCTGCAGGGGGGCCGTCTGTGTGGTTTCGGGAGGAGCGCTGCATTGAGACATATTAAATGATCAGATATTGATTGAAATTTGGAAGTAATTTGATTAAATGTGGCTTTGTTGGGAAGCTTACTCTCTTTTGCCGTTTCTTCAGACGAACAGTCCTGATTGCAGAAGAGTCCCAGTCCTTTTTTCACAGAAAAGTTAATTTAAAAATAAGTTACTGCAACAACAAACCTCCAATCAATAAAAGATGAGCCAGTCTAACAAAATTAAAATGTTAAATTCAATTTTTTGAAATGTTTCACTTTCTCTCTGTCAGGTTTGAGGTAGGGATACATATAAGATTAATGTTTTTAAAGTTCAAGGAAAAGGCATACCAAAGAATCATCAGTTTTATCATAACTGATGTCTGACAAGATAGAAGCTGATTCATCAATGGTTGTCAGTCTAAAAGAGTGTGAAAAAAATGAAGGTAAGACAAGCTACAGCAGTAAGAAGCAATTCAATCATAAAAATCAACTCTTCTGTGTTTTATGACATTCATGTAATTATCTCCTTATGAATAAGATATAGTCCATTAAAAAGCCTTTAAAGTCCAAAGAAAGAAAAGAAAAAAAAAAAAAAACCCCACCATCTTTATTATCTTTCACCAAAAATGTAATAAACGTAACATTTGCCACAAGAAGTGCTAGGGGGTTTGTGGGAAAGGTTTAATGAAAGTGTTAAAAAAAAAAATTACCAAATAAAAGATAACACTAAAATAGATTTAAAAACCTATTTGAAATATAAATAAAAATATAAAATCAACCAAGACACAACTATAATAAGTAGAAAAACTAAATGTAACTTAATACAAACTAAATATAAGATAGCATTCATTTTTTTACAGTATAAATGGGGTCTTTATAAAAGAAACTATATAGATGCCTGTTAAATTTTACAATGGTCCCCCTCACAAAAGGATGTTCATATATGGGTCGTCCGTGGAATCTATACGACTGAAAAGTCCTGATGTTTTATGATTCCAATGAAATCCTGAAGGATTTCTTAAATAATAACCAGGTTTTCTCAGAAATCCATCATATTACAGAAGTAAAATGGGTTGATAATGTGGTTTCATGTTCATTGTCGTACCGTCGGCTAGTGTTGAGGTTTGCAGGGTTCTGGGAACGGGCGTTCAGAAAGGCCAGAGCTGAGCGCTGCTCCTCATTTAACTGGATGCTGTTACTGGAGACTTCAGACACCAGCAGCTCCCGGATGAGCTGGATCTGACGGTCCTGCAGAGCAGTACAAGAAAACTGGTTTCAGCCTAAATTCAGAGAACAGGCCTACAGCACAAGCAACACACAGAAAGAAGCCTACAAACCAGTTTTGCACAGTCAGCCTCAGCTTTCTGTCTCCGACGGATCTCCACATCTACTTGGTTACGGGCATGTTTGAGCTTGACCTCCAGAGCTCCTCGCTCCGTCTCAGCCTTCGTGAGCACCTCCTTACACACATTCAGCTCCTGCTCCAGTCTCAGCCATTTACGACGACTGTCCTCAAAGTTCAAGGCCATCTGAATGAACTCTGACAATGAGATAAAGAATGGCAGTGAATATTTAGTGCATGTATGTATTTTATTTTCAATTTTCAAACCACAACAAGTACTTACGGGGCTCAATGCTTTCATTGAGAACATCAACTTGTGCCCGCAGGCTTTCATAAAGGCTGTGAAGATTGATCACAGCAGTCTCCATGTCCTCCTGTATCGCAGAAAAACATTATAAGTGTGTGTACCATTTCATATGAAGTAGATTTACTTTGCTTCGAGATGTATCGTTCTGAGACCCATCAGCTTATTTAAAGTTGGCATATGATTATTGTTGATATGGTTGGACACTGTGGCTTTTCAGTCATACATAATATTAGGGGCGTGGCCAAATAATGAATATTTATATGTAACTGAATAAAATATACAAAATAATAATAAGAATAATAGTAGTGCCAAAAATCCAAGAGTAAAAGTGCATAAGAAAGTGACGATATTAAATATTAATACATTTTTGTTTAAATCTTTTGAGAAAAAAAGTGCACTAGACATCACAATAATGCTAGTAAAATAAGTATAAAATTCGTTTTTACTGGATTATGAGGCTAAAATTGTAAATAATATAATCTCTCCCGCATTTAAATCACGATATGATCAACGATGAACAATAGCAATACAGTAAAACACCAGCATGGGTCTTACAAACGACTCATCATTTGGAACAAACACTGCAAACAAACATTGATTCATTAAAGCAAGTCATCAAATATTTTAACTTACGGATTTCTGTAGACGTCCAGCCTTGTGTGTGAAACAATATGATTCAAATATATAACTTGAAAAGATATTTTTTTCAAGGGACAACAGCACCGCACTGGTTTGTTCAACCAGGATATGTTTTTAACGTTTGCGTCTAGAGGAGTTGCGTTTCAAATTTACCCGCCAGCCAATCATCGCCGGCCTGGCGTGTTGACGTATACGCGTCGACGCAGTACGTACAGGCGGTGCGTCTGCTGTACTGCTTGTTGATAAATCGGGTCCTCCCTAGAATTTGGGGGTCTGCATAATAGTTATGCAAGTACACTCAACTATTCCAAAATATGTATATAATTGGGTACTAAACAGAGCAGAAAAAAAGCAAAATTGGGCATAATGTAGTTTCTGAAAAAAAAAAGAAATGAAAAAAAAAAACAACAATGTAAAATTCCTCCTGACTGTCTTGTTTGGTTGTTGTTTATTTAAACCTAGCGAAAATGTTTAAGGCATAGAAGTATAAAGAAAAGCAGTGTAGAAATGTAGATAATAATAGATAATGAATATATATAAAAAGATTTAACTAACTAAATAAATACATTTGACTAAAACAAACAAACAAACAAACATAAATAATAAAATAAAATAAGTAAAATAAATAATACATCCAACAGTACAGTCTTTTATAAAAAGATATGTAATAATGTAATGTAAATTAAAATAATTATTTTCAGAATAATATTTTACCCATATTTATAATAGCTATTAATTTTCACAGTATAAACTGGGTCTTTATATACACAAATAGATGGCTTTTTTAGTTTTAGGATGGGGGTCCCGTGCATGAGGATGATCATATTTAGGGTTCTAAGATTTAAAAACCCTGTCCTAGGGCTGCTTTTCATGCTGGTAATTTAAATAGGCCAGGCATAAATTAATTAGATAAATTAATTAATTAATATTTCATTTCTGTAGATGCATAAGTGATTATTTATGCCTATTTTTTTTTTTTTTTTTTTAAATAGTGTGTCTGACTGCGACTTTCCCTTTTTTCTAGATACTCCCTTTTTACATATCTATCTATCTATCTATCTGTCTATCTATCTATCTATCTATCTATCTATCTATCTATCTATCTAAGCTCACTGTTAATCAAGCATGTACAGTATGACTGATGCCTCAGACAAATTAGAAAAAGGGGCAGAAGCCAGAAGCTGCGTGTTGTCTTGATTAATATCCTAGTTGGTCAATAAGCTCTGACATTGTAACTGAGAGAGAGAGAGAGAGAGAGAGAGAGAGAGAGAGAGAGAGAGAGAGAGAGAGAGAGAGAGAGAGAGAGAGAACTTTACACCATCCTATTAAAGGGATCTGCCAGTGGGGTGTGTAGAGCAACTTGCAGCACGAACTCAAACAAGGCTTTGAAGTGCTGGAAGAGCAGTGAACTGCATTAGGAGCTGGATCTGTGCTGAATTTGGGTGCCAAATCCTGCAAACATGATTGCCACCACACAGCAGAACATGACAACGGAGCTGGTAAACGAAGCTAAATGGCATGTTTTATGTTTTGCATGAGCAAAGACTAAATGCAGACTGACGATAAAACGGTTTTGATGCTGTATTGTACACATCTGTGTGAACTAGAGCCGCAGCAAAGGAGCGCGTGCACGTGCGAGAGAATACAAACCCGTGCACGCGACCACTATTCTCTTTCATATCCTGTTTCTGAACTGTATCTAAGCTTGTTTTAACTCGTGTACCCGTCAAAGTACATTAAAACACGTGCTTTTTCAGCACAGGTGTTGCTCGCATTGATTCGCCTCGGTCTTCATTCATACTTTCAGAGGAGCTGTCCGTATCCCTCCATCTGCTTCGCTCCGTTACACTGGTTCCTACTGCAGTGCTTTCCAGTGACTCACTGATTAACTGAAGTAGGGATTTCCCAAAGAGCTTAACATCAGCCTGTCGTTTTCAACTTCTTAAAGGTTCTGATATCTGAGCTCGATATTTGTGTTGTTCAGTCGCGCAAATGAACCTGACAGCTGCCTTGAAGTGATGTGAACTCCCTGTGAAGAAGATGGCAAGAGCTCTGGACGTTTATCTCGTGTTTTAAGGTTGGAAGAGCCGCGAATATCTGAGAGAAATCCTAATGAGACTCTTTATCCATCCTACACAAATATCTGCATGACAGTCAATGACGAACATTGTCAGGATCTTTTATGTTATTCAAAAATAGTTTATGCAAAATGACTCGAATACCAATATGACTAAAAGTAGTTTTGAGATTATTTGTAGGTTTTAAAACAATAAAAAAGTCTAGAGGTTGTAACTGTTCAGAGGTTGTTATATATATATAAGTCTTATTAAAAAACTAAAAAGAACGAAATGGTAGTTGGCAAAATGTTAAATGTAAAAATAAGAAGTGTAGCAATTTTCTTTTAAAATATTGTATGTGATCCTGGACCACAAAACCAGTCATATATTTCATCTGAAAGATGAATAAATAAGCTTTCCATTGATGTATGGTTTGTGAGGATAGGACAATATTTGGCCGAGATAGCTGTTTGAGAATCTGAGGGTGCAAAAAATCTAAATATTGAGAAAATCACCTTTAAAGTTATACAAATGAAGTTCTTAGCAATGCATATTACTAATCAGAAATTAAGTTTTGATATATTTATGGTAGAAAATTGACAAAATATCTTCATGGAACATGATTTGTACTTAATATCCTAATGATTTTTGGCATAAAAGAAAAATTGGTCATTTTGACCCATACAATGTATTTTTGGCTATTACTACAAATACACCCATGCTACTTATGACTGGTTTTGTGGTCCAGGGTCACATATATTCTTTTTAAAAATATTTTATTATAACATATTTTTAAAAAACGTAGTCTGCCAAATCAAAGTGTTAGCAAACCAACATGAAAGAAGCCATTTTGTTGTCAAATGACTAAGACATTACGGAGTGTTTGTGAATTGTGGCATTGTTTTTATGCCACAATCAAGCAAAATTAAGCCACAATATTACTGTAATACAATTTTAATTCATAAATCAAAGTTAGTGTGACAAAAATTTCCATGATATCCATATATTTCAAGTTAGAAATAATCTTTTTATTGTGAATGTGTGAGACTTCAGATTTATTAGCCTCTATGGGCAAATAACAAGAAGAATAACAAAGTGCAGTAAAAGTACTATTTGCTCTACATGATGATTACCATAATAAATTAAAATGATATGATAACAGTAGCATAACAAATTGTTCTTAAATGCACAATAAAGTTGATATAAATTTTTTAAAAATAATATAGCATTATTTTTGCACTATAGTAATTCCAATGGTGCTTAATTTTTGTGAAAATAACATCAACAATGCAAAAAGGTCCTAAATTTTCTCCTGCTCCTGGTCAGCATTTGCACAGTAATTTATGCTGCACTGATAAACATGATCACCTAGCGAATGGCGCTTATTTCTGAAATGTTTATGTAAGAGCCTATTCTAGAAGGTTGTTAGAGTGTAAGGGAGTGTGAAGGAGCAGCGTTTTTCCTCTATTGTTGCAGATGACTCATATGATGCATCTTTAACTGAAACATAATCAAATCACTCCCTCTCTTTGTAGTCTCCAGCTCATTTGCATATATTCTGCCTGGTGCCACGACCATTAAGAGCAACCTGCATGCGTAGAGCGATGGCGATAAACGGCCAGAGAACTGCTGACATATCAGAAATGTCACCGTGACAAAATGTTATTGTTGATTCTGCATTTGTGTTTGCGAATAAAAAGTGGTAGAAAAAACAACAACAGTTAAGTAGGTGCTCAACAGTATGATTGTCAATACTCTGATGCCACACACAAGATATAGATGTCAGAAAAATGCAATGTGCAAATTCTATTAATCTAGTCATCATTGTCTTTATATTATATTAGGATGGGTCTATGGAGTGAGTGGGACTGTGAATACAGCTCTGTTTCCAGCAGATAAGAAACACCCAGAGTAATTAGTTTCTTTTGCATTGTATTTCCCCCTTCACATCTGAAAACTAATGTTCTGCACCATTCCTGTAATTTGTTTTTTATAACTGCTGTACTGATGAAATTCAATGTGCAAATATAGCTGCAAGCAGCGATGGCGGGCCCAAGCCGTCAGTGCAAACGCCACCTCGGTGGCATCAGGAAAACTGTGCCCAGTGGGCACATGCATTACAGTAACCCTCTGGCAGTCTGGTTTTGAGGGATACAGCAATGAAAGGGTTAATCCAAACTATCAAGACCATGAAAGACACACACACACACACACACATACACACAACAATATATAAAATTTTGGTAACACTTTCAATAAGGTTTCAGTTACTAACATTAACTATATTAAATAATATGAACAATAATTATATAGCTTTTATTAATGTTAGTCTCTATCCTCTCTCTCTCTCTCTCTCTCTCTCTCTCTCTCTCTCTCTCTCTCTCTCTCTCTCTCTCTCTCTCACACACACACACACACAAAGAACTATGTAAAACTTTTGTAACACTTTTCAATGAGTTTTTAGTTTTTAACATTATATAAGTTAACATGAAGTTAACATGAACAATATTTTTTTATAGCATTTATGAATCCTGGTTAATGATATGTTCAAAATTGACTACTACATTATTAATTAAAATTTCTAGTTAATGTACATCAGTTACTCTACCATGAACTAACAAATAATTTTTTACTAACACAAAGAAATATAGTAAAACATATGTTGTTCATACTTAGTTTGTTAGTTTTGAATTAACTAATGTTAAAAAATATAATATTATACTATACTAGTTAACATGAACAATAATTATATAACATTTATTAAATGTTAATTAATGTTAAGTTAAAAATTTATTAATACATTATTAAAATTTAAAGTTGTATCTTAACATTAGTTTATGTACTGTGAATTAAAATAAAATTAATATTTTTAATGTTAGTATTAACTAACATTAAATAAGATTAATAAATGATTTTAAAATATATTGTTCCTTTTTAGTTCATGTTAATTAATGCAATAACTTATGTTAACCAAAGAGACCTTAATGGACATTGTTACCAATACTTATATGCATATACATATACATATATATATATATATATATATATATATATATATATATATATATATATATATATATATATATATATATATATATATATTAATGACCTTATTGGAAATTGTTGCCAACAATTTTATGATCTATAACCTTTTTAAAATTTTAATTATCTATAAGCATTTCTGAAACAATTATATAAAACTATATTAGCAGTAAAATGCATATCAACTTATTTTATGTATATATTTCTTATTCTGTTTAACTGATATGAGCAGTAAATGGTCAAGACTTTAAATATTTCTTATCCTATCAGTGAGAGGTTAAGATACGTGAAAGTTGTAATGATTTTCCTTTAAAGATTTTTAAAAATTATTTCAATGCTCTATAGGCATTTCTACAATAATTATGTAAAAGCATACTGACAGTACAAAACATTTCAGCTGATTCTATGCATTATTTTTCATTCTGATACATAGACAGGCAGATCAGGTAGCTCATCAGGATTAAGGTTATGTCTCCATCTGGTGGTCATCCTTGGTATTACACTCTTCACCTTTAAACAATTTTTAGTGATAGTTTTAATTTTTTGTGGCCCCTCAGCATGATACATTTTTGAAACTAAGCATGTTTCCTCAGAATGGCTTTTTCCCTGTATGTAAAAAGTTTTGAAGTGTTTGGAAACTGCACTTTAAAGATATAAAATAATTACTGCTATCTTTTTTTACTCTCACTTTAATAAATCACCATTTCAACACCGTTCAAGCTATCCAAAAAGGCGTTTGCAATTTAAATCTCCTTTGTAATAGATATGCCTAATAAATAAAGAACAATGCATTTACAGCTGTATTTATAAAATGCTTACTTATGACTATTAATGTTGGGAAAATGCTTTATAAAGGATGAACTAACTATTTACTAATGCTTACCTAATGATTCATAGCGTGCAGTTATTATAAAGTGTTACCAAATTATGTTGTCAGTGCCCTACAAATTAACTGGTTCTAGGACTTTTTTGGGCAACAATTTATATTGATGGTCCCTTTTGAACATTCTGTTGACACTAAGTAATCTTGCAACTACATGTCAACAAACTCTCATAAGAGTATTAGTAGACTGTCTGCTTCATATCTACTAACTCCTTATTGTGTTGGTCTCCCAACAGATATTCTACTGACTATAAGTAACTTTGCAAGAACGTGTCAACTTAATCTAACCCTAACCCTACCAGTCAACTAATACACTACTAACACTCTAATGAGAGTTAGTAGAAATGTAGGTGCAACATTACTTATAGTCAATAGAATGTGTTAAAGTCATAGAGATAGAGTGTGATCACGTCTGATAGTTTTTTAATTTTCTCTTATCCATAGAGTTTTGTAAAGTCATGAAACTAACCGTGTTTCCTCAGAATGACTTTTTCTATGTATGTAAAAAGTTTTGAAGTGTTTGGAAGCTGCACTTTAATGATATAAGAAAATTACAGCTATCTTTTTTACTGTTACTTTAATAACGCGCCATTGCAACACCGTTCAAAATATCCAAAATCCGTTCGCAATTTATTATCTTCAGTATCTTGGCATCATGTTGACAAAGTTTGGTGTGAACTACTTATTTCTGCTTGGAGGAGTATGAATTTATTTACAGCCTGATATTCCAAAAAATCCACATTAAAATAAAAATAGCCGACATCCTGTTGGTTGTAGCTAATGACTGTAAATTAGAAAGTTGTCCGGCTTGATGAGAACAATATATGTACCAAGTTTGGTGTCTGTAGCTAAAATTAACCCCCCCACTTTTGACAAAAGGTGGCGCTATAGAGTGCCTCCTCCACGCCCATTTATGAGCTTTTGCCAGTGTCTATCTATCATCAATACTGATGTGTGTGTTGAGTTTCATGACATTCTAAACATGTTAAGTGCTTCAAAAGCACAGAAAACAAATGTTAAAGTTTGACACGTTTCCATGTCAACAGTATGTAATATATCAAGGACCCCTTTACAGATTCTCATCGCCTGTGTTTTGTCATTATTCTGATGAAGTTTGAAGCAAATCGAGTAAAATTAAGATGCTGAATTCCAAGCATTTTGAAAATGACACACTTCCTGCTGCCAGTTGGTGGCGCTATAACTTTGACTCCTAATAGTCACATCTATGCAATCGGCATCAAAGAACGAACAAATCACTGAAGTTTCATTAAAATCACACAATGTGTGCAACAGTTATTAGACACATCCTGTTTCTCATTTCTCGCCATAATTTCGTCGACTCGCCACAGGCAAACCGTTCGAGATATCAAAAATCCCTTCGCAGTTTAGCATCCCCAATGTCTTGAGATCATGTTCACCGAGTTTGGTGCTTATCTGTTGGAAATCCTGGGAGGAGTATTTCCAATTCCAGAGCATGCGCTTTTTACACAGCCCTGAATTGCCGACTTCCTGTTGGGTGAAGCCTATGACATGCAGCGCAAAAATTGTTCGGCTCAATGAGATCTATATGTGTACCATATGTGTTTCATATGAATACGTGCAAGTATGTTTGAGCTATACATCAAGTTTTCTAACTGTGTTCCAGGAGGCGCTGTGGAGCCCCTGTGCCACACCCGGGTCCCAGCCTCTGTGGCGTCCTAATGACCGCAGATTCCAACGTGTGTGCCAATTTTCAAGAGTTTTTGAGTATGTTAAGGCCCCCAAAAAGCCCCAGATTGTCTAAAAAAATAAATAAAAAATAATCCTAAGGAAATCAATAGAGCCCTGCGCCTTACCGGCTTGGGCCCTAATTAGTGTGCAGATATTATTGAACATTACACACTGTATTCAATTAAAGATAAATTTTCAATATTTTGTTTTTGCTTTCCTTAGTGTTTTCACTTAATAATGTTCTTAGCCACAAATAGTTTATTTCACAGGTGAAAGTGATCAATAACAGGGCGATTACTGTGATAAAGGGAATAGCATTCGGCTAGAGATGTGATCTCAATTTCACATGATGTGAAATACAACTGTTTTATATGCTTTCAAACATATTTACAAAATGTATATATTATAAAACATTTCTAATGAAGAAAAAATGACCTTGAGTGTGCCTTTAAAATGATGGTTCATCATCTAAATGTTGAGTGACAGGAAATTATTTTATCTATGATGGGAAGGTTTGAATTTACTCTCCTAATGTCAGAGCAACCTATGCTTACCTCAGCAAGAAAAGCTTTGCAGACCTGTCTCATTCCGTGCACTGGATTGAACCTTCTGGCTGAAGGAAGACTACATTTTGCACTAGGAGGAATATTAAATTACAATATTTAAAATATTTGCGATAAATTACAATAATGTAATTTAGTAATTATATTGTTGTGTTTTGCCAGAGACAAAAATATTGGTAATGTGTGTGCAGTTTTGTTATTATTATTATTATTATTATTATTATTATTATTGTTATTGTTATTGTTATTTTATTATTTTTTTTCAGATTTGTAATTGTACTGGATATAATATTATAATATAGTAATATAATAGAATATAATATAATATATAAAATAATATAAAAAGTAATATAAGATAATAAAATTATATGATGGTAAACAATATAAAGTAAAATAATACATAAAATAAATAAAATAATATATAAATAAAATAAATATTAATAAAAAGTAAAACATTTAATAATATAATATGCAGCATATTGTAAAATATAATATTATGTATAATTATGTATAATTATATTATATATAATATAATCTTTTAATATATATAAAATAAAACATACAATATATGATGGTAAACAACATAAAATAAAATAAAACAAAATAAATTAATATAAATAAAAAATAAATATTAATAAAAAAGTGAAATATACAATAATATAAAATAAAATATAGTGTAAAAGAATATAATATAATATAATGTGTAAAATGATATCAAATAAAATAATAAATAATAAATAAATGTAAATAAAATATGATTACAAAATAAATATTAAAAATATAATATAATATAAAGTAAAACAATACATAAAATATTATAAATAATATATATATATATAAATATATATGTAAAAATATAAAAATATAAAGTATAATATAAATAAGGTCCAAAAAAGATGTGAAAATCTAATCCATCAAATAATATTAAAATGTTATCTGAAGCAAAATCCATTGATCCATTTGGAAAATGTTCTCCATCAGAGATACATATGAGGAAATGATATTTAGAACTGTATTTTTTCCTTTCAGATTATTGACAGGTAGAAGGTCTTCTGAGACAGCGACCACTTTGTCACCTACTTCAAATGTTAACGTGAACAAAGCCGTACAGGAAGCTCATTAATTATGTAACTGTACTTTGTATCATTGATTTGAGCGGCATAACAACCTTTCCAGCCTTTCCTTTGTTTTGGCTCTATTCATGAGGAGCTGCGTTCACTATTCAGGAGGTTTTGGATCAAACGGCTGGAGATTGGTTAGTGTGGTTCCTCTTTGCATGTTCAAATACAGTGATAATTTTTTAAGTGCACTTTTTTCTGAGCAGACTATTTAGGAGGCTTTGGCAGTTTTCCGAAAAGTGTGATTGACTGTGATATGTTTGCTCAGAGGGAGAGAATATCTGTGAAAGAGTATGACTGCAAACACCTCCAGTTAGATGTTATTTATTCAAAATGCAGATTCATTTCTGATGGTAATATTTCATAATCGAAACCTCTCATTACTGTGAGAGGAAACCCATGATACGAGTTGACTTTGTGCTATCCGCTTTAGGCAGATACTCTGAGCATCTCCTGACTGTTACTCCTAGATTGATCATGATTGAGTGGGCTTTCTGTTTGCTTGAAAGATCCTTAATAAAGCATTCTATGTCTAATAACTTTGTGAGTAAGGTTTAGTGTCTTCTCATTGTCATAAATCCAGCTAGATGCCAATTAAATGTGAGTCATATTTCTTAGACAGTATTGCCTGACAGCTGTAAATGATTCATCCCCAAACATTCTATGATATGCTGATGGCAGCACTTTATATTCATCAAAGCTTTTGCTTTTTGCTTTCTCATTCAATGCAGATACATGTACTCCATTAATGTCCACGAGACAATCTATACCTGAGAGATTGTCCAGTAATGCTTTTATTTAATTTAAATTTTTTATCTTATATGATATAGATAATTTAACTAATATGCAGAACTGATCTGTATTATATTTTATTTTTATTATATAATGCTAATATTAATGATAATAAATTGTAATTTATTTTTATATCATAAAATCATATATTTTATTATTTGTAATTTGTATTATTAGTAGTAATTATAATACACTATATTACAGTTTTACACTATATATGATTTTTCGTTATTATTAGTAGAATTTTATCATTATTATTTATGGTATTTGCATTTCTATTTTTGTCTAGGCTATATCTAATTGTTAAGCTACACATTTTTTTTTTACTTGAGAAGGAACGGATGTTATATACGTAAGATGTAATTATTCATCAGCAAATTAAATTAGTTTTCCTCAGTGGCCACTAAATACATATGATTATTATGATCTATGTTAATATATATATATATATATATATATATATATATATATATATATATATATATATATATATATATATATATATATATATATATATATATATATATATATATAAACACTCCTAAGAGCATATTGTATTGCAAACCGTTGAATATTAGTCCACTCTTGAAGTCCATCAACAAATGTGAATATATTAGAAAACATCTTAAGCCCATTTATATTTGTATTCAGCGGTTGGTGCTTAAATTGCAGTGATTAGTCAGACAATTTGCGTGCAGTGACATCTTTCAAAATGAATTGTGGGAATTAGCTTCCTCTCATTACCACAGTAAAGGCAAAATGTAGAGCCCTGTCACAGAGATACAACACTTGCTTGTATTCGGGGATGACTTCTCTAAATCATTTAATTGTCTAATGAGGACTGGGTCACACTTTACATTATAGTGTTGAAATGTAATTATATAAGCAAGCACTGAGTAAAATGAATTACATTTACTTTGAGGTGAAGTGTGTCATTTTTTTCAATGTTAAAATACTCATTCTCATTTTTCAGCTTAATAGGCAGAGACTTTAAGTATGGATAATGTTTAGTTATTATTTTAGCAAATTTGCATTTGCTCTGGCTCTGATTTGATAGGTAACGCCCACTTTTCACCATCCAATCAATTCCTTATAAATCAAGCCCTGCCCTACATTTTGTTACTGGATATAATGTTTCACTCTTAAATAAATAAAAGAAAGTAGAATTAAAATATGTAAAATATAATATAAAATGTATATTATAAAGTATAATATACATACACGGAATGTGGAAACCATGATACACTACCATTCAATAGGTTGGGATAAATAATACTTAAAAAAAAGAAACCAAAATTAATACTATTATTGAACAAGGACAAATTAAATTGATCAAAAGTCACAGTAAGAATGCTTTCAACATTGATAATAATAAGAACTAGCATTAATAATGGAGCAACAAAAATCATTGATAATAACTGAGCAGCAAATAAGCAGAATCGATTTTTAAAGGATCATGTGACACTGAAGACTGGAGTAATATGCTGAAAATTTAGCTTTGCCATCACAAGAATAAATAACATTCTAAATATTAAAATAGAAAACAGTTATTTTAATTATAATAATATTTCACAATATTACTATTTTTACTGTATATTTAATCAAATAAATGCAACATTGGTCTACATAAGACACTTGTTTTAAAAATATGTAAAAAAAAAAAACTTAATTATTATATATATAATACAATATCATTGATGTATTTCATCATGTTTTTCATTTTATTTCATTATGTGTAAATCTGACACAAAACAAACTGTTTCAGAGAGTTCAAGTCACATTAGCTCATAAATGTGTCATCCTTGTTTACTCACAGTCATATTTGACATGTATGATTCAGTCGGTGGCATGCTGAACACCAACTCTGAGATGTTTTCCTGTCTGTAGCTAGAATGAGGGAGACAGGTTTGCGGGGGCTGTCGTGCTCTATCCACGGGGTCCTTTGTGAAGCTGAGGACCTGTGGGCTGTTTGAAAAGTGAAGGAGGGTGGTAAGACTTTCTGACGGGAGCTACGGAAGCACACAGAGGCGGCACTGCCGACACTGTCATGACTCTGGACCAGAGCTGCTCTGAGGATGGATAATGAAGGGTCTGTAGGTGCCTTTTCTCCACCTCCTCGTGTTATGACATCCTTCCCCTCCGGCCATTGACAGCTTCTGCGGGAGAAATATAAAAGAGCACCATAGCAACATAGTGCATCTCCATATCAACAACAGGGATTAAAAATATGAAAAAATGATAGATTTCAATATTCAAAGAATGTAATTTAGAGGAGAAATCGTGTTATGCTACATTTGCTGGTGTGGTGATGTTGCACACGGGGAGTTACAGTTTGTAGACTGTCCTGGAATAGTGCTTTTGGGTTGGATAATGTCATGGAAGCTGAGCATATGGAGTTCACCATATGTTTGGCATTAATGTGTTGAACTCACATCAAGAGCAGGTCATTATGAATATACAGCTGGTCTGTTTTGTTGGTTAGTACACTGTTAGAGACAGAATGTTTCAGTTTGATTTTAATTCTGTTAAAGGTGAAGCGTGTAATTTTTTTGAAAAATAACTTTCTCCTCTTCAAGGCTAAGACAACTTGATTCGCCAGAGCACTGTCTGTCTGCAGGGTTAATGAAGTTTTGAATTTTGAAGTTATGTACATATACTGTACGTTTGTTAGTTTTTTTATTCATTTATTTATTCTAAGTATTTCATTGTTCTATGAACGTAATTTAATTTTCACTGTATGACTGTTATTTTTAGTTTACTTTTTTGCTTCTAGTTGGGACTATCTGTCTAGGGCTATTGAAGTTTTGAATTTTTAGGTTTATTTATTTTGTCCTTTTACCTTTGTTTAGTTTGCATTGTATGACTGTTAGTTTATTATTATTATTATTATTATTATTATTATTATTATTATTATTATTACCTTTAATTGGGACTGTTTGTCAGCAGGATTGTTGATGTTTTGAATTTTGGAGTTTTGTATTTATTTATTTATTTATTCACATTATCCTTTTACTTTTTATTTTTTACTTTATGACTGTTACTTTTATTATTATTATTATTTACATTTAATTAGGACTACCTGTCAGCAAGATTATTGAAGTTTCGAAAAGGTGTGTATTTATGTAGTTTCAGTATTGTCGAAAACTATAATACAATCTCTCTCTCTCTAACTAAAAACTATATTATAGGCTTATTTTAGTTTTGGATTCATGGAAAATTATTTTAGTTCAGGTTTTTCCAGTTAAGCTATTGCATGTACTTTTTTTCTGTTTAGTTTTCGTTATCATTATCTTAACACCATCGGCCAGTTGTAGCAGCCTAATTAAACTTGTTTGGGAACCAGACATTTATTATTATTATTTTCCGTTTGGTAGCAAGTAGTACCAAAGACTGTAGTACCCAAGCGGCAACCTCCAGCTCTCTCTTGTGAAACCAACACGGAAGTGACTAAAACTGCAATTCATCGACTGGCTGCAAAAGGGAGTCAGTCCCATAGACTCCCAATGTTAAAATGCCCAACTTTACAGCAGAAAAAAATATGTTTACAGCCTGGTACAAAAAGTGGTTTTGGTCTATATAGCTAATTTTGTCCTTCATGACAACTGTGAGGGGGTGAATTTTTTTTAGAACTCATCCATTTAAATTATATTAAGCCTTAAAGTTCTGCATAATTAAGGGCGTGGCCACTTGAGTGACAGGTGGATTGTCGCTTCTGTCGCCACCGTCGAGCTAGATGGGTGTGGTTTCAGCAACCAGCTCCCGCCTCTTTGCCCATTTTCGATTATCTGGGAGTGACACGCTTGCCAAGATGGCAATGGCCAACTCCGCCTACTTTGAGTTTCAAAAACGTTCTTCAGAAACCTACTGGTGATGTCACGGACACTACATCCATGTTTTTATACAGTCTATGGTAGTACTGCAGAAATTGTGTGGTGCACTTCATCTACAAAACGTGACAACTTCAAACATCAGAGCATTTTCATGCATGCATGAGGAAGTGCGCAAAAAAACAAATGTAAATGTAAAAAAATGTAAAATGTAAATGCATGTGAAAGCTGTGTCCGAACGGGAAAAATCCGAGATACATCTTGCATAATTAAGTTTCTGTTGCTCCTGGGATATAGTTTCCGGCAGTGTTGCCAACTTAGCAATTTTGTTGCTAAATTTAGCAACTTTTCAGACTACCCTAGCAACTTTTTCTTCAAAAAGCACCTAGCAACAAATTTAGCAATTTTAAAAATTTATTTGGCAACTTTTAGCAACTTTTGATAAGTGACTCGGACAATAAAAAGGCACACATTTTCCATCCAAATTACACAAAAAGAGGAAACCAAAGATGCCTAGCAGTACACACATCACGTGAACTAGTTAGCTGCTGTTTGCAATTGTTCAATTTAATAATAATAATTGAATAATTGAATCATTGTTTATTTATGATACACTTTGTTAGTAGCTTGTAACTGCGATTGTTGATCAGTTAGTACACTGTAAGAAAAATGGAAAAGATACTAGTAATTTTCCAGGACATTATCCATTATCACCCTGTATTGTAACCTGTGAAAACACAATGTGTAATTTAAAATGCAGGTAAAACAACCAATACCGAAAATTCTTTCATATTAACATAGTAGATTGTGCCCTATTTTTTTTTTTTTTTTTTTTTTTTACAGATGTTTCTTAGAGTGTAGCATACTAACTAACTACTAATACACTGCTTAAAGCCAAAGACTATAGAAATCCTTGAAAGGGACTTTCAATTGTTGCATAATTAACAACTTTTAGCAACAAATCGACCTTCCTTTAACAACTTTCTCTGAAAATTAGTTGGGAACACTGGTTTCCGGTTTATTTTACCGCCATGTTCACTGTCCCTGCACAGGTGAATGTAACTTATCAGGATATTGCAAGACCTTATGCCAAAGCCACAGTCTCTGCTTATGTGTCAGAGGAACAATTGTACAGCCATTTTTAGAATTTTGTCTTTGAACTTCTGTTTTTGCGGTAGCTCTATCACTGTTAAAGAGTAATTATCTGGTTAAGTGGATTTGCTTACTGTAAGGTTAATCGTGCATTGTATTGTTCGAAGCAGATGTCATAACACATGTCAGTACACCGGGAAAACGAGGGCTGTGGAAATACAAACGGAAGACAGAAGACAACGAACACAGCACTGAAAATGGGCGGAGCTACATAAGGTCTATAGAAGCTCCATAATACAAGTGTTCAAATCTGTGCTGCTGTTTTCTTTTCCATAACTTCTCTTCTAGTAAGGTGTTTTTTGGATTGTGTGTGTGTGTGTGTGTATGTGAGATGTTAGGCATAACAACAGCAATTATTTCCTGGCAGCAATCAGTGTGGTGCTGGAGTTGATTAAATTATGTCTGTCTTAATGTGGGTTGTTTGACAAAAATCTTCCAAAGAAGAAGAAAGAGTTGCTGTCAGTAATGTGAATGCACTTTTTATCCTTTGCCCCTGGAGATGTTTTCTAATTGAAACAGCTTTGTACAGCAAAACAAACCATTTGTGTTCAATGCTTGCTATCATTCAGTATGTGTCATGGTGTCTGTCTAACTATTTTAAACACATTCAACAATTTAATGCTCCTTGTATATCAATAGCTAACACGCTGACAGAATAACACATTTAGGGGCACATTTTATGGATATCGGCTATGGCTCCATCCATTCAGTCAGCATCAGTCATCACAATTAGACATGGCGTGGCTTCAGTGTAATGAATTTGTCAATATTTGTTTCATATGCATCCATTTACCAGTCATAGCTAATATTTACTGGATTGCAGGTCATTTGTTTGCCCTCTGGGTTTTGAAAGACTGCCTTCAACTTTGCTTAACAGGACTCCACCATATGTTCCAGAATTATGCAAAGCTCAGATGCATCTTATTAGCTCTGTGGTTTGGCTCAAAGTGATTTTTCATCATGGCCAAACACTGTAGTTCAGAGGTTCCCATGAGTCTAATTTATGAATTACTCCTTCCCCACGGAAGCGGCTAGAATGCCTAGAGAGCAGAGTGAAAAATTGCATTGTTTCTTCATTTAATGTTTTCCAGCTGGAATGGCAAACATCAGTAAAGTGAGACACTCAGACATCAGTGAGATTAATGTGTTTACATCTAATTTTCTGACAGGAGTAGCGTTCATATATAAGATTGTTGGTAAGTTTGTGCTTTTGACTGATTGACATAAGGATCAGTTCATACTGATTGACATAAGGATCAGTTCATACTGATTGACATAAAGATCAGTTCATACTGATTGACATAAGGATACATTCAAAAGCAATTCTGATCAGGTATTTGAAATTATTTTTTTAAAGCTCATTCTGGCATTCCACAATCTCATGGCAATATGTAACTATTTTAGATTTGGCGAATTAGCTAATATCTTTTAGTTTTTGTATGAATCACATTATAGGACTTAAGTCAGCACCTTGTAAAAGTTTTCTTATGGAATCATGATCATAAGAAATGGCAGCCTGTAAAATAAATCTTCTTGTAACATTATGTGACATTAATCAATTTTTTCACATGCAATTTTTTCAAATCACATTTTATTTTATGTACTTTTGGCAGAATTCGAGTATGAATAAGAGTAATGGATTGGACCATGGTGAAAAAATTCTTTGGTCTTTGGATTGGTAATTTTCATTCTTTGAACCATTTCTAACCCCTGATTCCAACCATTTTTTAAAACAACATATGAATTGTAAGAATTTAATTAGTGAAATGTCTGCTATAAACATAGTGACAATTTTTGAAGGGCTGTTAAAAGTATGAAAAGTATTGCCATCAGGACTCCCATAATCAATTTCAGTATTAAAAGGCCAGCTGACCTACTGCCATTGAAATTAATTGAAATAGATTTCTCAAGTTATTATAATGTATCATTTTTCATATTAATTTTGAGTGTATATTAAAGCAACTGTATGTAGTTTTGTGTATTTTTGCGACTTTGGAGCCCCCTACAGTTAAGTCAGTGGAATTCACTGCATTTGTCGTGCATTTGTTGCTGCCGTAAAGCAACCTGCCCTTTTCGCGGAATTTCGTACCCACCCCAGATAGCACACATACGTCTGCAAGATGTCTGTTAAAAATCTCTTGATCTGGAAAGCATTTGATGTCTACAAACATCTGACAGACATCTTTCAGATGTCAATTTTACATACAGTCTAAATCATAAACATCTTAAAGACATCTAATAGACGTCTATTTGACATCTAAAAGGAAACATCCTATAGACGTATTGCAGATGAGCAAACACCCTAAAAAATACGTCTTACAGATGTAAATGCAGACGTCAAATAGACGTCTCTGAGATGTACGTGTGCTATCAGGGGCTCATCAAACTTACAAAAGAAACTTGCAAGGGGAAAAACAGTGGCCATTTGACACTCATTTTTCAAGGTAAAAACTTAAGTAAAGTTGATAAATGTGAAATAAGTATTGATTTCATCAGTTTTGTTTGTATCTCATTTGCTGATATTAACAATCACTCCAACAACTCTGCCCTAGATATCGATGTCAGCAACTCCCATTGATAAACCAGTATCTGTTACCAGAACATATGAGCCCTCTTGTAATCCCAAAGAATCACAGGTTTTTTTGGTTTCTACTTTCTACCAGAAAAATCTTCACACATGACAAAACTCTCAGAACGCTCACATTAGCTCCCCGCACTCATGTTAATTATTTCCCGCTGGAGTTCCCCTCACTTTGGTATCGATCTCCTCTGCTAGTTCTGAGGTGTTTGGTACGTTAAGATTTTTCTAACGTGATGTACATTATCGAACCTCTAGGCATGTCTCTTTCCCTCCTATAGCACGGGAGCATCTCTGATGAGATTGTCGCCCACGCAGAAAGCCTTGCTTTCTGCATTGCAGGAGTGGCACAATATATGTGACTGACAGCTTTGTAGAGGCGCTGCTCTGTGAACTGAGCGCTTGAGTGGAATACAATGAGAAATCTGTCTGCTTGGGACTCTGCCCGGCTGAAAATGTGTCACTTTGACACCAGTCCCAGGTTTTTTGAAGGCCAGTTTCTGTCACTTTTTCTCCATGGCTCTATTTGTCACCTCTCTTTTCAAAACGGCTCTCAGAATCATAAAACTCTTGATCTGGAATATGGGGTTTTACAGACCATTGTCTGTAATATAGAGAATGACTCATGCAATCAGATTAGTTCACCCAAAAATGTTCCAAACCCGTAAGACCTTCGTTTAACTTTGGAACATAAATTAAGATATTTTTGATGAAATCCGAGAGCTTTCTAACCCTGCATAGACAGCAGGTTTAAGGCCCAGAAAGGTGAGGACATTGTTAAAATAGTCCCTGTGACATCAGTGGTTCAATCGTAATTTTATGAAATTACGAGAATACTTATTGTGTGCAAAGAAAACAAAAATAACAACTTTAACAATGTCTTCTCTACCGTGTCAGTCTTTGACGCGGAGTCATGAGAATACCATGACACAAGATTTTGAAAGAAAGGATGACTTGCAATTTTTTGCCCAGCCTTACTTATAAGAACCAGAATATACATATGATGAACTAAGAGAGATGGACTTTCTATGTTTCCATTTTTGGGTGAACTATCCCTTTAAGTGTTGGACAGATTCATTTTTTTGTTGTTGTTTTTTTTTTGTTTTGTTTTGTTTTTAACAAACATATTGCATAAAGAGACAGTTGGTTTTGCACTGATGATATGATTTAATTATTTGAATTATTTGATCTTCTATAAAGTTCCAAATAAGACACAGCAATTTTTTTTTTTTTTGTATAAGTTTAATTTGTAAACCGGTATCTGATTTTTGTTTTCCGCATGTGTATATTTTAGTTTTTTATTGTAATAGCAATATATTCATATTGGTTTGTATAATTTCTATAGTTTAAATAATAATAAAAAATTAAATATTATTCAGAATTATTTTTTTTTTTATTGTATAATCATATTTTTTTTTGTATATTGTATAGTTCACATCAATATTGTATTGTAACATTTTTTGTATACACAGATTTTCCTTCTTTTTTCCTTTTTCCCCACATGCCTGACACAGGATTTCATTCACTTGTTTATCCAAAAAAGAAAAAATTAAATAAAAATTAGCAGTAGTTTCTGTTGAATTTTCAGCAATTTATAATATATGTATTGTGATTATTATTGTGATTAACTGTTATCATAAAAATTGGTCATATCTATCACTATTCTGGAGGTTAAGACAGCACTGCATCCCTCAGATGGGGAAATCTCTCCCAATATAACATTCATTAACATAGAAGTCTGATGATACTCTCTCATCTGTAATGCAGGGTTCTCTCCTGTTTCCCAAAACAGTCATTCTAATTGAGAGTGTAGTATCATTTCAGAACTGTGGGAACCGAGCTGATGAAGCTTTAACACAGAAAGTACTGGGCTCTCAGCCTGTAATGAGAGAGACGCCTTTTGAAATGAAAACAGTGTCAGTCTTGTACTCAACAGTGTGAACAAATTACATTAATTGTGTTGTTGTGGCTGCCACCATAATTATATAGGGGAGTGTGAATGGGTCACAAGCTTATACTGCAAAATCAGCATCAGCTTAATCAGCATTTTGTCTTGTTTTCCTGTTTATGTTTCATACCCAACTGTGCAAATTGTGTTAGACCTCACTAAATGATGTCACATTTATGCTTATTACAAGTAAAACAATTTTCCAGTTAAGAAAAATAGGCTTAATTCAAGATACATTTTTGCAAGTCTTTTTATGCGGTTTTGCAGTCAATTTTCATCAAATGCATCTTTGCTACATTTCTTTAAAATAAAAAAAGTTAAATGACCTCAAACTTTTGAACAGTGGATTTTTATTGGAAAACAAGAAAATCATTTTTTTTTTTTTTTTCTGTGTAGAAGCCAGTATATTTTACCCTGATCTGAGACCATTATTGGTTCACATAATGAGGAAGTTCAGCCTTGAGCTGATTGTGGATCTTCTTGATGTAAGGGAATGACTTTCTGAAGCACAAGTATTATAGATTTGTGGAATCTGAAAAGAGGCCAATTTTGTTCTTTTTTTTTCCTGCTGCACGAGTGCAGATAGATTTATCAGACACTATCAGCAGCTGTTTTAATTGTATGGAGCAGCCAGTAAGATCTATTAATAATGAGCCTCTGGCAAGAATCCATGCTGGCAACCTCTGAAGCTTTTGAAGTTATCTTTTTGTTTCACAACAATGAACAACATCCAAGAACTCAGAGGCTCTAATTAGACTTTCTGAAACTGTGAATTTAGGCCACAGAAACAGACCTGCTAATTTCCTTGTGTATATGTTTGAAAATATTAATGATTGTCAGCACTTTAATATTGAAGTTTGTGAAAGCTATATTTGTGCCTCTAATAATTGTTACCAAACATACTACAATACTAGTGTGCTACTTACACTGCCCAGTATACACTAAATACTGGCTACTAAAAAATCAGTGAAATGGTATGCATTGCATGGTATGCAAATGCAAATCTTAAGAATATCATGCTAGGATACTAATCTTAATATTTCTACCATGTAAAAGATATGACTGAAATAGTAACAATTGAATGCTAGTCTGCTATTCTGAATTCAGCAATAGAATATTCAGATGACTTACTGTATTTACCAAAATTGTCAATATATAGAGCACACTGCATGGAATGCTGTATCCCACAATGCAATGTGCTCAACTTGACCTTCCCTTTTCAGTGCGATGAATGAACCAGAAGTATTAAACATGCAAAGTGATGAGGTCTTGTGACAACTGTAGCATACTACATTTTTAAATGTGCATAGTAGAATAATGTCTGTTGTTTCGCTTAATATATTTTACTAATTTTATAAAATTAGTAGGCATTATACAACATAGCTGTAAAGTGGTATTTAATTCTGAACATAGCCATTGTATATTGCACCCTATAAAGCCTATTTTATCATATTTACTACACAAATGTCTAAGGCCTCTAAATTATCAACATGATCAAAACCTCAATCTACTAAAAGCATTTCATAGTCTGATTGATAGATTAGACCTTTTTAGCAACTAATAATAGAATTAGTATAATTCTGAGAAATTATTCAGATCCTGTTTTTTTGCTGTGAAATATTTACTGATTTTCATAATGTAAATGCAAGATTGCTAATAATGAACACTCACTGGTCTAAATAAACTTTTGTTTACTTGATTATCCACATATTTTTTTTTCTTTCAAAAATCAAAATGTGAGTATCAATTATGATACAACAGGCTTTTAAGGAACATTTCTTTGTACATCTCACAATCATCATTGTATTGCATTCATTATATGTCTTGCCTCCCACTATAAAAACAGATTTCAATCATGACAAGTATTTAAATATCATCTTACTAAGACATATTATTGATAGAGATACAGAGTGACTGGTATTTGTATGCATTTTATGTAAGTACTCTGTTATACTCTTACAAAGTTCTTATTGATTTACATTACAAACAGAATTTAATTTAAACTTTTTGTACATGTAAATAACAACTGCATCAAACTGCACTGTAAAGCCAGACATATAACTATTATTTCATATGTCTGGCTTAACAGGGTAAAAATAGTTGTGTGCTACATTATTAGTTATCATCTTGCAGCTTTAATTCGGTTTTATCAAAAAAAATAAAATTGTCAGGACTTGATATTAAAGAAAAAATAAACTTTCACATCAGCTTTTAGACGTACTGCAATAGTGTATACAGAGCTACCAGCCAGTCAGAAGGTGTTTATGTGAGATATGGCAGGCAGTCGGCTCTTGTGGTGCTCTTTTTGTTCTGAGACAGCTGAGGTTAAGGAGTCTGCCAAGGATGCTGGCTGGTAAAGTTATGAGTTTTATCCCCCCTCTCTACTAACACAGATCTCTCATTCACCTTTACCCCTGAGGGAAGGTGAGAAGCGGTGGCTTCGCTTCTCCCTTTGAAACCACAAACATAAGAAACAGAGATAATGAAGACTAAGTTTTATGGACAGTCAATGAGTAAACACTTACTCCATGGTCCCCCCTCTCTGCCACCAGTAGTGATTTTTCACTAGCCTTGAAGTGGCTGTTTATTGTTCCTGATTATGACTGATGGTCTCGTAACCATCCAAACCTGCCCGTCTGATACACCGCTTTAGCTTTTTTCTTCAGCCTTGGCTGTCACAGAGGCATTCTGGGAGCTGAAAACACATCTAATATACTGTTTCGTAAGAGAACTCTCACTCGTCTCATCCGTTCGGCTTTGTTGCAGTGGATTCAGCTTCGAAAAACAGTCGAGAACGCATCTCTGCATGCTTCCAAGCCCTGAAACGCCAATTTCGCCCCCCGCATAGTCAAAAATGACACCCCCACACACACTTTCATGTACATAAAGCTGTTATAGGTGAAATGAGGCACCATTCGGTGGAAATTAAGACACGACAGAAATATGAGACTCAATTAGCTTCTCATTTATCACTCGAAGAATTCTTTTCTTGCTGGTTTTATGAAGGAAAGCTCTAAATGACAGATTTCTGTCAGAGTGAGGTCCTTTCGTTCTCCCCCGGAGGGTTGCTGCAATGATACACAAGTCTCACATGAAATCCCTGCTCTGAGATAGTGTAAATGAGGCAGAACTAATACATTCTCCCTCAGCGGTGCAGGGACTATGTGTATGAGGGGAGAAAAGTTAACGCAGTTACTTTTGTTTTTTGAGCAGGACCTCGGCAGCACGGGAGGACCTCCTCGGAATTGGAAGGGAATTGGGATCGCCATGGTGGTCATCCTGGGGGTCATGTCTCTGGTCACCCTCTCAATTTTTCTGCTCACACCTGGTAAGACGGAGATCGAAGGTGTAAATTAATATAAATTGAATCAAATGTGAACCAAGGATAAAGAAGGAGAAATGTGAGATCAGCTACAATAAGTGAAAAAAGAGAAATGGAAAAACAACAGAAGATTATAGAGGATTTGTGTGAGTGCCAGAGAGCTCATATATAAGACATCCATTCACAAACAGAAATACAAAAAGACAAGCAGAAACTAAGCAAAAAACACTCAAAATTGATTTTTTTTTTCTTGCTGCTTGCTCAGTTTAGCTTTAAAATGAGTTCGTGCAACCAATATTTTTTGTCTTTCTATAACAGAACTTTGCTTAATCCATTTGAATTAATCTGACATTTGCTTAATCCGACTACCTACACGGTTTTTGTTTGTTTTTGCTCACAGAGGCTTTTTATTTCCCAGTATGCTTTGGGGGAGACTGGATAGGGAGAGTATATGTTGAAATTAAGTAACTATTTTATTCATTTTTGAGCAAGATGAGAAAAGGGAGACTTGTTTGAGCTGTTATGTTGGGATATAGAAGAGTTTTTGTTATATTTTGAGTTGAGTAAAAATGGTCAAAACCAAGTTTTACCCCTGTTGGCACTTAGCAAGTATCCAACATAACGGAAGCTCTTCTAGATCCCAATGTAACAGAACATTAAACAATAATATGTTTCTTTCTTTTTTCATATTCACTAAATAAAAACACTTGGCTGCTAACTTTATTTGTAACTAAATGCAATACTGTATATGGTTAATTTTTAAATATAATAAAAATTTTATTAAGGTAGAAAATACTGAGTGCATCTAAAAATTCTTGTTTATTTTTAATACTATTTTTGGTAACACTTTACTTAAAGCCATCATAATGCATTATAAAAGTAGTTTTATTGCATTAATTAAGCCTTATAATGCACCTTATAATGCATTGTACAATCTCATGAATAATTGTAACCACATGCATTGTAACACTTATCAATTCACTGTTACACTATGCATTTTAAATTCTGCTATAATTATTTACAACAAGATACAACGCACATTATGAAAAATTATAATGCATTATACATAAAGGCTTTAAGTAAAGTGTTACCCTTTTTTATTTTTTATTTTTTTTACAGCCTACTACATTTCATCATTAGCATCAAGATTTTGATTTTGTTAAGCAATCCGGTTACTTCTTGTTACAGACACTGTTTTTCCTCAAGAGTTTTGGTTGTCCTTAACTGACTGCTTGATCTTGTATTTCAGATGAGTCTCACCTCCTACTGCTGTCTCGTCTCACTCTGGAGAATCTGGAGAGCGAGGATTTCAGAGTTCATGACTCATGTGTGACGTGGCTAAATGGTGAAAACTCCTATTGTTCAAACAGTGTTTAAGGGAATGGTTTAAGTTAATTGATTTGATGCTCATGGACATTTAGGGCTCCTGCAGCGCAACAAATCATCGTCTTGAAATGCGGCAGGAGACAAATGTGTTTTTCTGCTAATGGTTAAAATGTTTGATTTATGGCATTCATTCAGGCAGCATTTCAATTCACATTCAGTTTTTATTATATACAGCATGCAAGATTTGGGTTACTGCATCCCAAATTGTAATATATTGATAATATTATTCTTAGGGTGCCTGAATGGTATATTACTTCAAATTTAAAGTGTGCATCTCTCCATGTTTTTGGGTAATATTGGGTAACACCTTTCTTTAAGGAAGAGTTTGTGTTGATTCTCTTTTGACATTTTTGTAGTAAAATAGTAAGGAATGTGATGCCAAAGTTGCCTTAGCAGTATGTCAATATAAGAATCTAAAGATAAAGTGCATAATATTTTGATTTTAGAATATTTCATTTTCATATGTAGTTTGACTTATTATAAGTAAGTAATTTGCAGAGTGATTTCCTGGAAAATGATGCCATTCAAAAGTTTGGGGTCAGTAATTTTATTTTTTTATTTTGTGACACACGTCTCTTACACTCACCAAGTCTGCATTTATTTGATCAAAAATACAGTAAAACAGTAATATTGTGAATCATTATTAGAATTTAAAATAACTTAACTATTTTAATATATTTTAAAATGTAATTTATTTCTGTGATGGCAAAGCTGAATTTTCAGCATCATTACTTCAGGCTTCAGTGTCACATGATCCTTCAGAGCTCATTCTAATTTGCTGATTTGGTGATCAAGAAACATTATAGTTTTTAATGTTAAAAATGGTTGTGCTGTTTAATATTTTTTGATAACTGTAATACATTGTTTTTCTTTGACAAATAGAAAGAAAACAGTGTTTATTTGAAATAGATTTTTTGTATCAGTGTAAATGAGTCAATTGTGATGAGTTTAATGCATCCTTGCTGGATAAAAATATTAACGATACGGTAGTGTACTTTTCCATCACCAGGGAAGAACATACATTACTCTTAGTGAATATTCAAAATATGCAAATTAGGAATGCAGTCCAGGGGCAGGTCAGTCAGGAGCTCTGCTGCTGAATGTTGATCTGTGTGTTTTACAGAGAACGAGGTGTCACTTTGCACACGGGAGGGTCACGTTTTAATCCACAGTCTCAGCACTAATCTAACCACCACGCTATTGGACAACAGCACCCTGGTGAGTGGATACTTACACATGCACGCAGTCACATAAAAGACAACAACATAGTAAATAAAGGCCATGCAAACACACACATACAGTCTTCTCCTCTTCCCAAATCACCAGTATAAAGCAGCTCTCTGGAGAATTACACCCCCCTTGAGGCATGTGAGCAGAACAAGACGTACAACTCCATTAGCTCCATTCTCATGGAACCTGACAAATGGGTCACTCTGTAGAAAGAGAGAGGGTATGGACTGGTAGCTAAACATCTTTGAAGAAAGAATCAGAACGCTTAAAAATGAGCAAAGAGAAAGAGCAAATAGCTTTTCGGCTTTAGAGGCTCGACAGTTAATGCTCTGTCTTTTATTCCCATTTTCTGCGCTTCTCCCCAGTTGATCCCATAGCATGCATCTTCAAAGAGACTGTTTCAGCAGGGCCACCCTTTGAACGGTGCGGATGGGTGACACTGAGAAACATATATGGGTCATTGCCTCAGATGCTCAATGAAATGTTGTTGAGATGGCAGATATTTCTCCTCCCCACACTGTTGACACTCTTACACTCGTCACATTCGCTCTATGCCCCAACGACATCTTCCCACAATGCACTTACTGCATTCATGGTTTGCAGCTGATGGGTTTTTAGATGGAAGAATAAAAGTTGAACTCAATGACATGTTGATTTCCACAGAAATGTTTCTAAAATAAGTAAAAATTGTATTTGTGTTAATACATTTACAGAGGAAGTCTATGGAGTTTGGCATTTCACTAAGATAAATGTTAAAACAGAAATTATAGAAGCCTCAAATGTAATAGAATAGAATAGAATAGAAGACTAGGAAGTAAGACATTGCACCAAGATAAATGTGAATACACATAAAATATATAAGCCCCAAAGAGTATAATTTAATAACTAATTGATTATTAATGATTTCCTTTTGTGAGTACATTGCATATACAATTTTTTTTAAAATTTTAATTAAAAAATTAATTAAATTTTAATTAAAGTTTTTTTTGTTTTTTTTTTACAAATTGAGGGACAAAGAAAATTATTGTCTGTGATATCTGATAGCATGCTATAGATGTGTGTGATAGAGCTTAATTTGTTTTGAACCCAATTTATTATTTTAAGGTGTTCTTTTTTTGGTTTCTGTTTTAGGATCTGAAGTACATGAGGTTCCAGGTTTCAGCTGATAAGAAATCCATCCTGATGGCTTATAATATTCAACATGTGAGTAATATGAACTGAAAAAACATTAAGAAGCAGTCTCATTTTCATGTTACCTTTCTGCCTTTCTTTATTGTTGTTTTCTTTATTGTGCTTGATTTCTTTATTATTTTCTTTATTGTTCTTTATTGTTTCTATCACTATGCAGAATCATGTCCCAGCTGGACCACAGAGCAATTTTGACAAAATCACTTAATGATGTATGAGTTGTTGCCGATTGTGTGTAAATATGACAAATCATGTCCTTTAAATGTCACATATCTTCTTATACTTAAGAACCTATATGCTCTTTTAATTATCATGTAAGAACTGCTACAAAAGAATTGTCAGAAATGCTATTTTTAATATTTTATTTTTATCTAGAGGAAGATATCACAATAATGTTATACGTTTTTGAAGAGGTTCAAAGTTGTAAATAGAAAAGATTTTGGTCTTTCTACTTCAATTTCACATTTAATTCAATGTCTTACTTGACATTTTTTTGTTTATGAAATTTACTAGCAGTAAATTGATTATAGACTACCCTAGCCCTAAAATAAAAACATTGGATTTTACATGTGTACTGTAAATTAGACATTATTTTTCCCCATCATTTTCCTTGTTGGAATCACCAGATATAGCCCCACTAGTCTGGGTACATTTGGTCCACACAAAGATAGCAAAACCTGGCAGTTGCTTGCATGTATTGATGGAACCAGCATTTTTGTACGCCATTGTTAGGAGAGTGAACTACATCTTTTATCTACTGGACTGGACAAAATCTTTTCAGACAGGCAGCAGAGACCACTTACATCGTCCATAATTTCTGCAGCATGTTCAACACTGAACGCTGCTACGATCAACAGCAAACGTGGAAGGAATAGAATATTCTAACACAGAGGAGCTGGGGTGTGTAGAAAGAAAGAAGGAGGAATACAGACAGGCAGTGGGAGAGGTGGAAACAGAGGAGAGGAGCTGTTTGGCACTGAATTGTAATGAGCATCACACTGGGGCAAGCCTTTGTGATTACAGCAGGTTTTAGTAACAGGCTGAAAATAAACAACTTGTAGGCTATTTGTCTGAGCAACCACAGCAATCTGTAGTTCTTATCCCCCTGCCAAACCTCCTCTTCAGAAAATAATCTTCTCTGCAGTAGTGTTCTTTCTTCTCAAAGGAGGACGACGAAACAGGGTGTAGACATGAGTAATAGAGAAAAAAACAGGGTAAAGAGGAAAAAACAGGCAATGAGTGAAAACACTGACAGTACAATCCATATTCTTGCTCTCCTGAAACGCACTCGCGCTCTCTCTCGATGTCTCTTGTGAATATTGCTTTTTGTTGCTGATTAAAATAGGTTCTGTATTGTGTATTTGTCTTGAAATGTGATGTGATGCAATCTGGTGAATGACATATACACATTTCATTTCACCCCAAAATCATTAAAAATAGGAAATTGCTTTTTTGCATAAGTAAAATATCAAGTAAAGTCTATTTTAAATCTATTATTGATGGTTTGCAATGTGCCATTAATTTTTTGACAATTAAGCACAATCTTATTTTCAAAATTTTTACATTTTTTATTTATTTTTATAATTTACGTTACTCAGTGTCCCTGATTAAGCAGCCCAATTAAGCAGCAGTAAAAAGAAAATGTAATATATAAAATAAAATAAAATATTTAAATATTATACACACACACACACATATATATATACACACACACACACACACACACACAATTATGAATTAATATGGTTTTGAATTGCAAAATTATTTTTTATGCATTTATTATATATTATGTATATACATACATACAAACACACACATATTAAACAAAATCTTACCTTATTTTCCAATGTAATTGTAAACAATTATTGCTATCATGACAACTCTAGGAAGACTTTAGCATGGTAATGTATATGACAGTGTTAATGTATTTGGTCTTGGCGGAATAGATCTGCTACGCTGCTGCTGCTGCAAAGCAAGTACTGCCAATGTATACGCTGATACGGTGCTGTGAGTACTTAAGACATACTGCTGTTGCACCAATAGCATTTATAATAACCCATAGCAGATCTATACAGGTGGAGCTGGGGGAGGTGGAGGGTTTAAGAGGAACTCTGAAAGTGCGCTGTGAACTGCTCTAGTAAATGCTAACCAGCCATTTAAATGTAAAGCAGCAAGCTCATTGGGTGTGCAACATGAACCAATCAGCTTGTGCCAAGTATTTTTACGCTGTGAATATCATCAATTTGCATTAACGACCTATCAGCCTGTGCCATCTAGGGTTTCATGACAGAACTTGGCATATCTACAATTTTCTAAAACTGATGTTGCATGGGTTATTTTACAATAGCAAAATAATAAATGCATAAAAAATAACAATTTTAGCAATTCATAATTAATATACATGATGATATTAATAAACATATCAGCTTATTTCGGATAGACAGAAGAAAAAAGTAGCTACCGTAGTGACATTTCATATAATGGAAGCAAGTTGTGATGTGCTGCTGGTGTAGACACTATGAGTAGGTTTACATGCAGCTTAATATGGACTAAAACAATAATTAATCTTTTTAAAATGTCATGTAAACACTTTATTTACACGCATGTGTGTTTAATTCTGTAGACTTTAGCTTGCAAAACCCCACTGTAGCTTGATTAGAACTGCTCATGTAAATATGCTGACTATTATTCTCAATGCTTTAGTTTATAACAGTGAAAGAGTTGTAATACAAAGCAACACAAATGCTACTATGACATTTTATACAGAGCAATAATTGACAATTTAAATAATAAATATTTTATTTTACATATTCCAGATTTTTTTTTTTTTTTTGGCTTTGCTTTGCTTAAGAATAGGGAAAAATATGCTGAATTATCATGAAAAATTGTCACAAATGCAAAAAAACGTAATGGTTCTAGAATAGGGATTTTTAAATTTCTTTCTTTTGATATTGCTTCCTGATAAATTGTGCCAGTCTGTGTGGTCACATCTGCAGGGAAACATGGGATTTCTCTGTTAGTTCTCCACCTCCTCTAGTCACAATCACTGTCTCTCTTCCTTTATCCCCCCCCCCCCTTTTTTTCCCCCCACTATCTCTAGAGATTATGTGCTGACTGAGACAGTTTGCGGCTCAACTAACTGAACTGAGAGCAGCACAGAAATCACACAGGGGGAGGGGGGGTCTTACGGCGACTGAAGAAGACGATAAAAATGATGTGATCTGCAGTCGCCCTTAGATCATGCTGTCCAATCGAAATCAATCATAGGGACGGGATGAATGGGATGTGTGCGGAGAGAATGGAAAGGAAACTGGGAGATAGGGAAAGAGGGAAATAGGAAAATATAAAAGGGGACACCAGAATAGGATAGTGAAATTGCAAGGAAAGGAAGAAAATGGAAAAGGGAAAGGAAGGGAAGGAATGCGAGTGTTGTAAGGGAAAAGAAGGTGAAGGTGAAATATGTATTGAAACAGTGAAATAGAAATTGCCAAAGACAGCATGAGGGATAGTCTGAGCCAAATCAAAAGATACAGAGACACTGAGATATAGGAAATGTAAAATGTAAAAGGATAATTCAGCCAAAGACAAGATATCTGTCATCATTTACTCACCCACATGTCATTCCAAACCTGTATGACTTTCTTTCTTCTGTAGAACACAAAAGAAGGCTTTTGAACTTCTAAAAGGATGCAAAAGCATCAAAGGAATATTTCATATGACTTATACCCTTTATTCCAAGTCATCTGAAGTCATATGATAGCTTCTGTGTAAGAAACAGACCAAAAGTCATTTTTTACTAAACACATTGATACCTTGATACCTGAATCTTGACACATTTGTAAGAGTTCATTAGAGAATAGTAATATCTTTATATAGTAATATTTAATTCTCAAGTTCTCACTGACACAATGTCACAGTGGTTAACAGCTCACTGGAGGAAAAAAATTATCAGTAAATAACATCGTAAATTTTTGTCTATTTCTTACACAAAGTTGTCTTAAGACTTTAAAACACTTTGCACAGTCTTATATGACTATCTTGCTTCTTTTTATCACCCAGTGATATATTATAGTACACACTACTTTACCTGCATATACACAGTACACACATGTAAAGCAATATATACAATATAGCAAATCTTGACTGTGTTTATATTGTAGCAAAAAAAAAAAAAAAAAATGTAAATTGTATTATCGCGCAGCTCTCTATATAAAATTGGATATACAGTGCACAGCATAAATGAGTACACCCCCTCTAAAACTTAACAAATTCAGCAATTACTCTTTACTTAGATGACATGTTAGGGTTCTTGGGAGATATAATGTTCCAAGAAGCCTGCTTGATCAATTACCAAAGAAGAATGTCAAAATTATTCAGCAAAATTAGATTTTCTAATCAAAGTGATAAAATGTTGTGTTACAAAAATGAGTACACCCTCCTGAAAGTTACTAAAAAAAAAAAAAATAAAAAAAAAATGTGTATAGGTTTAAGGCTATTTTTGATCAACAGGTAAGTATATTGAACCAAAACTTTTAAAGACAAGTAATTTCCTGACAATTAAAAGTGTTATATAGCCCACTGAATCATACTCAGACTTAATGCTGGCAGCAGTGGAACCACTTGGGAGAGAACTGCCAGGTGACTTATTTCTTAACATAAAAGAGGACAATGGTACAAGAGGAATACCAAATTATTGTTTTAAGTGTGAAAATATAGCAGAAGTAGCACCGACATTCAAAAACACTGGACTTGTGACAAGGCTCCTGAAATAATCAGGTCTTCACTTTAAGTTTTCATTTAGTGATGAGTGAATTTTTGCTAGAAAAAGAGCAGGAGAAATAACATGCAAGTGTCTCAGAGTCGGCAGAAGCTATGAAAGAGTGACGCTTTATCTCACAGAGTATGACGCAGCCTGCAGAAGTTACATGCATGGTTGTTGTCACCACTAGAATTACCTACTGTAGCCAAAGCAAAATAAACTCATTTAACCTCTTTCAAGGCCCATATTTACAAAATAGAGACTTCTGGGAATCCATACTCTGGTCTCAATGTAATACAAATACTTGAATGTAATGTAATACAAATACTTGAAACAGAAGATGCTACCCTCCCCTCATTCCCTGCGTTATTGGGCATTTTTTCAGCATGACAATGAAGATATTCATTCTTCCAAGGTGAAAATCCTTCAGTGGACATGTATTTCACTCAATCTTAACGCTCTTGAGCAGCTGTGGGGGATTCTGTAGAGACGAGCTGAGCAAAACTCCCCATTAAAGACCAGAGCATTTAAGGAGGTCGTCCTCCAGGAGTTAAACAGGACAGATGTGAAAATTTGTCATGAACTTGTACACTCAGTGCCAAGAAGGGTCAGAGCAGTATACTTAAAGTTCTGGAGGACATACTAAATACTAGAATATTATACATTTAAACAAAATTGGCTAAATTACTTATCTTACAAAAAATATTGGCATATGTTTGTTGTTTTTATTAAGTATATGTTTAATACATTTCAATTTTGCCATCTTTCCATGAATTATATTAGTGATCATTAAGAAAATACATCTTTTAGATTTATTCAGAGGGGGTGTACTCATTTATGCTGTGCACTGTATATTATATCCAACTTTATTCTCATTACATATAGTATATATAGCTATAAAAAAGTCTATATGCAAGTATATCCAACTCTTCATACATATATATGTGTGCGTAATTTTATTTTTATATATATATATATATATATATATATATAAAAATAAAATTACGCACACATATATATGTATGAATGCTCTGGACTAGGTTTTCATTAAGGCTATCTCAATATTTTGGTGCATTGAGCTTTTCTTCTACTCTAACGAGTCCCTCAGTCCCTGCCGCTGAAAAACAGCCCCACAGCATGAGGCTGCTACCAGCACACTTTACTTTTGTGATGGTACTCTGCAGGTGAAGAGCAGAGCTGGTTTCCTTCAAACATGATGTTTGGAATTGAGGTTCATCAGACCAGAGAATCTTGTTTCTCACAGTCTGAGGGTACTTTAGGTGCCTTTTTTGCAAATTCTAAGTGTGTTTTCATGTGTCTTCACTGAGAAGAGGATTGAGTTTGGCCACATTGGCATAAAGCACAGATTGGTGGAGTGTTGCAGTGATGTTTGTCCTTCTGTAGGTTTCTCCTATCTCCACATATGATCATGGAGTGATCATCAAGTTGTTGATCATCACTCTAACCAAAGCCCTTCTCAATCAAAGCCCTTCTCAATCAGTTTGGCCAGGAGGCCAGCTCTAGGAAGAGTCCTGGTTGTTCCAAACGTCTTCCATTATGGATAATGGAGACTACATGCTTCTGTGAACCTTCAATGCAGCAGAATTCTTTTTCTGAACTTTTCCCCAGATGTGTGGCTTGATGCAATCCTGTCTCTGAGCTCTACAGGCAGTTTTTTTGACCTCAGGCCTTGGTCTTTGCTCTAATACACATTTTCAGCTGCTAGACCTTTTATTAAGACATGTGTGCCTTTCCAAATCATACCCATTCAATTGAATTTGCCACAGGTTAACTTCACTCGAAGTGTAGTAACATTTACAAGCAAAATGAATGCTCCTGAGCTAAATTTCAACTGTCCCAGATAAGGGTATGAATACTTATGCAGTGGAATCATTTAAGTTTTTTATCTTTAATAAATTTGCAAAGATGTTAAAACCTGTCATTTATTTTGTCATTATGGAGTATGGAATGCAGACTGATGTGGGAAAAAAGTAATTTAAAGCAGTTTAAAATAAGGCTACAACATAAAACTTGAAAAAAATTAAGGGGTTTGAATACTTTCGCAAGGTACTGTATATATATATATATATATATATAAATGCTTGTATCGTCGTGAAAGGTATACTATATTATTAGCAAGTTCTAATCTGCTAAATGCGCCTATAAGATATGAAGATATAAGATATAATGAACATTGACATCATGATTTTTGTATATCTTCATTCAAATCTTGAAAGATTCAGTCATTGTGATTACATAGAAAAAGCAACTGGATCAACTGGAAAAAACTGGAAAAAGCATGAGGCTGAGTAAACGATGATAGATATTTCATTTTTGGGTGGACTATCACTTTCAAGTCACAGCCAAGAAGGAAGGAAGCCAGAGTTCAAGGAATAAAGCTAAAACATCCACAGAGATTTAGAAATGAAGAGGTACGCATTTTGTGAACCAGGGCAACCTGAGACTGAAAGCGCAGAGGAGGACGTGTTGTGATGAACATGAATCAAAAGATTTTACAGTCAGAACCAGCACTACAGAGAGAAGAGTACAGAACGAATGGAAAAAAGGCAGGCGGGAAGGCAAACTAGGGCAGATCTTGCACTTTTGGCACTGAGAATTATGTGGGCATCAGTACCGCTCAGTATTATTGAGCAAATTAGTGCGATTACTATGCCAGTGTCACAATGATGCAGATTCCCACGTTAGCAATATTTCTTCCACTGTTTACCGTATGGATATTAATTTTGTGAATCCTTGGAAACAAAGGATTTATGACTCACAGCAGGAAACCACAATCTTATTTTCCTGTAATCAACACACACAGTCTTACGCTCAGAGAAAAATGTGCTAAAACTCAGAACTAGACACTTTGAGATTGCAACTTTAACCTGCCACACAATCTTATGTCTGTCTTTTTAATATTGAGATACAATACTGTTCAAAAGCTTGGGGTCGGTAACATTTAAATATTTTTAAAAGAAGTCTCTCATGCTTACCAAGGCTGCATTTAAAAAAAATAAAAATAAATACAGTAAAGACAATATTGTGAAATATTATTACAATTTAAAACAACAGTTTTCTATTTTAATATGTTAAAATGTAATTCACATGAGCTTCAGAAATCATTCTATTATGCAGATTTGGTGCTCAGTTGTCAATATTGAAAACAGATATGCTGTTTTTTTTTTATTTTTTGGAAACTAATACATTTTTCCAGGATTCTTTGATAAATTGAAGGTTGAAAAGAGCAGCATTTATTTGAAATAGAAATCTTTTGTAGCTGTGATCTATTTAATTCATCCTTTTGAACAATTTAAAGCGTCTTTGCTGAATAAAAGTATTAATTTCTTTCAAAAACAATCTTACTGACCTCAATCTTTCATCCTAATGAAATGATTGTTTAACATCATTGCTGAACAGTACCAGACAGTGCGACAGTCGGCTGTTCTGTTTTTAGTATGCAGTGCATGGCATGACTTTCAATCCTATTAGACTTTTGGGAAACGAGTGCAGTTTGAAGCTTGTCGTCACACTGCGTTCTGTATTGATGCTGCAGCATTTTACAGGAATCGTTACAGACCTAACTGATCAATATATCTTCATATAGCCAAATGCTTTGTAATATACTATCCTGCCGTATTGCCGAAATGCACAATTGTCCTTAGAGTCCCAAAGGGCACTTCTATTGATTTAGGTCATCTTTGACGTGCTAATCCAGTGGTGGAGGTTTCAGGCTGATATGTGAATGTTATGCAAGCAGGTTTTTTTTTTTGGAGGGATATTGACCCCAATGATCACGTTGATCGAGACGGGGCGTATGCCGCTATCATTCTGTCGTATGACCCCATACATGTGATGTACTGTTCTAATAAAAGTCAAACCTTCCCGTATCCCTTCCAGCTACTGATTGTGAAATAAATTCAAATGTTTTCGAAACAATTGCTTCTTTTGTTCACGGTGCTCCTCAGATGAATCAGCTGAATGAAGCTTGAAATTGAAATTGAAATGATCCATTAACCAGAATCCACAGTTGTGTTGTCATGCAGTGAGAGAATGGAAGAGATTATGAGCGTTGCAAACTGAATGCGAGCGTGTGCTTTGTTCAGAATGGAACACAAGCATACTGCATACTACACAGTATACATAGACTATTGTTTAAAATAGTATTTTTTATGAGATACAGTCTCCTTTTTTAGAAATAAAAAAAATTAAATAAATAGCATTGGGCTACATTGTTGTCACATGGTCTTACTGTGTTGCATGTTTAAATATTTTCAATAATTAAAAAAGAAAATAAGGTAATATTTTAATTTGGCAAGGAAGCAATTTAATTTTCTACAAGGATGAAGTTATTTGTTCTTTTTAAATTTCTATTGATCAAAAAAGTCTGATTTTAACATTGATAATAAAAAGAAATGTATCTTGAGCAGCAAATCAGCATAGAATGATTTCTGAAGGATCATGTGACTAAAGACTGGAGTAATGGCTGCTGAAAATTCAGCTTTGCATCACAGGAATAAATTATATTTTAAATATATTTTAACAGAAAACAGTTATTCTAAATCGTAATAATATTTTACAATTTTACTGTACAGTGTTTACTGTAGCTGTGATCAAATAAATGCTTCTTTCAAAAATACTACAAAATCTCACCGACCCCAAACAAACTTCACACTTGAAATGGAAGGTCAGTTTGAGTGCACTGCATTGCATTCTTAAACTGCATAATTCGGCAAGTTAATCCTGAAATTTCAAATGGATACTGTAAATCTGAATGCGGTCACAATAGACAAACTACAGAAAGTGTACTTGGTAGTATGCAATTCCGTACATAGCCTTTGTGTTTGTGTACAATTTAGGGATCTACCATGTCCTCTGCCCCTTTCCAGGTATTCTCACAGTCCTTCACAGCATCCTTTGCAATCTACACAGTGGCCAGCGGGTAGGTAGAGATGGAGGTCCCTCTCTGCATGGCCTGCACTGGGCATGTGCACAACCAAAAAGCAGTCCAGAGGTCCCTCAGCGTTTGTGCTTTTATCCAACGTTATCCATCAGGCATTGATTATTTAAAAGTATGGAAAGGTACTATTTGTTCTGGAGCTGACAGGTCTCTGCTGAATGAAATGTTTTTATACTAACCTGCAATTTATTGAATGCCCTGACGGCGATTTGCTATGTTCTGTTTGTTGATAAAAGCCTGAGATTTTTTGCTTGTGGTTGTGAAACAGCAGTGAAACTTTAACAAATGTCTTGAAGCCCATTTGCTTGTTTTGGCAGAATTCTCTGATAATTTAGCCTTAGCTGTGGTTTCATTGCATGACCAGACCCCTGCCTCTCTGTATACTTCACTATCATTTTGTATTAACTCTGCATCTGCATCGTGCTGTTTTTACGAGCCCTTTCAAGCACTCTAAAAATGACCCAGAATTTGTACTGTGTAGTGCTTCAAATGCATGTGAAGTAATAGTTCAATCTTGTTCAAATTTGGTGTGTGTGTTTTTGTGTACTTATCTTAGGGAGATTACAGACCTCACCCCATCAGAGGAGGATACATCTGTACTTCAGTATGCAGCATGGGGACCTCAAGGGAACCAGTTGGTGAGGATAAACCAACCGTCCATCTTTGTTGTATTTTATTATAGTGAATGTCCTTAGAATAAACTTTTAGGCTATGTTCGGAATGGAATACTAGCTTACTGAATACTGCTCTGTATACGGTGTAATTTTAGTACCATTGATATACTATTGACGTTTTTGTTAATATTTTGAGTTAGGTTTTTTTTTTAAAATATATTTTCAGTTTGCATTTTAATTTTAGGTAAAGTTTATTAATTTTGTTGTGTTTTTTTTGTCATTTTTATTATTATTATTTTTTAAATATATCCATAAAGTTTTTTTTATCTAGTTTTACGGATTTTAGTAGTACGACTTAAACTTAACAAAAAATAATACATGTTGAAAACTAGCTGAAGTAAATTATATGTTTTATTTTATTTCAGGTAATGTTTATTTTATTTCAAGTAATGATTTTTTTTTTTTATGGTTTTATTTTTAGATAATGATAGTAAGCCAGACTGCAAACTTTAAAAAAATGTATGCAGAACAGCTGTCCTTATTTAATGATAAACATTTAAAAATATGCTTCATTGTCTCGTGACCTCATTACATTTGCCTCTTTAATTTAACAGAGTTAAATCATATTAAATAAAAAGATTATTTATATTATTTGAATTTATTTGTTATTTTAAAGGACTGATTTTCTAGATTTAATGTTATATTTTTTATTTCCTTTCCTTATATTGGCCATAGCATTAAAATAATTACCAAGATGTAATTTTCAATGTTTGTATGCACTCAGCCCTCTTAATTTTTGAATATCCTTATAAACATTTTATATTATGGCTTCATCTATGGTGTCTCTTTGTTGACTCCAGGTCTATGTCTTTGAAAATGACATCTACTACAAGCCAGATGTTTCTAGCAAAGCAATGCGTCTGACAGCCACGGGCAGAAAAGGAATGGTGGTTAATGGACTGTCTGATTGGACCTATGAGGGTCAGTGATCTCGGACGTGTTGTCCCCTTCAAAACGCTCTCACTGCAGTCCATCACTTTAATGAGTCGCCTTAATTTGATGTATTTCTTTGAGACAATTTTGACAACCCCTTGAAGACATTGCAGTATGCACGAAGAGATTATTATCTCATTTGGCCTCATAAATACACAATGAGATAGGTAAATGAGATTTATGATAATCAGCGTAGGTCTATGTATGGGTTAATTAGCCTCATCAAAATTTAATTTCTGTCTTACCTTATTACAATTTAGAGGAGATATTGCTGAAATACCCTGCGTTCTGGTGGGCCAAAGACGGAGCGCGCCTGGCATATTTGTCTATTAACAACTCAGCAACTCCTTTTATGGAGATTCATCACTTCCTGGGCGGGATCTACCCTTCTAATGTCCTCTACCCATATCCGAAGGTAACTATTTTGTTTTACAAGATGAAATAACCTCAAAATTATAGTAAAAGTTTATATTGAATAATTAATGCAAATATATGCACTATTTACAGACTGCAAGAGCATTTAGTCTTTGATTTGATGATGTTAAAATAATTTCCTCTGTACAGCCGGGTTCCAGAATCCCATCAGCCAGTCTGTTTGTGGTGAATTTATACGGTCCAGCACACACATTAGAGATGATTCCTCCAGACTCCCACAACAGCAGGTGAGGTTTATCTTTAATTATCGTGTGTCCACAATTACGCATATGCAGTGCACAGACTATGGATATAGAGGTGTTAATATTCAATATCCTTCTAAAAACATGGCGAAGTGTGTCTTAACTGTCTATTGCATGTATTATTAAACAAAACTTTTGTATAATGTTAAAAACATTGCAAATGATGTGTATTCATTTCACTGTCTCAGTGTTGGTTGTAGGCAACAAACACGATATGCAAATAATTTATGATTCTGAATGTTTTAAAATCAAATTTAGTCTCTAACAAACATTTTTAATGAATGAACAATATGGACAGATGCTTTTATGAGGGAAAATTGTCTCAACACTGTGCATAATGCCAGAATAAGTCTTCAAAATGGATGTAGTATGACAAAAATAAAGATTTTAGTAGTTTATTCAAAGTAATTTCTTCATTATTAAACCTTTTGTTGGCATTTTAAATGCATCATGCATTTGCAAACTGAAGAAAATGGGTTTGTTGCCCTGGGCAAAATTGTGCAATGGATTATTGAGAGGGGTTTGATGTTACTCACTGAAGATTTTATTATATTTGCAATGATACAGTGTTGTAGTTAATAGTTAATTTTTTTATGATTTTTTTATCTTTTTCCCAACCCTCTTTAATACTTTGCACATAGTCCCGTAGCAAAAAGTACAGCTTGCATCATCCTGGGTTTGTTGGCGTGAGCTTTCCGCATTTAGATTGTAGAATTATTGGCCATTCTTCAGCGCAAATATGCTTCTGCTCTGCCAGATTAGATGGAGAATGCCGGTGGACAGCAATTTCAGGTCTTACTGCTGATTTTCAATTGGATTCAAGTCTGGGCTGAGGCTGTGCCGCTCCAGAATACCAACCTTCTGTATTTAAGCCATTCTTCATTGTTTTTGCTGTGTGCTTTGAGTCTTTGTCCTGCTGGAAAATGAATCTTCACTCCAAGCATAGCTTTCAGGCTGATTTTTGTCCTTGATTGTAATCGGCTTTCCAGTTCCTCCTAGTGAAAAATCATCCCCAGAGCGTGATTTAATTAAACCTTTATTTTACAAGGTTAGTCCCTTGAGCTTAAAGTGTCATTCTGCTACAGAGACCTGGCCAAAATAGCAGCATTAAACAGTGTGTTAACAAACATAAAGCAAGGTTGTAATATTGCTTGGAATGTTCCTCATTTCAAGTTGATTTGGATAAGAGTGTTTGCTAGGTGACTAAATGTAAATATTAAAAAAAGAATTTAACCAACTAAACAGGAAATTTACATGAGAAACATTAAAGTGCTTACACGGGCCAAAATATCTGTTTAAAAAGTATTGTAATTGTGTTCTAAACCTATTTATAATATATCAATATGTCTTCACTTCGCATATTTCTAAGCTAACAAAACAATAGTGACCTTAAAGGTATAGTCCATCCAAAAATTTTCTGTCCTCTTCGTTTTGAAGAATATTGGTAACCACCGAATAGTTTTGGGTCCCCATTGACTTCCATAGTATTTTTGTCCATGCTGTGGAAGGCACTGGGACCAGAAACCATTTGGCTGCAAACATACTTCAAAATATCATTTTTTGGTGTTAGTAATTCATCAAAATTTTCATGTTTGGGTGGACTATCCTTTTTATATGGTACTATAGTTGACACAAAAATGAAATTCTGTTTATGTATTCATGAACTATCCTTATAAAAACAATACTGTTGCACACATAAATGTTATAGATAAAATAATATATTTTATACACACACGTGCATGTATATATTTCAGATAAATTATATGAATATAAATATACATGTAAATACATGTAAATATTTTCAAAATATATACTGTATGTGTATGTATTTATATATAGAAAATAAATACACAAGTATACACACATATATTATGTAAACAAAAGCTTTTATTTTGGATATGATTAATTGTGATTAATCATTTGACAGTACTAATTTTTTATATTTTAAAATACTGTTACATTAAATGAAATATTTAAAAAAAATTATGATTTATTGTCAATTTTGTAATGCATGTAAAGTAAAATCTAGGGGAGCAGTGTTATTTTAGTACAAGTGAGATACTGTTATAGATTTCAGTTTTTTAAATTTCTATTAGGTATTTTTTTTCTGTTATTTTAGTAGGTTAAACTTAAATAAGATTGTTTTTTTTATTAAATTTTTTTTAATGTTTAATTTTTTTTTGGCAACTAGTTGAAATAAAATGAGTGCAATTTTTGGTATACAGGTGCATCTCAATAAATTAGAATGTTGTGGAAAAGTTAATTTATTTCAGTAATTCAACCCAAATTGTGAAACTCGTGTATTAAATAAATTCAGTGCACACAGACTGAAGTAGTTTAACACATTTAACAAAAACCCACCAATTCACTATCTCAACAAATTAGAATACTTCATAAGACCAATAAAAAAAAACATTTTTAGTGAATTGTTGGCCTTCTGGAAAGTATGTTCATTTACTGTATATGTACTCAATACTTGGTAGGGGCTCCTTTTGCTTTAATTACTGCCTCAATTTGGCGTGGCATAGAGGTGATCAGTTTGAGGCACTGCTGAGGTGGAATGTAAGCCCAGGTTTCTTTGACAGTGGCCTTCAGCTCATCTGCATTTTTTGGTCTCTTGTTTCTTATTTTCCTCTTGACAATACCCCATAAATTCTCTATGGGGTTCAGGTCTGGTGAGTTTGCTGGCCAGTCAAGCACACCAACACCATGGTCATTTAACCAACTTTTGGTGCTTTTGGCAGTGTGGGCGGGTGCCAAATCCTGCTGGAAAATGAAATCAGCATCTTTAAAAAGCTGGTCAGCAGAAGAAAGCATGAAGTGCTCCAAAATTTCTTGGTAAACGGGTGCAGTGACTTTGGTTTTCAAAAAACAAAAACTTTGGTTTACTTAATTCTGTGTGCATTGAATTTATTTAATACACGAGTTTCACAATTTGAGTTGAATTACTGAAATAAATGAACTTTTTCACGACATTCTAATTTATTGAGATGCACCTGTATATTTCAATTAACATTTGTTTAAGTTTTTTAGATTTTTTTAATGGTTTTAGTTAACTATAATAACCCTGTACGGGAGTGTCTAAAATCCTATTTAAATTTAAATTTGAATGCACTGTGCTCTCTCATTGTCTTTCTGTCTGTCTTTTTTTACTCCTCTTTCTCTAGAGATAGCTACATCTCTATGGTGAGCTGGATAAGCAGCACCCGTCTGACTGTGCGCTGGTTGAACCGGGTCCAGAACCAGTCTGTGCTGTGTGTGTGCGAGGCTACGACAGGAGCCTGCTCAGAGGTGAGGGGTTACCAGCTCATCCACTGCAGCCCATTGGGTATCTTTACCTGAAAAGTGTCCATCGCTTGGGCTCTCATTCCTTATTCTGCTCAGAACATGCAGAGAATCTCTTACTTCTCTTCTGCCGGCTCAGTCTAATTTCCTTCTGGAGGCGTGAAAGACTAACTCAGCTTACTTTTAAGCCTCAGTTTTAATGTGCAGCCTGTTTTAATGCCTAAAGGTCACTCACTTTTTATGTATGTGCTTGTGAGTGGCTGAATGCATGTGCGCAGGAGCGTCTGCGTCTGACAGGGATGTGCTGTCCTTGTTTGATTTCTACACTCTGTGTGTTGACACATCTGTCAACAGTGCTTTATAATTGGAGGCATTGGGAGCTGTGCTGAAATACACAACAGAGCGCAACTGTCGGGTTCTGAAAGTAAAAATCCCATTAATTTTCTCCATAGAGAAATTGATTTTTAACAATAATGTATAAACCTCTCAAGACTATGAGCTCTCAGGTTGTTAATGGATGATAGATGGTTCTGTCAGCACCACAAGTGTTTTATGAAAGGATTTTAGCTTAATCTAAAAAAAAGTATTCATTGATGAAATATATGAAATGTATACAAATTTTAATCAATAACATTTTATATATAATATTATATACAAAAATATTATATATATTATGTTGTTGTTTTGAAAGAAGTCTCTTATGCTCACCAAGGCTGCATTTATTTGCTCAAAAGTACAGCAAGCAATAATACTGTAAAAGATTATTACTGTTTAAAATTTATTTTAATACATTTTAAAATGTAATTTATTCCTGTGATGCGAAGCTGAATTTTCAGCATCATTACTCCAGTTGTCAGTGTCACATGATCCTTCAGAAATCATTCTAATACACTGATTTGCTGCTCAAGAAACATTTCTTATTATTAATATTGAAACCGTTTTTCTGTTTAATTTTTAGGATTCATTTATGAATAGAAAGTTAAAAAGCATAAATGTCATTACTGTCACTGACAGTGAAGTGTTCATTTCTTTCTTTTAAACCCAAACTTTTGAATGGTAGTGTAAATATAATGTTATGATTGATCTGAAAGCTGGTTGATTTGGCTTATTTTTATTTTTTTTTTGACATATTTATGAATAAAAAAGATTGTAAAAATAGTTCAGGAAATCTAGCCGTTGAATATGTGGGCTGATAAATGGTTGATATTAAAATTCAGTATTATTTGTATAAATAATAAAAAAAAATAAACAAACTGAAAGCTAAAAAGCAATCATTTTAAATGCTACAAGGTAATTTAGGCATAACAAAATTATAATGTACAATATGAAAAATTGATATTTTATGGCAAAAGTTATCTAAATGTAAAAATAGAAGAAATGTGTAGCTTATATCTTAAATAAAGTTCACTTAGAACAGCCTAATGGCATAGATGTGGAACTCTAGATGTTCCTGACAGCACATCTAAACTGCAGATAAAAATGAAACATGCGTTTCCTTAATGCGATGCCAATGAGAATGATGGATTGACTGAAACTCTGCGTTAGCCGTGGAGTTTGTTATGATGTACAACTCTCCCTGGCAGGCAGAAGAGAACAAATGATTTAAGCACATATTTTACTTATAATATATGACATGTCTAATCCTTTTAAAACATCTTTAATCTTTAGAGGCACCAAATGGCGATGGACTTCTGGCACAACAACCAGCGGCAGGTAAGTTCAGCCTCTCTCTCTCTCTTTCGCTCTCTCCTGGGAGGCATGTAATCAATTCTCAGGCTGTGTTCCTCGGTTCCTAAAAGCTGCATCCGCCTTGGACAGAATTGAATTGCATCAAAATGGTGTCGTCTCTCGTTGATCTGTTGGAGGAAAGTATATTGATGGTGGCTTGTCCTACAGGAGGAGCCGTTGTTCATGGCAGATGGTTCCCTGTTTTACCTCATCCTGCCTGCCAAGCAAGGGGCCCGTGGGGAGTTTCTCCACATCGCCAGCCTCCCCGCTCAGGTCTGTGGGTGGAATAATTTCATACTCACGTTATGCACAATGAAATTAGATGCCCTCATAAACTTTGTGATTAGAAACCTGAAGTTCCCAGCGTATACATGACTTTTTATGGACGTGTGGGGTGATGTTGAACTCCTGTGTATTGTAAAGTGTTTCTCCCCATTGCATTGTAAAGTCTTTCTCTTTATTGAAATGTTAGACTCTGATTTGAATAAATAGTTAGGTTTTCAGGTGCATTAGCTCTTAATTTAGATTTCTGTTTGCTTTATTCAAAGTCATTTACACATCTGTTCTTATGTTCCTAAATTAGAGATAAAAAATCTCTAATAATAAAATGCTTATATATATATATATATATATATATATATATATATATATATATATATATATATATATATGTGTACTATTTCTTATTAATAATATTTATTTTATTTCTTATTTTTAATAAGAATTAGTTATTTATTATAACCTTTTTATTTTCTTTAGATCATGTTTTGCAATCTGACACTTAAATTTATTGTTTTCTTTACGTACTTACTGTCCACTGCTTTCCATTATAACTTGCCTTCTCTTATAAGCTTTATATATCTCTTTCTCTTTCTTTTTCTTCAGACTTCCAGTCCTTCTGTTTCTCCTCGCTTTCTGACATCAGGGAACTGGGATGTAACCTCACTGTGCGCCCTTGACGAGGAGAACGATAAAATGTATGACAGATCGAATTTTATGAGCAAACCGTTTCATCTCGAAAGCCTCAAGACTGTGTCGTAAAGCATCTCATAGTCAACTGAACTACCTAATATGAGTAATTATTGAATTATTTACGCCTAGCGATCCCATTTAGCCCACCGAATCAGCAAAGATGGCACTTAATTAAAATTAATACAGTAATTTAATGTTGAAATGGCTGTAATGACTCTGTCATTTTCTCTCCGGTTTTGTTCTCTAATTGCAACTGCATAAAACAAACCCTCTTGAATAATCATCCCAGAAGTCATAGCTTTACAGAAAAAAATGTTTTTGTCATCTTCCCAATGCATGAATATTTATAAGTAGTCAGATCTATAGCTCAAATCAACTCAAAGTTTAGGCCCACGAATCAATGACTTTATTAATCTGGTACTGACAGAAATGAATGCATGTCACTGACTTCACTACTTTGCATGTGTAACTGCTACAAATCTACTTAGTATGCAGGTAGTATGTGGAGGTAGACTCTATTATAAGAAGATAAATGACTGTCTACAAATAGTAACTCAAAAACCTTTTCAGATTTTCTTAATGTGTCTTTCCCCTGTAGCTATTTTCTGAGTACGGAGGAGTCGCGGCAGAGCAGACACTTATACAGGTGGGTTCTGTCCCAAACCGATACGTCTTTTAAGCTGTAATTGAGTATTTTATCATCACTGTCTAGGAATTCTGCGCCTCTCGTACTGTGCTGCGCATTTGCATCTAAATCAATCTGACAGCATTTGCACACCCTGTTGTGTTGTATTTCATTTTCTCAATATGTTGGTGGATTTTGGACGTCCATGTCCTCAATATTACATGTTGATATTCTGCATCCGCATTGACGTTCCAGTTTCTGAGTACATATGTTCATCGACGACTTGTGTTGTAATCTATTAAATCTTTCCAGTCTACGTCTGAGATGTGTTTCGGGGACATTTGTGAAAAGCCAATACACTTTTTTTCCCCTCTAGTGAGCTCCAGGCAAGAAGCCCAGCTAATTCATTTAACAGGAACAGGCAGAGAGAGATAGAGAAGGTTGAAAAGGAGACGGGCAGAGGAGGAGGTGCTGCGACTCACAACGATTTAAAGGATGTTCTCTAACCTTTGATTAATGCTTTAAGACTCTCACTTGCTCTCCGTGGGCCACAAGTTCTCATAGATTTTTTATTGCGACTATCTGAGGAATATGGTGAAAATGTAAAGGTCCGGCATTGGACTTAACGGAAGTGGATAATGTAAAACTAGCTCAGCATGCGTGTGTGTGTATTAATGCACTGGAATTCATAGGGACAGTTCAGCAAAAAAGTATACGATTGTTTATTTATTTAAATAAGTTAATTTTTGTTCATCAAGGGTAGATTAATTTGATCAAAATGACAGTAAAGGCATTTATAATGTTACTTTTTTTAAATAAATGTTGTTCTTTTGAACACGTATCACGGATTCCGCAGAAATTTTAAGTAGCGCAACTGTTTTCAACATTGATAATAATAAGAAATGTTTCTTGATCACCAAGTCAGCGTATTAGAATGATTTCAGAAGGATCATGTGACACTGAAGACTGGAGTAATGGCTGCTGAAAATTCAGATTTGCCATCACAGTAATAAATTGCATTTTGAAATATGTTAAAATAGAAAACAGTTATTTTAAATGGTAATATTTCAAATTTTATTGTTTTTTATTATTACTTTTTTGCTGTTTTTAATCAAATGAATGCATTTTTAAATAACTTACAGAACCCTAGAAAAAAAACTTTCTGACCTCAAACTTTTGAATGTTAGTGTAAATTCTGAAAACTCTTTCCCATGTCATTCTTTATGTCTGACTTTCTTCTATAACTCTTCTCATGTCATTCTTTCTGACTTTCTTTCTTCTATGAAATGCAAAATGAGACATTTCAGTGTTCATACTTCTTTTTTAGACAGTGGGCTGTTAAGAGCCAAAAAGTTTAGTTTTAAGCTTAGGTGTAAAATCTCATTTTGACCATCCTGACCACTATATGTGGTCAGATAGGTTTGGAAAAACATGAGGTGGAATAAATTGAGTTTTTATTTTTGCATAAACTATAGTATTGAAGAAAAATTGTGGATTTAAAGTTTGATTGTCATTGATAGCATTAACATCGATGATGAGCTGTGAAATAATGAAATGCTTGCTTGTTGACTAGCGTGGAGCTTGGAGGAGTGTTTCATCGCCAGTGTCTGACATGCAACCTTTTTGAGCGATGCAGCTTCTTCAAAGCAGACTTCAGCCCCAATCAGACATACTTTACCCTCTATTGCTTGGGTAAGATCACGCTGTATCTCATGCACAAATGCACACTTAGGCTGATGAAAAAGATTGATGTTTCTCATTTCTTTTGCAGGCCCAGGTGTCCCAAAGGTGACCATTCACAGCACGAGTGATCCTTCCAGTAAGTAGAATTAATATTTTTCTCATTACAAGCTGTTATGTAGTCAGACATTTGTGGCTGTATAACAGAAAAAAGATTTTAATTGCAAATACAACAGTGTCAAAAAAGAAGAACATTTTTTATATAAATGCACCTTAGTGAGCATTGTTATAGTTTGCTGTATTAAGCATTTATCAAATATGGCTTTTAATGTTGTTTATACTTAAGATTATGGGATTGTTTGAATTCCTAAAACTGTGTACTGTAACTTTTTGTTCCTCAAAATAAATAAATAAATAAATAAATAAACAGCACAGTTGTTTTTAACAGTGATATTAATAAATGTTTTTTGAGCACCAAATCAGGGTCATTGGACAATTAAGATTAGAGTAATGATGCTGAAAATTCAGCATCTCAGGAACATTTCAAAATATATTAAAATAGAAAACAGCTCTTTTAAATTGTAATAATATTTCACAATATTACTGTTTTTACTGTATTTCTGATCAAATAAATGCAGTCTTGGTGAGCATAAAAGACTTCATTCAATTAAAAAAATTATACCAAACCTAAATTTTTGAACTGTAGTACTTACTTTGAAGGAGGGAACCATATAGAATGTTATAGAGGATCACCTATAAACTACCTAGAACACCTTAATGATCACAAAGTAACACCCAAGCACTACTTTATTAACTTAACTTTAATTGCCAATATGATTCTGAGAACAAAATAATATATTTTAGTATGAAAGCACCCCAGTGAGTATTTTTAGAGTTTGTTGTAGTGAGAAGGTTCTCTAAAACATCTAAAAGTGCTTCAAGGTATCCTCTTGAATTTTATTATCTGCCTAGATTAATTATTTCTCAGTGTTAATATTTAAATACTCCAAGGTGGTGAACTGTTATGGTTTTATGACAAAAATGTATTAAGTCTGTGTGCTTTCCTTGCAGGATACACAGTGGTGGAAGACAACAGCCTCCTTGCTATGTCTCTTGAAACCAAGAGGCTCTCAGAGACAGTTTTCCAGACGCTTTCCTCTGACAACAGCGGTAAAAAGATTTCTTAAGTAACTGATTACTTTCCTCCTTTCAGCATAAATTGATCTCAGCCTTTTACAAAGCCAACTAGATTTAAGAATCAATCAGATAATTGTTTCGGTTTTGCTAATTGGATCCTCACAGCTGTACCATTAGTGGTGCCTTTGGGGGAAGCCTATTGCAGCGTATGTATTTTTGCTTGTGTGACGTGTAAGGGGAGGTTTGGATGTGTGGACATCTGTGTATATAAATTGCACATGTACTGTATCAGGTCCCTTGACTGTGTTTGTTTGTGCATGTGTGTGTATTACTGAGAGTTTGTTAAAAACCAGCAGCCTCATGGGAGCTCATTTGCCAGTGGTTAGAAAATTGATGAGATGTTACCCAGACTTCCTTGCAGTATGATACAGTAGAAACGGCCGTTTGTTCTGTTTTAACTGCCTTTGCGAATAATTACAGACCTAGATCTGAAGTTGTCCCTGCCTCCTGGGTACGAGGGAAACCTGCACCCTCTCCTTATTATCCTGTAAGTGTCTCCCCTCACAGTATGATACTGTTACTAAGGCAGCATTGTATTGTATGGAAGCCCATTTCTGCATTAGAGTAAAAAATGAGACCGGTAATTATGAGATAAAATGTATAAAAGGCCACATGGTGTGAGACACTTCCATTCAAAAGTTTGAGTTTTGCAATGGTTTTGAACTCTTATACTCATCAAGGGCTGCGTCTATTTGATAAAAAAAATGCAGTGAAACTTTGTAAAATGTTATTAAAATAACTGTTTTCTGTTTGACTATATTTTAAAATGTAGTTTATTCCTGTGATGTACTCCAGTCTTCATTGTCACATGATCCTTCAGAAATGATCCTTCTTCTAATATGCTGATTTGCTGCAGAAAATTTTTTCTTATCAATGTTGATAACAGTTGTGCTGCTTAATTATTTACATTTTTTCAGAATTCTTTGATGACTAGAAAGTTTAAAAGAACAGCATTTATTTTTATCTTTTTTAATGGCATAATTGTCTTTATTGTTACTTTTGATCAATTTAATGCATCCTTGCTGAATAAAAGTATGAATGTCCAGTGCCAGTAGCCTCGACATATAGTGCCGTTGCGCTTCGGGTGTCCCGAGTTTGAGTCCCGGGTCACGGACCTTTCATGATCCTGTCCACCTCTCTCTTTCTCCCACGTTGCTTCCTGTAAAGCTACTGTCCTATCATAATATAAGGCAAAAATGGCAAAAAATAAATCTAAAAAAAATGATGAATGTCTTTCAAAAAATAAATCAATCAATAAACAATAAATAAATAAAAATCTTACTGACACCAACATTTGGTAGTGTATAAAGTCACACTGAGATGTAGTTGTGTGTTTTAAATTTGTGAGCTATAAAGTGAAATGTGAGAAATAAATTAGTGACTATTTCAAATTTTGAGATTTGTGAGATATAAAGTCTTCCATAGTAATGACTTTTCTTCAACATTCTGTTTTTTTGATACCGTAATAACAATAATTCAACTCCTCTTAAAGGGATAGTTTACCCAAAAATGAAAATTCTGTCATTAATTATTCACCCTCATGTCGTTCCAAATCCGTAAGACCTTCGTTCATCTTTGGAACACAAATTAAGATATTTTTGATAAAATCCGAGAGCTTTCTGACCCAACAACACAACTGACACGTTCAAGACCCAGAAAGGTAGTAAGGACATCGTTAAAATAGTCCATGTGTCATCAACCTTAATGTGGTTCAACCTTAATTTTATGAAGCTATGAGAATACTTTTACAGTCCGTCACCATTCACGAGAGTACCACTACGCATTCGTGTGGTGCTGTTGACGTAAAACTCTCTCGTGAATGGCAGCGGACTGACCCGAAAGAGAAGAAATCATTGAACAAAGTCATTATTTTTATTTTCTTTGTGCACAAAAAGTATTCTTGTAGCGTCATAAAGTTACGGTTGAACCACTGATGTCACATGGACTATTTTAACGATGTCCTTTCTACATTTCTGTGCTTTGAATGTAGTAGTTCCCTTGCTGTCTATGCAGGGTCAGAAAGCTCTCAGATTTCATCAAAAATATCTTAATTTTTGTTCCACAGATGAACAAAGGTCTTATGGGTTTGGAACGATATGAAGGTGAGTAATTAAGGACAGAATTTTCATTTTTGGGTGTACTAACCATTTAATGACTCATATTTACATACTGAATTGAGATTGTTTTTGTCTTTCTTGCATGTATAAAACTTATATTTTGTATCCCACAATGCAATGCACTTCCATTTCAAAGTGATTGATAAACCAGGAGTAATATTAGATACGACATTTAACATCTCTCTTTTTGACTTATTATTTGATTAAACTTTCAAATTGTACACAAAATTGAAATAAAAATGCAAAAAGTTTTATTTAAAAAAAATGAAACCGACAGTTGCTGAATCAATGCAGCATTAGAAGGTCATGTGACAAGGATGTAGCATGTTAAACTGATGCCTACTGCTTAACTTACTATTTTTTAAGAAAACAAGATGCATGCTGAGTTTCCTGATGGTGACAAATCAGCTCTGCTTCTCAGATATACATCAAACCAAAGCCTAAAACTTAAGCTTGTCTAAAACTTATTTCCCTGCCTTGCAAGCAGCAGTATCTCCTTGTGGAAATGCAAATCAAGTTAAGACTCTCCTCTCGCTCGTCGTAGTTGGTTAGACTGCATGATTTATGAAAGCTGCGTTATTAATAAGCAATATACACATGCTCGATTGAGATGCAAGAAGTGTTCAGCAAGTGCGAACACATTTACAGAATGAAGATCAGTGTTCTGATGTCTTTTTATTCTGCAATGTGACATTATGTGTCAACGCATCCATCCATCCATTCTCTGCACCTATAGTGACAGTATTCCCGGGAGGCAGTCGGTAACAGAGGAGTTTGGCCTGGGCTGGCCGCAGGTTTTATCCAGCCTGCATGGAGTGGCGCTGGCCTGGATCGACAGCAGAAGCCGGGTCTCGCAGGGACAGAAAACTAGCACCCTGGATCCTCGCAAGCTGTGTTCCCTTCGCATTAAAGACAAGCTTGGTGTAGTGGAGTGAGTCATTCGCTCATTTCAGTTATTAAGAATAATACCTATAATAGAAAAGTAATTTTGCACGCAAAATATCTGATTAAGAAATGCTTTATGCTCTGAAGTAGACGCTGGGATTTCTTTCATATTTTGTTGAACACTTGCTTGGCTAATTTAATTTAACCCACTTCTTGCTCAAGGCAAAAAAGCGATGTTTATGGCTCTGCGGAGTTAATACGTTGGCTGCTTATAAAAACCAGCCATTTATCATAACTTCTAAATGCCACCTGAAATTCACGTTTCGTTTCAGATGGTTAATGCAGTTGCCATACATCGATGGGAGAAGAATTGCTGTTTATGGAAAGGTAAAATTCTGAAAATTGAGAGTTCAAGCTCTTCAAATTTCTGATTGGATGAGTCACATTTGAATAAATAGCTGATTTATGCAAATTGGAAACTGTAAACAGCTTACAGTTAGGCTAATGAGTGCAGCTGGATCCACCCACTTTTTCCATGGTGTTGGTTGTGGAAGTATTTTTTCCCATTCCTTTTTTCCATGGGGATTTTTAAAAAGTCTTCTTTAAAGTGTAATGAGCCATGAACCAAAACAACCAGCTTCAAGGTGAATCAAAACATCACATCACATTTATTTAAAGCAGAAGAATATTTGAAAATTGGACAAAAAGACAAAGGTGCAAAACTGTGCACTTAATGGCTTTAATGAGGGAAAGATCTACAATCCAGTTTGCTTGCTGCAACTCTGATTGGTGGATATTTGTTCACAGAATCATGGGTAATGTAGGTTTTCACCAGTAATTCCACTGTTAAACACAATTCTTTAAAAAATAAATTGAAATAATGTGATGTATGATGAATGATGTAACAAAAGCATATACTATTAAATAACAACTTCAGAACTTTATTTATTGTTTATTGAACATTGGTGTCTAAAACCACCTAAAGTTTTGCATTAAACTGATTTTTTCAGTGGTTAAGGAGGGTTTATACATTTCATCATTTCAAATAAAACAACTTAAAAGTGGTCAAATGGATTTAATGTGCCGCCTCTTGTGGCCTATTGCTTTAATACACATCTTCTTAGCAAACGAATCCCTTTGTAGACTTGCATCATATTCTCACTTAGGATATGTACTTTGAATTTAGTTTTCAGTTGCAGAGCTCTGACATCAGCTTACTTTTGTCCTCACAGGGATTCGGTGGCTATTTAGGTTTGAAGATGTTGATGGCAACCGATCGGATGTTCAAATGTGCCGCTGTCATGGCTCCCATCACAGACTTCAAGCTCTATAGTGAGTTCCAGCTCCTTACACTATGGCAAGAACAATATTTTTGGACATTTTTTGAAGTACATTCTTTGAAGTGCCTTGGAGTGCTTCAGGATACCATGGTATGTGATATGGTAATCGTTCAGTCCCATGGTATATATCAAAGTATCCTGGTACTACTTTTTTGTAAGCGTATCCATGTGATAAATTGTGTAATCTGCAATGCACTACAGTTTCTTTTCACATTTATGTGTGAAAATGGATTAAACTTTGTTTTCCAGGTGCTGCCTTCTCAGAGAGATATCTGGGTCTTCCAACTAAAGAGGAGCATTTGTACATGGTAGACCTTTTGCATCAACCTTTTCATTCATTATCAAGCATTAAGATACAGAATTGTTTAATTTTTACTCCTCAGAGTAAAAAAATAGCTATAATGTAAAATAAATCACATTGTGACAGTTACAGAAACAAATGGACATTTGTAACAAAGTTACAATATCACAAAGTTACAACTGAGACTTAAAGTCATACTGTAATAAAGTTAGTTATGAGAAACAAAGCCACAATTGTGACATGTAAAGCCAAATTATAGCATAAAACATTCCAACAGTTGCAAGAAACAAAGTCACAGTTGTTAAATATAAGGTTAAATTGTGACAAAGTCACAACTGTAAAAGTCAGGATGTAACAGTTAAAGTTAAAAGAAACAAAGTCAAAGTTTTGAAATATAAAAGTCATTGTGATGTTACCTTGTGACAAATTTCCAGTTACAAGAAGCGGTCAAAACTGAGATATAAAGTTACATTGTGATGTATAGCGTTACAGTTATGAGAAACAGTCACAACTGAGATTTAATGTCATATTTTGACAAAGTTACAGTTACAAGAGAAAGGTAACACTTTATTTTAAGGTGTCCTTGTTACACGTTACATGTACTTACTATTATAATAACAATAAATTATGCATAATTACATGCAAGTAACCCTAAGCCAAACCCTAATCCTAACTCTAACCATATAGTAAGTACATGTAGTTAATTAATATTATTCAGTACTTAAATGTATAATTACACTGTAACCAGGACACCTTAAAATATAATGTAACCAAGATAAAGTCACAGTTGTAAGATGGAAAGTTACTTTGTAACATGAAGTTACATTGTGACAAAGTTACAGTGAAAAGACAGTTACAGTTATGAGAAACAGTCACAACTGAGAATTAAAGTCACATTGTGACAAAATTACAGTTACAAGACATAAAGTCACAACTGTGGGATGGAAAGTTACATTGTAACATGAAGTTACATTGTGACAAAGTTACAGTGAAGAGACAAAGTCACGCTTGTGAGATATAAAGCCACATTGTGATATTTAAACTTATAGTTGTGAGAAAGTCATATTGTCACAAAGTTATGAGAAACAAAGTCACAGCTGCAAAAGTTACAGTTACACGTAATAGACACAGTTATGAGATTTTAAGTCACATTTTGACATTTAAAGTTATAGTTATGAGAAACAAAGCCATTATTGGATAAAAGTCACATTTGGGAGAAATAAAATGAGAAACAAATTTGGAACTACCTTTTTGTTTTACATTCAGAAACAATCTTCTATATTATGTGAATGAGATGCCAATATGTTGTTTCTTTGCAGGCTGCGTCCTTGTTGGACGACATTCACAAGCTAAAAGACAAAAACTTCCTCCTCATACATGGGACTGCAGATGGTTAGTTTCAGAATTATTAATCCTTCACATACATCATTTGTGGATTTTCAGTCATGTTTTACTTTTGTGTGTTTAGCATGGGTACATTTCCAACACAGCGCTGAGTTGTTGAGTCGTCTGGTGAAAGTAGAGGCCAACTACACCCTTCAGCTGTACCCAGACGAAGGCCACACCTTAAGAGAAGAGCGGAGCAACCAACACCTGCACCGCACACTCCTTCACTACCTCCACAACTGCCTCAAATACGACCCCTTCCTCAACATAGAGGAGGAAGAAGAGGAGGATGAAGAGGAAGAATGATCTCTTCCGCTGTGTCTGCTCTCGGTCCTCAGAGGTGCCCAGTACTGGTGTCTAACTTCAGGATGCGTTATTTCACCAAAGGAAAAAATGAGCAAAATGGAGATCAAGAGGACCAAATTCACCAGCTATTTAACACAAACTCAATTTTGGGATGTTTATTTATTTTTTGTTCAGACTGCAACTGTCAATGTTTCCTGAGCGTCCAGGAAGATGAAACACAACTGCTCTGGTTCATACAGTTTTCAAGTAATCACGCACAGTATAATGTCTAAAGGACCCCATGCAATCAACATCTTAAGTCAATTTATGTGTAAAATGGGTAAAAGATGCATGCTGATCAGCCTTAATGTTGCAGCGCCACCCTGTGTTCAAAGATGATAAAAAAACAGTGGTTTACAGATTCAGTGTTGTTATTGTTTACTAAAACTACTAAATAAATAAAATAAAATATAAATATTACATGAAAAATTTAGAAATGTTCCCTTGGCTACTAATGCAAATAAAATTGAAGTTCTAAAATTAATAAAACTAAAATAAAATAAATTAAGGCTAAATAGAAATATTTAAAAAAGACAAAAGCATTAAACTAAACTACTAAACTAAAATAAAAATGAAAACAACATACAAATTAAAAGCTAATGCAAAATATGAGTAAATGTTATAATAGTATATTAATAATACTAAACAACACTGAACCTGATGCTGAAAGAAGGGTGAAAAGAAAAAAGGCTGGATGATATGATGCTGCAGAGATATGGACCACAAATGAGATTTGTTTTACACAATGTTTATTTAAAATTCACAGAAAAATTGGAAACAGAGACTGTTTCTTATTCATTGACAGCAAACCGAACTGGCACATCTGTTAATCAGCCTTATGGACATTGTTATTGGCTGATAATCTCAAAATGTCCAGAGATCTGATCTATCACTAGCCTATACTGTGGAAGATTGACTGAATGTAAACTGCAAAATGTAATTTGAACCTGGCTCTTTATATGCATGACAAACCGGCTGCATGGTGATGTATATTCTGATTCTTTCATAATCTCTGTGCCAAACACAATAGTAATTTGTGAAAAAGTAGAATTTGCATATAGTGTGTTAACCCAAAGCATACAGTGTGCACATACAGCAAGTTTTGAACATCTCCAAAGTATTGCTGTGTAAGTACACAGGCTGTCCTTGCTGTAAGAGTACAAAATCAATGACTCACACTGCATGCTGCTGTTTACAGAAACTTCATAAGGTCTCCAGCATACATCATATCTCTTTATAAACGTCAAGCCCTGCTGTGCGCAGTTTCACACCGAGAGTAACTACCTGACAGACGAACACAATTTATTCCGTTGCCATTGTCATGCATATGCAAATTTCATGTTTACAGATCAAATGTGCCAAATACTCTGTGACCAAACCTTTCAGTACTGACTTATGTTACAGTTTAGAATGTGGCAGTTTGTGCATTTAGTAATTTGTTTATGTTTCTGTAAGATTCTTTATGCAGGGTTTCGTTAATTTATATTTTTGACAAAAAAAAGTCTGTAACCATGGTAAAGTTTGGTTAATCAGTTGGTAAGATCAGAGTACTTTTGTAAACAATGTCCAAAAAAGCATGTATTTGCATATATGCTTTTATATAAACTACTGTTCAAAAACTTGGGGTCAGTAAGATATTTGATATTTTTTAAAAGAAATTAATACTTTTATTTAGCAAAGACAAAATTCCTATATATATATATAAAAAAAAAAACGGTTCTTATTTACTTTCTATTAATCAGAGAATAAAATAAAAACGAAAATATTAAGCAGCACAACACTGATAATAAAAATAAATATTAAGAGTATTAATAAGTATTATTAATATCATAAGAAATAATATTACCAATTTTTTAAAAAAGAAATGTTTCTTGCTATTAGAATGATTTCCGAAGCATCATGCTACACAGAAGCGGTTGAAATTGACTTTGCCATCACAGAAATAAATTATATTTTAAAAATATATTAAAATAGAAAAGATTTATATTAAATTACAATAATATTTCACAATATTACTGTGTTTACTTCATATTTGACCATGTAAATGCAGCCTTGTTGAGAATAAAAATCTTACCGACCCACAGTTTTGAATGGTAGTATACTTCAGTATATTCAGGTTTTATTCAGAAGTTCACCAGCTCATGATATAGTGACATATTTTTTAAACATCATAAAGCTTATGAGACAAAATTGGACAAAACGAAAATAATAGGAATTATAAGTAGGCTAGTTTAAAGTTTCTATTCATAGAACACAAGATATCAGTCACCCCACCTGCCTTCAGCTTTCTCATTCACCAATCAAATAGTTATTTTTGTGACCTTCATGTATTGCTGAAATGTGTATGTAGAAACCTTGTAAGTTTTGTGTGTTGGCATTGTGATGCAACTAAGCAAGTTACATATCCCAGAATGTCCTGTTGTGCTGTAGGTCCAAAAAAATCCTTCCTGCCAGAGCCATGACAATGTTACAGGCAGCATGAAGTCTGAAATGAAATTCCTTGAGCCTCTGTATCTATATATTTGTATTTAATGACCGTTTTCCAGTAAAATCTGAAATCTTTGTGTATATGCAGTTTCAAGTCATTTCAGGACAATGCGGATATCTAAACAGCCAATTCACATCATACTAGTTGTTACTGATAAGAAGCAGCATAATTCAAATCTTTATTAAAGGCATTAGATTAAGATACATTTATAATTTGGAGATGCATTCCTTATTTGTGCCTTGTGGTTACAAAATGAACTGGTTAAAAAACCCGCACGTGACTCTACTAGAGCATATCTGTCATTCTATTTCTAGTCAGGCAGTTTAAAGAGCAACCTACAGCCGAAACGTCTAAGTCTGAATAATTTATGCACGTTCCATTCTTGAGCCAATCAAATCAAAACGCGATGAGACGCTCCACCAATCATAATTAGTTTTCTCACTTTCAACCAATCAGAACACGCTAACGCCGTTCCATCCTCACCAGGCCCTATCTGACCGAAACCGCGCCTACAACTGGGCCCGAGTCCCTTTTTCAACCTTCACTGCGAGCGCGGTATCGAGAGGGGCACCTTCAAGCGGGGGTCGATAAAGAACCACTTGTAATATTAATACACACATACAAGAACAATGTCCTTCCTCTCTATCAGCAGACTAGCCCCAAGGCTCCTCAGTTCAAAGGTAGGAAAGTTGTATTTTAACTTGAGTGAAGAAAACACAGGCTGCTACCCGGTTAGCTTAGCTTAGCATAGATTACCTTAGTAACAGGCAGCCAGTATAGCATATTCCGTATTAGTAAACCATATCTAACATCTGTTCTAAGTAATTTATACATTAAAAACATTATGTGTATGTGCCTCTTTGTTAAAGTCCGTGTGTAAGTCAGCGGCTGGTTTTCAAAACCTAGTTAACTGACTAACGTTACCTGGATAGCAATTTTAAACCAAATAGGCGGTCAGAAATATTGTCAAACGTTAAAAATTGGGTGTGAACTTTCAAAACTCACCCAAAGCATGCTGTCAAGGTAGGGAATTGATGATTTTTTCAGACACAGCCAGTGTAAAGTGTTTTAGCTTTAAAATGGTGTCATTCAAAGATACCTGACAAAGAAAAGCTTTATTTATGGTTTCTTATATTCATACGACTCTAATCTGAAGTCCTTTCTGAAGTGTAGTTGACGTCCTTTCACAGGACACTGAACACTTTAACCAGTTTTCATTTGTTACAATGTAACTAAATTTGACCAGTTACTTTGACATCTGTGATCTGCACCTGTTTAGTCTGACAGATCAGTATTTTTTGTTGTTCTCTGAGGCTGATTTGACCTTCAGTATTGCCATTAATTTATCAATGACCAGGCTTCAATAGTTTACAAAGGTGCTAGATCACTATAATACACCATAATACGGCTATAACCTATAGGGTTTATGCATCATAGGTTTTCAGTAGGGTTTAAATGTGGTCATCATCAAATTTAAAACATCTTTCATCCTAAAATGTCATGTATAAAGTCTCAGTATATACACTGTGAAAATTTTTTATATATTTATGTAAAATAGGTTATTACTTTAAATTATAGCATTACTTTACATTATCACCAAAGTGTTCTTACTATTACATTATAACTTCTTACTTTCTTACGCTAGTACTGTACTCTTAGATGTATTTTACATATACCTGTGTGTGTGTGTACTCCCTTGTGGGTCCCAAGACCCCAGTTTGAAACCCCTGATCTAATTCATAAAAGCTCTTGTGATCATGTGCGATTATGTAAGTTGTGTAATGTGAAAATTGAGCATGCGTAGTTTGCTGAATGATGACATGTTTGGGTTTGTGCTGCCATTGCAATCTTTCACAGGGTGTCCACGGGTACTTAAAAAGTCTTAAATAACGTTTTCCTAATAAAAGGCCTTAAAAAGTCTTAAAATGTCTTAAATTCAAATTCAGTGGGTCTTAAATATTTTTGGTCAGATTACCACTTTTTTAGTGTGATGGACCAGTGACTGTTTACAATCATTGAACAGACCGAAGATTTTTTTTTTCTTCCCCTGAGCGTAGTTACTGCGTCATCAGAGAGAATTGCAGTAGCAGAATACAGGTCGAACTAAAAAAGCCTTTTAGCTCATTTAAAAAGATATTATTATTTTTTATTTTATTTTTATTTTTTTTTACTTGCCTGACCGGACAAATGGCCTGATTAAAATTTAAGTGACAAAAAATAACCAGCGAAGCATCGAAACGCGAGAATGATTCTTCTGATTTTATTACATTCAGTGTAAACAGCGATTGATATTTTGGATAGTGTATTTCTGTAAACAAGGTCTCGCTGTTGAGGCTCATGCTGCCTGTCTCTTTGTGAGAGACATCTACGCAAATGAGCAACAACAAACATAAAGAAACTCAGAAGAAACACACTGAGGTATAAATTCAGAACGCTTAGTTTATTCATAAAATTATGTAGTTAAATGACATACCATGACAAGGGGGCTATTTTGCTGAATATTTCACGATTGCAAATGTTACATTGATTTTAGTCCAATAAACAAGTAGTTAAGTAGTCAAGTATTTATTATGTTACTTACATTTTAGGCACAATATTTACTGTTTTGTTCTATTTCACCAACGAAAATAGTTCCAAATATTAATCTCATAACATAATTTATTGCAGTTTCAGGGTAAATTATTTAATCTGACTGGCAACAGCCCTATAGTGTATATTGAATTGATTAATTGTAATAATTTGACATGAAAGATGCATACATTTAAAAAGGTCGAAAAAGGCCTTTGTAAAGGTAAAATAAAATATGCAGATTGAAGTATGTAAAAGCTGATAGAACACTGATGAAAATAATGCTTCAGAATAAATTGTTTACACCACCAAAAATCTCGGTGATGCAGTACATTTGTGGGGATAATTTGTATGGAATATTCTCTGCTGATATGAAAAGTTAACAGTATATCATTGTAATAAATATCATTTATGACAGCAATGATATTTTGTTTTCTTTTTACATTAAACACATCAAATATATGTATGTAATATAATGTGTATTTCCATTACGGGTTTAGGTCTTAAATTTCATTTGAGGTGGTATTAAAAAGTCTTAAATTTAACCTGTTCATATCTGCAGAAACCCTGTTTCAAGTTCTGTGATTTACATTTTTACAAGCCATACAAATTTTATTCCTCTATGAGGTTTTGTTCTTTGATCTGAATTGCCTTGAGCAATGTGTGTGACTGGTAACGTTTAACATCTGACTAGATTGTGATTGTGTTTAGCAAAAATGAGTGGAAGGTGTGTCAAAGGGCATGTATGATCTATAGAAACCGTCATCCTATCCATATACTGTCTCAGTTGGGTTTAGGGATGGGTACCAAAACCCGGTATTTAATCGGTCCCGGGGCTAAATTATGAAAGACCGGAGTATCGATAAGCTCTGACGTTATCGGTTCTGCTGTCGGTACTGGAGAAATTAAGAAAACACACATACATTTATTGTTGCTATATATACATTATCTTGCAAATTAATTTTGCTGGCAACACCAGAGTTGCCAGCTGTTTTTATGTGCAATAATATTCAAACATTTTTCTATTGATGCGTTTGTGCTATTCGCAATTCAGAAGCGAGATCGCGCTCCCGCGCAACATGAAGGTCCGGTTTAATTATGATAGAAGAGAGAACTAACTGTTCAAACATCTGCTTACGCTTTAGGCCTGTGGCTGTGATATTAAGCTAAGTTTATTTTATTTTTTATTTTTTTTTATTTTTTTCGATTTTGGCTTCTAAGGATTATAGCCGCGTTTCTAGCACAACTTCCTTCCCTTCACAGCGGCGCTCATTCGTTCCTCCCTAACTAAAACTTAACGTCAGAATCAGCTCAATCGGTGATTGTTGTAAAATGGCGTCTTTACTGTTGCTAAATTGCGGGACATGTTTGATGATAAAACGTTGAAAGTACAATCCGCACAAGAGACGCTGTTCCCCAGGCTGAAATGTGTGTGTGCGCGCCTGCGTGGCGCGCTCCAAAACAGACAAGCAAATTGCACTTTGAGCGTCGGGCGCGTCCAAACGATCAAATACACACAAAATATGTCAAAATGGCCGGCTACGAGAGTATTCACTTAAACACAGTTTATGTCTTAAGTGGACGAGAACAGTTGGGAGAAAATGCGATGTCAATATATTGTCTTAAAGTAACAGACTGGCGCTTGGACCATCAATGTTAATCAAAGAACAAAATGCAAAGAGAAAGTCACCCACAGCTCTTAATCTGAATAACATTATAGCTTTAATAAGCATTAATCTATCAATACATACAGTGAAAACTATGCAGTGTTTATTTACATTTTGATTACTTTTAGATCTCTTTTGTAGCGATTACTTACCTGAACATTAATGTTAGTAGACCTTCATGGAAAAATGAAAGCACTGTTTATTTAATTTAATTTGTTGTGTGTGTGTGTATATATGTGTGTATGTATATATATGTATATATAAAATATCTTTTTTTTATTGTATTTGTCAGTTTGTTTTTACTTTGTTTCTTTGTAGAAAGTAGCGATAAGAATACCGTTAAAGTACCGGATCGATAAGCAGTATCGGTAAGAGTAGTAATACCGTTAAAACCTTAACGATACCCATCCCTAGTTGGGCTCTCATAAGATGACATTGTCTTTGATTGTTGTTGCTATAGAGATAAAACCAACGCCTTGCTGTCTGAATGACGTCATAGTAAAATAGGTTAATGTGCTCTTGTCATTTAGGGTTAATACTCCATTCACACCCCCAGATGACCTTTGTACACCAAGGATTTTTCTGCAGTGATGCTATAAAGATCCGTTCCTCTTCAAGCATTCAGATGGTGGACAAGTATGTGTGACCCGTCTGACACAGCTGTCCACCTGTCATCTGCTTTGAGTATAGAAAAAAAACAACATGTTTTTGTCTAAACAAAGCGCGGAGGAGTTATTAGAGCATTACCTGTCAGTCTTTTATACATTTTCCTTTCCTAAAGAAAGCTGACAAAGAGTCTTTTGTCTGTCCAGAAATTCCTCCATATGGTATTTCTAGTGACCCCTTGCTAACACATGGTCCTTGCGTTCTGCATATAGGCTGACTCCATATAACAGAACTGAGTCAAAGGTCATAGAATGGTCTTAGGTTACTAGATGGCTTGTAGCTTGTGCACATTCTCTATGCTCTGCAACCTTTGTGACGGTGTTGTTACCTTGAAGGTCAATGTTGTATAGCATAGATTGTAGCTTAAGTTAAAAAATATATATAAATTAGTTATTTTTGACATTTATGTGTTGCCTTGTAGGAAAAGAACCCTCACATTTTCTTCAGAAAATGTAATAATAGTTTTTTTTTTTTTTAAATACATAAAGGCATAGTTGACCTAAATAATATTGTCAATAATTACCCACCTTCATGTCGTTCCAAACCTGTAAGACCTTCATCTTCGAAACACAAATGTAGATATTTTTGATGAAATCCAAGAGCTCTCTGACCCTCCATAGACAGCAATGCAACTACCACGGTCAAGGCACAGAAACGCAGTAAGGACATCGGTACCAGTCCATGTGACATCAGTGGTTCAACTGTAATTTTACAAAGCTGCGAGAATACTTTTTGTGCACAAAGAATACAAAAAATAATGACTTAATTCAACAATTCTTCTTCTCTTTGCCACGCTAGTGCCATTATGGAAAGTATCACGATGCATGCATGTGTATGTCATGGTACTCTCCATAATGGCGGTAGATGTTTACTCGGGGGAGAAGAATTGTTGAATAAAGTCGTTATTTTTGTTTTCTTTGCACACAAAGTAGTCTCGTAGCTTCGTAAAATTATGGTTGAACCACTGATGTCACATGGACTGTTTTACAGATGTCCTTACTGTGTTTCTGTGCCTTGACCGTGGTAGTACCCTTGCTGTCTATGAGAGCTCTTGGATCAAAAATATCTTAATTTGTGTCCCGAAGATGAATGAAGGTCTTACGGGTTTGGAACAACATGAGGGTGAGTAATTAATGACATAATTTTCATTTTAGGGTGAACTATCCTTATAAAAGTACTTTTATAGTAACAATTTTCGATATATTGTATTATGTAATATCAGTTTTTTTTCCCAAATTGTGTATGTTTTAAAGTTAAATGTATCAATCTGGTGCAATCTGAAAGAAAAATCAAGAGCTTTTAAGTGATCAGATTGAACAGTTAAAAAATGTCTATACATATAACTGTTTTATTGCAGCTGCATTGTAAAATAGTATGTTAGCTATTTTACTTTATAGTAGTAAAATTATGATACTTGCGTCTCTAATTTCTTTACTTGCAAGTTTAAAACCCTTGAACTTTTTTTTTGCAAAAAAAAAAATAAAATGCATGAAGACTTTTAAGTGTGACAGCAGTTTTACAAACACTTTTTTTTTAAAATTACAAATGGTGAAATGCTGTAAACATTCACAAAAATGTTAGAAATTATGCAGAAATTAATTGGAAATTAAATTAATTGGAAATGCTGTTATAATATATTCTATTACATATTTACCTCTAAGTTATGTGAAGTGTATTGCTTTTGACATTTCTGGAAGTATTGAGCTACTACAGTACAGAGGCTTATGTAATCGCTCTCCTCTGCACTCACACCGGGTTCAAGCTAACAGCTGCCGGTAGCCTCACCTTTCCCACAGATTACACGGCCGTAGAGTTGCAGGAAGATCAGAGATTAGCAGTTATTTATCATCAACTATACAGGCCGCACCATAAATGAGCTCTAAACCTGACTGGAGTGTTTTTCTGGTCTCACAGCTACTGTATGTTGTGTAAGGTGTGTTAGAGAAATATTTCACTATAGGGTAGAGTGATGGGTGTCTGGTGTCAGAGCACTGACCCACATGGCGATCAGGAGGCTCATGGTGTAGGAAGCATTGGCTCTTGTTCAGGAATTGTGCAGATTTTCCCTGGGCGATCCAGCTCAATCTTCCAGTCTTAGTCTGACGCTTGAGGTGAAAGGAAGCCTGGAATGCACTTGTGATGTTTGTTTGTTTGTTTGTTTGTTTGTTTTGGATATGAAAGACATATGGAATGAAAATTACGAAATTACTACCAACATTTCGGTAGTCCACATCCTGCAGTTGAATGCTATAAACAAGAAGAAGATTAATGATGATTTTAGTTACTCTGTATTCTCTTAGGAGAATCACAGCCCCCTCTTTATCTCCCTACATGCCTTGCCAATCTGACCCGGCTTTACGTCTGTGCTTGATTCATTCTGCAGCGGCAGTTTCTATCCGGTCCTGCTGTGAGTCAATCAGACATGGCTCTTAATCTAAAGCTATATATAGAAATGAAGGATGTGTCTCAATGTAGGAAAGGGTCGGGCCATGCGGATAAATTCATAACTCTTCCTGAAGCAGTTCTGAAATAGAATTTGCAGTTAGATTCATAAACCTGTCTCTGCAGAATTAATGGTGTTCTGTTGCACCTGAGATCCTTTTATGCTCCTGTGAAATATTGTCATTGTGTATGTCTTTGCTATAATTAAATTGTATTGAACCCCAAATAAGGGGGTCATGATGAATGGCACAATGGTAGTAGTTCAAGTCACACTTCACCTCTGGTTGCTCTAGCAATCTTGTCTGTGCAATAAATGTGCTGTAACTCTCTTAGACAAAAACAGCAGATAATCACTGAAGTTGTAAAATGTTATGATGGAAAAATGCTTTAAAGGTTTTGTTCACAGGCAGTTGAAAGCATTTGGTCCAGTAGACTCTTGTAATAAGAAGCTTGTAATTTGAATACAAAGAAATCGGCAACTGACGCATTTTGCATTGTGCAACTAAAATCACCTGCCTTGCAGCTGTCAGCAGGCCTTCTGCAGTGAAATCTGACTGCTAGCCCAGATTGTTATGATGATCAGCTTCCTCTGCATTGCATCTTTCATCAAAGTCATTGTATTTCTTTCTGTTCCAGAATGCAGCATGTGTTGTTGTGGCTGCCAGAAATGTCAGTGCATCCACGGTACGTATCTGCATTACAATGATCACAGCCAGAGCCAGATTTTAGATTTTAATTGCCCTACAGAGATTTGATCACAGCCTAGTCACTATCACATGTCTGGGGCTACTTTTTTTTAACCTCAAAAAGCACTAGTTCTTAAATCTGTTTGTGCCTGATCCACTAACCGAAAACTGATCTTTTTCCGCTTGATCTTATGCAGAATTTGAAAGACGTCCTGGCAGACCTCATCCCTAAAGAACAGAGCAGGATCAAGAACTTCAGACAGCAGCATGGCAAAACCACAATTGGCCAGATCACAGTAGACATGGTGAGAGGAACATCACTGCATTCACTGTGACTGTAAATCATGTCTGTATGCTTTTGTCTGTCAGCACTTTAGGCTACATTACAATCAAGGTGTAATAATGATAAAGCACAGGGTTATTTTAGTTTTATGTGTATTGTGTATTTTTTTCTTTCTAGCTTCTTAAGCACTCCATGCTTGAAATCACTGGTTTAAATTTAGGATATCCAACTAGTGATCTCAGCCAGGTTGCGTGTCATCTGACTGATGTCACTAGCAAATGTTGCCTAACATGTCTGACCAGTCCGATCTCACATGATGTAGTGCTGCAAACCATCACAAACACAGTAATAGTTTTTGCCCTCTGATTGGACGGCTGTTTTGTCAAGGACCCTCAGGCTGTGGTGTGAGTGCTGCTGCTCTCATGGCCGTTGTTTCAGCTGAGTCATTTGGTCTTTGTCTTATAGCCAGCTATTCTATACTGTAGATTAAACTGCACCTGAGGAGCATTATTACTGTCATACAGTCAGACCAAAAATTATTCAGACACCAGATAGAATTTTTGATATTTTTTTACTAGTGGGAACAGGGCACTATAGTTCATTTATGTAAGTGAGGATAGCAAAATAAACTGACATTATAACCAAAAATTCTTCATACAGTGGACTACCAGTAAAATTGATAAAAATTTGGTACCAAAAATTTGATTTGACCCTTTGACCTTACCATGTTTTGTTACATACCTTTCTATCAAAGTTATCTGACATTATCAAGATGAATTTGTTCTGATGCAGTTTAACTCTGGAGTTCTTGTCATATTTTACTACCATTTTCTAAACTATAGCAAATAAACTGTGATAATGTGAGAAATGTTGAAGGTGTCTGAATAAATTTTGGTTTGACTCAATATGACACTTGACCTGGACGCCAGAGAAGTGAGATGGAGGGCTGGTTGTTGCTCAGAAAAAGGTGTTGACATAAATATTTCAATAATGTTTGAGTGCTGTTTTTGTGTTTAACAGGTTTATGGAGGAATGAGAGGCATGAAGGGTTTAGTGTACGAGACCTCTGTGCTCGACCCCGATGAGGTGAGTATGCACACACTGCCATTTATGTACTCAGAACTTTTGATAGATACCATATCTGGTATTGATGAAATACAACTTAAACTGGGTTCTATTTATTTATACAGTAATTAATTCCAAATTAATTTAATTTAATACATTTTTATAGGTTTGTCCCAGTGTTATAGGTTATTAAATCATAAAAATTATTAGTTGGTGTCAAAATAGTGTTCATAACTAAAGATATCTTATTATAATTAGTTGAATATTATTTTATTAATATTTAATTTATTATTATTTATCATACATACGATTTCTTGTTAGTAATAATTAATCCATTACAAAGTCAAAATAGACTAAAAAGGTCCTGTCTTTCATAATGTTAGTTGAGACATCAGTCTGCAAATTGTAGCCTTGACATATCAAATACACATTTTAGGTTGTGAAACTTGAATGCATGATGAAAGTTTACAGTGTCGTAGAAGCACATCATTTGCACAATAGTATGCTGCTGTAAGCTAAAAATAGAAAGTGGCACCACAGTGCCTTGGATAAATACACATTGGTGTCAGTAGTTATCCCGCTAACCCCTGAAATTTTATTCAATGAAACACGCTGACGCCCTTCCTGTGTTTATGGATTGCATTTGTAGGGCATCCGTTTCCGTGGTTACAGCATTCCAGAGTGTCAGCAGCTGTTGCCCAAGGCTCCTGGAGGAGATGAGCCTCTGCCAGAGGGTCTGTTCTGGCTGCTGATTACAGGACAGGTGCCCACTGAGGAGCAGGTGAGGATGTATTCATATTCACTGCATTCTTACTCATTAAAGAAACTCAGAGTGCCTAGCATTTAGAGCAGTGTTTCTCAACTGGTGAGACCGTTCTGAGTGGGTCGCTGAGTGTGCGGCCAAAGAAACGACGACAACAACAAAAAACATAATTCTTAATGTTTTTCTGATGCGAGACTTTTATTTTAATAGACGCGTATGAAAGCTGTTGACACTTCTGTCAGATGCAGTTTAAGTAAAGAGTGCCTGAGAAAAACGCACTGTCCGGATTCAGTATATCTGCGGTCAGATGAGATGTTGACGGGCTTAATAGCAGCGTCATTATTATATCGTTATTTTCCTAACTTATGAAATAAAAAGTCTCTCACCTCAGAAAAACGAACTATCCTGTCCTGCCAGATGTTATATCGCGCTCGTAGCGCACTCTTCAATAGCACAATGCGGCGGCGCTCTGCATATCACTTCACTAAAGCGCAGAAACTATACGAGCATGCAATGCGTGAAACAAAAGTACAGTACTGATAAATCACATAACTGGTACTGCGTGTGTTAGCTGGGAAGGATTTGCATGAAGGTATGATATTCATTCTATTCAGGAGCAGTTTCCACGTTTCATTAACAGTTCGTGTTAGTATTGTATATTCACCATGGTAACCGTTGTTTCCATAACCCAAAAATACCATGTTATTTTCACTTTGTCATTTTGTATATGTTTAAATGACTGTGGTGGCTCATACCAACTTAATTGTATTAACAAAAAATAGTTTGGGACTTCTATTTAATAGCCTTACCTAGGGGTGACTCCGAATAGTCGAAGATTCGATGCTTCGATAGGAGGAGCCTGATTCGACTCCCAATCTCAGAGTCGAATATTCGCGGGGTTTTATGATCATGCCATTTTGGCTAAATGGGGGTGTTCAAATCTTTGACTTCACATAAAACTACCAGTTTTCTCCCAATAAGTTAATATACAGCCTATTAAAATAATACTGTAAATAAGAATCTGAAAAGAAAGAAGCTTCAAATAAATATTTTAACGTGCGTGAATAAATCCAACCATCTCTATAGATTTAAAGGGATAGTTCACCCAAAAATGAAAATCTGTGATCATTTACTCACCCTTAAAGGACAACACCACCGTTTTTCCATATTCCAATATGTTTTTCCTCAACTTAGACGAGTTGATACGTACCTCTCCCGTCTCAGTGCGTGTACTTAAGCACTCTAGCGCGCGGCGCCACTATGCTAGCATTTAGCTTAGCACCATTCATTCCTTAGGATCCAAACAAAGATGAATTTAGAAGCTACCAAACACTTCCGTGTTTTCCCTATTTAAAGACGTTTACATGAGTAGTTACACGTTTAAGTATGGTGACACGAAATAAACAGTGGCGATTTTATAAGCGGATAAAAAAATGATAACTATAATGTATGGCGGAAGAGTACTTCTCTCTTCTCGCAGCACTTCGACCTCGGCGCAGTAATATCATCACTCCTGAAAACTCCCCCTCTCCCTCTAGCTTCCATCAATAGAACCAATATTACTGCACTGAGGTCGAAGTGCTGCGAAGTCCATTTTCATTACAGATGCCACATATTTTGCGTTTTATTTAACTCTTTTTGGCTGTTTTCTCAGGCGAATTGGTTGTCTAAGGAGTGGGCTAAGCGTGCGGCCCTTCCCTCTCACGTGGTCACCATGCTGGACAACTTCCCCACCAACCTGCACCCCATGTCTCAGTTCAGCGCTGCCGTCACGGCTCTGAACAGTGAGAGCAGTTTCGCTCGGGCGTACTCTGAGGGAGTTAACAAGGCCAAGTACTGGGAGGTGAGTCACTGAAAATATTTATGCTAGAAACTTTAAAGGTGAAGTGTGTAGAAATAAATACTATGACTAAAACCACTGCTGACTGAGATATTGCTATGTAAAGTGAGTGAGTCATTCACAAGAATTCATGCCATTTCTGTGTAGTTCGTGTACGAGGACTCCATGGACTTGATCGCCAAACTTCCCTGCGTGGCGGCCAAGATCTACCGTAATTTGTACCGTGAAGGAAGCAGCATCGGCGCCATCGACTCCAACCTGGACTGGTCACACAACTTTACCAACATGCTGGGCTACAGCGATCCACAGTTCACAGAACTCATGAGGCTCTACCTCACCATCCACAGGTGATGACCTACAAACTCACTGACTCATTCGTCACAAACTCCTCTTCCACTGGTTCATTCAAGGCAGTCGTTAGGAGTGAGGTCGGCTTGGACTTTTAACCTTTGTGATTGCCCTCAGAAAATCTCTCTTCTCTATGAAGAGTCAAGATTTTTACCTCAGCCTCAGGGAGATCTGAATGCATCTGATGTCTGTTGCCAAACTGGATCATTCAGGCCACAAGAACAATACTGCAAATTGGCTATTTGTAGAAGAACTGCCACTATCTGAACCAAAAAAGGAAGTGAAGAGCATTGGTGTAATCTCAAATGCAAACAATCTGCTTTCCATTCTAAACTCAGCTTGACAAATTAAGTGTCTAGTAAGGTTCTAGGGCTGCATCGACCTTTGATCAAACTGTGGATTATCTAATTAGTGGATTAATAAATAATTGACAAATTAGCCAAGATAGTAGTTGGTTATTTGATGTTAAATATACAGCTATGTGGAATGGGACTTTGGACCAGTGAGACCTGCAATCTGCACTTTTATAGCTTATTAACTGGATGCAATTGAAGTGCTTTTATATGGGTTTAGATATACATTCAGTCTCCCTTTGATCACTGACTGTAAACTGTGCGCATTTTGTTCAGTCAGCAAGAAAACACTCAACCTGCTAGTGTACATCTTTTGTTAGAAAAGAAAGGGAAAGAGGAATGACTGTTTTTCAGAAGTGAATCAAGTCTGCCCTCTTGCGGTTGTGTTAGTTTACCAGTCTGATCTAGTTTAGTGTCCTTTGACCGTAACCTTATCCTTTTTGTGTTCTTTTGTTCTTTTCCAGTGACCATGAGGGTGGAAACGTCAGCGCACACACTAGTCACCTGGTAGGCAGTGCCCTGTCCGACCCCTACCTCTCCTTCAGCGCTGCTATGAATGGCCTGGCCGGACCCCTGCACGGACTGGCCAATCAGGTTTGAGCCTTAATGTGCTTAGTGTTGCACAGGACATATGGTTATGAAATACTAACCAGCTTTGCATTTTTCATTTCATCCTCTGTCCTGTAGGAGGTGCTGGTGTGGCTGACAGCCCTGCAGAAGGAGCTCGGTGGTGAGGTGTCTGATGAGAAAATGAGAGATTACATTTGGAACACACTCAAATCAGGCAGAGTGAGTGCTATATCCCAACTCAACAGGAAATGCAACACAAAAACTGAATGCAGATTGATCAAAATATGATGGATGATTATCATTCTCTCTCGTGTCAGGTGGTGCCAGGCTATGGCCACGCTGTGCTGAGGAAGACAGATCCTCGCTACACCTGTCAGCGTGAGTTTGCCCTCAAGCACCTTCCCAATGACCCCATGTTCAAGCTGGTAGCTCAACTCTACAAGATCGTACCCAACGTGCTTCTGGAGCAGGGCAAGGCCAAGAACCCCTGGCCCAATGTAGATGCACACAGTGGAGTCCTGTTGCAAGTAAGTCACCAGAAACCAGCCAATAATACATATTAATTTGTGATTAAAAGATGCATGGATCTGTCATTGGCATGGATTTTTGTCAAGTGCACCTAAAATATCTTGTATGTGTGCAATACCTTTCTGTATGTAAATTATTTATCTTCATTTATTCTTTACATGTTCTGACATATATATGTATATGTATGTATGTATGTGGGTAGTTGACAAATAAAAATTGGACTGTGTCCTATGGTGTGACAGCAAAAATGTAGGGGGGAAAAAAAACATACAAATAACATGAGAAAAATTAATCTTCATTCTTAGAGTTGCAAATAGCATGAGAGAGGTTTATCTTCAATGTTAGATGTTATTTATTTATTTTTTTACATTTTGCTGTCACACCACAGGACACATTGATATGTCAACTACCCATGTATGTATGTATGTGTGTGTGTGTATGTGTGTGTATATATATATATATATATATATATATATATATATATATATATATATATATATATATATATATATATTAATTGAATAATATATTTATATACAGTTGTTATGTATTATATTTATATAAAATATATAAATTAAATATAATTTTAAATATGTTTTTATATAAGTATTAAAATGCTTAACTATTTAAAATATAGTATTAAATTTTTTTTTTTTTTTTTAAATCACATAATATAATTATATAGTATATTATAAATAAATTTTTATTTAAACATATATTTAACCTTTATTTAAACTGACCAAATATAAAAAAATATCCCATTGAATTTTTGGTTGCACTAATATCACTAATATTTTTTCCTATTTCTTCCCTTTTTTAATATGTACAGTTTACATAATTTTTCTGCTTGCTGTGTTCCTCATCTCCTGTTTTTACTCTTGTGTTTTGCAGTATTATGGCATGACTGAGATGAACTATTACACTGTGTTGTTTGGCGTATCCCGAGCTTTGGGCGTCCTCTCTCAGCTGGTGTGGAGCAGAGCGCTTGGCTTCCCTCTGGAGCGTCCCAAGTCCATGAGCACAGACGGACTCATGGGTCTAGTTGGGGCCAAATCAGGCTAGAGAGGGAGAGACCATGCCAGCGGAGTGGGGACAGGAAAGGAAGGGGAGGAGCTTAAACTATTAGAAACAAGCCCCCGGGCTAAGGGATTTAAAGAGACAGTACACTTTTAAATTTAATCTTAAAAGGGCCTTTGTTATTAATATAACATCAAAATTACACATCCCATTTACACGTCTATTAGTCTTTCATACCCAGTATGCACATGTAAAGCTACTTCTTCACGAGAAATGTGTAGACGCATTACACAGTCATTGCTTGCGGTTGCTCCTTTTAAAGGAAAACGCCACCGTTTTTCATATTCCAATATGTTTTTCCCTCAATTTAGACGAGTTGATGCGTACCTCTCCCGTCTCAGTGCGTGCACTTAATCGCTCTAGCGCGTGGCGCCACTATACTAGCGTTTAGCTTAGCACCATTCATTCCTTAGGATCCAAACAAAGATGAATTTAGAAGCTACCAAACACTTCCATGTTTTCCCTATTTAAAGACGGTTACATGAGTAGTTACACGAGTAAGTATCATGACAAAATAAACAGTGGCGATTTTCTAAGCGGATAAAAATGATGACTATAATGTATAGCGGAAGAGCACTTCGACCTCGGCGCAGTAATATTGGTTCTATTGATGAAAGCTAGAGGGAGAGGGGGAGTTTTCAGGAGTGATGATATTACTGCGCCGAGGTCGAAGTGCTGCGAGAAGAGAGAAGTGCTCTTCCGCCATACATTATAGTCATCATTTTTATCCGCTTAGAAAATCGCCACTGTTTATTTTGTGTCACCATACTTACTCGTGTAACTACTCATGTAACCGTCTTTAAATAGGGAAAACATGGAAGTGTTTGGTAGCTTCTAAATTCATCTCTTTTTGGATCCTAAGAAATGAATGGTGCTAAGCTAAACGCTAGCATAGTGGCGCCGCGCTAGAGCGATTAAGTGCACGCACTGAGACGGGAGAGGTACGCATCAACTCGTCTAAATTGAGGGAAAAACATAATGGAATATGGAAAAACCGTGGCGTTTTCCTTTAAGTTTTCCCACAGATTTTTCCGACCGTATGACGCAGCAATGGATGTAGCGAGGTGGTTTTATGGAGAAGGCTGTGTTATTGTCCAAGAACACAGCCGAGAGCGATATGTCTTTCCAGAAATCACCTCTCTCCTTATTTAAACTAATAATGACTATTAAATACTAGTTCAGAAGAGTTATTTCACCTAGAATGTAGATAAACCCTTTATCCTCAGCTCTCACACCAATTATATCAGTTTTAGTCTTGTATTTTTACTCTCCTGAGATCAGATGTTCACTTGAGCCTCTGTTTGTATGAGGAAATGAATTGTCAAAGCCCTGCTCTGAGCCTGTCCGATAATTCGACAAAGTTTGACTAGGCTTCCCTCTAGTTTCTCCTTGTAAGAGCACTCCACGATGGCAATACGGTCCTCTCTCAATAGAATTGATTCTATGAGTTCAGTTCAACTTGGGAAGCTTGTACATTTGTTTAAAAGGGTACTGCCACTTTAAGTTATCTCTCATATTGCTCTCTGACTTCAACCAATCATCTTCATCTTTCTGTCTGTTGTTTGGAAGCACATGTGGTGCCCTCTTTATTTGAAATGACCAGTCCTTCTTTACTTCATCAGTGGACATTTTGGCTTTGATTTGTTAAAGATTTGTCATTCACACAAGTTATTGTAGTCGCAGGTGATTTGTTTACCAAATTGAGAGCAAGTTGAAATTGTGGCATTTATTTGTACGTTCATCCAAGAGCGCTCAAAATCTGCTACTTTTTACCTGTTTTGAGTTTTAGTGTCTTTGTTTTTCCAGTGTTTTGAAGAATGATGTCTTGTATAAAGAGAAGCTATCATTTTGTGTAGGTATACATAAGTTGTGGTTTTATTTATTCATGTAAATATAGCTTGAATGTATGAACTGCATATCAAAACACTGTCTCACCATCCCTGTTAGTCAAACCACTTGCCTGTAATGACTCACTTAACCCTTTATTTTAAGTAAACTATACCTTTAATATAATTTAAAACATGACTTGTACATGACATGTACTGCTTTGACGCACACGGGTCCTGCTCTCTTGCACGCTTGCTCTCTTGTTTTTTTTTTGTTTTTTTTGGATAATCTAGCAGCTATTTTAGCTAGTTGGTCCATAAGCACTCCATTAACTCGATGGCACTTTTCCTGCAATCATCATTTCCCATTTATCTAATAGCGTGAGAATAATTGTCTGGTTTGCTGTGCCCTTTTCCAGTGTGACTGTTTTCATCATGATGTACATGGTTTATGCGATGTCGGGTTAATTTAAATAACGAGGAATGTGAATATGGAGATGATTGGTTGAAGTCGGATCCACCAGGGGAAATGGGGAGGGGAACAAGAGAATGGGGGAAATGAGTCTGGATTGATTGGGAAAAAGAAGCTTAGGCGAACAAAAAAGAAAAAAATGGGAAAACTTGACAAAAAAGGAAAACCAATAAATGTTTTTAACAAACCCTCTGAGCTTTTTATTTTGTTTTACTACATGAAAACCCTTCGTTCAATGACTGTTTATGTGAACAAGATTATTCTGATATTAATCAATTTTGGTCATTTTCTAATGTTCAGCTGTCCATAACGCAAATGCCAAAGTAAAGTTAATAACCCAAGTTAAAGAAGAAAGATTCTTTATTGGCATCTGTGGTTCCATGAAGAACCTTTAACATTCATGGAATCTTTTTAATGCACAAAAGTGTCTTTGATTTATAAAAATGTTTTTAAGAACTGTTTGCTGAAATGTTCTTTGAGGAACTCAAAATGGTTCATATCACTGAAAACCTGTTTTTGGAATGTTTCGTTTTAAGAGTTCCAAATACATTTGTCATGTATTTGGAATATCCAGATTTATTTAGAATATTCATTAATATTTGCACACATCCAAATTAAAGTAAATCTGGGTGCTACTTGTTTTAACAAAACTAAGAGGAATACCATATTTCAATAGCAGTGAAATAGCTTCAATAGCTGTGACTCTCAGGAGAAAAAAAAAACAGTGGAACAGTGTTGTTATTGTTAACCAAAACTAAAACCATTAAAAATCGTTTTCGGTAATTGTAATGAACAAAAATTACAAATATTGCCTGCCAACAAAACACCGAGACATTACTCAAAACATCTTTTATGTTCCACGGAAGAAAGTAATAAATAATGAACGGAACATTGAAGCACACCTCCCATCCAGTAAATCGCAATGTGTAGTGCTTTGTTACTTTTGAAGTCTCAAAATTCAAATTCTTACCATTTTATTACAGTATTCAAACAATAAATGCCGTTATGGCATTTATTGCCAGATCGCTGTAGCGCTTCAGTTCAAAAGAGCGCACATGAACTGATCATTTCCTTCACTTTTATACCAGTTTCTGCAATAAATAAACATGAATGAACATCCGAAGGTATGTTAAAAGAAAGAGTACAACTTACCGAAATCCTGTCTCATGTAATCGCTCAATCAAGATGTCAGTATAACAGCTTGTAAACAATGTCACATAAGGTCACATTTACCTCAGAAAAAAACACATTCGGTGACCATAAACTCGTTAGAAAAATGAAATCCAGAGGAGCATTTTGCAAAATATTTGCACCATGTAACATATTCATTATATATTTTTTTTTACTGTTCTTCAATATTTATGCTTAAATTCGTCAAGTTTTTATGACAGCCACCCTTTACAGTATGTTTATAGTCTATTTCAAAAACCGGATTGGAGTAACTGTTACTTTGTTATAAAAACTTGAGTGAAATTTAAGCGTTTGTATTCAAATCAGTTAATTTTAACCTTCAATATTATAGTAATGTAGTAACAACTGACTCTCATTTATATTTTACAGCATTAGTTGAGAGATTTTTTTTTTTCCTTGAAAATTTGCCATGCACTGTATGGATCTAAGTCTGGTCATTCATCTTTAACCGATCAATTTTAAATTTAATTTTAATGGTCATTTTAGTTTGAAGATTTGCTTGGAAAAGATCTTCATGTCAGGACAGCATGAATAAGAAACTCCACTATAGTCTCTCATGCTGTTATAAATACATGACCCAGATACCACCACCTTCCTCAGATTTCCTCAACCTCTGCTGACAGTTTCACTTTGTATTCTTTGTTCCCAGTTACTGCACCACTGTTACGTTTTCACAAGTACTCATGTATCTCCTCAGAATTCTAGTGTAACCCAGTTGATTAGCAATCATAGAACTGCCACTCTGAGGTAAGAAACTATTGACGAAATAGTGCAAATCAAGATCAAATACATCATAATTCAAAGCAGGAAATTGGCCTCCTAATGAATCTCGAGCAGTTTGAGTAAAACAGACACAAAATATTTGTTTGGAAATAAATTTATAGATTCTCAAATGAAAAGAAATGCTTGTGCAAGATTATAACACTGACGACAGGCCTGTTGACAGAGAATTAAGGTTTATACTGAACAGATAACATTCATTTCGGAGAGAATTTGTTCCTAAAACTGTGCTCTTCTTGCTCTTATGAAGCACTGCTCATCTCTTTGGTTTTTATTCACAGTTCTTCAACCAAACATTCGCACTTAACAGACATCTAACAACGTCTTTTTATGATAAACCCTAGAAATCTACTAAAGGTGACATTATTTCCACGGAAGACTCTTAAGACAGGTGTTTGATACAGCACAAATAAATTATCAATCAACATCTTGACAATTACGTTATTTGAAGTCATTTATAAATGCCATGAACACTTAGATAAGGCATTGAAATGGCTAAAAATAAAATCTCATAAAATAAATGTTGAAAAAAAAAAAAAAGAGAAATTGTCCGCTATGCTTGTATCCGATGCTTTGCCAGGTCATACTGTAGCTTTTCAAGAAATCACAATACACAAATACAGTAGTGTTTAAACATTAATGTAGCAACAAAACAGAAATGGCACAGTCTACGTGAACAGGCACAAACTGGGATCACTATTAGGGAACAACAGGCTGAATCCGTATATTTCTTTCATTTAAATTTCTCTAAAGCCCTGAGATTGCATCCAAAGAAAGCAAAAGCATGCTAAATACAATTCAGAATTCCTTCATTACAATACACTACTTCTATAAACAAAGTTTTTTGTTGTCTGAGGATAAATATTTAGGTGAGAGAAATATTTGTCACTCTAACTGTATAATTCATATTTATTATATTTACAGTTGTGTTTGGAGTCACACACCTCCAAGTGTGACTTCTTGAGATGTATATTATAAATTCAGTGCAGTGTGGAAGTCAAGTAGGTCACTGTGAGCGTGTTCAAATTCAAGCAATTCGAATTCATATCTAGTTATATAAAGATTCATTTTAGAAGGAATATTCTGGGTTAATTTCCCATGCTGTTGATCACCACAGAAAATAATATTGACTTCAAACCATAAAAATCATCAACAGCTGCACATTTGCAAGGGGAAAGTAAACAATGGTTGTGCTGTACATGTTTTATTGTTTGTTTTTAAAAGCTGAGGTACAAATCGAAACTATTCTGTGTGGTAATCAACAGTATGCGACATATTTCACCTAAAATATTCCTTTCAGCTTCAGTAATAAGTCAGATTTGGCCCCAATAAACCCACAGCAGGACAGAATGAGTAAACCAGATGAAACCCTAGTGAAACGTCCACGTTTTGCACCTCAACTTTCAAATCTTACCGGTCAGAGATGCAATAGTCAATTAATCTTCATTCACAGTCAAAAAGCAAACACAAAAATACATGTTTAAGGTGCAATAACTCAAATGAACTGAATTTTTTTTCTAGAAGTAAATGGTATCTATTGTACCATCCCAATGTAATCTAGTGATCTGATTTGTCATGTGATAACTGTCTAAAGAGTTTTGTGAGTTCCAGATGCAGGGGAGTCCCATGTGAAGGTGCACCTCACGTTTGATGGACCTCGTGAAACATGAGCTCGCGGGGTATCCTCGTCTCGGGTCCGTAGAGTTTGCCCGCTCGCCGCTCAAACGCAGCCACCATCTGCTTTACCACCTCGTCGAAAAACACAGTCGCTAACTGCGAATGCAGCAATGAACGGAACTCGAACGAGACCTGAGGAAAACCAACGACATGCAGAGAGAAAGAGACATGGTGAGTTTACTTCCTAACAGACACTGAGTGTTACAAAAATACAAAAAAATGTTAATTTTTTTTATTTCAATTTATTATTTTATTTAGTTGGTAAGTTTCTAATTTTCACATAGTTTAAGGTGAAATACTAAAATCACTAAAACTGAAATAAAAGAATAAAAGCTAAACAGACATATTTAAAAAAACAAAACAAACAAAAAAAAAAAACAACAACAAATACAACACATTAGTTAAACTTAAACTGCAATAAAAACTGATAAAAGCTAAATAAACATTAAAAAACAAAAACTAATAAAACCAATAAAAACACAACAAAATCACTAAAACTTACAAAACTGAAACTTATAAAACTAAATTGAAATAAAAATATAAGCCAAATAGATAAAGGGATAGTTCACCCAAAAATGAAAATTCTGTCATTAATTAATTACCCTCAGGTCGTTCCAAAACCATAAGACCTTCATTCATCTTCGGAAAACAAATTATTCATTAAATTTATCAAAAATCTTAATTTGTGTTCCGAAGATGAACAAAGGTCTTACGGATTTGGAACGACATGAGTAATTAATGACAGAATTTTAATTTTTGGGTGAACTATCCCTTTAATAATAATAATAATAATAATAATCTGACAAAAAAACAAAATTACTAAAACATACTAAAATGAAAAATATAAAACAACTAATTCAAAATATTAATGAATACTACAGTACTATATTAATAATACTAAGTTAACAGTGTTGTCCACCAATGTCTGACATGTGTTTTGGTTTTGTCTGATTAAAATTAATGAAAGTGTTGCATGTTTGGATAGTTGTATACTGATTTTTACCCCCCTGAAATTGTGCAGAAATCTCTATTTTATATTCTGCAAGCTTGTCAGACCTAGCAACAGTAACCAAGTGGGGTGTAGCTAAGTGAAGGGTCAACTGGAAGCAAAAGTTTGTAAACGATACTTACAGAGAAGTCTACAGTGCATGTGCGAGGATAGCCAGGAATACCGGGACTAAACCGCCATATCGTCTCTAAATGATTGAAGAGTTTACCGTCCGAACACACTGCCTGAAATGGGATGGGTTGAGATATAATTATTTATAAAATTTGTGTTTCCTTTCATTTCATTGAAGATGTTGTAGAGGACACAGGATGACTTACTTTGACCAGATGTGGACGGACGTGGCTTATCATTGAAGTGTATCGCTCAACAACCGGAGAGAAGCCCACTTCCAGCTGAGCTTTGGCATGACCAGCCCTTTTCATGATGGTTTGGGACTTTTTACACCATGGTACAAAGTGTTTGTAGTCATCCACGTTGGCTACCACATCATACATCTCTTGCATTGAGTACCTGAAGACCAAAATACAGGTAAATCATTTTCATTTTAGAATTAAGTTGAAATAAATACAAATACTTTCGTAAATGGACGATAAAACGCTTATTATTGATAACTAAATCTATGTAGAAACATTTTTGTCATTTGAAATCGAGCTGAAATAAAATAAAATAAAAATATTACATGAAAAACAAACTTAAAATACTTTAGAAATTAAAATTAGCAACTGAAATAAAATGTGTGAAGTACTCAAACTACAACTGAAATTAAATTAGAGCTAAATAGAAATATTAAAAAATAAAAAAATTAGATTAAAACTAAAAATATAAAAACAAAAGCTAATTCAAAATATTATTAACAACTGTAATAGTATATAAATAATACCAAAAAATAACACTGCAATAAAATACACAACATAAATACAGATACTGCTATTTTGCCCAATACAAAAAGCTATAAATGTGTTTTGTTCTACATTAAATCATTTTTATTGGTACTACTATTTATTCATATTTCGTTCATATTTATTTTTCATTAACGTTTCAGTATTTATGTCCCTGTCTTAGGTCTTTGTTTCCAGCTGCTCCACCTCCACTAGATCAATACTGCCCTGTTAATTTATTATTTAACACCACAAAAGCTTGCCTTCATCCTCCATGAGGAAAAAAGAAGGGGTCATTGTTCAGGATCAGACACTGGGTCAATCTTAACCTACCCTACAATTAGTTAGTCAACTTACCCTAGTATTCTCCTCTCTGAATACTCTTTTCTCTTATTGGTGAGGCTGATGAAAGATCTCCTGTGATGACTGGGAGTCAAATCCACTTCAGAGAGACAGAGAGCACGAGGATGACGGGTCATCAAGATCCCGCAGGAGGACAGGTGTCTGAAAAAAAAAAAAAAAAAAACATTCTGATAAATACAATGCATGCAATGCATACAGGAATGGTCTGCAATGATTGTACCATCACACTATGATACTGAATAATTATTATATTCATATATGGTGATATTTCAAAGAAATTACCATGGTACATGTCCAAAAAAGATATTACCATGGTATCAAGCATCTTTACATAAGCCATGCTTCAAAATGTATGTGATTTACAGTCATATTAAGCGATTTAAGAATCATCCCCCAGCCAGTTAACATGGTGACCCTAAAATCTTCCTTGTTTCTTGTTACTACTGTAAAAATCGTAATAATTATACTAGTATAAGTATAAAAAGCAGCCAGAATCTTTCTGTCATTTTATTTATGTTTTGTTTTTGTTTTTTTTGTTTTTTTTTTTAAATTACCAACAGCTGTGGCTATGTTAAGCTCTCACAGTGTTTATTGTAACAAGAACTGTAATTATTATGGTATTTTTGAAACTACATTTTCTTAATGTACATAGATTGATAATCAGATGATTTATCCCCTTCTAACCTGCTATCAGGATGTTTATGGTTATAAGGTTTATTACAGAATAATAATATTATAGAAATCGATCATAAAATATTTTAAATTATTTTTCTTACATTTCTATTATTTTTATGTATTCTATTAATGTATATTCCTTGCAATTCTTGATTCTATAAAAATATTTTCGTTTGCATTTTATTATTTTATGTAAACTATTTTATTTTTATTCCCTTCTATTTTTGATTATTTATCGAGTTTCTCTTTAAAAACACGGATATAATATTTATTTATATATAATATTTTAATAATAAACATAATATCAAATGCCATTTTAGGCCTCACATACCATAAACATAAATTAAAACTATGGAAGTACTATTGAAATAAATAAGAAAATGACAATATTCTGAAAGCATTTTATACTGACATCCCACGGTTTTGCAGTAATAACTGTGGTAACTATGGTATTTACCGAAACTAAGATTACCACGGTAATATTGTAATGTTTTCCAGCTCGGTTTGTTCAGCTATGGGATGCATTAATCAGTCAGTAAAAGCATCTTATATAATCTACTTAACATTTGTATGTTTACATAATGTATTCCACTATTCAAAGCGGGCTGCTGAGATGTAAATGCGGTGTTACCTGACGAGCCAGAGCTGTATCCCCTCTCTGCTTTTATACGGGCTGCTGGAGCGACACGGACCGACCGTCGCGATCTCCAGAAACTCGCTGAATGTCCGCACACCCATCGGGATCCGCCGGGCGCCTCCTGACACGGCCATCAAAAATATAGCTTAACCCACTCAATGATGACGATTAATCTCTATTAACACGGTAATAAGCAAGCGCTCGCTGTCATCTCTATCAATAAATGAGTCGGCTGTTTTTCAGTGACCAAACCCCCGCTGTGCGTTAAATACTTGCGTTGCAAGTATCATATTTCGACTTCTAGATAATCATCTACTGAAACAACAGCCCTTTCCCCGGCGATTCCTCTGTACCCGAGTGAGGTTAAACCGGTGAAGCCTTCATAAGCTGCCGGTTTGTGCGGGACACTCTGTTCTGATGTGGCACCGTGAGACAGGTGCAGCTGCCGCCAACTGGACCGGAGGAGGACAGAATGTCACATAAGGAACACGAATATTGTGATTTCTTGTCTAAACTGCCGCATTTTATTTGAATCATTGTAATAAATGATATGAGTGAATTATAACCAATTACAACAATGAACAGATATTATTAATCCCAATAAGAGGGGTGTGATGTCACTCCACCTCACTAGGGGAACATGTGCGGTTTGAGCACATTTCATAATAAAAGTTTACTACTTGACTCCATCATAAAAAAAGAAATTCAAAATATCAATAAATACTATATATATATATATATATTGTATGTTTGTGTAGTGTATATGTTTTCATTTTAGTTTACGTTTTAGTAATTTTGTTTGTGTGTTTTCGTCGTTTATTATTTCTATCAGTTTTAGTCGCTAGGTTTTTCATCTACTATTTTATACTTTATTTTAATTATTTCAGCTTTACTTCGATTAACAAAAACATAGTTTCTAGTTTTAGTTAACAACAACATTGTTTTATTATCCCTAAATATAAACACTTGATAAATGATCTTGATAACTTGAAAATGAAACTTCTAAATTGTTATAAGGAAGACTTTCCCGAGCCATTTTTTTTTTTTATCAACTGATAATAAATCAGTATGTTCATATTGGTTTAATTTAATTGTATACCCACGTTTATTTACGTACCAGTGCAATGTATGGGATGGTGGGAATTGTAGTTCTAGTTCTTCAAACTGCCTTATGTTAAGTTTAGTAAAAGCGCGTGGAAGTTGAAGTGAAAGCCCGTGTGCGTTTAACTTCACAATTTCTCGCGTTTTGCGTTTATGAACCTAGAAACAACTGCTGTAATGTCCACATAGATGGGCGAGAAACCTATTTTGTGTGATACAAAGTCCTTAAGCGGGTAGGTTTGTATATTAGTTGCATGTCAGCAGCGTAGCAAGACAGCTAGCAAACTCTTTCAGTGTGAGTGCTACAGTAATGCTGCATGTAGTTGTAGGTGTCTTCATTTTATATCCAAGAATATCAATTTGTTTCATTATTTTTACTTTTATTCTTTTCACCTATATATATATATATATATATATATATATATATATATATATATATATATATATATATATATATGAGCAATACATTTTAAATTTAAATAAAAATAATGTATGAATTCATGAATGAATGAGATCAATTTGATTTACTTTTTTTAAATTTCCTTATAGGAATATGGATTCTGTACATTACTGGAATGGCGCAAAAGGTGACCAGATCTCCACTAGGGCAAGACCCATGTCAGACACCTTATGCAAACTGGCTCAACTGATCACTTGCATCGAGTACAAACCAAAACCACAGCCGTCTTCCTCCATCTGCAAAGACCGTGGCCACAAATGCACCGACCCAAGCAGTCTTCTGCGTCACCAGGAAAGAGCACACGTCCTGCAAAAGCTCCATCGCTGTCAACTCTGTGGCCAAAAATTTGCTTTGCTCTCTAGTTTGCAGCTACACAAGTGCTCTTACGCCTCATCCATGTGCCAGATGTGCAGGGGAAAACCTCAAAGGGGTTCTTCTTGCCTTTCCTGCGGGACTGAATCTCCAGAAGATCCCTTCTATCGTGACAACAGCCCCTATGCTTGCGCCCCATGCGGACAAGCCTTCAGCCACAAGCAAGAGCTGCTGCAGCACCAGCAAGCTGGAGGCTGTCAGCCTGCCAAGACCCTCAAACCTCCTTCACCATCATACGCCTCCTTGCCTCCATCTCCTCCAAGTGCCACCTCGTCTCTTACCACTTGCACTTTGTGTCTCAAAACGTTCCGTTCTTCTGCTGGACTTGCTTGCCACATGCGCTTTTCTCCTGCACACATGAAAAGCAGCACGGAGAAGAAAAGAGGAAAGAAGAAGAGGAAAGTTCTCATCTCAGGTACGTCATTTCCATGCCGTTCCTGTGACAAATCATTTCCTAAGACATCGCACCTCCATCAGCATAGGAAACAGGAACACCGGCGGGAGATAAAGGTGAGGAAGCTGCAGAGACAGAAAGGTGAAACATATCCATGCCTCCACTGTGGAAAAGAGTTCCTGCATCATCTAACGCGTTGGGCACATTTTAGACAATACAGCTCTCACCATCAGACCCACCTTAGATTAAGTGGCAAATCATCCAACGCTGACGCAGCTGGGTTCCACCCAAAGGCAGCTAAGGAGCTCAGACCTCCCCAAGAAAAAAGACCAAGAGGTAGACCTAGGACCAAAAATCTACCTGCTTTGATGGAAACCAAGCAAGAAGAAACAGATAAGCAGGATGACAGTGATGAAGGCGAGGATGCCGAGTATCCTTGTACGTCATGTGACCAGGTCTTTAGCTTCAAAGCTGAGCTGCATGTCCATGAGAAAGTCCATGAGGAAGTCCCTGAAGAGCATCATCAACCAGCCGACACACGCAGGTGTTGTAGTGTGTGTACAGGTGGGATTCCCATCGCTGATATTCCAGAAGATTGTGAAAAAAAAGTCTATCACTGTGTGCCATGTGCCGAGGCGTTCATTACCCTGAACACTTTTCTAGAGCACTGCCAGAAACATCTGATACGTGAAAATGAAGATGAATTCAGTGATGATTAAAAGACCTTCCATTTCTTTAAGGAATAGTTTACTCAAAAAAAAAAAAAAAATTCTAAACATGTTTGCTGTTATTTTTTTCTTACTGAACTTTTTTTAAAGAACCATTGCGTATAATTAAACAAAAAGCACCATAAAAAAGAAAAAAAACATATATTCTTTACATTTTTGTGTATGCATATAGGTTTTTATGACATGAAAGTAAATAAATAATTATGGAATTGTAATTATTTGGTGAACTATTCCTTTAAAAATGAAATCTCTGTCATCATTTATTCACCTTAATGTCGTGGAACACAAAAGAAGATATTTTGAAAAATGTTAATAGCCAAAACGTTTAATTTCCCATTGACAGCCGTTGTATTTTTGTCCATATAATGGAAGTCAGTTTCAACTAAAATTGTTTAGTTACAAACATTCTTCAAAATAACATCTTGACATAAGGGTGAGTAAATGATGACAGGATTTTAATTTTTTGGCGAACTGTCCCTTTAAGGGCAGAGAAATCAGTCTGAAATCAATCATGTTCAGGCTGTCAGGAATTACATTCATCATTTTTGCTTTTGGTAAACTGTCTAAATATTATCAGTATTTTACCAGTTTTGATTTCTGTGGTTCTTGAGGTATAACACAAGATAACTCACTCCACCAATCTGAGCCAAACTACCAGACAAATATTAGAGGCCTTTGATCATATTGACAAGCCAACTGCATTTTGTCAGAAACGGGTACTTAATTAAAACCACTTCAACTCAAAGCATAGTTCTGCTTCAGGATCAATGTTCTCCATACCTCTATACATACCTAGAACTCATATCCATTACATTACTGTGAGAATATGGTGAATTTGATATTTTGACATATATTATTTCATTATTTCTGTTTTCTAGATTCGGCTACTGATGTGTTTCAGCTTGTTTTATCATATAGCATTTTACTTACATTGTGAAATTTCTGTTTGTATCTCGTAAACTACATGAAACAAAGTAAGCTTTATTCCTCTAAAGTTGTAGAATCATTACAGATAGTAGCATGCTTTATATACACAATATTTTATGCTATCAGACCAAATATTACAAGTATAATTTCATAACTTTCTTACTAGACTGGAAAAATGAATTATGTGCAGATATGAGACCTCAGATTAGGTGACTCGGGCAACAGAACAAGTCTATTTTATTGTTTAATTTGTATATCAGGGGTTCTTAACCTTTATTAATCTTCATTTGTTTCTGATGTTTTATGTAACGTATCTAATATTTTCTCTTCCTAACACCAAATAGGCTGCAGTGATTTTTCAGCTGTTTTTTGCACTGACCTTTTTTTGTCTTTGAACACTGTATAATATTCACTTTATGACTCAAATCGTATATGATGAGTGCAAATATAACACTTTCCCCCCAAATCTTTTATTAAGAATATAGACTGGAGGCATTTTAAGTTTAGTTCTTTGCTTTGTCCCAAAATGTGATGATTTTTTTTTCCTTTGAATAATGTTTGTCAGAAAATTTACCTCATGTTACTCATATTAAATTGACATTGTTTTTGAATAAATTGTTTAAAAAGGTAGTTTTTGTTGTTATTTTTTCGCTTTTTCAGAAGCCCAAATATTGCATTAAAATTTGATGTAGAATATTTTGTTTTCCCTGAAGACTATCGACATTACACTTTGCAATGTTATTGAAGTTCATCCTCCTGTATAGTAGGGGGCCGATGTTGCACACAGTGACTGATACAGAAAGTCCCGCGATCTAGCAGCACGCCACTTCTACACTTGTACTGTTCATACATTGGTTGAAACGTTTTAGTTTTAGAAAACTAACGAAATAAACATGAGCAAAGCACACCCGCCCGAGCTGAAAAAGTAAGTATTTCAAACTTTTTGTTGATTGTGATTGTAAGTCTGTTAGAAATGCAATAAATTTGAGCACTTGCCGGTTTGTCAGCAGTTATTTCACAACTACATTAACGTTATATTATTCTAATTTAACGCACACAACCCACCTGCTATTGATTTCAGTTTTGCTGCACGTTCATATGAATTAGATTTGGATGTTAAGTCCAGTATCTGTAGAGTATTATGGTTTTAATAAAATACCTGTTTTGTTCTTGCCTTTTAGGTTTATGGACAAGAAGCTTTCACGTGAGTAAGATGCAAGATTTTCTCACAAAATATTATCCAGAAGAAGAGTATCTGGAAGCCTTCATAATAATATTTTATCCTAAGAATATTTTATTTCAACAGTATGTGATTGTGATCTTGAATGCAAATAAATAAACTTATCTAAATGGATGTTCTACAGCATTAAACTACACGATACATCTGTTGTGAATCACTGTCAGTTCAAATATACGGTCTGTGCATATCTTCTGTAAAGATGTTGTTTTCATGCACACTTTCAGTTAAGCTCATGTTCAAGGCATCTTGCATGGATTTGATCCCTTCATGAATCTGGTCGTTGATGACTGTATAGAAATGGCTCCTGGAGGACAAATGAACTCCACTGGGATGGTGGTCAGTACTTAATACCACAATTTAGTATTATAATATATTATATAACTTATGGTTAAAACATAACTAGTTGGCACAGGTATCATATAGAAAGACACTATTTTAAGGTTGTTGTATTTAAGTCATTATGGTTATTCAATATATCACACAAAGATCAACAGACAGCTGTTTTCACTTCTTACATTTCCACCATGATTTGCTGATTTGTGCAATGATGTGCAATGATGAATGCTGATGAATTGTGTCTCTTCAGGTGATCAGAGGAAACAGTATAATCATGTTAGAGGCTCTTGAACGAGTATGAGGATGATGTCCACTTTCTTTTCCTGCTTTTATTATTCTTTTTTTGTATCCAGCAAATATTAAAATGGACTTCTCATGTCAGTTTACAACAAAGACTAAATATTAAAGCAGAAATCCTTGATTGTTTACAAATATTCTGTTTTATAAACGCCTTCCTTGTTTTTATGTATTTTCCTATGTCTGTAGAAATTTGTGTATGCAATTCATACATTTTTGTGAATAAATGGACTACAGTGTGATTAATCCAAAGTCTTTTTGTAATTTACTTTTCATTAATATTTGATTTAATATTCAAACTGTTAACATGTTATTGTCTTGGGAGCTGTATGCATTTGGAGCAAATTAAAAATCTTGACTTGTTAGGAGTTCAAAGAGCCGAAATTTTCTTAAGCTAAGAAATTTGCCTAAAAAACTTACATGTACAGTAAGTTATTTCTTGTCTAAGCTAGTGTTAATACATATGTTTTTCTGTTTCCCATTATAAAACAGGATGTGATAGAAATAAAGTTAAATAAAAATGTCTCGGTCCAAGAAAATAAATACTGTATGAAATAGTCTGCAATAAATTAGAAAAATGTTTTTTTTTTTTGTTTTTTTTTAATGCTGTCAGTATGCATTAATTTTCAGTCCTGTGTCTTGTGATGGTTTTTTATTTACAAAGCCTGAGTATTTTTTTTTTTGCTTATTTTTTGTATTTTATTGTCAACAAATAGCATGTACAATGCCATATCCCACTGTATAACAAAGAACATTTCACATTCATTAACAAGAAGGAACAAGGAAAAAGAGAGAGAGAAAAAAACAAAAATATACTATACATATTTTACAAAGCGTGAGTAAGATGCAGTCAATCCTTAAATGAGGCGAGACTTTTATTTTGTCGGGAAGTTGACCGGATTTGCCCGTGACGTCACGCGGCTGGTGTATGCACGCGCACGGAGGCTGTGTGGAGAGTAGTGATGTCGGAGGAGGTTGGGAAGAAAGTGCAGGCGGTGGTGGACCGGGTGAATCAAGCGGTTTCCCGGCGCCCGAAGGTCAGTTTTCATCGCTTTCTTTTGAGTAAGATACGAAACAACGATATGCTTTTAAAATACTCTAAAAAACAAACTATCCACTCGTGTTCACCGTGTTGTAATGGCAGGGTTATGTAATCTGTTCAACCTTTACACACGCGAGCTCCATGCAGTAACAAGAGATGAGTGACAGCTGGTTAATAATAACTAATACTTTTTCACACAGTGTGTTCATAAAAGTGTTGCAGGGTATTCAGAATGTTGGAGTTAAATTTGAATAGCGTGTAACTTCTGCTCAAGGAGATGTACATTGTGTGAATAAATGCATGTTGCATGAAATTTTCAGCAGTCACGCTCCAGCAAATTAAATTTGCATAAAAAGCGCCAATTACATGCACTTTAAACTCTGACAATAAATTAAGTCCTTAAATTATGTATTTCTCTGTGTACACAAGAAGCCAAAATATTGGTACATGAAGATTTTAAGGTGGTTGATGGATAAAATCAATCATATGAGGAGCAATTCTGAAAGTTATTATAATGCACGTACCATATTTGTTTAATCACTAATCTGTTATTTTTTGCGTTGTATGTTGTATAATCTGTATATATTAAATATATATATATATATATAATTTGTTATGCTGTAGGCCTTTCTAAATATGGGTTTGTATGTAATTACAGTAGAGCTGTATAATCTAACATAGGGACCAGACAATTATTTAAAATCTTTTTTTTTTTTTTTTTTTTTTTTTGCATTTATAGTTCGGATTGATTTAAATTATTGATTCAGTTGGAGCATTTCACATAAATGGACAACATATTTTGCTTTTATATGTTGAAAGCAAAAATTGCCCCCGGAATCAATTCTAGTGAGGGAAATATTGTAATAACAAAAGTTTCTTTCCAATGCTGTTCTTAAAACACTATATTATAGTGTGACAGTATTATATTTTTGTCTTCCAGACGTTACCATGTATAGCCCCTCGCCTGGTTGCGGTTAGTAAGACTAAACCACCAGAGATGGTGGTGGAGGCTTACAAACATGGACAACGAAACTTTGGAGAGAATTATGTGAGTAAATAAATAAGTATGAATGTTTTGAAGCTTGGTCACGTATTTCATATTAAATATCCACTTTTTCCTCCAGGTAAATGAACTTGTTGAGAAAGCTTCCCATCCCCTGGTATGAAGTCAGACAAATTCAAATGTATTTGTTTAGTTGTTTTTGATCGAAATCTTGATCTATGTAAAACATCTTTGTAGGTTGTCTCATCATGTCCTGAAATAAAATGGCATTTCATCGGTCATCTGCAAAAGAATAATGTCAACAAACTCCTGGGTGAGCAAAGCGATTTTACTTTAAGCTTGACTTAAATATACTAGTATCATTCACAGCCTAGATTTACAGAAACTACCTAGTGATATCAGACATTAATCGGTTTAGGTCTTTGTTGTATTTGTTTTATTCTGAATTAACCCACATTCATTTAATTCAATTATAGGTGTCCCAAACCTATATATGGTAGAGACGATTGACTCTGTGAAACTGGTTGAAAAAGTCAACAGCTCTTGGCAAAAATTGAGAGCAGCCAACACACAGCGGTTAAAGATTATGGTTCAGATCAACACCAGCGGAGAGGAAAGTGAGTGTTCTTCATCCAAATAATTGTATATCTCCTGTAAACATCAGCTCTGAAAATTTTACAAACTCTTTATAAAAATCTACATACAGTATTTTGCCGTTTTATAAGAATTTTATATAAGAATTTATCAAGAATTTTGTGTGATTTGGAGTGTCAGACCTTACAAATTTTATCTTTCATTATTGCTCAAGCCTATTTTTCATAGTTTTTTCAACATGTCACAGCACACACAACTTTCCTTACTTTCATGCAAATTGATAAAATGAACAATCGTTGCAAAAACAACGCATTGTGACATTAGTTGATAGAACTTTACAAATGAAATGTCCTTAAATGCACTGCAGCTGGATCTTTGCATGCTTATATTGTTACAAAATCACTTGCGATGCTTTGTATTTTATTAGATTAGGTTTGTGAAATGTAGAGATTCACAGTCGGGAGCATCATACTGGGTTTCTGATGTGTTATGCAATTTTGTTGAAAAAGCCCATATCAAAGGTTCAGATGTTGTTTGGTTCACTTTCGGACAGGATGTGAATGTCACAGTGGGCACATGTCTAACAAAAACAGTTAAGCGTTATGAAATCTTTTCTCAGTGTATCAGATGACTGTTTTTCTGAAACCTCAGCATGATCGTCTCTCTCGGACGTGTTTGATCAGGTAAACATGGCCTGCCACCCGATGAGACTGTAAACATGGTAAAACACATCGTGTCTCAGTGTCCTGCTCTTGACTTCACGGGGCTCATGACGATCGGCCGTTACGGTTATGACCTCAACGAAGGCCCCAATCCTGATTTCCAGGTGCGTCAGATCAGCTGACCTTGCATATTTGAAGCCTCTGAAATATTTAAAGATATTTACAAAATTTGGAGTCAGTAAGATTTTTTGTTTGTTTGTTTCTGAAGTCTCTTATGCTCACCAACGATGCATTTCCATTATTAAAAATTCAGTAATATTGTAAAATATATTAAAATTTAAATCATATTTATTTGGTTTTTTAAAATAATATTTATTTCTGTGATGCAAAGCTGAATTTTAGCATCATTACTCCAGTTTTCAGTGTCACATGTTCTTTTAGAAATCATTCTAATATGCTGATTTGGTGTTCGAGAAACATTTCTTATTATTATCAATGTTGACAACAGTTTTGCCGCTTAATAATTTTGTAGAAACTGTTATACAAGCAAGCAACATGTTAAAAGGATGTTACAACCTATGTGAAATGAAAAAGGCTAAATTACTTTGTTGCATCTAGATGCTGTTGAAAAGTCGGGAGGAAGTTTGTGAAAGTCTGAAGATCCCAGTAGAGCAGATTGAGCTCAGTATGGGCATGTCTACTGACTTTGAACACGCGGTAAGTGTTGCTTCGTTTCAAAATACTATTCAATTGTACTTGATATCCAAGTTAATTTTATTGCAAAGTCGATTTGTATTGTTTCTCAAATTAGATCGAGGTTGGCTCTACAAACATACGTGTCGGCAGCACTATTTTCGGCACCAGAGAATACCCCAACACCCCGAGCCCCAGTCCGGAGAGAAAGCCAAAGGTCGTATGTGAGGAAGCAGCCAGAAAAATGGACCGACTCACAGTCACAGAGCAATGAATGATGGGGAAAAAAGGTTACTGAACTAAATATGGGACCTCCTGGGCTCCTTTCCAATGACTGGGCTCACCATTCACCAGTCAAAGGCCTTTCATATGTCTTAACTAATGCTGCTGACCAGGTCTTCTGTGGCTGGATTAATAACTGGAATACTAAATTGACTTCCTGAAGGTGTTTTTATTGTAGAAAGATCTCCAGAAGTGTCCTCCAGCCCTCTGTAAAATACTCAAGCTTGGTTTTGCGATTATTTTGAACAGATACAGGGTCAGCACATACTCAGTTTCGTTGTGCCAATCGTAGATGTGAGGTATAATTTGTCATTTCCGTTAGATTAGATGTTAGTAACCCATTTTAACATCTAATTAAAACAATAGGATGCATTATTTTTGTTCCTAGAAGTGTGTAGGTATATTTTGTAGTGTGTCAGTGTATCGTTTTGTTCAAAATCATAAATGTAAATGATATAAATAGCAAATTTATAGTATTGCTTCAGTATCCACTTGTTGGTGTGAAAGCTTTGTCAGCGACACGGGACTGACGTGTGTGTGGTGTTGTCATGTAATTCATGTAGTATTTCATATCACCCAAAACACTGGTGTTGAATTTAGCCCTGATCAACAAGAGTCACACAGGTTTCAATACAGAACATAGAAATGAAGATGTAATGAAATTAGTGCAGAGATAAGCAGTTACATGGCGTTTTGGAGAAGCTGAGGGTTTGAGGCCTTTTACTATGCAAGAGAGAGATTATCCTAATTCTTAGAGCTTGTTTAGAGGCAATCACATCATATTTTTGTTTTTAAATTTTGGATTAATACAGTATTGTGTCAAACTAATGGGTTTACTGTTTGTGGTTGGTTGTGAAAAGCCAAAACAGAAATTAACATCCTTTTTTTTCAATCAGTGTGTCAAATAACATCTTGTATCTTCACAGATAGTTGTACATAAATATTTAATTGATTTAGGTGAGTTGAGCAATAAAACAATAGAAAATAAAATGGTTTGTGTGGGATGTATATATGTAGTGGTCAGCTTTAGTATTTCATATTTTTTAAATATATAATAATATACAAAATAATTGGTAAGATTTTGTTTCTGAAAGGAAGTCTATTATGCTCACCAAGGCTGCATTTATTTGATCAAAAATACAGTAAGAACAGTAATTTTGTGAAAAATTACAGGAATTTAGTAATGTGTAATATTATTACAATTTTAAACTCTTTTCTATTTTAATACATTTTAAAATGTAATTTATTCCTCAGGTCAAAGCAGAAATCATTATAATATGCTGATTAGGGCTCAAGAAAATTTTGTATTATTATCAATGTTGAAAATAGTTGTGCTGCTTAATTTTGTAGAAACCATGATTTTTTTCATGAATTGAACAGCGCAAAAAAAAAAAAAAGTAATATTATAAATGTCTTTATTGTTACTTTGATCAATTAAATCCATCCTTAGTGAATAAAAGTCTAAAAGTATTAATCTGTTTTAATCTTTTTTTTTTTTTTTTTTTAAATCCTTACTGATCCCAAAGTTTTGAATGGTAGTTTATATATATTTATATATAAAAGATGATGTTTTTTTTTTTTTAATTCTATCGTAAGTTGAGTACATTATGCTTCTCATTCATGAAGATAAATAACATTTGTAAATTTAAAACATTTAATTCAAAGAAACATCTCAACTAAAATAGACACAGAACCTAAGACAGTGTTTATGAACGATGTGTCAAACAATGTAAAGACTGAGTACCAAGTGTACAGTTAAGTATCTGCATGCACACTGATGAACAGTTTATTACAAAGCTTGAATGACACTTGAGAATACACAGCTGCGTTAACCTATAAATGATGTTCAAATTGTCACATTATATGGAGGAGTTTGACACTGTGCATCATGCAAACCAGCATTTTTATAAATTGGTCCTTGTAAGAAGCCAGTACAAAAATTCCCAAAGATCCTATAAACAACATATATTCTTGAAATTGAAGAAGTTTTCATTAAATTACAGACATTCCTGTATGCTTAAATGTGGTCAATGCAGTAAATAAATAAAGCATGAAACAGAACATTGAGAACAACAACAAAAAAGTCACATTTTGTAAATCACTAAGTAAGAAAATTCCTAAAATATGTATTTGTTTTTTTTTTGGTCTAAACAGCTACTATGCAAGCTACAGTCAATTAGCTTGAATCATTTCCCCTCAAAATCATGAACATCAAACCTATTTGAGAGCCCAAGACAGATAGAATATGAAAACAAAGCCACAAATTTGTCAAAAGTTTCAAAATACCTCAATATATACATATTAAAAATGTTGAGAAATGCAGAAATGATTAGCTGGCTTGATTCTTCACATTTATCAGTAATGCAACCTTGAAGTTAACAGTAGTTTCCATGCACCCATAATGATCATCACTTTAAAGGCATAACATTTTCCTATCACACATTTTAGTAAAATGAACAATGTTCTAGATGCTAGACATGTATGATAAATGGTTACCAGTTATACAGCAGAATTGAGGGTTGTTAATATTCTGCTTGTTTGAGCTCATTGTGTCTAAATTTATCTGCTCAAGATAAAGTTGTACCGAATTAAATTTAAAAAGAAAAAACTGAAATGAAGCACTGAGTATTTCTATGCTTTGAAACCATAATGGTTACGGCAATGAACGTTACTTGAGTTATTGTCTCTGTAATGCTGTCTGCTCTTCACACCAGCTTTTTGGCCTCAAAGAAGCTCTTGAGATGTCTCATTTGCCAGATGCCGGTGATGATGAGGATGATGGTCTGAGCGATAGACCACCACAGAACGCGCTGGTTCGTGCTCTCGCTCGTCATACGGAAACGCTCCTCACGGTACTGTGGGGGGAGAGATACTGGACAATATAACATTGACAACTAGAAGGCAGTGTTATTTTAGTAACATTGTAATACTTGTATTAGTTATTTTAAATTTGCAACTATTTTTATATTTTCAGATTATTATTTTAGTCATTTTGCTCTTTTTGCCATTTCTATTAGTTTTTTTTTTAAATGTCTTTATTTTTTAGTAATTTTTATTTCAGATTTTATTTTAGTACATCAAGAAAATAAGAAATGTTTAATATTTATTATATTTCAAGTAAAGAAAATTGTCTTCGTTTATATTTTATGCTGTGTTTTTGTCATTCTTATTAGTTTGTTTTTTTTAAATGTCCTTTTAATTCAATTTAATTTCAGTTTTAGTTATTTTTATAGCTAAAGTTTTCTATTTTAAGAAACATATTTTTTATGGTCTCAGTTTATATTTACCTTTTTTTATTGTAAAATTGAAAGTTTCAGTAATTCTGCTGTTTGTCATTTTTTATTAGTTAGTATATGCCTATATGCTGTTATGACCCGGGGTAGCACCTGTTCCCTAAACGGGATCTGTTCGCCTCTAGGTGGCGTTCTAGGTTCTGGTTTGTGTTGTGTTTTTTCTTTTGTCTGTTTGCAGGGTGGAAACGAGTGGCAGGTGCAGTGGATCACCGATGATGAGTTGACTGATTTAAGGATCTCTGTCCTACAGTGTGGTGTGCCCCGTTTGAGCTTGATTTCTCTCCAGCACCAGATTTTGAGCCTTCTTTAATACTTTTGTTGTTTTCTTTTTTTCTTTTTTTTTCTCCCTTTTTGTGTTTATTGAGTTAACTAACTTTGTGCGTGGTCTCCCCATTATTGTTACGCTGCCCTGAGCCTGGTAGTTTGTAACAATGCCTATATAGTTTATATTCATTTTAATTTCAGTTGTAGTTTTAGTACTTCAAGTTAAACTAAATGAAAATAAGAAATGTTGCCTTGGAAATTGTTGTATTTTATTTCAAGTATATTCTGTTTTAAGTAACTAAATATTTTTATGGTCTTAGTTTTAGTTAACTATAATAACCCCATTATATACAGTACTAATATTGACAAAATAGATGCCCAAAATGTTAAACATCTTGAGCAGGTACCTGCTTTCAGCGAAACCTCACTGTACCATAATGTAAAACTAGTTTCTGCAGCTGAAACTCACCCTCTGGTAGTTCTGCTCTTTCTGGATCTGTTCCACCTGGTCCAGGAGCTGTCGGACCCTCAGCTGCAGCTCGGTCAGTTTGTCTTTGGCTGCGATCTCTGGGTAGTTGTTGGTGTGTTCACCAACCTGAATGTCCAAGTGGACTCTCTGTAGGACAGCAGGATATAAGGGTTCACATGTTTATGTTCAGTTATACTGCATTATATTGAAATAAATACTTTGTTTTAGCATCTATAAAATTACTATAATGATATATGGGAGGGGGGGACTTGAGCCATATTAATAGTATATATATTGTTAACCAAGCCTTCATTTAACTAAAGCTGAAATAAAATAAAACAGAAATATTAGATGAAAAAAAAGAAAATTAGAAATGTTGCCTTAGAAATTAACTGAAATAAAATAGGTTTGTTGAATTTATTTTTATTTCAGTTTTTTTTTTTTAGTTTTAGTAAAATTACTAAAACGAATACTGAAATAAAAATAAATTAACGCTAAAAATGACAAGCACAAAATTACTAAAATGTAAACTAAAATTAAAATATAAAAATAAAAGCGAATTCAAAATATTAAATTCTATAAAAGAAATTATGTAACACTAAAATATCACTGCATTTGACATATGTATTATCTGATGTAATTTATTAAATATAGAGACTAAATATTGCACAGATTATACTCAAAAAAGCCTGATGAATGTCTTGGGCTGCAACTATGAAACTTATTGTGTTCTCTACATCTATTTGCATATCATGGTTTTTAGTCATACCAGTTTTCCTCCAGCAAACAGGGCCATCTTGGTGGAGTTGGAGTGGAGGCAGATTTGATGCTCTCCTGGTGTGTGGGACGTAAAGGTGAAACGGCCATCTGAGCCGTACTGACGGGACAGGATGATCTGAAAAATGCAGAGAAATATATTGGTATCCAAATATATTATTGCCATCTATTGCCAAATATAATCCTATTAACTGCTATACAGCAAACATATATCATAAATTTGTAGAGTATAAACAAAAATAGGCTACCTTGGCATCAGGATCTTTGATTTCCACATGCATGCCTAAACCAGGGGTGGATGGGAGAAAAGAGCCAGCCTGTTTGTCCCACAGCTGTGTTCTGTATCTCCCTAAAAAGACACCAGCATATGGAGCAGCACCATTAAAGGAACAGTTAAAAAAAAAATTAAATAAATAAATAATAATAATATAAAAAAACATATATATATATATGTGTATAAATAAGTCACTTCACAAGTCATTAATTGTTGGACTAGAGTAGTGAGTGAGTGAATTATTCATTTAAAATTTACAAACATTATAATAACATTAATCTGAATATTATTTCAGTATACAGTATGTATAGTATAGTACAAATCTACATGCATTTGTCTCCTGTCAACATAACTTATTTCTGATTACTATAAACAAACGGTAGCTGCAGGCGGGACGGAACTGGTTGCACCTGTATCTCAGGAACAGAAGCAGGATGCTGCACCTGCCACATCCCTGATCAAAATGATCTACTAAAAGCCCTCCTTTATTTAGCAGATGGACGCAGATAAGCACATCCATACTTCAAATCTGATTATATATCAGCTGTCTTCATGTTAAGTGTTTTAAATAAGACAAACGGTGAATTACTCTACTGGTAAATCCATATGGACGAATCAGCTAGCCGACAAAGCTAACCGATCACAGAGAGCCGATTTGACAATGGACGTACCGATCACCATGGTTTCGTCGGGTATTTCTTCTATAAAACATTTCTTCTCCGTCTCTCCGATGTGGAAATAAAGGGCCTGGCTTGGAGAAAGCCACGCAAATAGAAGCAAAAGCCCGGTACAGGACACTACCGTCTTCATCTCCATCCAAATCACCCCTCACTCAATCCAGGGATGAGAGTCGATTTCAGAGTCGCTCACTGCCGACGGGCCTTTGTTTAGTAAAAGTCCGCTCATGTTCACGACTAGCATTTCTGGAAGTTTATCGGCGGAAAAAAACTTAAATTAATAATTAAATAATTTAGTTTAATAAACTAGTAATAAAACGAATAACATATTCGATTTCAGGAAATATACCTCGAGTTTGTATACGTATTTCTGATTTTTTTTTTTTAAATGTAAAATATACTATTTAAAAGTGATTTGCACATTAAGAATTAAATATATTTGAAATACTATAATCATAAAACCATAACAATGCAACATAAGCAATAATAATAATAATGATGATGATGATAATAAAAACAAGTCATTGACAATAAATTTTATTATCTGTTCATGTTTTAGGCAAGCGACTGGAAAGACTTTTACTTTGGAATGCAGTTATTTTACGCATCAACCGGAAGCAGTACTGCGGTAAATAATCCACAACCGCCTGCTTCAGTCGAGAAGTTTCTCGTTTGTTTATTGACTGAATTCAGGAGTTATTTAGCATTTTTTCAGTGTTTTTTTCTTTCTTTTTCTAAATATCTTGTAAAGAGCTGCAATGGCGCAGTATAAAGGAGCGGCAAGTGAAGCGGGGAGAGCGATGCAGCTCATGAAGAAGAGAGAAAGAGAGCGAGAACAGCTCGAGCAGCTCAAACAGAAGATAGCAGAGGCAAGCGAGCCACAACAACAACAACAACAACAACATATAAACACACTGGCTATTCAACCCGTTCTGACTACATTCCTGCTATAAACAGCTGCAGGTTTCCCTCAGAAGTGTAATGTCATGTAAAATTTTCCGTTATATAGAACAATACATATTGTTTAACCCAGAACATGATTGTTATTTCTCATGTCCATTCTAGACAGCATAAAGTCATGTGAGAATTGTATGATCTGATGGCCCGATATGATAACTTAATTAGTGTAGTATATGAATTAAAGTAATCATAGGTAAAAACATGACTTCTTCCTCATTACCATGGTAAATATATGGATTCTTGTTTAAACCACTTTTTAAAAAAGTGCATGTAGAAGATATGGCAACACTGAGTATAAATATTCACTAATTTCTCCAAAATAAATAAATATAAAATAATATGCTTGTAAAATTGTAGTCATATGTGTTCACAGATATATTCATTTTTGCATATATGGTGGCCCTAAGTAGTATACACTAGTATACACAGTAATTTATGATAGCAATAAATGATATACCAAAATATTTAAATAATAGTTCATTTAATAATACATTTTTTTTCTCTTAAGACACATTTCAAACGTCCCTTTGAAGCAACTTTTAAATGATAAAACATTATATATTGTTTTAGGGCTAATGTATTTCAACTACTGATCTGTAAGCGTTATGTAATGATTTGTTGGTGATTTGAGTGCTGTTATAAAGTATCATTACAACAATCTTCATATGCAGCCGAAGTCACTCTTAACAGCTTATACTTTATAACACCCCCCTAACTGACCTTAACCTTTTCCTTTCCAGGACAACATGGTGAAGTCCAACATTGATAAAAAGTTCTCTGCTCATTATGACGCTGTGGAGCAAGAGCTCAAGTCCAGCACTGTTGGTAAGTGAATATTACAAATGCTGTGATTACTACGGTCCTGACACGCTTCTGTAGTGGGTTTTATCTCAGTGAGGCAGCTTGTAGTTGATCAGAAAAAGTTTGACGTTGTTATGATTACAGGTGTTGATTGATTATCATTACATTGTCATTACACTGCAAAATGCTTTACTTTTATTTCACATGCCATCTGAATTTGGCAACCCTAGTCATAATGCACAACCTCCTTTGGAATTATTTAATTTAAGCCAATAGGCTTAATTTGTAGGGTGAATTTGTAATCACAGTATGAGTGAAGGATGTTGTCCTCTGCAGGTCTGGTGACTCTAAATGACATGAAAGCGAAGCAGGAAGCTCTGGTCAAAGAACGAGAGAAACAGCTTGCCAAGAAGGAGCAGTCAAAAGAGCTACAGCTGTAAGCCGTTTTCATTCATTTGAGCTTTGCTTTTTGCTAAAATGGTATTTGCTAATTAACTGACATATAAAGTTAAATCCTTAGTTTTAGCACTTTTTAGAACCTGTGGCAAATTTAGCAGGTAAACATTTATTGAACTTCTACCGGATAAAGCAGAAATATGATGAGCGAATTTCAATGGTGACTGTACCTTATTCCATATTTTTGAAGTCCAGTTACCTACAATATTGTCACTTGTGGGTGTGACTACAAACGGGAGTGACACGGAAGAGAAGAATTGTTGTATAAAGTCTTTATTTTTGTTTTCTTTGTGCACAAAAAGTATTCTCGTAGCTTCATAAAATTAAGATTGAACCACTGATGTCACATGGACTATTTTAACGATGTCCTTACTACCTTTCTTGGCCTTGAACGTGGTAGTTGCGTTGCTGTCTATGGAGGGTCAGAAAGCTCTCGGATTTCATCAAAAATATCTTAATTTGTGTTCCGAAGATGAGCAAAGGTCTTATGGGTTTGGAATTTTCATTTTTGGGTGAACTATCCCTTTAAAGCTTCACCATTTTCTCTGTTCTTGTAGGAAGCTGGAGAAACAGAAGGAGAAGAAAAGAAAGGAAGAGCAGAAAAGGAAGATTGCCAGTTTATCCTTCAGTCCGGATGAAGGAGAGGAAGAAGAGGAGGAAGAGGAAACTGAGGAGGAGATATGTATGACATTTTACTTTGCAGTTTTCCACGGAAGTGGAACAAATGTCTACAAAACTGTCACTCTTCCTAATAAATATTTCAGCAAGCTATCAATAAGTGCAGACTTCCATGGTCCCATACCATGTTTAAATGCATTCTGCTTAGTTTGCCCTAAAACCAGCACAAAAATTGCAGAAAGGTCTGCATATTCAGTGCTGCTAATGAATCTTAGATTCTTAATTCCTAACCAGTAAAAGTGCTTTTATTATAGTTATTCCATGGCAGTGTCAGCACGGTTATGAAGTAATCTTAAGTCTTTTTTAAATTATTTATTTAAAAAAAAATGTTTACACTAATAACATTTTGAATGTTGTACCCTTGTGTTTAACAGACATACCTGTGAAGAAGAAAAAACTAGGGAAGAACCCAGATGTGGACACCAGTTTCCTGCCAGACAGGGACAGAGAGGTAAATATCCTGCATTTGAGGTTCTTTTAACACACGTATACCTAGTTTATATTCAACAAACAGAATACTGCCTAAAGTAACTGCATTTGCTTTTGTGTCAAAGAGTGTGGAGTGATTGTTCCAAAGACCTCTTTTTAAGGATCTGATTGCAGTTATACAAGACTGTTGGTTTAACATGAACCTCCTCTGGGCTATACATCAAATAAAAGTATGCTGTATTTACAGAGACGTTGCTCAGGTGTCAGATCATCTAAGACATCATTCTGAGCTTTATCACAAAGTTGCGTACCAATGTCAACTGCCACAAGAATTATAGTTTTGCTGATGTGATTGTTTTTATTTGCGTTCTTTGGCTTATTTCCAGGCAGTTTCCAGTGAGGTGTGGTGAATATCAAGATTCTTAGGTCTGACAGATTACCTGTAATTTGTCAAGAAGCTTTTGTTTGCATTTGTGCTGTGGGTATAAGACCTATGTATGACATATTATGTGTCAGCTTATACCCACAGCTTTGGATTGTTTTCAGAAGTTAAACATACACTGGAAAAAAAGATGATCTTGACAGTAATGATCACTCTATGTATGTGTATCAACTGCCTCAAAAATAAAAATGTTGAAATAATATATTTTGTAATCACGTCACAGATGCTGTCAGTGGAGGTTTTTTTTCTTTAAAGACATTTTAAGAGTCTTTAGATTTAAAGCCCCCACAAGTTTTGTTGCTTGTAGTCCATGACTATGTACTCGCAAGCTCCTAAAAATTGGCAAAAGTTTTATTTAGCATTTAAAAAATACAGTTGATTTTGGAAAAACATACCATATTAAGATGTTTTGTGTGTGTAACTGTGTGTAAAATGTGTCTTTCAGGAAGAAGAAAATCGTTTAAGAGAGGAACTCAGGCAGGAGTGGGAAAGAAAACAAGAGAAGATCAAAAGTAAGATATGAAGATCACAAAGTGCTGTTATGGATATTATCTTTTGTTTGATATCAGTGAACCTGGCCAAGGGTGCAATTGAATCTATAAACTTATTCCTAATTTAATTTTGACTTGTCTGGTTATGAAGTGGCTCATAAATCCTCATACAACCACCAGCTAAAAGCATCATACTACAAACCTGTTCTTCGGCTCTTTTTAGGTGAAGAAATTGAAATCACTTTCAGCTACTGGGATGGCTCAGGGCATCGAAAAACTGTCAAGGTTATCAAATTTTCTAACTACATGTCACACCCAAAATTTGTTACATGGTTGTTACTATGTTGCGTGTGCAAATTGGACAAACATGTTCTAATGCATGTTCTGTATTGTATATTAAATGTTAACAACATTTTAACATTTGTGTGTGTTTGTGTAGATGAAGAAAGGCAACACAATTCAGCAGTTTCTCCAAAGGGCCCTGGAAGTTTTGAGAAAAGACTTCAGTGAGCTGAGGTAAACATATTCATTTCCACCTGCTATTAAAACACGTTTTTAGTTTTAGTACACAAGAGTTAGTCAGTTAGACAGCTAGAGTTGATAGATTTAGAGTTTCTTAAAATCTTTCAGCTGTGTGAAGTTGCTTACAAGCACTTAAGAATAGTGTAGGTAAGCTCAGGTTTTAGGCTTGGATTCTGTGTTAATAAAGTGTTGCAAATAAATGCAAGAAAAAAGACAAATTCAGGCTAATCAGAATATTATTTATTTTAAATTTATGAAGGTTTTAGTTCTGGTTTTCGTTAGAATATCAGCGATAATCACCTTTGTGTAAATCCCTTAAAGAGGGACATGCTCCAGTTAAAATGCAGTGTAACTTACAGTGAGTAAATATTGAATGTGTGCACAGTCTAATTTGGTTTCCTTGAATTTCAAATGCATGCATATTTCATTTTCAAGTGTGCTGTTAGTGTCCTGTAACTGGTGTTGAACGAATACACTTTAGATAAAATCCAGACACTCTTTGAGCAGTGAAGGCTTCTTATGTTATACATGTTTTTGTGCTTTTATTTTTTAACTATGAGGTAATATCAAAGTCTGTTTGTGTCCTTCAGATCAGCAGGAGTGGAGCATCTCATGTACATTAAAGAGGATTTGATAATCCCACATGTGAGTAAAGTTTCCACAACAAAAGTAATGCTTTTAGTGCTTCAGTGTTTATTCTTCTAAATCTTCTCTTATGTAAGACCAGTTAAGCCTCTCCTAAATCATGGGAAGATACGTCATTGTTTACAATGTGCAAAGCTTCAGAATGTCAGAATTTGTGACAAGCACATGTGCACATTTTACAACGTAACCTGCTTTACAGCATTTTAAGGGCATTTTAGTAAGTATTTCCCTGTTGACAAAGACAAGCGGTAGTAAATCACAGATTATAGTTAATTTTTCTTTTCAAAACACATCTTTCACTGGCTTAAAACCTGCTTTTCTTCCAGCATCACAGTTTCTATGATTTCATTGTGACAAAAGCAAGAGGCAAAAGTGGTAAGTTCCTACTTTATCCACCACATTTAGTTTGACAGGCTCCACATGATTCTGCTCTGATATTTTTAGGATAACATTTATTAAATTTAACATTAGCCTGCTATTTTTTGTGATGTATTTCTGTTTATGGCGCTGAATTGTGGCTTTCCTGCTTCTCCTTAGGGCCTCTTTTCAATTTCGATGTGCATGATGACATTCGGCTGGTGAACGATGCCACAGTTGAGAAAGATGAGGTAAGGTGATTTTTGACTATCAGCATGATGTCTGATACACATTTTGGCCAAGTACCACTCAAATTGACAGGAAGAGACCTACTTGTTTTTAATGTGATGTTTTGGGGCAGGTGAATGTGAAATTGGATCAAATTCTCGTAGCAAATTAGCATTTGTGTTCTAGGATATGTTGTTTTTACAACTCAAAGTCTTTCAAAGATTTGATGCCACAAACCTTGAAACATGTTTTCCATCATTGTTTCAGCCTGAGAACTCAAACACAATATTTCTTAGCTCATTTTTCAAAGCTCTTTGTGTGTCGTCTTTTGTCTAGTCTCATGCGGGAAAAGTGGTGCTGAGGAGCTGGTATGAAAAAAACAAACACATCTTTCCTGCCAGCCGCTGGGAGCCTTATGATCCCGAAAAAAAATGGGACAAATACACTGTGAGTATCTGCAGGCCGGTCATTGTTGAAATTGCCATGCTACATGTCTGGATTGAATACAAGTCTCCAAAGTTGCCTGTAGCTTTATGTTCAGCAGCAGAACCATATGAAAGAAGCTTTGTAAACTTGACGTGTGATTGTGACATGGTCTGACATGGTCCTAACCAAAACTAAACACTGATGTGTTCCAGGACTAGCTAAAGAGGTTTTTGATCAATGAAAAAAAAGATGTCGGCAGAGTACAAATAAATCATGGCAATGTTATGGGTCCACTGGGGTTAAAAAAATGCTTTGGTTGGATTCATACCGTATTTACATACAATTTTGCATTGCTTTTTAGATTCGGTGAGATGTCAGATCTACAAGACGGGCAGAGTTCCTGAACCATCTTGCTGTGTTTTTGGTTTTATGGACACTGGGCAGCAAAATGCTTCATCTTGCGTAGCATTTTTGAGTATCTGTAACTGTTTGGACCCACGTTTTCATTGTATGAAGATGAGGCCTAAACCAGGCCGATGTGAACATTCTCTCATACGCTTATAATCAGATCTTGCACAGAACTAACCTGACATGTTCTCCTTCTTGATTGTAAATAGCCATGAGTGTTTCAGTCATCTCTTGAATCTTATTCAAAAATAAACCTCATTTATGTACCTTTGCAAGGTTTCCCGTTGAATCATTTCAAAACTGCTCCATCGCTACAACCAGTGGCTTTTGAAGATTGTTATTGTTCACGTATTGAAAGATTTGTAGTTTCCTGGAATAAAACCACCGTCGTTTAAACGTGAGGTTGGACAGCCACGTTTAACCATAGACTATCAATCTCTCATGGTGCGTTTCATGGAATCGCAGTTCGGAGAGCACCAATCTTATTTATACAGATGTAGAATGTTGTTTTTGGCTATTAGCTGGCTAGTTCTGCAGGAATATGTAGTAGTGTGAGTTATTATAGTCATTATTCCATTTGCACTGTCGAGTTCAGAGTAGTTTCCAAACAGTAAATCAAGTTAAGCATACCTGGTGGCATAGCTGATGGATTTTGACAGCCTCTGCAGCTCTACTATTTTCCCCCAGGCCACCACTCCCTCAGCTGCTGTTGTTTTCATTCCCAACCCTTTGCCTACCTCCTCCCCTCCCATTCCATTCCACCCCTTCCGCTTTTACTCAACTGATCTTTAGTTCTTCACGAGACCTGAGACAGCTTATCTGCTTCGAGGACGTAGCTGTGCAGGGGATTGAAGACAGTTTTCAGGGTTCTTCAGGCAGGTGAAGGGAGCAGGATGTGGCCACCCACACGGACCCTGCATCTGCTCCTGTTGGTCAGCTTGTCCCTCGGTGCCCATGGTGAACAAATGTCTTACAGACCTCAGAACTGCACGCTTGAATGCATCCGTCGGGTAAGACTTCATATTTTGACTTCCAGCTTACTGTATCAACATGTAAGGAATCAGTGGTGCTGTTTTCCTCAGTTACGTAAAGCATTAATGTTAGATTCACAAGGAAATATGAAAATGCAAAACAATACTATGTAAATATTATAGTGCACACACTGGATTTTTTTTTTTTTTTTTTTTGCATCAAAGCAAAAAGTTAATACACCTTTATTTTTTTCATACATTAAAAAAAAATTTAAATAATTTTTTTACCATGTTTTACAGAAGACAACCACTAAAATGTTCAATGTAACTATAGTTTATATACCCCAAAATTTTGTAATGCACATTTCGAACCAGAATGATTATATTATATTAATAGACTCTATTTAAGGATCAGATTGTGGTCTTATAAACTAATTAATTGTAATTGTAAATCTTTATCAATCTTTGCCCAGGTCCTTAAATCCACTAGGTTTTACCCAGTGTTTAATCATTTAAAATATAATAAAATTTAGTATGATCACTTTTTCGTTTATATATTTTTATAAATGCAAGTCAGAATAAGTATGTGTGTGTATATATATATATATATATATATATATATATATATATATATATATATTTTTTTTTTTTTTTTTTTTTTTACATAAATATATCTGTTTTGCTGAATGACTTTATTTCACCCATATTTTGACATTTTATTTTCACAAAAGTTACTTAACACTAAAGTATGTTATTGATAATATATTAATAAAATATGAATTTGATTCGGACACCAAAACATAAAATGTGTGTGTATATGTATTGTATAGTACGTGTCACACTTTTTTCCTCTTCACTGAGCAAATTCCACTTTCATTCCTAACAGTTGTTCTCCCAGATTAAAAGCATTTGAGCTCATTTAATGATCTTTGTCTGTGTCTGTAGCTTTCCTTTTACTCATTAGTCATGCTTTTTGAAGATTTATAAGGCTGTCTACTATGCCTGGTTTTTCTGGTTTCTTCAGATCATGAAGATCATGTGAGGGTTTTTTATAGTATCTTTCAGCCTTATTTAGTTTGATGATTATAGCATGAATCATAGTTTTTGTATGTCTAAGCACAAAAGACATACGGCAAAGTTTTTAATTAGCTAATTACATTATCAGCATGAAAATGTAAGTAAAAAGTTGGACGCAAGAAATCTGGCCTTTTGTACAAAGCAATTCACAAGGTCAGTGTCACACATTTGCTTATTTAATTAGAATTAGATCTAGAAATATTGCAGAATTTGTGCTCTCTCTCTCCCTTTCTATACTAAAAACATTCAAATATAATTGTAATATCAAAGTGGACAATGTGTATTTTCAGGGAGATCCACGATGTGAATACTGCAGAATCTCAGCAGATGATCTGTCTCCCAGCATTCCCTCCAGCCCTTTTGGAAGTAAGTCATTATTATGCCCAAAATCCAGCTCTGGAACTCAGTGTTTTTTATAAAGGCTCAAGGAGTTGATGAAATGAACTGTATAGGCATCACTCTTTCACTTTTATGGACATTATATTATCAGGCTGGTAAAGTGCTGATGTAATTACAATCATTGCTGTGCTTTGGTATCATTTTAGTTTTGCTTTAATAGAGTACTACTTAAATGTATTTTTTATGAATTCTTTTGAATTTATAGGCCAATCAACTAGACTTTCAACCTTCACATTTATTTAAAATAGCCAGTAAAAAAAAAAAAAAAAAAAAAACTGGGTGAACTTGACTTTAACCATGATCAGTTTATAAAAATATTAAACCAGCTACTGATGAGTTTAAAGTTTTACATTTTTTAGGGTAACAGGTTTCAGATATAGCTATAACATTTAGCATTTTTGTTTTACAGATTTACATTGAATTTGATTCAATTGTTGAGGTTAATTTTGAGATTTAAGCCAAGAAATAAGCTATTGTTTCCAGTCAGTCAGGTTTTATTAAACCAGCCAAAATTGTACCAAACAAACTGACATTAATTTACTTTGCTTGCATTTTGTGCCCAGAGGAATTACATACACTGCATCACTAAATGATAACATTTAGAGAAACATGTTTAAATTTTCTTTCACAGCAATCAGTGTTGACACATACAAATTATTATTTAGAATTGTTTGTCACAGCATACACGTGTTGTCTAAGAACGAATGAAGCAGTCATACACAGGCTGCGTGACATATGATCATTACGCTCTCTGTTGGACTTGTACCTCCAGTTGTTTCAACAATTTCACTAAATAAAACAAGCTGTTGTGCAGTATAATCATTTGCAGCATTTCTGGGAATCACTTTCATATCTGCATTTTCTTGAGCCAAGCTAAAATCTGTATATGTATGATTGTTCTTTCAGCTGCTTTCCAAGAAGAGCTCATTATGATTCTGTCTTATGTTCGTTAAAGAGCCTGTCTGATGTTTTCAGCTGTTTTTAACTACGACTACATCTTCTCCAAGTCTTCTAGTTTTCAACAATGTACCTCGTTGTCAGTCTACATAAACTGTACTAAATTACATGACTGTGAAATTATTGTATTTGTATTATAAATACAACAACAAGTATCTACAGTATTGCCAGTAGTGTTGTTTGCAAAAGCTGTATAAAAATAACTTTTATTTAATTTACACTTATAATGTAATTTACACTTATAATGGTAATTTACTCTTAAAGTTTTTTTTTTCCCCCAAACCATATAAAGTACAAGGGAAAAAGTACAACAACAGCACATTTAGGGCCAGATTTGCTAACAGCTTGCGCCAGTGCAAACCGTCTTTTGGCATTAAAATAGCACTGTCAGGATTTACTAAAGATGGGCAGTGAAGATTTAGCACTGAAAAGGCATGGACATAGTTACTTTTGCGCCTGACCTTATTGAATATGCATTTGTAGGAGTTTGCCTTTCAGACACAAAATTTATGGGAGGAGAGTATTAAAACACATCCTCACATCCTCACATTTCCACGACAAGATCAACAGCGCTCCAGACATGCGTAACCTCTTCAGAACATTTAATTCTCTCCTCTGTCCCCCTCCACCACCTCCCACCACTTCTATAACAGCTGATGACTTTGCCACTTTTTTTACAGGCAAAACTAGAACAATCAGTAGTCAGTTCTCTCCTCCACACACACACGACCTCCAACCAACCACATCCACTGCTAAAACTCCCATCTTCTCCTTCTGTCCACTCACTGAGGCAGAGGTATCCAAACTTCTCCTCTCCAGCCATCCTACAACATGTCCTCTAGACCCAATCCCATCACACCTTCTCCAAGCAATCTCTCCCACACTCTTACCAGCACTCACACACATCATCAACACATCTCTCCTCACAGGCATTTTCCCCACTGCGTTCAAGCAGGCTCGGGTAACCCCACTGCTCAAGAAACCTACATTAAACACTTCTCTTACTGAAAACTACAGACCTGTCTCTCTCCTTCCATTCATAGCGAAAACACTCGAACGACTTGTCTTCAACCAGGTCTCATTGTTTCTTTCACAGAACAACAAACTGGATGCTAAACAGTCAGGTTTCAGGAGTGGCCATTCGACTGAGACGGCGCTACTCTCAGTCACTGAAGCCCTGCGAATTGCAAAAGCAGACTCCAAATCATCAGTCCTCATTCTGCTGGATCTATCTGCTGCGTTTGACACTGTTAATCATCAGATCCTCCTGTCTACCCTCTCATCTCTGGGCATCACTGGGATTCCACTTTGCTGGTTTGAATCCTATCTCACTGGCAGGTCTTTCAGGGTGGCCTGGGGAGGTGAGGTATCCAAAGCACATCAACTGGTCACTGGGGTTCCTCAGGGATCGGTTCTTGGACCCCTCCTCTTCTCCACATACACGACATCACTGGGTCCCATCATACAGGCACATGGCTTCTCCTACCATTGCTACGCTGATGACACACAGCTCTATCTCTCTTTTCAACCAGATGATCCAACAGTAGCTGCACGGATCTCAGGCTGCCTGGCGGACATCTCGGCATGGATGAAAGAACATCACCTACAGCTCAACCTGGCAAAGACTGAGCTTCTTGTCTTCCCTGCTACTCCAACCCTACAGCATGACTTCACGATTCAGTTAGGTTCATCAACAATTGCCCCATCAACTTCGGTCAGAAATCTCGGTGTAATCTTTGATGACCAATTGACCTTCAAAGAGCACATTGCAAAGACCGCTCGATCTTGCAGGTTTGCACTACACAACATCAGAAAGATCAGGCCCTTTCTGACAGAGCATGGTGCACAACTTCTTGTCCAGGCCCTTGTCATTTCTAGGCTGGACTACTGCAATGCTCTTCTGGCTGGACTTCCATCAAACACAATCAAACCTCTACAAATGATTCAGAATGCAGCGGCACGTCTGGTCTTCAATGAGCCCAAAAGAGCCCATGTTACACCTCTCTTTATCTCCTTGCACTGGCTACCAGTTGCAGCTCGGATCAAGTTCAAGACACTGATGCTTGCATATAGAACAACCACAGGCTCAGCACCCGCCTACTTCCACTCAATATTACGAATCTACACCCCCTCCAGAAGTCTGAGATCTGCTAGTGAGCGACGCCTCGTGGTACCATCACAGAGAGGCTCAAAATCACTCTCCAGAACATTCTCATTCACCATTCCTGGCTGGTGGAATGATCTTCCCACCCCTATCCGGAATGCTGGATCCCTACCAATCTTTAAGAAACAACTGAAAACTCATCTCTTTCAGCACTACTTGACTTCATCCTAAAAAAAAAAAAAAAAAAAAAAAAATTCTTTCTCTTTATTTATTCCTTTCCTTTCTAGCTTGTACTTATTTGAACAATGCCTGAGACTTGTTGTTACAAGCACTTCCTCTGTCTGATTGCCTCTTCTAGACGAATCGCTTTATGTATTCCCCAATTGTAAGTCGCTTTGGATAAAAGCGTCTGCTAAATGACTAAATGTAAAATGTAAATGTAAATGTAAAATGAATCACACAACACGATTTACTAATGTTTGCGCTCGTCAAATTACTGGTATTTGCGCCATTATTTAACACCCCAAAAAGTATGTCATAAAGCAGACGGTAATTTGCGCTGGTCATTATAGAAATGATCTGACTGCATCTGTGTTCTTTAATGCGCGCATTATCAGTAAATCTCACGCAAAATTTCCCCTCCCATCGGTGCTTTTATGGAATTGCGCTCTAACACCAATTTGCCCTGTTTAGTAAATCTGGCCCATAGTGTTACTGTGTAGTAACTCCTCTCATTGGCCAGGTTGTGTGCCTTGGCCTTGTCACTCTTTTCTAGGTCAGGAAACCCCAGAGGTCTGCCAGCATTATGTTCACGCACCGCGCAATGTTCACATTGAGTTTGAAGCCAGTGAAGAACCAACATATGATGCCATTACTGTGTCATGGAACCCGAGCCAATACGGTAATGAAAACACAACACGTCTGTCGATTTATTTTTCTGTCTGTTTTATGTCTGTCTGTCTGTCTTGTCTATTGTTCTCATTCTTTTATTCGGTTATATTAATCAAAGCAAATCAGTTACAGAAACTCAATTACAACATCATTTTTCAGCTGGATTCCAGGACATTGTGGCATTAGGACATTATTGGAAAAGAACAAGCAGACATAATAGCATACAACAACTATTTTAGGGGGGGCAGTCCTGGCCTAATGGTTAAGAGAGTTAGAGTTATAACCCAAAGGTCGCAAGTTTAAGTCTCAGTACCGGCAGGAATTGTAGGTGGTGGAAGTGAATGTACAGCTCTCTCCTCCACATTCAATACCCACAACTGAGGTGCCCTTGAGCCAAACCCCCAATTGCACCCTGGGCGCCGCAGTAAAAATGACTACCCACTGCTCTGGGTGTTTGTTCACGGAGTGTGTGTGTGTTTGCTACTCGCTGCTGTGTGTGTGCACTTGGATGGGTTAAATGAGCACAAATGGTTTACCATACTTGGCCACACTTCACTTTAATTGCTAAACAAGTTCTTGCAGAAAGAATCAGTGAATGCCAAATCCCACCCTTGTATGTAAAGCCTTTCTCTAATATATATTAGAGAAATGGGGAAATCCTGTGGTTGGAAAAGATGCATCTACACTTTTAAATCAAGACACAAACAAGTTGTAAGATGTCAGATAGGTCTTATTAGACTGACTTATGGCCATTTATTGAAGGGTGAAGAAGCACTTCTACAGCATCAGCTTGTCTATCCAATTTTTAATGTTATGAGACTTAAGCTTATGAGATTTTTTGTTTTATCAGGACAATCTTTTAAGGACTTATTTACAGTATGGACCCAGGAAAAACTTTTACAGTTTTTATCAGTACATTTAAAGAATCATCTATAGAATTGTCCTTAATCTTGTCTTTTTGTCTAAGTCAATTTTTTTTAAAAATGTTTGTTTTTAATTAGTATATTGTATTTATGATATCGTGTTGTTGAATGTTTAATTCGTATTTGTCATGTAATAGTGATTAAGCTGATATATGGCAATACATTTAAATACAACCGTCATTCTGTCTGTCTGTCATTCTAATTCTTTCTTTAATATCTCTGTCTAATTATCTGATTGATGTACACAGGTATTGAGTTCTTACGTGGATTTCAAGTAACCCTTCAAGCTCTTGGTGGATCACAGGTCTTATGTCAGCTCTTTCTCCTAGGTACCAATTTGTCCCTCACCCCTGCACATGCCCAGAGAGTAAGTAACCAAAAACAAAAAAAAACAACAAACATTATTTTTATGTAATATGTGTAAAAAAAAATAACAACCCATTATTCTTGTGTAATAAGTCTCAAAACCATAAGAAAAAACAGGGCCTTACCTTACTAGGGCTGTCAAGTGATTCTAATTTATCTAATTGAATTAATTACTTGATGTGCCAATTAATTTATCACAGCTTTTGGCTGAGAAATTACCCCCAAAAAGATAAAGTTATTATTGTCTTAAATGAGAAAAACATTGAATAGACATTACAAAAATTAGCTTTAGAAATAAATATTTTGATTCAGCATTGCATAAATAATGATAATAAATGTGTATTTGTATGTATATATATATATATATATATATATATAATTGAATACTAAAACATGGATCTGGGCTTGGGGTTGTGTAAAGTTAATTAATTGTACCAAATTAATGCATAAAATTGACAGCCCTACATCCTATATCTTTTAAATGTTTAGCTATTTAGTGTGAGTCCTGTTTTTATTTTATGGCTTTGAATTGCATGAGCTCAGTGTCCAATTACCGAAGTCTGAAGTCATGAGGTCATGTAACATATTTCCACAGGTGTATCACTCCGATCCCTTCACGCATCTGTCTTTGGATAGTGAATATGTCGTGACTGTGATGGCACTGCCTGTCCCTGAGCGGTGGGACCAGTTCTATCAGAGGAAACAGTTTTTCACACGCAGTAAGTTAAAAAAACAAACCCTGTAATTAGTTTTATAGCTATTAACAGTGTTGACAACCTGCCACTGGATGTTTATGGAATCATTTGTCAAATGCTTGAGTTGTAATAAACCTGTCAAATGCTTCTTGTGTGTTTTCAGCATGTCCTGAAAAAAATGGTCTTGAAGAGTGCAAGAAAGGTGAGTGTTGTTGTTATCACACATCTGGGTTTTGTTGCTCATGCCACCAGATGTGTGCATTCATGTATGTTCTATCAATCATTACAGACTGGTATCCCAGTTACGTTGAGGTCCACCAGGACAACCGGGACATTTATGTGACCTTTAACCTTGCACCTGAGAACTTCAAAGTCCGTCAGTATTTTTCGTCATGTTTCGCAGGCGGCCTACGAAATTACACAAGCATTAAACCAGTAGGTTTTGTTTGTACAATATCTGTAGTGCAGATGTTATTGTTATTTGCTGAAGTGAAATATGAATAAATCATTAAAATAAAATAAATGCTTACCTGTTTATTATTAAATCACGTTCTCCTAGGATTTCAGTCTCAGTAAGACACATCACACATACCGGTTGCAGAATCTCCAAGCGGGTACAAACTACACCTGTGAGGTGGGTGAGTCTTCATTTTTCAGTTTAAATGGGTGTGTTAATTTAGTGTCCTCTGTTGTTAAATTGTAAGTTATGTAATTTTATCTCTCATTCAGTCATAACCATTCAAACAAACAGAAAACAGCAAATAAGTAGTTGTGCAGTTTTTGCTCTCATTTTCTAAATATGTAACTTCCAGCTGTTTTTTTTTACAACAGCAATTTCTGACCTTATTTATTACGTGTAGAGTAGTTTTTGTACTCTTCTTCCCTCCAGATTGCTGCTGATGTTGTGGATGCAGTCAGGAAAACATTTATTGTTGTAGTAAAACATACATCTGAAGGTATTTTGAACCGCCAATCAAAAAAATCTCACATTTAGTGTAAACCGATAAAGGCATGTTCAATGACAAGGAGGAAAAAGTCTCTTACATACACTGCTTTCAGCAAGTACAATAACTGCATGTAGAGGAGCAACATGCCAGGCAGCTTTGAAAGCGACAACACCCACTGAAACTGTTACTTCAATGAAAACCCAGTGTCCCATGAAAACCCATTTTGGTATTTTTCCCATTTCACGATCAGAGCAGCCGACCTCACACTTCACAGAGAGCTCTTCACTAATGGTGCTCTTGTCCGTGGGAATCCTGCTTGCTGCTACCGCACTGCTCACCTTCATTGTTGTCTACAAGAAAAGACTCAAAAAGAAAACAGTCCAGACCAAAATGAGACCAGGTTTGAGTTTTATATTTGTACTTCACTGACATACTGGTCATTGACAAAATTGTAAAGCAACAGTCCTTTGGGACTTTGTTTTCTACCATTTATTTAGGCATATTGAAGATTTTAAGGTCCAGTTCTCGCTATTAACAAACCATTTTGCCTCAAAAAACTCCTATTTTGCAAAAGCACATGGCTACCATTTTGCAAGGTAGTTGTTAAGTTTAGGTATTGGACAGGATTAGGGATGTGGAATATGGGCATGCAGAATATGTGCTTTATAAGTACTATTAAACAACCAAAGTGTTAATAATAGGCATGCTAAAAAGCAACTGCTTAATAGTGAGAAGTGGTCCCTATACTAAGGTGTTACCAGATTTTGTTTTCAAAGCAGGGCTATAAATGTTTGAGGTGTTTTTTTTTTTCCACTAAAATGTCCATGTTGTTTTGTACTAATGGGGAATTGGGTTGTTTTTTACTATTTGTCAGAGATCATTGAACAGTACTATGACAAAAAACTGGATGAAGGACACTGTGTTTTGCTGGACAGAACCACCCTTCCCCCTCGCCTCCTGATTTGCTACTCAAGTTACGATGGTCCTGCTCACGTTAGAGTCGTGCTGCAACTGGCTGCGTTTTTGCAAAAGCACATGGCTACTCAAGTAAGTGTATCAAGATTAAGTCAGACAATATAAACTGATATTACTTTTAGTATTTTAAAAGATTTATTTATTATTTTCTCTTTAAAAAGTCATGAAACCATGACACATTTGTTTGAGATTAACAGACATTTTATGAATTAATAGAGATGTATTTGTTGCACATTACTGAAAACAGTGATATCACAAATTATTTTAAATATTAAGGAGAAAGTGTTTTTTTTTTTGGGCCATTTTGCTCTCTTCAGTTGTATTTTAGTTTTATTTTATACTGTAATAGAAGCTTATAGTTTATAGATTTTAGGCATCCATATGACTCCACAAAAGGATAAGTTTGGAGAATAAATGGATGGATAAATATTATACAATTTAATAATGTTTTGTTTTATTAAAAATGAAAATATAAAAATGAAAGCTAATTCATATCTTTTATGTTTTATATTTTCAGTTTTCATTTTAAATTTAGTTTAATTTTAGTAATTATGAGTATTTTAGTAGATGTTTTTTTCATTTTTTATTAGGTTTCCATTTAGCAAACTTTATTATTTTTTTGTTTTGTTTTATTTTTCAGTTTGTCATTTTATTATTATTATTTCAGTTTTTTTTTATTCCAAGGCATTTCTAAGATTCTTCAAGACAATATTTATATTTTATTTTATTTCAGCTTCTTTAAGTTCTAAAAACAAATTATTAGTGTTAAATCAGAGTTGCGACAGAGCCATGGATAATAGCAATATGCCATTAGATTCTCTACATTATTTATATATTATTTATTAATTACTTATGAAAGGGAATGCCCTATGGTGCTACACTTTGTCTTTTTGTTTTGGCCATCAGCATCTCAGTTGAAAAAATAAAAGAAAAAAAAATTGTTTTTTAGAAATGATAAAAAAAAATTTCCATGCAAGTTTATTTTCACTGTTTATCTCTTAATTATCTCTATTATTAATTCTTTTTTTGTTTAGGTGCATTTGGACTTGTGGGAGGCCTTGAGGATTATGGAGGAGGGCAGCATGGGGTGGCATTGCAGGAGATTGAATGAGTGTGACTTTGTGTTGGTCATCTGCTCACAAGGTCTCCTTCAGAACCAGAAGCAGCAGTCTGAGGATGAGGAATCATTGGAGAACACTCCCTTGGCTATGGTTTCCATGATCGGAGAGGAGCTGTGCCGTGCCAAAGCGTTGGGTCGAGACCTCTCCAAATACATGGTGGCCACTTTTGAGTACTCACAAGAGTCTGATATCCCAGCAGCACTAGGTCTCGCTTCAAGGTACACTTTGACTAAAGACCTACCATTACTCTTCTCCCATCTTCACGGAGTGGCTTTGCAGAAGCCTGGAGTTTACCTACAGGTGGAGAACATTTCAGAAGACGAGTACTGTAAACTCCCAGCTGGGGCTGCACTACAGCTGGCCATCCAGGAGGCTATGGCACAATTCTCTGAGGATCCGACTGAAGAGGAACATGTAGGAATTCCAATCATTTCATAAGGACTGCATCAATTAATGGACTCACACCATTCTGATGAAACAAAGGGAAGAGTGTTATTTGAGAACAGTCCCTTAGGTTAATTTGTACTGACGGATTCCACCAGGATTCCTTGGTAGACACTAGTACTTATTTAACTTTCCTGATTTACATCTTTTGAATGCCAGACCATAAAATCACAAAATCGCACAATGTCAATGGAGAAGAGTTTTGCATGCAAGTTGTTGCTTAACTGCGTCTTGGGCCACTTTAGGTTGTTGTGAAAAATATATAAGAGGGATCCTGAAGTATATTGAGGTTATCGAATGCTGTGAATGATTTTTCATATAAATATGTATTTATTTAGTCTTATTTTTGTTCTGTTGCTTATGTTCATGCATGTTGAACATCATTTTACAGTGAATATTCCTAGTAATCGCATGCACCTCCACTACAAATTATTGTAGTCTTTCTTCTACAAATTAAAGAGGACACTTTCGATTTATTGCTGTGAATGACTTTAAATTCTGTAGTTTGCTGACCTGAACTGTTATTTTCTTTAAAATTACATTTATTACATTGTATATAAAGCCAGTTTCTCACAGTTGTATTGTTTTGCAACAGTCTGACTTTGTATAACATGAAGGGAAATAACTACATTTTAATGTGGCAAAATACCTCTAAACAACAGTGCATAGCCTTACACTATAATAATACAAGGAAATTCAGCCACAATTAAAACACCCATGTCTCAGTGAGTTTGCAGGGCAGTAATATATCTCTATATAAGCTAATGTATTAATTGTTACATAAAATGTTTATGAAACTATGAATGCATGACGTTTTACAAATAAACTTTCATTGCTTTTGTAAAAATCTAGGGCTATTTTGTCTGACTGATATATGATGTTTTTGTTTTGGTATACAATCTGAAACAGCTGGCTCTTCACACAAAATACCCGTATTAGAAAGCCTTGATTTATGAATGTGAAATGTAGCAAGCCACAACATTTATTGCATAAAACAGTTTTTCTTGCATTTAATCATTGGCAAAAAAATTCGAACACCACATCTTTCCACAATACAGTAAACCAATCATAAATTCCATTGCCACTAAATCTTGTTATATCTTGCCAAAGCTGTTCAGAAACTTGGCAACACCAACAATGATGAGCAAAGTTCAAGTTTCAACGTTACACACACACGCACAAAAACTGATGTAGATGTTATTTTTAAACTTTCACCATTGTGGAATAATACTTTAGGTCAATTTAGAGAGAAATCTTTTACTTCGGGCTGCACTTTCTTGTTGCACATGTTTTCTATTAAACTATTCCAGTAAATAATCGCAGGAGTCCCAATGGAGCAATAATCAGATTGTTTCTACAAGAATACGCTAAACTTAACTGCAGAGTTGGATTAATTTAAATTGGTAACAGGGAACAACATAACATAAAAAAACAGCTTAACACAGTCTAAGATGCTTTGCTGGTCTCATCTGGTCTCCTGTCCTGGGGTGCGTTTCCCAAAAGCAACTATGGTCGCAATTTCTGTCGTTACCAATAGAGTTCAATGGAACTAACGATGCTTTTGGGAAATGCATCCCTGGTCAGGCTGGATTTGGCTGAGCTTGGCCAAGCTGGGGGGCCTTTTTAAACTAAGTCCAGCAAACCACTTTAGGCTGGTTTAAGGTGTTTTTGTATAGCAGAAATGTAAATTCTGTTTGAGAAATGGAAAATGATCAAAACATTCCTGATAACTACACAAATCACACTGAACACCTTCAAAACATTAAACACCTTCAACATTACCTTACTGACCAGAAGAATGTTATAGTCAAGCCATTTTTGAAGGAATAAAGTTTTTCTAATAGAGCATGTCATCTATATGAAAAACAAGTTATGTTAAAAGTAATCTAAAAGTAGTCTGATTATATTACCTGTGTAATGTAATGGATTACTAATTACAATTTTAGTTATGTAATTTGGAATCAGTAAGGGATTACAATTTGTAAGTAATCTACCCAGCACTGCTTTATAGAGCATTTGGTCATTATAGCCCATATGAAATATTTATGTAGGCTAGACCAATCCAAACCTATCAATAAAAAGTGACCTGTATTGGTCATAACCTGTCAACTTTATCTAGTAAAATATAAATAAATAATAAAATATCAATATTTACACATATAGGATGGTTTTAATATCATGTATTAGAGGCAGTAAATTGATGACGACCCTGCAGCAGTCAAATTCACGAATGCCGCTATAGCGAAAGCTTGGCTCATGAATATGAATTAACTTATGCTAAATACTCTAGGAAGGTTACCAAGCAACGTCGGTTTAAAATAATTAATATTCATTAGCTTAGCCTTCTCTGTAGTATGATTCTGAACGTCGCCGCAGCAGCGTGATGAATATTCATTAGCAGCTGCTCTCTAGCGCCTCCCCTCAATATTCCTCCACACTTTCCATATTCCTTTCCATCATTCATCCGCACTGCACACCTCGTCCACAGGCATCATGGTGCTCGATTTAGACCTGTTTCGCGCCGACAAAGGCGGCGATCCTGAAATCGTGCGGGAAACCCAGAGGAAACGGTTTAAAGATGTGTCTTTGGTGGATAAACTGGTCGAGGCGGACACAGAATGGAGGAAATGTGAGTAACGGCTAACGCTAAAGCTATTGAAACACATGGCAGCCTGTGAAAGAGAACAGCTTGTAACACATATAACAGATCTGTTCCTAAACAGTAAGACTTTACAATGTTAAATATACACTAATTGCACTATACCACATGATAAAGTTAATATTAAATGTGAATAAATGTTCAGAAACCGCATTGGACTGGAGTAGCATGTAGCATAGACGCTAATAGTTATCTCAGCTGTCATAGCGTGCTTAACCTTTTTTACTTTATTTAGTGAAAGTAGTATGTGTTATTGAGCCTAATATGTTTATATGATATGTTATTTGGAGGATTATGAGTATGTATTGATTAAATGTGTCGCTGCAGGATCTGATGCAATCTCTGTGTCAGTGAAACGGGAGGAGCTGCAGGCTGTCAGTGCTGTTGTGACTGTCAGTGTTTTACTATATTCTTGTCTAGGCAACTAAAGTCAAAGTATTAGGGAATGACAGGTTGCCAGTTTCATTCAGTATTCATTTAAAATGAATCTAAAAGTCTCACTAGTAAGAGATTTGAGCTTGGTATGCTTTATCACATAGATGCAAGTGACCCTTCAATGAATTGCTTTTTTTCTTTAGATAACTCTGGTTATTATGCTTTTGGGTGATTTTTGTGAAAGCTGGCAATAACATGACCCAGACAAAATCGAAATTATATATTTTGAAGAAATTAAATGAATCCTTTACATTTTTTATGACAATTAAACACCCCACCATTTCTCATTATTGTAATATAGAGAAATAAGGACTTTTTTTTTTAATTGCAAAGAATGTATGCATAATTGTCATCTTTGTTTTATGATGGATTAGAATTATTTATGTCGTATTTTAAGATTTTTAAGATTTTTTTTATATGTATTTTATTATTTCAGTTTTAGTAATTTTAGTATTTAACTTAAACTTATTTCAGTTAGTTGTCCAGGCAACATTTCTAATATTAATTTCAAGGTCCACTGAAATCAAAATTTACAGTTTTTTTGTGGAACATTGCAGTGTTATTGTATATTATTATACAGTTATTATAAATATTAATAGTAATATTTATTCAAAATAACAATCCTCCCCTTTGCAACGACATCTCTTATCTCTTGACCTTTTTTTCCCCAATTTTTTTAATTTTCAAGAAGCTGTTTCACTCAGGTATACATCACAATAGGGAAGAAAAGTATTGCAACTTTTGTTTCACAGGGACTTAAAATTTTATTTAATGTTTATTTTTTTTAATTTCAGGTTTATTCCAATTAATGAAAGTTCTGTTGCATTACAATATATTACATTGTCTTCCTTATTCTGCTAGTGAAAATATGCTAATACAATACAATGTGATTTAGGGCTAGGATGGTATATCAAGTTTGTATGATATATCAATATATATTTTTGTAAACGATATGGTATGAGGCAATACGGTTTATATCGATATACAGTGATTTGATACGAGGCGAGTGCATCTGCAAAATAGCAAGGGCTTTAAAATAACTTGTAAGATATAGCTAACATGTATAGTTTATTAAAGTGGCTTGCCCCGTCAGATGCTCTTACAGAAAGGTTGCGTGTGCTGCTAACAGCTACTTGCGCTGGTTAATGCATTTGAGATGTGGTGTTTTTGAACTTAACATGGGTATATTCTCCATCTGTAAATGTTAGAAAGTCATGGAAATATTTCCATTTTGCTGTCAGGAGTAGGGATCGATTGACGTGTTTTTCAGGGGTAATGCCGATACTGATTATTACAGATTAAGTAGACCGATAACCAATATTTTGAACTGATATATATGTCTGGTGTAACAATGAAAATTAATATTAAAATTAAGAATAACAAGGGCTCTGACAAAAGCTTTCTTTAAATGCTTTTAAATTATTTTATCGGCAAATCAGTTTTGAAAATGACCAATACCGATAACCATAAAAATGCTCAATATCAGCGTCTCTAGTAAGGAGTGGATGAGCCTTATATATGCGAGTATTCGCTAAACTTCACAGACTTCAGTGAGCAAAGCGCCGTCGCGCACATGTGCGCCAATCGGATGGAGCGCGATAAAGTAGGATTGGAATAATTCTAACATAAGTATTTTGCTAAAATATTTGTTGTTTGACAATGAATGTGCCATATGTAGAATTTTAAACCTAAAAGTGTATTTTTATTATAGCAGTAACTGTAAAGTGAATTAGTCTGTGCTTTTGTTTTTATTTATTATCATTTATAGTTAAGTGAATTTAACTTGTGCTTTAAATTTATTATTTTTGTATTTAGATCATAATGTTACAATTTTAGAATGTAATGTGAGTTTAACCTTTTTTTGTACATATATAGCATAGCCTACATAGCTACATTCACTATATTTGTTTTCATAGTCTTTAAAAAGAAACATTGTTTCATTGGACAACATTGGGCAAGATGTGAAATTAAATACAGTAGAGAATACCGAGATATACACCGTATATCGCAATTCCACCAAAAAATACCAAGATATGATTTTTTTGCCCATATCGCCCAGCCCTAGTGTGATTTTTATTAGTTGTTGTCACAGTAATACTTGATGTTACGAGAAATACAACTACTGAAAAGTAAACAAAATTAAATTAATTTGGCATAATTCCACATTTACTCCCTAAAGCACATTTATTCATCCAAAGAACTTTCATCTTCTCCAGGGATTTCAAAACTTCAGACAGTATAATTACTCTTGCCAGACCACTTGCCAGTATATCAGTAACGTGCATTGATGTTAGAAATACTTCTCTTTTTTTTGCCTCCAGGTCGCTTCACTGCGGATAATCTAAACAAGGCCAAGAATCTGTGCAGCAAAGCCATCGGGGAAAAGATGAAGGTACGTAAATCAGCTGTCATATGTTTGTTTTGATCTGTTATCACTGAGTAATAAGAATATTCTGCTTGCTGGTTCTATGATGATTTACTCTGTTTTGCAGAAAAAAGAGCCAGTTGGTGATGATGACACTCTTCCAGAAGAGGCTCAGAATCTGGAAGCCCTCACTGGAGAAACATTATCAGTAAGTCAAGCAATAGCAAAAATTACATTTTAAATTCTACAATTTTTTTTTTTATAAACTATTTTTACTGTATTTTTGATGAAATAAATGCAGCTCTGGAGAGCGTGAGAGACGTCTTTTAGAAGCATTAAAAATCTTTTGATTTTAGATGCATTCATATTAAGTTAAACTCATCAATCGTCCACATCTATCTGTGACCAGTATTTTTCCATCCTCTCCCTGTCAGCCCCTCACGGTGACTCAGATAAAGAAGGTGAGGTTACTGGTGGACGAGGCCGTGCAGAAAACAGACAGTGACCGGTTAAAGCTGGAGGGAGAGCGTTTTGAGTACCTGAGAGAGATCGGCAACCTCCTGCATCCCTCTGTGCCCATCAGCAACGATGAGGTGAATTTCAGTCATCGGTCACAGTGGGTGTTTTTATATACACAGTACACAATCCTGCAAACCTGCAACCACCAAGAAACCTTCATGGAATTAGAACAGAAAAATGAACCATAATATGTTGTTTAACTAATTCTCTTTCCCAGGATGCTGATAATAAAGTGGAACGCACCTGGGGCGACTCCACGGTGCAGAAGAAGTACTCTCACGTGGACCTGGTTGTCATGGTGGATGGATACGAAGGAGAAAAAGGAGCCATAGTGGCTGGAAGCAGAGGATACTTCCTCAAGGTTTGTTGCCCTTTAAATTAAAATGACATTTTTGTGTATTGTTAAATTATGCAAGTTTATGCAATTATGCAAGCACAATATTTAAATCCGTTCTGCTGCCAGTTCTTCAAAACAAACAAGCCAAAAAGCCCTAAACACCTATTTGTAAATTTCATGGCTGATATGTTCTATTTCAGGGGCCTTTAGTTTTTTTGGAACAGGCTTTAATTAACTACGCACTGCGAATCCTGTACAGCAAGAACTACAACCTCCTGTACACACCCTTCTTCATGAGGAAAGAAGTCATGCAGGAGGTTGCTCAGCTCAGCCAGTTTGACGAGGAGCTCTACAAGGTTTGACCTACATCTGTTACTTTATTTAGCCATTCATTTGACATTTTGTTTGATTTATTCAATTATTTTTACCCAATAAAAGCATGTAACTTTGATGTGAAGAGTATTTATCTGACCCAAAGCAATGGCAGAGTATTTCAAAATCTCACTTAGAATGACACCACTTCATGCAACTAATAAAACCAAATAAAATATTTATGATATAAATGATATATAGATATATTATTTTATATAGGATAAAATAATATATAGAATATTATTTTGTACATTTTATTTATTTTATATTATATATACTTTTTATATTACAATAAAAACTAATTAAACATTTACAAATTATTTTAATTATATTACAAAGTAAATTTTTATTATGCTGTATATGTGTGTATATAAAGGTGTGGGAATCCTGTAACTGTTACATTAAAATAAAGTGTTCAAACAAACCGGTTCATTAGACAGTTAATTAGCTGCTTTAAAAAAAACTCTCTACAGAGTCTTGATTCAAACCCACAAAGACTTACAGTGTTTCCTGTAATGTGTTTGTTCAGGTGATTGGGAAGGGGAGCGAGAAGTCTGATGACAATACAGTGGACGAGAAGTATTTGATTGCCACATCGGAGCAGCCAATCGCAGCCTTCTTGAGAGATGAGTGGCTGAAGCCAGAGGACCTTCCCATCCGCTATGCTGGCATCTCCACCTGCTTCAGACAGGAAGTGGGCTCTCACGGCAGAGACACACGTGGGATCTTCAGGGTCCATCAGTTTGAGAAGGTCCGAGCTATTTTATCACTGAAATAATGAATGCAGAATGAAGAATTAATGTGCATTTAGATGACTTTATTTCATTACAAGAAAAAGAGACCACTAGCCAAATCAGCATATTTTGCATATAATGAAGAATTTGAAGAAATTTCTGGTATTAATGAGAAGAACAAACTGTGTAATAACTAAATCACAACCTCTTTCCATTGCTTTCCAGATTGAGCAGTTTATCTACGCCTCTCCTCATGATGGCAAGTCCTGGGAGATGTTTGATGAGATGATTGGAACTGCTGAAGAGTTTTATCAGTCATTAGGAATCCCCTACCGCATTGTCAACATTGTGTCAGGTTTGTTCACTTTATCCTTTATTTTCATCGAGAGCGCCATTGGGCGCCTTTTGTTGGAAAGCAATAAAAGCTTTTCAAAGCTTCCCATAATAAAGCTTCAACTATATTGTTTGTCTTTATTTCACAGGCGCTTTGAACCATGCAGCCAGTAAAAAGTTGGATTTAGAGGCTTGGTTTCCAGGCTCCCAGGCTTTTAGAGAGCTTGTGTCATGCTCAAACTGCACAGACTACCAGGCTCGCCGCTTACATATTCGCTACGGGCAGACCAAGAAAATGATGGACAAGGTACAGTGCTACTCCACAGTTCAGAGTAAAGATTCTGGGTAATCTGTATTTACTGTATCAGACTGGATTCATTGGTCATTGTGTCTGTTTTCTTAAAGGCTGAGTTTGTGCACATGCTAAACGCCACCATGTGCGCGACCACTCGTGTTATCTGTGCTATCCTGGAGAACTATCAGACGGAGGAAGGCATCATTATTCCAGAACCCCTCAAGGCATTCATGCCTCCAGGTGAGAATCAATAAATATGGATCTACTAACTGTGATTTTGCTAAAGTTTGGTTCAGTATTATACTACTTGAGAGGTGTTAGCTGTTTTTTTTTAATTTTTATGTTTTTGTTAAAGATTATATTGAGAATTACAAGGAATTTAACAATTCTGGTTCCTGTTCCGATACTGATTCTTCTGAATGATTCCTAGTGCTAGAGCTGTATGTTTTTGATTTGCTATAAAGTGATTCATAAGAATCATTTGTTTAGGTCAGGAATCAGGCAACACTCGTTGTGCTCTTTGTGTTCAATTTTCTAAAAAAGAACTGACTCAAAAGAGTCATTCCTTTGGGAATCAGATAACACTTTTTGATTCACTTTGAAGAACGAGCTCATAAGAGACATTCTTTCAGGAAATAGGCCACACTTTTCACTTTGCAAGTTATTCATTCACTCAAAAGAACTGACACATAAGAGAGATTTCCTTTGGCATTGATACCACACTGGTTACACTGCATGTTTGTGGTTCACTCAAAAGATCAGACTTATAAGAATCATTCATTTGGGTATTGGATGACATTGGTCATGCTGTGTTTGTGATTCATATAAAGAACTAAACCCATAAGAGTCATTAGTTTGGGAATCAAACCAAACACAGGTCATGCTGCCTGTTTTTGATTCGCTATAAAGTACCGACTCATAAGAGTCATTTTTTTGAGAATCGGACATTTGCGCTGCATGTTTTTGATTCACCCAAAACAAACAAATCATAAGATTAATTTCTTCAGTAATCGGACCACACTGTCTGTGCTGTATGTTTTTGATTCACCATTAAGATCCAATTCATAAGAGTCATTCCTTTGCTCAAAAGATTAATTTGTTCTGCAATCAGACTACACTGGTCATGCTGTAGTAGTTGTTGTCATACATCACAAGATATGTGAGCTATGCATAGACCCTTTAGGTAGATGTTCAGTGTTTGTATATTATGTTTTCTCTTATAAAATATACCAGCTGTCTATCTCAGTATTATGTTTTTTTTACTCAGGTTTAACAGAAATGATCAAGTTTGTGAAGCCAGCCCCCATCGACCAGGAGGCAACTAAGAAGCAGAAGAAACAACAGGAAGGAGGGAAGAAGAAGAAACAACAGGGTGGTGATGCTGATCTAGAGAACAAAGTGGACAACATGTCAGTCAATGACTCCTAGACCCCCTTCAATCCCAGTCAATCATAATGGATCTTTACAGGCCCTCCATTTTGTGTACTCTATTCACAATCATTGTCCACTGAAACTGTCACACTGTCATGTCCCTGCCTCAGTTTATTTCCCCTGGGACAGTCCTACTATGACACTGTCACCCGTGATGATGGTGTCATGTTAAATAATCGTATCTCAAGTCATTCTCAAATCAGTTTCCAACAGAGGGATCTTTGAAATCTTCAACTAAAAATGTATGGTGACAGACATTAGACTGAAATGCCTTTATGGAAGGCACTGTATAATAATTCTGTTGAATTAAAGGGAACATGCATGGTTATAACAGTTAGTACTGGGATTATTCTGCATCAGTGCCACATTAGAGCTGGGAGTTTTAGGACATTCTGAATGGAAATCAGTTATGGATAACAGACAGACCTCTTTCAATATCCTGTCTTACAAATAATATTTGCGCTATAATTAAAGTTAAGGTGATTTAGTGATTACTGTGCACTTACTATTCACATTTTCACAAACGTAAAAGCAGTCAAAACTGCAGCTTCCGTCTTTTCCTTCACAGAAATATTACTACTTGTGATTTGTCTGTAAAACAGGGAATGTTATTGTATGTACAGTACTTGCATATGATGCCTTGTGTGAGGAGTATGATGGCATTTGAGAATAAATCAATAACTGAAGGAGAACATTGTCTGGTGTCTGAATTATATTCTGTATCATGCATTTGTCGAAAGCATTAATAGTGTGCAATGGGTGTTACATGTAAACGATTAATAATATCTCATATCCAGTAATGATGGCAGAAAAAGTTGCAAATTTGCATTTGAAGTGACAAAATTAGGAACTTATGACCAATTTGTTGCATAGGAACTAATAACATACCAAATTAACTATCCTTGTACAAGCAGCCAACATTAATATTAGTCATCTTGTGCATGTGTTTTTAGAAAGTTTGTTTCATATGCCTACAAAATTGACTTTTAAGCAGTTTATATTGTGATAAAAACACACAATGCATTTTCAATTATATAAAGTTGTGAAAAGAGACTACATGCAGTTGCTATAAAATGTATTTGTCATTTATCCAAGAGCATGGAGTTCATTTGTTAAATAAAACACTTTATTTCGTGTTTATCCAGTTTATGAGCGGTTTATCCAGTCACTTTGTAAACAATACTTGGAGGTAATAAAAAAGAGATCTATACCAATTTAATACATTTGTTTAACCTCTTGCATGAAACGTTACTCCCAACTGGGCTTTTGGAGGTGATTTTGATTCACAACTGAAGCATAGACTCAGTCATTTAACTCAGTATTTATTAGATAACTTTAGACCTCTAGTTTTCACAATTTATGTTTTTGTTGATAGAGATAAAAACAAAACATTGCAGTCTGTAATTTAAAATACTCCAAATAAACAAAAACATTTTAAATATAAAGTACACTTCAAACCAATCTTATGATATTAAGTAAATAACCGCAGACTAACTTGCACGCTAGTAAAAAGTACACCTTATTGACTACAACTCCCAGAAGCCTTTACTCCAATCGTCGATATATACTGAAATTCTATTGGCTTATTGAATTATCATCGGCCAATAATGTTTCAGGATACTGTCCCTCACAAACTGCCACTTTCCAACGGTAAGATGCAAATCTGTCAAACATATCGGCGTGTTTACGGAATGATTTGTGTTTTCAATTCAATTAAAGAGTAAAAATATCTATCATTTATTAAAGATTCATTAACGGAGCTGTAGCAAAAAGCGATGGGATCCGGAGAAAGCACGACCAGGAGAGTTTCTTTCGGCCTAGATGAGGATGACAGGGTGAGGATTCTGCGTGGAGTGAAGGTAATCCAACATCCCATATTTACCACCTACCAACCATACTGGTTCACAATACCATCATGTTTGTTTTCGTGGGACTTGTTGCGTGAATCTGCCGTCAGGTTACACTAATGTCCTTCAGTGGAGCAGGTCGAGTTGGGAGAACGGGGCACAACGTTGTTTCGGATGTCTGTCATTTCACTAAATCATGAATATTGAGATTTTTCGTCTGTAGTCCACACATGATTGACGTACATGCTCTGGTTCATGACAGTCGAGTCATAGTGGTTTTGTAAACTGTGTTACTGGTAAATTACCTTGCTAATCTGGTGCCCCTCGGGTGTGCAGAAGTGTGATTGAAACCAAGGACAGGTGTATAGTCCTGTCGGGACGGGTAAGTTAATCTTGTAATACTCTTTGTTGACTACAGACTGGAGAGTTTGATTATTCGAGTGACTCGAATCTTTTTTTAGTTCGTTCACTAAAAGATTCATTCAGTGACTCATGCATTAGGCCAGTAGGTGAGGACAAGCGAGTCTTTTTTTATTGAGTGCGAGTCGTTAAATCATTCAACCAATTCGTTAGAAGAAACACTGAGTCAGTCGACCGAAACAAGTTATTTTCCTTTATTACAGTTTGCATGTTTACAAATCTGCAAAGCTGCTCCAGAAGGAACGATTAAGCTTTATTGTTACTATGTGTATATTTCTTTGTTATTGAGTATGTATTTGCCTGGTTCCTAATGGCAGGAAGAATTTTATGAAATAGGAACACTCGTTTGTTGAGAACATCTATGTAACTTCTCCACTTTTTTGTCCTTAGCTGTCTGAAGATGTCCTACAGCGCATGAGGAATGCCAGTGCTGATCCAAGACAAGATAAAGGAAACCTAGGTATGACATAGTATTTTCATAAATGTTTGCAGTTTATATGCCTATTGTGTGAGATGCAATTAGCGAGATGTGTAATTTGTAATGTAGGTTAGGGATAATCATTTAAATTTTTCTGATCTTGCAGGCCAACAGACTCGAACATCCAGCACATCTGACCCACAACCGCCAAAAACACAGGCCAGGACAACTTTTCCAGACACTAAAGAGGAGCTCAGGAAGAGGTACTTCAGTCCAGGGTTTTCAAACTAGTGTCCAAGGACCACTCACAAGAGAGTGCTAGGGGGTCAATGGAAAAGTTTAGAGAAAAAAACAGTGTACAAATTAATATATAATAAAAAAGATAAGTTAATAGGTATTTTTTAATTTTTATTTAAAAAAGTATGAAAATAAAAAATAAACTACACATGTAATTAGATTAAAATGAATCAATAATTATTTAAAATAAATAATACAAATTAGATTAAAATAGACAAGTAAACAAAAGAAATAAGATGAAATTAATAAAATAAATAAGCTAAATATTTTCCAAATATTCCAAATACTATAATTTTGATATAGTATACTAATTTAAATCTAAAATTGGTCTTATTCATGAAAATATATAGCTGCCTTTTAAATTTTAATATTTTAAACCCCTGCTCTAGTCTAGTATTTGGTAGAGACAGGATTTAGGACTGAAAAACTATTTATATATCAACAGTATATTAAAATCACATAACATGGCGCCATTTTGAAATGAGTTTACTGATCCAGTCAGTTAGATCTCACCAATATTGTTCCTAAACACAGATCCACATGACACACCCTTAGCTTTAGCTCTTTCTAGCATTTTCTGAATCACTTAGGCTGCATTTACACTGCGTGGTTCAAGTGACCCAATTCCGATTTTTTTCCTCCAGTGTGGCACAGATCACATATGGCCCACGACCGTGTAAGCAGGAAAAAATTGCACGGATTCCGATATTCTCCAATCGGTTTCAGGCCTCATTCATATGTGGAAATAATTCAGATATGAATCGGAAACGTGCACTTGCGCCTGCCGTGTAAGCGGACAGATCGGATATTCTCCTGTAAATGCGACTCCTACGTCATTGAAAAGTTAGGTTTTTTTAAACATTTTGCAGTACAGACATACCTTTAACGAATGAAACATCTCTAGTTGAGTAGCAGAGTATTAATTTCGTTCGTTTGTGTTTAATAAAAGGCAGTCTGATGCTGAAATGTGTTGTTCTGTTGTCAGTGACAGACGAGCGCTTCAGTCCCGTTGTGGAGACTCTCCCCATTCATTTCACTGAAACCACAAAATAAAATGCACACAAACATGTTTTAATGAGTAAAAAACCCTATACGACTGCGATTCGAACCCAGAAGCTGTGACAAGCTGTTAACAAATATCCACCTCAGTATTATTCCACTCGCAAACTTTCAGCGGAGCTGCGTACATAGCCTAATTACTGTCCTGAATAATTTGTACTAGGCCTATAAAATTATTTTGATGTATGGATGTGACTATTGCATTAAACAATTTTCTATATTAATTCCATATCAATAAATTATACTCAATGTACTATTCAAATTGATTTGTGATGTCATATATGCTATTTTTGGCTTGTTTCACCAAGTGCAGTGTAAAATGCACACATCGGATACGGGTCACTTTTAAAAGAAATGTAAGCACGTCGTCCAAAAAATCGGCATATAGTTACAAAATCAGAATTGGTCATCAAGACCTGCAGTGTAAATGCAGCCTTAATGTGTATTCTCAACATTTTTAACCAATTCATCTTGCATTTTTCCTCAATTATGCTTCTAATCTAATAATATATGTATTGATCAAATATGACATGAATACTAAATATTGTAGCTTTCATAAAGGCAGAGACCTTAAATTAGAGGAGGACTCATTTTTTCCTGGATGCTGTTCAAGTGTGAATCATACTGTTGAAACAAGCTTAAGAACAAAGGACAAAACACTGACGCTCTGTGGTAGGATTGAGAACTGCAGTAAGTGAATCATGGCTTGGCAACAGGTTTGTAAATAAAGCTGTGTGTGTGTGCTTGTACAGGTATGAGCAGCAGCAGGCCATTATACAGGAGGAATTGGCTCGCATCGCACGCAAAGAGAGAGAGGCAGCTCGGCAGGACGTCACTCGAGCGGTGCAGAGAGAGCGAGTACAGACACGGCAGGAGTCTGAGAAAGCCAAACAACTGGTGAGACTCTTCTACAAACACTTCAACACAGCACAGTACTTCAGGCCCGAAGTTTAAGGATGCATGCAAGCACACTCTGACTCCACTGATCTCCGAGACAAGCAGTGTAAATACTGTACATAATGTTAGGTTTTTCTTTGTCAGTCATCGTGTCATGTAAGGACTTGAATTTGAGGGCAGTTAGGTAGCAATTATATATGGTGATACCTTTTCTTTTTTTATTTATTTTTTTTACCTGTACCATGGTAATACCATGTTTTTATAAATAATAATGTTTTTTTTTACTGTTAGTAGTGTACATAACCATTCAAAAGTCAGTAATATTAAAAAACAAAAATCAATTAAATTTAGCAAGTGTGAATTAAACTGATCAAAAGTGACACTAAGAAAATTAGAAAATGAAATAAAGGAAATTCAGCTTTGCCAATACAGGAACAAATTACATTTTAAAATGTATTAAAATAGAAAACAATTATTGTAGTATTTCACAATATTACTGTTTTATTGATTTTTGATCAAGTAATTGCAGCCTTGGTGGACGTAAGAGACTTCTTTTAAAAGAAAATTTTACAGAACCTATACTTTTGTATGTATTATATTTAATAGTATATTTAATATTTTTTCTAATGATTTTGGTGGCAATATGAAATTAAGCAATATTGTGCATATGCAGTATGCTTTTTATTTATCCATTAAGTTTTCTAAAGATGTTGTAATCAAACTAATTTTGCAATTCTTCCTTGCCTGAATGTGTTTTAATAGCATATTTTAATTTAAGTAGCAACAGCGTTAAATTTTGTATGTTTATAATTTGTGAATCACTCCAAATGGTTTGTTTGAATTAACTCTGATTTAACAATTTGTTTGTGTTATTACTCAAGTATTGTGGTGGAGATTATGAACTAGTTTTTTTAGATATCTGTTGTGTTTTTTTTTATTTTTTATAAAGTATTTAATAACGTCCTCTATAATACAAACAGGGCTGACTCTAAATTCTGACTCTTTTGCAACCCATTGAATAACTAAAAAGGAAAAAGGACACCCATCACCCCACATGTTATATTAATGCACCAAGTTGGCTTTATAAAATGATGGCCAAAAAAAATTACACACACACACACACACACACACACACACACATACATATATATATATATATATATATATATATATATATATATATATGTTGGTGCTGGGCAACGATTAATCCAAAATAAAAGTTTTTGTTTCTATTTATTATGTATATATAAAGACACATACATACAGTATATATTTTGAAAATATTTACATGTATGTATTTATGTTCATATAATTTATATTATATATAAATATTTTTAATATATAAACATAACATTTTTTGTAAATATTCAGGTGCATCTCAATAAATTAGAATGTTGTGGAAAAGTTCATTTATTTCAGTAATTCAACTCAAATTTTGAAACTCGTATATTAAATAAATTCAATGCACACAAACTGAAGTAGTTTAAGTCTTTGGTTCTTTTAATTGTGATGATTTTCTCACATTTAACAAAAACCCACCAATTCACTATCTCAACAAATTAGAATACTTCGTAAGACCAATTAAAAAAAAAAAAAAAAACATTTTTAGTGAATTGTTGGCCTTCTGGAAAGTATGTTCATTTATACTCAATACTTGGTAGGGGCTCCTTTTGCTTTAATTACTGCCTCAATTTGGCGTGGCATGGAGGTGATCATTTTGTGGCACTGCTGAGGTGGTATGGAAGCCCAGGTTTCTTTGACAGTGGCCTTCAGCTCATCTGCATTTTTTGGTCTCTTGTTTCTCATTTTCCTCTTGACAATACCCCATAGATTCTCTATGGGGTTCAGGTGTGGTGAGTTTGCTGGCCAGTCAAGCACACCAACACCATGGTCATTTAACCAACTTTTGGTGCTTTTGGCAGTGTGGGCAGGTGCCAAATCCTGCTGGAAAATGAAATCGGCATCTTTAAAAAGCTGGTCAGCAGAAGGAAGCATGAAGTGCTCCAAAATTTCTTGGTAAATGGGTGCAGTGACAATGGACCAACACCAGCAGATGACATTGCACCCCAAATCATCACAGACTGTGGAAACTTAACACTGGACTTCAAACAACTTGGGCTATGAGCTTCTCCACCCTTCCTCCAGACTGTAGGACCTTGGTTTCCAAATGAAATACAAAACTTGCTCTCATCTGAAAAGAGGACTTTGGACCACTGGGCAACAGTCCAGTTCTTCTTCTCCTTAGCCCAGGTAAGACACCTCTGACGTTGTCTGTGGTTCAGGAGTGACTTAACAAGAGGAATACGACAACTGTAGCCAAATTCCTTGACACGTCTGTGTGTGGTGGCTCTTGATGCCTTGACCCCAGAGCCTCAGTCCATTCCGATTCGATTTTGCTTGGCAATCCTCATAAGGCTGCAGTTCTCTTGGTTGGTTGTGCATCTTTTTCTTCTACACTTTTTCCTTCCACTCAACTTTCTGTTAACATGCTTGGATACAGCACTCTGTGAACAGCCAGCTTCTTTGGCAATGAATGTTTGTGGCTTACCCTCCTTGTGAAGGGTGTCAATGATTGTCTTCTGGACAACTGTCAGATCAGTAGTCTTCCCCATGATTGTGTAGCCTAGTGAACCAAACTGAGAGACCATTTTGAAGGCTCAGGAAACCTTTGCAGGTGTTTTGAGTTGATTAGCTGATTGGCATGTCACCATATTCTAATTTGTTGAGATGGTGAATTGGTGGGTTTTTGTTAAATGTGAGCCAAAATCATCACAATTAAAAGAACCAAAGACTTAAACTACTTCAGTCTGTGTGCATTGAATTTATTTAATACACAAGTTTCACAATTTGAGTTGAATTACTGAAATAAATGAACTTTTCCACGACATTCTAATTTCTTGAGATGCACCTGTATACATGCATGTATGTGTGTATTTATATACATAATAAACATTCAAAATACACACACATATATTATGTACACAAAAACTTTTATTTTGGATGCGACTAATCGCTGCCCAGCACTATATTTATGTATTACTATGTTAATTAAATTGTTTAAATGAAGTTTTAAAATCAGTTTTTAAAAATAAAACTTTTAAACAGTTTTTAAAAGTTTTAAAATTTTGATTTCTGTTCTGTTCAAACAGCCAGACTAGTTCACAATTCCACAATAAATAAATATAATTAAAAGAAAAAAGAAAAAAATTAAAAACTTCTATTCTTATCTCTGTTATTTTCCAAGTTTAAAAGTTTTTCTTTTAAATAAAGTCCCGCAGGGGAGGAACACTCTGCCTGATCAAGTCCCTGTCCGAGAAACACGCTACTGCTCTCTTGACACAGGTGAAATTGGCTACTTTGAATTCCACTCATTTTTTTCCTTTGTCCCATCTTTCACTTCCTCTCATCCACTTATTCGGGTCCTTTAGGGATTGTGTCCCTTCACTCTTGGGCCTCTGGAGGGGCCACCTTATCTAGTCTATACGAGTTATACACATCGTACATGTCGTCATCTTGTAGACATTGGATTGAAGAACTGTGTGTGTGATGTTGTACATGACGGTCTGTGCCTGAGCTCTGACATGTACTAGACATTTAATAGAAAAGCTTCCCATGGGCTCAAGCTTTGAAGAGTAAACGTGTGTCTGTGTGTGTGAAGGCAGGTTGTGAAGGTAATTAGGGCTCAGTCCTCCTATTCATCCCTGAACATCTCTCTCTCTCTCTCAACCTCAGTGTCTTATTAGCAGATGTGTGAACATGGCCAGATGTCACCACAAGCCTCAGCTGTGATTCTGATGTTTGTGTGGAGTTCAGTATGGAATTTCCCAGCTGGTTCTCAGCTGGTTTTGCTTCACGATGAAATTTTGTATTTGACGTGTTATTTTAATGTTATTTATATACTTAATTGTAGTTTTAGTGTTTCAACCTAAACATCAGTTAAAGTTTAAATTCAGTTTAATTTCAGTTAGTTGTCAAGATAACAGTAATACTGTTATTCACCAAGGATGCATTAATTTGATCAAAAGTGATGGCAAAGACATTAATAATGTCTAATTCAAATAAATGCTGTTCTTTTGAACTTTCTAATCATCAGTAAAATCCTGAATGAAAAATTAATCATGGTTTCCACAAAAATATTGTTTTCAGCAGCGAATCAAAGAATTTCTAAAGGATCATGTGACATTGAAGACTGGTGCTGAAAATTCAGGAATAAATTATGTTTAAAAACATATTAAAATAGAAAACAGTTATCGTAAGTTATAATAATGTTTCACAATATTTTGTTCTTCTGTATTTTTGATTAAATTATTGTGAGCATAAGATCCTTTTTTTTTTTCCAAACACATTAAAAGCTATTTTACCAGCACCAAACTTTTGAATGATAGTGTTGGTCCATTTATATATGTAACATTATAAACATGACTGAGGAACATTTACAATATATAAACAACAATACAGTACATAATACATGTGCTAATACATAAACAACAGCAGTAGTGTGTTATACTAGCTTAACACATGGGTCAAACAAATATTATATTACTAAGTGACGAATGAGTACATTATTTAAATGTATTTTTATTTTTTAGCCATTCTACTGATGCACTGAAATGTGGTTGGTGGCATTTTATTATTTACATTTATCACTGAATCTTTCCTCTGTTGTTTATAGTCCTAAAAGTACAAACCTTCATCCCATCAGTGGATAACCACTGTTTTACACCCTGTGTGTGGATCGTAAGATGCACACAGTGTCTCTGTCTGTGATACCAGCCTCTGTGTGATGTAGATGTAATGGGAAGCCTTATCATTAATCAGAATGAAGCTGTGACATGGCAGCTCCTCTCTGTTCTGCTGGTGCGTTTCAGAGCACAACATCAAGGTCTGTGCCCCTAAATATTCATGATTATCAATAATGTCCTGATCACTGGAGACCTCTCTTGTTAAACATGAGTCATGGTGTGATATCAGCTCAGCCATCTGAGGAGAAATTGATCCTTTGCTATCCATTTCATGCAAAAGGATGTTAAAGTATTGATATGAAAGTGTTACCGTAATAAATATTAAATGTGTTCCAGTACATGATGACAGCATGAATGCACTATCATTTAGTATTTTTACTCTGCATACAGTATTTTCCATGTTGTCTGTTGATGTGTTGTAGTATATGATTGATCACCAGTTAGTGGTGGAGTTGCATCTGCTCTTCCTGCTTGTTTGAGTCTGTGTAGTGTATAGATTTGAAGTGGTTTATTTATGAAGAGTCACAGTGTAATAGTCCCAGGTTAGAAACAATTGAAGATAAGCCCTGTTTTACACCGGACAAAACATTTACTTAAAAATGTATTCCTGTGAACTGTGAACCTGTTCACTATGGCAGGGTTTTCCTGTGGGTTTGAGCTTGAACTGAACTGTAGGGGGTTTGCGAGTTATAGAAAATTGAGTAATTAATGAAATATATATTTTATTTTTAATGTAAAATTAGAAACAATCAAAATGAACCACTAAAAATAATTGAAAAATTGAATAATAATTGAAAATAAGTGAAAATAGTTTTTCCCTCCTCGTTTTTGTTCAATCCGACAGGTTTGTTTTGCTCTTGATGCAAATAGTGTTAAATTTAGGTAAGATAAAGTCTATTCAAACAAAAATGATATCACAACAACATTCCTAAGGAATCTTTTACACCGTATGATAATTTTTTCATGGATGAGTTTTTTTTTTGTTTTAAATCGCATTTGTTTATATTCAGTTCAGCGTTTATTTGGTTTGAATAGCTTTGCATTTGTGACACGTTTTGCTTTTTTGTTCTGTTTTATCTAACTGATTTGTTTCACTCCCTTTGTGAACACCTTTGTGATTCGTAGTGTCTTTTTGTTTAAATTTGTTTGACTTTTTCACTTTCAGAGGAAATAGATTTGCATTTGCATGATCATTTTACCTTTTCATTACACTGATTTGTTTCGTTCTCTGTGAGAATACATTTGCGTACTGAATGAAGGAATTGTATTAAGTTTTGCTTTTTCATTTAACAGATTTTTTTGCTCTTAAGTGTGAATGTTTTCCATTTTTGATACATTTTGGTCTTTCATTTACCCTTTTTTTGCTCCTACTGTGTGAATACCTTTACGTTTGTTTAGCTTTTTTTGACTCACTGATTTGTTTCACTCAGTGTGAGTATCTTTGCATTTGTGTACTTTAACAATTTTTTTAGTCAGCGTGAATATCTTTGCTTTGCCTTTCATAACACATTTATTCCAGTACGTAAAATAGACCTGTAAAGCTCACACTTGTAGTGCTTTCGTTGCTGTTTTTGCATTCAGTATTTGATAACTGCTTCACATAAAGAATTGCTGTTCTCTAAGATATTGTCTTCCAGAAAGAGGACAGTACAAATGTATTAAAATGCAGTAATGTGTCACCTCCACCCCTGCGCTCGCACTCAGACTACAGGAACACTCTTTCTGTGAAATGCACCATTCACTGTCTGTTCATCTCCTGCCTTACTTCCTACATCCATCTGCCAGGGCTTGTGCGGATGCCCTCCATGAGCTCTGTACATGACAAGCCTTCACAAGATTAATAAAAAATAATGTAGAGAGAGGGGGATAAAGGGAGAGAGAGGGGCGAACTGTGGGTAATTTCTCTGCTCTTAAACGCATTAATGCCGTTCCCTGGCCTGTTGGCGGGGAGAGGTGATAAGTTGCATTTGCATTTGGCACTCTCTTTCCACAGTTCCATTAAAAAGCTCGTCTCATTAACACCGCTTCACGCTCGCCGTCGAGCTGCCCGCCTGCTCCTCTAGCTCAGTTGTTACTTATGCATGAGAGATGCTAAAATAATCTTCTATCTGCTTCTATGCCTGGTTTATCTCTCTGTGATAAGGACTCTGATCCTTTTCCAACCTCTCGTATCTGATTTTGCGTCAGATGAATGATGTTTTTTAAATCTAGTTTTTGAGTGTACCTGCGATGGTGTGACATCTTTGCACAAAGCTTCACACTTGTGTGTGAATGGAGGCTGAGGGGGCTCACTTCCTGTTGTTCACTATAATCAGGTTGTGCAGTGATTCAGATTTACATGATGAGATTACCATAATTTATACATTCTCCTGATCAGTATTTTGGTGTTACACTAGTACTTCCTTGGCATCTTTAAATGCTGGTTGCTTTTCTTTGAAGATAATCCAGTGCATATAGTAAAATAGTGTAAATTCAGTTGTTAGACACTAGATGGCGGAATAACTCTCTAACACAATGTCAGTGTTTTAATGTCTGCCAAATCTTAATACAACGCCCAAGAGGTCTTCAGTGCTAATTGGTATTGTAAAATGTTTCTGGTACATTATTACAGTATTTAAATTTGGAATAGTAGTCAATGTTTTTGTTACCACGATCTGTCTCTTGAAGTGAGAAAAACGGTGTGGTTTTGGCTTATGAGAGTAAACTGAAGCAAGTCAGGTGTTGATTCATTTGGTTTGCCTGAGACTCTGTTAACACGAGTAGCTGCGTTAGATGTATAGAATCAGTTTTTGCGATTAGTTTCTTAATTTCTGATCTGGTCTGCTGTATAAAAAAAAAAAATATATATATATATATATATATATATATATATATATATATAATGTGAATTTTTTTTTGTACAGTTTAAAATAACTGTTTTCTATTTGAACATTTTTAAAAATGTACTTCATTCCTGTGATGACAGTTGAATTTTCAGCACCATTACTTCAGTCCTAATTGTCACGTGATCCTAGAAATCATTCTAATATGCTGATTTGGTGCTCAAGAAACATTTCTTATTATCAATATTGAAAGCAGTTATGCTGCTTATGTTATACTTGCATATTTTTGTGGAAACCTTGATACACTACCATTGAAAGGTTTAATAAAAAAAAAAAAAGATAATTTTATTCAACAAGGACACACTAAATTGATCAAAAGGTCAAAGACATTTATAATGTTAGAGAAGATTTCTATTTCAAATAAATGCAGTTCATTTTTAACTTTCTGATCATCAAAATATGAAGCAACACGTCTGTTTTCAGCATTAAGAAATGTTTATTACACCAAATATCATTAATTTAAATTCATTCAGGAAAGTTCATAAATGAAAAAATAAATAAACACACTATAGTTTCACTAAAAATCCTTTGTATTCTCTTTCTTTAGATATAATATAGATATACATATACATAATTTTCCATATGAAGGATTTTTAGTGAAATTAGAGTTCTTTATGTATTCGTGTGTGTGTGTATGTATTAAATGTGAGTAGTAATTTCCATTGTAAATGAAAGCTTTATCTTTTCATCATAGCTGTGAAACTCCAGCCTCATAACACACCTCATCACAGACATCAACATTTCCCCCTTAACCTCCAACAAAAGATAACAATAAGCACACACCGCACCTTGTGAACAATTCATTCCTTCGTTTATTTATTTACCTACTTTCATCTCCCTTCACCGTGCAGTTTATCAGAGAAGCTCAGTGTGAGTAATCCGGTGCGGCAGGAGAGAGAGAAGAGAGTCGGTCTGGTAGCAGAGTCCTATCAGTAATTGTAATCTCAGGCCTGACATCTTCCTGCATGCAAAGCCATTAAGACTCCCGCGCTCTCTGAGCTCAAGCCAGGCCAGAGCTCAGGTAATTGCCAGCGGGGCCCGCGGCAGGCAGGTGGAGTGGATAGATTTTATCCGGTGCTCCCTGCACCGTTTCTTCCGTTCTATCGTCGCTGTTGGAGCAGGAGTCTGGGATAAGAGGGAATTAGGTGCAGGATTAGGTCTTGTGTTGTCTCTGTGTTTGTAAGTGTTTACTTATCACTCTGTTGGAAGGGCTTTTTTTTTTTGAGTGCGTCACAGGTTTTTCTGGTAAGCGTCTTTGTGTCAGTTGAGAATGATTTTCTTGTTTCCATGTCAGCCTCAAAATGCCAGTGTTTATGACAAAAGTGTGAAGAATTTGTTATTTTGAACTTATTTTTTGTGACTTTTAATTGACCACAAAGTTATTTGTTGGAACAAATGGAAGGCTTAATACAAACCTGTGTTTCCTCTAGGTGCACCTATGTTCAACGTGAACATTGAGAATTTTAATGTCTGTTTTTGGACTTTGACCGTGAAATGAAGAAGAGATCAGAAATGTTCTGGCAATATACAAATAATTTGGCTGCATACAAACTTGTATGATCACCAAGACTCAACATGTCTGAAACAAGTGCTAGTGACTAGGATGCAAGTTTTTTCCTAGACTGCCTGAAGAACAATTAGAAAATTTGTGTGGAAGAGAAAATTTGACTTTTTGGCAACTACATTGACTGCAAGGTTAGAAAGGAAACAGAACTGGACCTATTTAAGCAGAGAGGAAATGGTATTTGGAATGGATTTGAGTTTTAATTTCGTATATGAGCACCAAAACATGTTTACACCACATATAATAACTGCAAGCTAACTTGTCTGACTTTTTTAAGGTTATTTTGAACATTTTAAGAGAAAAGTTGAGTTTATCTCTTTTTAGCCACTGGATTTAAACCTTTTTAGTGACCTCAGAATTTAAAAAAGGAGTTTGTCTTTCTGGACTAATTTTTCACTTTTATTGACAGTGAAATTAAAGAGGAGACAGGAAGTTATCTGGCTGCATTCAAACCTGTGTTTTCTTTATGAGCACCAAGGCTTAACATGCCTGAAACGTGCTTACCATTAGGCCACAACTCCTTTGTTCAGGCTGCCTGATGGAGTACTAGAAAATTAGTTTGGAAGAGAGAGTTTGTTTCTTGAACTTTTTTTGTCACTTTTATTGACTGCAAACTTAGAAAGGAAATAGGGCTGGAATTATTTGAGTAGAGAGGAAATGGGATTGAGAATGTACACTATTTGAACCTTCATTTCCTATATGAGCACCAAAACAAACTCTCTTTTTGGACATTTTGTCGCTTCTATTGCCCTCAGGACCTGGGAGTTTGTCTGTGTTTTGAACATATTTTGACACCTTTAAGGACAGTGAATTCAAAGACATTATCTGGCAAAAGTCAAATAAGTTTGTCTGCATTCAAGCCTGTTTTTTTTTTTTTTGTATGAGCACCAGGGCTCAACAAGTCTGAAACGTATGCTAGCCACTAGGCCACAACTCATTTTTTTCCAGGCTGCCTTTAAGAGAAGTAGAAAATTAGTTTGAAAGAGTTTAAGATTGCAACTGGATTTAAACCTTCATTTCCCATATGAGCGCCAAAATTGCACCACATGTGATAACCACTAGCCCACATCTCAGACTTTTTTTTTTTTTTTACTGTTTTTGAGCATTTTAAGGGAAAAGTTCAACTTTTTTGTTACTTTTATTGACCTCAAAATTTGAAATGAGACAAGAAATTATTTTGGGAGAGAGAGGAGATAGAACTGGGACTAAACCTACATTTTCCCCATATTCCCCCATATATTCCTTGAGCATTTTAATTAAGAACAAAAAAAGTGCAACTGTGATAGATGATGGAGAATGGTATAATTTAGGGGCAGGTGACCCCTGAAGGCGGTCGGGATTATGAGTGCTAGCTTTACACTTTACCCACCATTCAATAAAGGAAGATGAACATATTAAATTTTTATACCTCATGAGCACTTCCGGGTTGATTCCTGTGTCTCTCCCTCTGGTGCCAAACGAATCCCGACCTTCTGTCAAATAGTTCCTCTAGATTTGTCTTGTTGCTCTAATCTCTTTTCCCTCATGTCATCAATATCACGTTCGAGACCCTGCTCGAAAATGACATCGGCTCTCTCTGACACGGTGGTCGGATTGGGCTCAGATAAGAGCAGAAACGCCGGCAGAGAAATTATTCATGGCAACGGCACGAGAGAAGCAAGTGGCCCTTCCTTCTCCTCCCCAGACGACTGCAGCGGCGTGCACTCTGGGTAGTCAGTTTGAATATTAAGTGCTAATTTATTGCATAGCTGGGAGCTACGTGTTAAATAAACGCAGATGAGTAAATAGACGAGGAAAGGAGGAGGGAAGCTGTGCCCAGATATCAGATGGCAACGCAGCACATCCAACCTAGAGGGGATGACGCAGTATAAACACACACCGCAGGACACAACAGATGCACCGTGAGTGTGTGTGTTTGTGCAAGAGACGAATCTGAGAATATGCGACAACTGTTACTCATGGCGAGTTTCAGTCTCACAGCCTTGAAATTAAATTAAATTAAATGAACCTGAATCAGTTTTTCATATGACACAGGTTAATCAATAGCCGTCTGGTAAGACCGTTATCTGGACGTTTCATACGGGGAGAGCATTTAATTGTGGATTATCATTACCAGAGGTAGTAATAAATAGAAATGAGCTGTTTTAATTATGTTTTCTAATGTGGTGTCAGATTGAAACATTTTAACAACTAAATCTCATTTTTGTTCTGACTGGAAACTCATAATGCCGAAACTTTAAGTTAAGAAATGGCAGAGTTGTAATGCAGTTGCTGTAATGCAGTGGTTCTTAACATTTTTAACTCCACGGCCCTGATTATCCACAAGAATAATCAAAGACCTCATGACTTTTCCAGCTTTTTACTAGATAAGGATTGAAGAAAATAGTTTTTAACCTGAAGGTTGGCTGACAACTGTAAAAATGTATATTCATTATAAAAATGCCAATGAAGTAAGAAGTTTTTATTCCTTTAAATGACATTTCCAGCTTTAGAAATCACAGTTCTCAAATTAGGCTACCTCATATATCCAGGTTTTTCAAGACTGTAAATCCTGGCTCTTTAAAAAAACAAATAAACAAACTGAAACCAAGGTTATTATAGTAAACTAAAACCGTAAAAAAACATTTCTGATACTTTAAAAAAAAAAAATCTTTAACTTAAATAAAATAAAATGTTATATTAAAACTGCTACTGTTGAACTATTATACTTATTTCAACTCTTTTTTTATTTAGTGTAAATTGATGTACTAAAACAACTGAAATAAAAACAATATAAACATTAAGATATTTTTTTTTTTAATTTTCTTTAAAATCTGTTATTTGAGCTGTAGAGCAACTCCGTTCAAACCACATTCTGAAACTTTAGGTGTGATGGAAAACTGCGATAATACATTATAGATGACGTAATGTGTTCAGCAGCCTTCAGTTCATCATTCCTGCAGTCTCTTCACTTCTTCTTAAGCGTACGGCCTGTCACTTTGCATCTATCCTGGCCTGGATGCTGAGTTACAGCCTAACGCACACGCATGCACCATTGTTTACGGTAAACCAACTCCGAGCAGGGCTCATTTCTAGACTTATCAGTGTAATTCATGCTTGCCTGCGTATTATCAGCCTGCTCCAGATCCCAAACAGAGCGTTACATGAGTGCAGCACGCCCATCAGATTGGCTTTGTCACCACAGAGAATTTAAAGAGGATAAATAAAGAAATGACAAGGCGTGTGTGTAGTCAGGAGCTGTGTGTATGTGTGTGGCTCTCAACAGGCTCTGAGAGTTCTTTGAGACATAGTGATGAGTTTGCCGTCATCAGACCAGCAGGGAGCAAACTCTTGATTCTTCAGCTAAGAGTTGTCATAGAGTCACTTTAAGTTCCTCGAGAGGCTATTTTAAGCTGTCTGCAGTCTGTTGGCATCATGGTAACAACCTTTGTAGCTTTGTAAATAGCATTTTATAAATAGATACCTATAAATGATTTTTAAAAAATAAAATGTAAATGTCCAGCATTAAAATCTTACTGGATAAGCAGCATTCAAAGGTAGCTTATTTCAAGCTTATTTTGTATTTCAAAATAGCCAATATATTCAAGCCTGTGACCACACATCATTTGAAATCTATATTAATGTGTCAATTTATATTAATAGCCAACAGGTAGGCTGACAAACTATATTACTTGACAGAAAAGGTGTTTATTGTTATGCATACATTTATTTATTAAACATGGGTGTTTTTTTTTTATCATATTGCTGTTTTGGGGTTTTACGAAATCGGTTTGTTCTGTCGGAAGCACAGTATCTGATAAAAATCTTATAAAGCTTGGATTCACATATTTTAAATGTAGCAAAAACAGCAACATTTTTGTAATGTTTTGCAGATGAACAAACTTAAAATATAAATATTCCAAATGTAAATGTGCATTTTAGACATGCGTGTAAAATGGTATGCGAATAGCAATCACCTTGACCTTAAATACATCAACTTTAGATTAGTTTGAATGTAGATAAATATAGACGATGATGTGATTGTCTCAGTGAATGTGAAATTAATTTTCATCAGTGGTAATTTTAATATTATTTCTATACCATTATAGTATTTACAAAGATTTTTATTGTTTTTTAAATATATTGTCAGTTTTATTTTAAATTTAGTGTTTTTTTTTTTCATTTGTGTTTGTGATTTTTTTTTTTTTTCACTCTTATTTTTTTAAAATATATTTCTGTTTGGATTTTATATATATATATATATATATATATATATATATATATATATATATATATATATATATATATATATATATATATATATATATATATATATATATATAATATTTCAGCATTAGTTAGCAATTATAGTACTTCAACTTTAACTTAAATTTTAAGTTAATCTAATTTTAATATTTGTTTTTATTTAAGCTTTATTTCAATTAAGGAAACAGTTTTTTATTAGTCTTAGTTAACACCACTGATTTTCATGAATGCAACAAAGAAGTAAAATAGAAAATGAATGATTAATTTTGAACCGATTTCTGTTAACAACATGTGCAAAATGAACCTTATTTGTAGGTCTCCTCTGATGCTCAGCTCTTGGTTTTTCCTTCTGCTTATCGCTGTAGATTCTTGCGAGCCCTGGCAGTGTTGAGCACTTGGCTTCAGCAAGCAGACCAGATTACCCTCTCCTCCATGTTTATTAAATATGTGTGAAATGCCCTGCTGCTGCTCCTATAACGAGGAGTGATTCCATACCACATAATACATTTGTTAGCACCCAATTTACAGTTGCAATTAAGATCCCTTGGAGATTTGTGCTTGGCCTTTTACAGTCTCCTTTTCATGTTTGATATTTAACTAGTCAAGCACAAAAAGTAGACATAAGATGTAGACAGTTTGTTGAAGTTGTTAGAGAAGATTCTGTCCTATTTTAACTTAATTTTTTTTTTTTTAAGGTTTTACAAAAACATTGCTTAAAGTCAACATTAAATCAAAACTGACCCCATTTACTTTCTTAATTAATGTCCTTGGGCATATTGTGGATGATTCATCAGTGCGTGTGATTCTAAAATTGTTTTCATTGCCTCAAAATGTCTTTTCTTTTTTGGTGATGTAACCAGATGAAATTCATCACTTATAAAAGTAGTATTTGGGCAAAAATAATTCTTGGTTCTGGCTGGAAATGAGTTTTGGAAACACTTTTGAAGGGCTAAAATTATTAACCGAAACGGTGATGTTTAAGTAGTTTTCAGCTAAATTAAAATTCTAATTTTGGTTTTTCTGTTAAAAAAATCATTTTGGTGCATCACTAGTTTTAGACCCCTAACTTTAGTTCTAAGCAATAATGCAAAATTTGCCTGCCATTTTCACTTGCCTCACCAAAAAAAGTTTATTATTAGCAGTGTATTTTTATATTAACTAGAACTAATAAAAGCACAATTGCTTTCATAGCCAAACATGTTGCTTTCTCATCAGGTCTCAATATGGTGCAATAGTCCTGCACTATAGTATTTCCCATTGAAAATTTAGTTTTACCTACAATATCCCATGCAAATGCAAAGAATTATGCGAAAATGTGAAATTTAAAATGTGGTTTTATGTCTTCTTTAAACCTAACAATTCAAGTATGGATGTACAGTGGTGGCCAAAATTATTAGAACACTAGTATTTTCACCAGCTAAAAAATGGTTTCAAGTCAGTTATTTCTATCTTTTGCTGTAGTGTGTCTGTAGGAAATATCAGTTTACATTTCCAAACATTCATTTTGCTATTAATTGTAATAATCCAGTGAGATGTTTGTTAGCACAAGGAGTCTGAAAACAGCCAGTGCTCCACACAGAGATCTGATCTTATCATCATCCAGTCCATCTGGAATGACATGAAGAAACAGAACAAACTGAGACACACTAAATCCAGAAGAGCTATGGCAATCTCTCCAAGATGCTTCAAGAAACCTACCTGCAAAGCTATCTGCAAAACTATGTGCAAGTACACCTTGGGCAAAAGCTACTTTAAACGCAAAGGATGGTCACACCAAATGTTGATTTTAATTTAGCTAACAGAAATTAATTGATAAAGAAAATCTATTTATGACATTATTTTTGACGGCATCCTCATTTTACAGCATTTTTACACAATTCCCTAAAACTTTCAACAGTACTGTAGCTTTGTCTCAGTTTGTTCTGTTTCTTCATGTCATTCCAGACGGACTGGATGATGATGAAATCAGATCTCTGTGTGGAGCACTGGGTGTTGTCAGACTCCTTGTGCAAACAAAAATCTCACTGGATTATTACAATTAATGGCAAAATGAATGTTTGGGAATGTAAACTGATATTTCCTACTGACACACTACAGCAAATATAGAAATAACTGACTTAAAACCATTTTTAGCTGGTGAAAATACTAGTGTTCTAATAATTTTGGCCGCCACTGTAAATTGTTTCAAACATGTCGTTATATGTTGAGGAACCATGTCTAGCCTAATTTCTTCTGTAGCTAAGTGTTAAGTGATGTTTTCCTCCTTACTTCTCTCTCATTCTCTCTTTCGCAAGCCTGCCTCTGAACTGGATGCCTGGGTAAGCATGGCCTATTCCACAGTCGTTGTTACATTTCTCTCATTCACTTGTTCTTCCTTCCTATCTCTCTGCGTCTTGTTCCCTCCTCATTTAAACATGGTGTTTTGGTTTTCATGCATTAAGCCCCGATTGTGAGCATGCAAACCGTGTCGGCTGCCGTGGCGGTTTCGGAGCTACCCAGCTAGAAAATTGCATATGATCCTTGTGCTGATGGAGGTGATTTACTGCTCGCTCGAGACAGGAGGCAGAGGGAAGGGGGTGATTATGTATGCCCGTAATTTGGGGTTGTGCTTTGTTGTGCACTGTTGTCTGGCTGCTACAGTACATGCGCCTCTCTCCCGGTCAGCGCCACGGGGCGTCTCTCCACCACAGCGTTCGTGCACGTGTGTCTATGCGAGAAAGCACGACTGTGTGAATGCCGTACCCCGCTGGGCTTAATGTATCTGTGCCTCGTACATAGTTGTGGGAAGCTAATTACAGGGGGGATGCGTGCATGTGTGCGAGCATGTCTCTTTCTGTGTTCCCTTGTTTGAATACTTGGTCTTTTTGCAGCTTTGAACTCATTTTTGTCTGTTTGCTTGTGCTTGTATATCCCTCAATGTCGTGTAAGGTAATCGCCACTATTGCTTTTCAATGGGACAGATGTTTGCATGCTCACAGATAGTCCATATCATCTCAGACAGTCTATCCCCCCCCGCTTTGTGCATGCAGAATCGGTGCCAAACGAGCCGATCGCATTCAGTTATTGCACACCTGTTTGAGTGTCACATGCATGGACGAAATCTCCTACAAACTTGTGTACGTCGTTATCTTGCGTCTTCACTTTCTCTGTTTATTTTTGGAATCCCTCCGTGTTGTAAATCCTCCTCGATGCTTTATTTGAGGGCTGAAAATCTTACACCAGCTGTCCTCTTCCTAAAGTCTCTGGCAGAGTCGGCAGATCGGTTTTAAGAGCTTTTGTTCCATGCTGTTTGAGTGAAGATGCGCTGTGCAGTGTCCTACGTCCGGCCTCTCTTGAGTATGGTCAGCAGTTTTGGACCAGTAGGGACATATGCTGCTGAAAGCATTTGCTAATTCGCTGCCCAAAAATCTGAAAACCTTGACGAATCTTTTGGAAATGCCAACAAATAGTGAAAATCCAAAAATGACAGTTGGACTTTCAATGTCCTAAGCTTATAAGCCTTATGGTATAAAAATGTTTTTAATTTAATATCATCAACTAGATCACAGGGCTTGAGTCTGGGCAGTGTGTCACTTTCTGTTTTGCCACACATGTATTTTTAAGGAATGAGTTCATCATTGGTTTCTGGGCTGTATGGTATTTTTTTTTCTTGCTGGTTCAGTCAGGCCAGTAGTTCAAATTTTTATATTCACTGCCAACATTTTCATTGGCCTTAACAAATCTGATTTTGTATTTTTTTTTTTTTTTTAATTTATTTTTTTTATTTACTGGTGTTTATTTATTTATTTGTTTATTTATTGCTAGAAATATTAAAATGTAAACATGTTTTGTTCACTAAATAAATTTTTTAATATTATTTTTTTTTCTTTGCAAAACACAAATTTGCAATAAGCCTCTTAATTTTTGGAACTGGTCAGTATTCAAGAACAATTGAATGCCCATCCACTGACCAAAAAGAATTTTTATTTTTAGCATTTTTTATTTTTTTAAAATATTTGCTAAATGTATTAGTAATAGTTTTTTGACTTTTTCATAGTTTTTTAACTTCTAATAATGATGTTTGGTTGAATATATTAAACAAATTTGATTGTGTAGAGTGGTTGAGCAGGACTTGATGCTTACTTCCCACGGAGCAGTGAAAAAATTTAGGAACGCATTAAAAACTTTATGGGTACAATGGAAATGTAACATATAATGTGTTTTTCCTTAATGAAGGAATACAAGACATTTATAAGGAAAATTATTTAGAAAAAAGTATTTAGAAAAGTATAATAGAATTTTAGATATTTCTACTTGAAACAGTATTTAATATATATATAAATGTGTGTGTGTGTGTGTGTGTGTATATATATATTGTGTATATAATAATATTATTATTATTATTATTATTATTATAAAGTATTTGTTTATTTATTTTCATTTATTTTATTTACTTTTAAATTTAATTAATTAAATTATTTCTACAAAAATAAATTTTTCAGCTGCTCTAGAATTGTTTGAGAAAGATGATCAATTGAATGACATGAAACCCTTCATTTACGTCATTCCAGGGGAAACAGCTGGATAAGAAGGAGGCAGAGTTGAAAGCGCTAGAAGCTTTCTACAAGGAACAGATCACACAACTTGAGAAGAAGGTTGGTGTCTTCCTGTCAGTTTAACCCAATTTATCTGATATTTTTTCCAATTCATGACACATTTTTTTAAACATGCTAAATGCTGATAGGTTGAATTAGCTCACAGATTCTAATGCTGTTAGTGTGTAAATGGTCAAATACCATAGTACGGCATCTGTGGAATTTCTCGGAAAAGCTTTGAAATGTCTGGCTTTTAAGTTCTCTCTTCCCGTATAATTTTCACAGCTGATCCCTGACATTTTCGAGAAATAAAAGTTATGACGCAGAACATCAAGGAAAGGTATTCATAAGCAAAAGGCAGCCTTGGGATCAGTGGGTGGTTAAGAACGCTGTTGTCAGTTTTTCCTCTTCACGCAAGGCTATAGTTGTCAAAGACGAGACGCCTCTGTTTGTACACAACTCTCGTTATGCCATAATATTTGAGGATGAAAGCACCGGTTATCCTCTACTGCTGCGTTCACTCACTTTCAGAGAGAGATAATGGCCAAACGGGGCCATTTTCCACTGCCCTACCTTCAGCCATCTATCCTTCGTAAATGACTGGACAGAGATCATAATGGTTCATACAGCACTGAAGTGGGAATCTGAAGTGCATTGGCTCCATTTGGATGGGCAGCAACGCCGACTGCCTTTATCCACTGGGTTCACACCTTGATTGACCCCCATTGGAGGAAAAAAAATGAATAAAGTTACGTTAAATGGAAAGGGCTTGCTCGGCGTGGCGAGGGGCAATGGTGCAGAAAGTGCTTTAGCCAAAGCCTCAAAACCATTCAGCTATTGGCAAATGAAGTCAGAGTTGCTCTCCAAGATTTGTGATTTTCCTCAGTCCCCCTTCTTGTTCGTTTTCTCTCTTCTGCCCTCCCTCCACCATTTTTCCTACACTCTCTCTCCCTCTGAGGTCTTATCGACTGCATGCAGCAGGCAAAAAAAGTGAGATTTGCTTCTTTCCCCTCTTTACCAACATGCCGTAGGAAAGCGGCCCAGCGTGTAACAGTGGCCGTGTTGTATGGAAGTGGGTGTTGTTGTTGAGTTACCTTATTTCCCAGAATGCAAAGCAGAATTCGAACAACCACCAACTAGGGCTGGGCGGTATATCGAGTTTGTACGATATATCGATATATTTTTTATAAGCGATACGATATGAGGCAATACCGTTTATATCGATATACAGTAGTTTGATACGAGCGCATCTGAAAAAAAACTCATAAGATATAGTAGCCTATAGTTTATAGTTTGTTTAAAGCGGCTCTGACATTATCTGTTGCTCTGGATAACTTATATTTCACAGGTATATTCTCCATCTGTGAATGTTAGAAAGCCACGGAAATATTTCCATTTTGCTGTCAGAAGTGCATGAGCTTTTGCTTTGCGATTCACCGCTAAACTTCACAGACGTCTTTTAGAACGAGCACCGCCGCGCGCATGCGCACCAAACAGACAGAGCTCAATGAAATAGCAGCGCAATAACTCTTACTAAAATATACATTTTGCTGAAATATTTGTAGTTGGACAATAAATGTAACATATGTAGAATTTTAAACCTACAAGTAAGTGTATTTGTATGATAGCACTAACTGTAAAGTGACTGTAAGGGGTAATCAGAATAGCCTTTTTTAGCCTGTGCTTTTTTTTTAATTTTTAGTTTAGTCAATTTAACTTCTGATTTAAAAGCATTATTTTTGTTTTTAGGTTGCAATGTTAGAATGTGAGAATCTAATGTGATTTTAATCCTTTTTTGCACATAATATATGCTTGCATGGTTACATTAATTTGTTTATTTGTTTAATCCAAATACAAAAGCGTAGAAAATAAAATACCGAGATATATACTGTATACCGGAAATCAGCCAAAAAATACAGAGATATGAATTTTTGCTCATGTCGCCCAGCCCTACCACCAACAAAGAAACATTATAACCTACTAGTGTAAAAATGTCAAATGAATTTTGTTGACTTTAGTGGTGGAGTCACCTTATTTCCCAGAATACAAAGCAATATATGAAGAATCTCTGATAAAGCAACATTGTAACCTAGTTGCTTAGTAACATCAGATAAGTTTGGTTGAACCCATTAAACAAATTTGACTGTCTGTGGTTGTTGAGTCACTTTATTTCCCAGAATGCACTGCAATATTTGAAGAACCGCTGCTGAAGAAATGTTTAACTTATTTGGTTGTTTACAGTGGTTAAGTGCATTTTCCAGAATGCAAAACAATGTATGATGAAAATTTGATAATGAAACACTGACGTAGTTGTGTAGAAACGTTAAATGAAATTTGGTTGATTCCAGTATTCCAAATATTGCCTGTGGATTCTGAGAAATAAATTGACCAAATTGACCACTGAAGTTGACCAAATTCATTTGACATTACTAAACAATTAAGGTCCTTGCACACTGAGTCCGAAATTCTCGTCCGAAATTTTTGCAATTTTAAAAATAAATACAACCTCGCATTGTCAGTCACATTTACACACTGCCTCCGAAACTGTCTCTGTCATTAAAAAAATTCGAGTCTGGTTCAATTTTCTGCATTTTTCCTATCTGTAGCAAGCATTTTGACAATTAAGAGCCAACGCACAAGCGAACACCAAAATCCAGAATGACGTCTGACAAGTTCATTCACATCGTCTAGCAGCACAAAGCACTGTATAAGTCCTTGCACTCTGAGTTCACGGAAATTGGTGGTCTTCTTTTTAATATGTGGCTCTAGTATCTCTAGCAAAGCATCAAACTGAGCCATTGACATCCTGAAGTAAACTTTCAATCGCTCGGGATAATCCTGCAGCTCCTTGATAAGGAGGTGGAACTCTCCTTCCTCTCTACGCAATCTCAGGATTGGATGGACCCAATATTTCCTCTTTTTTTTCCCCCTCTTTTTAAGAAGAGAGAGGACAACAAAATCATCCTCACTGCTTGAAGACTCAATTTTTACGGATTAATTAATACGCATCAGACTCAGTGTGCAAGGTTCTGTGCATGACGAATTTTTAGGATGGTGAATAAGAAAAACGCATACAAAAATTTCTGACTCTTTCTGACCATTAGGTTACAGTTTTCCTTTATCAGAGATTCTTTAAATACTGTTGTGTATTCTGGGAGGAATTTCTAATAAAACTATATTGTGTTGATTCAACTTAGTGTCCAAAATGTATAGCAATGTTTAAAGGGTGACTGTCAAAGATATATTGTAACCTGGTTGTATAGTAACACCAAATGAGTCATTTTATTTCCCAGGTTCTAGTAATGTCAGATGAGTTTGGTTGGATATATTAAACAAATTTGATTGTGTACAGTGGTTGAGCAGGACTTGATGCTTGCTTCCCACAGAGCAGTGAAAAAATTTAGGAACGCATTAAAAAACTTTGAGTACATTGAAAATGTATCATATAATGAGTTTTTCCTAAATGAAGGAATACAAGAAGACATTTACAAGAAAAATGATGTAGAAAAAAGTATTTAGGAAAGTATAATAGAATTTTAAATATTTCTACTTGAAACTGTACACACACACACACACACACACACACATATATATATATATATGTATATATATATATTTGTATATGTGTGTGTGTGTGTGTGTGTATAATGACATATCAGCCTAGACAGAAGCTACAAGAGTTTACATTGGATTAAATGGTAGATAACTTTTTATTTTGTGAACAAAATACAAATGTTAACCAGGAAAAAAACAACTAAAAACTAAAAAAAAAACTTTCATATTCATAATGTGGGTCTTTTAATTATAAACAAGCCCTATATACACTGAGACTCTTATTTTGAAATGTATACTTTTGTATAGTAGAATTGTCTAGTAGTTGAAATGTCTGCTGCTATAAATGTTTACTATGCTTTGCTATTTACTATAAGGAGATAAAGGAGATAAAATTTTGCACTATTAATAAATTGCAAACTGCTCTGAAACCGCAAACCTGTAGAACGCGCAACAGCACAACATTTTGAAACATTCTTAAAATGTGCAGCACATATTTTCCGTCCCCACATTTCAGTCATCTTAAAATAATTCAGCTCTTTGTTATACAATTTTAGATAATTAGGACTTTTTAAGGACCTGCAGGGACTTGTTTTATTCACACACATGCTCCTAAATACATTTTACAATTCACACACTTCTATGTTTAATCACAAATGTGAGTGAAATGCTCACACTTTAGAGCCCTGTTGAGTCACCTTATTTCCCAGAATGTACAGCAATACTTGGAGAACTACTTCCAAAAAAGCATTATAACCGAGTTGCTTAGTAATGTTAAATGAATTTGGTTGTCGACAGTGGTTAAGTCATATTATTTTCTGGAGTGCAAAGCATTATTTGAAGATTCTCTGATGAAGAAACATTGTAGCTTGGTTGTATTATAACATTAAGCGAATTTGATTGACTACAGTGGTTGAGTCACCATAATATTTAATTTTGCTGTGTATTTTGGGAAAGTCAACCAAATTCATTTGACGTTACTAAATAAATAGGTCACAGTGCTCCTTTTTTTTAATTTATTTATTTTTTAAGGAGATTCTTTAAATACTGCTGTGCATTCTGGGACGAAACTCTGATGAAGAAACATTGTAACGTAGCAATATTGCATTGAGTCACCATATTACCCAGAATGCACAGCAATATTTAAAGAATAACTGTCAAGGAACCATTTCATCTTAGTTGCGTAGTAACACCAAATGAATTTGGTTGACTACTGTGGTTGAGTCACCTTATTTCCCAGAATGCACAGCAATATTTGAAAAACCTCAGTCAGAGATACATTATAATCTAGTTACGTAGTAACGTCAGACACATTTGGTTGAATATAGTGTTTGGAACAAAACATATCACAAGGCCGTTCCTCCATTAATATTAATGTGAGGTTTCGTTTTTATAATCTGTGACTAAAGGAAGTCGCATTAGATGCAATATTTGTATTCTCTCTATCAAATGCTGTATTCAGAACAAGAGAATAACCCAGCCACCTTGACAGCTTTAGAGAGATAATTCCTCTCTATTTGACTCCCTCACTTTGTTCAGTTCCTCTTGCTTTGTTCATATAAGCTGTGCTAAGAGGGTTGCTCACTCACTGGCTTGAAGAATTGCCTTTTTGTTTATTCACTTTGGGCCCAGTGATTCGGGGTAAGGAGATGGAGATGAATGTTTTGGGTACATGCTTCATTATGATGCGAAAACAAAGGATTGCAAAGGGAAATATTAACACTGGGACAGCATCCATGGTAGCTTTGCCGGGCTGATAATTTAACGCTTGTGTCTCTCAAAAGAGAGGATTTGTTCCACGGTGTACAGTTAACGTTGTTCGCACGCAGCAGATTTACACCCCACTGTCTTTCAGACTTAATTCACGTTTCATTTTGAGCCTGAGACAGATTTATATATACACTTCCAAGCACCGTTTTCCATTTGTCCATTTATATTAAATCTACGTTACTAATATTTCACTGGACGTTAACGGAGTCCTTGTATGGGAAGGTATGATGTGAAAACGGTTCATTTTGAATGAATACGGAGCTGTGGCCTAGCAGTTAGAGCACATGCCCAGGTAATGGATTCTGGGAGGTGAAGGGAAATATCGTTCTATCCATCTGTTGTTCTATTCATTATCTGTTGTTCTGTTTTTCTATCCATTCTGTCATTTGTTCTGTCATTCTATCTGTTGTTCAATAGATCTCTCTATCCACCTTATTTTTTTCATGAAAGTGTGCATGGCCACTTTAACTTGAATGTGTGAAGACTTCCAGTCTAATCCACTTCCATTCATTTTTAGCTGTACCAAACTGATTGTTGTGCTGTTTTATAGTTCAGACTGGTATTTCTTATTATATTATTTTAACGTATTGCTGGAATTATGAACAGACTGGTTTGTAGCACCAAATGGTTATTGCTATTTGTTATTCTTCTAGTCATTTACTTATAGTGGCTGATGATGTTTTCACAGAAAAGTAAGGGAGATTGTCTGTCCATCTGTCTATCCATTATTATATCTATTACTCTGTCTATCATTCAATATGTTGTTCTCTCTGTCTGTCATTCTATCTATTATTCTGTCTGTTTGTTCTCTCTGTCTATGGTTCTGTCTGTCATTGTCTTTTTTCTCTCTGTCTTTTGTTCTGTCATTCTGTCTGTCTATCATTCTACCTTTTGTTCTCTCTGTCTATGGTTTTGTCTGTCTGTTGTTCTATCTGTCGTTCTGTCTATCATTCTTTCTGTCTGTCTATCCTTCTGACTGTTATTCTGTCATTCTATCTATCATTCTGTCTGTTCTGTCTGTATTTTTTACTATCTGTCTATTGTTCTGTCTGTCTATCATTCGTTCTGACTATCATTCTAGCTATCGTTCTTTCTTTCTCTCATTCTGTCTGTCGTTCTGTCTATTTTTCTGCCTGTCTGTCGTTCTGACTATCATTCTGACTATTGTTCTGTCTGTCTATCATTCTGTCTATCTTTGTCTACTGTTCTATCTGTCTGTTGTTTGTTCTGATTATCGTTCTAGCTATTGTTCTGTCTATCAGTCTATCTTTCTTTTGTCTCTGTGTGTGATTTTATCTGTCTATCATTCTATCTATCATTCTGTGTCTATCATTTTGTCTGTCTGCCGTTCTCTTTGTCTTTCTGTCTGTCTGTCTTTCTATCTGTCTGTCATGCTCAGTTTTGTCTGTCTATCTATCTATCTATCTATCTATCTATCTATCTATCTATCTATCTATCTATTGTTCTGTCTGCTGTTCTGTTTATCTGTCTATCTGTATTGTCTTTTGTCTTAAGTTTTTTTCTCAATTAAAAATTAGTTATATGAAATGCTTTACATTTCAATTATTTTTTAATTCTGCTTCCTTTCATTCAAATTCAATCTCAATTCAAAATAAATTCAAATTCAGGATGAATGGTGCACAGCCCTGATTTACAGTCTAACATTCTCTCTCAGACGGGCGGTATGGAAGCGGTTAACTAAATTTATGCAACGATTTATGCCGTCAGGGCATGAGGGGGTGGTCCGCATTGTGTCAATCTCCGTCGCTGGCTCAGGGCAGACACAGGCTGTGAGGATTAATGGCGACCCAGTGCTAATTACTGTGCGATCATCATAAATAAACATTCTACATTGGGAGCCCCCCTCCCACCTATACACACACGCTATCTCACACGCATTGAGGTTACAGACGAGCTATCTTCTGTCTAATAGCAAATAGGATCAACCCAGTGTGTCAGATGCCCCAGTATTTATATTTACCTCATTACAAGGAAGCGCCGTTTGCCAAAGGGATCAGAAGCTGGCAATAAAAGGCGCACAGAGTGTTTGCAGTCAGGCTTTACTTGCCGTGTGACACAGTCAGACCACGGGAGTGGGATAATGCAGGCAGTTGGCATGTCTGCTCAGACTGCTGTTACCCCAGCAGGGGGGTTGCGATGGGTTCAGAAGGGGGGTATCTTCATGACAGACCTCTGAGAGGTGTGGCGTATCCATCCCGCTTCTCCTGTTTCCTGTTGATGGCAGGTGCGGCTGAAGAAGTCTATCTCGGCAGCGCAGACGAGTCACCACAGGATCGTTCTCCACGCCGCAAGTGGCGAACGCCTTTTATCTCTGCAAACTTTGCATTTTTTTTCCCCCCTTCTTTTTGAAGGTAGCACACATAATCGCCTAACATCCATAAATTCTGCCAAAGACGGTGAGTTAGCGCCACTGAAAGCAAAAACTGTAAACAGCAGCATTCTGCCACCGTTTTGAATTAGCGCTGGCGCTCCCTAATCCGGCTAAAGCTTCTCCACTCATGTCTGCGTCCCGCTCTTAGCTGCTTCGCACTCTCTAGACAAGATTTTTTATTTTTTTTTTGCCCCACCATTTTAGCCTCCCCCCCGCTTCGCTCTTTCTCCCTTGTCACTAGTTGCAAAGCACTTTGAAGCACTTGAGCGTGAGTACGAGATAATAATCCTCCTGAAAACCTGGCAGCCGGGCTGACGTGCTGTCAACGGGAGCCCTTGTTCTAGAAATTCCCTAACCGGCTGCGGCAGGCTTCACCTGGACAGTGAGGAGAGCGGCAGATATCTCGCCCTCTCTGGCCTTGGGCACTAGCATTGGCGAATTTGAAATTAATTTACTTCAAAATATATATATATTTTTTTTTTTTTGAAAGCAGAATTATAATTTTTTTATTTTTTATTTTTCATGCTGTGTTGGGTGTGCGTCGATGTCAGAGGCTGCAGGGGTGTAATAGCTCGTTGACTCTGTAATGGCGAGAAGCAGGGTGGAGCAGCATTACAATCAAGACGAGGACTTTTTTGCATGCGTTTTTGCTGTGTTGCATCTTGGTATGGTAATGCACAAAGTAAGCGCTGATGCGTTGAAGAAATATCTGATTATGTTGCGTCTGCTTATTCAGCCTTATCAAATTTTCATATTTATGTTTCTTGCTTGATTCGGTTATTTAATCGCCCACAGGAAGTCTGGACATGGCTTTTAAGTTGTAAAAAAGGCCTTTCTGACCAATCAGTTTTTTGCTGTTCTAAGAGAAGACTGTCTCCTACATATTTGCAGGTGGCTAAAGTCAAACAGATTCTGGCAGTGTTTTTATTGTTTGAAGTGTGAAATTGTTTCTTACCCACAATCTTAAGCAGTTAAGCACACACTCTTAAAAGCAGGATTGCATTAGCTGTTTATTAAGACCTTACTTAAATTGGGACATAAAGGTTACACTAGGTGCTTAGTAAATTATTTGTAGTTGTACTATTCAAACTTTTGGGGTCTGTAATATTTTTCAATATTTTACAAAATAAGTCTCTTTTTTTGCTCACCAAGGTTGCATTTACTTGATCAAAAATACAGTAAAACAGTAATTTTTAGAAAAATTAATGCAATTTAAATTAACTATTTTCTATTTTAATATGTTCTAAAACTGAATTTTCAGCAGCCATTACCCCAGTCTTCAGTGTCACATGATCCTTCAGAAATACTAATATGCTAATTTGGTTCTCAAGTAAGATTTCTGTATTATCAGTGTTAAAAACAGATGTACTGCTTAATATTTTTATGGAAACTGTGATAAATTCTAGATTCTTTGATGAATAGAAAATTTAAAAGAACAGCATTTATTTGAAGTTGAAATCTTATGTAACAATTTAAAACTGTTTACTGTCACTTTTTGATCAATCTCTGACTCTTATTTGATCAAACTCTTATTGCATCCTTGCTGAATAAAAGTATTAATTTATAAAAATGTTAGCGACCAAAAACCAAAATTAATTATAGTTAAACTGTTTTCAAATATAGCCTAAATAAAAACATATTTTTGTAACCGTATATGTGTACAAAGTTCTCTTATGTGTAAAGGATTGAAGTCTGTAAGTTAAAAGCTCATTGATGTAATCTAATTGGTCTGCTGTTTTATTCCAAACATTACTCCTGGTCATAGATTTCTGTAAATACTTCTGTAAATACTCAAACTTACATTCTCCATAATCTTTGCAGTGTGTACATATCCTGAGTGTCTGGAACATGTGCACTAACCACTATGCCATGGCTCTAAAATTGGAGGTTCTTCTTGATAGTACACTAACATGGGTTACAGTCTAACATAATGGATGGTTAATGCTTTGGGTCCATTGATTCCCCAGTGCTGATCCCTGTCTGTCACAGGAAGTGCTCATCCTTGGGAGGAAGTCTTGCAGCAAATGCTCCCTGCAGTGAAGCATAGCTGCCCGATACAGATTAAAATGCTGATTGGATTAGAAATGCAGCGGCTGTGACTGAAAGGCGAGGGTGTCACTGACGGGCAGTGCCAGGCAAAGAGGAGAATGACAAAGCAGGTGCCATCTGCGTGATTATAACAAACAAATCCCTTCCTGCTGCGATGCTACCGGAAGGGCCGCTCGGCGTTAATGCATGCGAGGATGCAAGAGGGGTTTTTCATTTCGGTAACCCTTATCTTTCCTCTCTATGCTCTCATTTAGAGTCACTTGTTCATTTCTAGCATAAATCCATCCGGTGTCAACTGCTGAAAAGCAGCTGTGATGGTCAGATATCATTATCTTGCAATGAAGACTTGGAAAATGTCATAAAGTCTTTGAAAGTATCCAAAGACCCCATGCAAATCTCAACAGTTGCTTCAGATTAGTCTCTTAAGTGTTTTTCATTTACAAAATTAGGGTCCTAAGCTCACTGGCCCTGGCAGGAGAGCGCTTGTTATTGAGGATTAGTTTTGTTTTACAGCATTAAGTGTTTCCCGCTGGCATGAAAATGACCCTGAATTGAAGATCTGTCAAGGATTGCTCCATGAAAGGATAAAGGGATTCAGGAAATGTATTTGGGTCAGTGTGTCGGTAATCTTGCTAGACTGCATCATACTCCTAACAGTTTTCACTCTTTATTTTGCATATGATAATGGATCCGCCCACATGCTATTTAACACTTTCTACAGCTTCAAGATACACTTAGAATGAGATTCAGTCCTTTGACGTTGCTACTGATGGAGAAATTTTATGAATACATTACCGCATGACCGCTCACATTTACACGTCAACAATGCCTATTTGATGTCCAAAAAAGTAGGCCCGCCCATAGCAAATCGGTGGCTTGATGAACGCAGTTCTCTTTCTGGTGTTATTGTATTTCCTGTTGAGTCTGGGTGGGACTCAACAGGAAAAAAAAATTTCTTTAAAAATAGCCAGTAGAATTAAAGGGATAATTCACCTAAAAATGAAAATTTGCTATTCATTTACTCACCCTCAGGCCATCCAAGATGTAGATGACTTTTTTTTCTTGAGTAGAGCAGTAAAGAAAATTTTTATCTGAAACCGTGATTCTGGATGATTCATATAATGCAAGTTTAAAAAAAGCATAACAAGGATTAAAAAAAGCATAACAAGGAAAAATTAATACCCGTTGCTCCTAACGATATATTGAGGTAATATGAAGCAAAACTGTAGCATTTGGACCAATCAGACACACAACTATTTGTTATATTTAACAAATAATCTCTAATACCCCCCTCACCCAACCAAAGGGCCAACTGTGAGGGTCTGTGGACTCTTCCCCCGAAATGCATCTAACACCTTAGAAAGGCAGAACAGTCCTCTGGTTCCATGGCAACCAATCTGATAACACTAGTTTTATTGCTCAGAGGAATGCGGGCAGAGCAACTCACACTTCATTTCCCCTTAGGAAAGACACATTATGCCATAAAAATGGACTCTTCTCTAATTAATTCATAGAAAAACCTTTCTTTGAATGAACACACAGATCCTTCAGGTCATTGTGTATAGTATTACTGTTCTTGTGTATTGTATACTGTTTTATGCATGCTTATGATAGATCACTAGTTAATATCACCTCACTTGTACCATGTTTGGTCTTTATCAATTCATCTTCGGATGATCTAAATGACAGTGTATATGTATATGTGTGTATGTTGATACCTATGCAACATATTATTGTCCTAAGAATATTTAGTAGTTTTTGCAAATTACATATGCAAATTACCATGTTCAGAGACAAAGAGTCGTAAACTTTCCCTCCAAAAGTGAAAGTCACCATTGGCTCTTTGACCCCCCAGGGGTGTGACCTCCATAGGGTTTAAAAGGCCTCACTTCAGTGACCCGCCGGGCTTTTTAGTCTCTGCACTCGTCTCCCATCCCCACTCTCCATCTTCTGGTTGCTAAGTCCCAGGGCCGGCACTACCGCACCTGGCAGGCCTCGACACAAGCAGTCTGCGGTTCTTTTAGATCCTAATCTTTGGTTGATTTCCATTCAACCAAAGATCCTCGGATCTCAGCAGATCTCTTTCTTAGCTCTTTTTTTTTTCACTTTCTACCTGGGAAGAAACTCCCAATTACCACCGAGCCAGAATAACATCTTTTGGAGTTCATCACCCGTCAAACCCGGAAGAACTTGAAGAATTCCAACCTTCAAACCATCAGAGCTTTCATCCGAGACTGCATCCGGACACTCGTTCAACGACCAAGGCAATGCAAGTATCGTACATTTAACTAAACGAAACAGAGGTTTAGTATAAGCTATAGACCCCGTTATAAATGGCGCTGATGGTTTTACTCAGGTGGTTAACTGACTCTTTCCATAACTGCATTCTCTGGTTTCTCTAATGGCTTCATTCATCCACTTTAGCTCCCCTTTGTATGTATGTGTGAGTGTATGTTTATTCGTTTGATTGTTTAGATTAGTTATGTGTGTTAGCGTTTAGTTAATAAAAGTTGTGCACAAATTGCATGAGTTTCTGGTTCTGACTTGCGAATTAATGTCTCTTTACGATTTTGACCCTCGCTACATGCTCTAATGCATTAATAGGAAAGTAATTTCTGTGGCCACGGAAATATCCTTTCTTAGAGTTGATATGAACTTACACTGAATGTTCGCTGGACGAACAGATCAGTTGATGGCAATTTAATTCTGCTAGTTATTACTGTCAGCCGATATAAATAATTGTAATTAATCATAATTAATTGTAATTATTTATATACATTTCCCTTTTGAGCTAATTTGCTACAAACGATTTGTCTGTGCAAGAAACTGAACATTTACCACATTATTACCCGTAATCATAGCCATGAAGCCAAATCAAGCTACTTGCTAATTAATTGCAGGTGAGTGGCTTTCTAGAAAGCATTTGATTTAGACAAAAAAATCTTATGTCCAGGTAGATTCATCAGCATTTTTGTTTAATTTTCCTGTAAAATAAGGACTCTAAATTTAATTTCTGTAAGCCTCATATGTGAAAATGCTGTTTACATAGAGTTAAAAGGTTCTTTTTGCCGCTATGCTGTTGTTCCTTCAAGATGAAGAATTAGAGAGAGCATGCAAAATGATAAATAAATGACTAGAAAAACAGATGACTTCTTTAAAACGTTTAGTTTCTTGCAGGTATTGGTTTTGTAAGTCCATTGCATCACAATCTAAAACAGCTGTCCCCCTCATTTGCTCTATAATACTGGTGCTTAACCCCTCATCGAAAACCTTTAACTTTTTAATAGTAGTTTTAATAGTAGTAACGTTCTTCTACTGCTAGAGGTGGAATTAGAAAGTCGAAAACAATTAACTGAATTTAAATAATTTGAGATACAGATGATGAAAAGTCTCTTAGTTTGTTTTAGATGTTTGGATAAAATCAAGTTTTGTAGTGTTGCTCAACTTTATCATTCATTATTTGGCTCTTTTCTGTTTATTTTTTGTCTCGAAGAGGGGAAATCAGAAACATACAAGATTGTTCAGTGTCTTGATGTGACACTTAACTGAATGATTTTTTTTTTTTTTATGGTTATGGAGCACTGAGATCTTGGTAAGTGCAAATATCAAACATTAAAGACAATATAAATTGATGCAACTTCAAAAGTGCCATAATTGTCATGATGCATTTTTCCTCTCTATGGCATTTTAAAAATATTTACACTACAAAAGTTTGGAATCACTTTGAAATCTATATATTTTTGAAAGAAGCTGATGCTTTTATACACCAAAGTTTACAACATGAGGTTGCCAGTAATTGTAAATAATGGTCTATTCTCATCTATTCTGTTCTAGAGCTCCGTGGTCATTGTATAATCCTCTACTTGCATTCTAGCAGTCCGTTTATTGAGATATTCATTTGAAAGTTTATTTCATAATCAGTATTTTTATCATTTGTGTTTCAGAATGAGGAACGCTTTAAGATGTCCGCTGAACAGTTCCACACCGCTGCAACCAGGAGCGAAATCAATATAAAGTAAGAAAAGATTACAAAATTGTCACTTATTTTAATCTTAAAAATGTTTGAATTATAATTGAGCGCTAGCAACATCCACTTGTGTTCAAAGCAGGATGAAGATTGAAGAAGAACAAGCAAATTTTCTTGCAAGTGTTTTTTTGTTAAATGATTAGCTAGAAAAATCGGTCACCCGAATTTGAAGACTTGAAAGAGACTAAAAAGTGAACTAAGTTTCAGGTTTCAAGTTCAAAAAGTTGATGCAAGCAGTTACTAAACAAAGACGCCTGAAAATAAAAGTGGTTATTTTGTTCCGAATAATAACAGCCTCCTAATAACCTTGACTTTCTTGAATAGAGACGAGATTTTTAGTACCTTGAAGATGTTTCATTAAATTAATGATCATGTTGGCGGCAAGGTAAGCCTTTCTGCGCTCTTCTAGTTTACTCCCTCAAATAGTCTATAATTGATGATAGGGTCAAAAGTGAGGCACCGTCGTAGCCTTACTCCATTGCTTTCAAAGGAAGATGGCCTGGTTTCTATGGAGATAGGTCATTTTTGTCCCTTCTCTGTAAATGGTAGAATGAAAGTAAGTGCATGTGAAAAGGAACAGAACATGCCAGGATGGACGGCCAGATTCTCATTAACGTAAATGCAACATCCGAGAAACCCTCCTCCCAAACATCGGTTATTATTCTTTGCTATCAACTTCATGTTATGGTCGTTATCTGTCTTTCTCCCACCTCTCTGAAGCCGGGCGTAGAATTGGTGAGGTTGAATTGCATTTGAGATTCATTAAAGCCAATTTCTTTTCTCCTATGCAGAAGACACAGGCGTTTTGTTCTCTCTGGGTTCGAATGAATCTCCAGCTGCTGTAATTAATGCAGATTGTTTGTAGCTCACCATGACCCCACCGGCGCCCAGAGCTGCTCGCCATTCACTGAGGCTGAGGATATTTAACAATTTTTTAAATCGCGTCTCTCTCCTTCCCCTTTTTCTTCTCTCTCCAGCACAGTACTCTGTCTCTACCCCTTTCTGGCCACACTTTCTGTCTGTAGCTCAAAAGTGCCTGTTCGCATTTCATCCATCTGCTTTCTCGATGTATTTTTCTCATTCGTTTTCTCCTTAGGCATTTTAGAAGATAGGTAAAAACAAAGGTTTGAGACTGCATCTTTAATGTCTTTTTATGAGGAAATAAATTGTGCATTGCAGCAGAACTGTACTTACATTTTATCATGTAGTGATGCACTGAAATGCAAATTTTGAATGCACTAGGTTGGAAACTGAAAATTTTTAATCAGATTTGTTTCTAATATTTAAACAATCATTCTAAATATACACTACAGTTCAAAAGTTTGCCGTCAGTAGGATTTTTAAAAAGAAATAAATACTTCTTAGCAAGGATGCATTAAATTGATCCAACAGTAAATATTTTTACTTTTTTCACAAATTTATTTGATTTCAAATAAATACTGATCTTTTGAACTTTCTATTCATCAAAGGATCTTGGGGGAAAAAAAAGAATTTTTTAAGCAGCACAACTGTTTTCAACATTGATGATAAGAAATAATAAGAAATTTCCCTTTAGCAGAAAATCAGCATATTAGAATGATTTCTGAAGGAGCATTTGACGCTGAAGACTGGAGTTTTGATGCTGAAAATTCAGCGTCGACACCACAGGAATACATTACATTTCAAAATATATTAAAATAAAAAATAATTATTTTAAATGTTAATAATATTTCACAATACTATATTTTTGATCGAATAAATGCAGCCTTGGTGAGCATAAGACTTCTTTCAAAATCATAAAAAAATCATACTGACAAACTTTTACATATTTTTAAATTATAAATATTATTAATATTTTCCTTTTTTCAAGTCCATGCTTCAAAAAACATAAAAAAGCTGGTGAAGGGTTAGCTAGCAGATTTAACTGGAATCCATCAGTTTTTCTGTTTGATTGAATCCTTTTTCCATGACAACAGCAGCATTTGATTGGTGGATGGCCTTATAGAGAATCCACATTTTTGTTCAACCCCGGAGCGAGTGGTTGGTCTGTTTTGAATGATTTGTACATAAAAATAATTTGCTCTATGGATATTTTTGAAAGCCATTTTCTTTTGGAACCCTTCTGTTAAGTCTGGCTGTTCATCCAAACCCCCACAGAACAAAGCACTATGGGTACTTTTGTGCGTTAGCTAATTTTTTTAGAAAGAAGGGCAATCATTCAAAACATTACAATCCTGAATTCACCAGACGACTCTTAAAAATACATTTATGTTTGACAATACAAAAATAACACTTTTGACCTTTAAACAGATGCAGATGGCTTGTGACTAATTCTCTCCCAGCATGCTTTGTGCTAGATTTAAAGAGGGATTTGAAACGATAATCTCACAAGGCCGTCCCAGTGTGCGAGGTATCGTGTAGCGCGGCAACAAGCCATTGAGCTCAGATCGTCAGATCGAGTGTGCGTGATTTACGTGTGTAAGTGTTTGTGTTAGCTTGTTTCCTCTTCTGTCCCTCTTGAGTCTCACAGGTTTTGTACCAGCTGTCGGTGAGTGGCAGTCGTAGGTGCACTGATGGCAAAGAGACGAGTGCTTTGAGGTTATACAAACGATGTTGGCACCTGGGTAATGAGCTTCCCCCTGGGGACGTCTCATCTGCCAATCAGAGCACAGAAGAACATCTGTACATGACTACTTGAGTTTTGTGTGTCTTTGTTGGTAGTGTATGACCTTGTTCTTTTACTAAAACAGCCGAGCCGAAAGCAGACTAAAGCGTCTCTTTAAAGTCGACATGAAATGGTGTTCGCAACCCTTTTTACTTCTGTAATGAGATGTTTTTTGGAGTGAAATGCGAGGAAAAAAGTGGGCGTTTCGTGACAGAATAGAGCCAGATGGCTGGAATTGAAAGTTGACTCATAAGGAGACTTAAAGTCCAATGGAAAGTTATTGCAGATTTTTTGATGAAAGATTCAGAAGTCTAAATTTTTTTAAATAACTGAATCAAATCAATCTGGAACCAGACTATCTCCACCCACTGTCCAATAGTCCACTCCAGACTCATCCACAAGTTTTTGTTAATGGTTGAAGATCCTCCTTTATGACCCTTACGCCAGAGTTCATTATCTCTAAAGCATATTTTGATACTGTGATGTCTTGAACTTCTCTTTATTTTTCAGTTGACTTTTATGAAAAGATTTTCAGTCAGACCAGCTTTTAAATGTTTTTATGAAAGACAAACTTTTAAAAACGTTTATATATACAATGGAGGTCAAACTTAGAGAAAAATTTGAACTAATAATGTAACTTCATCATTCAAAATTTGAAGAAATTTTAGTTGTGGTTATACCATGCTAGTAGAACAGAGTTTTACAAAGTAACCAAGACACTTAAAAAACAAACAAAAAAAAACCATTTATTTTATGGAAAACACAGTGATCAAAATTAGAGAAGAGCAATTTTGTACCATGAAGAAAGATTACAACTAAAATTTCTGAAGGTTACAGCAGTCAAAAATGAGTAGGAAGTGTACAGGCCCTGGCTTTGAATGACTTCAGCACATCTGCGGCCACAAGACATCACTAGTCTCTCACACTGCTCTGGTGTGATCTTGGTCCACTCTTCTTCCAGTCTCTTCCACAGTTCGGTGACTGTAGTGGGTTTTCTAGCCGTAACTTTGTCACCAAGGATTTTCTGCAGATTTTCAATCGGCTTTAGATCAGGATTCTGGCCCGGCCATGTCATTATTTCGATGTTTTCAGCTTCAAGGAACTGTTTTACCCATTTTGTAGTCTCGCGTAGCCAGACATTCAGACTGACTGCAGAAGGTCTGGGAACCTTGGCCGCTTTGAATGGCCAAGGCCTGCCCAAGAGACCATATGGTTGACAGGTAAAGCAACCAATCATGTTTTTTGTTTTGTTTTGTTTTGTGCCGCGTCATGTTTAGGGGTGTGGAAGTGTCCCCACAATAGCAGACCAGTGTGTAAAACTCTTGGACATATTTGAAAGATTCTGTGCCGCAAACTTTAAATATTTCACATACTTCTGAAAATCCAGCATTTAGTTGATTCTGATAAGCACTCATCATCACAGTTGTAAACACAACAGCTTTCTTCTTTCGTGAGGGGGTTTGGCATCACAGCATCTTTGTTTCCAGGCAAAGGTTAGGGTTAGGGTAAGGGTAACCCTAACTTTCCAAGTTAAAGAACGCAACTCACACATCTCCCGGAAATCCTGTATAATGCAACCAATCCGATGACGACTTCGATTCTCCTGAAGTGTTTCCAATTTTATGTGCGATATGCATGAGACCTTCAGCCAAAACTGTCCGTGGGCGTGACGTCTGAGGCTGAGACTACCCATTTTGCTGTGTGACAGGGCATGGTCCTGCATGAAGAATTGCTGGCTGATTGGTCGATGAATGCAGGGAAGGAGCCACATGTTGCTGCAGGAGGTTCTGATAAACATTTGCATTCACTCTGCCATGTTCCTGTATAACTCTGCAGAAAACATCCCCCAAACCATGACACTTCCTCTTCCACCTTTCACTTCTTCACATACTTTGGGTTCAGTCTTTTCCCAGTTTGTTGACGAACATAATGTTTCCCATCGGACCTAAATAAATTAAACTTGCTTTCATCACTGCAATGAACTTTGGAACAGTTTTCCTGTGTCCACACAACATGCTCCTCAGCAAAGTTGAGTCTAGCCTTTTGATTCTTTCTATTGATTAGAGGTTTGGTCATTGAAGAGTGGCCTTTAAGTTTAAATTCTGTTAAACGTCGAGATACTGTTTGGCGAGACAGATCCTTACCCTGTTCAGTGTTGAACTGGCGAGCATTTCCAGCTGCAGTGTTGAACCGATTGCCCATTGAGATTCTCTGCATTATCCTATCCTCTCCGCATTTGTCTTTCGTGGACAGCCAGTCGTTTTTGGGGGACTAGAATGAGTTAGTGACATTGTAAAGATTCAATAATCTAGAAATCACAGATTTGGAACGATAAACTTCTCTTGCTATGGCTGCTATCAGCTTTCATCTGGACAACCTGCTGTCAGAGGATTTCAGTCACTTTAGAACGGCTCACCATTTTGCATTACTTTATTTGTTGTTTTATATAGTTTGTTTATTCATTTTATTACTTCTTATTTATTATTTTTTCTGTTTTTCACTTGGTTCCAGTCATGAATATAGCCATGATAGCTGGCATGGTGCTAAATTTTGATCAACCAGTCAATCAATTTAAATAATGCGCACTGATGAATTGTTCACAAAAAGACGAGGGAAGTGAGTTAAAAGAAAAATTGGATCAATTTTGATTTCCAGTTGAGTTAAAATTTGAAAGATTAGAAATGGCTAATCCCTTCTTTCCTAGTTTCTGCACTAGCTTACATACAGTTTGTTCTGTTCATCCAATCCACTTGTTGGCAGTTATATTTCGTAGAGCTTTAGCAAGCATTTTTGCTTTTCTACCTGCGTGAAGCTGATGTTTTAATCCTGGTATTAATCCCTGAGGGTACGGCGGCCTCCAGACCCCCGACTCCTGGAGCATGACAAGGCCGGCGTTTAATCCCCACCCGCCTCACGAGCCTCGAGCGGTTCAGGATCCCTCTGTCATTCGCCTCTCCAACACATGGAGCTGTGAGACAGCCACGGCCCCACGGCCATCCTGTCCCATTCCCAAGCGAGGAGTGCGGTGGATCTGATAACTCAAATTGAAAATGCCTGCTGAGGAACTGCGATCCAGCCAAGGAGAACTACCGAACCTACAGGGCTGTTAAGAAACTCAGCTGGACCTGTCAGTCAGGAATATAGACTAGACAGTGCAGATGAGGAGGGGTGAATTGGGTGCACCACAAGATGTTTGCTAATGCTGAAGTTCACTGCATGAAACTGTTGGTTATTCTAAGCGAATGAATCCCACAAAGAAATGTAAAAGAAAAATATTATATTATAAAATGACATTAACCGTATTTTGTATACAACCCCTATCTATCTATATATATATATATATACATACACACACACACACACACACACACACACACACACACACACACACACACACATTATATATATGTGAAGCACACACACGCACACACACACACACACATATATATATATATATATATACATACATACATACATACATACATACATACATACATACATACATACACACACACACACACACACACACACACACACACACACACACACACACACAATAAGATCTGCTGAAGTTCATACTGAGCATCAGGATGGTGAAGGAAGGTAATTTAAGTGACCTTGAACGTGCCATGGTTGTTGGTGCCAGACAGGCTGGCCTGAATATTTCAGAAACTGCTCATCTACTGGGATTTTCACGCACAACCATCTCTGGGGTTTACAGGGAATGGTCCAAAAAGATAAAATATCTAGTACGTGGCAGTTTAGTGGGCGAAAATGCCTTGTTGATGCAGAGGTCAGAGGAGAATGGCTAGACTGGGTCGAGCTAATAGAAAGGCAACAATAACTCAAATAACCACTCGTTATAACCGAGATATGCAGAGGACCATCTCTGAACGCACAAGATGTTGAACCTTGAAGCAGATGGGCTACAGTACACCAGGTGCCACTCTTGTCAGCTAAGAACAGGAAACTGAAGCTACAATTTGTACTGGCTCACTGAACAATAGAATTGAGGCTCAGGCTCATTGACAATAGAAGATTGGAAAAAGGTTGCCTGGTCTAATGGGTCTCAATTTCTGCTGTGACATTCGGATGGTAGGGTCAAAATTTGGTGTAAACAACATGAAAGCATGGATCCATCCTACCTTGTATCAATGGTTCAGGCTGCTGCTGGTGGTGTAATGGAATGGGGGATATTTTCTTGGCACACTTTGGGCCCTCTAGTACCAATTAAGCATTGTTGAAACACATACCTGAATATCGTTGATCACTGATTCATTCAGGAATGCCTCTGCTGTATGTGGCTTATAGACATGTTACAGTAAATCACACTGTGGCTTTGTTCTAAATCTCATTTGATATAGGAGATAAAATGGATAACCATCCACGATCACTATGAGCTGCAAGAGCTGTTCTTGAGTTTATGTTTGTGTTCTACAGAAAAAAATATCATACAGGTTTGGAACAACATGAGGGTGAGTAAATAGTGACACAGTTTTTATTTTTGGGTGAACTATCTCTTTAAGAGAATGAAGCATAGAAAAAGAAGAGTAAGAAATGCATCTGGTCAGTGTCATGGTTGGTCTCCCTTCCCAGTAAACTTCCCTGCTCTATGGCAGCCAATTATATAGCCTTAGCCAGGCATTTGTTGTTGTTGTTTTTTTTTTCTTTTGCGATGGATGTTGTTTGCGGTCTCTCAGAGGAAAGGCCCTCATTAGAGGAGCTGTTGGCTGGAAGGGTGGGTGGAAGTGTGGGACGACTAGACTGTGGGTCATGAGTCTCGCTTTAGCACAGCCACAGTACAGTACATGTTCATAAGTCTTGTGCAACTCAAATAAAAGTAAAAACCAGCAGAGTTTTTAAAAAAAAAAAAATTTTCCCCCCACAAGAAATATTTTTTCACACATGCCAGAGGTTTCTGGTTTGAATTTTGATGATAATTATCTTGTGGCATTCTCTTCTCACCATGCTCTCCTCGCTTAGTTTATTCAGATGAATGAAGAACTTTATTTGACCATGATGAGTCATCGTCATCATGGGTAATTTATGTACTTCTTGCAGTTGCTTTGCTTTGAGAGTTTTGCATAGGATTAGACTTTTATCTTAACTTTTTCTTCTGCATTTGGGGGTGATGTGGTCTAGGAAGATCTGGGCTTTAACTGAAAGGTTCCATCCCAAGAAAGAAAGATTGTGAAAGAATGTACATAAAGAAAATTGCTGCTTTGTGACCATGTTTTCAATAAATTCTTTTTGCCGTACAGATGTTTTACTGTAGACTTGTTTTTAGTTCCCATTATTTTCAGTGATCATTTAACATTACTGAAATAAAGCAATTCACTGCTGTATTACCAAACAAACAAACAAACAAAAAAACAAACAAAACAAAACAACATCAAACAAAAAAAACTAATACATTTTTTCCCCAATTTAAATAAGCACAATTTAACCACCATGATGTAGAATGCTAGGGCTCTCAATTTAACCCAATAATTTTGTAAGTCTTATATTAACATTAATATTAAGATAACAACATTAAACTGGATTTAAAAAAAAAAATTAAAGGTTTGTTTATTTATTTATTTTTCTAATAAATAAATATTCTAATATACTATTATGAAATGAGATTAATACTGTATTATATTACAAACATTGACGTTCTTAATATTCACTAATTAATATTATGCAATATAAAGACTGCAACAAAAATAGCTAGTTTGTGTTATCATAGTTTTATTATTAAATATTTATTATTTATTACTTTCATCGGAAATATCATCCTTTTGTAGCTTTTATTACCAAATATTGATAAAAGCAATTAGTAAGATTACTTGATTTGCATATCATGCAATGAAGTCAAGTAAACAATGGTCGTAGTTTGACATTCCTTGCACAAACACAAGCACGCAAATATATATGAGTAGGAGCGGCTAATGGAGAGTTCCGGTTGTACCGAAAGTTGGATTAAAGTGCGGATGTGTGATTTTCAGCAGAGTTCTGCACTGTTCCTTTGCGACCTCCTGCCTTGAGGACATGTCAGACAGTTCCTGCACCCAACAACCCCTCACCTTGTCACACCAGAGTAACATCTCCTCTCTACACCTGTCTCCACGCGGCAGGCCGAAGGTTACGGAAGCACGCGTGACTGTTGAGCTCCACGCGCTGATTGACTAGAGGCGAGAGAAGTGACTCCTCAGCACTTCAGAGACCGTTACCCCGGAGAGAGGTGTAGAATTCTAGCCCGCCGGTCTAGCAAACGCGGACCCTTGCCACGGGAGTAATTATCAGTTTTGTCAGATCCCTCCAAGTGCTTCTTTCCTCTTTTCCCTATCTCTCTCTCTTTATCTCTTTCTTCCTCCCATCCTCCTCTCACCCTGTCAAATTTAAGTGGGCCCATCGTTGCGAAAAAACGCCGGCCCCTACAGGTGAGATTGGACTGGAGGGTGGAGGGATGCGGTCGAGGAGGAGAGGAAGCCCGTGCTCAGTCAATTGAAAAGCTGTCAGAGTGCGAGCGAGCCCCTGGAAGGAGAGTCGACGAGATAAGACGAGGTTCTCATCTGCCAGCTGAGCTCGAGCGAGGTCAAGGCAACGGCGCTCTAATCTAGTTAATTTTAGAACCTCGGTTCGGAAAACATGTCGAGCCGAACTCTGAGCTGATAAAGCCTCGTGACCTACGTGTTATATCAAGTTTGATTTTGTGTTTTGTGCTCTCCTCTAGCTATTATTTGTTTATCTCGCTTTCTCAAGCATTCAGACAGTAATCCGAGTTGGAGTCGCGGCTGGCGGAGATTTCCGTAGTGCGGTAATTCCAAAGTCTTGTTTTCTCTTATCAACGAGAGCTGATTGGAAATAATTAATGAGCGAGCGGAAGCTAAACCTCTGCGCGGTCTTTGGTATCTACCAATTTTCAGCTAGCACGGCTCCTTAGTATCAGAATAATGAGCTTGTCTCTTCAAGTTACGAGCACATGCTCCTACACACAGAATGTGTTTTAAGCTAATTTAATCTTTTGTAGTTGCTTTTTTCTTTGCATTTCATTTCCATATTTTTGAATCGTGCTTTGTGCGTTTCCGCCTTGGAAAGGTTTCTGAAGTCGCGCTTTGTTCTGTAGCACTCTGCTCCGTTAAGGAGATTACAAATAATAGACGATGTTAGAATAGAATTCTGGTAATTAACATTTAATCTTTAAGCGCGGTGTTATTATTTACAGATGTGAAATGAGGAAATGAGCGTCCCTTAAACAGGCACGGCTTGTGCTCTTCAAAGCAGAGCAGTTCGTAAGCAGCTCAGCTAATATTTTTATTAAAGACCTCACCTTCAATTTGGTTCAATTCAGTTCAGCCCAGGTTTGAGCAAGCCAATTTTCTGCTTCAGACTGCTTTAATAAACCCTCTGCTCTATCAGAAGCCTTTGCTGTTCCTGATGAAGGCAGTTTATTTTAAATTAAAGGAGAGTTTCTTATCTGCCGGAGCAAAGAATGTGACTACAGTCGTCGTTCTTCCTTTCGCAGGGTAATTAAAACAAAAAACGGTTTCGGTGGCTGATAAAAATACGGGATCTGATACGTGGCGGCCCTCTAACGTGTGCAGATGTGCTATTGATGGAAGTTTATTTCCTTCGCCCTTCTCCTTTCGGCCCATCTGGTTTTCCCGAATGACGATAAGACGTACAGCCCTGCTTGAAAAGGGATCGACGCATTGGCGTATTTCTACTCTGCGTCAGAATGATGGGAATCGTTGATGATTTAATTGAACTTGCAAGTGAAACCTAAGCCAGATTGAGCCTTTAAATCGCCTTTCAATTAAGCAGGATGTCAGTCGATCGTCTGAAAGCCGCAGTTGCGGTGAAGCTGGAGGTGGATGCGTGGATTCACTTTGCTTAATCAGTCCAGTGATATTCGACATGACACCTGACTAGCCAAGCTCTCGTCAGCTTGACGGCCAAAGTAATTAGCTTGATTGGATAAACTGCACTATAAAGCCCTGTTTTCTTGGTTTAGGATATGTTTTGAACAAAAATAGAGTACTTTTCTACAGACATTATCCATTTTATCAGTCAAGCCATCAGTAGTAAATACATTTTTGTGGTATGATGCCTAAGTAGCTCACTTTTTTTTTTTTTTTTTTAAGTTTAAATTGAATGGTATTGCTTTAGATTGTTTACATACATTATTAGAGCTATCTGACCTTTTGTGTGAGTAGCTTTATTGGGTAACTGAAATAATAAAATGAAAGCTAATTTTAGCAAAAGCAGATTGATTGCATGCAATTAGTTTAGTTTGACTTAGAGCTATTGTAAATTTTGCTGTTAGTTTGACTATATAAATCTAAAATGTCAGTAGCTGTTTGGTTGTGAATTATTAGTTTAATGTGAGAACTGGCTAGTCGATCTTTTGTTAACTTGACAACCATATTGATTAGCTAGGTGGATAAATCTTTATTAAATCTTTTGTGGTTGCTGTTTTATTTCATTAGTTAAAAATACATTTTGATTGGCACATACATTATCCCAATCCAAACTTGTATTAAAAAAAAAAAAATGTTCAGTAGCTTTCAAATTGACTCTGAGGATGATTAGCATGATACTGCTCTATAAACACTCATTTTTGGCTTTTAGTACAAATTTCTTGCACAGATCTCAGCGCATTCATTATCTGAGTCAATAACCGTCATTTAAACAGTCATTTCAACAATGGCCGTTCGGATTCGCATTATTAGTTTGAGTGAAGGTGTTTGTCTGAAGTGAGGATGAATGACAGGTTATTTGTGGCTCTTTTTTGCCTGCAGGGTCTACTGTACAGATGTACCGAGGAGTTTGTTGGGTCTGTTCACCCCCTCCACCTCCTTCCCGCTCGCCGGGTTATTTATCATAGTTGTTCTAGTCACTGCCACTCTTGACACTGGTGTTATTAATGAATATCCACTCTGCCGGTAATTCAGTTTAACCTGTCTCCCCGCATTCATTCATTCTACTAAACCATCCACAGGAAGAGCGGAATTGAGGGAGGGGTGGGAGAGAGGGAGAGAGGGAGGAAAGGAAATGAGTGAGTCATGCGACTGTATTTTACAGCTGAGTCTGTTTTTTGGTTGCGCTTCATATAAAATATTTACTGTCACTGCATGCAGGATGTGTACAACAATATCCCTCTGCTTTTGCAGTTAGATGAAGTTAGATAAACGTGCATGGTTCCCTCTCACTGACCTTTGACCTTTTTCACAGGCCGCGTAACGTGGAGCCAGTGTGTTCGAACCTGCAAGCTCAGATCCTGAACTGCTATAGAGAGAACCGTGAGCAGACGCTTCAGTGCTCAGATCTGGCCAAAGAGTACATGCAGTGCATCAATGCAGCTAAGAAGGTAAGAAACCATAAGATTGTATAACCTCAGTTGAACTCTTAAGGGGCACAGTCAAAGTCCATTTATGTTGACACTGAAAAACTAAATTAAAAGTGAGTATATATATATAAAAAAAACTTATATTAAATACTAATAAAAAGAAATATAAATACAGCACTAACATGCTTTATTATTAATAACTTTAATTTAAAAATGTAATCTAGTTATATAAAAATGTAATCAATTGTTTATTGAAATGTGAATGTATATGAAATCATATTAATCAAAGGTTCATGATATTCACAATTATTTGAATCCATTTTAACTAATGGTCTTTTAAGTATTATATAATTTTGTCAATTTCCAGCTGAACTTAAAATTAATAAATATAAAAAATATAATTTAATAATAATAAATGTAATAATAAATTTAAATAAAATAATAAATTTAACTAAATTTAATTTAATAAATTAATAATATTTTACTAATAAAATAAATTGAATAAGGATGCATATTAAAAATACTGAATAATAACTTTTGGTTATTTTAAAAAATTATGATGCTTAACAGGTCAATTTTAAATACGAATGTTCATAATCATTTGAGTGCATTGTAACTAATGTTTTAAGTATTATAATTTTTGGTCAAAATTATGATTAAGTGTTAACAAAATAAACTATTGAGAGTTTGTGTGCTGTAATATAAAAAAGTCATATGAAGGTGAAGCCTTTGAATATTAATATAAATGAATATTAATTACGTTTTTATACAGTAACAAAAAAAAAGCCTCTGTTGCTAGTAGGCGTTCCTGAAGCCCAATTGGTAGAGCACGGCACTAGAAACACCAAGATCATGGATTTAATTCATTGGGGACACAAAAACTGATGAAATTTATCCCTTGAATGCACTCGAAGTCGCTTTGGATAAATGCGTCTGCCAAATGCATAAATAAAAATGTAAATGGCCATTGGCATCCACATTGAATTGCTGCACATTTGCATAGAGTTGATCTCTCGCCAATGGTCTGTAGCTCATGTCGCCTCAAACCTCGTTGAAAGTCACTTTCTAGTCATTTTATTGTTATATATTGCTGTCAGTGTGAACGCCTCCTAAAGATCAAAGAAAATTTTAGTTGTTACTGGCGCAAAAAACCTATTACATATTAACATAATATGTGGATTTAAAGGTACAGTTCAACATAAATTAAAATTGTATAATCATTTACTTAGTATTATGATGTTCCAAACCTGCATGGCTTTCTTTCTTCTGTGGAACACATATAGAAGAAGATATTTAGAAAAATATTGTTTTATTGGGCCATATAATGAAAGTCAATGGAATCCAATGTTGTTTGGACCCAAATATTCTTCAAAATATCTTCGTTCTTCATTTGTGTGTGTTCTACAATAGAAAGAAAACCATACAGGTTTGGAATGACGACATCAAGGTGAGTCAATGATGTCATGGGTGAGCTATCCCGTTAAGGTGAAAAGTAAAACACTGGTTTCTCAGACATCACGCTACCAGTCAAAAGTTTTTGAACAGTAAGATTTTTAATCTTTTTTTAAAGAAGTCTTTTCTGCTCACCAAGCCTGCATTTTTTTGATCCAAAGTACATCAAAAACAGTAAAATTTTGAAATATTTTTACTATTTAAAATAACTGTTTTCTATTTCAATATATTTTAAAATGTAATTTATTCCTGTGTTTTCAAAGCTGAATTTTTAGCATCATTAGTCCAGTCACATGATCCTTCAGAAATCATTCTAATATTCTGATTTGCTGCTCAAAAACATTTATTATTATTATTATTATTATTATTATTATTATTATTACAATGAAAACAGCTGAGTAGAATTTTTTCAGGTTTCTTTGATGAATAGAAAGTTCAGAAGAACAGTATTTATCTGAAATAAAAGTTTTTTTTTTTTTTTTTGTTTTTTTTTTTATCCCCCCCCCAGCTTTTGAATGGTATAGTGTATACTGTTACAAAAGCTTTTTATTTCAGATAAATGATGATCGTTGGATCTTTCTATTCATCAAAGAATCCTGAAAAAATGTACTCAACTGTTTTAAATATTGATAATAGTAATAAAAAATGTTCCTTGAACAGCAAATCAGCATATTAGAATGATTTCTGAAGGATCATGTGACACTGAAGACTGGAGTAATGATGCTGAAAATTTAGCTTTGATCACAGGAATAAATTACATTTTAAAATATATTGAAATGGAAATCAGTTAATTTAAATAGTAAAAATATTTCAGAATTTTACTGTTTTTGCTGTCCTTTGGATCAAATAAATGCTGGCTTGGTGAGCAGAAGAGACTTCTTTAAAGAACATTAAAAATCTTACTGTTCAAAAACTTTTAACTGGTGGTGTATGCGTTTCGTGTTGGTCCGCGGCGCCCTTACTGCAGCACTGTATGTAAAGGTGTCCTTTTCAAGGTGTTAATTCTACAGGGGCAGGATTCACAAAATATTCTTAAGAAGAAATTTCTTCTTAACTGCAATTTTATTCTTATTTTCTAACTTAAGAAAAAAGTTAAGAATATTTTGTATTTCCAAACATTCTTCTTAAGAATATTCTTATCTTTTTTCTTAAGATTGTTCTTTAGACAAAACTTAAGAATTCAAATTCTTGAAAAGAATCATCTTAAAAATCATCATAAATAACTTAAAGTTAGGATAGCCCCAGACTTGTCTTAAATCCCAAATAGTAAGAATTATTTAATGAATTTATTGGGTTATTTCAAATTAATTGTTATATTTAAGCATTACAACAACACTAGCTACATATAATACATAGTAGGACTATTAATAGTGATGTACATGAGTTTTCTGAAGTGACAGCGATGACTGATAATATAAACAATGATCGGTCATGATTAACCTATATGTGACGCTACTTTTTGCTGACTTCAAAACTCAGTAACGTTAGCAACTCAAAAACGAGTCAGATAGGGAGCTTTAATTAAACGCTTTTAATTTTAGCCTATAAATACGTCATAATCTTTGACAGTCTATTCAGCGCATATGAATGTGCAGGACACATTTACTGTATTAACGTGGACATACATACCGGAAGCATTCACTCGGATGAGAGCGCAAAAACACAAATGAATGAAACAGATTGCTGCATCTTGAGACAGCCAATTTAAAAGTAACTGTTCAAAAACACGGCGCACTAAAGAGCGAAGCCGAGCGTCAGTCAAGGTCGCGACGAAACAGTATGCACATTTGTTATGATTATTAGGGTAATCTGCTGGAAGCGCAAAAAGACGATCCTTAAAGCGTGAGTCCATCAGTGTGTCTTCATCCATGTATAAGATATTCTTAAGAACATATTTGAGAATTTCTTAAGAATTTTTCAAGAATTGCACTTAAGAACATTCTTACGAACTTCATGGAATTTATCTTAAGAAATTTCTTAACTTTTTTCTTAAGATGATGTTCGTGAATCTGGCCCCAGGAGTTTTACTCTTAATGTTCAGTTGTAGCCAGACGCAAAGAGAGAGAGAGAGAGTGTGTGTGGATGGCTTGCTGGCTCACTAGTACACACTGCACTCAGGGAGTGTGTGATAATCACTGCTATGGCAACGGCTCCCAGTACCAGGATGTGGATCTGGCGAGCCGCGTGGTGTTGCCGGTGGGTTATTGCTCTCACTTCCTCATTCACCTCACCTCCACTCATCTGTGCTGTATTGTAACTGTTGAATGCAAGTGTCGACTGTTGATTTGAACTCTGTTTAATTGCTATTACTTAGCAGCATTGGTACTCAATACGAGTTTGAAAACGTCCTTGTTGTTTGGCCAGTTTTTTTGTTTATTTTCTTCTTTAATTTCTGAATTGAGAATGTTGATAAAAGGGTTTTCAGTGTAGTTTGATCAAGCAATTTTGTGTGTGTGCAGTTTCATGCTGCGTCTTTGTCCAACTTTTCACATAAGCAGGGAATAGCTGTTGCTACAAAAGCAGGAGGTGGTAAACACAAAATCCAGATCAATGGTATTCGTTTGGCTAATCGAACATCGTTCTCTATGTGCACAAAGGCTTGGGATGTTTGTTCACTTTGTGGGCCAGAGGCAAGACTGAATAGTATGTCTATACCTGCTGGAAAGAGAGACTGGCTTTAATGTGGCTTTCCCTTTTTTAAAAACTGGGTGAAGTGAACATGAAATCAAAATTGACCATTAAAAAAATGTGAGGTTATGGAAGAAAAGTTAGCCGTTGACCAAACCTTTATTTACTCACCTTCATGTTCCAAACCTGTATGACTTAGTTTTTTTATTGAACACACACATACACTACCAGTCAAAAGTTTTTGAACAGTAAGATTTTTAATGTTTTTTTTTTTTTTTTTAAAGAAGACTCTTCTGCTCACCAAGCCTGCATTTATTTGATCCAAAATACAGCAAAAACTGTCAAAATTTTGAAATATTTTAATATTTAAAATACCTGTTTTCTATTTGAATATATTTTAAAATGTAATTTATTCCTGTGATCAAAGCTAAATTTTCAGCATCATTATTCTAGTCTTCAGTGTCACATGATCCTTCAGAAATCATTCTAATATGCTGATTTGCTGTTCAGGAAACACTTTTTTTTATTATTATTATTAATAATATTATTATAAATGTATAAAACAGTTGAGTACTTTTTTTCAGGATTCTTTCATGAATAGAAAGATCCAAAGATCTGCATTTATCTGAAATAAAAAGCTTTTGTAACATTATACACTATACCATTAAAAAGTCAGTATATTATTTTTATTTTTTTTTTTTGGGAAAGAAATTATAGAAATCAATACTTTTATTTAGCAAGGATGCTTTAAACTGATCAAAAGTGGTGATAAAGACATATAATGTTACAAAAGATTTCTATTTCAGATAAATGCTGTTGTTCTGAACTTTCTAGAAACCTGAAAACATACTACTCCGCTGTATTCAACATAATAATAATAATAATAATAATAATAATAATATTTTTTTTTTTGAGCAGCAAATCAGATTATTAGAATATTTCTGAAGGATCATGTGACTGGAGTAATGATGCTAAACATTCAGCTTTGAAATCACATTTTACATTTTAAAATGTGACCCTGGACCACAAAACCAGTCATAAGGGTCAATTTTTTGAAATTGAGATTTATACATCATCTGAAAGCTGAATAAACAAGCTTTCCATTGATGTATGGTTTGTTAGGATAGGACAATATTTAGCCGAGATACAACTATTTGAATTTCTGGAATCTGAGAGTGCAAAAAAAATCAAAATACCTTTAAAGTTGTCCAAATGAATTTCTTAACAATGCATATTACTAATCAAAAATTAAGTTTTAATATATTTATGGTAGGAAATTTACAAAATATCTTCATGGAACATGATCTTTACTTAATATCCTAATGATTTTTGGCATAAAAGAAAAATATACCATTTTGACCCATACAATGTATTTTTGGCTATTGCTACAAATATACTCCAGGTTACTCCACCCCAATTTTGTCATTAATCACTTATCCCCATGTCGTTCCAAACCCGTAAAAGCTTTGTTCGTCGTCGGAACACAATTTAAGATACGGAAAGAAAACAAAACAACTTTATTCAACGATTCGGCACCATAACGTCACCGTAGCGCCATTTTGGAGAGCATCCGCTGGACGCACATAGCGTACGCAGTTCTGTGTCAGCCGCAATGGAAGGATACGCTATTTTTGTTCAAATCAAAGTGTAAATACACGTACAAGACATATCCTTCCATTGCGTTGACACAGAACTGCGTACGCTATGTGCGTCCAGCGGATGCTCTCCAAAACGGCGCTACGGTGACGTTACCGTGCCGAATCGTTGAATAAAGTCGTTATTTTTGTTTTCTTTCCACACAAAAAGTATTCTCATAGCTTCATAATGTTACGGTTGAACCACTGGCAGATGGAGTATTCTGACGATGTCTTTCATACTTTTCTGGACCTTGACTGTGCAAATTGTTTGGCAGTCAATGGGACAGTCACAAGCCTCCCGGTTTTCAACTAAAGTGTCTTAAATTGTGTTCCGAAGGCGAACGAAGTAACTGATTAATGACAAAATTTTCATTTTGGGGTGGAGTAACCCTTTAAGACTGGTTTTGTGGTCCAGGGTCACAAATATATTTAAATAGAAATCAGTAATTTTAAATAGTAAAAAATATTTCAATATTTTACTGTTTTTGCTGTACTTTGGATCAAATAAATGCAGGCTTGGAGAGCAGGAAAAAAAAAAAAACCATTAAAAATCTTACCGTTCAAAAACTTTTGACTGGAAATGTAGTTTAGCAGTATATTATTGTTGGTCTTTTTCATACAAACCAACTTTTAAGTTGTTGCTCACTGAAAATCATTCTTCATTTGTGTTCAGTTCTACAGCAGAGGAGAAGATTTTCAGTGATTTAATGACTTTAATTCAGTCTTTTCCTCAGAAGGCTTTGCAAGGCTTCAGTATCATATAATTGCATTCTATGTATAAAAACATAAAATATCATCTTATCTTGTGTTTACAGAAAATGCCAAATAGAACAGGTTAATAATAACATAAGGGTGAGTATATGATGACAGAGGTTTCTCTTTTTGAGTGAATAATTCCTTTAAATGACAGACATGACATGTCAGTCACCTCTAGATAATATTTTTCTTAGCACAACACTTGTTACCTGTCAGTACTATAGAACAGAAGTCGCTTGATAGAGGTGTGAAATATAACGCAGTCAACCTTGTTATAATCAAGCTGCATTTAATTAGACTCCAGCAATTAAACATACGCAAAGCTGTGGAATTGAAGACAATGATTTTAACTAAATATGGGGTTAGTTCAAGGAAACATATTTACATATAAGCTAAATGAGCTTGTGGACTTTGCAGATGTAGACATTCTTGCTCTTGTGCGTGTTTGAGGTTTTATTCACTATGGACACATTAAATTGATTAAAAATTGACAGTAAAGACATTTAGAATTTTATAAAAGATTATTAGTTCAGATAAATGCTGTTCTTTTGAGCTTTATATTTATCAAAGAATCCTGAAAAAATGTATCACGATAACCCACAACAAAAATATTAAATAGTACAACTGTTAATAAAATTAATAATAATATAATTTTGATAAGACATTTATTAAGCATTAAAACTTTCTATTAGAATGATTTCTGTAGGATCATGTGACTGCTGAAAATTATACTTTGCCATTTTAGGAATAAATGCTATTTTATAAATATAACAATAGAAAACCGTTTTAAATGTATTTTTTTTAAGTTTTTTTTTAATTATTATTTTTTTTAATTATTTTACATTATTACTGTTTTACTGTATTTTTATTTACTGTTTTACTGGATATAGTTTAAATTTACTATTAATAATAATATTTATATTATATATTTATATTAAATTGTAATATTATAATAAATGAATGAAAAACACTAATGTATATAATAATTGAATGTATGATTGGTATTATTATTACTACTACTACTACTACTATTGCTACTATTAATAAAGTACTATACATAATAGTAATAAATAATAACAACAACAACAACAACAACAACTTATTATTATTATTATTATTATTATTATTATTATTAAAACAAATTTAATGTAAAAGAAGGGTCAAAGTACGCACATCCAAAAATGTCTTGGCCAGGTGCAAGATCAAAGGGTATCATCAAATAATGGAAAAAAGATCTGCACACTGTTATTCTCCCTTCATTCCAAAAATAAATAAATAAATAAATAAATATATATATATATATATATATATATATATATATATATATATATATATATATATATATATATAATATTTATTTTTATTTATTTTTATTTTATTTATGTTTTTTAAATAAAGGGAGAATAACAGTGTGCAGATCTTTTTTCTATTATTTGATAAAACAAATTTAATAACAAGTGTGGCGGAACGGGAAAAGCGGAACTGGAAAAGTGAAACCAAAACAATTGTCATGACCGCCAGTGAATAGGAACGAGAGTCTAATTTGGGAAGGAAGTGATGTAGCTATATATATATAGTGGAACAGAATAAAAAAGATGGGGGTTTGTGGAGAACAAAGGAAGAAGTCGCGAGCGTCTAGAGTGGAAGTCCCACTGGTTTCAGCTGAGCGCACACTCACGCACTGTGTAATGCTGGAGCGATCGCTGGAGAGTTTCAAAGAGATCGCTATCCGAGCTGCAGGACCAGCTCAGAGGGAAGTGTCTTTACCTGGATGCCTTTTTTTTTTCTTTGGAGAAAATCCACCTCCATTCACTGTTTGGAAAACTCTGTTTCCCCATGATCACGAGCGGCCGGTCAGATAGCTCATGGCTTGCCGTAACACACACACCCCCAAAGTTCACCCACACCACATTCGCCCAAGCATACCGTAACGTACAACTCCCCTTAATGTGAGTATTTTCTTTTCATCTTATTATATTAAGTTATCTAATGAAGTGGGTGACTAGAATTAATCTTGTTCGTATTTTTCCCTTTTTATCGGTTTAGAAGTGTAAATACTCTGAGAACTGGACTATTGCAACTGCTGCTGTGAATACAGGTTTAGACTGGAGTCTCTCGGTCGCCGCAGTACTAGCGATTATTTATAGTTTTTTTTTTTTTTTTTTTTTTTTTAAATGATGGATGTGCAATGTGTAAACGCATTCATGTGAACTAATCATTTGGTTTTTTATTATTATTGTTGTTTATTCCTTCTCTTGTCAAAAATACATGTGAAAACTGAACTGAAAACTTCTTTTCCTTGTGCATTTATTTCCTGATATATGCATTGTTATTATTCCCTGCAGTTGTGATGTGTGTAACAGGTGGCTTTTCAAGGCTATCTGGGTTTAATTACTTTCTGATAGGCTTATTCCTGTCTGGCGCCCGAACATTTGAGTTAGTAAAATAATTTTTTTTCACTAAAACTGTTTACCTGGGTGCCGCCACTGTTACACAAGAATAAAGAAAACTACTGCTGGTTAAATAATTTAATGTATTATTATTATTATTATTAAAACAGTAATAATATGAAATATTTGTAAATTTTAAACAGTTTAAAAAATATTTCACATTATTACTGTTTTACTGTATTTTTGTATCAAGACTTTTTTTTACTGTATTTTTGATCAAGACCCCCAATCTTCTGAATGGTTGTAGAACTACTGTTTTTGAGTCTTGATTGGAAGAAAAAAGTTATAGCTAAATATAAAATGTTTATGTATATAATATATAAATATGTTTAAAGCAAGCAAGCATCTGTAGCACACAAACCCGAATAGTGTACATCTGCAAAGTCCATTATTAATTGTCTATTTAAATTCAGCCTGATTGTTTTTGTTGCAATTAATATTTAATTTAAAATTATATTTTTTCCTATATTTAGTGGTAATGAACCAGCCTAATTTTCCAGTGCTTCCTTAACACTGATTAGCCAACTAGATTTCCAGGTAACCCACCAGCTAGTGAATTTTGTAAATGCGTAGTTTTGCTCATCCCAATTTTAAGCATAGATCAAAGCCAAGTCTTCTCATCATAGCAGTTCCCAGACAGCTGTTTGAAGCTATAGAAGCGCTTATTAGAGAAGCTCTCTCTTGCGCTTGACACACTTCACTTTAGGAAGGCTGCATGCCCTGGAATGAAGGGAGACGGAGAGAAGGAGCGGGAGTCGGGCGATCCATTTGTGCCGGAAGCGAACCCCGCGCTTTCTGTCTGAGGGGGCACCCACGCTTCTCTGGGTATTGTCTGGGATAATGACTCCAAGATTGGCTGATTCCTCCGTCCTGCACGCTCCACCCTGCTCTGGGATCTTCCACTCATTTATGGCCAGGGCCAGATGCACCGACTTTGATGGTGATTGATGTTTTGAGCTCTCTTGCATTTAACACAGAGGAGAGGAGGAAGAGAGAGAGAGAGGCTCGTGGGCGACTGCTGAAGGAGAGATGGAGGGGAGGAGATATAGAAGGGATAAAAAAAAAAAAAAACACAACGACAGAAGGGAAGAGAGAGAGAGAGTGGGAGAAGGAAATAGGCTAGTTAGCCCTGCGTGTCTGACGCTGGATTGATGCTGTGGGGCGGCAGGGGCTGTTGTGTCAAGGCTGAACTTTTTGAGAGGCTGCCCAAAACTTTTAATGCTGTTTCTCCCAGTGCTAAATTTGCCCCCAAAGCCCCAGCTCTGCCATCAGCATCACTGCAGGCTCAAGGGCTAATGCCCCGTGTGCGTGTGTGTATGTTGAAGTGTATGACAGTTCAGGCCAGTGCGTGCTCTTGTAACAGATGTTTCAGAGTGCCTGTCCACATATAGAAATACATCAGCACTCATATGAACTCTGAGATGCTATAAATAATATGTAGGCGAGTGGGAGAGTTTGTGGGGTGCTCTGCTCAATAATTGTTGCTTCTGCAACATAGTTTAAATTATTTTCATGCGAGTTATTCTTTCTTGATCAGGACTTCAAGAGATGTATTGTTTTAGATTTCTACCCTAGACTTCTTTTATTTATTTATTTATTTATTTATTTATTTATTTATTGCAAATTATAATTTATAGCAAACTAACTCTAACCCAAACCATAATATAGTTTTCTCTAATACAATTTGAAGGTTATATTTTTCAATTGTTGTTGTTGTTGTTGTTGTTGTTGTTGTTGTTGTTATATAACTCATTATATTTAATAATAATAACTATAATAAATAAAATATAAGCTACTAATGTTTAAGTTACTATTAATAATAATAATAATAATAATAATAATATATTTATATTAAATTGGAATATTATAATAATAAATGAATGAAATATAAAAACACAAAATTGTAATGTTATAATAAATGAATTAAATATAAAACCAATGTTTAAATAATAATTGGATTATTATTATTATTATTATTATTATTATTATTATTATTATTATTATTATTATTAAAATCTTAATACATTTAATAAATTAAATAATTATTATTAAATATTATACATAATAATAATAATAATAATAATAATAATAATAATAATAATAATAATAAATGATAGTTATTATTATTATTATTATTATTATTATTATTATTATTATTATTAAAACAAATTTAATAACAAGAATAAATAAAACTACTGCTGGTTAAATAATTTAATGTATTATTATTATTATTATTATTATTATTATTATTGTTACTGTTTAATTGTAAATCATTGTAAATTGTAAATTATTTAATGTTACTATTATTATTATTATTATTATTATTATTATTATTATTATTATTATTATTAAAGCATACATTTAATAACAAGAATAAATAAAACTACTGGTTAACTAATTTTATGTATTATTAGTATTATTATTAAAATTTGTTATTTAATAGTAATACTATTACAATACATGAATATAATACTAAAACTACTTTAATTGCAAATGATTTAATGTTAAATTTTTATTATTATTATTATTAGATTGAATTATTTGAATATTGGTTTGTTTTATCATATTGCTTTTGCCTCTGTTTTATTAAAGCAATACGCTACTCAAGGCTGCTTTGTGTTGTATCTAACAACACTCCTTAATTGTGGTAAAATCAATGTAATGCACATTGACTTGCACATCTTGTAGCTTCTTGCCTTATGTATGCCTTTTTTTTTTTTTTATTTAATTTAATTTTTTTTTTTTTCCTCAAAAGCAGACTTTTGGCTAACTTCAGGGAGCATTTTTAAGCAGATTTCCCCCAAAGGTATAGATAGGTTAGAAATGTGCACACAAACACTTTCAGCCCCTAACAAACCCGCGCCCCATCCTATCTCTGTTGTCCATCACCACACACTTGAGTCAGATCAGAAAGTGTATTGCTGCATTTCTCCAGTGAGGCCAAGAGATGGAACCTCTTTTCATTCGACTGACTGAAAGGAACTGGCTGCCAGGTGCTCAGAGGCCTTCCCATGACCCCCGCTGTGCCAACTCAGAGCAGTGTGTGTTAACGCGAGTTCTCAGATCAAGTGCTGCTGGAATATTGCATGACAGCTTATTTATTTGGATGTAGAGCAAGACACAAACGCAGCAACTGGCGTTGACTTCAGGGTCCACAAACAAACCATCAATACGAGCATCACCTAAGAGAGCATTCAAATAAATAGTGCTTTAAATTAGTCTGCAGCAGACATTTAAAATAAAATGAGATCTTTCTATTGTATGTGTGATCTGTGCTGACCAATACATTGTCTGCTTAGCTCTTTCAATTAAACAAACCTGAAAATAGAATTAGATAAATGAAAAGCTGAGAACTAGAGACAGATTGGGTTAAGGTAGGAGGGCAGCAGCTCTGAACATTTTTCAGCTTAGATGAGAATAGTGTTTTGTTAAGACAATGAAGTTGTATCGTTTTCTGTACTGAATCATTGAACAGTCCAATGTCACTGACCCTGGTTAAGTTTAAAAAAAAAAAACTCCCCAGATACAGAAGTTTTGCCTTATTTATAACTACAATATACAGTCCCTTTACAATAACAAGAACTTCATTGAGTCAGTCTAAAACTCCTGAAAATAATTAACTGAATGTTGTTCTGAATGTTGTGACTGATTAAAGTTGTATTTATACAACACATCTAGTTCCAGTACTTGAATTTGATTGGCCGAGCACCGTTTCTACTGTGTTTAGAGATGTGCAGTAGTTCTGCTTTGACTTTGTTTGAAACTGTTTTCGTTGGTGAAGCAGTAATTGAAAAAGCAATGGACTCTTCCATACAGTGACCTTCAAAAAGTTCCTAAAAGTACTGTAGAAATCGTCTAAATGAAGGAATTTCAGCTATTTTTAACGACATGAGAGTGAATAAATGATGAGTTTTAGTAAAGAAATTTTTTGGGACTTGCACTGATGGGTCTTGCTCAATAATACAATGAAGATTTATTAGGAAAGCAAATAGCATGAATTTTGGTGCTGTTTGATGAAATCTGATTGTTGTCACAGCTGCAAGGTCCGCAGTGAAGCAGTGTCCCTATGGACCGTCACTTCTTCCAAAGCCCTTGTTACAGAATGTGAGAATCCGTGCACAGCAACCTGTATTGTGCCATCCATTGGGCACTACTGGTACTTTTCCACAGGAAAGGGCCATCCATTGGGCGGTACTGGTACTTTTCCATAGGAAGTATACCAGTGAACTCAAGTAACCCAATGAACTTTGGGTGATTTCCAGAATATGACAGGAACAAGTAAACAAGTTTGATGTATGTCTCATTGGATCACCTCCAACCAATGGGAGGCCGTAAAATAAAAGTTTTTAAAAAATGGCGGATCTGGCAAAATTCCACCATTGAAAAATGGACCAGGTGGGCTAGTAATAAATTGTAGCAAACCAGACAGGCGTAGCCAATTAAAAACCGGAACTACCTATTTTGGGCAGAAAGATGGGTATAAAATAGACGCCCTGACAGACAAAGACTCAGATACAGCGGCTGTCATCTCGGCTTTGTTTCTTTGTTTAATAAAGTCTTATTTTGGCATCTGGAAATCTGCTTTTTGAACTTCATTGACAACTTTGAAGAAACTTATCATCAACCTCGAGCCACAACACCTGTTAATCCCCGGTCACAACTCCACCGCGGCTTATTGAAGCACATCCGATGGCGTGAAGAGCTTCTCGTAGCCTAATTCAAATCTCTCAAGCTGAAGGCAGGTAGCTCAGATGTGACCGTCTTAGGCTTTGACTGGGAGTTTCCCCTTTTGTGCATGTTACACAACAACTGCACAAACAAATATAACAATTTGTGGATTGAATTCATTCCTCATTTTAGAAAAGAAGAAAAAAATGACTTTAATATGTATACATTTAATAATAATTAAATGAATAAATTTAAGTGAATAAATTAGTAGCTTAATTGAATTGCGATTTAATAAATTTTTCCATCGTTCCATGTTATTTTTTATTAAATTTCATCATTCAATAATGCAAATGAGTTCACTTTTGTTAAATGTTTTTAAAATAAATTATCTTTTTGAGAATCGATTGAGAATAACTTTTGTATGTAAACATTTTCTCCTATTATTCAGAGAAATCACACAGAATAAAATGTTGTCAAATGAAATAACGACGGTAAACCTGTTTAATTAATGGCATACGTTAACTTCTACAGTCCTGCTAAAAATATATACCTCAGTGCTCGATGGCAGGCACAAAGCTTATCATTCCCAATCTCTGCCTTTCATTTTTTTTGCCCCTTTCTCATGTAAGACCAGACGCCTCGAGCCTCCATCCATCCATTCTTCACAGTGAGATTATTGATTTCATTTTCATATTGCTGCAGGTCCTTCGTTGTAAACAACCTTCCCCTCTTTTCAAAAAGTGAATTGATCCTCGGTCCGCCTGTGTTAGAAGGAACCAATCAAAGCGAACACCATTATCTTTCTTTTTTGCATCTGCTTCCCTTTCTCTCCTCCTTTTGTCCTGAAATAATAGAGCTCGCATTGGCAAACAACATCAAGTATAATGGTGAGTTTGTTGGTGGCACAGATTTAAAAAGTTTTCGGAAAGTGCCATGCTAAAGTGGTTTGAGTTCAGAACAAACTTATTGTTCCAGCAGCACATTTACACAATATAATAGATGGCGAGGATTATCTTGTTTGCGGTAATGGCTCGAAAAGCTTCACGCGGCCACACTGAGAAAGACCTTGAGGGAAATTGATGGAGGGGCTTTTTCTTTATTTAATTTTTATTGCGCATCTATAGAAACGTCTGTGTGGGGTTGGCAAACTAGAAAACCATGATTTGCGCTGTATTGTAATATACACGACAGAGACCATTGCCTTGCCATTTCTGAAAGCCTTTACATCAAAAAGGTGCACTGCTGCGGGGACCCAATTACATGTGTTAATGTATTCGGCCCTGGAGACGCAACGTATATGTGTGGAGTTACGGCTCTCATTTATTTAAGGCATTCTGCTTTTATCAAAGCTGTAGGAAGGAGTACTTTAAAATTCATTGTGATCTTTCGTCTTGTGGGGAAACTAACTAAGATAAGTGGCTGTGTTGTTGATTAGCTGAACATGTGGATCTAGGCTGAAGAAACACTCAAATGGGTTTTAGAAGCTGCCGTGCTTTACTCGCTGCTGTCTGTTGGCTAAAGGGATTACGACTACATTACTGCTTCTTACCCATGATGATTAAGGATATACAAAAACTGAAAGATTTATTTTACTGTCTGTTCTGCCATTTCTTTCTGTCTTAGAACCCGAGGTGTGGATGTTCTTTGTGTTTATTTTAACATGACCTCAAAATTGGCCCTGTTCACTTTCATTAAGGTATAGTTCACCAAAAAAATTAAAATTCAGTCTTCATTTACTCACTCTCATGTCATTTTAAATGAGTGACTTTTTCTACTGTGGAACACAAATAAAAGTCTGTAGGGTTCAAAGGAAGTCATATAGGTTTGGAATGACATGAGAGCGATTAAATATTAACACAGTATTCATTTTCTTATTCATGCTCTTATTGTGCTTGTTTCTTCAAGAAAAAAATTAATTTTCTTGGTTATTATTCACCAATAATGTGAAACTCTTTTCTTTTAGACTGGCATCATCAAGAACACTTAAAGGAATAATTCCTCCAAAAATGAAAATTTATCAATGCACAAACATGTTATTCCAAACCTGTGTGAATTATTTTTGTGCGCATAACAAAAATGTAGTTTTTTTTTTCATGCATTAAAATGAATGGGGAGTTTTTAAAGTCTTGAATAGGGAGTTTTTAACCACTGTGACCAGATGTTTGAGTTTAATTTAAGAACCGATTCAGTCTAATCTGATTCAGATTCAGAATGAATCTTTCAGATGACTTTAATTGGATCAAACGATTCATTGAAAAAAATTATTGAAAATCTGCCCTAGTGAAAAAAATAGACAAAAATGTATTTGAAATACATTTATTTTGTGCTAAGTATACTACAGATTCATTTACATATTTATGTGCTTAATAAAAAATGCCCTGAAACTGTACTTTTGGTGTACTAAACTGGTATACTTAAGGTCTGCTAAATTGGAACAACTAATTTTGTGCTTAATGCGGAATTGTGGAAGTAGTGCTGAGGTCCATCTAAAGATATACTGAAGTATATTTGATTGTGCTAAAGTGGAACTATTACAAGTATACTTCAGGTACATTTTAAATATCTTGCATTTAAAGATTGATATCATACAGAGATATCATACAATCCTTATTAATAGTGATATTAAAACACATTTTAGGCATAATATTAAGAAATGTGCACTGTGCAATAAAGAAATGCTTTTATTGACATATCACTTACTGATATAAATATGTTAATGGATTTGAAGTGTACTTAATATAAAATAAACGTACACTATTTTAAATAAATTGTGGCATAGGGTTTTTTTTACTAGGTTGATGAATGCATTAACGGTGGATGGAAGATTTTCAGTGGGCAACAACCTAAATTTCAGTCTGTTTCTCACACAAAGCTATTGTATGACTTCAGAAGACTTTTGGAATGTAGCTCGCAAGTTGTATGAACCACTTTTATGATAGTTTTCGGTACTTATGTGTCTTTTTTGAAGTTTGAAAGCTTCAGACCTCATTCAGTGTAATTGCATAAATCAAAATCTTTGATAGGGGTTTTATCTTAGAGTTAAATCTTTACAGCAGTTTATGTATTGTTAGGCCTTTGTTGCGAAAATAGATTCAATTTGCGCCTACAGTAGCTCTTTTTGCAGTAGAAGGATATTGGAACCAAATGCGACAATACACGGTGCTTGTAATACAAAAAGATCAAATCAAAAAAGGCTGACTACATGCTTGGCTCACCACTCTTTGTAGCCGTAATTCTCCATTCATCTCTCAATCTGTACTTCTTCTCTTGTGTCTTGCTTCTGTGCTTCCCCCTCCAATCGTTCTATCGCTATTGTCTGCACTTTGCACTATCAAACGGCATATCAAACCTATTCTGAAGGCTTCGTTTTGGCTCAGGCGTGCCACATGGCCTATGAACATCCTCACAAAGCTCTGAAGCTGCAGTCAGTGGGGGACCTGAGGCCAAGAGTCTGAAACACAATGGCCGATGTGACCTTTCCGCAGCGGAGCCGCAGTTGCACCACTGTGCCTTCCTTCTGATAACCCTGAGTCCACCAACCAGACAGACATTGTTCTGCTAAAAAGCAGCTTCAAGACTTGAACTATAGAATCTCTCCTTTTTTGTGTGTGGATTTTACGGAGTAACACTGCAGTCGACTCTCTCTTTTTTTCAACACTCTCCAGGTGTGATAAAAGTGCATTAGGAATGGCTTTCTTGCATTCCCGAAAGCATCCGTGTGCTGTTTCCCATTTGGCTGTGGAACAAGGCGGTTCACTTTGTCTGTCTGGTCTCCAAAAGCTCTTTCCTCTGTTTTATTCTGTTGAAGCTGTTAGGAGGAGCGGCAAATACTATTTGGACCGGCTATCACTCCATCCACAAAGGCAGGTTTGAAGTACCTCCACGGACTGGCTTCAAAGACATCTATTTTTTTCACAGTTGTCATCAGAAATCATAAGGAGAGCAACCAAATTGTGGGTTTCTTTACCTACAACAAATAGGGGGTTTGTTTACTTTTTTTTATTATTCCAGACTATCCGTACGGAAGAAATGGCTTCTCGTTTCAAAAAGCATTTTGTGAAAAGTGAACGCTCACATCATCTGAATAGTACAGGGATATTTTGTTTTTGCTGTTCTTTCTTTTTCACCCCTTGTTTCACCCCCTCCCTTGTTCTTTGAGTACCAGATTGCCTGTCAAGTGACTGATATGATGGATCTCCAATTCAGACCAAACCAAATGCAGATGAGGGGAGCTGAAATCTATACTACACAACTTTAACTATTGTGTTCCCATAATACATTTTTATTTGTTTACTTAAATTCTTATTTACACATTTATTTTAAGTTATTTTTAATTTATAATACCACAAATAACCAAAACATACATACATGCATTAATTTAATTTAATACAATTCAATTTAATTTAATTTAATTTAATTTAGCATCCTGCGCATAAACCGTAAAGAGATGTTTCTTCATTTATGGGCTCTTTTATGTCATAGTTTTGTTTTTCTAATCTAGCGTATTTCACTTTTTTGTTACATGAGTCACATTAAAACTTTAACATGCCTTCTATATAATTTTTCTATTAATATTATTTATGTATTAAATTAATTTATTTTAGCTTATTTTCAAATGTGTCAGTGAGGAGCAGGCTTGGGGAAAAAACAAGGTAAATATGTGAATTTTCTATATTTAGGATCAGTGTTGGGGAAAATTACTTTTAAAAGTATTGCATTATAATATTGCGTTACTCCATAAAAAAGTAACTAATTGCGTTACTTAGTTACTTTTTTAATGGAAAGTAATGCATTACTTTACTTTTGCATTACTGGGCTGGGCTTGATTATTTGTTTTTTAATAAAAAAAATCTTACTTATTTGAAAAAGTAACTCAGATATTTCTTTGTTAATTTAAAAGTAATGCGTTTCTTAAAAAAATTAATATGATTTTGGAACTAGCCTTACTTGTAATGCGTTACCCCCAACACAGTTTAGGATACATAACATACATTAGCCTTAGCAAGACAAAGGAGTTGGTCATTTCATTCCAGACATGTTAAAAGTGTAATTTGCACCACAGAAAGCTTTTAAGCACAGTACATAATTTGAGATGTGATGGAAATTACACTGAGATGAAAATGAAAATGGCCATGAAAAAACAAAATGGCAGAATTCTTCTGATTCATATATGTCCACTGTGAAATTATTGGTAATGAAAATAAATGTGTAAAAACATTATTTCAAGAGAGTTTACTTTCTAAAAGTTCACAAGTCCATA